>CAWUFW010000003.1:6404166-7645833 GCA_963921515.1 Calotriton arnoldi
GCGCTTTTTGACTTGGATATTGTGACCACTTGGCACTGAATATACTCTTTACTGGCCTGGAAATAGATACCACTCTTCGTTTGCCTGGGTCTGGCACCTCGTGGGCACACCAGATACTCTTCGCTGGTCTTGGCAAAACATCTCCTCTCCAATAGCCCAGGAACACTAGCAGCTCTTCGTTAGACTGGCATCGCTGGCCTTTTGCACAACTCCTACGGTTCAACTCTCTTTGCTGACCTGGGCATCGCTGGCCTCTGGACAACTACTCTTCCCTGACCAGGGGTAGCAATCACTCTTCATTGGACCGGGCACCACTGGCTTTGGCACCACTAGTACTGGGAATCCAGACTACGCATACGTTACCTGGGCACAGCAACAACTCTTGGCCGGCTCACGCGCCTTGTGGTGGACTGAGGACGTGACCAGGTAAAGATTCCTGTGCTCTGAGATGGGCTGAGTAATGTGCATGATTGGTAGCAATTTTCTTGGTCAAAGTAAACTCTGCCTTTAGTTTAGGTCAAGCCGGGATTTATTCTCACTGTCCCGCTACTCAGTGACCTTGTGGATGGCAAGGTGCTCTGGGACCCTGGACATCACCTGTACCAGGGATCTGGACATAGCCTACCTCCCTGTCCTAAAATTCACTGCTCTCCCTTGAATCAACCGGACAAAAAGTGTGTCGTTTGTTTTGTGCGGAATGTTAGATGTGGTCTGGTGGTTAATCAGAGCTGTGGTCATGTGATACATTGACACGTGGTTTTGTGGTTAGAATGATATGTGTTTTAATGAGTGAACTTGGACTTGGTCTAGAAGTTAAATGCCATCTCTGGGTGTTGTGGGTTCTTCTCGTTGCATCTGGGAGAGTGAGGCTGTAACTCTGAACAATCAGGGGGCTCCATCTGGGTGTGATTTAGTTGTTAAGCTAAAGTGTGTTCTTGTGGTGGGCCTCAATTGTGGTGTCGCTGGTACTAGTATGTGGTCTAGTGGTTAAGTTAAGATATAGTTTTGTTGTTACGTTGATATGTATTTAATGGTAATATTGAGATGTAGTCTTACAGGGATGTCAATATGAGTCTTAATTGTTAAGTTGGTCTAATAATTTCATTGATATGTGGTCTTGTGCTTAAGTTGTGGTTATGCTGATCTGTTGGGCAGTGATTACATTGAGATGTGGTTTAGTGGTCAAGCAGTGGTCGCGTAATTATGTTGAAGTGGGATCTAATGACTGAGAAGTTGTTCGAGTTAATTTACTGAATAAGCTTAGATGTGGGCTACTGGTTAGTATGAAAAATTATTTCGTAGTTGATAAGTGGTCTAGTGATTTTGTTGGGATATGGCCTCGTGGGATTGTTGACATGTGGCCTAGTGGTTGCTTTGTGGTCTAGTGGGTGCTTTGTGGTCTAGTGGTTGAGATGTGGCCTAGTGGTTGAGATGTGGCCTAGTGGTTGCTGTGTGATCTAGTGGTTGAGATGTGGTCTAGCGGTTGCTGTGTATAGTGGTTGTTGTCTGGTTTAGTAGTTGAGATGTGGTCTAGTGGTTGCTGTGTGGTCTAGTGGTTGCTGTGTGGTCTAGTGGTTACTGTGTGGTCTAGTGGTTACTGTGTGGTCTAGTGGTTGCTGTGTGGTTTAGTGGTTGAGATGTGGTCTAGCAGTTGCTGTGTATAGCGGTTGTTGTCTGGTCTAGTATTTGAGATGTGGTCTAGTGTTTACTGTGTTGTCTAGTGGTTGAGATGTGGTCTAGTGGTTGCTGTGTGGTCTAGTGTTTGCTGTGTGGTCTAGTGGTTACTGTGTGGTCTAGTGGCTGAGATGTGGTCTAGTGTTTGCTGTGTGGTCTAGTGGTTGAGATGTGGTCTAGTGGTTGAGATGTGGTCTAGCGGTTGCTGTGTATAGTGGTTGTTGTCTGGTCTAGTAGTTGAGATGTGGTCTAGTGGTTGCTGTGTGGTCTAGTGGGTGCTTTGTGGTCTAGTGGTTGAGATGTGGCCTAGTGGTTGAGATGTGGCCTAGTGGTTGCTGTGTGGTCTAGTGGTTGAGATGTGGTCTAGGTGTTGCTGTGTATAGTGGTTGTTGTCTGGTCTAGTAGTTGAGATGTGGTCTAGTGGTTGCTGTGTGGTCTAGTGGGTGCTTTGTGGTCTAGTGGTTGAGATGTGGCCTAGTGGTTGAGATGTGGCCTAGTGGTTGCTGTGTGGTCTAGTGGTTGAGATGTGGTCTAGTGGTTGCTGTTTGGTCTAGTGGTTACTGTGCAGTCTAGTGGCTGAGATGTGGTCTAGTGTTTGCTGTGTGGTCTAGTGGTTGAGATGTGGTCTAGTGGTTGAGATGTGGTCTAGTGGTTGAGATGTGCTCTAGTGGTTACAGTGTTGTCTACTGTTTGAGATGTGGTCTA
Organism: Calotriton arnoldi; assembly: GCA_963921515.1. Classification (NCBI taxonomy): domain Eukaryota; kingdom Metazoa; phylum Chordata; class Amphibia; order Caudata; family Salamandridae; genus Calotriton; species Calotriton arnoldi. Next base: position 6,406,546 of record CAWUFW010000003.1, read on the forward strand.
GTGGTTGCTGTGTGGTCTAGTGGTTGAGATGTGGACTAGTGGTTGCTGTGTGGTCTAGTGGTTTCTGTGTGGTTTAGTGGTTGAGATGTGGTCTAGTGGTTGCTGTGTGGCATTGTGTTTCAGATGTGGTCTAGTGGCTGCTGTGTGTAGTGGTTGCTGTGTGGACTAGTGGTTCAGGTTTGGTCTAGTGGTTGCTGTGTGTGGTCTAGTCGTTACTGTGTGGCCTAGTGGTTGAGATGTGGTTTAATGGTTGCTGTGTGGTCTAGTGGTTCAGGTTTGGTCTAGTGGTTGCTGTGTGTGGTCTAGTCGTTACTGTGTGGTCTAGTAGTTGAGATGTGGTCTAGTGGTTGCTGTGTGGTCTAGTGGGTGCTTTGTGGTCTAGTGGTTGAGATGTGGCCTAGTGGTTGAGATGTGGCCTAGTGGTTGCTGTGTGGTCTAGTGGTTGAGATGTGGTCTAGTGGTTGCTGTTTGGTCTAGTGGTTACTGTGCAGTCTAGTGGCTGAGATGTGGTCTAGTGTTTGCTGTGTGGTCTAGTGGTTGAGATGTGGTCTAGTGGTTGAGATGTGGTCTAGTGGTTGAGATGTGCTCTAGTGGTTACAGTGTTGTCTACTGTTTGAGATGTGGTCTAGTGGTTGCTGTGTGGTCTAGTGGTTGAGATGTGGACTAGTGGTTGCTGTGTGGTCTAGTGGTTTCTGTGTGGTTTAGTGGTTGAGATGTGGTCTAGTGGTTGCTGTGTGGCATAGTGTTTCAGATGTGGTCTAGTGGCTGCTGTGTGTAGTGGTTGCTGTGTGGACTAGTGGTTCAGGTTTGGTCTAGTGGTTGCTGTGTGTGGTCTAGTCGTTACTGTGTGGCCTAGTGGTTGAGATGTGATTTAATGGTTGCTGTGTGGTCTAGTGGTTCAGGTTTGGTCTAGTGGTTGCTGTGTGTGGTCTAGTCGTTACTGTGTGGCCTAGTGGTTGAGATGTGGTTTAATGGTTGCTGTGTGGTCTAGTGGTTGTTATGTGGTTTAGTGGTTACGTTGTGGTCTAGTGGTTGAGATGTGGTCTAGTGGTTGAGATGTGGACTAGTGGTTGCTGTGTGGTCTAGTGGTTGCTGTGTGGTCTAGTGGTTGAGATGTGGTCTAGTTGTTGCTGTGCGGCATAGTGTTTCAGATGTGGTCTAGTGGCTGCTGTGTGTAGTGGTTGCTGTGTGGTCTAGTGGTTCAGGTTTGGTCTAGTGGTTGCTGTGTGTGGTCTAGTCGTTACTGTGTGGCCTAGTGGTTGAGATGTGGTTTAATGGTTACGTTGTGGTCTAGTGGTTGAGATGTGGTCTAGTGGTTGCTGTGTGGTCTAGTGGTTGAGATGTGGTCTATTGTTTGCTGTGTGGTCTATTGGTTGCTGTGTGGTCTAGTGGTTGCTGTGTGGTCTAGTGGTTGAGATGTGGTCTAGTGGTTGAGATGTGGTCTAGTGGTTGAGATGTGGTCTAGTGGTTGCTGTGTGGTCTAGTGGTTGCTGTGTGGTCTAGTGGTTGCTGTGTGGTCGAGTGGTTGGGATGTGGTCTAGTGGTTGAGATGTGGTCTAGTGGTTGAGATGTGGTCTAGTGGTTGAGATGTGGTCTAGTGGTTGCTGTATGGTCTAGTGGTTGCTGTGTGGTCTAGTGGTGGCTGTGTGGTCTAGTGGTTGCTGTGTGGTCTAGTGGTTGGGATGTGGTCTAGTTGTTGCTGTGTGGCATAGTGTTTCAGATGTGGTCTAGTGGCTGCTGTGTGTAGTGGTTGCTGTGTGGTCTAGTGGTTCAGGTTTGGTCTAGTGGTTGCTGTGTGTGGTCTAGTCGTTACTGTGTGGCCTAGTGGTTGAGACGTGGTTTAATGGTTGCTGTGTGGTCTAGTGGTTGCTATGTGGTCTAGTGGTTACTGTGTTCTAGTGGTTGAGATGTGGTCTAGCGGCTGCTGTGTGTAGTGGTTGCTGTGTGGTCTAGTTGTTGAGATGTGGTCTAGTCGTTGCTGTGTAGTCTAGTGGTTGCTGTGTGGTGTAGTGGCTGAGATGTGGTCTAGCGGCTGCTGTGTGTAGTGGTTGCTGTGTGGTCTAGTGGTTGAGATGCAGTCTAGTGGTTGCTATGTGGTCTAGTGGTTACTGTATGGTCTAGTGGTTGAGATGTGGTCTACTGAATGTGTTGAGGGTGATCCGTGGTTGATAAATGCTTCGGGGTAAGCGATGGTTTGCTTGAGATGTTGTCTGGTGTATGCGATGTGGTGGTCTAGTGGGTCAGCTGAGACATGATCGGGTGCTTTGCATGTGGTCTAATCAGTATGTTGAGATTTGGCTTAGTTATTACGACGTGGTCTGGCTGTTGAGATGTGGTATAGTGAATATGTTGAGACGTGATCTGATGGTTGTGTTGACAACTGGTCTTATGGATACAGTGTGGTCTAATTATACAGATGTGGACGAGGTGTTCACTTGAGACGTTTAGATGGTGTTGAGTGATAAAGTTTAGGTATGGTGTCCTCCTGGGTTCATTGACATGCGGTCTCGTTGTCACTTGAAGACCTGGGGTCCAATAACGCCTTCCCCACGGGTTCACATTGTGTGATCTGAGGCACATTCCCTCCTCTTAGTTCCTATGCCCCCAGGTACCGTTCGCTTAGAAATTAGTTAAATGCCATCTCTAGGTGCTATGCGTCTTTCTCAGCAGCGAGGCTGTAACCCTGAACTATCAGGGGTCTCCAAGTTACCTGGCCCCAGCGCTCCCTAAGCCCCTCAGACTGCTGATGACATTGGACTCTGAAGCCCAGAAAGGGTTAAGGGACGAGCCTTACACCCCCCCCCCCCCGCTTGTCATCCTCCCCCGGGAATACGAAGCCGGAGGATTGCAACATCCGCTGATACTCCGAGGAACAGACGCCTTTCCTCTTCCTCTCCGTGGCAGGAAGGCTTGACTTCCTCCCGGCCCCCCAGGGAGGCCTCCTCCATCTCAGCCCATTTCCAGTAGGGACATCTCTCACCCCGCCCCCGGGACAGCGAGAGTGTCTGCCTCGCTGGGGGGTGGGGGTGCCAGACATGGGGCCTGATTCAATCAGTCCAGACTGGGGCTTTCGCTTCCTGACACAGCCACACCTGGGGGGCTTTATAACTCTCTCCCGGGGGCTCCGCCCTCACCTATACTGCGTCACACCAGCCGGACGGCTCTCCCTCTGAGGACGCAGACCCGACCCGCTCCCTACACCGAGCCGACTCCCGGAGGTAAGGAAGGGCCGCCGCTCCTGTGGTACCTTAAGTTTAATTGGTTTCCAGGTAGTTGGTAATTGTGGTGTAGCGCTGCATGCGTCTATGCGCTTTTCAGCAGGAGACAGCCTTCTAGTTTTTCCTGGTTGTTGGTACCTGTGGTGGGCGCAACGTGCGTCTATGCGCTTTACAGCAGAACACAGTTCTCAAGAAGTGTATAGTGCTCCACGCTGGTATACCCCAAGACACTGCGATGGTCAGTCCGATCCTGAGGTTGGGGGGGGGGGGGGGATAGGGGGTGATGATAAGTTAACGCCGTTCAGAGGAGGGTGCTGTAGCTGTGTGTGATGGGGTCGAGCTGTGGCTGTGTGATGGGGTCGGGCACGTCAGGGGTGAATGTATGTATGTGGTGCGAGCATTCATTCAGCACGGTTCTGTGCGGGGTGGAGGGCGCATAGATGAATGTCTAGGGAAGTCATCCATAGCTGGGGGCTAAGTGTGGAAGGTCGAAATGGATGAGGGACATCATGGGGGCTGGCGGGAAGGGTGGTGGTTCTTGTGTTCGGCCATTTCATGCCTGGTCTGAGCTGATATGTTTCCGTCCTGTAAAGAGCGCCCACACGGCGGGGAGGCACCCCTGAAAGAGACCAGTCAGAGAGGGGGGTGTTCGTGTGCTGGTGTGAACATCCATGTAAGCGGTTGTGGGGTTCAGTTTTCGAGCTGCAGTGCTCTAACCATTGGGCCGAGGAGAGCTGTACCCCTAAGTTGAAACGCTGCCTTGATGGTATATTTTCCGTCCGTGCACCTGAAAGGAAGCGCGTGCAGGCACCGACGGCAATGAAAACATGTGGAGGCGCAAAGGGGCCCACAAAAGTGGAATTTGAGACCTCTGGACAAGAACGTATATTTTAAATGAGAATTTATGGTTCATGTGTTTGAGGGGGCCCCCCCCCCCCATCAATGTCAATGTGGTATGCGAGGGCGCGAATCCAAGCCGTGCAACTTACACTCAGTGAGTGAGATTTCAGATATCTGAACAACCCAAGTTACTTCACCCTACATATCTGGGGCAGAACCGCTTTATTGCCCCTGCCCTCCCAGGATAACCTCGATGGTGCACACTTCCCTAAGCCCCGCAAGGGCAAATGTAAAAATTCCAGGGGAATTTACACACGTTGGCAAACATGTATAGACACGCCATTGTGACACAGTGATACATTCACCACACTCACCTCGCTGCTAAACATGGCACTGACACACCACTGAGAGAGACACAAAAACCACAGACCTTAAGAGGGCACCGTTCGCTCATTACTCAGGCCCAGTGACACACTGGCACACCCCGAAATGATGCCATTTGCCTGAAACACCATTCCAGTCATACCTTCACACTCACCTCAGTGCTATATATAGCGCTGCAGTGAGACAGCCCTCCTGAGCACCAGGAGCCGGGACATTACTGATAATCACCAGCTATAGTGACACACGCCTGAGTGATAACACAAGACACGCAGACCCGCAGGCTTTACTGCCTGATACAAGGCTGACTGGCTTCGGTGTAATGACACTGACACGCTTGCCTTGCTCCTGAACAGGAGTGGACCTCCATGCTGAATCCAAGAATAAGATGCACATAGGCTCACACTACTAAACACGAGGCAGACAGGCCTCACTACTACACACGAGACACTGAAGCCTCACTACTAAACACAAGACGGACAGGCCTCACTTCTACACACGAGACACTGAAGCCTCACTACTAAACACGAGCCAGACAGGCCTCCCCGCTGAACAGAAAGTCAACAGGCTCGTGCTAAATAGATATACACAGGCCTCACTACTAAACACGAGACACTGATGCCTCACTACTAAATACAAGAAGAAAGGCCTCCTCGCTGAACACGAGACACACAGGTCTCACTACTAAACACAAGTCGGACAGGCCTCACTTCTACACACGAGACACTGAAGCCTCACTACTAAACACGAGACGGACAGGCCTCCCCGCTGAACACAAAGTTATTAGGCTCGTGCTAAATAGATATACACAGGCCTCACTATTAAACACGAGACACTGAAGCCTCACTACTAAACACAAGACGGACAGGCCTCACTTCTACACACGAGACACTGAAGCCTCACTACTAAACACAAGACGGACAGGCCTCACTTCTACACACGAGACACTGAAGCCTCACTACTAAACACGAGACGGACAGGCCTCCCCGCTGAACACAAAGTCAACAGGCTCGTGCTAAATAGATATACAATGCACAGGCCTCACTACTAAACACGAGACACTGAAGCCTCACTACTAAATACAAGAAGAAAGGCCTCCTCGCTGAACACGAGACACACAGGCCTCACTACTAAACACAAGACGGACAGGCCTCCCCGCTGAACACAAAGTCAACAGGCTCGTGCTAAATAGATATACACAGGCCTCACTATTAAACACGAGACACTGAAGCCTCACTACTAAACACAAGACGGACAGGCCTCACTATTAAACACAAGACACTGAAGCCTCACTACTAAACACAAGAAGGACAGGCCTCACTTCGACACACGAGACACTGAAGCCTCACTACTAAACACAAGACGGACAGGCCTCACTACTACACACGAGACACTGAAGCCTCACTACTAAATACAAGAAGAAAGGCCTCCTCGCTGAACACGAGACACACAGGCCTCACTACTAAACACAAGACGGACAGGCCTCACTTCTACACACGAGACACTGAAGCCTCACTACTAAACACAAGACGGTCAGGAGCCCTTGCTGAACACAGACACACTGGCCTCGCTACTAAACACAAGACGGACAGGCCTCACTACTACACACGAGACACTGAAGCCTCACTACTAAACACAAGACGGACAGGCCTCACTTCTGCACACGAGACACTGAAGCCTCACTACTAAACACAAGACGGTCAGGAGCCCTTGCTGAACACAGACACACTGGCCTCACTACTAAACACAAGACGGACAGGCCTCACTACTACACACGAGACACTGAAGCCTCACTACTAAACACAAGACGGACAGGCCTCACTTCTACACACGAGACACTGAAGCCTCACTACTAAACACAAGACCGTCAGGAGACCTTGCTGAACACAGACACACTGGCCTCGCTACTAAACACAAGACGGACAGGCCTCACTACTACACACGAGACACTGAAGCCTCACTACTAAACACAAGACGGACAGGCCTCACTTCTGCACACGAGACACTGAAGCCTCACTACTAAACACAAGACGGTCAGGAGCCCTTGCTGAACACAGACACACTGGCCTCACTACTAAACACAAGACGGACAGGCCTCACTACTACACACGAGACACTGAAGCCTCACTACTAAACACAAGACTGACAGGCCTCACTTCTACACACGAGACACTGAAGCCTCACTACTAAACACAAGACGGTCAGGAGCCCTTGCTGAACACAGACACACTGGCCTCACTACTAAACACAAGACGGACAGGCCTCACTACTACACACGAGACACTGAAGCCTCACTACTAAACACAAGACGGACAGGCCTCACTTCTGCACACGAGACACTGAAGCCTCACTACTAAACACAAGACGGACAGGCCTCACTTCTACACAGGAGACACTGAAGCCCCACTACTAAACACAAGAAGAAAGGCCTCCTCTCTGAACACGAGACACACAGGCCTCACTACTAAACACAAGACGGACAGGCCTCACTACTACACACGAGGCACTGAAGCCTCACTACTAAACACAAGACGGGCAGGCCTCACTACTACACACGAGACACTGAAGCCTCACTACTAAACACAAGACGGACAGGCCTCACTACTACACACGAGACACTGAAGCCTCACTACTAAACACAAGACGGACAGGCCTCCTTACTGAACACGAGACAAGCAGGCCTTATTGCTGAACTCGAAACACACAGGCTCACTACTAAACACGAGACGAGCAGGCCTCACTACTAAACACGAGACAGACAGGCCTCCCTGCTGAACAGGAGACGAGCAGGCTTCGCTGATAAACACGAGACACACACGCCTCATTACCCACAACAGGAGTACACATATTTGCCTGGTGTTATGTCATGTGTAAGGATTACACCTGAACCGAGTCTCCCTCTGTGTGCAGTGAGTCCCTCCAGACTTGTCCTCAGTCTCCCTCTCTGTGCAGTGAGTCGCCCCAGGCTTGTCCTCAGATTCCCCTTGTGTGCAGTGAGTCCCTCTAGGCTTTTCCTCAGTCTCCCTCTGTGTGCAGTGAGTCCCTCCAGGCTTGTCCTCAGTCTCCCTCTGTGTGCAGTGAGTCGCCCCAGGCTTGTCCTCAGTCTCCCTCTGTGTGCAGTGAGTCCCTCTAGGCTTGTCCTCAGTCTTCCTCTCTGTGCAGTGAGTCCCTCTAGGCTTGTCCTCAGTCTCCCTCTCTGTGCAGTGAGTCCCTCTAGGCTTGTCCTCAATCTTCCTCTTTGTTCAGTGAGTCCCTCCAGGCTTGTCCTCAGTCTCCCTCTGTGTGCAGTGAGTCCCTCCAGCCTTGCCCTCAGTCTCCCTCTCTGTGCAGTGAGTCCCTCTAGGCTTGTCCTCAGTCTTCCTCTCTGTTCAGTGAGTCCCTCCAGGCTTGTCCTCAGTCTCCCTCTGTGTGCAGTGAGTCGCTCCAGGCTTGCCCTCAGTCTCCCTCTGTGTGCAGTGAGTCCCTCCAGCCTTGCCCTCAGTCTCCCTCTCTGTGCAGTGAGTCGCTCCAGGCTTGTCCTCAGTCTCGCTCTGTGTGCAGTGAGTCGCCCCAGGCTTGTCCTCCGTCTCCCTCTGTGCAGTGAGTCGCCCCAGGCTTGTCCTCAGTCTCCCTCTGTGTGCAGTGAGTCGCTCCAGGCTTGCCCTCAGTCTTGCTCTGTGCAGTGAGTTCCTCCAGGCTTGTCCTCAGTCTCCTTCTGTGCAGTGAGTCCCTCCAGACTTGCCCTCAGTCTCCCTCTCTGTGCAGTGAGTCCCTCCAGGCTTGTCCTCGGTCTCCCTCTGTGTGCAGTGAGTCCCTCCAGGCTTGTCCTTAATCTCCTTCAAAGACCGCCTCGACAACAACGCACACAACAGCAAGGAGCTTTTCAACATCGTGAAGGAACTCTCCAACCCCAGCTCCAACACCAACGACATCCCGCCGTCGCAACCCCTGTGCGATTCCCTCGCCACCTTCTTCCACCGCAAGATCGCCGACATCCACGACAGCTTCAACACCCAGACAGCCCCAACTAAGATCGATGCACCAGACCCGCCGCACACCATCGACCACGACCCCCTGCCAGCCTGGGCCAGCGTGAACATCGAGGACACCATCAAGACCATGAGCACAATACACTCCGGCTCCCCGTCAGACCCTTTCCCGCATCACATCTTCAAGAAAGCCAGCAGCTCCATCGCACCCCACCTGTGCAACGTCATCAATCTCTCCTTCGAGACCGCGACCTTCCCAGAGAGCTGGAAACACGCAGAGATCAACGCCCTACTCAAAAAACCCAAGGCGGACCCGAGAGACCTCAAGAACTTCCGGCCCATCTCCCTGTTTCCGTTCCCAGCCAAGGTCATCGAGAAGATCGTCAACAAACAGCTAACCCGATACCTCGAAGAAAACAGCATCCTGGACCCATCCCAATCGGGGTTCCGCAGCAACCACAGCACTGAGACTGCCCTCATCGCTGCCACCGACGACATCAGGATCCTGCTGGACAACGGTGAGACCGCAGCCCTCATCCTGCTGGACCTCTCCGCCGCCTTCGACACTGTCTGCCACCGCACTCTACGCGCACGCCTCCACGACGCAGGGATCCGAGACAAGGCCCTGGAATGGGCCACCTCCTTCCTCGCCGGCAGAACCCAGAGAGTCCGCCTCCCACCATTCCGATCCGAAGCCTCCGAGATCATCTGCGGCGTACCCCAGGGATCGTCCCTCAGCCCAACACTGTTCAACATCTACATGGCCCCGCTCGCACGCATCGCCAGACAGCACGACCTCAACATAATCTCCTACGCCGACGACACTCAACTGATCCTCTCCCTCACCAAGGACCCCTCGCCGCCAAATCCAACCTCCATGAAGGAATGAAGGCCGTCGCCGATTGGATGAAGATCAGCCGACTATAACTGAACACGGAGAAGACAGAGGTCCTCATCCTCGGCTCCAACCCCTCAGCCTGGGACGACTCCTGGTGGCCAACGACGCTGGGAGCAGCCCCGACACCCACCGACCACGCACGCAACCTGGGAGTCATCCTCGACTCAACGCTCTCCATGGCCAAGCAAGTCAACGCAGTCTCATCCTCCTGCTTCAACACCCTCCGCATGCTTCGCAAGATCTACAGGTGGATCCCGACAGACACAAGAAGAACAGTCACCCAGGCCCTCGTCAGTAGCAGACTTGACTATGGGAACGCCTCTACGCGGGAGCCCCGGCCAAGCTCATCAAGCGACTGCAACGCATACAAAACGCCTCCGCACGCCTGATCCTCGATGTACCACGCCACAGCCACATCACCCCCACCTGAGGAACCTGCACTGGCTCCCCGTCGACAGGAGAATCTCCTTCAAACTCCTCATCCACGCACACAAGGCACTCCACAAGACTGGCCCAGCCTACCTCAACAGCCGACTCCTCTTCTACGTCCCCAACCGCCAACTCCGCTCCGCCGACCTCTCCTCGCCACCGTCCCTCGCATTCGAAGAACTACCACCGGCGGCTGATCCTTCTCCCACCTCGCCGCCAAGACCTGGAACACCCTTCCACTAAGCCTACGACAGACCCAAGACCTGCTGACCTTCAGGAGGCTACTCAAGACCTGGTTGTTCGACCAGTAGCAGCACCCCCACCCCTTTTTTCCCTAGCGCCTTGAGACCCTCGCGGGTAAGTAGTGCGCTTTACAAATTCTGTGATTGATTGATTGATTGTGTGCAGTGAGTCCCTTTAGGCTTGTCCTCAGTCTCCCTCTGTGTGCAGTGAGTCCCTCCAGGCTTGTCTTCAGTCTCCCTTTGTGTGCAGTGAGTCCCTCCAGGCTTGTCCTCAGTCTCCCTCTCTGTGCAGTGAGTCCCTCCAGGCTTGTCCTCAGTCTCCCTCTCTGTGCAGTGAGTCGCTCCAAGCTTGCCCTCAGTCTCCCTCTCTGTGCAGTGAGTCCCTCCAGGCTTGTCCTCAGTCTCCCTCTCTGTGCAGTGAGTCGCTCCAGGCTTGTCCTCAGTCTCGCTCTCTGTGCAGTGAGTCGCTCCAGGCTTGTCCTCAGTCTCCCTCTCTGTGCAGTGAGTCGCTCCAGGCTTGTCCTCAGTCTCGCTCTCTGTGCAGTGAGTCGCTCCAGGCTTGTCCTCAGTCTCGCTCTCTGTGCAGTGAGTCGCTCCAGGCTTGCCCTTAGTCTCGCTCTGTGCAGTGAGTCCCTCCAGGCTTGTCCTCAGTCTCCCTCTCTGTGCAGTGAGTCGCCTCAGGCTTGTCCTCAGTCTCCCTCTGTGTGCAGTGAGTCCCTCCAGGCTTTTCTTCAGTCTCCCTCTGTGTGCAGTGAGTCCCTCCAGCCTTGCCCTCAGTCTCCCTCTCTGTGCAGTGAGTCCCTCCAGGCTTGTCCTCAGTCTCCCTCTCTGTGCAGTGAGTCCCTCCAGGCTTGTCCTCAGTCTCCCTCTCTGTGCAGTGAGTCGCTCCAGGCTTGCCCTCAGTCTCGCTCTGTGCAGTGAGTCCCTCCAGGCTTGTCCTCAGTCTCCCTCTGTGTGCAGTGAGTCGCTCCAGGCTTGCCCTCAGTCTCCCTCTCTGTGCAGTGAGTCGCTCCAGGCTTGCCCTCAGTCTCCCTCTGAGTGCAGTGAGTCCCTCCAGGCTTGTCCTCAGTCTCCCTCTGTGTGCAGTGAGTCCCTCCAGGCTTGTCCTCAGTCTCCCTCTGTGTGCAGTGAGTCCCTCCAGGCTTGTCCTCAGTCTCCCTCTGTGTGCACTGAGTCCCTCCAGGCTTGTCTTCAGTCTCCCTTTGTGTGCAGTGAGTCCCTCCAGGCTTATCCTCAGTCTCCCTCTCTGTGCAGTGAGTCCCTCCAGGCTTGTCCTCAGTCTCCCTCTCTGTGCAGTGAGTCGCTCCAGGCTTGCCCTCAGTCTCCCTCTCTGTGCAGTGAGTCCCTCCAGGCTTGTCCTCAGTCTCCCTCTCTGTGCAGTGAGTCGCTCCAGGCTTGTCCTCAGTCTTGCTCTCTGTGCAGTGAGTCCCTCCAGGCTTGTCCTCAGTCTCCCTCTCTGTGCAGTGAGTCGCTCCAGGCTTGCCCTTAGTCTCGCTCTGTGCAGTGAGTCCCTCCAGGCTTGTCCTCAGTCTCCCTCTCTGTGCAGTGAGTCGCCCCAGGCTTGTCCTCAGTCTCCCTCTGTGTGCAGTGAGTCCCTCCAGGCTTGTCTTCAGTCTCCCTCTGTGTGCAGTGAGTCCCTCTAGGCTTGTCCTCAGTCTCCCTCTGTGTGCAGTGAGTCCCTACAGGCTTGTCATCAGTCTCCCTTTGTGTGCAGTGAGTCCCTCCAGGCTTGTCCTCAGTCTCCCTCTGTGTGCAGTGAGTCGCCCCAGGCTTGTCCTCCGTCTCCCTCTGTGCAGTGAGTCGCCCCAGGCTTGTCCTCAGTCTCCCTCTGTGTGCAGTGAGTTCCTCCAGGCTTGTCCTCAGTCTCCCTCTGTGTTCAGTGAGTCGCCCCAGGCTTGTCCTCCGTCTCCCTCTGTGCAGTGAGTCGCCCCAGGCTTGTCCTCAGTCTCCCTCTCTGTGCAGTGAGTCCCTCCAGGCTTGTCCTCAGTCTCCCTCTGTGTGCAGTGAGTTCCTCCAGGCTTCTCCGCAGTCTCCCTCTCTGTGCAGTGAGTCGCCCCAGGCTTGTCCTCAGTCTCCCTCTCTGTGTAGTGAGTCGCTCCAGGTTTGCCCTCAGTCTCCCTCTGTGCTGTGAGTCCCTCTAGGCTTGTCCTCAGTCTCGCTCTGTGTGCAGTGAGTCGCCCCAGTCTTGTCCATAGTCTCCCTCTGTGCAGTGAGTCGCCCCAGGCTTGCCCTCAGTCTCCCTCTCTGTGCAGTGAGTCCCTCCAGGCTTGTCCTCAGTCTCCCTCTGTGTGCAGTGAGTCGCTCCAGGCTTGTCCTCAGTCTCACTCTGTGTGCAGTGAGTCGCTCCAGGCTTGTCCTCAGTCTCACTCTGTGTGCAGTGAGTCGCTCCAGGCTTGTCCTCAGTCTCCCTCTCTGTGCAGTGAGTCGCTCCAGGCTTGTCCTCAGTCTCCCTCTCTGTCCAGTGAGTCCCCCCAGGCTTGTCCTCAGTCTCGCTCTCTGGGCAGTGAGTTCCTCTAGGCTTGCCCTCAGTCTCGCTCTCTGTGCAGTGAGTCCCCCCCAGGTCTGAAATGAGTCTCCGCCTTTGTGCAGCTAGCTCCTGCAAGCGGGTCCTCCCCTCCTAGCCCCTGAGCCATGTTTCTACTCATTGACCTGTGCTTCTACTCATTGACCTATGCTTCTACTCAATGACCTATGCTTCTACTCAATGACCTATGCTTCTACTCAATGACCTATGCTTCTACTCATTGACCTGTGCTTCTACTCATTGACCTATGCTTCTACTCATTGACCTTTGCTTCTACTCATTGACCTTTGCTTCTACTCATTGACCTTTGCTTCTACTCATTGACCTGTGATTCCACTCATTGACCTGTGCTTCTACTCATTGACCTGTGCTTCTACTCATTGACCTGTGCTTCTACTCATTGACCTGTGCTTCTTCTCATTGGCCTGTGCTTCTACTCATTGACCTGTGCTTCTACTCATTCACCTGTGCTTCTACTCATTCACCTGTGCTTCTAGAGTCCTGCTCTCCAGAACTAATGTCTTTCTTCTTCTGGTCCCTCTAGATGAGCCTAAATGTGCACAATGTCCTTAGAGGGCCTCTTCTCAGCAGGAAGCGCCTTGACGCAGAGGACGCTGACACCCCCAGATGTAAGCGGCCCCGGACTGGGCCCCCGCCTGGACTGGCACCATGTCTACGCCCCCTTCCTCGGCCCTCCTGTGCTGCGCCCCACGAACGGACCATCTCCAAGATAGGACCCTACACCTTGCTGGAGCCCCAGGAGAGGCCGAACGTGTACCTGGCAGTTCACCAGCATAAGGAGGAACCCTACATCTGCAAGGTGAGCACCTCTGGGCAGAGAACTTCAGATCAAAGTTTAAGGGATAACTCTGCTGTCAGGCTGACATCTCTTACATTAGTGCAACCTGAAGGTAACTCTGCTGTCAGGCTGACATCTCTGACATTAGTGCAACCTGAAGGTAACTCTACTGTCAGACATGTACTTGTAACATCTGTGAAATCTCAGGAATAGCTCTGCTGTCAGACGTGCATCTCTTTCATCCCAGCAACTTGATGATAGCTCTGTTGTCAGATATATATTTCTGTCTTCTCAGTAACCTAATGATAACTCTGTTGTCAGACTTGCATATCTTACATAAGCAGCCTGCAGGATAGCACTGCTCTCGGATCATTCGCTAATTTTTGAGCGCTTTGAGAGATGGCGCTGCTGTCAGAGGCTTTAATCTCTAATATCTGAGCAACCCAAGGGCTATTTCTGCCCTCAGACATACTTCACTAACATCTGAGCAACCAGAGATAGCACAGATGGACAATATATTACTTGTCTAAGGGATGTGTTCAAGTTCCTAAGCTCAGGAAAACAATCTTATGCTTTTCAGGAAAGCAGTTGTTATTTGTGGCTGTCAGAGAGAGCCCTTTCATGAATATCGGATACAAAATCCCATTATCCAGTTATTCACTGTTGCGAAGTAGTAATGTTGGGAAACAAAAGTTTCCTATTGTTGCTACATTATATATGTGATAAAGTACCCTCTGCCATACATTATAAGGATATTGCAAGTCACCGGGGAGTTCCTTTATAAGGTTAGGGATCTCCGAGGTGTCTTGCAATATTCTTATAATGTATGACAGGGCGTACTTTATCCCTTATAATACATGGTCACACTATCATGTTTCCCACAAACCAGTTAAATCCTTTATGTATAGCTCTTTCATAAGAGAGAGCATGTTTGCAAACATGAAGAATAAAAATAGAATCTCTGGTGCAAAATTAAACACATAAAAAAGCTGTTAGATAATTGTTGCACAAAAGATATTAGAACCAATTTAATGCAAGTCATTTTTAAAAACAACGCAAAGTAGAAACATTCAGAAGATTATAACTTTTTTGTAACTACCTTAGGAGAGTAACAAAATAAACATGCTGCCATAAATCTCTTCTTTTGGTTTGTATTTGTATGATTAGAAAAACAGAGCAGAAGAAAGACAAGCAACATTTCATTTTCGCTGTTTAAACAGCTGCTTTAATTACGCTTGTGACCTGACCTGCCTTTCACCTCTGGCAGCAGGCACGGTGTTGTTACAACTCAACTGCATTAAGTTTCTGACTTGATTTGTATATAATTGGAGACTGAATGAGTCACAAGTCGTTGATTATAAATAAATTAGAGACAGGGTTTTAATACAGGTTTTGCAGAATCTCATGCATTATAAAGTAATTCCAAGCTGCTCTAACAAGGCTCCCCTCTCCAATGAATAACAGCGATGGTTTTCACTTCGGGTTCTGAATCATAGACAACTCGAGTTTCGCATATATATAATTATATATATATATATATATATATATATATATATATATATATATATATATATATATTACTATTTAGAACCATATTTTGAGATCTGACTGTCGGAATACTCAGGGTGTCTTTTATTTTTCAATCTCAACTACTTTCCCGGAGTGGTTTGCAACTGTGTTGAAAGTAAAATGTAAAACTGCCTCTATCCTTGTTCTGAAGATTTGCAGTATACCCCTGATTGATAAGGGCTGTAAAAACATGGTTCAGAAAATAAAACGACCCTGTAAAAGTACAAATGTGAGGAATAGCGTTGTTTAATTAAGGAATGTTGGAACCTGTCTTACAACCATGCTCGTTAAGGCCCGACACTGCAAGAGCTGTGCAACATGTACCAGTAGCAGCTTCCAAAAGTTGCTTACTGCTGCCACCAAGCGGTCAAAGTCGGAAATGCAGGGCTGCACACTGGGAAACAATCCAGAAAGTAAATCAAACAATTTGAATGTCATGGAGAGGTCAAAAATGTGAAAAAAGGATGCGCTCTGTGGCGGGCACTTTAAAATAAACACCTGAAGATTACATAGAGCGGACCTCGAGCCAAGGCTCCAGTCAGATTGGCAGCTGAGGACATTTTGAGCGAGGAAAGCTGCTTTACTCCTGCAAGAGGACCCTGACAAGGAATATTCGGAGTGAAAACTGGTGGCCTCTTTCAGGGCCGGACATTGCTCTTAAGAATAGGCTTGCGGTTTTTTCCTTTTTAAGTGAGGAGGGAACTAGGGCTAATTATGTGCGCACAAGTCTTTCTGATATTAACACACATCATCATATATACGTCTTTATGTTTTTAGAATATAAAGAATCACATACATAAATAGGAATAGCTCAGAGTAAGATAATGTTACAGTATAGGAACACCAATCACACATCAAAGTTAGTTTAATGATAAAAAAACCTCTAGAATGTATTAAAAACAATAAAACCAATAGCCTCAGTTTACCGAGCTACTCTAAAAGACCGTGCTTCTTTAGCAGATATTATTCTGGCATTATGAAAAATAGAACATAAAAACCTTCGTCTTTTAGATTGTAAACCGGACAGACAAAAATAACGTGATTAAAATCTTGGACTCTGTTTTTTTCTGGAACAAAAATGTGCAAGCTCTATATATTTTAGTTTTTCCGAGGCTTTTGCTATACTTATTAGCGCGAGGGCCTGTGCTCTTAATATAAACAACTGATATTTACAACATCTTACACCATGGCAGATGCAATAAAAGCAGCCATAAATACTAGTTTTTTTGCAAATATGTGTACACCAAGCACAAAAATGAAAAAGGCGCCCAGTTAATTTAGATTGCAGTGGAGTGGTTTTGTTCCTTATTTTTATGTAATGGTCTACATGTTGGAGGCCTGAGAAGAAAAAGACCCCAACCAAAAGTCTGCGATTCATGAGAAGAGGGAGAACCAAGCAGAGGATACTGGCCTCCTGGCCTATATGTGCCTGCACGTATCAACATTCTTGTGATATCAGGAGAAACTCTGGGACCTCCCACATAATAATCTCAACCAACAGGGACATGTCCTCCATGGGGGGGATAATAACAGGAGAACTGGCAGAGAGGGAAACTGAAAGATGTGCCAACATGTCGGTCGGTGCCTCTCAAAAGCAGGTGAGAGTTAGGCCGAGTCATGGCTGATGTGGTTTGAGCCATTGACCCATGTTGTATGCTGTAGTGGGCGGGAAATTAAATGCGAATGACACAAATCGATGGAGAGAGCTGGTTGGAAGCGCCTGTAAGTAAGTATCTTATACATATAAGTTTAGTAATGTCACTAGGCCTTGGCAAATGACAGACCTAAAATTAGAATCTCAACCTAATCTCAAGACCCCACCCCAATCTGACCATTAGATCAAGTCTCAGCGAAAGCACTAAACCAACAACTCCATTGGTGGGTGTTGGCTTTTTCCATTGTTTTCATTCTGCGTTGCCCAGCCATTTCTCACATGCTCTTTTTCTTTCAGGTGTACACCATGAAGAATTACCAGGAGGTCATAGCTCCCTACGCCCGCCTGCCTCCTCACCCGAACATTGCCCCCATCACCGAGATAATCCTTGGGGACCAAAGTGCCTACCTCTTCCAGGAGCCAGGCCATGGTGATATGCACTCTCACATACGACAACGCAAGCGTCTACCAGAGAGGGAGGTGGCCTCCATCTTCAGGCAGATGGCAGAGGCCGTGGCGCACTGCCACGCCAAGGGTGTCCTCCTGCGCGACCTCAAGCTACGCAAATTCATCTTCTCTGACAAGGAGAGGTGAGCAGGCATTGTTGAATCAAACAACCGTTGCCAAGGGGTAGACTGGTCTATAAGAAAATTGCCATCTACACCTGATGTATGGTGGTGGGAGGGGCACAGGGTTAGTTAACTAGTTTTGGTGGGAGGAAAGTAAGTGGTTAGAGACAGAGCTATGAAATAAGAAGGGCAGAGACAGTTTCCATTCGACACTCTGTGAGACATACAGTGACACATTGGTCTTTGGGGATACTGACTGTTCAAGGCTGTCTCTTTTAGCAGTGGTGTGAGATGGGGGCCTTCTCGCAGTCAGGGCCAGCCTTGGGCATGGGCGAGCTGGGCCCAGGCCCGGGGCGCCAGTATTCGAGGGGCGCAGCAGGGAGCTGCCTGACTTAATGTCATGCAAATAGCATCTCATCCATCCCACTTGGTCTTAATCGGGTCCTGTTAAAGACTTTGTAATCAGCCCTTAATGTACCTCAACGTAATTGTTTGCACCCCATCAACCCACTGCCCTCCTCCCATCTTCCTCACACCTCCTGCTGTCACACTGCAATGACCCTCTGCCCCCACAACAAACACCACGTTTTCTTTCCGCCCAGGATGCTGTCCCGGTCAATTCGATTTAGGGCCGCCCTGCTCCCAGTACAGTTGGTGGGTGCAGCTCAGGGTCTGGCACTTTCTGCAGTGTGGCGGCAGCAGTGGAATATTGGGTGACCACGCATGAATGGTAGTTGCCCTCACTTTTTCTGGTGCTCTCTACCTTAAAGAGTTATTTGATATTTCTCAGTCTTAGGCGCATAAGGTGTCTAGAGGAGATGGGTGTGAGAGGGAAGAGTGGATTACAGTATTTTAATCTGAGTTGGAGCACAACAGACCTTTATGCTTATTTCAGTGCTTCTGGTTGAATTTGGGATTACAGAAGTGGCTGTAGTTTATTTTTTTGCACAGCCCTTTGTCAAATTGTGGTTTTTGTGTGTGTGTGTGATTATATATGAATTTAACAAGCACACCTTCGAGATGGAAGGAATTTTGGGTTTGATGTAACTTATCCTTTTATCCTTTTTCACCAGGACAAAGGTGGTGCTGGAGAACCTAGAGGACTGCCACCTCCTGGATGGCCCGGAGGACTCATTGTCTGACAAGCACGGCTGCCCGGCCTACGTGGGTCCGGAGATCCTCAGCATGGACAGTTACTCAGGGAAAGCTGCAGACATCTGGAGCCTTGGCGTCATCCTGTACACAATGCTGGTGGGACGTTACCCATTTGAAGACACAAATCCCGCCTCGCTTTTCAACAAGATCCGTAAAGGGGTCTTCGCTGTCCCAGACTGCCTCTCCCCCAAGGCGCGATGCTTGATCTACAGCATCCTGCGCAAGGACCCGACAGAGAGACTCACTGCCCAGGGCATCCTGCTCCACCCCTGGCTTTTGGCCACAGATGCAATGTTGGAGGACTGCCGGCTGCACCCGTCTGATGAAACGGGACATGAGCAAGAGGTGCCTGAATTTAAGATCTGCGAGGATCAGTACGATGATGATGGAGAAGAAGAGCAGGCCCTTTACAGCTAAAAAATACAGTTCCTGATTGATGCTAAACAGTGTCAAACTGGTCTGACAGCCTTGATGGGCCAGAGCAGAGGGAAGGCAGTTGGGACTGTCTGCCTTTCACTGGAGGGCTCCATCGCCCAGCCTCGCGGTGACCTCTGCAACCAGAAGTATTCTTAAATGCCTCTCAACTTGTGGAAATCAAGGATTGTTCCCATACACCAAAGTGCCTCCAAGCAGCCAGTGCCTTATGCAGCCAGTGCCTTGTGCCATAATCCAGATGTGAAGGAACCAGCACCGTACTTTTAGATCTGGCTTGCATTTTTTTGTGGTTTTGACTTGTGAAGACACTTCTGTTCCTCAGAGATGTATGGGTAGCCTCCTTTAGTGAAGGTTTTCCCAAAGTATCAGCAGTGACTTGCCTTGACCTGTACCAGACAGCAGGGCTCTTTTGTGGAGGGGAACACTGTAGCAGCATATTCCAAGTACCGTTTCTGCGCCTGAAGCAGACCTGACACTGGACCTTGCTTTAGTACACTGCCCGGCACTGACCCAGAGCAGACTTTGTTGAATGCGGCTTAAAACACTCTCTCTGGTTGATTTTCACCCTGCCACGCTTGCTAGCACCCGGCCTCCAGTTTAGAGTTCTGTCTTCTCTCTCTTTGACCTGAATTCACCTCTCGGGTCAGCATGGAACCAAATGACCTTGGTTGACCTTGCCCTATCCATATGTGGTTTGACTTAAGAGGAAACCTCAATTTCCAAACAGACCTGAGCCTTTAATCAATGGCAGTACTAGAATAGATTCTTGTACGGGTTGGCCTTTCCCTGGCATGTGACTGATTCTATTCCAGACCAAAACGAAGCCAGGAGGCAGTACAAGAGAATGTTATCCTCTCTGGCCTCCCCATATCTCTGAGTGCCTCTCATATCATGCCATATCTCTGGGTTTTCTCACATCCATCTTGCTGTGCTGTCCACACACCCTATTCTGGACTGCCCTATTCCCTTCCAGAAGCCACTGGAGAGCAATAAGTCTTTAACCAATCCAGAGGGAGGTTGTGGGTCAACTCAAAGTGAGGCCATGTGGGTCGACTCAGTGAGCGGACATGACTCCAATCGTCGTGAGGTGATTGGTCACTCCAGAGAGAACTTGTGGTCAAACCTTAGAGATTGGTCATGAGCGAAGCCAGAAAAAGGGGAGGTCGCAAGTCAAACCAGCTCGCTGGCCATTCTACATGAAGGCCATGATTTGATTTAAGAATGGTATTGCTCCACCAAGAAAGTGCTGTTACTCCAGAGAGAGGACATGGGTCGAACCGGAGAGAGGGCACGGTTCAAGCCTGCGAGAGTCCAATCAAAAAAGGAGAAGTCATGAGTCAAACCATTGAGTGCATTGGGTCCACCCAGAGAGGGTTCATTGGTGCTTCAGAGGGAGGGCATGGGTCAACACAGAGAGAAGTCATGGGTAACCCAGAGAGAAGGTATGGGTCAACCTATGGGCAAATTACAATCCAGTTTGCACACTGAGTTGCTGTTCTCTTGCCTTCCATCGCACTTTCTGGGAAGTTGGGTGGGTGGTGGCGTTTTGGATTACGGAAAGCTAATTGTGTGTATTGTATGTAACTGTCCATATGTGTACCCTATGCCAGTGCCCATGTCTGCGTTGCAAACAAGGGCACCATAAAGTCATGTTAAATATGTTCGTCTTGGAAGGCGGCTGGATGACCCGGGCTCTCACACTACACCAGCGCAGATCAGACGAGGCAGCTTACCTCAGAGTTCAACGGCATCTTTATGCCTGAATCATAGTTGTAAAATTGTGTGACACCCAAATGTTGATGTCTGTGTACCTACAGATTGGATTGGAGCTAAGCCTCGATTCACTCTACTCAGCAGTGTGCATTGCGAGTGACAAATACTGACATATTATGTTCAAATGTACTAGAAAGGGGTCTGCAAGACCTGCATGGCCCTGCCTGTCCATGGCGCTCCTCTTAGCTCTTTGCAGGAGTGGGGATTCCTCCTGATTGACGCTGAAAGATTGGGTTCAAATGGACTATAAAAGGTTCTGTAAAACTCTCATGGGCTTGCCCTTCCCCAAAAAGGGCCACTTCAGAGCTTTAAACTAATGCTGTAAGGGCAGCTGTATATATATATATATATCTGTGTGTGTGTATATATATATATATATGTCGCCGCACTCCAGGAAACCCACACTGTGTTCTTCTCTAATCTGCAATAAATGAGAATTTTACGGATTTCTTGGAGTGGGGTGAGTTTATATGCAGGAAGCAATATTTGGGAGGCATTGTTCGGGCTTCCAATGCCAGTATCAGCTGTTGGAGCACGTGTTATGATATATATATATATATATATATATATATATATATATATATATATATATATATATATATATATATATATATATATATATATATATATATATATATACACACGTACACATACGCCCACTCGGTGCCTTTCATTTTTGTACCCAAGTGCCTTCCCTCCACCCGTCCCTGGTTTGGGGGTTCTTTGATTCTTGGTAGATGACAACCACAGGTGTCTCCCCATGAATGGAGTAGAAGCTTGTAGGTTTAAAGTATTCCTGAATACTTCTTACCCGAAATTTGGGTTAGTAATCCTTATGAAGGGGAGGGAGGGTCATTCCTTTTAATCACCAGTGGTGGGGGTCTGTCTACTCCCCATGCATTCTTTTAACAGTGCCTCGACCCCCCGAACTCACCTGTAGGTGCCTGCATCACTCCTAAGAAACATTCCTCACCCGACGTGCCAATTTCTCCCCATAGTGTTTACCTCGTGGCGCCAACCGAGTGCCCTTTAACCCCAGGACTTATGTGTTAGTGCCCGGTCCTGCATTCGCACTACAGAGGGGTATCTATTTGTCGTAATGTGTCTTTATTTTTTGTCTTTTGATAAAATAAAGTTTTGAATTGTATATTTGTCTGCGTGCTTCTTTTGGGATTGGAGGGCGGTAATTTAAGGTCAACAGGGTTGATAGGGATTTGGATTAAAGCCAGATGTAATTCAAGCACCCAAACGGGCCTAACCATGATGTAAGCACCTGCCTAGGGTACGTGCCCCATTCTATCCGTGTAGAGGATCATTAGTTAGACACTTTACATCTCAGAAGCTTTCAGGGGGCTGACTTGTAGCTGGAAGTACTGAAACTTGGCCTCTCAAGACAGTTCTTGGTCTCTGAAGACTGGACGTCCTTGGTTCCTCAAGACTGGAGACCACCCTGAACCCTAAAAACAACACACCATACTTCAAGATCTGAAAAGTGCCCCCTTCTGACTCCTCCGGACTAGAGCCACCCAGAGAAAGTTCTCGTTGGTGCCTGCAGTCCTGAGACACTTCCTGGGTCCTCAAGGGAAGAGGGCCTTTAATGTCCCTTTAGATCATTCTGCTCAAGATCACACATGTACCTTGTGAGAGGCTTTAGAAGTGAGCAGGCATCCCACACGACACAGTGCAGACAGTGTACTGATCCAGCGTTTTCTGGGCCCATGCTGTTCAATTTCTTGACATTTCCAGATAGTCTATTACTTTCTTGGTCCTCCGATGGACCTTTTATATATCGCACTGAGGGGTGAAGGAAGTTAGGGTGTCACAATTCATTCAACTAATTAACAGTGCAACCATTTGGCTACACAGTGAGGACCAGGAATCGGTAGCCAAGTTCAAGGGTGTTTATTTCAACTTAGTAATCAGGTTCAAATAGATCCCTCTCAATAGCATGCTGTAAACAGGATGACTGCAGAGAGATCAAGTCTCCTAAAGAAATTTGTGCGGACAAGAATTAAACAAACAAGTAGCCCTGTAGCTGCAATACAAAACAACAACATCAAT
This sequence comes from Calotriton arnoldi, assembly GCA_963921515.1. NCBI lineage: Eukaryota > Metazoa > Chordata > Amphibia > Caudata > Salamandridae > Calotriton > Calotriton arnoldi. The sequence continues at coordinate 6,429,061 of CAWUFW010000003.1, forward strand.
ACCTGATGTTCAGAAAACAATCTTAAGTTCTCCCGTCTATACATTAGCAATTTAAATCTCCCAAGCACGGTCCCAAGGGGAAGAACGGTTCGCTAAGTTTAGAAAGTCTCAGGATTCAAAGAGTTCCATGTAAGAAGCACAAACAAGGCAACGTCATTAAGGCAGAACAAGAATTAGCATCTCAAAGCTCGGTCAAGAGTCTTCAGGAGGTCGAAAATAAGTGTCAGTGTAAGCCACACTTAGACAGAATCAAGGGTTGCAGGGTCTAAAGTTCTCAAAGTCCATTCAAAGGGAAAAAGAGAATCATGGAAGGGGTTCAAGGAAAAATCTACAGAGCATCTGTAGATACAGGTTTAGTAAGGAAGTCCAAGGAAATATCCGGGGAAAGCTCTGTAAAGTTCCAAGTGTGTGTCAGTCACACCCGGGGAAAAACGATAGGTTATTGTCCGCAAAATCCGTAGGTGACACCCAATGAGTCACACCACCATCATCCAATATCCATGGTTCGATTCCGTTCCCAAGGTACAATCAGCAACATTAACGTTTGGTCCCACACTAGACATGGAAACTATAGTCCTTTTTCACACACACGCCGGTCACCAATGGTCCTTTCATTAGTGCTCTGGATTCTTGCGTGCTTTAGTCAAGGTCAGGTTCCCAGGCTACGTATCTAACTCTAATAGACAAATATATCTAGTCTAAACTAACAATGAATGTGAAAGCCTGCAAGAAGAAACCACATTAGCGTGAACCAGAGTACAATGACTTTATAAAATGCAGCATGGTAGAATACAGGCCTACAAAGTAATGTCAACTTTAATACTTTAATTCAATAGTGCACATTTAAACATATACAAATGTAAACTGTTTAGTACTCTAATTTCATTTGGGATAATCATAGCAAATTGCTCAATGATAAGTATGACTAGAAACTACATTTGAAAGTACTTACGTGTAAAATTAATGCATGCATTACATTAACTTTTTTGTTTAACTTGTAACAATATCTTATGTATGTGAGGATGGGTATATACTAAAATACAAGTCTCTAAATGGTGCTCCGACAATATAGCACACGTTTATGAATCATGAGTCCCTTTCAGTTGCATTGAATCCTAATAACATAATATGGTTATGATAATCTATGCATTTGGTTATCTCCTGTCAATTACTTTATTAATCACCATCCAATGAGAAATTCAGTCATTTATATGGGATACACACCTACTTGAGAGAAGTTTTAACACATTAGAACAATATGAAATTCATTCATTAGCTAGGTGAAACACACATTGTATATTTTTCCCTCTAATTCTACAGTAAGGGCACTTGTTAATAGTGCTGTGAAACTGAGGGCCTCAATTATGAAAAGTGTTGCATCGCTGCGGTAAAACAGCGAAGCAACACTTTTCAGTGCCCCCCTCCTTGCAACACCATAGATGCGCCGTATTTACTGTTTGGCGCTCCATGTCGCAAGGATTGACAGATACATCAGGAATCCTAACATATCTGTTGACGCAAAGATGGCGCATTGCTGGAGTGTGTCTGGAAACAGGCGCAACTCCAGCAATGTGTCATTTCACATAAGGGCAAGCCCCATGTGAAAAGGCCTGCATCACCCCTTACGCCTGCTTCAAGCAGGCGAAAGGATTTGACGCAGAAAGGCCGTAGAAGTGTCGCAGTGAAATCTCAGATTTCACTGCGACACGTCTGCGAGCCTTATCTGCCCCAGAACGCCCACCCCGCATACATTATTCCTGTCGCAGGTATAATGTAGCACAGGGGTTTACAAAGTGACGCATCTGCCTAGATGCGTCACTTTGTAAATATGGCGCAGTGTGGCGCATTTTTTACGCAGCCGCAGCGTCACAAAAAGTGACGCTATGGCGGGGTAAGGGCCTCATAAATAAGGCCCTGAATGTTTTCATTTAATCATTGTATCGCGTAAGAATCATGTGCAGAGTGCACGTTCATTTTGTGTGTCAGATGTCATTCTTGTTATAGGTTTTGTGACGTGTAAAGAGTGGGCAACTTTGTGCTGCACTAATACCTTGAAAGTATCTTGAAATTAAGTTTGCCTGTTTTGCTCCAGCCAGGCCTAAAAGTATTGATATTACAGTGCTGGTGTGCGCGCCGCTGGACGTCACGGGTTTGGAACTACGCCCACAAGACAGGTTAAAAAGCAAGCTTTAGTTTCTTAACTGATAAGACTTGGATGTGCATGGTATGCACAGCCCAATAGACTTCCACAACTGTAGCATAAATATTTATCTAGTAAATAATTGCCCTGAAGAAGACCACTCAGCATGCCTCTAATTGTTAGGTTATTAAATGGCTCCTCTGTTGCAGTTTTTTAAAGGCATTTATAGGAATATTATCATATTCAAATGATTTAGAGAGAAACCCAATTACTGCATTTGTAATGGGTGCTACCTCATTATAAATGCATCACAGAAAAAAACATACCAGTTACCGCCAACCTTTAGCTGTTAATAAACTTTGCGCATTTAATTCAGAAGCAGGGAGTTTCTGCAAGTTGCTTCCTGTTTATGTGTGCAAAGTTCTAAATCTGTGGAAGTATTCTGTGTGTGTGGTAAGGTAATTACGCATTTTTACCATGGATATAGCATGTCCCAGCTACATTACTCTATCCGTCTGAAATGGTCAGTGTTTACCAAATAAGTAACAAGTGAAACAGAGCAAGCTGTGTCTTTATATAGTGTACACAAGACTGAAATGCAGAGTGCTTTACAGAGGCAACAGGATTCCAGGAGAATGGAAAATATACGCTATACAGTTACAGTTAAACATGCATGAGTACAACATGGCTCAGATAAACATAATACAAAACAACCATGAGATATTTAAAAATATACATCTCAGAAATGATTCTGGTTCAGTATGGAATAGACACTGGGATGAGGTCTGATACCCGCTGCTTGGTATCATCTCACTGCCTGGTGTGTCATAGCAGTAGTATTTAGACAGTAAGGTGTCATGACTTCCTGGCTTTTAGGTTGCAAATGTTTGACTTTTCCAAATTTTCGACGTTCTTATGTATGCTCTACTGGGCATAAGAAAAAAATACTCCGGTGTCCCGTATATTGGGGCCAAGGTGTGACAGAAGAGGGAAGGAGGGGCGGAATCATGAAATGGGGAGTCAGGCAGTCACTTGAAAATTTATATTTAAAAGAAGTGCAACCAAAGATGCCAGTTCAAGACGCTCACACACGCCTACAAAGCCCTCCACAAACAAGGACCTTCCTACATCAACCACTGGCTGAACTTCCATCTTCTCTCCAGACACCTGCGCTCCACTTCAATCGCCCTCGCACATGTCCCCTGCATCCATAGCACCCGCAGCGGGGGCCACGCGTTCTCCTACATCGCTGCCAAAGCCTGGAATGACCTCCCCCTACACCTCTGAACGGCACCCTCCCTGGCAGTCTTCAGAAAGCAACTCAAGACCTGGCTTTTCGACGCAGCAACCGCAGCGCCCAGATACACTTAGGGGTGATAGTGCTGCGCTTTAGAAATGATGGATTGATTGATTGATAGGAGGCACTTCTGCGGCCGCGCTCCTTCATGTTAAGTCTTCTGCACTTGTTTTCTGAATATTGTGGTTTCAGTTTGAAGAGTGCTGGGACAACAACTGGAGCTCAAGCCTCCCTTGACCACCAGTTTAGACGCAGGTTGTATGTTGTCCAAGAGTGAAGTGTTCAATTGACTCTAGAGGACAGTCTGAATAAACTCCTGGCTTCGACAAAGAGCAAATTTGAGAGCGATCAGGGCTGGGCTGTGTGGTATTCTGTACTAAACTATTACCAGTATTTCTTCTTAAGCCATTGTAAGTACCTTCAGCCTTTGTGAGAATCTCCAGCATATGTCATTTTTATTATAGAACTCTGTGCTCTCTGAACTCCTGCCTAGAATGTATTGATTTAAGTGTGAGGGCAGTTGTACTGGAGCCAGACCTGAAGTCAAGTCTAGGAGGCTGAGGTGTGAAGACCAACTTGGAATAAAGAACATTTTTATCTTTTACTTGGTGTTGGATTGAACTTCCTCGTCGCCATTGTAAAGTTCAATCCAACACCAAGTAAAAGATAAAAATGTTCTTTATTCCAAGTTAGTCTTCACAATAAAGATGACATATGCTGGAGATTCTCACAAAGGCTGAAGGTACTTACAATGGCTTAAGAAGAAATACTGGTAATAGTTTAGTACAGAATACCACAGGCTGATGTGTGCAGGTGTCCTGGTTCCTGGAGCTTGCATAGCACTGGCTGGTAGGGCTGCCATCAGAGGACCAGGGTGGATTCTGGGAAGGCTTATAAAGAAGAAATTACCACAGCCTCCATAGGATTAGGGATGGGACAACAGAATTGAAGTAATCTACTTAGTAAGTGATGTTATTCCATGGAGGATCTGATATGGGGATGTGCTGCTTGGAATAAGCAGTTTATGGTGTTTCACTTTCCAGACACCACCCCTCTGGAAGGTGAGCAAATGCATTGATTCCTTATGAGGAACACTTTCCGCTGCAGTGGTGAGGTCCCTGGTGGAGTCCAGTCCTGGTGTAGGAGTTATACCAGGTAGCACCATTATCAGAATACCTAACAATCAGTATATCCAAGAGTCCTTGTACTATGTGTGTATGTACTGTTATTTATGTAGCACAGACCTATCTAAAAGGTAACAGAGGCCTGTATATTACATGGAGAATAGGGGACAATCTACAAGATGGTGTACATCTAGTGAGGATTACATACATAAAATTCCTACATTACATGCCACATTTTCAGCTAGAGGCCCAGAATCAAACAATGTGGAGTCAAGTCCTGAAGCCGAGATTCAAACCTGGGTCCCAGTGTTTCAAAGTTGGCAGCTGTAGCCGCTATGCCACGTCTCCGCCCCTGTACGTGAATTAGATACTGCCTGATGGCACCTATACTGAGCTTCTGGATTTCTCGTTTATATGCAGAACAAGAGCCCAGTATGGGGCAATAAGCAAACAAAAGCCATTTGCAAGAGGGATGCTACCTCTGGGGAAAATGTAGTAAAAATGTCATCTGATGAATTCTGTAACGACTGTGAGAGGAGCGGTGTTTTCTTAAAGTATGATGCTCTAGGAGTATTTGCGGTTTCCAATGTGCTGGTAATTAGCGATGTCTGTAAGTACTCATTGGGGTATATTCACAAGAACGTGTGATAACTACCGCAGGAGTAGCGTAACGCAACTTCCAATAACGCAGCCTATCACGGGAAAATAACCCTGTGTCAACGTGGAATTCACAACAAGGCGGTAGCATGCGATAGCCTGCCGAAACCGCGAACAAAGTCCGCGATACAACCACCACGATGGAGATAAAAACACAAACCACAACACCAAAAAACACGCGATTGGCCAAAGCGCGATGAGGAAACCAGCGACAAGCAGCGCCAGGCCTGCAACACACACCTGGCAGGCGTCAGAAACCTCCATAAAAGCAGAAAAACAAAAACCACACACAAACTGACCAACACACAAGCACCATGGAGGCAGCCGGAGCAGGTGCAGAGGACCAGCGCAACCCCACAAGCACCCCGGACGACCAGCCTGGGATCTCGGGAACAGGGAAGGGCAAGGACAAGAAGAGCAGGAAGACCAAGTTCAGTCCACAGGCGAACAGGATCATAGTCACGGAGGTGATGGAACACCATCAACAACTCTTCGTCACCTCCAACGTGTCATTGGGCACCAAAAATGGAATATGGCGGGACATCGTCGACAAGGTGAATGCCGTCGTAGAGCACAAGAGGACAATGGACGAGGTCAAGAGGCGATGGAATGACATCAAGCGGAAGACCAAGGATAAACTCTCCGCCGACCTGAAGGCAGCAACGCAGACCGGAGGTGGGGGCCCAGCGCCACAGCTGGAGCTGGATGACATGGAGGAGCTGGTGTCGACAGTCATCAGTGTGGAGACTGTGGCCGGAGTAGGGGGACCGGACACTGCTCGACAGGACACAACACAACCGCAACAGGGTGAGTGACCACCAGGTACTGGGGGGATGGGGGGAGATGGCCACAATGGCACACATGCACAAGCAAGCAGGGCACAGTGCACACCCACAATCACTCTGGGTCCTCGCCCAGACCCACAAACTGTCACAATGTACAATGCCATGCTGTCTGAATGTCAACCTGTACCATGCGGCTACATACATGTGGACACATTGTAATACACCATCTCCCCTTCACATCGCAGGGGCATCATCAACACCTCCTGCAGAGCAGTCACAGCCACTCTTCACTGATGACGAGGAGGAGGACAACACCAGCATCGACATCCAAACCATCCAAGAACTCATTGACCACCTCCGCAACTCACCTCCAGGATCAGGGCAGCCCAGCTACATCCATGAGACCCCACCCACCAGCCAAACCACCCAGCAGGAGGCACGCACAGCCCCGGCACCCTCCCAAGACCCCCAGGAACAACAAATGTCCTTCCAACGCCGTGTGCTGGAGGGCCAGAGGGAGACGGCCGAGCAGGTGCGGGTGGGGTTCGAGCTCATGGCTAACAAACTGGACGCCATCCTTGGGTGTCTATGTCCCCCCCATGGTCTCCAGCGAGCCCTGACTGACATCTCTGGAGTCATGACGCGGAGGGAAGAATACCTGTCCGCTCAGAGTGGCCCCAGCGATGCCAGCCTTGAGCTGGCACACATGCGGAGGCTCATGGAGGACATGGTGCGGATGGAGGCGGAAAGGATGGCAGCCGCCGCTGCACATCAGCGAAATGTAGCTGGGATCTACCGTGCCCTGCATGTCCTCGTCATGGCATTGCTGCCACAAGGCGTGGCGATGATGAATGCTGCTGCCCCCACACCATCCACATCTCCGCCCCCTGGTGTGTCAGTGCCTCCCAGTGCGGCAGGCGTATCCACTCTGGCACCTGATGTGTCAGTGGCACACAGTGCCGCAGCCGGCACTGCAACACCCACAGGTGGGGCAGGGCACCCACCCGGGGACGAGGACGTGGATGGGACTGTGGTCAGGAGGGCCATGCACTAGCATCCATTTCCGCCACCTTGCCTGTTTCTGCTTGGTGCCGCACATGGCCTCAAGACCTACCACTGACCCCCGATACACTCTGAGGCACTCACCTTGGACAGCGACATGGACTGCCACATCCTGTTTGACGACCAATGACACGGCGAACAGACTGCGGACTGTACCCTTCCTCTTCCGCAGTACAGGTCATCCTGGGATGGACACTGGCTGGCCCTCCACGGGCCCATATTGTGTGGTGTGCTCGGCATTGCCCTGTACTGCTCCAGCTGCATGACTGCACTGGATGTGCAAATAAACATCCAGTGACGCACTGCTGTGTAATGTCTTACATCATTCCTGTGTGGATGAATGTGGGGACAGTGCCTTCCCTTGCGTCAATGATGTTCATCCTGTGGGATGCCAGTAAGGGGGTGCGGTGCGACATTGCATCTTGTGTAGCGGGTTCCGTGAACACTGCAGCAGGGACACACGCATCAGTCCCTTCCTTGTCCGGACATGGACTGGACCACGCCCAGAGCCCACGAGTCATTGTTGCAAGCCCTGCGCTGGTCCGGCGTACGGCAGGCCAGTCCACTCTGCTTACACCCCGAGGGGGGGCCCTCATTGCTACCCATCGCAGCCGTACTCGCTGGTGGTGTGCAGGTCACTGGTCTAGTCGTCAGCATGTCACAGCCACTCCCTGAGGGCAGGTTTTCACACACACCACACCCATCCGGCACAGGCGTCACAGGCCATGTGACTCCGCCAACATACGGGTCCGACGATGTCACATTCCCCTCTTCCGGTGGTGACTGGATGACGGACGCCCCACGGTTCGCACTCATATAGGGCCCATGAGTTGTTGTACACAGAGTTAGTGGCATCCGAGGCCTTGAGTATGGCACGGGCCTACCGCCACGTGGCGCAGACTGGGGTTGCACAGGGTTAGTGGCATCCGAGGCCTTGAGTACGGCACAGGCCTACCACCACGTGGCGCAGACTGGGGTTGCACAGGGTTAGTGGCACCAGTGGCCTTGCGGACGGCACAGGCACCCCGCCACGGGACGGTGACTTTGGGTGCACTGAGTCAGTGGCACCTTGAGCTGCTGAGCGGGTGTGCAGCCTGCGATGATGCCCCGTCCCGGCGGTCCGGACGGCTCAGGTTTTGTGTACCCTGCTGGACCGCAGTGTAGGCCAGAGCCAGCGGACAGCGCGGGCCTACCGCCACGTGGCGTCGCTTCCTGGATCCCAGAGTTGGTGGCACCCATTGGGCTGAGCGGGTGTGCAGCCTGCGATGGTGCCGGGTGCACTGGTATGTCCTCTGCCATGGGGTAATCAAGACCCAGCACCAAACGTGAGACCTGGTGGCCTGCGGAGCGGGGCTGCATGATGTGGAGGGTGCCATGTTCGCGGGCCCCGGGCTTGTGGCTTGCAGCGGCACGTGGTGGGACCTCCTGTCTACGCACCGGTGGCGGAAGGTGAGCATTGAGGCCTGGGTGGGCATGGGCGGGCATGCTCCGATGGGTGGCGGGAGGGGTGCCTCTGCCTGGATGTGCATGGGCGGGCAGGCGATGTTGTCTTGTGCAAGTGTGTGTACTGTGCCAGTCATGTGTCTGGGCTCTGTTTCAGCTGACGGCTCTGACTCAGATGTGTGACCTGGTGTCCTGCTATGCATACCGGCACGTGGTTGGGGACACACCGGTGGCAGCAGGTGAGCAGTGTGGCCTGGGTGCGCAGGGGCGGCACGTTCTCTCTCTCCCGCTCTTCCTCTCTCTCTCCTCTTTCTCTCTCTCCCTCTCTTCCTCTCTCTCTCCTCTTCTCTCTCTCTCTCTCCCTCTCTTCCTCTCTCTGTCCCTCCCTCTCTTCCTCTCTCTTTCTCCCTCCCTCTCTTCCTCTCTCTCTCCTTCGCTCTCTCTCTGTCCTTCTCATCATGTTTTTTGTCTTACAGGCTGTGACCTACGTATTGTCCCTAGGGGAGCGGCCATGTGTCTTCATTTTGTTTCGTTGTTCATTTTAATAAAGTTTCATTTGTTGCTTCGAAAGTGGATGTGTGCTGCTCATTTCTGTGACGACACATGCATGTCACCAGTTGTGATTGTGCGGCATCAAGTGGAATGTTCTGTACATGTTTCGGTGTGGCTGATGTGGCATGTCTTTGGTCAGGGGGGGTGCCAGGGAGGGGTGGTCCTGGGGGTGGTGTCGGTGGGTGTTGTGGCCCTCTTGGGTGTCCGGGCCGCATGATGGGTGGCTCCATGGCATCTGTTGCCCTTCGGATGTGGCCCTGGGCTGTGCTCCCTTTGTGGTGCTGGCTGCCGTCTGACTTTACACCAGGTCAGAGCAGGTATAGATTTCCTGGTGCTAACGCGCCTTATCGCCTGTTTTGTGTTTTTATCGCTGATGTGGCTGGTCGTTGTGAATGTTGAGGTGTGCTGTTGTCTCTGCTTTTGTCACGGGAACGCCTACTCTGCATCTCATTAGCGATATTTGCGAGGGTCCTCTGTGGCGATGTTTTTTGCGGCTGCTATCGCGGGTAAACTGGTGCTGTGGGCTGTTAACACCGGCTTGTGAATGGGGGGGTAAATTTATCACGACTTTGGCTGCGATAAAGTGCCGTTAATTCGGCGATAGCTCCTTGTGAATATGCCCCATTGACTTTCCCACCCCCCACCAGTACCCATCATATCAGCTTTGCTGCATTCTGCTCTCGTCATCAGTTCCCCCGGTGCTGGTACCTGACAGCAGGCCGTTTGGACTCAATATAACACCCAACGGTGAGACGTGCCTTCATCCTTGGATCCTGAGGGCTACTGAGAGGTCAAGGGCGGCAGAGGAATCATCCAATCCACCCCCCCAATTCTGCGTCCCTGATAATAATAATAATTCCACATTTGTAAAGCGCAAACTTATCACTCCTACGGGTATCCAGGCACTGGGGGGCCGTCGGAGAGATTAAGTCAGCTATTGCCCAGAGTCAGATGATGCTGAGCTGAGCTGCTGCCGGCAATGGAACCGTGAGCCCCGCGCTCCGGAGTCAGCCACTCTGGCCACTGCACCACACCTCACACACCCTTGACTCTTTTGATCAAGGGAGTGGCCTTGGATTGAGATGACTCTTCCAAAGGATGCCTCCATGGTGCCTGGCTACCATGCGAGGTCTCCAAGGTGCAGGCCCTCTGTGTAGGCCCTCCTTGAACCTGATGGTAGAGAGCGAAGGTGTACGCATGCAGGTCCAAGGCCACAGCTTCCAATAGCCGCAGCACTCCTCCCTCTGTGGCCTGACCAAAAGGCCGGCAGAAGCTGCCCGGCGTGTCCACAGAGCCGGGCCACCAGCCACCTAGGCTTGGATACTCCAAAGAAGACCGAAGCACCCATTCCAGGAGATCAGCAGGTAGACGTGAGGAGATGGCAAAAACACATTTTCCACCGTAAATTCAATTGTAAAAGACAATGGGGCATATTAGCAAGAACGGCGTTAAAATTATCGCTGCTTTAGCGGCAGGAAACTGCCGCTAAAGCGGCGATAATGTGCTTGATAATATGCCCTTGAGAATTCCAATAGAAGCCCAGGATCACAGCAGAACATGGGCTTCTATTGGTATTCTCAAGGGCATATTATCAAGCCCATTATCGCCGCTTTAGCGGCAGTTTCCTGCCGCTAAAGCGGCGATAATTTTAACGCCGTTCTTGCTAATATGCCCCAATAAGTTTAGTGCAAGCAGTGGCATCGAGTGATCGCATTAAATACACGCAGCATGGCTGTCTACCTGGCATAGAAAGATTAGAAAGCAACTGAAAAAGAAGTTAATCAGAGATCAAAAAATTTGGACAAACTCAGAATGCAGCCGTTCCTCCTATTCTGCAGAAATTCCTCAGGGTGCAAATCCAAAAGAATGTTCCTGGAGAACAGCAAAAGCAAACTAAACTGATGTCCAAATAAAGTTCGCAAGAAAAGCCAGAGTAAGAGTAAAAAGAGATCTATGCAAATATACCAATCAAATGCTGCAAAGAGGTGAGTGCGTTGAAAAGCTCATGAGTCCAGTGCAGAGCAGCCTCTGCATAGAGGAGTACAAAATGGCCTCTGCAGCTGTGCACTGTGTCCTGCGTCGTGGGATGTGGGGTTTGTCATTGGAGTGAATTGTACTGTGAGTAGGCCCCTTCGTGTGTCTGTCTTGGATCGTACATGTGTAGTGGTCAGAGGCAAGGTTTAATAAGTGCTCACAGTTCGTGCCGCAGCATCTTCCCTTCAAATTAGGCCTGGGCGGAGTTCTCCGCAAAGTGACCCACGCGGCGGAGTGCATTAGGTCGCGCTGTTCAGGCTGATTTTTAGCGCTGGGTGTTTATTCTGCGCTGGAAAATCAATGCAAACAGCACCATGGGCAGCGCAAGAGGGCGCTGCTTCTTTCTGCCGTTCGAGTATATTTTCTATTCGAACGGCAGCTTCCTCAACACGAACAGATGGTTTCTCAACAAGGGCGGTCGCGACCATCCGCGACCGCCCACGTTGAGAAATCTCGCTGGGAGGTGGTATAGCGTTGGATTTTCCTCGCTCGTGCTCACCAACTTAACTTAGTGCCGAGTGCAGAAAACTCCACAAACTCCATTAATGGAGCGGAGTTCATCGCCCAGGCCTACTCCAAATGCAGAAGATGGTGGCTGAAGAGGAGGTACTGTTGTATTCCTCTTAGGGTGTCCATAAACGGGCTTTCCAGTATCATGTCCTTATATAGGCACAATTCGCCCTGCCCTTATATAGGCATAAAATCCCAGCCCTTATTTAGGCATTAAACCGTGCACTCCAAATACAGGCATGGTCTCTGACATCCGTCCACCCTAACGTCACAACGAGTTCATGAAGAACAGACCCTTAGGCTGCGGGAGTTTCCCTAGCCCAGGACTATTGATTTCTTCAAGGACTCATATATTATGCATGAACCATTATTCCTTAGGGGTTCATTCATGACGTCTTCCGCTGTCCGATCCACGTCAATGCTAACATTCTGAGGTACCTCTCAGGTATAAATATACCTTCCCTAGCCCTTGTAAACTAGAGGAGACCTCGACTTCAGAGGAGCCCGTTTCCCGGCCTGACGCACTGAGAAGACGATGTCATCCCTGCACGCAGAGAGTCCAGCTTCCAGTGATCTGACTTCCCTTGCGGGGTGTTGGAGTTCGAGTCTGGCAAAGAGATTCCTACCTCTCTCATTCTTCAGGTATGGAGCTTACAAGAACCTAGAGGGACTCTTGGCATACTAGGCATACTAGACTTAACATACTCTTAGTATACCATAGTAAGGAATACTTCACCTACTTCATACCTCTCCCTACACCTAGGTTAGGTTAGGTACATTGGAGTAGAACTAGATTAGAAACGCATCGTATGAGTACTCGCATTTTTAGTCTGTGTTATTTATGTAAAGGCATATGTACTAAAAGATAATGCTATTGCAGTATTATTTATTTCTACTGCTCACACTGTACATTATTTATCTCGCATACTGTCTTGTGATCGTAACAGCACATTTTACTTACACCTGAAACAAGACTGTTCAATAAATCTTTTATTGAAACGCCCGTCTGTCATTTCTGTGTAACTTGGAGAAAACTAAGCATGCACGATTGAGCTGAGTGAAATAGTTATCTATTGTTTCCACGACTCTGGGACACGTTCTGATTCTAAAGGGAAACAAAGTGGTCATGTTTTGCGGCTGCCAGAAACTACTCCCTTCTTGTTATCCAAGGAGTTTCTAGTGGCCTCTGAGCTAGCTGGCACAAGTAATTAAGTTTAATATACTCGATAGGGACATACTGACCTTAGTCCTATGTCAAACCTATAGGATATATTATTCCAATGCGCAGAGCCTATTAGGGAAATAGGAGCTACACTACATGGCGCCCAACGGTTTGGTAAGGCGGTAATTCAACGTTAGATACTGAGTAACTCAGCCGTGCTTTTTCTCTCAAGAGACTCCTACCCATATACTCCAAAAGACGTCTGGAGTGGGCAGGGTTAAGTATCCACCAAGGCTACATAGGGAAGCACCCTATATATTAGCTGTTTGGTTTGCTCAACGTTGAAGGATACAGTGTTCCAAAATACTGTGCACCTTATCTTTGTTTCCTTGAAACTGGTTCTACATTTTTCAAAAAACAAAAATGCCTGGCTCCGACAATGAAACCGGAAACGATGAAGCTGCGGCTGATCCAGCCCAAGCAGCAGTTTTTAACTTTACCGGTTTAAATGAAACCGAGGAGGGTGTTATAGACATCCATCCAAACTTAAGAAGAGCCATCACTCTAAAACTTATAAAACATGGCCTACCACCAAAAGGCGGTAGAGCAGTTTTCGTGATAGAGGCACATGAATCCTTTCAGACAGAGGTATTCTATTCATGGGTAATATTTCCTGAATCAAATTCAGTAACACACATGTTTCACTTCTACAAAGAAGATGATCCACCAGAGGAATACATTCCTTTCGAGGATATAGAAATTCCATTAACATACCAAGAGCATCAACTCTGGTTTAAAGGCGCCCTAAAACATCACAGAAACATTACCAGGCTCGGTCCACTAGGTAGACCAGGAGCAACATGGCCGATTCTAGCCGGCTACACACCTCATCCTGACATTGAAGAGATGTCAGAAGAGGATTTACTTACTCAACTCATAGAGTTAATAAAAATATACAGACAATTGGTTCAATATGTCATGCGGACTTTCACAGTCCAGCAACCATTAGCACTTCCAAATCCAACTCCCCCACAGGGGAATACACTAAAAATTACACCACAGACTCTCTATGCAGTCATGGGTAAAATGCCCACAAAACGTGAGCAAATTCCATTCTGGATAGCTCAAAAAATTACTCAAATCGAAGCAGTATTTCCAAATACTAGCCCGTATGAGAAACACAGAATCCTAACCATCAGTTTACCGATGGGGATCACACCACAACTGGAAGACTGTACCACTTGGGGCTCAGTCTTTGCTGCCATCTACACTAAAACACATGGCATTCCGTCAATTGCGGTAATACCAGATGTCCTGAAGCAAATTCAAAACGAATACGGGGCAGAGCCTGCTCTAAATTTAGGTATGAAGTTACTGAAAAATTTCGACCAGGTCTCAACAATAATATTATCTACCCCTTCGCTGCTTCTGTCGGCCAACGGCCGTCGCGAGCACTACCTCCGTAGTGCTGCGTACGTCCGTTGGCGACGCGGCCCCACCCACTCCGCTAAACCGCCGCACCGCAGCGGAATTGCCGCCGCGGTTAAGTGGTTAAAGGGGAGGCAGCAGCAGTGGCGATCCGCCAAAAATTAAGGGAATTCAATGTTACAGAACATCAAACAGAGCTACCCAGAATAATTGAACAATCTTATGCAGAATTAGGCAGAGATAGTTTGGGTGGAAGACCAGTGAAGCCGAAACTATCTGAAAGTCCTGAGAAGGACTCAATTAAACAAACTCCTACATCTTCTAAAAAGAAGTGGGAGACTAATAAACAAAAATCAAAAGAGAAACGTTCTCAATCCCGAGGTAGGTCTCCTCAAAAGGAGCCCTCTGAAAGGAGGTATAACCTCAGGAATAGGGATAATTTGAGAAAACCTGACAGGTATCAAGATACTGATACACGTTCCTCTCGTCCCTTTCAGATCTCATCACAGACTTCGGAAAGAAGAGGACGATCAGAACATAGAGAAGAACGCGTGAAATCGAAAGACGACAAACACGCTCCAAAAAATAAAACAAAACCTCAATTCTCCAAAAGAAAGTAGCAGGTCTAAAGATCAGACATGCCGAGAATACTGAGAACACAACTCAAGAACGGAGAATGGGCTCAGACAATGCTGGACAGTGCAGCAGAAGTCACAATAGTTCGCCAGAACCTGAAGGAACTTCTGGAGATAGTGGACTTGAATGAGTACATCACAGTTGAGACTGTAGACACCAGGGTTAGTACTCCACAAAGGTTATATGAAATAACACTCCGGATGGAGGGAGACAAACCTAGACAGGTGAAAGCACTTTTTTGGGAAAGACTATCAAGGGGCTATGACATACTTCTAGCGGAAAAAGACTGGCCACCACAATTTGTCAGGGAGTGCCCACATGGCGAGGACATTATTATGCCTGCCTTCTCCAACCATATTCCAATTCACCTAAAATATACATATGCCAGGAAATGGGCAGTGGCCCAGGCCCCAGCATTATATAAAAATCATGTAGGATGGGATGAGGACTCACCTCACCATAAAATACATCTAAAACATGAACCTACTGCACAAAGGCAGTACCCAATAAAGCAAGAAGCTAAAAAAACAGGTCAGGGAGATCTTAGATCAACTTGAATACCAAGGGGTGATTGAAACATGCACCTCCTCAATGAACAATCCTTTGTTTCCTGTCTCCAATCCAGACAAAACATATCGTCTAGTTTTGGATTACAGACACCTAAACACTTGTTCTAAAACCTTTGCAGTGCAAAATGCACACAGCACAGCATTAATAAATAACATTGTGCGTAAAAAATACAAAACAACATTAGACATCTCAAATGGTTTCTTTTGTCAAAACATAGCACCTGAAAGCAGGTACTTAACAGCATTCTCCATAATGGGGACACAACGTCACTTTTGTCGACTCCCACAAGGGTTCAAGAACAGCCCAGGTTTATTCTCAGCGAGGGTAACGGAGTTACTACAAATTTATGACAATGAGGCATTGTCCTATGTCGATGATATCTATCTGACAGACGATGACCTGGACAAACACTTGAACAGGGTGAGCACCATTATACTGGGTTTCGCCTCTGAGGGCTACAAGTTCAACTTTAAAAAGTCCCGAATTGCCCATCTCAATGTCTTATTTCTAGGATACGAGCTTTCAAGTGAAGGCAAGAGCTTGGCAGCTAACTTTTTAGAAAAGTGTGCGCTGCTCCAACCTCCAAAAACGCTAAAAAACTTACAATCGATCCTGGGTTTCCTAAATTTTGGAAGAACATACATTCTAAATTACGCAGAAAGGGTTAAACCTCTCTACGCATTAATCAAACCTGATTTTTCTATCAGAAACTGGACACAGGAACACACAGAAATCTTGCGTTCACTCCAGGCTAACATGTTAGCAACAAATCACTTATAAACACGCGTAAGTCAACGCAATTTGGTGATCCGAATAATTTCGGTCAATGCGGATTCACCTACTTAACATTTAATGAGGGTGAAAAAATACCAATTGCATACAAATCTCATTTGTACACACAAGCGGAAATGCGCTTCAGTTCAACTGAAAAAATTCTAACAGCAGTTCAAACCGCTGTAGCAAAAGAAAGAGCCTTAGCCCAAGGGAAACGCATTATTGTCGTAACCCCGGTACCAGCTTTAGAAGCGGTCACAAAACTAAGCATTCCAAATGCTAAAGCATTACATCCAAGATGGATACAATGGGTTAATTCTCTTGCTGCAACAGATGTTGAATATGTTTTTGATCCAGATTTAAAAACACAAGCATTCCTGCAATATGAACAAGAATGTCCTCTGCCTACTGAAATTCTGCCTCTCGATCAGTACGAATTCATAATTTACACTGACGGATCCGCACAACCCGCAATAGGGAGTAAGCAAGCTTACAGTGCAGCGTGTGCAATCGTTAAAGGTCGCATGCGAAATGGCATCTTCAGACCTATGGTCACTAAAACACAATCTCTAGGGGATTGTACAGCTCAGCGAGCTGAACTACAAGCATTCAAACTGGCACTTGAAAGTACAGATCGAGAATTCCCCACACTAATAGTGTGCGATTCCTTTTACTGTGTTCAGTCGTATAATGAATATATACAAAACTGGCTTGAAAATGGTTTCAAAGATGCGAAAGGTGGCACAATAAAGCATAAAATGCTTTGGGAACAAGTAGTTCAGTTGAAAAACGAACTACCAAAGGCTCACGTGATCCACACACTGAGTCATCAACTTGATGGCGTTCACGTTGCAGGGAATTCATTGGCTGATGAAGCCGCAAAGGGGGCTGTGCAGACGGCTTCCGTAGCTGCGATCACTCGTTCAAAAACAAAAATAGACGGTGAGATAATGTTGGCTGTCAATGCTTCAAGCAAGGGCAGCAGTGCAGCGTTACCAAAAAAGTTTCCACTCAAGTACTCTTATGTAATTGATGCGAACAACGTTCCTTTTGCTCGAATCCATGGAGTGGGGGATAGGGTAATCCCAAACATGGAACGTAGAGCAGCCTTGATTTATGAAACACATTTGGGGGAGGGTCTGTCACATCAAGGGATCTCTAAAACAATTTTGACGTTAAAGGAGATGTACTGGTGGCCTGGAATGAATACAGAAATTCACATATTCATCAACAACTGCTTAGACTGTAAATTACAGCGAGAGCCACCAGACACCATGCTGCGAATGCGGCAACCCAGTACAGACACCATTGTTAGACAGCATTAGACTATCTACGCACCTGCGTCCTACTGGACAAAGGCATTCCCACAAATAATGAATCTAGGTTCCTATGGTTATGGCCTCAGCGCTCGGCTGACGCTCGAACTGTTATAAAAGATTTTCGAGTCTTTATCGGCACATACGCAATAGGCACGCTACATTCTGACCAGGGTCCTGCGTTTAGCTCGCAGGCTTACAAAGAAGCCATGGCCAGTCTGGGCGTTGCATTGCGGTACTCCTCTCCATTCCATCCTGAGGGAAATTCGGTTGTGGAAAGGAAAAACCGGGACATAAAGCAGTCTATAACAGCTAGGGTATTAGGTTCGGGTGAGGGGTGGGTCAAACACCTTAATGGGGTCCAACGCTCATTAAATAATCTGCCAAGAAGTTCTCTAGGGGGGGTCACTCCATATGAGGTCCTATTTGGGACAAGAATGTGGGTACCAGACCTTGAACACGTAGGCACAGTGGTGGAAAATAAACCATTTGATATCAAAGATCGTTTGGCTGTTTTACAGGAACTCAATGAGTTAAGAACGAAACAAAGCAACGTATTCCTACAGCCAACCACCACTGGGGAAAAATCGGTGGTCCCAACAAGGCCTGTCTGGATTCCAAAAGTTGGGGATCTAGTCAGAGAAAAGATTGCGGACAAGAAGGAATTTGGACCTTCTTACAGACAACCAGTACCTGTCCTAGCAGTTCAAGGAACAAGAACAGTACTTCTGCCGCCCCTTGCTGGAAGAAAGGAGAAAAGATTTGTGTCCATCGACCTGATCAAACCACAGTATGTGGCCAATACTAAATAGTAGGCCTCGTGGACTCCGACCTAATAGCAGACGCACTCCTCTCGCTACTATCCAAGAGGTTCAGACTGAAAGACTGATAACAATCGAGAATTCAGCTGTAACAGATGGAGGACTAAGCAACAACGCTATGGAACTCATCCCTCTTGAACACCAAGTAACAGTTCGTCCAAATACACCTGTCTACACCAATGTGGCAAGTGATGAACTGGTTCCAGTGATTTCTACAAATCCTGATGCAATTCCAACAATTGACAGAACTGCTTCTGGCTATTTCATTAACTTTGATACGTTCTCAGAAGATCAGAGTGAACCTGAAACGACGCCAGCATCATTCAAATTCAAGCAGCAAGTACAAGACTTTATTCACTTTCTGAAAAAGACTTATTTGGTTTCTCCATGGATTGAACTCTGGATTATATCTGGACTTTTTGTTTTCCTGCTCTGGCTAGCTTTGGTTACAACTGTGAGTGTGCTTATAAGTGGCAGATACATCCATGTGAATGCTGAAAGAAAAGGCGTGAACGTACTTTTGAAACCTCATAAATCCTCCCATCGTGAAGCAAGAGACTTGTCATCAGTGAACATCACAGCTGTTCCTATACAGGATGGTATAGTGTGGGACAAAACAGATTTTGATATCTTCGGCCCGACGGAACAATTGAACATTCCACATTTGTTTAAAATTTCACTAAGTGATCTAATTTCGTCCAGTACCTATTCTGATGCTTGGGACTTTGAGACTGTTAACGACATAATGTATGACCTAGAAAAATCTGCAGCATTTTCTAAAAATGAATATTTAGAGGGTTCATCAGACTATGAACAACTGTATTGTTATAACCACTATGGTCATCATTATTTGCATAAAACTGCATATCCAAGAAATGTGTTTACGTTTAACCAATGGGAACATTGTCCTACACCACCTAAAGGTAGTTCGAAAACATTTGCTAGTAAGTTTCCATATTTTTAGGTTACAATACATCTGATCCAGAAATGTTTTACTATAAAAATGTAAACAAGACAGGACTGAAAATTATGTTAACAAATACAAAACAGATTTAGACAGGGTTTCGACTTTTGGAAAGACACAATAGACACAAAAACTGTCTGGGGTACTAAAGATTGGCAAGTGCAGGGGATAGAAGCTTTATTTAGAGCCTACATCATCCCTGAACAAATAATGTTTTTGAATGAAACCATCCAACAAACATCTTGTCTTGGACTAGCCAAGATCAAAGAGATGAACACACCTTCTGTACCAACACCTGCAAGTGATAATAATACACAGGCAGTGGTGACAGTTGACAATATACTACAACTCAACAGATCTAATCCTGATTGGAAAAAATGGTTGATCTGGCCCACAGACACGAATAACTGTCAGGAAAGATTCCTGAATAAAACTCAGGGCTTTACTATGCATAGGCCAGACCCAAGATACGTCCAAAGACAACATCCGGGGGTAGTAACAACATACAGTGTAGGAAAATTATGCCTCGATTGGCTGCATAAGTCTACACTACAGGATGTGAAACAACACTTAACCTTACTTGAAAAGGACGCAGACCTTAGGGAATTCTTGCTTGGACCAAGAAAACCGCGTCAAAAACGTTTTATATATGCCGGCATTTATGCTGCCTATAATGAAGCATGGAAAGTATCACAGATGGAGGCCGCAGAACGAATACGTGAACTTGATCGTATTAATTTAGAGAAAACACTCTCTGTGGTCGACAATGGGTTAACAGCTTTGTCCTCCAGAATATATTCATTGGATGGCATTGTATCCTCTGCTATCGACATACTAGAACAAGATTTGGCGATGTTACAACAAGGCCAGTCTCAATTACGTTCTATTGTGTTATTAAGCTGGACGCTGCAATCTTTGCGAGCGGGCTATGTGCCTTGGCGTTTTATCAACACAACGGCTCTGTTTGCAGAATACAATCTCACTGATAAACAGATCGAAATGGCACAAAGAGGAGCAAGGTATACAGTGCTGAGCATTGAAAAACTGGAAAAGTTACCATTCACAGTGGCAGAAAAACCAGCTACAGAATGGCTTACTCATGGCAAAATAACATTACCTGTGACTACATTTCAGTTTCAGTATTGCCTAAGACAAATGCAAGCAGGCAAATATGAAAGGTTGGGTAAGGAATACATTAAGACATCTTGGGATTTACCATATACATATAGATGTTGGAGTGGGGATCGTGAAGTGTTTTTGAGCGGTACATACTGTAAACGTGCACTGAGCGGTTCACTTATATGTCAGGACATTTCTTTACACAGGGCTTGTAATGGTTCTGTGGCAAATTTGTCTTGCCATCAGCAGGGTACACCAGCTGCTGTGATTAATCCAACGTTTGGACAACTTTCGAATGGGAGTTACCTCATGTTGAATGATCAAAGTTGCTGCGGCATGCTGCCAGGCATCCCATATCTAGTAACGGTCAACTCCAGGGTCACTTGCTGTATGCAAGTATTGTTTGCCCCAATAGACACAGTCAGGGAGTCGCCTCTATGGCCTTCGCTGAACGTCTCTTTTATAAGATTTGATACTTTGAGCAGAATGAAAGCCATGCTTTTACAGCAAACAGTGCCTTTGACCTCGGCCAAAGAAACCTATGATCTACAAGTAGCAAGGACTTCGGCTGAGATACAGACTTTAATACGTACAAACTGCCCTATACATTTCGTAGAAATGATAGGACGTATCTTCAATATGTCTGATACAACCGGAATTATACATGTATTTAAGAGCATCTGCTCCGGTCTGTTAGCACCTTTCCAGGCAATACTCGGAATCATCCCGAACTTTGCACATTCGGTGTTTGGTGGCATACCATTAATTCTAGCACTTGTTGCCGGAATTCTATTTCTCTTCCTGCTATTGCGCTATGGCCAGCCTATTCGCTGACATCACTCCGAGCGAAATGGAGAAAGCTCTCCTTGAACGAAAGTGCCGTGAGCGAATAGTACAGCTTTTGGGCATGACTCGTCTACGGGAACTTAATACCACGTGGTTCCTGTCATTCAGACCAATCTGGCAAGATTGCATCTTACCTGTTCTACGATGCCTGCTAAGCAGTGAAGAATGCGTGTTAGACACTTGTCTCACATTTCCATCAGCTACGCCAACGGATGTCGATACTCTGCTGGTCCCGATAACGGCCCATGCTCTGTGTTGTCCCCAGAGGCTACCAATCCTGATGTCAGCATTCATTGAGATCTCACAGACGCTTCCGGCTGCTGCTGAGGTACGAGAAAGATCTACAGGCACACAGGTAACAATGGACGCGAACATTGCTGAGGCAACCTATGCTGGAAGCGATGCTTCTCATCTCTGTGCAATTAATCTACTACACGAGGTGTTCCAACTGACACCAACTACAGTGGATGATGTTTTGTCTATAGAAATAGATGATCTCATGTTTACACCAGACCCGTAAACTGACTCTGATTCAGCATACAGTGTTCCAGAGATGCAGTAACAATTTGGCCTTCATTTTCAAAACAACTTGGAACTCTACCAAAATTGAACTTTTTTCCCATTTTTCGAACGAAAATGGCACTTCAATCTGCTTAAAGTAAAACTAGCCTTATAGTACAGACTTCACGGTACTTCCACGGACACTTAGTCATCTTGTGTGTCTAAAACAGTTCATTAATTTTCATGACATGAAATGACTTTGATTTTTGAGAAACTTATCGATCATTTTCTGTCACATGTAAATATTACTGCTTATTTCATTCCAATTGCATTTATTTTCGAACTTTATGCCTGAAATGAAAAGCATTTGCTTCAAATGTACAGTACCTTTTGCATTTTTTTACTATGTTTTTTAATACTTTTAAGAAATATTTTTAAATATGCGGTACTCCATTTAATGTTTAGCATTTTAAATGTTTAGCATTTTAGTATTATCGTACACACGAAAGTGGAGTGGGTGTTGTATTCCTCTTAGGGTGTGCATAAACGGGCTTTCCAGTATCATGTCCTTATATAGGCACAATTCGCCCTGCCCTTATATAGGCATAAAATCCCAGCCCTTATTTAGGCATTAAACCGTGCACTCCAAATACAGGCATGGTCTCTGACATCCGTCCACCCTAACGTCACAACGAGTTCATGAAGAACAGACCCTTAGGCTGCGGGAGTTTCCCTAGCCCAGGACTATTGATTTCTTCAAGTACTCATATATTATGCATGAACCATTATTCCTTAGGGGTTCATTCATGACGTCTTTCGCTGTCCGATCCACGTCAATGCTAACATTCTGAGGTACCTCTCAGGTATAAATATACCTTCCCTAGCCCTTGTAAACTAGAGGAGACCTCGACTTCAGAGGAGCCCGTTTCCCGGCCTGACGCACTGAGAAGACGCTGTCATCCCTGCACGCAGAGAGTCCAGCTTCCAGTGATCTGACTTCCCTTGCGGGGTGTTGGAATTCGAGTCTGGCAAAGAGATTCCTACCTCTCTCATTCTTCAGGTATGGAGCTGACAAGAACCTAGAGGGACTCTTGGCATACTAGGCATACTAGACTTAACATACTCTTAGTATACCATAGTAAGGAATACTTCACCTACTTCATACCTCTCCCTACACCTAGGTTAGGTTAGGTACATTGGGGTAGAACTAGATTAGAAACGCATCGTATGAGTACTCGCATTTTTAGTCTGTGTTATTTATGTAAAGGCATATGTACTAAAAGATAATGCTATCGCAGTATTATTTATTTCTACTGCTCACACTGTACATTATTTATCTCGCATACTGTCTTGTGATCGTAACAGCACATTTTACTTACACCAGAAATAAGACTGTTCAATAAATCTTTTATTGAAACGCCCGTCTGTCATTTCTGTGTAACTTGGAGAAAACTAAACATGCACGATTGAGCTGAGTGAAATAGTTATCTATTATTTCCACGACTCTGGGACAAGTTCTGATTCTAAAGGGAAACAAAGTGGTCATGTTTTGCGGCTGCCAGAAACTACTCCCTTCTTGTTATCCAAGGAGTTTCTAGTGGCCTCTGAGCTAGCTGGCACAAGTAATTAAGTTTAATATACTCGATAGGGACATACTGACCTTAGTCCTATGTCAAACCTATAGGATATATTATTCCAATGCGCAGAGCCTATTAGGGAAATAGGACCTACACTACAGTACAAGTTGATCTGGAGATCTGTATCACAGCCTTGAAATCAGTAAGTGCTTGAATTTACCCCCACCCCCCCAATCCCCTCAATGGGGACAGCATGGCCACAAAGCGTGCTTGAATGGGCAGCTAATGCGAAAACCCATTGTGGAGCATGGACATCAAATGCCAGGTTCTCGGGGCTGCAGCCTTTTCACTATTTAATAGTGTAAAATCACACTTATGAGTCAGTAAACTATGAGTCTGTGAGACGGTAATATCCCTCACTTCACATTAAAATTGACCATTAAGCTTGCAGGCACATTCTAATGGGGTTAAAAGGTTTTATACGGCAATACTGTCAAAAGTTGCTGCGCGACATGGGTCAAAAATTTAGGGGCAGATTTACAAGCCCCTTGTGTCACTTTTGCGCCAACAGATGCGTCAGAATTTCTGACGCATCTGTTAATCCTTGCGCCATGGAGCACTGTATTGTAAATACAGCGCATCCATAGTGGTGCAAGGACATTCGGCGCTGACACAAGGAAACTGATGCGTCAGTTCCTTGTAAATCTGCCCCTTAGTGTGGCCCTACACAAAAGGAGAGCCTGTTTCAAAATGTAACAAGCATTTGCAATGCAATAGGTCTCGCATTTGCGAGAGTTGGAGCTATTGGCATTGTAAATGACAATGCCTTTTATTCATTTGTTAAACTATTGTTGTTTCTATCATATAACCGTACAAGATGCAAAAATTTGGAAACTCACTTCCGACAAGGACACAAGCCAGTGACAGTACACGTTATATACACACATAATACCTTAATGAATGGGTGCTCCACAGACGGCTATGAACCATTTATCTTGCACTTCTATTGTACTAGCAGCTGGGAAAGGGGAATGCGCACGCGAGTGAGGGTGCAGATGTTCAGTTGCTAGTTTAATGGGTCCAGGTATGAACGGCTGACTGTTACTGTGAATACTGTGGTTCTGAAATAACTGTCTTTTTGGTGCTCTCCTATTATAATTTCTACTTTCCTACGTGGATAATGTCATGGCGTTATGTTTTTTCCTGATGCCAAATTTCGATGCACTTATAGGTAACTCATATGTATAGAGTTATACGCTGGATTTGAGATATATATATCTGTTTATAGAAACTGCACACTGTAACATGGCATAATCCTTTACGCAGGTTATGGTGTCACTGAAACCCAATAAAGTTTATTTTAAAAATATATATACACATACAATACCTATAATGCAAGCCACCATATTATGGTGGCAATTCATTACATACTGAGCGCGTGCATTTTATGATAATGCTTACCCTAACATGCTTTCCCTGGTTTAGGGGTGGTATTCCTGGTATATTGTTGGCAGCTATGGCATGACAGTGCCAAGGAACAAAAATAAATACTTTAATTACATTAAAGCTCAAGCAGTCGCAGAAGACACAGTCAGGTACATTCTGTCAATGTCCGGGCGTGGGCTGGGCCAGGCAAAACCTAATTCGTTTGTAAAGGATCTTCGTGTATACGGCCAAACATTGAGGACAGCCAAGGACAGGTGAAATGAGGACGGGGGCACCGCAAACAACGTGTACTCAGCAACAGAAAGAAGAGAAGCTCTGAGCTCGAAATGGGCATCTTTACTTTTGAACTAGTTTGCATCGGGCATTCAAGAGACAGTCAAACAGTAAATGGTGGGAGATGAAACTCTAAACTTGAGAGCACAGCAGATGGAGAAGCAACAACAGATCGAATATGATCCATTCCCTTTGCCCGCAAACATTCGAACGTCTCACCCCAAACACGTACAGGTTAAAAGTAACAAATCTACAGACTGCACATCACAAACTCTATGCTGACTGGGAGTGACAAGAGCGTACAGGAGAGAAATAAATGCAGTTAAAATGGAAAACGTATGAGGATATGCATAAGACACAATGCAGTAGGTTCTCCTTATCCTGAAGTCCCAGGCCCGCCCCTAACTCACCTGAGAGTCCCTGAATTCCACCACCACATTCTCACTGCTCCAGCGTGCCGCCATCTTCATCCGGCAATACGTGATGTCACAGAATAACACGCCCGCAGCGCACGACGGGAAGTGTAGTTCATTTGGAGTAGAAGGAGACGGAAATGTGAGGTGGCAGAAGAGAGAGCGGGCGGGGTTGCTGAGATGACAGGATATAGGAAACTATTGGGTGTGGGTCGAACGAAATACAGCAAGGTGACCCATACTGAGCAAGGGAAGGATGCAGCTGGCAAGCTACATATGTCGCTTGTAGAGTTGCCACCTGCCGGTTTTTTAATGCCCCGGCTGGAACAAAAGTAAGCAAAATTATCCAAAGCCGGTATTTTTACCCTTTATCTGTGCGTAATTCAAACAGCAAATGTAATTAGAACAAACTTTTAGATGTGCACCAGAGCTGCGTTTACGGTCCCTGTTAATTAAAGTAAACAAAGGCAGCAAAGTCATGTTACGATTTTGTTTAATGTACAATTTAGTATCATGTTCGGGCCATTGCAGGCTCTTAAAACGCAACAGATGGCCGGTATTTTTCACATGGAAAGTGGCAACCCTAATTATGTGTTCCACCACCAGTAAAATGAAGGCGCGTACGCGCAGACAGGGAGGGAGAGAGGGAGCGAGCGAACAGGAGTTGTGCTAACGCCGCGGGCCATACGCGTGCACATCTCCTGTCCTCCGTACGCGCACATCTGCTGTCTCTTGTGCTAACGCCGTCAGCCGTACGCGTGTCTTCCGTACGCGTGCACATGTCCTGTCCCCCTTCCGCCGAAAAAGCCACGACAATAGATCTCGCCAAGGCGAGCAGCGCATGCGCTGCGTCGCTAGGCGAGACCTAAAAACACATCCTCCAGGGAACAAGAAACCCTGGCAGCTTTAGCATCTGCCGCCATCTAGTGGTACAGCCATGTTTCTGCCTCACCTTCAATAAACAGTACAGGCTTGTTTCAAAATCTATACATTTATTTTACATCAAGTGTGCAGGGCTCTAAAAAAGTGTGGAAAGCTTATGAACACTCCTTCTTCCCTCTCTTCTGACAGTTATGCGAAAGGGAGACATAAAACATAGCAGGTCCCTCAAAGAGGCCACTAAATAGATTCTTTGCAGGATTTCATATGGTCCAACGTAGTACGGTTTCAGGCAAACGAGGTACCTGGAGGTGTTTAGTGAATAGATAAACCTGATCCCAAGAGCATCTTCAAGGCCACCTCACTGATGCGAACTATGGGCCTGACTTGGACTTTGGTGGGCATCCTGCCATCAGGTTGGCAGAGGTCTTTCCTCCGCTACCCTGGTTGGAATACTGCGATCTTTGCCACCCCTTTGCAGATCTCTCTGCTTTCAGTTACAGAGGGTCCTCTGAAGGAACTGAACTTTCATTAAACAAAATCTTCACACAGCATACAACATAGAGTGAGACAATGAATATTATCCAGGTACAGAACTTAGGTTTGATACATTGCAGGATCAACATATCCATCAGTCAGAAAGTGGCGCTTTTACGGGCCATGCAGATGCAGAAATCGACCTGCCCTCCCCTGGTAGCCCTCCCATCCCCCCTCCTTTCGACCATCCAGCCCCTGGTTTAGCCCTGGCCCATGTATTCTCTCCAGGTCCCCCATACTTTCTCTAACTTTTTAGGACTGGCTCCGGCTTTGTATATAAGGCACTGAAGGTTTAGTGAGTGGCCGTCATGTTTCAGACATCCAGACAGCAAACTTTTGTTTTCTAAAAATAACCTTCAAAACTTGAAACAAAAAACAAAGGACACTGGCAGAGATTTCTCCTGGGGTGTTGGGGTCATTCTCCTATTTTTTCTGTTCAGGACCACCAGAGTTTCTGATGGAGTTGGGGCCATTGGTGTAGGGTTTCTGACAGCAGAGCCAGCAGGGCCACCACCATGGGATATATGACATCCACCCAATTCTAAATGGAGTGGGTGGACAATCAGTTTGACAGACAGGATACTCTGCCACATTTGTGGCGGAGTACCAGTCGGACAAACTCTACATATATTGTTTGCACATATCTTTCTCAGTTGTCAAATGTTGCATGAGTCTTGTACCTTACATAAACACATCTACTTTTTGTTGGCTGTCTGAGTAGACATTTATTAAGGTCGTTTTGAAGGTGGGTTCAATATGATCTTGTCGTCTCAGGTCGAAGATGAGCTAAGCCATCTGATGTTGGCTTATTTGGAGTTTGGCACTTCACATCTTTAGACAAATGACTTCCCTCTAAGAATGTCATTGTATCACTAAGTTCTTTGGTCCTTATTTAGAGTGTAGCTGACATGGAATTTCATCAAAACGTGACAGATATCCCGTCCGCCTAAGTGCCATAGGCTATAATGCACTTGTTACATGGCAGACTGGCCATTCACAATGTTTGTGACGGAGTGTTTCATCCGCAAAACTGTAAACAAGGCCCTTACTGTATTATTGCATAATGCAGCCATATGCAGACAGGACTACATGCAACCACATATGACACATCAATCTCGAAACGTTTTTAGTTCAAGATTGCCCCATCCAGGGCTTTAAGTGGGAAGAAAAAAAGTGTGGGGTGGAGGGGCCATGAAAGGGGCGGGCCTATTCAATTAAGAGCGTGGCTTAAACATATAAACTAAAATTCCCTTAGAGTGCCACCCTACCCACACATTTGCATAGAATCACAACTGCTACTGGGGTATGTAACCATTGCCCTGTGAGGTTTGCAGAGAGGCCAAGGATTGGATGACCACGTATTCTGAACACCTTTTTGCCCCACTGAGAGAAACTCATATTGCCTAAAGTCACGACTCAATTGTGCCCCGTTATAAACACCTGTATGAGACTCAATTCAAATTATGCACTCGACAAGAGTAATATGCTGCCTGACAAAAAACTTTAACACAACATCCTGGAAGAAGAAAACACTCTTATGGAATGCAAGATTAAGTAAAGCATGCGAAATATAAGCAATCATTGTTTTTGCCTGAAAAGTTAAATACATGGATATAGGGCCCCCCTAAAGGGAGCCCTTCCAATGTCCGTTTTTGATTACTAGCGGGTCTGTGACCCGGAGCAACCCGGCCCACTTAAAGCCCAGCCTGGGCTGCCCAGGTCCCATCTCTGCTTTAGAAGCATCTGCTTCTATGACAAAAGGTAGCTCTGGAGAAGGTTACCCCAGGACAGCGATGGTTTTAAAGTCGGATTTCAAATGTATCGAACTTGGTTAAGCCTCCACGTACTATACGAGCAAATTGTATTTTAAGGTGAGCGGTGTAAAATGAGTGCCAACCGGTCAGAAAACCTGCAAACAAAATTACAAAAAGCAGACGAGCCAAGAAAACTTGACATTTCTTCATGGAAGTCCTGGCTGCCCTTTGGGGATTTACACTGTTTTGAAAACCACAGTTGTACAGGATGGCTGCAAAATACAACACAAAACATGAACTCTACCATTCTGGAAGGTGCATTTATCTCGCTTGATATATAAGCAAAGGAGTAAACCTTCGGAGTACTACTCGCTGTGAAGCAGGCTTGGACTGGCCGATCTTGCAATAGGGCAGTGGCAGAAGGGCTGACTCCAAGGCCAGTGTAGGCTGTTTGTTGGGCCACCGTGGGCTTGATTTCTAAGCAGAGAGGGTGTTGTTATAAATGATGGATGCCTTCGTAGAGTAAGAGCTGTCACAAATGCACAAAGGCAGCGGCTGGGGCTCTGGCTGTAGGGCCAGGGATGAGAGCCTCAACCTAAGCAGGCTGGAAGGAAGTAGCTGGTAATGGTGCAAGAGTTCTCAGCGCTCCAGTCAAAGTGCAATTTTGATTCTGAAGCGCTCCCCAGACACAGGAAAAAAAGCATTTTTTTAATTGTTGAGGTTATCTAACAACATTATGAGGTGGCACTCTTAGGCTGCTGTCTTAACGCGCCTTCAAGAACCTTCGTGTGGTATTAATTGCCATTAATTTACCTCGACATTCTTTTAGTTGGTAATACCAGTAACTCATTCAAAGATATCTCAAAATCGTATCAGTCAGATCCAATGGTACAAATTTTGCTTAAGCCCACCGCTAAGATTTTTCTATAACAATTCATCACAAAATGTTTTAAAACGCAAGTTGTGAATATGGGCCTCTTTTTGTTTTGGAGCCCAGAGCCTGTTTTTTAGGTCTTGCCTGAAGCAGAGCATGCGCTGTCACTGCAAGACATTTTGCTAGCTACAGTGAGCTTGGAGCCTGCCCAGTGCTTATCATTGGTTGGCTTCATTGTCACTCTCATTTATTTGCTTCTCATTTGGTATTGCATACAGCCTTCATGTCCTCTTGTGTTTGACTCTTCCCTGGCGCAATGCCAAACTACTTGTGTCCTTCCTCCCTCACTCGGTGTTACCTCCTACCCCGCCTTCTCTCTTGTTCTGCCAGCAATAAAAAAAGCGATATGGCACAGCCAGCGTTGATCATGTCAGACCTTTTTTTTTTTTTTTACTTTCAGCATTGCTGAACAGCAGGTGCGCTGCTGTACAACATGGCTAAAAAACATTGACAAAGGCAATATCTCTTGTAGGTTCGACCTATTGGCTTTGCCAATGCTTGCTTTTGTTCCATGCCCAGCCTGCATGGAGGCAGAATAAAAGCTGGAATGGGTCAAGATTTCTTGGAGGGAGACTCACAGAAAATAAACTGACTAATCCCAAAATATTTCATCCATGAAGTGTTGGCACCAGGAACATTACAGAGGCAAAGGGCAGCACACACTGTTTATAAAGCCTTTATCTCTGTAAAGTGGTCTATCAAACTTTATTGTATTCTTTTGCAACACTTATATAGAGCTTACTACCCCTATTTGGGGCACTGAAGGGCTTGCTATTCTCTTAGACTCTGGGCAAGCTATCTTTTCGTCTCTGGGGAGACCGGGTTCGAGTCTCGGCAGGAACGCTCAACATCCTGTGATTCTGGGCAAATCACTTAATCTCCCTGTGCCTAACAAAATGATTGTGTCCACCTGTAATGCAGCTGGTGCTCATGTAAAGCGCTCTGATACCTTTGGTTCGAGTTTCCGCTATATAACCCCCCTCCCCCCCCGAGTAGAAATTTGTGAAAATCTTGAGTGCAATCATGCAGTGCTAAATTTGAGTAAGAAAGAGAGAAAAGCAGAAAATGAAGAAATAAGGCTGAAGAGAAAGAGGATAACAGTGACAAATGGAGAAATCACTGGAGAAAAAAACTTGCACTCGTGACATAAAGAGACAGGAAGAAAGAGGGCTGAGGCGGAATCACGACCAGGGAGCAATCATGTACGAAATCACATTATATATGAATCGATTTTCACATAACTGTGGTTTGTGTTTTGTTACAACTCAAGTCAATCAAAAATAACAGTCAAAAATAGTTATTAAAAATGGCCAGGCAGCAATGGTATTCAGCAACCCTGGTATGGTGGTGTGTGAACACACACACAAGTATTCGGACACACACGCACACACACACACTTGAGCTACAAGGCAGCAATCAGAGAAAGTGCATATTTGTTGAATAGTTAAACAAACCAATACAATAAGAAATCAATAACTTCAATGTCCACATCACACTTAAATACAACAAAAACATATACTACAAAAATAGCATTAACGTGAACAACAACGGTGAAGGAATTCAAAAGTAATGAGAAAAGGAAAAATGTCACCCATAGAAATCAATGTTTAAAACTTGCAATAAAAATGAAGGAAAAACCAAAAAATACGGAAAATATTGATAAACTAAGAGAGGCCAAAACAGTTGACCAGGACAAAGATGAAATCTGCAGCCAGCCGACAAGCAAATGGGTCTGGTGAAGGATTTTACCACCAGACATTGACAAATTAAGGAGGCACACATTTTCCTAAAGCAACTACCTGGAAGCTCTCGCTGGACTGAACTCCAGAGTGCCAGGCATGCTTTGCAGAAGCCCTCAGAATGACACAGAGATCTGGTATGAAAGGGTATAAGTGCTACCAGATTCCAAATAGGTACAGCTTACGAGTGCAGAAAGACGCTTGGCAAAGGTTTCCAGTGGTCAGAAGCACTTCAAAGAAGGCAGACTCAAAGCCTCGTATGTTCCATTCAGCATCTTCAAATCTTCCTGCAGAGTCTAAGGGGCAGATTTACAAGAAACTGACGCATCTGTAGAGATGGGTCAGTTTCCCTGCGCCAGCCGCGATACCCTTGTGCCAACATGGATGTGCCGTATTTACAATACGGCGCACCATGGCGCAAGGATTGACAGGTGCGTCAGAAATTCTGACGCATCTGTAGGCCCAAAAGTCACGCAATGAAGGAGTCGTGTCGCAAGCACGATGCAACTCCAGCAATGGATGTTGAGGCCTGTACTTATTGTACTGCGTCACTCCTTACGCCTGCTTCAAGCAGGCATAAGGTTTTGATGCAGTGGCGTCCTAGAAGCGGCGCTGTGAAATCTTGTAGATTTCACGGCGTCATTTTTACGAGGCTATCCTGCATGGGAATGCCCACCCTGCATACATTATACCTGATGCAGGGCTTTACAACGTGACGCAGGGCTTTACAATGTGATGCATCTCCCTAGATGTGTCACGTTGTAAATTGGCCGCATTGTTTACGCCGCCGCTGCGCCACAAAAGTGACGCAACGGCGGCGCCAAAGTGTCACAAGGGGCTTGTAAATTTGCCCTTAAAGGTCCAAGTAGGCCAAGGCACACCATGTGGCCATAATTCAAAGCAGGATTAGCGACTTTAGTGTTCAGCCAACTCCAAGCTCTAAACTGGAGGTACTGGTTCAAAACTGAAAAAGATAAGACGGTGTTTCCTTTACCAGAAATTGCAGAACATCTGCAGGATAGGTCTCAGGTGTCCTAGTAATCTTAGAAGAAAAGATGCTGGGGTTGTGATTTACGTGAGTCCTATCCGCTGGGCTGCAATGACCCTGGTCTTGTCCTCTTTCCAGCTTCAAAGTCCCTCAGCTCTGTGGTTCGAGTCCCTGCAGGATTTCAGCTCTTTCTGTAGACTGGCAAACCTCTACAGACCAGAAGCTCTCTCTTGAGTCATAAGACCTTCTACAAGCAGGGCAGCTACAGCAGCCAAAAAAAACCAAAATGTCAAACTGGCAGTTCCTGGAAGACTCATTTTTCTCTGTTCTTGGAAGCAAACAAATAAATGGACTGGCTACATGCCTGGAGCAGCCCTTTCCAGCAGGAGAAACACAGTAACAAGTTTGGGCAACTTCCAAGATATTTCCTCTAAAGGTGAGACAGGATTCTGTTCTGAGCTTCTACCCTTCAGACTTTAAACTCTTGTAAAAGAGGTTCAGCAGAAGTATTTATTTAAAATACTGTTATGCATTCGTGGAGGACATTGCTCTTAGCCTAAAGAAGTCCCCACACTCACTACTCCCACTTTCACCACACTGTGAGGTCAGAGAAGTCTTGTCTTTCAGGTTCAGGTCAGGTAAATCTCATAAAGGATTTCTCACTGTGAAAAAAAGATCTCTCTCTGAAGCTTAAATCACCCCCTCACACCTCTTACTGAACCTAAACCTGTCAATAAAAGGACACACCTCAGTTGCTGTGAAAACAGCAGGCAAGCCTCAAGCAAATATATGCAGGCAGCTGGTCTGAGGAGGATTTCCAATACACACAGGCCCAATCAAAATTTTCCAACAGAGACAACTAATCTCTAATAGCTCTCCCTTACCATCCTGCTCTTTGTCCAGCTCAGCCTTCACAAAGCTAGGAGTGATCAGCTCTGCCCAGGGCTACACGAATTGGTTAATCGATTTTCTCTGTAGTGTTAATTATGCACAATAACAGCCAGTGCTTAAGTTGTAAAATAATAAGTACCAGGGCCCTGACCACGAGGCCACTGCAGCTTGCACCACCCATCGCCCCTGTCATCGCTTCCAAAACAACTTCTAACCATCTCTCTTGCCTGCAAGTGCGACAATTCAGATTATTCCAGGTCCCCGAAGCTAAAGGAATGGCTGGGGAGGCAGGTAATATTAATTTTTAATGTCTATTGTATTCATAAACAACCGTTGTCCTGCTCATATTTAAATTAGATGAGTAGCGCCACCATGTGGCAGACTGTCCTAAGTGCGGTGTTGACAATTAAGTGCCCGTGCCAAGCACCGGAAACCAGTTAAGTGCCTCCACCTGCTCAAATTATGCACTGATAACAGTCCTGCCAAGTTTTCCATCTCCATACGCGATGTACTGCTCCAGTCCAGGATTTTCCTTTGACTCTGGGACTTGTAGGCTTGTTTAGTGCGTTATAAAAACAGGACTACAAGTCCTAGAATTCAAAATAAAAAACCTGGACTGGAGCAGCACATAATGTAGGATAATTGTAACTGGGTTTGCCCTCTACCCCTGTATAGGTTGTTAGAAAATCCTAGTTATTCAGAAGCATTGTCAGTGCCAATCGGTCTTGGTTACCTTTACATACAATCAAGACCAATTGATATTACCAATAGTAGTCTGCAATGTTTGTTAAGTACGATGTGGAGCTTCCACATTTTCACTGCAGTTTTTCTAGTGGCCACTAGGGGCCCCTAAAATGCTTCAAACTAATGTTTAAACATGGCTGTTTTCTTAGATGCAATGCTGCGTTCACAGTTAGAGGTGGGCAAGCCCAATTCTTGGCTGTGGCTCAGTTTGAGGTCTTATTGGAACCTCACAGGAGGCCATGTGGCTTAGTGGCTAAAAAATGCCGACCATGTGACATAGGGAGTCTGGTTCTAATCCCAACTTCGGCTGTGCATTCTGTGAATCCCGGCAAATATACCCGTGTCATAAACAAATTGTAACATAGCTTGTGTCTGTTGTGTAGCGCTCATATATCTGTGGGCAACAATTGCGCTATGTAAAGCTGCCAAGACTAAAATGTGGATTCTGCCTGTCACCCACGGTCAGTGCTTAATTTGTGCCTGTATTTTCTGGTGCTTGGCACCGGCACTTAATTTTAACCATCGGCACTAGTTTATGAGAGTACACCACATGGTGGCACTCTCATTCTATTTTTTTCAGCACAGTACCAATATTTTATAATACATAGTATTAAAAAATGATTAATTTGCACTTCCAGGTCATCCCTACAGCCTGGGATGACCTGCAAGAAACCACAATGTCACACTTGCTTAAGTGTGATAGTAAGTAGGAAATCCTGGCACTGCCATTCGGTAGCAATGGCAGGAGCTGTGGGTGGTGCGGTAGAGGCAGAGTACCTTGAGCCCTGGCACTTACATTTTTTCAAATTAAGCACTGCCCACGCTATAATCTTATCTTCCAAGAATTAAGGACAAAGCATTAACCTTTGATGTCAGAAAGAGATACCCATCTAGTGGCTGAATTGTCACAGCGTGAAACTGACTGATTTGCAGTGTGAAACTGGAAAATCTAAGTTTGATCCCAGCTTCCCCGCTTGACCAAATTGTGTGATTCTAGGCAAATCGTTTTTCACCAAGTCTCCTTTTTGTTCATTATCACAAATCAGAGCACCTTCAATTTAGCGACTTCAGCATGTACTCTGCACAAAAACCTCTTGTGTTTCATTTAATAGACTACAATGTTGCTCTGTAAATAATATGAATCTAGGCCATGAGAACGTCCATGCCTCTTAGCTCACTAATTGTCATCATGACAGGGCCAGGAACGTTTCTCAGTTTCCGTTTTAAATCTATAACTTTTATTAAATACTTCACAATGCATATAATGTCTGATGTACTATGGTGAAACCCTTCTGCTTGTTAAACAAATATGCTTTTTCGAATATTGAAGACACCTTTCTATACCTAAACATGATGTTTTTTGCATGATTTACATGCCAAATATTTTCAGGGCTCGGCTCGTGCAGGCGTTCTGAGAGCCAGAGCTCGCCCTCCTTTATTCGAACAGTCGAATGACAAAACTAATGAGGGTGAAACTAAGAAGCTCCTGTGGGCGTTTCAAAATCAGAAAGGGACCAAAGCAGCAAAAAAGAGCAAGGCAACTGAGATTAACATGAAAGCCATCCAATACTTAGCAAGGATTCGCTCTGTGGAGTATGTCTCCGACAGACAACTGGAGCTGTCAGTATTGAGATCACAATAATTTACATCTCTCAGTGCCTTTCTGGTGTCCTGATTCGGGTTAGGTCAGTTCCACAGGAGCAGTGCTACATCAAAAGAGCAGGGAATGGTCATTTTATACAACATGTGCACTATCTATTTAGCAAGCCACAGGGCGCACCAGAGGTCAAAGTCCAATGAAGCAGAAAAACAAGGATTTGTCAGGTCGGGGAGAATTTCCTACTGTAGCATTTTTGGAGGGAGGATTCAAAAATGAGGTGAAGCAGCCATGACTCTCTCAATGTTGGATAAAGCCATGTTTCAGCAATATATATATATATATATATATTATCTACTGGCGGTCGCCAGTAGATAGTTATAGTTAGGACCTAGTTTCCATAGGAAAAGCGTTTTTTCTTTTCCCAATAACTTTGGCGCCGGTTGACGAATCTTCGCGAAAATTTCAAAACTTGTGGCCCGCTCCGGTCAGCTCCTATCCTGAAAGTTTCGGGGTGATTCGCAAAGCGGGGGCCGAGAAAAAAGGGGGGTCCCAAAACGTGTTTTCTCCATGTTATTTTCCATAGGAAACTTTAGACACGGCTACAGCCCGAACTGCTGAACGGAATTACACCAAATTTGGCAAAAAGGTAGCCCTTGGTTCAGAAAGAGCCCTTTTTGTTAAATGGTGTAAATCCGTTCAGTAGTTGCTGAGAAAATCAAAAAATAAAAGTTTCGATATCTAGAGGCGCGGTGGATCCGCGGTGGATCCGCGGACCACTAGCTTTATTCTAATTGGCTGTCAACACTCCAAAGCAGGAAGTGTTGGCAGCCATCTTGTGACTCGGTAGAACCGAGTCACAAGAAAACAGGGAAACAAACGCGAAAAACAAGAAAAGGGGGCAGGGTAGAAACACCCTGACCCCCTCGGCCTGCTCAGGGGGTCCCACAAGGACCCCCAGGGCCAAAAAAAGCATTTAAAAAAAATAATAAAATGGGCAAACTTCGCGTAGGATCCGCGAATCCTGCCGTAAAAATAAAAAAAACGAAGCGCGGGCTCCCGCACTTTGTTAATATTTAGCCCCCGGGTGGGCCAAGTCCCGGGGGCATGCTAGATTGTAATTGCGGGGGAGCAGGGGGGCCCCCGCAGCCCCGGGGACCGCCACCCCCCGGGGCTTTCCTTAAATATTTGCGGGGGCACACGGGCCCTCCGCAGCCCCGGGGACCGCCACCCCCCGGGGCTTGTTTTTTTTAATGTGTGGGGGGCCTCCAAGGCCCCCCCAAGCCCCGGGGTCTGCCACCCCCCAGGGCTTTTCTTGAATATTTGCGGGGGGCACAGGGCCCCCCCCGCAGCCCTGGGGACCGCCACACCCGGGGCTTGTTTAAAAAAAAAAAAAAAAGAACCTGTGTGGGGGGGCTCGAGCCCCCCCACACGCCCGGGGACCACCACCTCCCCGGGGCACTAAGTATGTAAATTTGGGGGTCCGTTACGGACCCCCGGGGACCACCACCTCCCCGGGGCTTTGAAACTGAAGGGAGGGGGGCCGCGCGGCCCCCTCCTGGAGCCCGTGATGGCCCTGGGGACCGGCACCCCCAGGGCCGGCTCCTGCAGTGTCCCGGGGTGCCCACCCCGGGTCACTGCTGTTTGCTATGGCAGGGCGGGAGCCTCGCGGCTCCCGTCCTGCCATAGCAAACTTGCTTTGGATTTTGGAAGCGAGAGCAGGAAACCTGCTCTCGCTTCCAAAATGCAAAGCAGATTGCTTTTCCACACGGGGAGCTGCATGTCAGCAGCTCCCCATGTGGAAAAGAAATGCCGGCTCCTGCAGGACGCGGGGAGCTGGCGGGACCGTGGGGGCATATGGGGTCCCCGGGGCTAGAAGTGGCCCGTGAAAGGGGCCACGCGGCCCCCCTCCCCCCCCCCAATTTTTTTAAAAAAAAAGGCCGGCCCCGGGGGATGGGGTCCCCGGGGCCAATAGAGGCCTCAGGAGGGAGGCCACGCAGCCCCCCTCCTTAAAAAACATAAAAATATGTGGCCATGACCCGGGAATTGGGTCCTCGGGGCCGGAATTGGCCACGGGAGGGGGACCCACGCGGCCCCCTTCCTGTTCAGATTTTTTTTTATTTTAAAAAGGGGTCAGGCAATGGGGGATGGGGTCCCCAGGGCCCAACAAAAGGAAAAAGACAGCCCCCCTTCTAAAAAAAAAATAAAAAAAAATAAAAAACGCGATCGTGCCGAAGGCCCCGCCCCCTCCCAGCAACACTCTGTAAGCCCTGTGGCGCGTTTTAAATTGGGGAATTAATTCCCCTTCAATACTGGGGGTCCCTGGGGGCCAACTAGCCCACCAGGTACCTCCAGCAAGCGCCACAGGGCTGCGTTGCAGAGAGGTGGTCCAGGCCACGCCCCTTTTTACACCTCTCTGCAACGCAGCTCTGTGGCGCTTACTGGAGGTACCTGGTGGGCTAGTTGGACCCCAGGGACCCTCAGGATTCAAGGGGACTTTATCCCCCAACTTAAAACGTGCCACGGGGCGCGTTTACACAGTGTTGAAGGGAGGGGCGGGGCCTGAGGTGACATGTGTGCAAACACGCCCTGTGGCGCGTTTTAAGTTGGGGAATTAATTCCCCTTCAATCCTGAGGGCCCCTGAGGGCCAACTAGCCCACCAGGTACCTCCAGTAAGCGCCACAGGCCTGCGTTGCAGAGAGGTGGTCCAGGCCGCGCCCCTTTTACACCTCTCTGCAACGCAGCTCTGTGGCGCTTACTGGAGGTACCTAGTGGGCTAGTTGGACCCCAGGGACCCTCAGGATTCAAGGGGACTTAATCCCCAACTTAAAACGCGCCACGGGGCGCGTTTGCACAGTGGTGAAGGAGGGGCGGGGCCTGAGGTGACATGTGTGCAAACACGCCCTGTGGCGCGTTTAAAGTTGGGGAATTAATTCCTCTTCAATCCTGAGGGTCCCTGGGGGCGAACTAGCCCACCAGGTACCTCCAGTAAGCGCCACAGGGCTGCGTTGCAGAGAGGTGGTCCAGGCCACACCCCTTTTTACACCTCTCTGCAACGCAGCTCTGTGGCGCTTACTGGAGGTACCTAGTGGGCTAGTTGGACCCCTGGGACCCTCAGGATTCAAGGGGACTTAATCCCCCAACTTAAAACGCGCCACGGGGCGCGTTTGCACAGTGGTGAAGGGAGGGGCGGGGCCTGAGGTGACATGTGTGCAAACACGCCCTGTGGCGCGTTTAAAGTTGGGGAATTAATTCCTCTTCAATCCTGAGGGTCCCTGAGGGCGAACTAGCCCACCAGGTACCTCCAGTAAGCGCCACAGGGCTGCGTTGCAGAGAGGTGGTCCAGGCCACACCCCTTTACACCTCTCTGCAACGCAGCTCTGTGGCGATTACTGGAGGTACCTGGTGGGCTAGTTGGACCCCAGGGACCCTCAGGATTCAAGGGGACTTAATCCCCCAACTTACAACGCTCCAGGGGGCGTGTTTGCAGAGTGGTGGAGAAAGGGGGCATGGCCTTTGTCTACCTCTCACCAATCCCACTGCGTGGGGCTTACTGGAGGTAAAAGGTAGGCTAGTTGGCCCCTAAAGGACCCCCAGCAGTGAAGGGGACTTCAATCCCCATCCACGAGCGTGCCAAGGAGCGCATTTGTAGAGGGGTGGGCAAAGTGGGCGTGGCCTGGTACGAGTACTTACCAGTGCTGCTGTGTGGGTCTGACTGGAGGTAATAGTTTGGGAAGTTGGCCCCCAAGGATGTCCTTGGGGGCCAACTACCCTCTTGTTACCTCCAGTAAGTCCCACACAGTGGGATTGCTAAGACGTCTTCGGAGGCCATGGCCCCTTTCTCTACCACTCTGCAAACGTGCCTCGTGGCAAACTACGGGATGGGGGATGAAGTCCAATTTAGTCCTGAGGGAGTTATATATATATATATATTATCTACTGGCGGTCGCCAGTAGATAGTTATAGTTAGGACCTATTTTCCATAGGAAATCCGCAACATTCCATTTGAAATAACGTTGGCGCCGGTTGACGAATCTTCGCGAAATTTTCCAACTTGTTGGGGCGCTCCGGTCCGCTCCTATCCTGAAAGTCTCGGGGTGATTCGTCAAGCGGGGGCCGAGAAAAAAGGGGGGTCCCGAAACGTGTTTTCCCCATTCATTTTTCCATAGGAACTGTTCATCGCGGCTACAGCCCGAACTGCTGAACGGAATTACACCAAATTTGGCAAAGAGGTAGCCCTTGGTTCAGACTCGTGCCTTTTGCTTAAATGGTGTAAATCGGTTCAGTAGTTCCTGAGAAAATCACAAGTAAAATCACATATATATCTATGGCCGCGTCGGATCCGCGTACCCTCTCGATCACGAGCTGCATGCTAATTGGCTGTCAAGTGGCTGTCAACACTCCAAATCAGGAAGTGTTGGCAGCCATTTTATGCTCTCGGTAGAACCGAGGCACAGAAACAAGTGCGCAATACGCACAAAGGGGGCAGGGTAGAAACACCCTGACCCCCTAGGTCTGCTCAGGGGTCCCACAAGGACCCCTGGGCAGAAAAAGCATTTTTTTTTTTAAATCGGCGGGATGCGCTTAGGGTGCGCAGATCCCGCCGAGAAAAAAAAAAAACGAAGCGCGATCTCCCGCGCTTCGTTGTTAATTGGCCCCCGGGTGGGCCAAATCCCGGGGGCATGCGGGGGTTTATAAAAATAATGAGGGGGGCCTCTAAGGCTCCCCAAGCCCGGGGACCGCCACCCCCGGGGCTTTAAAAATAATGGTGCGGGAGGGCTCTCGGCCCTCCCGCAGCCCCGGAGACCGCAACCCCCGGGGCTTCTTTTTAAAAAAAAAAATGACCTGTGTGGGGGGCTCGAACCCCCACACGCCCGGGACCGCCACCTCCCCGGGGCACTAAATATTTCAATATGGGGGTCCGTTACGGACCCCGAGCCCCGGGACCACCACCTCCCGGGGCTTTGCCAATGGAGGGAGGGGGGCCGCGCGGCCCCTCCCCTGGAGCCCTTGATGGCCCTGGGGACCGCCACCCCCAGGGCCGGCTCCTGCAGTGTTCCGGGTTGCCTACCCCCGGGACACTGTAGTTTACTATGACAGGACGGGAGCCTCGCGGCTCCCGTCCTGTCATAGCAAACTTCTTTGGTTTTTGGAAGAGAGAGCAGGAAACCTGCTCTCTCTTCCAAAAACCAAAGCACATTGCTTTTCCACACGGGGAGCTGCATCTTAGCAGCTCCCCATGTGGAAAAGCAATGCCGGCTCCCGAAGGACGCGGGGAGCCGGCGGGACCGTGGGGGCATTGGGGACCCCCCCACGGTCCCCAACGGAGAGGGCCAGCTCCATGCAACAGACACACCTACCGTTATTCCCATCTTCAATTTGTCGCAGCACACTCTATCATCTAATAAAATATCCCTACTGAGTAAGGGCCTATCTTTCGTTATAACAGAAAGGACAAACTTTTTTGATCTCAAAACAGAACTATTCCAATTTTTTCGTAAAATACGGTTAAAACTATTCTTCAAAGACAAAGATCCATTCACCAGTGATTCTGTAACAGGTCTTAGACCCCCATCGACCTTTTACCCCACCAATGCCATGATGCCACCAGAACTCTTAACCTTTGAGAAAATTATCTTGCTGAGTCTAGACAATCTTCAAAGATCAAAATGTTTCATACCATACAACATCACAAGGGAGGAGAGACAGGCACTCCACACATTGAAGAATGATAATTCTATAATTTTAAAACCAGCAGATAAGGGTGGCGGTATTGTGGTTCAAGACAGAAAAGAGTATGACACAGAGATTAACAACCAAATTAGTGAGGTGAAACACTATAAAAAACTTAGCACAAACCCACTCACAGACATTAGCACTCAAATTCTGAGAATTACTACCGAAGGTAGAGATGAGGGCTACATCACTAAGAAAGAGTTTGAATTCCTTAATGAGAAAAATACCAGGACCCCGATGCTGTACACCATACCCAAAATACACAAAAGTGTTACTAAACCCCCAGGTCGCCCAATCGTTTCAGGCTGTGGGTCTGTGTTAGAACCCATTGGCAAGTACATAGATTTCTTTATTAGAGAATATGTACCGATACAAGAAACCTTTGTCAGAGACACCATGTACATGATTAACTTGGTGGAGGGTATGCCCTATAACACCGAATTTGATTGGCTAGCCACATTAGACATCTCCTCACTCTACACCAATATTCCTCAAGAGGAGAGTATTAAGGTGATAGAAGAGCTACTAGATACAAGACCAAGACCGTTTCAGGTACCTACTTCCTTCATTGTAAAGCTACTGCGTATTGCCTTGCAATTCAATTATTTTGTATCCAATGGCACTTACTACCAGCAGTGCTCCGGCACCAGCATGGGCGCAATTTTTGCGCCAAATCTGGCAAACATCTACATGGACAATATTGAACACAAGTTTATCTTGAATGACAACAATCTACATCGTCCCAGCATAAAGTGCTGGAAGAGATATATAGACGATATTTTCCTAATTTGGTCAGGGAGCCGGACAGAATTCGACGAATTTGTCCTGTACTTGAACACCATTCAGACACACCTCACATTTACATCTACCATCCACAAGTCTTGTATTGCCTTTTTAGATATCAATATCCAACATGAAAATGGGGCCCTGTGCACTTCCTTGCACAGGAAACCTACTGAGAGGAACACCCTTTTAGCCTACCAGAGTCAACATCCAAGGGCCTTACGAGACGGGCTCCCATTCGGACAGTTCCTCCGTCTACGCAGGAACTGCACGCACAAAGAGGACTATATGGCAGAAGCTGAGATACTGAAATCCAAACTAGTGGCAAAAGGATATCCCAACAGAATAGTTAGGAAATCATTGAAAAGGGCTTGGTTCTGTCCAAGGGAAGAACTACTTAAACCTAAAGAGAAAACCCCCATCAGTAAACTTATCTGTGTCACAACATTTGGGATACATTCCAACAAAATCCGTAACATGATCATGAAGAACTGGCACATAATACAGAGCATTGATCCATCAATTGAAACACCAATGTTTGCCTTCAAGAGAGGAAAAACATTAAAGATCATTTGATTCGTTCCTCCACAGAGGAAAGTCCTCGTAAAACTAATACCTTACAATCTACTTGGAATTTACCAGAGGTACTAGGACATCACAAGTGTGGCGACTGTGTTGCGTGCCCTCTCACTTTTAACACCAGGAGTTTCGAACACGCAAACGTGAGGCACACGTTACGATTCTTCTCTAATTGTAATACACGCAATGTGGTCTATTGTATATGGTGCCCATGCGACTTGCCTTACATAGGGCAGACACAACAAACTATCAAGGCGCGCATTGGCCAACACAGAAGCCGCATACGAAGGTCAGTCCAGAATGCCCTTTTAGTGGCCCATTTTTCCGACTTCAACCACACAGCTGATGACATTAAATGGCAGGTAATAGATAGAGCAAACATACCTCCACGAGGAGGTGACCTGACATACATTCTACAACGTCTGGAATGCCATTGGATTGAAAAGACCAACTCTATAGCTCAAGGACTTAATTCCGCAGAAGAATGGCGCGGATTTGTCACTACATTGTTACCCTGAGGCTGTGTGGGCCCAGAAGCCCTTTGTTAGCACCAGTGATCTCCACACAATTTGATGTCGGGTCCTTAACCAAGGGGCTCATTTACTAAACCTTTGCTTTGCTGCACTAATGATTGTCTAATTTAGGCATTGTGGTCTGAGGACCAATAGAATGAAACCGTTGTGCAAATGATTTTGTTGCATATAAGGACTTACAGCAAATTATGCAATCATATTACTATGATACCAGTATAACTGTTGTATTTTTTACTTGTAACTGTATGCTTGTACTTAGCTGCTGCTCCCATATATAGTGGTCACATATGCGACAGTTTTATACATATGTAATGAAGATATGCTTTCTGTGCACTCGTGTTTTTACAATACGTTCATCAAACAGATTTGCCACACAGATGCAGGTTGTACATACTATCTATCCCCAACCTTGTCATGGAGTCACAATGTTATACAAATGTTAAACAGTCGGCAATTCAGGAATACAGATTCCTGATCTCGATGGCAGATATATGTTTCCCTTATTAAGACATTAATACCGACCGCATGCACTCTGTTAGCATGTGTCTACAATATTCTAATTCCAGGCCCGTTGGAATTCATTCTACTGTTCACCTGCCCTAGGACTAGCTCACTGTCTTTATTCAATGCACTGTGCGAACTTATCTTGTACCTGTTACACTTATTATTATTTTTTTGATTGCGCAGAGAAAGTTTTCTTTTCTCTTCTTTACTGTCATCTTATTACTCAACACCGGTCTTTTCTTCATTTCTACTGGAGCACAGAACAGTTGATTAAATCCACGGGCGGCAATCCCTAGTAATGCCTGCCGTGAATTTGGTTTCCTGACTTGCACGCGGCCTATTTATTCACCGCGTTGCGGAGGGCCCGGTATCATTGTACCTGGGTAGACGGATTATTCGGTTCTACCTCCTTGCGATGTCATCGCACGCACCAAAGATCTCCTTCATTCATTCATAAGGTAAGCACTCCCCCTGATGGCCAAATTGCTTACTTTGCAGACTCTCAATCAGAGCCGTGGCACGCCATTAATTCTCTTCGCTTTGCACGTACTTCAAGGGCTACCAATTCTGGAATGCGTACAGTCTTGCTCCTCGATAGCAGACACAATTATTTAGCTGATGGTTACCGGAACACCATAGAATGCTATTTACCTAGACAAGCACATAAATTATTTAACACAGTGCAGAATTACACAGCTTATCAGCGACGATTAAACACATTATTAATCCTATGTATCAGACATCCATCAAGGAGGCAATTTTTATTTCGTAGTACAGTACAGGGTTCCTGACTGCAACATGACCATGACACCCCAGAGCTCGATCCTCTCACAGCGATGTATTTTCCAAACTGCTCATTAGGACCGTCTATTTTAACCTCCAT
Source organism: Calotriton arnoldi (assembly GCA_963921515.1). Classification (NCBI taxonomy): domain Eukaryota; kingdom Metazoa; phylum Chordata; class Amphibia; order Caudata; family Salamandridae; genus Calotriton; species Calotriton arnoldi. Next base: position 6,473,593 of record CAWUFW010000003.1, read on the forward strand.
ATTCTACTTCCACAGAAAATCCCTGGACACGGAGTCACGATCCAGTACCCGTGTTTACTCACCGTAATTTAAACGTAGCAGCCACTGCACTGCGTGTGCAGTCACCTCCCGGTAAGCCTGCACAATTATTCTGCTCGTGCTGTACATATGAGTCCCGGTTCTCCTTTCTGATAGCGGGTCTCTACATTTTCTACAGAGATCTTTCCGCTCCAATCACAGGCGGAATACATCATCTTCCTTATCCTGCAGCATTGACCGCGCTCTGCATCCAGTTGGTTGCCAGCTCCTCACCCCGATACACACATAGGGGTAAGTTAACCACTTAAGGGGCCTCTATTAATTAATGCACTTCTGTGCCTCCATGCCTACCCTTCTTCGTTTTTTCATTCTCACTCGTGTAGCACCCAGCCGGGTCCCGTGTGAGTATCCTTTATTTCTTCTTTCACTTAACCGGTGCATCACATTCTTCACGCAGCTGCGCAATCACATTTCAGGTACTACATGGCCTCATGCATTCCCTATTAGTAACAAAGTCACTTGCAGTATTTTTAGTGACATTCCTTTTCTTTTGATCATAGATGTCCCAACATCCATAGGTCCTGAAGAGACCCTGTATTGAGTTGAAGGGTCGAAACGTCGTCGACAATCTAGCAAAACGAACCAATTTAATCAGCCCTGATCATTGTACACAGCGGCTGTGATCATTGTATAATTGCTTATGGTCGTTTTTTATGGAAACCAAGTCACATTAGTCACTAATTTATAAGCTTTTTGCTTTAGTTTTGGTTCCAATTTCACTGGGGACACCTAGCACTATTATGTCTTTTTCCTTATGTTTAAATTGATGCATTGTTTGACATATAAAAGTAAAAATTGGATATACAGTCATCTGTGTCCTTGCTATCCTCTCTTTCTGACGTCACTGTAACCCTTTATTATTGCGATTGTGCATATTATTATCAAGATAGTTTTCATTGCCCCGCAGGAACCACTGTTTCTGTTACAAACCCAATTACCCTGCTTCCTAGCGAGTAGGGTCTCCCTTGTTTTTCTTTAGGTCGGTAGAACCGAGGCACAGAAACAAGTGCGTAAAACGCACAAAGGGGGCAGGGTAGAAACACCCTGACCCCCTAGGTCTGCTCAGGGGGTCACACAAGGACCCCCTGGGCAGAAAAAAGCATTTTTTTTTTTTTTGAAATCGGCGGGATGCGCTTAGGGTGCGCAGATCCCGCCGAGAAAAAAACGAAGCGCGGTCTCCCGCGCTTTGTTGTTAATTGGCCCCCGGGTGGGCCAAATCCCGGGGGCATGCGGGGGTTTATAAAAATAATGAGGGGGGCCTCTAAGGCCCCCCCAAGCCCCGGGGACCGCCACCCCCCGGGGCTTTAAAAATAATGGTGCGGGAGGGCTCTCGGCCTCCCGCAGCCCCGAGGACCGCCACCCCCGGGGCTTCTTTTAAAAAAAAAAAAAAAAAAAATGACCTGTGTGGGGGCTCGAGCCCCCACACGCCCGGGACCGCCACCTCCCGGGGCACTAAATATTTCAATATGGGGGTCCGTTACGGACCCCAGAGCCCCGAGGACCACCACCTCCCCGGGGCTTTGCCAATGGAGGGAGGGGGGCCGCGCGGGCCCCCTCCTGGAGCCCTTGATGGCCCTGGGGACCGCCACCCCCCAGGGCCGGCTCCTGCAGTGTCCCGGGGTGCCTACCCCGGGACACTGTAGTTTGCTATGACAGGACGGGAGCCTCGCGGCTGCCGTCCTGTCATAGCAAACTCCTTTGGTTTTGGAAGAGAGAGCAGGAAACCTGCTCTCTCTTCCAAAACCAGCACATTGCTTTCCACACGGGGAGCTGCATCTTAGCAGCTCCCCATGTGGAAAAGCAATGCCGGCTCCCGAAGGACGCGGGGAGCCGGCGGGACCGTGGGTGCATTGGGGACCCCCCCACAGTCCCCAACGGAGAGGGCCAGGGGAAGGGGTCCCTGGGGCTAGTAGTGGCCCAGGAGGGGGGCCACGCGGCCCCCCTCCCCAAAAAACAATTAAAAAAAAAAAAAAGGCAAAGGCCGGCCCCGGGGGATGGGGTCCCCGGGGCCATTAGAGGCCTCAGGAGGGGGACCACGCAGCCCCCCTCCAAAAATAAAAAATAAAAAAATGGTGGCATGCCCCGGGGGATGGTGTCCCCGGGACCGGAATAGGCCACGGGAGGGGGGCCCACGCGGACCCCTTCCCGTTTTCAATTTAAAAAAAAAAAAAAAAAAAGGGTCAGGCCCTGGGGGATGGGGTCCCCAGGGCCCAAAAAAGGTTAAAAAATGGGGGCCACACAGCCCCCTTCTTAATTTTTATTTTAAAAAAAAGACCGGCATAGTGCCGGAGGCCCCGCCCCCTCCCTGCAGCAGTCTGCAAACGCGCCCCCTGGCGCGTTTTAAGAAGGAAGTAATTCCCCCTGAATACTGGGGAGCCCTGGGGGCCAACTATCCCACCAGGAATCTCCAGTATGCGCCAGGGGGCTGCATTGCAGAGAGGTGTACAGAGGCCACGCCCCTTTTTACACCTCTCTGCAACGCAGCTCTGTGGCGCTTTTTGAAGGTACATGGTGGGCTAGTTGGACTCCAGGGACCCTCAGGATTCACGGGGACTTAATCCCCCAACTTAAACCGCGCCACGGGCGCGTTTGCACAGTGGTGAAGGGAGGGGGCGGGGATTCAGGTGACATGTGTGCAAACAGGCCCCGTGGCACGTTTTAAGATGGGGAATTAAATCCCCTTCAATCCTGAGGGTCCCTGGGGGCCAACTAGCCCACCAGGTACCTCCAGTAAGCGCCACGGAGCTGCGTTGCAGAGTGTTGTAAAAAGGGGCGTTGCCTCTGAACACCTCTCTGCAATGCAGCTCTCTGGCGCATACTGGAGGTATCTGGTGGGCTAGTTGGCCCCTAGGGACCCTCGGGATTGAGGAGGAATTAATTCTCCAACTTAAAACGCGCCACAGGGCGTGTTTGCAGACATGTCACCTCAGGCCCCACCCCCTTCCTTCACCATTGTGCAAATATTCCTCTAAAATCATCTAACTACGAATTCCGATTTACTCACCTGTTATCAGGAGAGAACTCAGTGCTGCATCTTTGAGCCCAGTACTGATCCTGAAAAGTAATTTTAACCGTACTTACCAGTAACTTGAATTTCCTTCCATAGGCTAACATTGACTGGTTTCACTTGGAAATTCTTCTGTGTGTGGAGTTTTGGAACTTTATAATATTCCTCTAAAATCAGCCGAACTACGAATTCCGATTTACTCACCTGTTATCAGGAGAGAACCCAGTGCTGCATCTTTTAGCCCAGCACTGACCCTGAAAAAGTAATTCTAACCGTACTTACCAGTAACTTGTATTTCCTTCCATAGGAATCCATTGTCTGGTTTTCAGCAGAAAAGTTTCAAAGTGTCGATTTTCACAAACTACAAATATTCCTTAAAAATCGCCTGTATGACTTAAACGCATTCTTTCAACTGTTTACAGGAGATGCACCAGTGCTGGTCCAGGATCCACCACTGAGTAAGAAAAAGTAACGATAACACTACTTACCTGCTAAGTGAATTTCCTCCCAAAGGATAACATTGGTGATTCTATGTGAAAAAGTTTCTAAGTGTCAACTTTTAAAATACAATAATATTCCTTAAAAATCACTACCGTAACCAAAACGCTTTTACTCAACTGTTTACAGGAGATGTCCCAGGACTGAATCTAGGATCCAGTCCTGTGGTTAGAAAAAGTAATCCATAAAGTAACTAATTGCATTTAACTAGAAATTCACATTGAGCTCAATGTTGCATTGTGTTTGAAATTGTGTTGCCCATTGCAACAACTGTAACTACTGTACTTAAAAGTCTATTGCCTATTTGCAAAGTATTTAAACTAAAGTAATTCATTCTGAGAAAGTATATTTTGTAATGTAATGTATAATGTAATTACAATGTAATTTAAAAAATAAAATATATTTAAAAAAATAGTTTAAAAAAATGTAGTAAATCAGTATCAAAAGAATAAATATAACAATTAATACATTTAAAAATTGTCATTTACAAAACCTTTGAAATTCACTGAAAAAAACCATAGGTTTCAGACATGTTATAGTTAGGAATTAGCATTTAAAAAACCTTTGAAATTCACTGAAAAAACCATAGGTTTCAGGCACGTTATAGTTAGAAATTAGCATTTAAAACACCTTAGAAATTCACTGAAAAAACCATAGGTTTTAGGGACAGTTATAGTTAGTTGGACATTGCACTCGTACAAAACCCGTGAAATTCCCCGTTATAGTTAGTTCAGGTAACTATAACTCGCGCCCCCGCAATGCACTGCTGATGACGTCACATATTACATCACTCATGACATGGTCAGTGACATCACTGATGACATCACTGATGACATCTCAAATGACATCACTGATGACATCATCCATGTGATAATTTGATGCATCTTCTCACACCCTAATATAACTTTTGATACACCCACTGTAAATTACAGACTGCCATTGTCAAAACCATAGACACTCCAACACCAATTACTATATACACACTCACTGATTCTTAGGTCTACACACACACATCTACTCACTCACCTGTACAGTCACTCATACTTATAGTCAATCAGTACAGGACTATTATATGCACTCATACACCTATATAAACACTCACACACCGCCACTCATCCATAGAGGTACTCACACACCTAGTCAGTAATGCAAAAAATTAAGCACACACCCATTTACTCACCTATACAGTTATACACACACCAACTCACTTACTCATACAAATACTAGCACATTCTTCAGTGATGTCATCAGTGATGTCACTGACCATGTCATGAGTGATGTAATATGTGACGTCATCAGCAGTGCATTGCGGGGGCGCGAGTTATAGTTACCTGAACTAACTATAACGGGGGAATTTCACGGGTTTTGTACGAGTGCAATGTCCAACTAACTATAACTGTCCCTAAAACCTATGGTTTTTTCAGTGAATTTATATATATATATATATCCACAAATATAGAAACACTGCACTCCTGAAAAGTGATTTCACTATCAAGGGTTTATTTTTCAAGTACAATTATTACCACTACCAACGCGTTTCAACCAGAAAGAACCGTGAGCAAGACCTTTCTGGTTGAAACGCGTTGGTGGTGGAATGGTGATAGACTGCCACTTGCAGCTTCAGATAAATGCAGGCTGGATATATTCACTGGTGAGTGAATATTCACTCCCAATGCACTTTGTTCGCAGCTTCAGGCGCTCAGACTGCGCCAGGAATAGTTTGTTTCTGTTATCTTTTGCAGTAGTAATTTCATTTAATGTTATTGTATATTTTTGTTGGCAATTGTTTGCGGCACGTCTGCGATTGGAATGTATCCAGATATATTCAGGGGGCCCCTTGTGTTGATCTGAAATGGAGGCCCCTTTACCGTCAGTCGGATCTGATCTTAAAGGCCCTTTCTTTTACAGCTCTGCATGTGCACCTGAGTCCAGGAAAAAATATAAAATAAAAATACACCCAGTCAGCCACAGAGGCCCGACTGGCCAATAGCGGGCAACGTAGCCTATGTGTAGTGGGGGCACTTGTTCTGAAGGAGCCCGTTACAATTGCCAGTGATTTCGATTGACAATCAGGGGCGTAGCTTCCATTGGTGCAAGGGTGCAGTGACACCGGGGTACAAAGTCCTGACGGGCCCACTGAACCCTATTTTTTGCTGTATTTCAGAGTTCAAACTGCGGCCAGGGGCCCATTTCCTCCCTTGCACCTGGGCCCTTGACACACAGTGGCTATGTCACTGTTGACAGTAATATTAGTGCGGCCGTGAAATAATATTGCCTGTCAGTGCAGCTTGTCCTAAAGTGAACTGATGATTCTCTGATCACGTGAACTGGTGTGAAGTAACGAGGCAAGCAGCACAATCCGAGCCACCGCCTGGCATTAATAATAAACACGTTAGGGATTTTAATCTTCAGTGGCATAGGGTCACCCCACACTTCCGTGCCAGTCAGAGCGAACCGACCACAAGACAATATTGACATTATGCGGTTCTTTGTGGAGGGAACGGCGCCCGGGCTCACACGTACACTTCACCTCATGGAGTGCGCGTCTATGACGCACTTACCATAAGGGAGCCAGGGCCTGCACGGACGGACGCCTCAGAAGTAGAGCATGGCCCCAGCGGCGCTTACTTTACAAACTACTCACCAGAGAGGGTCTCAAGGCACTGGGGAGGGTGGGAGGGGGTGGCTCCATTGAGTGCTGGGGTTATGCGAAGAGCCAGGTCAGATATTCATTCAGATATATAATACAACAAATAACATTGAAAGGCTCACTCTCCAAGGGGGCCACCTGGCAACAAGCTCTGCGTCTTTTAAATGTCCAAAACAAATGAATACCATGCCATGGTGCATTAGGAGATTGTACCCGAAATACAGCTTGGAGATGCGCCCTGAAAAGTTGCCTTGTGATGTAATATTATTTACATATATGCTTCTTTTCTAAATCATCATGAACACAATGTATGTTGTCTTACCTAAAAAAATGGACATTATAATTTTCATATCTTTTCTTTTGTGTCAAGTCTATTCTTTCGTATTGATGGTCACAAATATTCACATATATTTCTCAGTGTGTTATCGATAAAAAAAATGTTTTAATTGTACCATGCGCACGCGGAGCCTTGCTCTCTTCCCTCCTCTAACCACATACAATGTTAGTTTTAGTATTTCCACGAGCAAAAGCGATTTTGTAGGGCGTTTTCTTTCTAGCAGAAGTAACCATGTTGCGTCTTGGTAAAAACGTCATTTTTTATGTCATTGAAGTGTGTATAATTATGCAGATGCGCTCTACATTTTTTATTTATTCCCCATTCATTTCAAGATTTACACAAATGAGTTCCCGGTTGTTGCAAGTGAAACAAACATCTCCTCGCTATAACCACACGTATTTTGGAGCGCTGCCTGTCAGTGGCGGCTCGCAGAGGGAGTGCTGCGGGGCGGTAGGGCGGGGGAGGGGCTGGGTGGGGGGGTAGTGGAGTCAGACATACGACGGGCAGGAGTAAAGTAAGTAAATAAATACCCTTCCCCTGCCCCGGCCCACCGCCCCGCAGCACTCCCTCTGCGAACCGCCACTGCTGCCTGTTCTCTATTTTCATGTTGATACCGGGAGGCAGTGGGCATACCTTCAGACCGGCTCTGTCAGCATTTTATATTAAGATCCCTGAGGGTGAGGGTAAAAATGGAGAGCCCGATAGGGACCAGTCTCGGCACCTGCTTTTTAGAACTACCGGTGCTGGGCACCGGTAGGACCCAGCCCACTTAAGGCCCTGACTACTATCCAATTTTGACTTTCTGCAGGGAACAACATGCATATTTTAGTGCTTACAACAATAACTGCATGTTCCGATAAATAACGGGCATTTTTTCCTTATAAATATAGGCACCTGCTGATATTCATGACGTAACAGTTAATTATGAGGTGTGTGGTAAGAGCAGTGTGAGAAGCTGGCTTGGTATATGGTGTACACTTATGTAAGTGGGCACCTTGCACCAATCCAGACAACCCTTATGGTGATTTTAGTGGTCTTAGACAACCGTAGAAAGCTCTCTAAGTGGTAGCTGTGGAGAGCAGCCTTCAGGCTTAGTCCAGAAGGAGTGTAAAGCAGCTTGTTTTACCAGAACATAATCTTATTGATATAGATTAAGTGAAAAAGAACCACACAGTGTATTTATAAAAATATGTATTTAATATAAGACACTCACTAACACATACAGATATCTCCTAGCCGGAGATATACACAATGCACACAATACTTTTCAATAGAAACAGGTAAGTAGCACGTAATACCCAGTGGTCACCAGGGGGAGACCATACCATATACTAAAATAGTGGTATGCGGACCACGACTCGAGTCAAGACTATACCCAGAAGACGTAGAACTGCCGGGGACCCAAGGAACCACCCAAGGTAAGTAACCAGGAGCCCCACAGAGGCCGTGTGCAGAGTGGGAACATGACCGCTGGATCAATGCAAGTCAATGGGTAAGTCGTTATTGCAATTTTAAAGAAGAAGGACCCTTCCCAGTGGACCCTGAAGAAACTCCGTGGAAGACAGAAGGTTGGAGAGCCACCCCTCCCGTGAATACCTTAGGTACCAGGATACCTACACCAGGGAAGCCGGGTGGATAGGTGCGAAGTGGCGTCGGAAACCGCCGTAGAACCCAATGAAGGACTTCAGGAAGATGCCGCTGCTGGAGAAGGTGAAAGTGTCCGGTGGAACCCAAAGGTGGATTCAAGTTGAGAAGTACCTGCAAGCAGAGGGGACAGAGTCTATGCCACTTGGAAGTGACCAGGCGACCTGGAAGACGAATGCCCACAAAAGTCAGGCGTTGCAGGAGAGGTGGCGGTGACCTTGGAGCTGCAGCTGTGTGGACCAGGCAATTCTGTGGAAGACCAGGAGCCATTCATGAGCTGTCCCATGTTGGATGTCGAGAGTTGAGGGGTCGGTGTCCGGCGGGAGGACCAACAAGCCTTGGCAACTGCAAACAACGTGGAAAGCGAAGAAGGTGCAATGTCGGGACCAGCAAGGTCCAGAGGACTCACCACAAGCAGGGGAGTCAGGGCAGGCCTCGAGCAATCAGGGGAGCCCAAATAATTCAAAGATGACCCTCAAGAGGACCCACAGGCCGGAGGCACTGGAGTCACGAGAAGACCTTGAGCAGCTCACCAAAGATGCAGGCCCACAATGCAAGTGATGCGGTGTGGAAGAAGATCTTGGCCACTGGAGATGCTTGAGGTTCGGGCTACTTGGAGCCTGACGATCTTGGTGGAAGGAAGCCAACATGCCTTTGCAACTGCAAGTCGATGCTGTGCACAGGGGTTCGGTTTCTGCGGCTCCGACAAGGGAAACTTGGTGAGAGGACAGGGCAGGCCTCGAGGGATGTGAAGAACTACCACCTGCGTTGCTGAGCCTTTCGGAGTCTGTGAGAGCACAGGCTCAGCAGACTGGTCAGCTTAGTTGCTGTGCCTGTAGATGCAGAGAAGTGACTCCTTCACTTCAAGGGAGATTCTTTCAGGTGTCTTGGATGCCCACAGGCCTTGGAAGGTTCCTGTATGGTGCACAGGCACGAACGTTGCAGCAGACGAGCAGGGCGAGGAGATCAGGAGCAGCAGGTGTCGTCCCAGTTGCCGCCTGATGCCTTGATGCCCAGAGCGAAGTCCAGCGAAGTCCGGAGTGCCCAGACGATTGAAGAAGTGGTGTCTTGAAATGAATCTTGCCCCACGACGAATCTAGGGACCCACCCTCAGGTAAGTCCTTAAGTACCCTAAGGAAAGGGTTGGGACGATTCAGGGTTCCCTCCTAGGAGTGGGGTTAGACAGTTGGGAGGATACTCCCATGTCCTTTGTCCAGTTTTGCGCCAGAGCGGGAGCCAACGACTCTCTGAGCTGGTTTGAACTGGACTATGCAAGGAGGAAACCAAGTGTGCCCTTCAAGCAGACTGAGTGGCACTAGCAAGCACTCCCACCCGGCCCCAATACACTAAACCCTGTCTGGGAGGTGGTCACACCTCCCTGTGACAGTATACCTATTGTTCTGCCTTCCCCTGCTCGAGCTTGGCTCAGCAGCAGGAGGGCAGAATCATGTCTCTGGTCAGCAGAAGCCATGTTGTGCTGTCCGGGTCTAGAAGACTGGCACCAGGAGCACTAAGGGCCTCCCGGAGGAGCTTTACAGTGCATGGAATCATACCTCCGATTCCAACATGTTTGATACCAAACATGATAGGATTCGTTACAGCCAGTTTCGAGATGGTCATCGTGTAATGACGTGTTGCCCCTCTATATGTTATATGGCTGTCTCACTAACAACCCGGGAGAATGGACTCTGTAGGTTGTAGGGGTGTCCTGCTCATGCAGGAGCACCCTCACACTTAGAACCGAGCACCCTGCCTTCAGGATTGAAAGGCCTGCTTTAGGGGTGACTAATAGGTTTTAAGTGCAGTGACCTTAGATATACAGAAACCTATATCTTTCATAAGTGGCGCTAGCACCAGCTTACACAGGCTGCAATGGCAGGCCTGTAGTTACAAATGGAGTGGTTTCCCATGGGTGACATAATACATGCTTCAGCCCCTTGGGGACCCCTGGTGTACCTATGCCCTGGGTACCTTAGTACCATATACTAGGGACTGATAAGTGTACACCAGTGTCCAATCTAGGATGTACCTAAGTACTTACCATACCAATTTAGAGGAGAAAGCACAGAGACTGGGGTCCTGATTAGCAGGATCCCAGTCAGACTAGTCAGAAACCATCACAGCACCAGGCAAAAAGTGGGGATAACTATGCAGAAGGATCCTACCTTCCTACAAACAGTTAAGGCACATATCACAGTTAACCGTGCCGCATATAAAGATGGCGGTTATTTTGAGCACTATGGAAATAAACCACAGAAAAAAACTATTACTTTTATTTAGCATTTATATAGTGCACTACCAGCCATTGGTAGAGCATTGCAGTGCTTTCCAAAAGTTTATTGCTATTTTAGGTCGTATATACAAGTTTTCCCAATGCCGAGTGATGCCTATGATTTGCGTATATATGGACTTTTTCTGGATTCACAGGATCCACTGAGTATGCCATGAACATCCATACAAATCTTAGATTTCCATTACACAAGTTGTAACAGACTGTTTACATGGTGGACAATATGTTGGCACAAACACAAACTGCATTTTTAAAAAACTTTTTTCTTTAACTGAGAGGCATTTTCCACAGCGAGAACCCCTTTCCCTCAACAACACATTCCACTTCCTTCTCGGAAACACATTTGCTCTTCACAGGAGTACCTTTTCAGAGACCTGCTAAATTTACTTCTGCTGACAATTCAAACAGAAGACTGTCTGCAGGAGTAAGTCCAATATGCTAGGGGAAAGGTCTACTGATTCTGTATCTGTGAATCAGGTAATTTCTGCCTGCAGACCAGGCTGAGCCCACAAAAGTACCATTTCATGGCACAAAAAATATTTGTGAGTGTTGTTATTTTGTATTTCCATTTTCACCTTAAATTTAAGATTTCAGAGGATGGAGGTCAGGCCTGTATTATAGACAGGGTTCACTGTCCCTGTTTGCGCCGTGGCGCAACATTAACTAGGTGCTTTGGGAGTAAACAGTGACAGTGCGCCCTATTACACAGAATGGGCTTCAATAAACTGTGCTGCCTTAAGGGACAGATCATTAGTGAAAGGTGAAGCAGCCGGTCTGCCATTCTTGATAAATGTTGCAGCGGCCTGCACTTTAAAGGAGGGAACAGATGCAGTGAGTGATTGCACCCGCCTGCAGGCAGACGTCTGAAAGGAGTCCATGGTACCCCTTCCATAGGGCTACCTTCAGGGTGTGGGTGTTCTCAGGGACGGCTTTAGCGCTGGTGGCACCCTGTGTGACAATCATTTTTGGCACCCCCATGCCCCATGAACGTCTCCTCGGATTCTCTCACTACCACCAGGTAAAAGTTCACCTCATCTCTCCAATTATATGTTATTGCTAAACACAGCACCCCACACGAGGTCAGCGCACCCTCCAAAGGTCAGCGCCCAGTGCGGCCGCACCAGTCGCACTGCCCTAAAGCCGTCCCTGGGTGTTCTGGCTGTGCACTACTTCATTGAGGCGCACAGTCGGTAGGCCTTCAGATGGCCTATTTGCCTCGGCACCCACATGGCGCAGTCTCAGAGGCAAAGTGCTTCCCTCATTTGCATGGGACCTCATAGCACCAGCGCTACATGCGGCCAGCGCTATCAGTATTAAAGAAGCTGCCGCACAAGCATCTGTGGCTTCTTCTATAATACAACAGGAAACGGGGCACAGAAAACAGGTGCACGTGCCCTACGAGCCTTAGCTGTCTAATGGGTAACACCCCACCTTGGGAAAGATTCAGAACTGATTTCGTGATGTCTGATTTATGCATAGTCTGAATGTGAACGTGCGCTACGACAGTTATAAGACCTCCTACTCGTCTGTCGGTTCAGCTATTAGTATTCTCTGCTGCTCTATGGATGAATTGAAGGCACGAAAAGCCCAAGGATTTATGGGACGTTCAGGTGCTCAAATTGTGCTCTCTGACACTTTTCCTTCTAGCAGCAATGAAAAACAAAGAATTACATCTCCCAGATAGCCCTTGATTTTGAAACTACAGAAAAGGGTAAAAAAATCACAAATCAGTTACTACTATAACTATGCCTGGGAGACATTTTAATTACTTTGGCGAAATTCTTATTTGATATTTTGCATTATGCAATTCAGTGTCATTTTTTGCATGCAAGAAACTCATTCTGGGAAGTCTTTTTGGGTAGGCATGCGCTCTCTAAATCCCCTAGAATAGAACAGAATTCACAAAGAAAATATCTTGCTAAGAGACATTTTTTGCTCAAACCAGTCTCCTGCCAGTATCTCGCAAGACTTTTTACCTGAAGTCCGCGCTCACCTGAAACAGTCATAAGAAATACCCGAAAACAACAGGTCACCTTGGAGGTGTAATTTCACAAAATTTTTATGAATTTAGCCAGAATAAATGATGCCATTTTGCCCACCCTGAACCCTATAAGTAGGAGCTCTCCACAAGCAATGGCCATTTTTCTTGCTGCTTCTTGCCACAAGTTAAGTATTCTTGCAATTTCAGAATATGATTGTGCATGAATTTGTTTGGTGCGAGCATTTGGTGCTTGGGAGTTTCATTATTTAAGCTGCTGTTTGAGGCTGCTGCCTAAATGAACACCTTGTGTGGCTCTGGTCAGTGCCGTCTTAGCGCATGGTTACGCTAGGCAGTTGCCTGGGGGCCCCAAAAGCATAGGGGCCCCAATGCTAATCTATGCACAGACCAGAATTGTTTGTATTGATTAATCTTTGCGGTACAGCATGCTTTTTTAAAAATCAAAACACAAATTTTCTTGGAGGTACCAATAAATATAAGTTTATTTTATCAATAATTTGCACTTTTATTCCTGTGAGTGGTTGTGTAGGCAGGGCCCAGTGCCCTGCTTTGCCCGGGGGCCTATAATGCTGTTAAGATGGCCCTGGCTGTGGTGTACATCGCTCCCTGGTCTGTGTGGGTGGTGGTAACTTTTTTTTTTCAATGAGGTTTTGGGGGAACAAAAAGCAAACACTGCTCTTGCTCCTCCTTTATATTATGATTAATTGCTTTTGTATTTCTGTTTAGTGATGGTTTTACATTGTTCAAGAGTTTATGGCTACCCTTGCTGACATTTCTAAGGAGTTAAGTTTAAGTTTGTAGATTTATATAGCGCAACTTATCATCCATGAGGGTATCCAGGCGCTGTCCATGGGGAGATTATGTGATTTGTCCAGAATCACAGGATGTTGCGCCGATGCTGAGACTCGAACCCGGATCCCCAGCTCCCAGTCGACAGCTCTGGCCCCCTGTGCCACATCCTCTCCCTTTCTGGGTGTATATGCAGGTTGCTTTGATTTGGTGATAATTAAGAAAGTAATCGTCACAATGAACACAAATTTGCATAACTAGTCTACTGCTAACAGTCATGATAAATGAACTTGAAGATGAAGAAGTGGCTAAAATAAATGTACACTCTTTTTTACACCCATTTATTCTCCGAATCTGTTGAAAAGGCAATGGTATTCTTATTTAACTTTATTGCTGCATATATTGCCTCCTCTGTGGGCTACTTGTGAAACAATCAAATCAACTACTCGTATTAGCAGGACAGACTTACTACATGCGTATGCCACACCTTGCTCTGGGGGATATGGTTCTGTACATGGAGATTATTAGATCCTATCCAGAGGAGCAAAGTGTTCTTAAAAAGTTAAATACCGACAACCTATTACCCATGCTCATTGTTCTGGGCAATGGATTTCTGGCTCTTTCGGGGTTGCGATCAGCAGTTCCCCATCGCCTAGAGATACTGCCCGGTCATCAATTAATAGACCCTCACATCAAAAGGAACAAAACTTGATGGGGTGATTCTTGATGATGCCCAAGATAATTGTAACAACACTTGGAGCCAAAGCGATGGAAGATATCCCTAGCCCCTGTCCGTAGATAGAATATGCCGGATATACCTTTTGTTGTTTTAGATACCACTGTTAATCCTATATGGGGTCATTCTTGAATACAACACCCTAACTCTGCTGAATGGGCCCCATCAGATCCTGGGGCTGATTATAAACAAGGAAGGCATAAGCTCCCATGGACGAGCACGGTCATTCTAAATTAAGAGCCTAATGTCCCAGAACTGCAATCCCTGGAAAGGTTGAAGTTAACCATTGTTTGGACCCCAGAATGATTCTCTCTTCTTCTAAATTTAGTTGAGAACTGAGGGAAGGGACTGAGAGAGACTGGGTGTCTTGTAAAGAAAGGCTCTTACAGGTGGTGGGTCATCTGACTGAGATCTAAGAGTTGGCAGAAAAAGTCAGGGAATCTAGGAAGTAGATAGATCCCAAAATCCTGTCTAATTGGGCTTAGCAAGACTTTTGTTTCATTGGGACACCAAGTCCGCCCATTCATTGGAAAGACACAAAGGACTGCTGCTTATGATTGAGTCTAAGCTAGAATAAACAACTAGTTCTGAAATGGGACCCAATGCATAGGGTTTTCTATTTGGTGATCATTTAATAAAGGAGATTGGTAAATATATCCATGCATTCTCCTCTATAGTTAAAACACTGTACTCCCTGGGAAAGGTGTTTAAAAGGAATGTCTTCACAGGGCCAATAGATACAGGAAACCCTCTAACGCTTGCTTCCAGCTCGACCACCGGTTTCTTAAGTATGGCTATGGAGGCCAGTTCCAGCAAGTCCACCGCCCTACATAAAGTCCCCAAAGGTGAAGAGGCAGACTTTTCCCCACAGGCTTCCAATATCCTGCAAACTGCTTCCCCTTTTTCCAGCTCGTAGCTCTTCCATAAAAGGCGATACCCGTCAATTTTCCAGGTATTGTCACCAGATATGCCCTTGTCAATCTGGCTCACTACAAACCTCACCATGTCAACCTTCCTCTGCCTTTAACCCTTTTCCGTATTGTCTTGTTTCCTGGCTCTTGGCTCCAAAAACTGTGTCCAGGCTTGTCATTATGATGTCTTTGTCAAAGCCACCAGTGACTTCTCTGCCACGCCCTTACTCATCCAATGTTCCACATTTCAGGTGGTACTACAATTGCTGCCTCGTCCACATCTGGAACTAAATCACAGAATCTCTCTCCACTGCAAACGAGACAGTGCATCAGCCACTTAGTTGTCTGGGCCAGAAATATGCTGTGCTCTAGATCCAATGCTCCATTGCAAACCACAGCACAAGCTATCTCAGCAGACAAAGCATGTGATGATCCTCCATAGACTGCCTGTTGACCATGGGCACCACTGCCTTTCTGTCCCACAACTCCTCACTCCACAGCCTCACAGTCAGCACTAGTGGAAAAAGTTCCAAAAAACAATGCATCTGGCCATGATTCCACGCACCACCTTCCTTTCTAGTATAATCCAAACCACCAACCACGGACACATTGGAAAATATTTCCACCGTTCACGTTAATGGTTGTCTTGGGGCCTGTCAGTCTGTTGCAGTCAGACCGAAATCTCTGCCACACATGCAAGTTTTTCTTTATTCTGTTAGTCATTCTAATACTGTGACGGGGCTTAGTCACTGCCCTCCTTGAAAAAGCCAACTGCCTGCAAAATGCTCTCTCCAGTGCCAACACTTGGCATGCGGTGTTCAAATGTCCAAGTAATTTGTTGAAGAAACCTCAGGTTGCATTTTTTCTTGCTAATGGCCACAGCCAATAGATCACACAGTCTCTGCAATAGATCCATGGTTGGCAAACATGACACCGTCACCACAAAGTCCAGCACTGCTCCCAAAAATGTCAAACAGGCCCCTTGGTCTTTTCCTCTGCTAGAGGAATCCTGAAATGATGCGTCACTTCCTAAAAATGGTCACGTGACACGCGCCTTTGCTACTCTCCTGCCTTTCCTACCATCAAAAAATCATCACCGTAGTGCAGCACATAATCTTCCCATACCAGCATTCTCACTTTCCATTCCACAACCATGTTGAACTTCTCAAAAATCACACACCCAATGGCATAGCCTTTGGGCATGGCTTGGTCTACGTATATGTGCCCTTCAAACTATATGCCCAGCAACTGAAAGTCATGTGATGCACTGGCAGGAGTCTGAAAGCGGAATTCTTTCTCCATCTTTTCACCTCTCCCACACTTCCTCACCAGTTTTACTGCCTCGTCTAAGCTAGGGTATGAAACTTGGCACGTGTCTTGGTCTAATTGTCATGTATAGATGATCCTTCTGGCCACAAAAGGTGATGTATCGACTGGAATTCGCCCTCAGTAATTTTTGGCACAGTGCCAAATGGTGATATGAGGAAGTGATTTATTGGTGATGTCATAATTGGCCCTCCCATCCTCCTTCCAGACACCTCATTAGTCAATTTATCATGTATGAGATGCTCTTTCCCTCTGCACGATCTCAGATTCTCAGCCCATTTCCTGATCCTGGGGTCTGCATATGGTATTCTGAAACTTCTTTAAATATGGCCCTTGACTAGTGTGCAGCCTTCCTATCTGGGTACATCCACAGCCACTTACCCATGTTCCACATGTCAATTGGTGTAATCGACCTTTCCTTGTACCCCCTTTTCCATCTCCCTTACCACTGCCACCTTCCGGTGCCCCTTGGACATGGTGGCAATGTAGGATTGGGTGCTTACCCCCACAGTTCTGGCAGTTGTGCCTAAATTTTCAAGAGTATCAGTAACATGCTCCTTTGCTGAAGTTCCAACAACTTCCAATAAGGCCTGCCCTCACCGCGTGCCGTGCCCCGTACCCCTGGGGTGGGATTCCCTGGAAAGTTCTCTTTCGGCAAAGGTAACCTGCTAGCTGTGTGTGTTGGAGGGAGTGGCCTATATGGCGTCATGAATTGTAACCATAGTTCATTGTACAAGTTTTCACATGACTTGTCGCGGTTGAAGCTCCTCCTTGATATGAATTCTTTATTGTACCTTTACCATACTAGGCCTCCAAAGTATACTGGCAATCCTCACTACTCAATGTATTTAAATAGCCTTACACTGGCATCAGGGGTCCTTTCACATATAATGCTGGCATAGATCGTGGTCGCTGCTGTCCATGTACCTATATTGCATGACACTCTAGGTCATGGGTACTCACAAACATTTGCCCAGGGGCCACAAAGTACAGTCTGTGGTGTGACCAAGGGCTGCACTGATGCCAGCAGGGTGGCGGTAGGGGGTCTGGGTGGGTCAGAGATTGTGTAAGGAGGTCTTTAAAAATGCTAAATAAACGGGCAAGAATTTCTTTGCAAGTTAATAAATGCTTGCCCGTTTATTTAAAAAAATTCTGGATATTAGTGCTCAGCAGCTAAACAGCAACACGTGCTGCTGTTTATCAGGGGAGACGGATGTAAAGGTCAAGAGGGCAGCAAGCGGCCCCCGGGCCGTACTTTGAGTATCACTGCTCTAGGTCATTTTATAAGCTACCTTTGCTCTGGGTTAGACCCCTCCTTGCACCGTGTTTCTCTGTGCAAGAGTATGAAAATGTCAATTTATCCATTGGCCCATATTTTTTCTTTTGTGTTCAGAAGGTGGTGCCCCCCTAAAGCATCCGCTTTTGCCACATTCTTGTCTTCTTTATTCCGATCCTGCCCAGACTTCCCCCGAAGTCATATAGAACTCATATAGCATGTAGGAGCAAGCCCTAAGAAAAAAGAAAACAGAGAATCCTTGGAATCCTGGGAATAGTCACAGGAAGCCTCGGTTAATTACAGGTAATTTGAAAGACTATGACATTTCTCTCCCCACTTACTATCCTTTCCTGTATTTCTTTTTAAAAATAATCTGAGCTGTGGGAATTCAAGGAAAATCTGAAATCTGCCTTTATGCAATACTTTTAAGTTGGATTCCTGAAGGAGGGAAGCTTGGGCACCGGCAGGGTTAAAGGACTCAAGCATGTTCCTAAATGTTTTCCTCTGTCGAGTTGAAGGGACAGCCTGATAGTCCCATCTGAGTATATTTGAAACACAGAGTCCTAGAGGTCTCCAAGGATTTCTGATGGATAGCCTTGGATAAGATTGGTTCCTTAATGCAGCAGGCAGCAACATTTACTAGAACAGTACTGGGAATCTTGCTTGAGGACTTTGGGCCTCATTTATATGTTTTTGCCGTAGGGCAGCGCAGCAAGCCTTCCTGCTGCCCTACGGCAACGCAGGCACCTTTGCACCATGGTGCAAGAGGGCCTGCATTGAGGGGATGATTGTTTTTGTGCAGGAAGGGAAACCTGTGGTGTGACCCTGCAGTCGATTTTGTCAATCTTTGGGGTCAGAGACCCTTTGCTCCAGCTCATCTAGTCTTTCAATGAACTAGACCAGTTTCTGGTCAGTCTTATTCAAGTGAGCTGCAGCCTGGCTTGTGATTGGGTTGCCTTCATCTCTCTGATTTCTAGCAGGATTGTCTCTAGTATTTGCCTTGGGACAGTGTCATGTTTCGGTAGGAGTTCCCTCTCCCCCGATCACCAGGTATGTTTGTGGCTCGTTTGTACCTTCACTCGTGCGGAACATTTTCCCTCACTTCCGGGTTACTGGCGGTTGGCGGTTCAGCCTTCCTTGCTGAAACCACCGCCACGTCACTCAGCGCTTCCGGGGGAAGCCACTTAAACTCAGTGATTCCCCTCGGATCGGCGCTTCGTCTTAAC
This sequence comes from Calotriton arnoldi, assembly GCA_963921515.1. Classification (NCBI taxonomy): domain Eukaryota; kingdom Metazoa; phylum Chordata; class Amphibia; order Caudata; family Salamandridae; genus Calotriton; species Calotriton arnoldi. Next base: position 6,492,360 of record CAWUFW010000003.1, read on the forward strand.
GCCTGTGCCTGGACAGACACCTTCGCAGGTATTTCGGAGCTGCGCAGGAGCGCTGCCGTTCTTCTTGTTTTTCTCTCGTGACATTCAGAATATTCTACCTTTTTGCCTCAACGCGCTGGAGCGCTTGTTAGTTATTTTGTTATTTCGTTTTGTGTTTTACGATTAGAACCAGACCGCGCTGGAGCGCTTGTTAGTTATTTTGTTATTTTGTTTTGTGTTTAACGATTAGAACCAGACCGCGCTGGAGCGCTTATTTTTGGGTTCAAATTTCACCACACAGGAGTGCTTAGTTCCTTAGGGTACATTGCGCAGGAGCGCTAATTTCTTTGTGGGTCATTTGCGCAGGAGCGCTGATTTCTTTTGGTGTGCTTGCGCAGGAGCGCTATTCTGTCTTACCATTGAGGACTTCAGAACACATGATGTCCAATTATGAGGTAACTGCTGTTTTCCGCATGAGTGTATGGTAGTGAGTGGAAGAGGTTGTGTTTTGGGCTGATAGTAATAGGTGTCTCCTTGTTTCTCTATGCAGTTGGTGTCCACAGTTAATCCGAACTGGAGGACGTCCTCTACCGGTCTTCCGGACACACTCCTGCAATCCCAGCTTTCCTCCCCGCTCCCATCTTTATCCTAGTTGTTTTCAAGGCTCGACTGGGGTAAGGTGGGTACTAGGGTGATAGCTCATGTCATCTCTGCGAGAACTCTCCGCAAGAAACAGGTAAACTTGTGGGGCTACCAGACAGACAGATTGAGTCTAACCAAAAGTCGTCATTAGCCTCTGAAAATAGATCTTGGATTTATTGCCCAATCTGAGATTGTGAGGTTGCAGGTGAAATCGCGGGAGGCGGTAACTGCAGAGAGCTCAGCTGAGGGTCAGTTGTGTCTTCAAAATTGCCTTGAGGATGCCCAAATAAAAAATATAATTTTCAGCATGGCTGTCAGTAGTAGAGTTTTGATTATTTGACCTAACATCTGCATCACAAAATGAGGGCTCAGAACATATAGGTTGATATTTACAAGAAAATGGCGGAGCAAGGTGTTACGCCAAATTTGGCAACGCCGCGCTCCGACATTTTCAAAATGCAGTGATGCACCGGATTTACAAAAATACGGTGCACACCTGCATTTCCCCTAGTGCTGGCGCTAAAAAAGCTGCCTAGCACTAGCGCAGGCACCCTTGCGCCATGTTGCAAGGATGCCTGTGCTGCAGGAGCGATTGTTTATGTGCAGGAAGGGACACCATCCTGCAGATAAACAATAATGGCAATTTGCTCTTTCTATGTGGGCTGCAGAATGCAGCACACATAGAAAGAGCATAAAACAAGGAGAAATTCATATTTTCTCATCGTATCGCCATTCTAAGACCAGGTATTACCTACCCTTCGTTTTTAGCGCTGCCCATGCCTTGTAAATCTGTGGCAGCGTCAAAAAGCAATGGGTGTTGCGGTGGAACGCCCACTGCAACACTCATTGCCCGCACCCTTGCTGCAGCAGACTGCGTCAGAAAGGGCCATATTTACAAGGTGGCTTTAAGCCACGTTAAGTGGCTTAGCGCCACCTTGTAAATAAGGGGAATGGCGCAACGCCACTGGATCGTCAGAAAAAGTGATGCTCCGGTGGCATTAGGGGCTTGTAAATATGCCCCCGGGTTTTCAAAAACAAAGAATACGATTGACAACTACTGGCACTGACCTCTGAAATTATCTGTGATAGAAATGGAGAGATTGATGGAGAACGAACATACTCAGCACGCTTAGTCCCTTCAGTACTGTTCCAAATAACAGATTCCATGTTGTCAGATATAGTGATAGTAGGATGTTGTAGTTGTTTGTTGCCTTCAGCAGCATCCTTTATGGTAGCCATGCTTACCTCTGGTAGCCTGGTTGACGCTGCGGAGAGGAGAAGACATTTCTTTGGGCTAGGTGTTCGGGAGGTCAAGGACCTGGTGAACCAGATGTGCATTTTTTTGCATGGGTGTCCAGTACTTAATTGTGTTTGCGCTGTGCAGTTTAATAATTAACCTGCAGTGGTTATAACAAACTGAAAGAACAGAAAAATAAATTAAAATGACAAATTTATTGTGCTCTTCCCAGCACCGCCAATAAGAACTGGAGCTGGGCTTCTGAGCAAACATCTCAAGCTGAAGAACGTCCTAAATGAGTAATTACTATATCATCTTCATAGAAACAAGCATTGGCAAAGCCAATAGGCCTTGTCTATGCATGAGCTAATGGCTTTGCCAATGTGTTTTAGCCTTGTTGTACACCAGCGTGGCTGCTGTTCAGCATGGCTGAAAATTAGTGGCATAGAGAAAAATGGCGTGGAATGGAGTGTCATAGAGTGGAGTGGCGAAGAGTGGAGTAGAGGGGCAAAGAGTGGAGTAGAGTGGTGAAGAGAGGAGAAGTGTGTTGTGGAGTGTTGTGTAGTCGAGTGTCATGAAATGGAGTGTTGTGGGGTAGAGTGGGGTAGAGTGGAGGGGCATAGAGTTTAGGGGCATATGGTGGTGGGGTGTAGAATAGAGGGACATAGAGTGGCATAGAGGAAAGTGTCCTGGAGTGGCTTAGAGTGGAGAGTGGTGATGTGTCATGTTCTAGAGTGGAATAGAGTGTTGTAGAGTAGAGTGTTGTAGAGTGGAGTGTCATAGATTACAGTGTTATAGAGTGGAGCATGCATGGTATATTAGCGCATTGCCATTACAGACAATACATTTTCAACTGAAATGACCATAACATTTGCACATACAATTTTTCTTATAAAACTATACAGTGCACAAACGATAATGTGTAGTACTTAGTATATTGATTTGTTTTGATCGAATTAAAATATTTGTTTCCAACACACTTCAGACTTACCAAAAAAAGTGCTTTGTTTGTGCTTTTATAATTCTGATGTATTCTGAAATATTTGCACAGTTCATTCACAGACATTTAAATTTTGTTGTGTGCTAGAAAAAAAACTTTTTTTTCTCAGTACCCAGCAAGATTATCAGATAAATCCTCTCACTTTGAGGTCAGAAAAAAAAGTATACACCCAGCTCCCTCAGAAGAGAGAGTCTGGCATTTGACCTCTGTCTTTGAACGCACAGCAAATGTGACAAGATAAGAACAGAAAGGGAGCACTCGTGGAAGAATACAGTAAACAGGCGATGCTCCACAGGAGGAACAAGGACATGCTGGACATCATAAAACAAATTAAGCCAGCAAATAGAAAGCCAACAAATGTGAGGTACAAACCACAAAGCTGATGGTCAGCAATGGGTAGAATGCATTTCCAGGGAGCCTGTAACCTTTCTCTTCTCTTTGTGCCAGCACCTCTTCACAGCGATAGCCGGGGACTCCAACCCCCACACACCATCGCAGCAGGAGATGCTTTCGTCCATTGGAAGCGCCAGGAGGCGCTTAAAAGCGGGACAGGGCTCCCCCGTAACCTTTCTCTTCTCTTTGTGCCAGCACCTCTTCACAGTGACAGCCGGGGACTCCAACCCCCACACGCCATCACGGCATGAGCCGCTTTCGTCCATTGGAAGCACCAGGAGGCGCTTAAAAGCGGGACAGGGCTCCGGCAGCGCGGGACGTGCCCAGGCCAAGGGCGGGCCCGTCTGCGCCCGTCATCGCCCGGAAAGGGCTGGGCTGGGCCCCTCCCCTAACGTCTGGTAGCTGGCCATCCCATATCGTTCCCCTATAGAGATGGTAAAACGGAAGGCGAAACCAAATGAATCAGGGGGCGAAAACATCAATACGCTAGACTACTTCCTTTTAAGAGCAGCGGATGTCCTCTCAAAAGAGATTGAGATTACGGAGCGGCGCCTCTCGCTTGAGGAGGTAAGATCCTGCCCGGGTTTATCTGGACCTGGCTCTTTACTAACTTCGCCAACTTCCGCAGTACCTGTTGGCACTATATCTTCTCCTGATATTGTTTTAGAACCCCAATCTCAACCTCAAGACAGCCCACCGACTGAACCTCCGGGCAAAAAGAGGAGGGGGAGGGCAAAGAAGACTATTGCGCCAAAGACTGCGAGACCCTTGAAAACTAGTGAGCGAGACTCAGAGTTCCTTCCTTCGTCCAGCTTGAGGGGTGCACCACAATTGTCAGACGATCTATGTGGGAAACTGGAACGATCTTTTTCTCTCCTTCTGCAACCCCTTTTAACAAGACTGAGAAAAATAGAGGATTCTGTGTCTTTGTTGTGTAATAGTCTTCCCATCTCTGTCGTGGGTGGGGGTAAGGTGGGACAGGCACAAACAACCAGCTCTGATCATTGTAATTCTTCGCTGCCCAGCGCATTTCACGCGGTCATTTCCAATGATTTGGCTGCGGATCCTGTACCAATACTAGGTGTATCAAAGCCATCCTCTGATAGTCAACATCCTGCTAAGAAAAATGAAGTTTTTCCAACTGGGTCGGAACAGAGGTGTCTTTCGCAGTTTTCCCATCTATCAAACATGTGTCCTCCCCTGCGTCCCCCCCCCCCCCCACCCCCAGCACTAGGCAACTTTGATTTGTCGGGGACTGGTGTTGTTAATGCTCAATCTCTTGCAAATAACGCTTGTTCAAGCGGAGCTGGCCCAGGTGCTCATCATAGGGGGTATACTATTAATCAACTAGTCGCTACAGTTAAATCAGGAGTAATTTTAGATCTTCCACCAGCAGCCTGTCCCTTTGTTGTAGTATTAGCAAATGCTCCAGAAATAAAACTGGATCAGCAAGAAACTACAGAGCAGCTAATCCATAAAGCCCTGCATTGGCTCTTTAAGCACACAGGGGACAGATTCAATCTGTATCAACATCTTATTATGGCCAGGAGAGTAAACTGGATAGGGAGGGGCCCAAAAACCATAGCAGGGGATTGCATTATTATTAATTTCAACAACCAGTACATCTTAGGTGACCTTTTAAGAATACTACCAAACATCCCTTCCCTTTATTCTGAAATGTGGGCACTCCCGCTGGGTTTCTTTTACAAACCTTGTGGACCATTTCAACCTGCACACCATAAAGTAAACAACTCTCACTTTTCTAGTCATTCATTTAGTTTATACCCTCCCCAACCCACTTCACTCGTACCCCTTAGGAACAGATTCACTTTACTGGCGGATACGGTTGAATGTGATTGACTTGCTGATCAATGCTTAACATCCTCTAACGATCATTATACAGTAGCTCCTAATGGGTCAGCTGTGACTCCTTTCCCCCCTTTAAACCTTCAATTAAATCCAAGCATACAGCTAGTTGGTTCAACTCTGTCCCAGAGTCTAATTTGTACGGGGAATACTCCGGAGTTTGCTGCAGTTATTTCCTGGAATATTGCAGGTTATAATCAAAAAAGTTTAACTCTGACTGGCTATCATTGCTAATGGGCTATGAGATCCTGTGTCTTTAGGAGACTTGGGAAATTGATCAGGTTTACTTAAACGGGTATCGCTCATTTCATACACCCGCTATACCTTCAACTGCTGGTCGTTCAAAGGGAGGTCTCTTAACATTACTCTCTAATACTCTTCCCCTAAAGGTTAAAACTTTTCTAAATACGTCTCCATATTATCATATTATCCTTCTTGAGCTCCATAAAGATAGATCTTGGATTCTTATAAATGTTTACAATAATAATTTTGGTGGCAATCAAGCAGTGATCTTGGACCCCTTGGAGAAAGACATTGCTAATTTGGAGAAAGTATATCATAAACCTTGTGACATAATCTGGTTAGGTGATTTTAACGCTCACCCTTGCAATAGGGTTAGTTCGCCAGCCTGCGGGCTAGTAGACGAAGATGGTGATCCCCTTCCCCATTTTGGCCATAATGAATATGGCAATGCCCTTAACAGGCTATTAATAGTAAATAACCTTGTAATGTTAAATACTGTTGATACCGCAGCTGGACAGTTAAACTTCACATTCTCTACTCGCTCCCACTTCTCAACCCTTGACTATGTTTTAGTCTGAGATCCTATAAGGAAGCTTTTTACCCAATTCATGATCAACTTTTACACTTTCAGTGATCATGCCGCAATCACGTTTCTTATTCCATCCTTACAAAAAAAGGAACCCTGTGTTAATTTCCCTATCAAACCAGCGATTGCAAGGGAAAATGGGATTGTTTTTAAATGGGAAAAAGTCGATAGTGTGAAGATTGTTGGGAATATAGTCTCCAAACGAGCACCAAAGATAATGATCTGCTTAGGCGCAACGATTGATAATGGCATAACCTCAGCCTTCGAGCGAATCTTATTAGAAATTAAAAATGACTTACTACGCTCCATATCTAATGGGCGTCATAAGGGTCCCACCTGGTTTGATGATGAGTGTGTGAAAACACTCAAAAAGCTTCATATGGCTTTGAAGTTAAAACCTAGAGATCAAATCTTGGTGAAGTCCTTGCGCCAGTTATATAAAAAAGCAAGGCTAACAAGGTTAAAGTTTTTAAAGGAGGAGTGGTGGGAAAGATTACAAAGGGCGGCTGTATTAAATAGCTCACAGGACTTCTGGTCATTGATCAATGCTCCTTTTTTGAGCGACGAAAGGGTAATGACGACAGATTCTCATGTGGACCAGGAGGCGTGGGTTACACATTTTGAATGACTGTTGGTAGCACACAGGAGGTAACTGCCCAACACCCCTCTCTAGTTTTACCTAGATTAGGAGATAGTGTTCTTTTTACTTTATAAGAGACAAGACATGCTCTTAACCAGTGTAAAAGAGCGAAGGAACCTGGACCCGATGGCGTCCCTATTGATTTCTTTTTAGGTAATCAAGACCTTTGGGCGCCACTTCTTACAAAGTTTTTAATAAAAGTGTCCGAACAGGTGCGCCGTCTTCATGGAAGATGACTGTATTTGTACCTATTTACAACAAGCATTTGCAATGCAATAGGTCTCGCATTTACGCGAGTTTAAGCTATTGGCATTGTAAATGACAATGCCTTTTATGTTTTTAAAACGAAAACAAATCTTGTTGCGCTTGCTATGTTTGCCCTAAGTGGCCACGGACATGCCCAGACGTGTGTCCCTTGCGCGCTGAGACACTGGATTCCTGGTAGCCTGGCTGATGAGGTGTCATACCCGAAATCGGTCCCAGGATGCTTTTTTTCCAGTGCAGGGAGGACCTAGCTTGGCAGTTTGGGCTGGACTGTTCTCATGGAGAACAGGGTCAAGACTACAAGACTGATTTGCATATGGCTGGGTCTACACTGGAAGGGCAGGGTGAGAAAAAAAGAGGATGGATTTAGTCCCAGATATCTGTACTGGAGTGAATGTTCGACATTGTTCAGCATTTCGGCCATTAATTACTCTTTTGAAGCACGATATCTTAGGCCGATTTAAATCTGGTTTGTAGGGATGCTGCGTAGTGCTTAAGTGGACACTCGTTTGCCCACAAGGTTATAAAATTACTCGGGGGTCAGTTGCCACAGAAGGCAGCGAGGACACAGAGCCCAGGCATGGGCCTCATCACTACACCCACAGAAGAGCAGAAAGCTCAAGATTGCAATTCGATTAGTCATCGTGAACTTTGGCTCAAAGTGCATCTTGGGGGTTTGAGCATCTACTGCCGTGGAGTAACGGAATAAGTGACGTATCTTAAATGGAGTAATCTGCCCTCCCAGAAGTAGGCGGCCGCCAGCCGGCAGCAGTCAGTGGACACCATCGTCAGAGGTCGGCCAGCACAAGAAAGCATCGTACGGAAATCAGCGTTTCAAGAATTCGGTGGCAGGGAGCCAAGGCAGGAGGCTGGCTCATACAGTCAGCACTATTTCTATCACGCATTCCGAGGTCGGCCTCCAGCATGAGGTTACACGGAGGAAGGCCTGCCGTGAACATGGAAGCTTCTGGGGTGGGCATTATGTTACCGAAAGTCTGGAACTCGCTACCATGGAGGTGCAGCCAAACGCATACCCACCTGACACGCACCCGCTATAACTACCATGTTTAATGTGACGGGACAAAATGATGACAGCCAATAAAAAGGGCCAGTAAAGCACAAACCCAGTGCGAACATTGGCCTCCAGAAGACGTCCATATCGACATCAAATATCTAAGGGTTATGTGTGCCACAGTTTAGATTGAATGCGTGACAGTTGCAAAGTACCATGTTACCTCTTTCCATGTATACCTGATCTTTTTGGTATCGCTTCTAAAAAAAATTAAACCCTGGAGGGGAAACCAAGGAGGTCACCGTCACAGGTGATACTGGTGCCAGAACACGTCAGTAGAGAAGCCTCGTGGTGGGGGGCACGTCCACCAGTAGGAGAGAAAATACTGACGAAGAAACTTTTAGAAGAAATAGAACCACAATGCACTTGAAGCATCAACGCATAGGGCCTTGCCCTCCACTCATTGCTCCACCTCCCACTGACCCTTCCCCACACCCTCCAGCCACCACGTGCCCTTCCTCGCTTACCTGCACGACGGTGCAGGGTCGCAAGGCGAAGGTGGGGAAGTTGCCTTGTCCGTGAATGGGCACGTTCTCCCCCAGGATGGCGTCCAGGCGCTGCACTTGCTCCCAGCTCAGCACGCTGAAGCGGCGCAAGACACACGCCGACGGCTGGCTGCCCGGTGCGTGGTGACACTGCGGGGACGACATCACTCGGCGGCTCCTAGGGTGTGACGTTGCTGCTCCTGACGTAGCGACCTGTCACCTCTGGTGTCCGTGCGCGAGACAAACATAATTAATTTTCTACGCTTGCACAGTGTCCTTATTTCGGCTCGAGTAACCTTGACGTCACGAGAGTTGTGACGTAAAGTAGCGAGACTGGCGTCGCGAGCCCCTTGGCTGGTGGCAAAGTAGCAAGTCTGCGCGAATGCAAAAAAAAAGTGCTTAGGAGACAGTATAACACCGCCAGTATAACACCGCAAGTAAATGATCCAGTCCGGATGGGCCGTCCCAGAAGGAGACAGGGCGGTAACAAGGAGGGACTAAGAAGCCTCATTTACAATCAAAAGCCAGCGTTTAGCATGAACGATGACGCAAGCCAATAGAAAAAAGGGGCGGGGCTTCAACTCCACTTCTAAAATCTCCTCTACTACAATATGCCTCGCAGAGCGAGCAGCGCATGCGCGCTGCAACACTAGGTCTGCGAGACCTAAAAAGGGGGACAAGGCAGTACCAAAACATTATAGGCCCATATCCCTATTAGATTCAACTGCTAAACTAATAGGCCAGTTACTTTTAAACAGACTTGAGGAATGGGCCCAGGAAAAGAACATAATAATCCCATGCCAATACGGCTTTAGAAAAGGAAAGGGCACAGTGGATCAGTGTCTGAACTTAAATTTAATAAAAGCTAAATATACGGCGGCAAAGAATGGTCACTTATATCTTGCCTTCATGGATCTGTCAGCAGCCTTTGATTGTGTGGCACAATCAAAGCTGTGGCAGATCATGGAGGCAATGGGAATTGAGATCCAGATTATTAATGTAATCCGTGACCTGTATGCCGGAGCCACAGCATGTGTTCGGTTTGGCAAGGGAGGAGAGCGCAAGAGACATTTTAAAATCTCTAGGGGCGTGAGGCAGGGGTGCGTCCTTGCCCCCTTTTTATTTGCTTTATATACTAATGCTGTAGAATCTGCATTGCTAGGGTCTACCACAGATGTTCCTCTTATTAATTCTCTTTCAGTCCCAATACTCCTCTATGCTGACGATGCGGTCATTCTTGCACGCACAGGCAACGTGCTGGGTCGTCTCGTAGAGGAGTACGCAAAATTTATGAATAACCTGGATCTGAAAATGTATTATCTTAAGTCTTTTGTTCTTGTGGCGCCCCAAAGCAGCAGAAACAGCCACGAATCTAGGTTGAAGGGGTAAAGCTAGATGTGGTAGACTCTTTTAACTATTTAGGGATCGTGTTCGATCGAGATACTAATTGGAGAAATATGGTCTCTAATAGGGGATTATTGATGGAAAAAAACATTGGGGCCCTCTTCAAATTTGTGAAAAAACTTGGGACCAAACCAATTGAAGTGATAAAAAAGGATTACGAGGCGAAAACACTATCCGTCGCCTCTTATGGCGCAGCTGTTTGGGGTATCACTGATGCCTCTAAACTGCAGCGCATAGAAGATGCCTTTTTGAAAAATCTGGTCTCCCTTCCCCAGCCGTGCTCTAATTATAACTGCCACATGGAGTTGAGTGTTCCCTATATTATTGATAAGATTTGTATTGCACCAATTATGATGTGGCATTCAGTCTGGCGCAAATAAACCCTCTCCTTGACTAGAGATATTGTAAACGAGTCCTGAAATTAGATGGTGAAAGTAAAATAAGATGGTTAAGTTATGTTGAATCTAATCTTCAGGAGGCTGGGCTGCATTATCTCTATGAGAATCAGAAGATGTGCCGGTCAATGTCCAAGAAAGAGTTGAAAACTCACTTATTGGCTCATCTACACACGAAGAGACCCGATACTAATTTTAAACTTCCTACATTCAAGTTATCTTACGCTGCCCCAAGTATAAGTGTAACTAATGTGAACTCCACTTACCTATCGTTCGTTACGAATCTACAACACAGATACATTTTAATGAGATTTCGTTTAAATTATATCCCCCTCATGTTAGGCCTCCCGCCCAAAACTTATGCGATTACTGCACTCCCATTTTGCCCTTGCGACAAGCGATCTATTCAGAACGATCTTCACTTTTTATTCTTTTGTAAATTTTATAGTGATTAAAGAAGAAGATTAATTGTCCCCCTTATTCGTAAAATTAATTTTAAACAATGTCGTAAAGCCTTATATTGTCTTCAGTTACTGTCTGATCCCTTTACATGTTTCTCTTTGGCCTCGTTTTTTCTATCTGCTCTGAGCAAAAGGAGATCAAATTGTCATCTTGATATTTAATATGAAATTTAAGATGTTGGGGTGTGCAATATCTGTGTGTATATTTATGAACTAATGTTTTTCTTTTAGCTTATGATTATTAATTATGTTTTATTTCACGTTACTCTAAATTTTTATAATAGTTTTTATCTATTGATGTACATGTGTTTGTAGAATACTTTTTATGCCGATGTTGTATCGACGAAATAAAGTTATTTCTGACTGGCATTCCCAGGGAAACTTTCTGAATCCCCACAAGAAGTCTTTTTGCAGCCTGGTAGGCTTCAACATAAAAAAAAAACATATCTTATTTATTACAAATTTCTTCTTCAACATGGCGCTTCTAACACCAGACCATTCGTTCCTTTCATTATATAGCACAACATCCTACTGTAGTGTGCTTTGTAATGCAACAATTTTCTATTGCAAAAGCGCAACACAACATAAGTGACTCCATAAATGAGTTATAAAACAAGGCACAAAATAAAGGGTAGAATTGAGAGTTAACAATTCTCAATTATCTTGAAGAATAAAGCTCTGAAGAATAACATTCAGTTTAAACGGGTAATCCATGAGTGTTAACCAAATAATTCCAATTTCACCAGAAAATCCTGTAGATGGCGCTACAGTATTAGGGTTCACCCTAAGAGAAAGTAAGTACTTGGGAAGAAATGGTAGTTATTGACTTCATAATACGAAATTAGTTCCCGATAAAGACCCTCATTACGAGTGCACCGAAACATAATTTTTCGAGTTCGATAAATACCACCCAAATTACAATTTATTGGCAAATAATATGAGGATTTTGGTGTTTACCACAGGAAAATCGACATAACTGCGATGTATGAGGAGCTTTGAAAAGTGGCAACCTGTCTACTCTTCAAAGCTAAAGTTACTGGAGTTTTTGCTACAGTGATACACGCAAAATAACCAGTCCACGCTGTCACTGAAGCGTAAAAGGCCATTTATTAGGACAGGCTGGTACAATAACTTTATCAACAACAGTAACATAACATAACAGTACTCATAACAACTCCCACTTCAATGTCACACTCACTCCCTTCCCAACTCCTTGCACCCAAAACTCTCTTCACCTTCCACTCCGTGCTCCCTTTCCGTTCTCCATCCATCTCTTCATTTGCCTCTTCACATCCTCCTTTGCATCGCCTGCCATCACACTCCTGCATCCCGCACCCCTGTCATTCACCCTTCCCCCCCGAGATGTGGGTGGGCCCGTCCAGGACTCCCCCCACCCTCTCCAAAGTACTGCCAACCAGGGTACTGCCCTCGCCCTCCAACCTGTCCTAAACTGGCATGCTCCATCCAACCCGATACCCCCCTTTCTTATACTTCTGTAGGGTGGGCGGGTGGTCCAGCTAAACTTTCCCCTGCCCTCCCGACGGTGCTGAGGAAACAGGAAAAGGAAGTCACTTCCCCTTCCTGCCCCCCTTATACCCACCCAAGCTCCCACCCCTTCCCCTCCAGCCTGACTTCCGGCGCGAATACCCCGGGGGAAGACTAGTCTGCAACTCTGCTTCCCCCGGGGGCCGTCATCACGCAAAATAACCAGTCCACGCTGTCACTGAAGCGTAAAAGGCCATTTATTAGGACAGGCTGGTACAATAACTTTATCAACAACAGTAACATAACATAACAGTACTCATAACAACTCCCACTTCAATGTCACACTCACTCCCTTCCCAACTCCTTGCACCCAAAACTCTCTTCACCTTCCACTCCGTGCCCCCTTTCCGTTCTCCATCCATCTCTTCATTTCCCTCCTCACATCCTCCTTTGCATCGCCTGCCAACGCACTCCTGCATCCCGGACCCCTGTCATTCACCCTTCCCCCCCGAGATGTGGGTGGGCCCGTCCAGGACTCCCCCCGCCCTCTCCAAAGTACTGCCAACCCGGGAACCCCCTTTAGGGCGGTTACCTGCCCCACCCCTTCCGATCATGCACCTTTCGCCCTCACTCCCTGCGACACCATATGGACTCGTTCCAGAGCTTGCTGATCGTATCCCTCATCTCCATCATGTAGTACGCATTACCCATGCGCGAAAGGTGCACCCCATCGTCTCTGAATACCAACGGCTCCTCCAACCGGAGCCCCGCATGTGCAATCCCTTTAATGCCTTTTTCTGTGCAAAAAACCCTCATTGCCCTGTTCAATTTTCGACGGGCCTTCTCCACCGCAGCGGGTTTTACCGCTCCCCTCCAAACTTTCCTTGGCACAAATTCTGTCCAGACAATGCATGTTCCTGCCATTCTGTGCTTCATGACCTCCAAGTCCCTTTGCATCTGTTGCAGGATTGCCAGGCCTGACAATCGCACCAAGTCATTCTCCCCCAGGTGCAAAACCAGCAAGTCCGGGCATCCCCTCTGTGAAACCATCTTTGTTAGCCAGGGCAAAAGAGCCCCCATCGCATTCCTCTCTTTCCCCACCAATGCACCTCATGATGACTGCTCCGCAGCCCCAGGTTACGGCCGTATACCTGTTCCGCATATTTTGCTGCCCAGTGCACGAAGGAGTGCCCAGTAATCCAGGTGACCGTCTTGGTCCCCGGGCACCTCACACAACCTACGACAAGAAAAAGATGTTAGTGACCGAACCTTTCCACTCCCACACTCCACATCCCCCCCCCATTAGCTCCTACTACCCCTACCCCTTATTTTCGCACATAACGTTCACAACATCTCGACCTCCATCTCCCAATCTGTCGAATTATGTCCCAGGACCAACCCAGACGCGCCGCCGCCGTCGCCGCCCCAATGCGGAAAGAGTGTGTCCCAAACCCCTTCGGATCCCGTCCTAGTCGCCGCAATGCCATGCGCAGCACTGCCAATAACTGCGCCTTCGTCACCCTGTCTCCTGATGCATGACAAAATATGCCTCCCGTCTGCTTGCCCCTCCCTCGCACAAAGCTCTCCCACTCTCCCACCGGGCACACTCCCTGACACCCACTCTCGCTCAACCATACCCACTTGCCCCGGCCGGCCTGATCCATCTTAGAGTGCCCCAACCAGATCCCCAATCGTCCCCCATCCAACCGAACATCCCCATACATCCTCCCTTCTTGGCCTCTCGTCCTCAGAAGCCCTGACACTCTAAATGCCCCAAAAAAATCCACACCATGCTCAAACGAAACAACGCTACCTCATTAGAGTCATAGCAACAAATAGGCAACGTGCCCAATAAACCCTGTAGCAACTCGAACGTGATTGCTTCCCGAGGCCCCCCCTTTGCCCCTTCGCCCCGCTCCCTTCCCCAGCCCTTCAGCATCCTGCTGAGAATCTCATCTTCGCCGGGTCAAACTCCATATACAGTTTACAATAGAAGGATACCCCCGCCAGTTTCCCCGCTATCGTTGTTTGTGACAGTCCCCTCTCAATGCAGTGCAAGACAAAACGGATCACTCCCTGCTCCACTTCCTGAACGGACATTTGCCATCTCTCGCTGGTCCAGCCCATAAAGGCTCCAAACTCTGACCAAGCCAATCTGTAACTGCGCAGTGTCGTCTCCGCTATCGACTTCTCAACTAGGCTGCGTACTCTCATTCCCCCCATGCCCAGATGCCGTCCGGCAGCTGCGTCTTGTAGGCCTCTGCTCCGGGTGCCATTCGCCGAAAACGGCTCCACTGCGAACGAGACATAGCATCCGCGATGTCATTACTCACTCCTGGCACATGCTTCGCGCGAAAGACCACATTCAACTGAAGACACTGCAGCATAAAGCTCCTCAACAGCCTCAGCACCCTCAAATCCTGCGCTCTCTGCTTATTGACCAGTTCAACTACTGTCATGTTATCCACGTGGAACAACACTGACCGGTTCCGGAACTCCGCGCCCCACACCGCCAGTGCCACCAACAATGGAAAAAACTCGAGAAACGCTATGCTCCTCCCTTGCTTCAGCCAATGCGCTGGCCATTCCTCCGCGCACCACCTTCCGTCCCAGAAAACACCAAATCCTGCAGTCCCCGCAGCGTCTGAAAAAATCTGAACCTGTCAAATCGTTCTGTCTTCCACGAAGTCCAGTGACACCCCATTGAAATCAGTCAAGAATGTCTGCCATACTCTCAGGTCCGCACGCACCCCCATCGAAATCCGCACTCTGTGATGCGGGAGCACTGCCCCAGACATGGCCATGCCTAGGCGCCTGCAGAATGTCCTCCCTGCTCTCACCACCCGACAGGCAAAGTTCAATAGCCCCAACAGTCGTTGCACCGTTCTCAGGTCGATCTTCTTCTCCCCCATCACCCACAGTAGGCAAGCCTGTATGTCCCCCACTTTCTCTGTTGGCAACCTGGCCCTCCACCGGACCGAGTCCACCTCAATGCCCAGAAACGTCAGCTGACAGCTGGGCCAGCTGTTTTTTCCGGCGCCAATGGGACCCCAAAGTGCTGCGCCATATCCTGAAACTGTGCTAGCGCCCGCCCGCAGTCTCCTGACCCTCCCGTACCAATGAAGAGAAAGTCATCAAGATAATGTGACACCCCCTGATGGCTGATCCTCTTGAATGCCCACTGCAGGAATGTACTAAACATCTCAAACAGGGCGCATGAAATCGCACAGCCCATGGGTAAGACTTTGTCCACAAAAATGGCCCCCCCAAACTGCATTCCCAGTAACGAGAAGTCCACCAGATGTATGGGCAGCAAGCGGAACGCCGATTTCACATCGCATTTTGCCAATTTCCGCTCCCCGCCCACACACTTGTACAAGGCGAACCGCATCGTCCACTGACGCATACAGCACCCTCGAGTCTTCTTCCGCGATGAAGTCGTTGACTGACCTCCCTTCTGGCCACGATAGGTGATGTATCATCCTATATTCGCCTGGCTCTTTCTTGGGGACCTCACCTAGCAGTGAAATAATCAAATCCTCTACAGGCCAGTCAACAAACGGGCCCGCTATCCTGCCTTCCTCAACCTCCTTCGTCAATTTGGCTGCTACCACCCCTGGCAATTCCTTGGCCGATTTCAAATTGTCTGCACATCTCCGTTCCCTAGGTCCCTGATATCCAACCCGAAACCCCTCGGTAAACCCCCAGTGCAGCTTCAGCGCTGCCTCCCTGTCCAGGTAAATCGAGAGCCACGGGCCCATGGCCGCAATTCTAACTGGGGTAGGCGCCCTTCGGTCCAGCCTGCCCTCGACCCTTCGTGGGCCGCCACTGTTCAGATGGCGTGGCCAAGGTAAAGCATTGTGTGAGTGCATGTCTGCCTCCGCATTTGGAGCATTCATGCTTGAATTTACAGGGATATCTCGAGCAGTAACCCTTGTTATAGTTCCAACAAGCCCCTGTGGTGTTTCCTCCCTGCTTTTGGTGTCCCCCCCCCCTGTACCCCCTGCACTGACATGTCCACTCCCCGCCCCAACATGAGCGGGACGCGTCTGAAAGGTCCGATACGACACCGGTAACCCGCTCGCCGTATGCGTGGATGCTGACGACTGCGGGATGACATCCACTGCATCCACAACTCTTGATCCACTTCCCCCCATGGCTTGTCTGGGTTCACACTAATCCTGGCCCAAAACTCCTCGTCGTAACTCAGCCACGCAAACCCCCCAAAATGCATCTGCGCTTTTCTAATGATGTCCATATATTTCAACAGCGCTATGGCCCTATCCTGATGCTTTTCGCAGTAAATGCTGGCATAGATCAGGAAGGCCGATGTCCAATTCTCCATGTTCACCGGGACCCTAGGACGCCTCGTGAGTTCCCACTCCTCCTCCTTCGAACCCTCCTTCGCTTGAATCTCCCTATGCAGTAGCTTAAACATATCTACATATTCATGTCTCCAAATTCTCCCTCTCGTTTTTTCCGACAGATGGGACCCCAATGGCATCGCCAATCCCATATACGGCAATTTTTTCTGATGCTTGTCTTCCCCTTTTCCGTCTTTTCCTTCCTGCCCTTCCACCTTGTCCGTTTGGACGCTAGCTACTGTCACCTTCTTGCCCCCAGCGTCCCCTTCCCCCGTCGAGGGTGTCACCGCGCCCTGGGGCCCGACCTTTTGCTCCCGCACTGACCCCTCGCCCACACACACCGACCGGCAGGTTTTCTTCCTTCCCCCTTTCGGACCGCTGTCCCAAGCAGCCCACCACGTGCCCTCACCTGTCAACGTGGCTTTCGTCTCCCCTTCATATCCTTTGGCACCGCTCTTCTTCACGTTGTCCACCTTCGGCTTGGCCTTTTGTGCTGCTGGCCCCTGCAATACACCAGCACCTCTAGTTGCCTTCTCTCCCCCCCCCTCGCACACTGCACACCTTATCCTCTTCCTCACGCAGCTCTCCCTCCTCCAAGTCATCACTCTCCTCATCATAGTCCAACACTAAATTCTGATCCACCTCCGCAGGCGTCCACAGCACCTCACGCACCGCCCTTTTTACAACTTTCCCACACTTCATACGCACACCGCCACTTTCTTCACCACCTGCCGCCGCATAGGAGGGAAGGCCGCAGCTGACCCCCCTACTGCTTCCGACCGGCGTCTCGGGGCCGTTTTGCGCCCCACTGGCCCCCCCGCTCTCTTGCCAGCTACCGCCGGCTGATCCCCCCTCCCCCCCAGGCTGCTCCAACCTGGGAGGGCCCCAGCACCGTCGAGCCTCTGAGCCGTCCCGGCCGTCCCTGACCCCGACCGGGGCTTCCTGGTCTCCTCCACCCACACCCACTTGCCCCCCGCAGGCGGCCCCTGATCCACGATATCAGCCCAAGCTTCCTCCTCTGACATGGGAGTGGGGGGCCCCTCCGCCCCTTCCACCCCCTGTTCCCCTCTGGCCTCACATAGCTCCGCCCACTTTGCCTCTGTCTCCTGGATGATGCGCCGCTGGTCCTTTATTTTCTCCTCCAGGGACATGTGCTCCCATCTGCGGATTAACGCCGGTGGGCAGAACACCCCCCACCCTCTCTCCGGTGGTCCCCCTGAGCCGGGGCCCCAGCACTAGCCCACCTCCTACTCCCTCCTTCCCCCCACCTACGCCCTTGAGCCCTCCTTGCCCACCCCCCAACTGCTCAGTCCGTCCCGTCGCCCCGCACGATAAATCCATGGGGGGCCTTTTCCTCTGACCCCCCTTCTGATTCCCGCCCTGCTGCCTGACCCGATGCAAACAGGTCCTGGGAGCTGCCCCCTTCCTCCAGCTTCCCCCGCCCTCTCCTCACTCCTCTGACCCCCACCGGTCCCAGCGTCTTGCCAGGCCGGATCAAATTGTCCCTGCTCCCTCCTAAAGGCTGGAGCCCCCCGCCCCCACTGGCAGACTCGCCTGTAATCCCCCGGGCCTGCCTGTTGCTGGGGGACCCCCCTCCCTCTCCCCCGCATTCATTTCCAGCCACACGGGCAGGCTCTTTCGCCTGCCCGCCCGCTTCGTGGCCTCACTCTGCCCCCGGCCCCGCCCCCGCCCAGACGCTCCTGCATGGCTCGGTGGTGGCTCATCCATACACGCCACCACCGCTGCTGCCACGCCTGCAGACGCGGACCGAGGTGTCCGCGTCATTCCTACCCAGGCTTCTTCAAGCATCCCGGGCCTCAGGAGGTCCGCTCTCCCGGCCCGGCCCAGCACGCGCAGGGCCTCCCTCACCGCCTCTGCTTCCTCGGCCGCCATCACTAACGCGCACTCCCGCTGCCCTTCCGCTCTTCCTCCGCCCCCACGCCGTGCTACCAGCCAACCAGCTGGCAACCTCGCTCCGCACCTCCTCTCACCTGTTGAAATTACCCCGACCTGTATCCCGCTCGCCCGCACAGACTTTCTCCAGCTCCAGCTAAACTTTCCCCTGCCCTCCCGACGGTGCTGAGGAAACAGGAAAAGGAAGTCACTTCCCCTTCCTGCCCCCCTTATACCCACCCAAGCTCCCACCCCTTCCCTTCCAGCCTGACTTCCGGCACGAATCCCCCGGGGGAAGACTAGTCTGCAACTCTGCTTCCCCCGGGGGCCGTCATTGGCTTGGGTAGTTGCTAGAAAACTCAAAGGTCCACGGTCTGCACTCTCACCACCCAAAGCATAGAACACCCCGCCTTCCCTGGCAAGGGCACTGTCTTAGTGGGGGCCCAGGGCCTGGGTAACTGGTCTCTGTACAGTCACTAGAGTCCCCATAGTTCAGTAGCCACTGGACTAGATGTAGGAAGGGCAAGGTGCACTTTCAATGCCGGAGACCCCCCAGACGAGGGTGCGGGGCCTGTAACTCAGAGCCAGCGGGCCGAACTCTGGAGGGAGTGTCTACATCCGACCACTGATGCAGGAGGAAAGCTGCAGACTAAACACGTGCCGGGGTACGGACAGGGCTTCAAATGCTGTGCTATTCGAGAAAGGACGCCCCCTCCAGCTACAGGAGGCAACTAGGTGGTGCAGGCATGCTCCACATTGCACAGGGCGGAGGGGGCCAGGGATGAATCTGCCCCGCCCTCACTGATGTTCTACGGGGCAGGGGCTTCCACTTACTCGTGATCGCTTCCTGTGCTGATATTCCTTGTCTGGAACCGCTGCCGTCAGAGCCCTTGCGCTCTGGAGCAGACGGAGGTGGCCCCCGGCTGACTCCCACGAGTCTTCGTAGATAGCGGTCTCTGCGCTTGGCAAGGTGCAAGGTCACCCTTACTGATGAGCCAGGCTAGGGTGACCAACTGGCATGGTTGTAAATTCAGGACGGTGAGTGTAAAATTTCAGGACAAAGGGTCAAAATTCAGGACAAAAATTCAGGACGGAAGGTCAAAATTCAGGACAAAAATTTGGGACAAATGGTACGCTTTACAGACACTACGAAGGAGGTTGTGCAATAGTATATTACAGGCAGGCCACCAAAAGGGCCCGAATCCCGACCACTCAGCCCTGAAGTGTCTCATTTGTGCAAGCTCAAAAGACTCTCCATTCTTAACAACTGTTGTCTGGCTCTACCGTACTCTGGTCTCCACATCTCTGCACACGATTAGATCAGATAGTGGAGAACAGAGAATAAGTATTTATCAGAAGTTCTGTGGGACTGTCATTAGGTCTCGCCTAGCGATGCAGCGCAAAGCGCTGCTCGCTAAGCGAGATCTATTGTTGCCGACTTTTGGTCGGAAGCGGGACAGGAGATGTGCATGCGCATGGTGCGAGCAGGAGTTGTAATAACGCCGCAAGCCGTACGCGTGCACATCAACTGTCTGTGCCGAAGCTTAACAGACAGGAGATGTGCACGCGTACGGCTCGCGGCGTTATCACAACTCCTGCTCGCACCATACGCGTGCACATCTCCTGTCCAGGCGCGGCAGGGCCGCGCCCTCCCGGTGTGTCAGGCGTCTTGGCACACACCGGCCGGCTCTGGAGTGCTCGAGTCGGGCGCTGTTCCGGTCTGAGGAGCCCACAGAAAGGTAACAGGGCGTCTCCATGACCACAGCGAGCTCCGTGTGCGGCGTAGCCCCCAAGCCTTCAGCGTAGCGTCTGCGGCCCCTGGGCTCCGAGGCGCGCGCTCTTTTCTTGTTATTCATGTGATCTTCATATTGTCACTGTTTTCCTGTCATTCTCACCCTCCTTTCACCCTTTTCCGACAGACTGGCTCTCTCTTGCCCTCACCGAGCATGACAAATGGCGGTCCCCAAAACTGAGTGCAAATGCCCGCCACCTGCAACCACCGACACACAGCACCAAAACTCGACTCACTTACTTCAAAATTTAACGTCCGTTCCCGAATGAAACCTCGAGGTACAGGCAAGCAATGCCTCCATGGCCAGCACCACAGCTTCCAGTCACATGGCGACGGCGGGCTCGAGAGCTTGGCCTTCCAGCGCGGGGCCTCCAAACCCAGACAGATAGATAACAGAGAACCAGGCGCTCTACTCACACAAATATAAGGGGTGCGACGGTTCCTGTCAGGTCGACCCCACGCCTCTGGCTTCAAAGCAGTGATCACGTCAAAGAGCGAAGAACAAGGAACTCAAAAGGTGCGTTGAAAGACAGCCGCGCGTTCCGTCAAAGCCGCTCTCATCCAGCCCCCCTGCCCCTGGCGACGTACAGCTGAATAACCGCCACAGAAGAGTAACGCGGGCCCCAACCCTTCGGGGGTGAAGGGCATTCAGCCCAAGGCCAATCAATATATTTGAGATATGGGAGACTCTGGGGCTTCTTGCCACGTTCTTCAGGTGGGCACCATCGTTTTGCCTTCTCCGACTAAGCCACCAATGTTTCTCAAATGATTTAATTTCCCGTTGCCCTTTCGCCCCTCCTTTGTGCTGCTTTAAGAGTAGAGAGCATCAAAGTCAAACCCCTCCCTCCCCAACCCTCGGCCATCTCACCTCTTCCTGTGTGGAGGCTCCGCCGAGCGACTCTCTTCCTTCCTGTCAGACCCCTGAGCCGGAGAGGTCTGAGGCCTGTGGAGAAGCTACAGGTGAAACCCGGGTCCCAACAACTCTGCTCTGTGGTGCTGTGTATTGGTGTTTATAGGTCGTCAAAGTCACTAGCTTAGCACTCAGATGCGGGAATGCGACCTGGACAGCATTTTACAATCGGCGTTCTATAGTATAGTAAAAAAAAAAAGAATTTGCAATGCAATAGGTCTCGCATTTATGCAAGTTTGAGCTATTGACATTGCAAATAACAATGCCTTTTATTTTTGTTTTAAAAACATAAATAAAAGGCATTGTCATTTACAATGCCATTAGCTTAAACTCTGGTAACTGCGAGACCTATTGCATTGCAAATGCTTGTTTTTCTGTGGGTAGCCACCTCCCAGAGAATTCTGACTGTCTTGGCCCACAGTTCTCAACCAGAAACACAACCTTATTTGACTTGCATCCGGCCTAAATGATAAAACTTTGATGTTGTTGAAGGAAATAGCCATGAGATCAACACTCCCACCCTCAGTACTTGGAAAACTGGAGCGCAAATTCCTTGACATAGGATTTCCCGCAGAAGTGTTCTTGAACTCCCTTGACATAGAATTTCCTGCAGAACTGTTCTTGGACTTTCAAGATTTTGTCATGGGCATCATTTGTGGGTGCAACGGTGACCCCCTGGTCTCAGCAGAGTAAGGGCGTTGTCAGAAACAGGAGTGATACAAAGCTCTAATGAGCCTTGTTTACTTTCTGTACCTCTCAGCTACATCATTTGAAAGTAAAGTCATGAAAGTTCTAACCAGTAGCCGGTTGTAAGCTAAGCTACACACTTGCAAAACAATTATTTATTTCTGAAAGTGGAACCAAACCTAGTAAAAGGTAGTCTCTGTCACTTTTCCACCCCCTGAGCGCGTGAAGGGAGCAAGAAATAAGAAGTACAGCAGAGGGGGAGAAATGGGTAAAAGAGAAAAACTATGAGGGGATATGAGGGGAAAATAAGGAAGGAAGATCATGAAGAGGACACTAAAGAGAGACAGGTGAGAGACTGAAAGATAGGGGTGTGATAGAGAGAGGGATTAAATACCTACGAGAAGGGCGACATATAGACGTGTGAAAAAGAATGAGACAGTTGACAGCGATAGGTGATATACACACAGACAGGTGACAAAGAGGCAGCCAAGAATCAGAGAGAGAGGAAAACTGGCAATATGGGATGACAGTATGAGAGTTGTGATATACATAGAGGCAGATGCTGAAGAGAGACAGGAAGAGAGGAGAGACAGATGTGAGAGAGGTGCGATAAAGAGACCGGTAATAAAGACCGCTGAAAGGGTGGGGTGGTAGACAGGTGAGAAAGTACAGATGAAAGAAGGGAGACAATTAAGAGTGTGCTGATAAAGTGACAGACATGTTATGTCGTTTATAGTGAGAGGTAAAAAAAAAGAGAAGCTGGTGATAAGAAGACAGCTACAGGTTAGCAAAAACAGCTGGGGGAGAGGCAGGAAGGAGGAAAGGTGAGAGGTATGGACCTGATATTTAGATTGGTGCGAAAGAGACAGACAAGGGGTTATAAGAGAGGTGGAAGACAGGTGAAAGCGGTGAAAAAATGACAGAACAGGTAAGAAAGTCAGTTGAGACTCCTACAGATATAGATCTGCAAAAGGACATCAAATATTTTCGCCCAACTACATCCAAGTGGCAGGGAATTCTACTAGAGCCGAGTGGAGCCCACCGGAACAGGTTTTTTCAAATAGTGTTTTTAAATCCAGACAAACTATCATCCGCTCAATAGCTGATAAATGACAAACCGAGGCAGGATGAACATGCAACACTTATTCACAGCTAGACTGAACATCTTCACCTTTAGAGACGAAACCATTGATGAGGTTTCTTGAATCATAAACAACATGTACTGAAAAACACACTGTAATATTGATATGATATTTTGCTCCTGCTCTCAGAAAACTAAGGGGCCCATTTCATGTTGGACGGGATATTGTTCTCCAGATTCCAGCTTTACTGGGTGCAGAAATGCAAACGGTAAAAACAAATGTGTTTCTGTAGAATGTGCAGGCACAAGGCCTCGAATCGGGAAACACTTGTAAAATTGAACTTGCTAATTCCATATTCAGCATGATTTCCCCGATTTTGGGCCCAATAACTCGTGACTCCTTGTAATTGGCGAAGGCAGTGACTGAAGTCATTAACTTCGACCCAGTATCCCCTCATATCGTTAACAAGCATTCCTCTTCTCTAAAGAGTGAGGCATAGTCTGAAGGGGGCGAGAGAAAGCTAGAGAGAGCCTAGGAACGAGTACACTAGGGGAAACAGTGAAAACAGCAGACAAACTTCGACGAACTGGAAATAAACGCACACACATGTAAAAGAACGATGAAAAGCACATTTATTCAGCTTACGTTTGAGAAGTTCTTTACAAGGGGTAATGGAGCCCATGGCTGACTCTCTGGTCCAGGCGCTGGAGCTGAGAAAGTCTGCTGGCCTGGCAAACGACGTCACTCTCCCAAAAGTGCAGGAGTCAGACCCTATAAACACGAAACCAAAACCGAAAGCCTGCAGTGGAGCAGCGAGCACTAGGATTGGCTGAAGGCTTTCAAGCCAATCCTAGGTTCTCCACACAAGGTCTTGGACAACCACTGGAGTGTGAAAGCCACAAATGTATTCGCTAACACTCAAAATCAGCAGAATTATGGACAAATGGCGTCACTAAAGATATTGTTACGGACAGAGGGCGAAAATTAAGGACTGTCCGTGAAATTTACGGACGGCTGGTCACCCTAGCCGAGGCCCACCCAGCTCCTTCCTGCTACTTCTGCAGAACTCTCTCCACTGTAATGTTGGCGCCCTCCGACGAATGGGGTGGAGGCGTTAGGCCTAGAACAGAGACACAGGAGACGGCTAAGAAGGTCTCACTCGGTTCCGGCGCAGGCAATCTCCTCTGACCCCACCCTGGCCCTCCCTGGCATTTATTACACTCCAATCACGTGATACAGGGGCTCTACCAAAACTCATCAAAACCTGGGGAGTACACAGTCCTGCCAAGTATCAGGCGTTAGACTAACGCATTTCAGTGTGGTGCTCCGCATCACCGCACTGAAATGCATTGTCACACATTTGATGCCACTCCCTCTGCTGTCACACAAAGCGCTAAACTAGTACACTACTGGCCACTCCAGGCTGCTAGCTTGCTTGCGCGCCTGTGTGGCTGGCCTGCGCTGTGGCTGTTCCCGCAGACGTCACTTGCCGGCCCGGGCACGCGCTGCAGCACAGAGCACAGCAGTGAGGCTGCTACAATGTATTCTTTTTTAAAAGCCTAGTGCATTCACGCCAGGCGCGGCGCCACTGTCACAGCCTGACGTCACGGCCCAGCCGACTAAGGAAGTACGTACGCTACGTTCTGCTGCCACCTGTGGCGCAAGCGGGGGTGCCTGCGTAGGCAGATGAGTGTAACTGCGGCAAATGGCAGTGCCGCTTGCACCGCCGCTGTCAAATTTTAAAATGCACATGATTGTCTCGCGCAAATGGGAGCCAACCCACGGACCACGGCGGCTGCTGGAGCCCGGAGCAGCAGTCACAGCACTGACTGTGTGCAGCTGCTGCTGTGTGGTGAGCCTGACTATCTAGAATCAAGCCTGAGCACCGTGTTTGCCGCAGGATGATTCGTTGCGGCCAATAGTACCACTAATTTTTAAGTGTCCATTAAAAGGAGGCATTGAAGAACTCCGCTGATAACACTCTTGCATTACCTCTCAGAAAGGAGAATCTTTGTCACTATGAATCTTCAAGCGACTCCATCAATTAAATCCAATACTGGTTTCCAAACAGGCTTTAAATGTGGTGAATAACCAATTGCACACATTTGCATTTCTTTCAGTTAGAAGGCACCCTGGTGAGAAGTCCTGTTTCTTCTTTAGCTCTCTGCCCCTCCCTAGGCTTCACAGCACAGCAGATCTATTAACCGTTTAGGAACGGTTTGGTTGTCTTTTGACAAAAAGTATAAAAACTGTTTTGGTAAAGTTAAAAAAACATGACTACGTGGGACTCGATAGATCCCGCCTGCTTCCACCACTGTTCAAATGCAGATTTTCCTTGTTAGCATTAAGACCCATGTCACCCATGCTGAGCAGGACCCAAGCAAAATAGGGGCGAGAGAGATGTGGGGCTTTTTTTCATTTATTTGTTTTTTACACATGGGGGCAGACAGCCTTCTTTGGATCTTAGACCTAGGTGTGATGGCCCAGTGGATTGGGCATAGGAGACAGCCATAAGGCATCATTGGAGCTACAGGTTCAGTACCACCAGAACCCAGAGGTGTGAAAAGGCAACTAAATCCAAATTATGGCTTTTTTACTATTGTTCCTTGCTTGCACTAGGACTTGGTGCACCCTTGCATTGTCACTGTTGCTTTGGGCCTCGGAGCAATGGCCCAAGGGTGGAAATATTGATGCAGAGGAGAAACCTTAGCTTGAGCCTCAAATAAATAGCAGGGAGGGGGGTGGGGCAAGACAGGGGGCATGTTTTTAACAATGGGCAGAGAAGACAGCTCACGTGCAAGGGAGTAGCTATCATTAGTGAAGCAGGTGCAGTGGCTCTGGGGGCCCAGGATATTGAAGGGCTCCCTCCATCACAATTATGACTGTCTTACTTTACATAGGGGCATCAGGCTCATATACTTTGCTAGCATTAGAGCCGAGGGAAAGCTTGCTGCAGAGGTGGACAACATATGAGAGATAATTTGTTTCTGAAAGGGACAAAGAGCCTGTTTCAAGATTGGAGTAATGGCCAGGCATGGTGTGGGGGGGGGGGGAGATGCAAAGGAGACAGTCTGATACTCAAGGCCACAGCTATCATTGTGTAGCAGGTGCTGTTGCAATGGGGCTCAGGAGTGTGAGGGGCTCACAACAACCCCAGTTAGGGGGAGCAGTGTTTGTTGATATGTTTCTGTTTTTGTTTCATGCATTCACTCCTTTATAAGTCTCACGTTTAGTGCGGATTATGAACTACAAAACAGTACCCCTGAAATGAATAATCTCACAAGCCCAGACCCCTCCCCTCAGCCCTCCTCCCCTCAAATCCTTGCCATAAAGTTTTGGAGGGGGGGCCAACTTGGAAACATTTAGCTTGGGGTGGTGGGGCTCAGAGAAAAAACATTTGAAGACCTCCTCTCTATATCCTATTAAGAATGCATGATGAGGGTTAATCAGACGTTCAAGGTACTTGCATTGTGTGGCTGATGTATACACATCAACAGCTGATTGTACGATGCTCCTCATCAGGAGCCATCCAGCTCCCCAAACAGCAGTCATTGTTGTTTCCCTCTTGGTAGCCAGATCTAGGCTTCTTCAGAAGGATCTGTATCTTTCAGTTCCTTGACTCACCCCTCTGTGATGTTTTAGAATACTCTTTATTTTTCCCTTTCTGCCTTTCTCCCTCTATTGCTCGAAGTCAAAGATGATGAAAAAATAAGATCTGGTCGCCAAAATAAGTGCTGATTCGCACCAGCCGTATCACTTGCACAAATTCAGCCCTGACACCAGTGTTGCCAAAGTGCATATAGAACTTAAACAAAAGACAAAAGGGCAAGATCAGACGGTTTTAAGGTAGAGCTACAGACATAACTAAAGTAGGGAAACAGTTTTATTCATCAACTTCACGTGCAATATGTACAAGTGGAAAAGGTTTGTGGATGTTGGTGACGTAGAAACGAGACATGGCATTCAGAGGCATACCCAAGCCCAAGGACCTTTAAAATATGAGCATCTGCAGCAGCACTTTGAAAAGATGCTTCCACCGCCCCCCAATCTCAGTATGAGGCTTTTCAATCATTTAGGAGGAAAGGAGGAAAAAGCCGAGAGAATCACTACCTATGCAGGTGAGTAAAGGCATTGTTGTTGCAAATGTTAATATTTTTAGAAAAATGTATTAACTCCAGGCTAGCTCTAGAGGTCTCCACAGATACTGAAGGTGAAGATGTGATAAAAAACGGAAGTCAATACCTGTATCCAAGTTATGTACCCACCAGCACTTATTGCATTAGTGGCACTTCATATATAAATTGCTTGTTTGATATGCCACATCATTCCAGATATGATCAGTGACCCAGATGAGACAAGAAAGTAGCTGGCTGTGATGCGAACTTCAGTTCAACGGGCAAGATCTCGGGCACTATATCTATGTTGGTAAACAGGATTTTATTCTTACACCTACATTAGGGCTAGGCAGGATATCTGATTGAAGGAGGACATCAGTCAAATGCACTTCGACATAGCAGTTGGTTATTGCATCTGAGCGAAGGGAGGTTGACCGCGCCATTCTGAAGTGAACCGCCGCCTACTTATCCAGAGGAGAATAGATGACTTGGATATTGCGTACATCATCAGGTTTGAACTCTGGTAACCCAACCTGCACTTCTCGTTGGATTGCTGAACACCATGTAACACGAGTAACTACAAGGAGTAAAACCTCTACCCCGTTATTAACCATCAGGCCGCGAAGATGGCAGAAGAGGATGCGACAATTGCTCCATTGCTGCTGATGAACCTGAAGATAGGTCTGTGGCAACAGCCACTGTTAACATGATCTTCTTAATCAGATCTGCAAGGAAGCAATAGAAATACTAATGAGAGGCAATGTAAGAGGAAGAAGTCTGGTCACAGCCCCAACAGGCAGAAGACAGATAAGGAAGATAATGATGCTGCAGTTAAAGTTCCTTTTAATTCTAACTCTGACCAGCGCCAGACCTGTCTGCATACTGAGGTAGAGAAACAAGAGCAACAACAGGACAAAGCACTGTCTAGCTAAGATCAGTAGGTGCCGGCTACAAACCAGTGGATAAAACAATGAAAGTAAGACAGTCCTCCAGATCCAATTCTGTACCTAAACCAAGGATCCTAAAGATCTGGAAGACCCGGTGTCAGCTTGCGCAGTTCATCCATTATTCTTTTTTTATTCAACCCATTATCCCTCACAATGAAGACTTACCAATTTTCAATTTCTATTTATTTATTAAGATTTAGCTCTACCATGAGATCCACAATATTAATAACACAAGATCACGTAACCAGTACAACGTTTGGAAGCTTTTAAAATATTTACAAAATTTAAAATAAGCCATTTCATTCACTGGATAGCAAAAAAAATGCAATACATTGTTCACCCAGCGAACCCCATAGTTTAAGAAAACTGGTTTCAATAAGTGGCAGCGATTGAAGTGTAGCAGAGGGCAGACAAATAGGGCATGGATAAGATCTTGGGGGGAGATCATACTAGGATCACATAATCTGTCTTCTCGCTTTAAACCTTTCCAGGCACCAGTGACCATGGTTAATGGCAAAATGTTCATCTGCAACAATAATACAAAGCGTCAAACTCTGTGTTCCAAATTACAAGTTAGATAAAGTTGTGGTGTCCTTCAATACAAGTAGAAACAACAAAATCCAACTTCTTACTCTCCAAACACAATGACTTATCGTAAACCATCGAGCTACTCATGATATTATTTTTCAAATAACTTTTCAATTTGAAACAAGACACTTCCTCCATATCCAGCATATGGATTTTAAAGTGCCTCATTAAAATTTTTAAAAAGCCTTCATGTTCTGCCCAAAATGTCTTTACGTAAAAGATCTCCTAACACATTTTCAATATTCTGTAAAAGCCGGTGTCCCCAGCAGAAGGTTGCCACCAACCCTAATATATAGCTACTCTGGTAAACCCATTTCAAGACAAATAGCTTCAAATGGGGCTGGCGTGCTTACAGTGCAGATTTTTCTAAAAATCTTACCCTTGATTTTGTGCAAAAAATGCAGTGTTCTGCATGAATAACTTCTATTGCATAAAGAAATGTAAAGGCAACTTTAGCCCGGTAAACTGATAATAAACATTGAACTTGCCTTTGACCAGTAACCCTATGTAAAGATAAAAGTGCATTACATGGGGCCTGTCAATAATTAAAAGATCAAAGTTACTGTAAATCAATAGCCATGTGTCACCTCTCAGGGTGAGCAACACAGGTGAGATTGCATGAGTATATTTTGACAATAGCCCCATGGATGATGAGAATGAGACACCAACACTGACTTTTACCTCGTTTGTAATTAAGAATCTAATAGAAAGTCACATTGATGACATCAGTGCCCTAGGGTCTGATATCTTGCCAACAAACCTACACTTAAAATATAGCCAATTTAATATTCCCCAACGTTACGGAATAACCAATCTCCAGAGTGAAAAATCTTCCTTCTAATCCTCAGGCAAACAAGGCACCAGAGAGGGACCATCTAATCAAAACTTTCAGCGACGACAACACTAGCAGCCTTTTATAGGGTGAGGCCAATTGAGAGGAAGAGGGAGATACAAACAACAAAATCAATCCTGGGAAATGAGAATGTGGTGCCGAGTATACAAAAACCAATGAAAATCTTAGTGGTTAATCATTTTCCATTCCAACTAACAGAAGATCAGCTGTACGCTCTAGATAAAGGACTCTCATGTGTCCTATCCTGTAGCAACAACTTTATCAGATCAAAGAGTGAGGCTTGCGGAATAAATCAACCTTTTGCCCTCCAACAAATGAAATGCCTGACAAAGTACTAGCATTTGAAAAATGGCTTTTTCTGCCATTACCAAACTAGAAACAAAAAAAGAATACTACAAGCTCAAATTGCCGGACACACAAAGGAAAGCGATACAAGATCTGAAACATGAGAATTTTACTGTTATGTAGCCAGCTGATAAAGGTGGTGCTATAGTGATTTGGGAATAAGAAAAATATTTTACAGAAGGATACCGTCAAGTCAATGATGAGGAATACTATCTAAAAATTCCTGGTGACCCTACCAAGGAAATTATGGAAGATATTTCGGTACTCCTGTATTATACCTTCTATCAAAAATTCATAAAGATGTGAAAGTGCTACTTCGGCGTCCATAAGGGTCTGGCAGTACCTCCATGCTGGACCCAGTCTCGAAATTTGAGGACACCGTTCTTAAACCTTTTATACCCCAAGTCAAATCTTTTATCCAAGATATGACAGATTTCATCCAAAAAGTAGAAGGTTTACCATTTGATAGTCAGACACAACTGTAACATTGGATATTGTATCTTTATACATAAAAATACCCCAAGATGATTTCTTGGATCTACTTGAAATGTATCTAGAACAGAGGGAAAGACCGCATCGGGGACAACTGAATTGTATTCTAACTGTGGCAAGATTTGCTCTCAAAAGGAATTGTTTCTTAATCAATAATGAGGTTTTTTTCCAAGTGAAAGACACCACGATGATACGTTCCTTTGTCCAGAGATAGCCATTCTGTCTATGACACAGTTCGAGGAAAACTTTGTGTACCAAAATAACCCTTTTCTAGCAAACATTACCCTCTGGATATGGCACATCGATGACATATTCTACATTGGGACAGGGATGGAAGAGGGCCTAGAACTATTCCTGGATTGGCGGGCTAAATAATTGAAACTTAATATCAAATTCAATATGGCCAAACATAGATCATCCATACACTTCCTGGACACAGAAATACGCTACTCCACTAACAAACTTTGTACATCACTATACAGAAAACCCACTGACAAAAACATTGTCCTCAATTACTGAAGTTGGCATTCAAAAAGCCTTCAGGGTAATCTCCTGTATGGTAAATTTTTGAGAATTCACTGAAACTGCTCTAATAAAGATGCAACTGCACTCTCAAATCAATTAAAAGAAGGGATACCCAAATACATTGATTAAGAACTCCTTAAGAAAAGCATAGTTCACACTGCATGGAGCTATCCTGGAAAAGAAGAATAAAAATCAGAGCCCAAGAGAATAATTTGTGTATCAACTTTTTGCCTAAGCAATAACAAATTTAAAAAAAATAGTGAATCAAAACTTCCATATCCTGGAAAACCTGGAATGCAAGCCTGAACGTCCACACTTTGCCTTAAAAAAACGAAGAATCGGAGCCTGAGGGACCAACTAGTTAGAGCCCATTTAGTACAGGAAACCCCCACAAAGAGGACACTACAAGAACACTGGAATTTGTCACCACTACAAGGATGTGGCACATGTGTGGTATGCCACCAAACCATTGAAGGCACTATCTAAGAATATAACAATCTTAAATGCACTCATATCAAGTTCTAAAATTGTAAAATATTTTTTTTATATGGAATCCTTTGTCTTTGTGACAAACTATATATTGGGAACAGTAATCAAGAAATCCGATAACAGATATGGAAACATAAATAACGTGCCTGGTGCAAAAAAATAAAAAAATGCACCACTAGTGAACCATCTCTTGACTCACATTCATGATGTAAACATCCTCAAATGAACCATACTTGAAGTAGTTATCCCAAATACAGGAGGTGGAGACATAGAATCTCTGTTACTAAGAAAAGAAGCTAGTCTTATAATAAAATTTAACACCGTGAGTCAGGGCTCAACTAAAGCTTTTGATATCATGGGTTAGGAATAACAGCCATTGTTGCTCAGGTGCTCTGGACCTCTGGATTTTGTAATAAAAGGGCTTTTCCAATGAACATCTACAAGCATATGGTTAAAATAACCTGGCATGAGTATAGTGAATCTGGCACTCACAGCCCAGCACAATCTCTCCAGCGAAAGAAATTGGAAATGGCTGCAGTAATGAAGCAAAACTTCCACTTAAAATGATTGCCATAATCCATTGCATGTTTATAAAGCAGTGTATGGACTCAAATTACTTAAAACTTCAGCTACAGTACTGTCTAGATTGAAATAGCGGAACTGGAATCAATCTTTTTATAATGAATTTATTGTTACAATATATTATTTATATTCACTGATTGGTGATGGAACACATACACTGTTGCACTTTATGATTACTGTTCCCTTTTATATGTACACTGTGTATGGTCTTTTCAATTGAAATATATTTATACTCTTTTTCTAAAGATACATGTGCATAGGATAATACAAGAAATATGTCTTACCAATCAACTGATTTACAGCTTGTCATTTGCTGAAAATGAGCACTAGAGATTATCACAGGAGGTACTACTTTTTGCATTTTAATGTAACAAGGTCCAACCACCATGTAAAAGGACCCGCCCTGTTCCCATTTGGGAAAATTGCTATTATCTTTTTAGAACTCGTCAGTGCTGGAGATATCCACTGAAGTACAATGATCCTCATAAGGCCCTGATCCATAAGAATAGACAGCGATATAGAAATCTCATCAGATATAAGAAACATGTCCTATGTAAAATTCATTGGTCCAGGATACTTTATATAATCAGACGGAAAAGATTGGATGTTGTGGAAAGTTAAGGCTAAAGGGATGGGCAAAAATACTGGAAACCATCCTGATGTAGGTATTCTCAAATTGTCCTGGGTAGTGCACATTGAATCCCTGTATCACTCCAAATATATAAAACCAGTCATAAAAAAGCCTCTTATAGACCTCCCCAAAATAATGTGGAATCCGCTGTTATCGACACTACAATTTTGGGGATGAAAAATTCTACTGATGAGTTTCTGAAAAGCAGATCTTTTTATCACACCTAACTATAACGTTACTATAACCTTTGGATTTTTCAGCGAATTTCTAGTTTTTTTTATTTTTTACATAAAGTAATATTTTATTACCATACGTAAGGTCAACCTCCTGTTGCGCCCAGCTGACGCTGCGCACGGCCTTTGGCCTTGCACAGCAGTGGGTTGGCAACAGGGCCTGGCCTGCAGCAGTATGAAAGAAGAGCTGCTTGGCAGCAAATCCGAAGGCCAAGAGTGCACATTGGCTCTACTGGAGCTCACTGTAGCAACCCATAACATGTTGCTCGGTCACACCCTACAGATTAAACTGGGGCCCTTCCTATCTGATGCAGATCATGAGAAACACCTCCAGAATATCTATTGTACTTAATATTGATGGCAAAATACTGTGACTACAAAAAATATAATTGTTGGAAATATCGATTGTAAGTATATCTTTTTTGTGTACAATATTGAAGTTAAAATATTGATTATTAAACTACTGAAGTATTTCATATATTTTTGGCCAGTTTTTATTTAGATTTTTTCAAGTATTTTGTTAGTAATGCTATAAAATATATTATAAAAGTATTACTGTTAATTATTTTTCGGGCTATTGGGAAGGTAAAGTTTTCAAAACAAAATTGTTTTCTGGTATTTTAATTAACTGTGTATACCAATCATTATTATTATTATTCCCTATATAAACATGGCATTAAATGTAATTATTGTTTTATTTATGGCTTTTGGACTTTATTGGGGAGTAGGGTGGGAAGTGTTTTAAAACAATTATTAATAATAAACCATTAGAGTTTTATAATAAAATATATTTTAATACATTTGATAATATTGATTTTAAATACATTAAAATATTACGTTTTTCTGCATGCATATTTTCAAAAATATGAATAATTAATAAATAATTGATGAAAATGCCTTATATGCCCGTTTGTTTGTCCTGCCACCAGCTGCCACACAGGGGGACCCGGACTAGCGGTCCCCGCCCGCATCGCGGCCGCTGCCGCCCACGTGGTTTCTTCGCGCCCGGAGGCGCCACAAAAGCTTTCGCGGGCTCCCGCAGCGTGGGACGTGCGCGGGCCGCGCCCGGGCCAAGGGCGGGCCCGTCTGCGCCCGGAGGAGGTCGGGCTGGGCCATATCTCTTGGACGCCCCTCTTTGGATTGCTGGGAAATTGAGAACGGAGAGAACAGTCAAAAAATAAGGTACCTGTGCCACCATCAGTTAATTTGTACTTTGTCCTTATTTCAGAGATACTGGGGTTAGGAATATTGTTTTGTTATGGGTAAGAGGAAAACCCCTGTCTTGCAAGGGGGGGGCCCGGGAGCTAGTGTGACTGGCACAATTGATGCTTTATTAACTAAAGCCGCACACGTGCTCACACAAGAAATAGCACTGACAGAAAGAAGGCTGTCACTGGAGACAGTGAAGTGCGCCCAGACATCGGCCGGCGATAGGGATGGGACACAAGCAGAGCAAATTAATCCTGTAGTATCCCCGGCCCAGTCTTTGATTGTTACCACCGTTGCTGCGCCTTTATGTCAAGCGCCAACTCCGGAGGACCCCGGTACGCTATTAAATACCCTGGCTGTTAAAACAGTAGAAGGGAGTGATGTGGCCTCGGATTTACCCCCATCAAAGAGAAAACGACTTGCCTGTAATAAGCCTATGAGAAAGTCTCCACGGAAACAAACACGGTCACAAACATCCCCGCAATCTGGTTCGAACTTTGAACAACTATTGGATATTTTATTTGTAAGGCTGGAAGAAATGACAAAGGCCCTTTTAACACCAATATTGCATAGGATGGAAAAGATTGAAAAATTATGCCATGATTCTATCATAGCTAACAAACATTGTGCTGTGACGCTTGTGCCTAGACCTGTGGGGGGAGGGGCGGAAAATTCATCAGAGAAAAGGAACCAATGTCCGCCTGGCCTGGGTGCGAATGTTTCAGGGACCAAGGGCAGGGCTAGGGAAAGCAGACAAATAAATGGGGGCGAGGAAATAAGACCTGCAGTCCAGAATCCCATAACAGATCAGATAAATATGCCCCTAAGTATTGAGAGGGCTATTCTGCCTGTATGTACCCAACCAAATACTCTTTTACCTAAGGTCGCTAATCAGTGTATACGTGACCTGCCCCCTGCATCCGCACCTTTAGTAGCAGTCTTATTGAAGGTCCCTCCCCTTTCCCAAAATTCCAGGGAATCCGCTCAGGATTTAATACATAAAGTTACCCATTGGTGCAATAATAATGTCATAAATGGCTTAAGTATTTCATCTGATATCATTATGGCCAGAAGAGTGGGGTGGATAGGCCAGCAAACAAAAAGGATTGATGGTGAAGACTGCATAGTTGTTAATTTTGAGAACCCAGAGAAAGCCAAGATGCTAATGGGCTGTGCATATAAGAATAGTTCAAACTCCAAAATAATAGCAGTTTCCTTACAACATTTTTATCCTCCGAGCCAGCGCACGTGCCCTATGCAATGGCAATGGCAGCTACCCAGGAACCCGGGTAGGCTTGTAAATGAAACTATCAAAGATAACGCCATGTTAATGAGCAATCGCTTCCAGCCACTAACTAGTCCCCACAGTTTGGATGAAAATGACTGACTAGGGTTAGAAGGGAAAATATGTCAGGACATACCCTCAAATAACGTGACCCAAAACACTGATATACCACTAGTTTTAGATCATGGTGATACAGTTGATAACCATCTAGGAACCGTCCCAATCACTACCTCCAGTCTGGTTGTTCGCGAAAGAGTCCTATCGTGGAACATAGCGGGAATTCGGTCCAAAAGAGGAAACCTGGATTGGGAAAATTTTCTTACCACGTATCATATTATTGCACTCCAGGAAACTTGGGACACAAATGAGTGTTTTCACTTAGATGGTTTCACTTTGTATTGTAAATATGCCACCCCATCAAATATGGGTAGAGCTAGAGGGGTTTGCTCCTTATGTTTTCACTGAAGCTCTCCTGTAGGATAAACTTGGTTGAATGTAAATCACGTAATAATTTGGCGGTAGAACTGTCTTTTAAAGACCGTAGTACTGTATTAGTGGTGAATTTTTATAATTCCTTTTACAGAGGGCATGAGTTGGAACACCTACAAGACCTGAAGGACTTTCTGGAATACTATGAGGAGATTAGACAATTGTATTATGATGTATTAATTTTGGGAGATTTTAATGTTCATCAATGTCATTTAAATTGTTTTTTAAATCAGGACCAGGATGAGTTTTTGCCCTTGCCTACCCATTTTGAGCACACACCGTCGGGCGTCCTGCTTGAAGGCATCCTCTCAAATCAAAACCTATGTTGTCTTGAGCAAACAGGTAGTGTGACACCGATACCCACCTTTGTTGGGAACGGTAGGCAAAGTATTATTGATTATATTTTATTGTCAGTTCCATTATCTTTGTTTGCTGAGGACCTAATTGTTACTTGGGCGGGCCTCAGTGACCATAATCCTCTTACCGTCACTATATCGCTTTCTATTATTACGACCGAGGAACCCACCACTTGTCTGAATAATAAAGTTATCCGTTCCAAAGACCAGGCCCGTAGGCTAAAATGGGAAGCAGTAATCCCAGACAATTTTTTAAATAACTTATACACAATCTGTTCCTCGGAAATTGAAATCTGTTTAGACTCTGATACACAAGGTAGCTCTATATTAATAGCCTACGGGAATTTAGTAAGACAAATACAATTTGATCTCACAGTGGTGGGTGGGACCAAACGCATGAAGGCTGTAAGATGGTTTGATGGTGCATGCTCAACAACCCACACGGAACTCTTACAGGCGTTGAAATCGATCCCCAGAGATGAAATAGAAATTAGGGACAAAAGAAAGGCCTACAAGATAGCAACTCAGAATAGGAAGAAGGAATTAAAGGAACAGGCATGGGACGTTTTACAACAAGTTAGGGGTCGATTCCGATTCGGGCCGGAAAAAGCACCGACCGACTCGGATCCGGAAAAAATACCGACCGACACGTACCAGTGGCGCCCGACACGCCAAGTACGATGCAAGCCGCGATAAATCCGACCGACACGTCAGGAAACCAAGCCGACCGACCGACCCGCTCGGAAAATAGCAATCCGGCCGGAAAACACGCGAATCCAACCGACCGACACGCACCCGGAACAAATCCGACCGAATCGTACCCGCCAACTCCAACCTGCAAAGTACGATGCAAGGCGCGAAAAACACGACCGAGTCGGACGGAGGACAAGCCGTACGACCGACACGCATACAAAACCGAGCCGAAGCAACACAATACACCGCGACCGACGCGTACGCAGCATACAAAACTGCACAAACACAGCGTGAACGAAACGGAAAACACCGTACGAGACCAATGCAGGGTCCGACTCGGTCACAAGAACGTTTCCAACATACACAAACAGCACAAAGGAAAAATCAACCAAAAAAAGGCCAAACAAGCAATTACCAAGCCAATAAATACTGGGGGGGTGGGGACAGAGAACAAAGACACACCAACAACTCCACCTATATAAAGGACACAAATCACTACCATGAGCCTTTGCAAATGCCATTCCACTGCCAGCACCCAAGAGAAAGCAACCACACACCCACAGCTCATCCCTCACACAAGCCACACACCAGCAGCACACCAACAAATACCTACCTCACATACACCCAGCACAACACACACCCACACACCCTCACCTGCACACCAACACACACAGCACCCACTATCACCACCCATCACCATGCCCCCAAGAAGAATCCCAAGTTCCTAGATAGTGAATTGGAAGTCATGGTAGACGAGATCCTCAGGGTGGAGCCACAGCTGTTTGGCACTCTGGTCCAACAGACCCCCATGTCGCAGAAAACCAAGATGTGGGAGAGGATCATCAACAGGGTGAACGCCCAATCACCATGTCGGCGCACAAAGACCGACATCCAGAACAGGTGGTATGACGTGCGCAGGAGGGTCCGGGAGCTGCTCAAGAAAGACT
The DNA here is from genome assembly GCA_963921515.1 of Calotriton arnoldi. Lineage (NCBI taxonomy): Eukaryota > Metazoa > Chordata > Amphibia > Caudata > Salamandridae > Calotriton > Calotriton arnoldi. Next base: position 6,530,019 of record CAWUFW010000003.1, read on the forward strand.
ACCACCTGAGCCAATACACCGGCAGTGGCCCTCCTGCCAAGCCAGTATACCTCAGGCCCTGGGAGGAGAAGGTGCGGGCCATCCTTCCGCCAGTGAGCGTATATGGACTAGAGGACATCCCAGAGCCTGGTGAGTACACAACAAATGTACACAATAAACTGCCACAAAACACACACATCACTGTCAAGGGGAGAGTCAAACCATGCACTCATAGCAATTACACAGCAACTAGAACAGAATCATCCCAAAATGTGTATGTCAGTCAGATAAACACAACACATGCCATCAAAAAAGTCACATCCAACTGTGCCAACACATGTACAAACACAACCACAACTACAGCTAGGCAGTGGCACAAATAGAACTAACACACACATCCACACATGTAGCCACCACAACAACACCAACACACAGTGAAGACCACTCAAAGGAAGGAATTCTGTGTATGCTGGCCAAGTCAGTGTAGCCAATAGCATCATGGGAGTCGCACTCACACATATTGCCCCCCCACAACTGTCCCATCAACACCACCCTGAACCATGCTCACATCACAGGGAGTGGAGAAGGACTCACAAGATGGCTGACACTGGCTACTGCTGTGGGGAGCACAAGGCTCTGCTGCCAACTGTGCACCAACAAACAGCAGGACACCACTGACTGACATCCTGAGAGACAACTTCCACTCCCTGCAATGCAAGCACGTTCCATGGTGGGATATCCGGCTGGCTGGGTGGGAAGGGGGACTTGCAGCACTGACCATAGTCACCAGCACCTCCCCTCACACCCCCCCAACACAAACTCCACAGTACCCACCTGGTAGAATGCAATGCCCTCCATCCTAACACAAGATCCCACAAAGCACCACCACCCTGGGTTATGTTGTGTGAAGCACAGGGACACTCTTGGGACTCTTAGCCAAACAACTGCCAGGACAACACTCCCAGCCATCCTGTCAGCACAGCCAGCCCACCCCACAGGGAAGCAGAGTCAAAGGAAGGAAGCATGGGCATGCTGGGAAGGGGGTGGAGGCAATAGCATGATGGGAGTCGTAGTCACAGACATTGCTCAGCCTCACAACTGGCCCATCAACACCACCCTGAACCATGCTCACATCACAGGGAGTGGAGAAGGACTCACAAGATGGCTGACACTGGCTACTGCTGTGGGGAGCACAAGGCCCTGCTGCCAACTGTGCACCAACAAACAGCAGGACACCACTGACTGACATCCTGAGAGACAACTTCCACTCCCTGCAATGCAAGCACGTTCCATGGTGGGATATCCGGCTGGCTGGGTGGGAAGGGGGACTTGCAGCACTGACCATAGTCACCAGCACCTCCCCTCACCCCCCCCAACACAAACTCCACAGTACCCACCTGGTAGAATGCAATGCCCTCCATCCTAACACAAGATCCCACAAAGCACCACCACCCTGGGTTATGTTGTGTGAAGCACAGGGACACTCTTGGGACTCTTAGCCAAACAACTGCCAGGACAACACTCCCAGCCATCCTGTCAGCACAGCCAGCCCACCCCACAGGGAAGCAGAGTCAAAAGGAAGGAAGCATGGGCATGCTGGGAAGGGGGTGGAGGCAATAGCATGATGGGAGTCGTAGTCACAGCTCTACATCCCCCACCACATGGCCCAGCAAGCTCACACTCACGCATGCACATCCCACAGAGAGTAGAAAGGCCCATCAAAGATGTCTGACACTGTTGCTGTGTCGTGGGGAGCACAAGGGCATGCTGGGAACTGCACATCAACCAACAGCAGGACACCACTGACTGACATCCTGAGAGACAACTTCCACTCCCTGCAATGCAAGCACGTTCCATGGTGGGATATCCGGCTGGCTGGGTGGGAAGGGGGACTTGCAGCACTGACCATAGTCACCAGCACCTCCCCTCACACCCCCCCAACACAAACTCCACAGTACCCACCTGGTAGAATGCAATGCCCTCCATCCTAACACAAGATCCCACAAAGCACCACCACCCTGGGTTATGTTGTGTGAAGCACAGGGACACTCTTGGGACTCTTAGCCAAACAACTGCCAGGACAACACTCCCAGCCATCCTGTCAGCACAGCCAGCCCACCCCACAGGGAAGCAGAGTCAAAAGGAAGGAAGCATGGGCATGCTGGGAAGGGGGGTGGAGGCAATAGCATGATGGGAGTCGTAGTCACAGACATTGCTCAGCCTCACAACTGGCCCATCAACACCACCCTGAACCATGCTCACATCACAGGGAGTGGAGAAGGACTCACAAGATGGCTGACACTGGCTACTGCTGTGGGGAGCACAAGGCCCTGCTGCCAACTGTGCACCAACAAACAGCAGGACACCACTGACTGACATCCTGAGAGACAACTTACACTCCCTGCAATGCAAGCACGTTCCATGGTGGGATATCCGGCTGGCTGGGTGGGAAGGGGGACTTGCAGCACTGACCATAGTCACCAGCACCTCCCCTCACACCCCCCCAACACAAACTCCACAGTACCCACCTGGTAGAATGCAATGCCCTCCATCCTAACACAAGATCCCACAAAGCACCACCACCCTGGGTTATGTTGTGTGAAGCACAGGGACACTCTTGGGACTCTTAGCCAAACAACTGCCAGGACAACACTCCCAGCCATCCTGTCAGCACAGCCAGCCCACCCCACAGGGAAGCAGAGTCAAAGGAAGGAAGCATGGGCATGCTGGGAAGGGGGTGGAGGCAATAGCATGATGGGAGTCGTAGTCACAGACATTGCTCAGCCTCACAACTGGCCCATCAACACCACCCTGAACCATGCTCACATCACAGGGAGTGGAGAAGGACTCACAAGATGGCTGACACTGGCTACTGCTGCGGGGAGCACAAGGCCCTGCTGCCAACTGTGCACCAACAAACAGCAGGACACCTCTGACTGACATCCTGAGAGACAACTTACACTCCCTGCAATGCAAGCACGTTCCATGGTGGGATAACTGACTGGGTGGGTGGGTGGGTGGGAAGGAGGTCTGGCTGTCAACCAAACACAATCAATGCAGACCATGTTCACACCCCAGAGAATACATAGAAATGCCCAAATAATGCAGGACAATGTGCCACACCAATATCAACCCCTGACTGTGACGACTTAGGACAATACAATGTACAGGCCCGCACCCCGAGGCACAGTCACAACTGTCAGGTGTGTCAACCACTGATGCCTGCAGAAACATGACATACATTGTTTGTGTCTCCCAAAAACAGGTGATGATAGGGACACAGCAGCAGACGCTGAGGAGTCCCAGTCCCAGGCTCAAGAGGATGCCGAGCTCACTGGCGTCGTACAGCCTCTGTCCTCCTCGGACGATGAAGAACAACCTGGCACATCCGGTGCAAGTCAACATGCTGCACCAGCAGGACCACCAGCTGCAGCACCAGCAGGTCCACCAGCTGCACCCCCTGCACCCACCCCTCCAACGACTGTCACCACGAATACCATCCCTGCCGACATGGACAGAATAAGGAACAACACCAGCGCAGTGACCCTGGACCAACCTGGGGCCATGGACACCACCACCACCACCAACCCCCAAGGTGGACCAGGGTTATCTGTGCGTGCAACTGCACACACTGCACATGTCAGCAGGGGTGGTGGGAGGGGTGGGAGACAGAGGTCGCTGCTTGCAGACGTTGCTGGTGTGCATGAAGACCCACAACTGGTACGCATAGCTGATGCGTACCAGTCCAGCACCGGAGAGCTCAGCCAGGTAGTGGGGCTCCTCAGAGACATCAAACAGCAGCAGGCTGCCCATCATGCCCGCTTGGACTCCCACATGTCCCATGTGGAGTCACACATGTCACGTGTGGACTCCCACATGTCACGTGTGGACTCCCACATGACCCGCGTGGAGTCCAAGTGGGATGTACTACATGAGATGACGGCGGTGCACAGGGACATTTTACAATGCCTCCGCCAGATGAACAGCAACCAGTCCACACCTCCCTGTGTGCCAACAACATCTGGTACCGAACAAACTGCAACTGCCACAGGGAGGGAGGAGGACTCTGGCGGAGAGTCCCCTGCACCGCAGCAGCCTGCACTTGAGGGCCCCCCAAGAAGAGGGGTCGTCCGAGGAGGGGAAAGTGAGAGGCTGATGGCCAAGCGCAACTCCCAGGAAGCCTGAACCTGTTCTGGATTTTCGCCTTTGTGCACAGACTGTTCACCCTGTTGATGGCAACACTACTCCCACACATTGCATGGGGAGTACAAGTTGGAACAATGTGTCAGACAACTGTGGCCCCGATACTGGGGATCCTGTCTACCTGGACTTTCTATTCATCTAGGAACTTGGGATTGCAAGATTCATGTACAGCACAATCCATCCTATGCACTATTATCACAGATGTATCACAATAAACACAATAATACACCATACTTGCCTCTGTCGTGATTCCAACGTGGGTGCTGTTATGGGGATGATGAACAACAAAATTACACTGTGTATGCGAACTGCAACAGCAAGGACAACACAGGCATGTGAGTACAGGCAACGTGACACATATGAGGGAGACACACCACCAGGGCTACACAACACATACACACCTAGGCCATCTGACTCATTGCCTACACTGATGTTGCCAGGGAAGACGGTGCAATGCACAGACACCACACCCATTCCCAGTTGTAGTCAAGTAGCCCACAGGTGCAGTAAGCAAATGGCAGTCAAATGTGTGACCACAGACAACGCACATCACTAAGTGAAGCACAGGTTTATTACACAGTAGCAACATGCCGTAACCACTACAGATGCAAGGTAACCCCACCTGGTAGCGGGCACACAGTCAACAACTGTAGACAGAAGGAAGTCCATGGGTGTGGCGCACATCACCTGTAGGGACACAACAGCTACCAGCCTGGATGTGCAATCACGTCGTCGGTGGACACAGTTGACCAAACGAATCTGAAAGTACCCTGTGAAGGACAGAAATGACACACAGTCAAAAGCAATGGAGTACAGGACAGAACAGCAAAACTCATGCACAATACATGTTACAAGATACCCACCCAGAACCTAGTTAGCATGTGAACACTGTTGGGGAGTACAGCCCACCTGTAAGCACACATCGCAACACACATCCAGTCAAGTAGCCCATGGACACACTCCAACAGCACCAGAGCACCACCCACACATCATGCCAACTCACATCATTGACATGACACCTCAGGATACTCACATTCAGCTAAAGAAGTTGGTGATGAGCTGTGTGCGGACATCACCATCACCATCATCATCATCATCGTCACTGGCATCGTGGTCCAGGCCAGGATCCTCCACAGGTGGCGGATGTTGGTCATCGTCATCCTGGATGAGAGGCAACTCCTTCCGCACTGCCAGGTTGTGGAGCATGCAGCAGACGATGATAATCTTGCACACTTTCGCAGGGGCATATGGGAGGGACCCTCCGGTCTTGTCCAGGCAGCGGAAGCGGCTCTTCAGGAGACCAAAGGTCCGCTCAATCACTCTCCTGGTCCGACCATGTGCCTCATTGTAGCGCATCTGGGCAGGTGTCACAGGGTTCCTGAGGGGTGTCAGCAACCACGGCATGTTGGGGTATCCCGAGTCACCTACGGACAGACAAGTGCACATCAGCTGACTTGGAAAAGTGGGCGGAATACTACAGATCAGATCACACACAATGACACAAAGTCAGTACACACCGACAAGCCAGGCACGCTGGTTCTGCATCTGTGCCATCAACCTGGGGATGCGACTACTCCTCATCACAAAGGCATCGTGTGCTGAACCAGGGAAACGGGCACACACGTGTGTGATGGTCATGTCTGCAAGACACACCACCAGTGCATTGACCGAGTGGTAGTGCTTGCGGTTCCTGTAGGCCTGCTCCTGGGCCTGTGGTGGTACCAAAGCCACATGTGTCCCATCAATGGAGCCAATGACATGCGGCATCCTCCCCAGGGCATAAAAGTCACTCTTCACGTCAGTGAGTCGTCGCAGTCTAGGGAAATAGATGTACCGGTTCAGGAAGAGCAACATTGCCGCCAAGAAATCGCGGAGCACACGGCTGAACATGGTCTGTGACATCCCACCAGCAGACGCCACAGTATGTTGGAAGGTACCGGTGGCAAAGAAGTGTAGGGCTGCCATCACCTTCACCTTGGGGGTCAGCGCTGTAGGATACGGCCGGCCAGGCTGCAAATGTGGGGACAACTGCACTGCCAAATCCTCAATCAGCTGCCTGGTGAAGCGGTACCGTCGGATGCTGTCCCGTTCCACCATCGTTGCCAGGTCTGGGAATGGCCGATGGACAGCAGGAGCCCTGCAGTGCAGAGGAGAAGTAAGCAAGATCGTCAGTCACCCCACATATGCGGCATTGAACACACTCAAGATCCCAACATACATCATCATGAGGCACAACTACATGAAGTGTGCAGTACCGGAACGACATGTATGGTACATACATGGCCAACATCTGTCAACACGGTCCTACAGGTGGCATCAATTTGTCCCAGGTTGGCCCATTGGATATCATGATGCTGTGTCACAGTCACCCCCCAGTGACATGTGAGGACAGATGTGCCCCAGGCACCACAGCTCAACGACAGGCACATTCCCAGGGACCCTGTAATGCCACATGGACACTGGCATCACCTGGAGTATCATGTGTACACCACAACAAAACAAACATGACCCCCACAGGTAGTGGCCACACTTGCCATGGCAGGAGAGCCATGGACGTCTGTGACACACACGCACAACATCAGAGTCCATGCACACACAACGTGGATGTGGAGACTGTCTCCCATTGTGCACATGAAATCAGAGACATTGTAAACACTACATGCACAAAGACTGTGGAGGGCCATCACTATTGTGCCACTGGGACACCCTGGCTCAAACATACCGTCCCACATGGGACTCACGGGGTATGTGACATGACATACACAAACACCACTGTGAAATGTGACCATGGCACATGCACAGATATGAACAGTTGCACATCACAGTGGTCACGTACACGTAACACCCAGGATCCTGTCCCCATTAACACGTGCACAGCCTGGGGGTGGCTGCCCACAGGTGACACCCACAGGACAACATGTACACCAACATACACACAATAGGAAATGCAGCCTTACATGCCTTATGATAAGGTTTGGACAGGCTGTCGTGATGTAGGTGTGCCCCTCACTCCCTGGGAGCTATCTGTGGCTGGCATATGTCCATCTGAGACAGGCATGCTGACATATGCCAGTCACATGTACAGTGATGCGTTGAACAGCAATGGACCGATCGGTGCCTCCGGCCGGCCCATTGCTTTCAATGTGTGCGGGTACGCGTTGTACCCCTGTGCGCGTTGTACTGCAATGGACCGATCGGTGCCTCCGGCCGGCCCATTGCTTTCAATGTGTGCGGGTACGCGTTGTACCCCTGTGCGCGTTGTACTGCAATGGACCGATCGGTGCCTCCGGCCGGCCCATTGCATTCAATGTGTGCGGGTACGCGTTGTACCCCTGTGCGCGTTGTACTGCAATGGACCGATCGGTGCCTCCGGCCGGCCCATTGCATTCAATGTGTGCGGGTACGCGTTGTACCCCTGTGCGCGTTGTACTGCAATGGACCGATCGGTGCCTCCGGCCGGCCCATTGCATTCAATGTGTGCGGGTACGCGTTGTACCCCTGTGCGCGTTGTACTGCAATGGACCGATCGGTGCCTCCGGCCGGCCCATTGCATTCAATGTGTGCGGGTACGCGTTGTACCCCTGTGCGCGTTGTACCTCAATGGACCGATCGGTGCGCACCCATTGACAATGGGCTTGCCTGGCAACGGACGCGTTTTCGAATATTCGAACGAGTCGGTTGCTGGAAAATCAGTTGGTCACCCACAACAATGTTGCAAAATCATGTATGTCATGAAGTTGAAATTTTGAAGGATGCTGTGGGCGTGTTTTGGTGCTGCTATTCCATGGATTGGCCAGATTCAGAAGATGCAAACGACTTGGACCTATCACTTTGGACACAAGGGACAGTATCTGCCTCTCCAGCACATATATATTGCTGCATGTTCCCCTGAGAGCCCACTTGCCTGCACTACATGCTCCAGGACGACATCTGCCACTGCACTGCTGCTGTCTCTGCCCCTCTGGACCCTGCAATGGCACGTACTGTGGAGAGAGCCCCAGCCTTCAGCCTTGAAGAGAACCAGGCCCTGCTGGACAGCCTACTTCCACAGTACAGCAAGCTGTATGGGACACCAGGGGAGCAGGTGAGTGTTCTGTGCACTGCCTTTCTGAATGTGCATTTTGTCTGACTAGCAAGGCTGAGAGTCAGCACACCACTGGCTAGCAGGCTCACTGAGTAGTTGTCACCCCCCATAGTGTGTAGTGACTTGCACTGGACAGGTATGGTGCAGTGACAGTGCTTCTGAACAGGGTTTTACTCCCCATGCTATGATACCATGTAGTGACTTCTGGAAAACTGTCCATGGGCAGCCGTGCACTGCCTGGGTACACCATGTGCCCCTGTGATTGCGACATGTATATGCAACTGTGTCATGCACGGATATGTTGCATGTGTAATAATGGCCTTATCACTTTGTCATCCTGACAGGCTTCTGCCCATCGGAAGCATGAGATATGGAAGGACATCGTCCGGGCTGTCCGGTCCGTGGGGGTCTACAAGCGCCGGATCCGCAACTGCCAAAAGAGGTGGCAGGACCTTCGGGGCTGGACCCGGAGGATTGCACGGGTCCAGCTGAAGCTGTCGCCTCCTCGCAGGAGGGGCGGAACACGGACCCTGACCCCCACATGCTCAGGATCCTGGCGGTGGTCTTTCCAGACCTGGATGGGCAGCTGAAGGCCAGAGAGCAGCAAGGAGGGGGTGAGTCAAAGACTGCACTGTGTACTCTGTCTAACATGTTATGTGCCCTCCTCGGGCCAGGTTGAACTGCCACAGTACAGCAGTCATGTTGTCCAGGAGCCATGTCCCTCTATTGTGCACTGCCCACTCCTCATCTGATACCCAGGTGTGGCCCTTACATGCAGGGAATTCTGTCACTTAGGACTGTGTCCTTGCAGTTTGCTTGACTCAAGGTGGGAGACAGCATCTGTTTCCCTGACTCTGTGGTGGGCATCATGGGTGGGTCCATTGCTTACACAATGCCTGTATTCTGACATGTATTCAGCGTGTTACTTTGATCTGTGGTCCAATTGCTGAGCTGATCCACCACATGTGGCTGGGGTACCTGGCACACACCCATGCTGCGGGTGGGAACAATGTTTGGGCCCCAGGAGTATGTATATGACGTGTGTCACACATACTTAGCCAGCTGCCTACAGTCCAGGGCTCATCCCTCATTCATGTGGGGCTGGACAGTCATGCCTACTCCAGGCCATACAATACACTCTGTACTCCCACTCCCGTGTATCAGAGGACACATTGTGCACAGTGTTTTGACCCCTCAGGTGTCTGCCTCTGTGTCAGTGTGCTGTGGATTAGTCGCCAGGACTGCTGTGGAGTTTCTTGGTAGGGGCTCAGCATGCCACTGGAGATGTGACCATAGGAGACGATACTTGTGTGACACATAGGTGTCTGATCAGCTGCCCATGCAGACTGGGGCATGTAAATGTGAAGTTCAGGCAGCTGTTCCCCATGCACAGCAGAGTGTGAGGGGCTCAGGTTCAGAGGGTAGTGTCACAGGTCTCCCATATGTCCAATAGGTATGACCTGGACAGATGAGGGTTAAGAGGATGTGTTGTGGGGGGATGTACATGTGCACTTGTGCAGCTCCAGGACTTGCATTCCCCATGACCTACTATTGTGACACAGTGCAGAGTGTTGTTGTCTGGCTGCAAAGTCATACATCACTGAGACAGTGATGTATGACTTTGCAGTCATGCCTCCGCCATGGCATGTGTCTACTGATTGGTGATCCTGCAGGGGAGTGACATGTGCTACATGCACACCATAGTGGCGCTGGCTATCAGGACATGGGTGCATCATGGTGTCTGTCGCTGGAATGCATCACATGCATTTCCTATTTGACTCTGGGCATCCCTTACATCCGTAAACCTGTACTGACTCAGTGGCAAGAGCTGTGATGTGTCCACACCGTGTCCTCTGCACTGTCCAACTACTGTGTACTTGGTGCATGTGTCAACACTGGGGTGTTGCAATCCAACAGACACCAGACAGATGGGTGCAAGGCCATGTGGGATGTGAGTGCCATGCTTGGCATCAGACTGACAATTGACTTCTCCTGTTCAATTAGGGCACTTTTAGCAATGTACAACTAATGATGCCAGGGCTTGCTCTGTAATGTGCTGTGCTCACAGTGGTGTGTGCGTTTGGTGCAGGTGACTGATGTCTGTCTGTTTCCCCATTGTTTGCAGATACATCCACGGCCACGGAAGGGGACAGCTCCACGGACCAGGAGGAGCCGGAGAGCCAGACTGGGTCAGCAGCCGAGGAGTGGTCGGAGGGACCCAGTGGCACGGAGGGCGAGGGGAGCCACACCGAGGAGTCCTCAGCAGCATCCACCTCAGCTGAGGACCAGAGCAACTCGGAGGATGACTCCCTTGTGGAGGCGGGTGTCAGCAGCCACCACACCCCAGCTAGTGTTGCTGTCCCCGCCACCACCAGCACCACCACCGCCCTCCCATCGGCTCCCATTCCCCAGGTCCGTGGAGGCTCCCATGTCCGGGAGCGTGTCTCCTTTGGGCCAGGCACCGCACCCCTGCCCCTGTGTCCCCTGCTGCCCTGAGTGAGGAGTCTGTGTACCTCCTTCGCCAGCTCCATGTAGGGCAGACAGCCATGCTGAGTGTCCTCCATGCGCACACCGCGCTGTTGACTCAGCTGGTGTCGTTCATGGAGGGCATCTCATCGGGCATGTCTGACCTACAGAGGGGCAATAGGTCCATGGACTCCTCCCTGACGGCAGCAGTGTCCCTCCTCAAACGGTCCCTCACCCCTCCTGCCTCTGCTCCATCCACACTCCCCAGCACCTTACCCATCCCAGGCACACACACACTGGCACAGGCACACACCAGCACACACACATCCAGCACACTGACACACACGCCAATGACAAAACGCACACGCACGCACATTCAGGGGACTGAAGCCAGACTCACAGGGGATGGGGCCCTGGAACACACACACGCATCCACATGCACTGCGCAGTCCTCAGTTCCCTCTCCCTCCAAAGCACCCTCCCTTGCCTCACCTGCAACCCCAAAGTCACAGCAGCTCTTCCTCTGTGACCTCGGCCTCTTCCCCACCGATGAAGCTGCTCCAGCATCCCGGGGGAAGAGGAAGCCCACCCACACGGAGCAGAGTGCCCCTCGCCCCCGGACACCCTCCCCCAGGCGCAGACGGACTGAGGCCCCCACCCGCAAGTCCCCCGGAGTGCTAAGAGCAAGACCCCGCCACCACCCTGCAGCTCAGGCACAAGGTCTCCGTCCTCCATCCCTCAGGCCCCCACTGCACAGGTGCCCCCACCACACCCTGCCCCAGGTTCCCCCACCCACAGATATACCATCCCCAAGATGCTCCGGCCTTCTCCCCCTGCCACTTGCTCTCCCAGCACCACACCCCCCGCTGCGCTTGTCTGTGCCACTGATGTGGTGAGGGTGTCCCCCCTCTGTCCAACCCACCTTGCCTGTTCCCCATTCTCCTCCCCTGGAGGTAGGCACTGCAGTGGAGTCCACTACCGCCCTGTCTGACTTGGGCACTGCAGTGGCGGACCTGTCCACCCCATCTGCAGGGTCCACTGCAGTTGTGCCGGCACCCACGACATCTGTGTCATGCCCCCAGTTGTGCCGGCACACACCATGTCAGACACCTCCACTGCAGTTGTCAGTGGCTCTCCTGCACCCACCACCCCTTCCCTGACTCCCCCTGGTGAGCCCTGATCCTGTCCCTGCGGTGCCTGGCCTGCCCCCGGTTGCCCCTCCTAGTGGATTGTCCCTGGTATTGTGCAGGCATGCGTAGGGTGACATCTGCCAGTGTCACCCTGTTTGAACTTTGACAATGGACTGGCCATTGGCCTTTGCTCTTTTTCAGGACTTCGTTTGGCCTCAACACATATGCTGAATAAAGCAACTTTCTTTTCTCTAGTGCTCATGCTTCAGATGTACATGTTGTTGGTGCAGCTAACCATGCCCTTGCTGCAGTGATGGTGATATCTGGTCTCATGATTATGAAGTGTTACTGTGCAGGAACCCATGTGGTCCAGGGGGAATGTGTCCTATCATGTGGTGTATCCATGTCATCAATAGCAGCATCTGAGGGTGTCATGTGTTCAGTATTTGGCAATGGGTTTCCTACTTACATTGGCAATTTCATATCTGTGGCTTCCACCCCTGCACATCTGTTGTGCCTGCCATCGTTGCATTTGTCTACTTCCCTGACCGTGTTGCCATCTCCAGTGGACATGCAGGTTTGGGCATCAATGGGGAGGGACTCATCCGTGTAGTCAGTGCAACATTGCTATACAAGTGTGTTGGATCTGTGCTGATGATTCCGTTGGCACATCCATGACCAGGCTGATGTGATGGGAGCCCTCATTTGGTGCTAATTGTTGATTGTGTGACCAAGTGCTCAGCTGACATGATGGGGCCCTACTGAGGCAACATATGGCACAGCTTTCCTCACACAGGAGTGGAGTCCCCTCATGGCAGTGTGTACACGTGTGACATTGCCTGCACCCAAGGTGTGTGTTGTATGTGCATGTCTGTGTGTTCACTTCCATTCATCTGCGCATGCTGTGATCCCTAGTGTTGTACCTGTTTGTGATGCTTGCTGACTTGAGCTATGTTCCCCCAAAGTCTTCTCCCTGTGTTCTCTGTGATGTGGGTGCATGGCACATTACTGGTCATCAGGGTGTCACCCATAGGTGTGTTTGCTGTCAGGGCTGAGTTTGTGTGCAGACGCAGATGGGTCACAGTCAGGTTTCCCCTTGGCACTTGTTGTTTGCCCCTGTCATGTGATTTCCAGTTTGTGTTATCTTTCAGTGATTGTGACATGTTGTGTGTGTGACTGCTGCCACTCCTCAGGGTCAGAGCTGCAATGTTGGAAGTTGTCTATGTGTGTTCTTTGTGGGTGACCTTGGCTTCTTCATTGGTGTGTGACTGTGGCTGGGATCCCATTGGTCGGTGTGGTATTGCCGTCATGTCCATGTACAGCGTAGTGTGCAGTGTGTCAGACATTCAGGAGTCTTGTTGAGTGTCCATGTGTGATGTGTTTCTACACCTTGGTTCCCACCCACCACCCTGGAATAGTCATGGGTGCATGTGCAATGTCACCAGTGCATGTGTACTTCACTGCTGCACATTGTTGGAGGTCGAGGGGTGTGGTGTTGAGTGTGTGCAGATGAGAGTTGTTGCCCGGCTAGGCCCCTGCCTCCATGTTGGCCTTGGCTTACTGGCCATGCTGATTGATTTGTGCTTGTGTAGGTGTGATGGTAGTTTGTTGCTCAGGACACCTGACTGTGGTTCATAGTGTGAACGACATTTAGCTTTGTCATCACAGTGGTATTTTTATTCAGCCCAGGGTCACCACATTGTGGGGGCCCTGGGGGTGGTGCTGTGGTGTGTCTGTGACTTGCTGTGTCAGTTGTTGTTCCTACGTGCCTGTGTGACATGTGTGTTTTGTGCTCCCTCTCACCTGACAATGCCTGCTTGCCCACATAGGGGATTTGGATCCATGAGTTACCTTAGTGTGGCAGTGTATGCACATCTGTATGATTGGTATTCAGCTCTCCTCATGTGTTGTGTGGTTGCCTGGGGACACTGGCACCCCCACCCCTCACCTGCTGTGTATGATGACAGTGTTGGTCTGCCTGTTTGTGTTTGTGCATCTGCACCACTGCATTGGCATATCTTGGGTGTGCCATTGGCTGTATGTTGTTTGGTGTGTTTCCCCTGCTGTCCCTGGGACTCCTAGGTCATCGGTCAGCACAGTGATCATGGTTTGTGTGTCCCATTGCTGCCATGGTATGGTATCTGTTCACCTCACATCTGCTGTCTCCACAGGGTATCTGCATTTGTGTGCCCATTGGTGCAAATATGTGGTTCTGCATTCTGATGGTCACTTCTGTCATTGTGTCATTGATGACTGTTGACGGTCTCAGCCCCCATGGGTGTTGTTTGTCTGCACATGGCCAAAGGAATGTTTCATTTGCACTGCAGTATTTGGCTCCCCCAATTTATGTTGCAATGGGACACATACACTACTTTGCCACAGATGAGTTTTTGGTTCTGTGAGCAGGAATGATCCATGCAGTTTGGCAGTTGCAGCTCTTTCTTTGTCAACAATTACCTTTTGGTCACTGTGATGATGAGGGTGTAGACCCCATTGCCACAATGGTCAAAATGTGCTTCAGCTATGGACCCCACACTTGCCTTTTGGTCACTGTGATGATGGGGGTTTAGACCCCATTGCCACAATGGTCAAAATGTGCTTCAGCTATGGACCCCACACTTACCTTTTGGTCACTGTGATGATGGGGGTTTAGGCCCCATTGCCACAATGGTCATGGGCTGCTTGCATTGTGGGTGCCACACACATATATGTGTGGCACATGTGCTAGGGGGTCACATTGTATGTTGAAAGTCATGTTCGGTGTTGTAGGCATTTGACACAGCCTACACACGCTTGTCATGGTGGTGGGGGGATGTCTTAATCTTGCATTCCCTAGGTTGTGGTGTGCTTGTTGTGTCATGCATTGTCCATCCTATGAGTGGGGGTGGTAGTAGTGGTAGGCATCCAGCCCCCCTGGCTAAGGGTGGTAGTAGTGGTAGGCATCCAGCCCCCCTGGCTAAGGGTGGTAGTAGTGGTGGGCATCCTGCCCCCTGGCTAAGGGTGGTAGTAGTGGTAGGCATCCTGCCCCCTGGCTAAGGGTGGTAGTAGTGGTAGGCATCCTGCCACCCTGGCTAAGGGTGGTAGTAGTGGTAGGCATCCTGCCACCCCTGGGTGAGGGTGGTAGTAGTGGTAGGCATCCAGCCCCCCTGGGTGAGGGTGGTAGTAGTGGTGGGCATCCTGCCCCCTGGCTAAGGGTGGTAGTAGTGGTAGGCATCCAGCCCCCCTGGCTAAGGGTGGTAGTAGTGGTGGGCATCCTGCCCCCTGGCTAAGGGTGGTAGTAGTGGTAGGCATCCTGCCCCCTGGCTAAGGGTGGTAGTAGTGGTAGGCATCCTGCCACCCTGGCTAAGGGTGGTAGTAGTGGTAGGCATCCTGCCACCCCTGGGTGAGGGTGGTAGTAGTGGTAGGCATCCTGCCCCCTGGCTAAGGGTGGTAGTAGTGGTAGGCATCCAGCCCCCCTGGGTGAGGGTGGTAGTAGTGGTGGGCATCCTGCCCCCTGGCTAAGGGTGGTAGTAGTGGTAGGCATCCAGCCCCCCTGGCTAAGGGTGGTAGTAGTGGTAGGCATCCAGCCGCCCCTGGGTTGGGGTGGTAGTAGTGGTAGGCATCCTGCCCCCTGGCTAAGGGTGGTAGTAGTGGTAGGCATCCTGCCACCCTGGCTAAGGGTGGTAGTAGTGGTAGGCATCCTGCCCCCCGTGGGTGAGGGTGGTAGTAGTGGTGGGCATCCTGCCCCCTGGCTAAGGGTGGTAGTAGTGGTAGGCATCCAGCCCCCTGGGTTGGGGTGGTAGTAGTGGTAGGCATCCTGCCCCCTGGCTAAGGGTGGTAGTAGTGGTAGGCATCCTGCCCCCTGGCTAAGGGTGGTAGTAGTGGTAGGCATCCTGCCACCCTGGCTAAGGGTGGTAGTAGTGGTAGGCATCCTGCCCCCTGGCTAAGGGTGGTAGTAGTGGTAGGCATCCTGCCCCCCTGGGTGAGGGTGGTAGTAGTTGTGGGCATCCTGCCCCCTGGCTAAGGGTGGTAGTAGTGGTAGGCATCCAGCCCCCCTGGGTTGGGGTGGTAGTAGTGGTAGGCATCCAGCCCCCTGGCTAAGGGTGGTAGTAGTGGTAGGCATCCTGCCCCCCTGGGTGAGGGTGGTAGTAGTGGTAGGCATCCAGCCCCCCTGGCTAAGGGTGGTAGTAGTGGTAGGCATCCTGCCCCCTGGCTAAGGGTGGTAGTAGTGGTAGGCATCCTGCCACCCTGGCTAAGGGTGGTAGTAGTGGTGGGCATCCTGCCCCCCTGGGTGAGGGTGGTAGTAGTGGTAGGCATCCTGCCCCCCTGGGTGAGGGTGGTAGTAGTGGTAGGCATCCTGCCACCCCTGGGTGAGGGTGGTAGTAGTGGTAGGCATCCTGCCACCCTGGCTAAGGGTGGTAGTAGTGGTAGGCATCCAGCCCCCCTGGGTGAGGGTGGTAGTAGTGGTGGGCATCCTGCCCCCCTGGCTAAGGGTGGTAGTAGTGGTAGGCATCCAGCCCCCTGGCTAAGGGTGGTAGTAGTGGTAGGCATCCTGCCCCCTGGCTAAGGGTGGTAGTAGTGGTAGGCATCCTGCCACCCTGGCTAAGGGTGGTAGTAGTGGTAGGCATCCTGCCACCCCTGGGTGAGGGTGGTAGTGGTGGTAGGCATCCAGCCCCCCTGGGTGAGGGTGGTAGTAGTGGTGGGCATCCTGCCCCCCTGGCTAAGGGTGGTAGTAGTGGTAGGCATCCAGCCCCCCTGGCTAAGGGTGGTAGTAGTGGTGGGCATCCTGCCCCCTGGCTAAGGGTGGTAGTAGTGGTAGGCATCCTGCCACCCTGGCTAAGGGTGGTAGTAGTGGTAGGCATCCTGCCACCCCTGGGTGAGGGTGGTAGTAGTGGTAGGCATCCAGCCCCCCTGGGTGAGGGTGGTAGTAGTGGTGGGCATCCTGCCCCCTGGCTAAGGGTGGTAGTAGTGGTAGGCATCCAGCCCCCCTGGCTAAGGGTGGTAGTAGTGGTGGGCATCCTGCCCCCTGGCTAAGGGTGGTAGTAGTGGTAGGCATCCTGCCCCCTGGCTAAGGGTGGTAGTAGTGGTAGGCATCCTGCCACCCTGGCTAAGGGTGGTAGTAGTGGTAGGCATCCTGCCCCCCCTGGGTGAGGGTGGTAGTAGTGGTAGGCATCCTGCCCCCCTGGTTGAGGGTGGTTGGCATCCAGCCCCCCTGGGTTGGGGTGGTGGCGCGCATTCAGGCCCCTGTGTGCATATGTGGCATTGGTGATGGGCATCCCGCCCCTATGGTGCTGCTGTTGCAAGTATATTCAGATTCCCAGTGTATGTGTGTGATGTGTCGTGTACGTGTTGTATGTGTTTTGTGGTTGGTGTCTGACTTACCTTCTGCGCCGTACGCGTCCGTGCCTGTTCCGGTAGTAGATGTAGAATATTGGTATGATCGGGACGAAGGGATTCATGGTTGGTTCGTGTCGTTCGTCCTTCTCGTTGCTTCGCGTCGTCCTCGTCGCTTGGCTTCGTCCTCGTCGCTTCGCTTCGTCCTCGTCGCTTCGCGTCGTCCTCGTCTGTGCTGTGTTCGTCTCGTAGCCGTGGATCGTGTTGTGGCGCGATTCGGAGCTTATGTGCGCCTCTCCCGGATGCTTTGACGTGCCGTGCGTAGCGACGGGTTCGGCGCGTACGGAAAGCGCATCGTACTTGTCCGGCCGGACGGGGCTGCATTTTCCCTTCCGTGCGACTCGATTCGGCGTTTCCGGATTCGCCTCGGTCGGAGAACAGGACCTGGTTTGGGTGAGTACGGCTCGGCCGGAATTTTTGCTGTTGTGCGCATCGTACTTGCTCGTTCGGTGTGCTGTACGGATCGGTCGGGAAACTGGCTTTCGCATGGCTTTTTTCCCGACCGAATGGTATTGGGTGCGCCTCCGACCGAGATCGGAATCGGCCCCTTAGTGTCTTGAAAGACAGTTCCAAATTCTGGTCAGTAGTCAATAGTCCCTTCCTTTCTGAAACCCCTAATTCTAAGATTGACTGCTTAATCCCTGCGGAAAAATGGGTTTCACATTTTGACCAAATCTTTAGCGACGCAAACTTCGGGGAAGCGAAAAAATTTGGAGAAGATGGACAATCAAGTATGTCGCTTCACTTCAGTGTAGAGGAGGTGGTAAAGGCAATTGTGTCTACATTGGGAGGTAAGGCCCCGGGCCCCGACGGGGTACCGGCAGACCTATATAAAACTGATCCTAAGGTCTGGGCTAGAATATTAACTAACGTTTTTAATGCCGCAGGCCAAAATGGATACTTGATATCCTGGGGAAAGGAAGTGATTGTTCCGATTTTTAAAAAGGGTGCGAGGGACGAACCTACATGTGATAGGCCGATCTCACTCTTAGATTCAGCGGCCAAAATAATGGGCAAGGCCGTACTCAGCCGCCTAACAGCATGGCTGGATGACCGGAATGTTATCTCTGAATTACAGTACGGTTTTAGACCAAAGAAAGGGACCTTAGACCAATGCCTAAATTTACAATTGGTGGTAGGAAAGTATACTGTCGCAAAAAAGGGTTTAATACATCTGGCATTCATGGACTTGACCCAAGCTTTCGATTGCGTCAATAGATCCAAATTATGGGCAATTCTAAATGATATAGGCCTTGAATCGGAGCTTGTGTCTTTTCTACACACCATTCATGAAAATAATACAGCTGCCGTAAGATATAACAGCAATGGTGATCTGACAACCCCCTGGGACGTGAAGAGAGGGGTACGCCAGGGTTGTATTCTGGCTCCCCTCTTATTCATGTTATACATAAATAAGTTGGGGGAATTCCTAAAAGCCAGCTGTAAAGATGTTCCTAAACTTGGCGACAAGATGATTCCCGCACTCTTGTACGCAGATGATACGGTTCTATTAGCCAGAACTGCAGTGGGCCTCCAATCACTTTTAGATGGTTTTATTGTTTTTATGGACTCTTTAGATCTTTCAACTAATTTTAAGAAATCGCATACTATGTAGATTGGCCCAGGAAAGTCCTAAAAAGTTTACATTTTATTGTAAAAGTGCTGAATTAACGAAGGTTGCCACCTTTCCCTATTTGGGGGTACTTTTCGACGAGCATGGAACATGGTGCCCACAAATCACACAGAAAAGGAATACTCTTTCTAGAGCCACGGGGGCCACACTAAACATTGCCAAGAGAGTAGGGACCAAACCCATTCCGGCACTGATGAAAATATATAAAGAAAAGTGCATTCCCATGGCAATCTATGGCTGTGATATTTGGGGATACAAGGATGGAAGGGACATCCAGCGTGAGGAAGACAAGTTTTTACGTAAAATTTTGTCAGTCCCGGTTTCCACCCCCACATACATATTACATGAAGAATTAGGGGTGGGATACATATCAGACCAGATAGCGGTAGCATCATTGCTGCGCTGGCTTAGAGTCTGGGCTAACTCCACCGCAAATCTAAATCAAACAATAATTACTGATTGTTTGACGCTTGATAGAGGCGGTAGCATCCCATGGCTAAAATACTTAAGGATTTGACAAAATGGTTAGGTTGGCCTGAATTATTTTTTAGACCTAAACCCCTGGACAAAACTATGATCAGAAATATAAAAGAACAGTTCATGATTAAGCGCCAGGGACTTAGAGAAGAGAATGAGTTAGCAAAACCAACGGTGAGGAGATATGTAATGCTATCTAGGAATAATCAAATTCAGCCATACCTACTCACCGTCAGCAATCTTTACCACCGCTTTGTATTAACAAGATTTCGCTTAGATTTGATTCCCTGGCTTTTGGCTGTTCCACAAGGTTTCCACAAACTAGGCACCTTAAAACCTTGTCCTTGTGACAACTTCTCTGAACAGGATACTATTCATTTCATTTTTTTCTGTGATTATTATGTTTCTTTTCGTAAAAGGTTCATATTCCCATTACTACGAGAGTGTCACTTTGTCCAAGTTAGGCCCGCCTTATTGTACTTCCAAATGTTACCTTCCATCACGATCAGTTTTGGCGTTGCGAGCTTCCTGACTGGAGCCATCAGGTATAGGAAAAAATTGTTTTTTTTAAAATTTCCAGTTTTTATATTATGTTTTTAAAACTTAGGCATTGTCCGTATTATTATCAAGTGGGCCCACTGTTTTAGACCGTATCTGACGTTTTGCACATTGCACTTTATATAACGTACTTGGACCCTATGTATTTTACGTTTTGAATTCTATGAGTAACAAGAAGCATGTTTCCCCTAATGTTGGCCTTTATGTTTAGGCTCCTTCTGCGCCTTCAAGGTGGCCCATCGCATTAAACTGATTGCACTTTATACAATGTACTGACCCTCATGTATTCAGAAACCTGGCTCCCCGACTGATATTATGAAATGTTCTCCTTTTTTACATTTTATGGTTGCGTTTTTAAAAGAAAATGTGTATATGTGTATATATATATATATATATATATATATATATATATATATATGAAATGTACTATATTGTTATGTGCACTTTTATGGCATTAAGGTGCCGAATAAAGTATTTTTGACTGACTGGCCTTATATGCATTTCATGCTTATTACTAGCAGTAGTTTGATTTTTTAAATTAATTTAATCTTAATAAATTTAAAACATAATTTTTAAAAATAGTTGTAAAATATATTAAAGTATATAAAATACATTTATATTATTATAGAATATATGTTTTAAATAAATGGATAATTGTTTAAAATTACTTGGAATGTATCACCATGTGTGAGACTCGATTCTGAAATTCTAAAATAATGTTTACAAAAAAATAAGTTGTGTTTCTGGCAATCTAGTTTTATTAGCACTTTTGACAATTCCAAATATATGCAGTTACCAGTGTTTGTTGAACTGGATTTAGAATAGTATATGTAAACCCAACCACCACCCCCACCCCAACAATCACCAATTATATGCAGTTAACCTAATGTGTTTAGGGTTGGAGTTAGAAAAGTAAATAAGCCCACCCCCAACAATTATATGTACTTACACCATGTTAGTTGGACTGACATTAGAGTAGTAAATGTGCCCCGCTCCCCAAATTATCTACACTTATCTAAAGGTTTGTTAGGCTGGAGTTAGAATAGTAAATATGCCATACCCTTCAACCTTGCAATTATATACACTTACCTCAATAATAGTCGACCTGGGGGTTAGAACAGTAAATTATGTCTGCCCTAAATCATTTGCACTTGCCCCAATGGAGTTAGAATAGTAAATCTGCCCCTCCACTTACCCCAATGTTTATAGGACTGAATTTAAAATAGAAAATGTGCCCCCCGCCCTGTCCAACTACATGCACTTACCCCAATGTTTGTTGAACTGGAGTTAGGATAGTAAATATGCCCCTCCAATTGTATGCACTTGCACTAATGTTTATAGGACTACACTTAGGGGGTCATTAGGATGGCGGACGGACTGGAGTCCGTCCGCCATCCTGGTGGTGACAGGGACCGTCCGCCATGCATGCGGCGGTCCCGCACACCAAATTAGTATGCGACCACCACCATGGCGGTCGCATCTTGCCATTAACATTGCGGCGGGTGCTGCTGACTGCAGCACCCACCGCGATGGCAGGAAGTGCATTTCACTGCACTACGTGGCAGGCACCACACGGTGCCTGACACTTATTGCTGTGAAATGTAGGGGGTACCATGGGTACCCCCAGTGCACCCACACCTCCCCCCAACACAAGGAGGGCCCACAACGGGCCCCCGTAACAAATCCCCACCAGCCTTTCCATGGCGGTATCCCCGGCAGGGAAAGGCCGGCTGTAGCCAGCATCCTAATTTGGTGAACGGTGCCTGCTAGGCACCGCCACCATTTTGGGCTATCTGGACCGTCCGCAAGGCAATCTGTATGATTGCTTGTGGCAGTCCCGTGGCGGACGATCTTTGCGTCCGCTAGGGTCCCAGCGCGATTCCCTCCGCCATCGTAATGTGGCGGGGGGAAAATCGCAGTCCGATTGCGGAAGGACCGCCATTGCATGGCTGGTGGTGACGGGACTTCCGCAATCGTAATCGGCCCCTTTGAGTGGCAAATGTGCCTCCTCCCACCATTATACACATGTATCCCAATGTTTATAGGACTGGAGTTAGAATAGTAAATTTGCCCCAAAATTAAGTGTGCTTACACCATTATTTATAGGACTAGAGTTATAATATTATATATTAACCACTCAATTATATACACCTATTGCAATGCTTGTAAGATAGGAATTAGAATACTAAAAGTAACCTCCACTCACAAATTTATACAGTTTTACTGCTTTAGGATTTTACTGAATGACTTATGTTATGAATATTGTTTTACGTTTATTTTGGCTTTCTTTGTTGTTGTTTAAAGTCCAGAAAAGGTACTTAATGCTTATGTGATGTATAATATTTTAAACAAAAATTGACATAGTGTAAACTATTGATATAATTATTTATTTTGACTTTGTAAATGTAGAGATGCGTTTAAAGATTTTTTTTAACAAATTACATTTATTAAAAATGATTTTTTTTAATTGATTTCTAAACAATACTTCATTTTATTATTATATGAAAATTTGATTTATTTGCAGATATGTAGAATAACATGTATATTTTTGGATGAATTAAGTTTTTAAAAAACAAGTTTAACTTTTTCTAATGAATGTTTTTTTTATTTAGTTTTTGTTATTGTAAAAATGTCTACTAGTTTTGATTCTTTCTGATGAAATACATATTTTTTAAGTTGCACTTCAAAATTAAATAAACATATTTTAAAATCTTAAAATAAATTGTTACAACTGAAAGAAGTTCAATTAATTTTAATGAATAATATTTTATCCTATGAACATTTTGGTACACTACAGGTATTTTTGTTTCCATATTTTTGTTAAATCTAAGGTTATTATTTAAAACGTAATTCAATAATCTTTATTCAGCTAAGAACACGGCATAAAAGCACAACATGGCATACAATACATGCTAAACAAATATTAAAAGTTAATAAAGAGCAATAAAAATATTCTGGCACATTTACTCAAAAACACAGATACAATAGTCATTTACGTAAGATTTTCTGATTTTGAAAGCTGATCCAAGAAAACTAATTACAGCTGCACACATGCCTTCCGAGGAAAGCTGATGTATTAAAAGCATTGCCACTTAGTAACTTCTGATATTTAAACTTTTCAATAAAGGGAGAAGAAACCGTTTCTGAGGAAAAACATAAAATATGCAAAATAACAATAGCTCTAAAGTGACAGGAAATGCAATATATTAGGTCTTAGTTGAGTGAGATAAAATCTAAACTGTGCATTCTGAAAAATCGATCAGTAAGGTTCAGTCCCACAGGATATGCCCCGTGCAGAATATTGCCTCACCACTGGTTTAATATGTGCGTTATCCTTTCGTTTTCTCTCATAGAACATATTCTTCCCTCTTAGCTTTGCTGTACCATCAATACATTTTGGCTCCTCAAATAACTCTGGCACACCCAAATCAGCAAGTTTGTTTTATATACTTGAGCTAGGGTATGGCTAGCATTTTAACCAGAGCCATACAAATATTAATGACAGCTTTGGGGAAGGCATTTAAACATTTTACCCAAATTGAGACCCACAACAGAAAAGGACATATTTTTATGAAATCACCGATGTAGGGAATATCTGTCTCAGAGTGACAGATAAAATTAGGGCAGGTTTTTCGGACAGCCACCTCACTGATATGGCTCAGGGTTGGCATAGCCCCAAACATCAGCCCTGTAAGCCCCCACAGAGATACATTTAGACTTGTATATCTTAAGTATGGCTTTAATTTGTCAAACCCCTAACTTGGCTGCAAATCTATGAACTGCCTTAACAGTTGTTGAGATCTGATAGTCAGAAGATGTCTTGAGTGAAGGGATGAATCAAACAGTAAACCTAAATAGGTACAATGGGTTACTCTCCCTAGCTGTGTATTAGCAATCGAGTGAGATCTAGTATTAGGGCCTCATTCCCAGTCTGGCGGTCCACTGACCGCCAGACTCGTGGGAGTGCAGTGGTGATGGTCTTCCGACCGCCCTATTACGACCAGGGGGGTTGGGCCACCCTGGGACCACCGCAACTGCCAGGGTCAGAGATCTCTGGTGGCGGCGCAAGGGAAACAACCTTTACAACGCGGACATTACACCGCGATACCTTCACAACTCGGTCGTTACAACGACCGCGTTGTTACAACACAGTGCCATTACAACGCAAGTCGTTACAATGACTTGCTCTAGATGGCGCTCTACACTAAGGAATAGTATGATTTACTATTCCAGAACCTTCCCTACTGTTGCACACAATGGAGTTGGAATAGTAAATGATACTATTCCTAAGTCCAGCGCGCCATCTAGAGCAAGTCGTTGTAACGACTTGCGTTGTAATGGTACTGCGTTGTAAGTATGGCTTTAATTTGTCAAACCCCTAACTTGGCTGCAAATCTATGAACTGCCTTAACAGTTGTTGAGATCTGATAGTCAGAAGATGTCTTGAGTGAAGGGATGAATCAAACAGTAAACCTAAATAGGTACAATGGGTTACTCTCCCTAGCTGTGTATTAGCAATCGAGTGAGATCTAGTATTAGGGCCTCATTCCCAGTCTGGCGGTCCACTGACCGCCAGACTCGTGGAGTGCAGTGGTGATGGTCTTCCGACCGCCCTATTACGACCAGGGGGGTTGGGCCACCCTGGGACCACCGCAACTGCCAGGGTCAGAGATCTCTGGTGGCGGCGCAAGGGAAACAACCTTTACAACGCGGACATTACACCGCGATACCGTCACAACTCGGTCGTTACAACGACCGCGTTGTTACAACACAGTGCCATTACAACGCAAGTCGTTACAATGACTTGCTCTAGATGGCGCTCTAGACTAAGGAATAGTATGATTTACTATTCC
This sequence comes from Calotriton arnoldi, assembly GCA_963921515.1. NCBI lineage: Eukaryota > Metazoa > Chordata > Amphibia > Caudata > Salamandridae > Calotriton > Calotriton arnoldi. The sequence continues at coordinate 6,554,775 of CAWUFW010000003.1, forward strand.
AGAACCTTCCCTACTGTTGCACACAATGGAGTTGGAATAGTAAATGATACTATTCCTAAGTCCAGCGCGCCATCTAGAGCAAGTCGTTGTAACGACTTGCGTTGTAATGGTACTGCGTTGTAACAACGCGGTCGTTGTAACGACTGCAATGTAATGACTCGCGTAGTAAAGAGTCATATTCGTGGCACAACAGTCTTGAGGCTGCAATATGCTTGGTGGGGCCGTCGAAGTCCCGCCAAGCATATTACAAGTTTCCTCTTCACCACAGTTTTCATGGCGGTGCGCCCGCCATGAAAACCGAGGTGGAGAGGAAACAAGAGGGGCCCTACAGGGCTCCCTACTGCCTCAGGGCCATGTTGTGCCCCCTTGTGTGCATGCACCCCAGTACCTGCACGGCATGGACTGCAGCCGTCCATGCCATGTAGGTACTGATTTTGGCATTCCCATTGCGGTGCCTATTTCATAGGCACCACCGTGGAAACATCAAAGAACCGCCCACTAGACAGAAGAAAACTCCTAATCTGGCGGGTGGTTCAACCACGGGTTTGGTGGGGCGGCCCGCTCCCGCACCGCCAAACTCATAATGAGGCCCTTAGTTTCCTCCGGCCCACAAGTCATAACATTTTATTTAGTGAGATTGATGTTCAAGTCTAATTTGTTCATAACGTCTAGCAAAGATTGAAGGCATTTGCCACCACTTGAGAGCAGCTTGGCATTGACCTTGCAAAGTAATACTGGGACGGTAGATCTCCCAAGCTGTGGACAATCTTTCCCTCAATTGATCAAGAACTTTTCTAACCCAAAAGAAACTGAGGCATTGCTCCAACATGCCCCGGCCTGGGCAGAATCCATACTGGATCTCAGAAATGATTCCACTATCTTCCGTCCTTTCCTCTAACCTAGAAAGTAAGACTGTGCCCAGGATTTTTGCAGTGAAGTCAAGCAACAAAATGGGACGATTACAGGTGGGAAGGTTCTTATCTCCCTTTTCGAAAATAGGAACTATGGTAGGAAATGTGTGGAAATACGCCAGTAATGGCAGCCCAAATCACACTTGTCAGTAAAGGAATCAACAAAGATATGTTATTTTGAAGGAAAAAAACACTGGTTCAACACCTGGGCCCAGGACTTTGCCTGATAGACAAATCATCAGGGTGTTGGTTACCTCCTGGCCCTGAATGGAGTAGGAAAACGGCAACAACTCCTCCCTGTCAGCCACATGTTCGTAAAAGTCTGTTGTATCATAAATAGGGCTCCCGGTTTTATGGTATTAATTTTTTTAACATTTCCGTCTGTATTTATCCATATTTATTTTTGGGCCATCTTATTGGTATTTATCCATATTTATTTTGTGTTTCAAGAATAAATGTAGCTGTAAAATGGTATATTTCTGCGTTTATATAACTCTTTGACGTGCACTCAAACATGGATGCCTGTCACGTTTTAGAAAACTAAGCAGCCACGTAACACAAAATACTACACTCACAGGTACATATTAGCATCATACTACAAATATATGTTAACATATGCTTGTATTTAAGGAAATCTCATCCTGTATTTTATCCCTCCATGCTGTCTGCCTGCTCAGCTGTTGCCTAGAGTTCATGAAAGACAGCATGGAGAGCTTCTCACAAGAAGCACCATTTTCAATATTTTTCCGCTTTTAAAAATAAATACAGACAGGAAACACATTGTTTTCTGTCTGTATTTATCTGTAAAAATCAGTAAAAACGGAAAACCGGAAGCCTTAATCATAAGCCTCAACAGGGTTAAAAACATTTGAAAAGTGCCTACCCACTTATCAGTAGGGATTAAAGTTTCTGCAGACATCGTGGTGGTATTATTAAAATAAGGTGCATTTACCACCCTCCAGAAAGCCACAGCGTCTTTGCATTTGCCTGCAGCTTCTAGGTCCTACCAGGCTTTTTCTTTAATTTTCTTCTTTCGTTTTTTCAACTTTTCTACAAAGCCTAATTTTATCCCTAGATCAAGGTACTTTTCTTTTACGGAGGGCCGCTAAGAGCTGTTAGTGAGCACTGGAATACACTTGGTTAAACCAGCCGGTCTTATGTTTACGAGGACACTGATTTTTTTACTAATTTATTAGTTAGCCTAAGACTAATAGTATCACAGAAGGATTCTAAAAATCAAGGTGTCCATCTGAAATGGGGCAAAATTGACCCTGCTAAGTTTCTTACAGACTTACTGGCAGAAAAAGGAGATAATATTGATACGTGAATAAAGCCTTCTGAAATTACACGCGCTTTTCAATCACCTCTCGCCTCAGAGATTCAGGCGTCATTCCCAGTTTGAACCGGCTGGAAGTAAAACTGACTTTACTAGTAGGAAGATCTCAAAGATGTACTGATCCTTGGTTATCAAGTCTCTTGACACTTTCCCAGACTTGAGCAAGGCTTGGGAGGGTGACATTGGGCAGTTAACGAATGAAGACCCTCATGTCACCCAAAGAGGTAGCCTTATCCCCCAGCTATTGACTCACTCAACTGAAATACTTCATGAGGTTAAGAACTCCTGTGACAGACTCTGGCACGTGAGGCATGATTGTTGTCCAGCATGCCTTAGATGGAACATCAGGAATGGCCCGTACAGTGTAGGAGTTTGGGGTCTTCTAGAGCTTCTGGGGAAGAGCTTTACATTTTCTCTTAGGACGGACCATTACACCTTCCCCCAAACTCGCCCTCCTGCATATCCTTGAAGGGATAAAAGCAAATAGGTAAATCAAGTCCTGCTAAATTTAGCTTAATACTGGCTCAGAGACACATAGGACCCCACTACCATTGGGGATGGTTGCGAGGCATGCCTTGCCAGGTTTTAAACCCAGTGATCTTGCTTGCTTCCAGCAGCCAATGTCTCTGGGTGAGATAGTCCGTCTAGTTATCCCAATGGAATTGGTTACTTGTGTTACCGCTCCCGCAGGGCTTATCTGGAGCGCTCAGAATATGGGCCTAACTGGCAAACTGCCTGAAAGAAGACCACAACTGGATGCAGCTGGACTGGCACTGCTTAACTGTTAGGGGAAATACTGCATTGTTGGTAATGGTTTTTTGTTGATTGATATTTATAAAGTGCTGCATTCTTTTATATTATTCCTAAAGGCCCTTTGCAAGGAAGGCAAAGAGAAGCAAAGCAGGTCTGCAGCTGCACCAGTATGAGTCCATGGGCTTCAAGGGGCCACTTGGTTAATGGCTTCACAATAGTTTGCAAAACCCCAGATGACATCCTCAAACAAAGCAACACTCTAGAATGTGCATTGTTCCTGATTGTAGAGATGAAGGACTGGACAAAGAGAACTATTTTTTTCTCTACATTGAATGAGAGAGAGAGACAGAGAGAGACACACAGAGAGGGAGAGAGAGAGAGAGAGAGAGAGCGACAGACAGATATATATATTCACTGAAAAAAACAAAAGTTACAGGGACGTTATAGTTAGGTTCACATTTTAAATACAAAAAAACAGAAAAGGGGGGTTTGGGGCAGTTCCCCCCAAAAATGATAAAACAATTTTTTAAGGGGGAATGGGAGTTGCCCCAAAAAAGACACACACACCTATATATATATATATATATATATATATATATATATATATATATATATATATATATATATATATATATAGGTGTGGGGGGGTGTGGGGGTGTGTGCGTATATATATATATATAACACATATACACATATTATGTGCGTGTGTGTGGTAAGAACTGATATTCCAGACAGTGTGGAAATAGGGAATCAAGCCGATTCACACTGGCTCCACACCACTGCAGAATGGGAGGGCAGTGCGGTGAGCAGCTACCAGGCTGCAATAGCCACACCTCCCAGAATCACACCAGGGTCCTGCCAGGAGAAAAGCAGTTCGATTAAGTGCCCATTCCACCTGAAAGGCCAGCTACAGCCCAGCCCCGACCCACTCTTCTGATATCTCTGCCAGGTGAATGCACCCGCATGGCTCTGGTAGATGCGGCAACTCAGGCAGAAACAGATAAACCTTAGCAGCATTGATCCATGCCCCACCCTCCCACTAAGGCTGAAATGCTGAGAATTGAGTCTCAAAGCAGCCCAACTGGCGAGGCAGCACACAGGCATTGCAGGCATGGAGCGATAGTCTGCGGATGGGCAGTACACAAGGCCATTTTGCTGGACGGCTCTCTGGTGTCCCCAGATCCCACACAAACTTCAAAATTCCCATATCCCACCTCCTTTTGCTACGCCTATGGAAGCCAAAACTTTGAGCAGCGTTCACCCCTAAAACCCTCTCAAGCTCCTGACGGCTCCCAAAGGCAGATGAGCACCAGTCGGGATAGCCCTAGTTGGACTGTGGCTTAGACCCCAGTCAAAGAGGCGCCCTCTACATGCGAGAGTGAGACCGAATCACTTGGTAGGTTGCTGCCCTGACAGCACAAGAGCGAATCAGCCTGACTTGGGTCACCCCGTTTTCCTCAGACCTACATGAGAGTCCAATACTTTTCTTAAAACCTTGAGACACTTGTCTGTCTAATTTACATAAGAAGGCATCCTCCTGACCTGCTAGAATTTCTTCCCAGAACTACTTCCACTTTCATTAATAGTCGTGAAGGCCATTTCAGGGTAAAAAAGAGACAATGTGGTGACAGGGGTCTTACCCTGCTTCATTGTTTCCACTAGAACATTAGCATGGCACAGATATGGTAGTTTTAATTTTGTTAAATCTTATCCACTGTGCCATCTTCTGCAACAAACCCTCCTCCAGCCACACTGGCCTGACCTTCTACTGACTGTACCCAAGCACATTAGACATTTGAAGGCAGATGACACAGATTTAGGACACTGCACAGAACGTATACATTGGAGCCGGAAGGGCATCCCTCCACAGAGGTACAGGTAAAAATGTCTGCACCCCAACTAAAGATCTATGCTGTCACTCCTTTCGGTCTCTCATGGTCTGGGTAGAGTCAGAGGGGTGCACTTTGGGTGCCTCCTCTACCATACACCCCAGCTCTATTGTCTCAGTGGGCTTGTATGCATTTCTATCATACTGGGTAAGGGGGGCGCAGAGGTATGTCTATAACAAGTACAAGTGAAGGGCAGCACAAAGTCAACAAGCCATGCAGAGGTCTTTCGTCCTAATTGCATTAAACAATGCCTTGGAGTAACAGAATTGCAGGGACCTTCAGATCCACCTGGCTAGAGGGCAAGGGACATTTGTACCTCTGCCTCGTTTGGGCCAGGTGTATTTCAGGTGTCAGGAGTCCACAATGGGGCACTGACTGTTAGCCCAGGGCACCTTGCGGGTGGTGAGGTGTGCTGAAAGGCTGTCCAGGGCAGCTCCCTTACTGCTTCGGCCCCAGGTAAGCCCAGCATCCCACTCCACTCGTCTATGATAACAATTAGTTGTTGCACAGGGAGAGTTTGGCATCCCCCCCACATCGCAATTTTTAAAAGAGAGCTCCCACAACCTCCCTTTCCCACAGGAGTTTCACATAGACAGTGAGCATACCCTCTGTTCCTCCATTTTCACTTCAATCATTGTTGAATTTTATTCATATAGTTGGCATCTTTTTATGGCTAGCTTAACAGGTTTCAAAATTTACTGTTCAGGTGCCTTGTAATAACTGATAAAGACGAAATTTACTAGTAATGAATTGCATAACGTATTCTTAGAATTATAGAGAAAGTTATTTGTAGGTTGTATTAACGTTTGAGAAAATAGCTGTGGATAGGAGTACTTTAAATATTATGATTAAATTCTGTAAAGGAAATGGAAAGTTTTTATGTGCCTTTTTTATGTACTTTTATGCATTTTTAATATTGCGAAATAAAGTTGGTGATGATGACAGTGAGAATACCCTCTGGTCCTCCATTTTCACTTCGTCGCACAGTACACCAGCCATAGTCGCAGGCAGGCCATCCATCACAGTGAGTGTGAAGCAGAGCTTGACCCATGTACCACTCACCATCACTGACTCCAGCTGCTCTGCAGGGCTAGAGTTATGTTCTTCATCACCGGGTACAAAGCCGCAGAACTCCTTGAAGTAGCTCAACCACGACTACAAAGACTGGCTGCTCAGCTCATGTCATACACATGTACTCTTGTGCTGGGGCCTACTGGTGAGGAAACCAGCCACCAGACCAGATGCAACTCCACACCCACTTAAGCTTCGACAGAAGGCCCTGGATCACCCTGGCTGGGCAACCTTAGCCACCCTTCCTCCCTCCCTGCGACTACTCCCCTTAGGAAAGTGGACCCTCATTCCTCAGGAAAGTTGAGTGAGTCCAGTGTGCGTGTTGAGGTGGGACCCTGGCCCAACCACTGCACTCTTTTCTGGTTGCTTCTGGTACAGACTGTAAGGAAGAGTGTGCCAGCAGGATATGGGGGAGAGGGACCACCGTCTTGAAGTGATCTGTGCACCACGTACGCGCGACCACACTGCTCAGACAGAGGGGACCCTTAAGAGTTAAATCGATTTCAATGAATGTAACCTTGACTTACATTTGGTAGCTTGGCCTGAGCTTCTGAGTTCTGAGGAAACTGTAAACGTGTGAGTTGTGCTTCAACAATATAATCCTCATCCTCTCGCTCACAAAGAATCCCGAGGACACCAGACTGTTTCCAGGAAGGTATGAAGGACGTGGCAGGTTGGATGAGGGACAACTGCCTGAAGCTAAACTCAGAGAAGACCGAGGTCCTCATCCTCGGACCCTGCACCTCCGCCTGGAACAACACCTGGTGGCCCTCCGCCCTCGGGAGCCCACCCACCCCTAAGGACCACGCTCGGAACCTCGGCATCATCCTTGACTCCTCCCTCTCCATGAACCGCCAGATCAACGCCGTCGCCTCCACTAGCTTCAACTGCCTTCACATCCTCCGTAAGACCTTCAAGTGGATCCCCCCAGACTGCAGAAAGACCGTCACCCACACACTCATCACCAGCAGACTGGACTACGGCAACGCCCTCTACGCCGGAATCAACAAGACTCTTCTGCACAGGCTCCAGACCATCCAGAACGCCGCAGCCAGACTCGTCCTCGGGACACCGCGCCATGAGCACATGTCCCAACACCTACGAGGCCACCATTGGCTCCCCATCGAGAAGAGGGTCACCTTCAAACTCCTCACCCACGCCTTCAAATCCCTCCACAACATCGGACCCAAATACCTCAACGAGAGAGTATCCTTCCACGTACCCAAGAGGAACCTCCGCTCAGCCGACCTCGCCCTGGCAGAGGTCCCCCGCATCCGCAGAAACAGAACCGGCGGGAGAGCTTTCTCCTACATCGCGGCCAAAACCTGGAACGAGCTCCCTGTGAACATCAGACGCTCCCCGACCCTGCACACGTTCAGGAAGGACCTCAAGACCTGGCTCTTCGACTGATCCAGAGCCGCTCCCCCTCCCCCCCCCCTCCCCTCAGCGCCTTGAGACCCTCACGGGTGAGTAGCGCGCTATACAAACCCCCTGATTGATTGATTGATTGAATAAGAAATAAAGCATAGAGAATGTGCATAACATGTCTAAGTAATATAGAAACATTCTACAAGAAGAATGTCCTTTATGCTGGAACAATGAAACAAACAAAGGTAAACCAGTAGTTTGTCACACTAGTAACAGTCCAGAAAAGGGTACGTTCCAAAAGTGTCCATCGGAAAGGAGGAGAAAACCAAGATTGTCGCATAGGGAATATCAGCTACGTATGGTTCACAGCGGCCAGTCGGGCTGGAGCACTGTGGCAGCTGCGTTTGAAGAGCATTAGCAATGAAAAGAGGGGTACAGGAAATGTGAGAGACGAAGGAGAGAAGTAAAATAATGATAAAACGTCTTTGGAACATTAAAATGCAGCAGAAAAGAAACCTAAATAAACTCCAGGAAAAAATCACGCTAGAAAAAGAGGAAGGAAAACGGGATAGATAACAAAGGTAGAAAAAAACATGTTAATAAAAATATCGAAGGAAATAGAAAACGAAGATGAAAGAGATTGGAGGGGGGGGGGGACAAGAGAAACGGAGAGAAAAAAACCGAAAAGGAAAATCAGGAGAAAAATACAAAAAAACAGGAAGATAGATAAAAGGGGAACATGCAGACAACCAGAGGCCAAAGACTAAAAAAAAATAGTAAAGAAAATGAAACGGAATAAAAAGGAAAGGTACAAAGTAAAGGAGAGAGTTGCACACCTTAAACCAAGCCCAGTGTCCTTGGGGGAGTGGAGGGCACTCCCAGCGGCCTATGTCTGCCTAACATGCCCAGTGTCCTTGGGGGAGTGGAGGGCACTCCCAGCGGCCTATGTCTGCCTAACATGCCCAGTGTCCTTGGGGGAGTGGAGGGCACTCCCAGCGGCCTATGTCTGCCTAACATGCCCAGTGTCCTTGGGGCGACACTCCCAGGATGTTTTCATTCCTGCCTGGATCTGAATGTACGGAGGAGGATTGTGCCTTCTGTATCACTTCTCAGGGCGTGCGTCAGAAAGTGTCCTTTGTAGTAGTATGCGTGGAGAAAACAGGAGCCTGGGATTTTGGACTGGGAGTGAGCTCACGCCATGAGGCTAGATTAGGGTAACGTAGTGATGTATTTGCTGTCTGGTATCAGAGTATCCTAAACTATATATATCGTCCGAAATATCATATCCTAAATACTTTTTACAAAATTAGTGCCCCCTGGAGTTAATATTAGAATATTTTTGTAACCTATATTACTTTCAACTGTATTTGCTGTGTATAATTTACAGGGATATACGCTGAACTGTGTCTCCCTGATGACACTGTACGTATGGTGCATACAACATGAAAGAAAGGCACACACACTGCGAATAACAGTAGCTAATAATAACAAAACACAAGCGTAATAATGGTCAGTTACATGTGCCCTCTACCTTTTCTGTGTGGACTCAAAAGTATATATTACTACTAATGTACGAGGACTGTCTGACCAGTGACGTATTGTCTATGTCTAGCTCGTGACCTCTTTGCCTATGTGTAGGGTAATATATGGGAATATAATGAAGCCTTATGTAACCAGCAATGATTTATGTTCCAAGGAAGTAGGTGGACTCTTCACCACTTGGAACTCACCCCTGACTGACCACCGCCCCACCCACAACTCCACCCCTTCGCCTTGCAAGAGGAGTGCAGTGCCATAGAGGGTTTTATTGGTGGGCACATGTTTATAAAATGAAATGTGGGGAGTTGAAGAAGCTACCTGTGGCAGCAAAACAGGGATTTATTTCCAGAGAGTGGGTCCACCCTACCAGAGACGCCGGCTGCTCTACTTCTGAATGGCATCAGCGTGTAAAAAATGTAGGCAAAGGAACAGTGTTGCAAAAAATAGTCGGGCAGGCGCTTTATTGCTAGGAACTCACCAGCTGGCTGCCTGCATCAGTGATTTTCAGACAGTGAAAAATCCTAGAACTGTCTAAGGAGTCCAGGCAGGAGTGGCAGGGTGGTCATTCGTTTGTCCGCCCTACTACCTGCTCTGATGGCTCCATCTTGAAGCGAGCAAAAGACTTAGGGGGTTAGTACCAGTCTGGTGGGGGCGCGGCGGTGGTGGTCTCCTGACCACCCTATTATGACTAGGGCGGTCGGGCTGCCCTGGGACCAACGCAACCGCCAGGGATCAGTGATCCCTGGCGGTGGCGCGGCGGTCTTGAGGCTGCAATATGCTTGGCGGGCCCCTGCAGCCCCACCAAGAATATTACGAGTTTCCTCACCATCACTCTTTTCCTGGCAGTGTGACCGCCATGAAAAGTGTGGCAGTGAGGAAACAAAGGGGGGCCCCCTTGTGCCTCTCCATGTGAATGCACACAGGGGGGCACAACATGTGCCCCCCTGTGTGCATGCACACCAGTTCCTGTGCGGCATGGACTGCAGCAGTCCATGCCGTGCAGGTACTGCCTTTAACGCTCCCACTGCTGTGCCTATTTCATAGGCACCGGCCTGGGAACGCCAAACAACCGACTGCCAGACAGGAAAAACTCCTGATCTGGCGGGCGGTTCATAAATGGGTTTGGCGGTGCAGGCGGTCCCGCTCCTGCACCACCAAACTCATAATAAGGCCCTAACTATTGTACAAGGAGGCATGGTATACACATTGAAGAGTCCTCCCAAGTGTGGCGGAGATTCACCATTGCAATGGGCATTATATCACTATTCATAGCACATTAGCAGCAAAAGAGAGGAAGCCATGGGATTGGGCATTATGAACACCTGCCATGACACATGCTCTGCGGGTTAGTCCAGAAGAGGAAGCGGACCACTCCAAGGGATGATCAAACACCACTGTGTCTACCCAGGAGTGCTGATACTGGTACCCACTGCTGAAGAAGGTCAGACTGTAGATGTACCAGGTGGGCCCACTTGACACGATGATCGCGTGAACCAAGGAAATCACCCAGATTACAGGAGAGATCAAGTGGCACTTGAAGAGAGTATACCACACAAGAAAGGACCAATATTAGTGAACAGATGGGAAGGAGTGGTACATTGAAAGTTAACATTGCCTGCAGGCTTCAATGGAGGGGTGAGAACAGTGCTTAGGGGCATGCCTTGGTAGTTATATTAACGCAGCAAATTACTCATTACCACAAATGTGCTGCTCACACAAAATATGGTGAGTTCAAAAATACATTTCAGTTCAATTGGGTAGTCCAAGCAATACAACAAAATACAATTCATGCGGGAAGAAACAGTTCAGGAATAAATTATAAGTCATTTGTGCCTTTAATAAACTAACTAGTGTAGTCAGCACCGCATGATGCAGCACATTTGAGCTGCAAACCTCATTATAATGGACAGATCCTTTTGGCAAGCCTTGCTTGTAATGTGAACTGTGTCTTGCTGTATTCTATGCCCTGATGTATTCTACGACCTGACTCATTCTTCAGTGGTCTAATGCCTCATCCACTCGTGCATATTTCTACAACCTGTAGGTTGTCACTATATAGTAAATCACTGCCCGTATCATTTTAACAACCAGGTCACTCATTCATGTGCTCAGTCTTGCCCTGATTATGACCCTTGAACTATGAAGGGGTTGAAACATCATCCACAACTCCTGCAATTGAGACCATAAAATTGTTATTATGTGAAACACTCTTTTATTTTGCATACATTTCTAGAATATATAGGATTCTTCTAATAACCTATTTTGTGGCTAACCTTTCTTGTCACTAGGAGTTTATTTCTTCTAGAACTAATTTAATAACAATATTTTTATGTCATATATTTGGTAACCTTGTTGAAACACTGTTGATTCATTTCAGAGCACAGACATATTTTGTTGGCCATGCGTAAGTGGTTAGATAATGGGACGAGTGATTCAGCATCTGCAGTGTGATCTTATCCTCGTGTGGCAATCTCAGGGACTTGAGCATGATCTCAAAAATCCTGTAAGCTTCAGGTATTATAGTGTAGATGCTGTAAGACCTACAGCTCCACCCAGTGACTTGTTCATCTTGTTCACAGGAGCTGATTAAGCCTAGTCATTGTGCCATCACCTCAGTAATAGCCAGGTCTGCAAACTTTCTCTGAATTCAAGGTTGTTTTTGACTTGTTTAAAAGATAGTTTTAGAGTTTACCCGCTTGTAATGAGTAGGTCCATCAAAGTGTTTCTTCCTATGAGCATGGAAAGTGAATTGTGGTGCCAGGCGGAAGCAACGTGTTCTAGTCTGTGTCTATATTTTTTGAGCTTTTGTTGGATAAAAGCTGAGCCTTTGGCCTTGATGGCCCTATCGGTGAGGCACACACTCTTGAAAGTTGAGCAGCTAACAATGAGAAACCAATGAAGTGGTTCTTGGGCTTGTAAGAGTGGTCATGTAGATAATCGTGTAGTCCTTTTCTTGTTGCAAAAGATTGGAATATTTACAATTGGTGCAGTGAACAGCGTGAGGTAGGTAGGTAATTTCTTTTTGTATAAGTTTACTTAAAACCTCATCACTCTATACCAATCTTAATAAAACAAGCATGCTATTATTACATTATAAAACATTCAGTTAAAACATGCAAATTAATGTGGTTAAGGAAGTTTTCAGTTACATTTATTTTTTTTTTAAACTTTTTTTATTTTGCTTTTATTATACAACAATACTGTAGAAGCAGCATGAATACACATTACACAACGAATAGTTATTTGTATCGACATAGCAAGGCACATAGCATGGCATACTGTCTTTAATCTGCGAGGCAGTGACCAAGTTCGAGTAATTCGGACATAACACTCACACAGCATCTTAGTTACCCGTGTCGTGGGTCTTACCAAAGGACCAACCCTCTCGATCTCAAGGCTCCCTCTCTGGCCTTTCCAATACCAGGTCTCCATTTTCTTCTTCCCCTCCCACTTCCAAGTCGTAGTATTTTATCCATGGTGCCCAGATCTTACGAAATTTCTGTGGACACCCCCTCACCTTATAGGTTACTTGTTCTGCCACCATATATAAGTCCAGGTTTGTTCTCCACTCCCTCAGAGTAGGGATTTGTGGTACCCCCCAGTATTTAGCCACATCTCGTCTGGCACCACCAGTCCCAGGTTGGCAAAGATGAGCTTGCGCCTCGGGATATCCACCTCGGTCGGAATACCCAACAGGAGAAACTTTGGCTCCAACTCCAGTTGGACTTCTAGTATATTATTCAGTTCATCCACAATCTTCCCCCAATACAGTTGAATTTTAGCACATTCGCAGAGCGTGTGTATATATGTTCCACTTTCAATGTGGCATCTTAGACATTCCGGGGTTGGTGCTCGAACTATTTTATGCAATCTCGCCCTATCAAAATAGACTCGGTGTAATATTTTATATTGGATGAGGCGTAACCTTAGTTTAATGGCCACCTCCCGTGGATGCATGAGCGCCGCTTCCCAGTACAGATCCTCCATTTCCCCCATGGTTCTTTCCCATTTGGCTCGGAGGGGACCCAGTTTATCTGGCATATTGTTAATTAATGTCTTATAGGTATATGAGATCGCTTTAACTGGGATCTCTTCCTGTAGTAGCCGCCCTTCTAACGGAGCGTACTCTGGAATTGTCGCCCCCTCTCTAGCCCTTCTGCCCTCCATGCATGCTTCAGACGGAGGTAAGTATAGGCTTGGGTGTTGTGTAGTTGATATCTGACCTGGAGCGTGCTAAAGGAAGCCAACCCCCCCCTTCTAAAACGTCGCCCACTCTAAAGATTCCAATCAGGTCCCATTTCTTGAACCCCTTCAGCTTTCTTATCTCTCTTAATCTATTCCCCTCCCATAAAGGCGTTTCTCTGGTCAATTTCTGGTTCCACTGCATCTGTCGCTCCGCTCCTTTCCACGCCTCTATTGTTCTCTGAGTTGCTTGCAGCAAGCGGCTACCTCCCCCACCTCCATATAGATAATGTAAATGGGTACATTCCCTAAATTGCAGTCTCTCGAGCTTGTATGTCGGGTGGTCCCCCGGTGCGTGTGTCCATTCGTTGATTACAATGAGATGGGCTGCTCTATAGTATGCCCTAATGTCTGGTAGGGCCAGGCCTCCATTATATGGGTTCCTCTGAAGTGTTTGCAACGCAATTCTTGGATGGGCCCCATCCCAAAGGAGTGATCGCAGTTCATTATCTATATTCCTGAACATAGAGTCTGGTATTTTGCTGTAGGTGTTCTGTAACATGTAGAGCAACTGAGGAAGTGTTACCATTTTGTACAGGGCGGCTCTACCCATAATTGTCAACGGGAGCCTCCTCCACCTCTTTACATCCTCCTGAAAGTTAACAAAAATCCGCCTGAGGTTGTGAGCCAGCCCTGCATTTACGTCTGTGGTTATGTATAGCCCCAAGTACGTAAAGCCCTCTCCCGACCATCTAAAGCAGCTGGGGTAGGCCTGAGGCTCCATCATTCCCCCAACTGGGTACAGGGTAGATTCACTCCAGTTAATCTTATACCCAGCCTGACGCCCGTATTCCTCAAAGATTTGTAACATTTGAGGGAGTGTCTCCTGTGGGTTCGTCACATACATTAAAATATCATCTGCATATAGCGAATTGCGTTCCTCATCCAGTAAACGGGCTGTATCAGTAAACCCTCCTAACCCCGAAGCGGCCCTAATGATACAGGCCAGGGGTTCCAGTATAAGGGCAAATAGTAAGGGGGACAGGGGGCATCCCTGCTTAGTTCCCCTCTGGATCCGCCAGGGCTCCGAGAAGGTGCCGTTCACCCGCACTCTGGCCACTGGGTCCGTGTATAAAAGTTCCACCCACTTTCTAAACTCCGGGCCAAAACCATACTTCTCTAGCGTATTCCTCATGAAAGGCCAACGGACAGTGTCGAACGCCTTTTCAGCGTCTAGCGACAGGAGTAAATGAGCCTCCTCACGTTCTCGGACACTGTCCATCCAGTTGGCAACCCGCCTTAAGTTATATCGTGTGGCCCGTTTCGACATCAATCAATCAGGAGTTTGTTAAAGCGCGACTACTCACCCGTAAGGGTCTCAAGGCGCTAGGGGTGGGGGGGGTGCAGGTTCCATTCCATCAAGGAGGGGGTCTGTCGAAGAGCCAGGTTTTGAGGTTTCTTGCGAAGATGGGGAGCGATGTTGTCTGTCTGAGGTGGAGCGGAAGGGCGTTCCATGCTTTGGCCGCGAGGAAGGAGAAGGAGCGGCCTCCCGATCTGGTCTTTCTGGTGCGGGGGACCACGGCGTAGGAGAGCTGGGCTGATCGTAGGGTCCTTTGGGGTGCGTGGAATTTGAGTCGGCTGTTCAGGTATGCTGGTCCGGTGCCGTGGAGGGCCTTTTGTGCGTGGGTGAGCATCTTAAAGGTGATTCTCGCCTCGACGGGGAGCCAGTGGAGTGTGCGCAGGTGCTGGGAGATGTGGCAGTGTTTTGGCAGGTTGAGGACCATTCTTGCGGCGGCGTTCTGGATGTTCTGTAGCTTGCGGATGAGGTTTTTGTTTATTCCGGCGTAGAGTGCGTTGCCATAGTCGAGTCTGCTGGTGACCAGGGCGTGAGTGACTGTCTTTCGGTGTTCGAGGGGGATCCATTTGAAGGTCTTACGAAGGAGGCGGAGGGTGTGGAAGCAGGAAGACGAGACAGTTGATCTGGCGGTCCATTTTGAGCTCGGAGTCCAGGATGATTCCCAGGTTGCGTGCGTGGTCTGTGGGGGTTGGCGGGTTTCCAAGGGCGGGGGGCCACCAGGTGTCGGCATAAAGCCGGTTTGGTCACTGTGTATCAGGGAGGTAATGACCGTTAAGAGACGTGCCGAAAGGATGGTAGACAGTATTTTGGTTTCTATATTTAACAAAGATATGGGTCGATACGACCCACATTCTTCTGGGGGTTTCCCTGCTTTCGGTATTACCACCACCGTTGCCATCCGAAGGTCTGGAGGAAGTGTTCCATTCTCTTTTGCGGCCTGGAACATTTGAAGCAAATGTGGTGCCAGAAGGGCACTGTGCGCCTTAAAGTATTCTCCTGGGAGTCCATTCGGACCTGCGGTTTTCCCCATTTTCAGTCGGCTGATGGCCTCTACTACCTCTTCCAGGGTTATCTATTCCTCTAGTCTATCCCTATCAATTTGTGGGAGTCCCGGGAGTTCAATCCCTTCAAGGTATTGGATTATATGTTCCTCTCTCACCGGTGTCCGAGCTGCGTAAAGTGCTGAATAGTACCGGGCGAAGGCCCCGGCAATATCTTGGGGTGTAGTGAGGGTCTGGCCACCTTCCCTGATGGATGTCACCCATCTTAACTCTTGCTCCTTCCTACCCAACCACGCCAACAATTTCCCTGCTCTATCTCCCGTTTCGTACAGTCTATGCTGAACTGCGAGCTGGTGTGCCCTTGCCTCCCCAGTGACCAGCGCCTGGTATTCCCTCTTAGTGACGTCTATTTGACGTAGTGTGTGCTCACTAGGTGTGGACGAATTACTGTTCTCGAGGTCCACTAATCTAAGCTCCAACTCTTCAATCTCTTGGGTCTCCTTTCTCCTTTTATGAGCAATAATGTTTTGGGCCCGGTCCCTCAACACCGCCTTGAAGGCCTCCCACAGGGTAACAGCTGATTGTACCGAGCCTATATTCTCCTTAAAATACAGCTCCGTTTCTACCTCCAATTCTTTGGCCACTACCTCGTCCTTCAGTACCCAGGCATTTAATCTCCACGAAGTACCTTGACCCCTCCCTCGCCTTCCCACCTTCATATACAATGGTGAGTGGTCTGAGATGCCTCTGGCCCGATATTCCACTTCTCTCACCTGTTCAACCTCTCCAGCCGGGGCCAAAAGATAATCCAGCCGCGAGAACACTCTATGAGCTCCGGAAAAGTATGAGTATGCACGCATCAGGGGGTGATGGCGCCTCCACAAGTCTGTCAGTCCTAGGGCCGCCTGAAACCTTGCCAGGGCGGTAACCTCCGGCGACCCAGTACGGGTCAGCGTGCGGTCCATCGAGGGGTCGCTTACATCATTAAAATCTCCCCCAATAATGTGTGTAGCCGGGCCTGACTGCAACAGAAGGTCCGCTACACACATTATTTAATGTGCGTTGCTGGAGGCGCGGAGGCGCCTACACACTAACCAGTACCCATGCGCAGTGATTCCAAATGCCCTGAACCGCCACATATTTACCCTCCGGATCCTCCCATCTTAAAATCGCCACTCCCCGTGAGCCCCGAGTAAAGCCCGCATGCGCTAGGGTGGTATATTGCCCTCTGCCTAGAAATGAACAGTTCGGGCCCACAAGGTGCGTCTCTTGTAGGAGTATTACATCTGGTTTGAGTCTTTTGAGGTACTTGGAAACCAGCCCCCTCTTAATCTTGTTACCCAACCCATTGACGTTCCACGTCAGCACCGCGTACTCGCCCACAGTCATTGTGAAAGGAGAATCACCCCCACCCACATCCCCCCTGTCCTCCACCCCACTTGGATGGTGTCCCGCCAGTACAGTCACAAAAACATTCCAATTGCCTCGCCAGTTCACTTGATTTCCAGTATTCATGCAAGGCTTCCAAATTACCCAACCCTCTAAACTACCCCCCCCTCCCCCCCCCCAACATCTAGTACCAATGGACTAACCAAGACCCCCTGTCTCCCTCCCCACACTATGCCGGCACCCCCACCACCCCCAATTTCGTCAACATGACAACACTGGTGTAGGTAAACCAATCAGAGGTCTGTAGACCACCCCCCCCTCTCTACCCACTCAACAATCACACAGCTACGAGAAGAACACTCAAGCGTGTACCCCTCCCCCCATGGGAAACAAATTCACTACAACTTCCCCCACACACTGTTTACTTTCTTGTATCGCAGCTAGAGTCTCAAGAATTCACCACGTCTCAGGAATCATACAGTTCTGCCGCTAGGAGGGCGCCTGGCCCCGAATCATCATTCCTCTTCGCCTTTGTTCTGTGACTGCGGGTCCCGAGAATCTACCACCCTAGACTCCCGACCCGTCGCCTCCATCTGCTGGATCTGTTCCAAGAGGGGATGCTCACTGTCTACGCCTATGGAGTCTTGCTTCTCCGACTGATCTGAGTCTTCGTTAGCTGTCCTTGTGTGTGACGACGCTTGTGAGGCACAGTCTAATACCCTATCATCATCAGAGTCCGACACTGAAATTCTCCGCTCTCTCGACCTCCGGGATCTGCTCGGCGTGGCTGCCCCGGGGGTCTGGCGCTTTAACCCTTGTCATCGCCTCCTCTCCTTAGGCTGTTCCCAACTGGATCTTAATTGCTTATCTGCCACTGGGACCTCACCGGTCGGGGACCCACGACGCCATCGGGGCCTTTCCTCCACCCATGACCACGCCTCTTCTGGCGTCTGGAAGAATTGTGTAGTCCCCTGGAAGATTACCTTCAGTTTGGCTGGGAACAACAGCATGTATTGAATGCCCAGGGCCCGAAGCTTCACCTTCACCTGGTCAAAGGATCGCCGCAACTTTTGAACATCCAGCGAGTAGTCCGGAAACACCATCACCCTAGTATTTTCATATTTGATCTCGCCTTTCCTCCTCAGCTCCCTGAGTATGAGGTCTCTGTCCTGGAAGTTCAGGAACCGGGCTATCAGCGGTCTTGGTGGGCCCCCGGCTGAGGCCGCCCCCCTGGCATTCGATGAGCTCTTTCTATAAGGAAACACGGGGAAAATTGCGTTTCCGGCAGGGCATCCTTGAGAAACGTTAGCAGGAACTGTCCCGGGTCTGATCATTCTGCATTTTCCGGAAAACCTATAAACCGTAGATTGTTTCTTCGAGCCCGGTGTTCCACATCATCTACACGCCATGCCACTTCTTTTACAGTTGCCATAAGTCCCGCTACATCCTTGCTCGTGGCTCGCGAGGTGTCTTCTAGCTCTGTCACCCGCTGCTCCACCTCTGTAACTCTCTCGGAGACCTTCCGCAAATCCTGGTGCAGGAAGGTGACCTCTGTCCGGACCTCCGCTATCTTGCCTTCCAGGCTCTCCCGAGATGCGTGAATCGCCTGTATTATCGCTTCGGTATCCGGGAGGGGGGGCACACCACCTTCTGCCCCTGCTGGGGCGGACAGCACCTTAGTGAATTGGTCTAGCTTACCCTGCTTGGACCCCTTTGATTCTTTATCCTTCGCCATTGCGCTCACAATTCACACCTGGCGTCACTGGGCTCCTTGATCCGACCCGGCCGGATATTGCAGTCTGCGTGGGAGACCGGCCTCCAGGGGGATACTATAAGCCTCACCCCTCCGACGGCAGCCGACTGCCCTTTTCGCACGGTCTCCGACCAGCCGCGAACCCCCACACACACCTCAGCTCTTCCGAGTCTTCTCAGTCATTGGCTCTTCCTAAATTCCTCACAAGGCCCGTCCCAGGACCCTACTTTACTCTCTCTGTGTTGCACCGGGTGTCACTGCCGGTCACCCTGCGCCTTGGTCCACTCCCAGTCTCTTCTTCACACACCCGTTCGCACTCTGATGCCAGGACTCTATTCATTCCAATATATGGCTCTTGGCTGGACGTGCTCTTAGCTCCTGCTCCATATCTTCTCCCTACTTCAGTGCTCCGCGGCTCCCCGGAGCGCGATCTTCGTGCCCCCCCAGCCAACACCCTGCTCCCAGTGTCTGTGACAACAGAGGGGGGGGGCAGTAACGAGGGCCCCTGCACTATCGAGTGTTCTCCCGGGCAGCCCTTCAGTCACAAAATTCTACGGGGATGCCAAATGCACCGGGCCTCTCCCAGCGCGCTCCGGCGGATCCTGCCTCCTCCGGGCTCACCTCAACCTCGGGGGGGCCACCAGTTCCGCTGTCTTCACCACGCTCTCTCTGCCACGGGTTGCCGTCTCGACTGGGCCTTTCACGCCCCCCGGGACACTCGTTCTTCAGCCGGCGCGCGGCACCCGACCCTTATTCCGCTCAGCCACTCAGGTCCGCTCCGCAGTCTATTGCCTCCACACGCCACCGGGCACTAACCGCATTCGGCACTCCTTACGCCTGTCACAGTGCGCGGCGAGCCTCAGCCCTCGGGAGCGGTGTTGTATTTCCTGCTCTCTTTTCCGCTCACGGCCACGTCTTCCCCCACAGTGCCGCCGATCCGGAGCTCCTCTCTGGCGTCAGCGCCCGGTCGCCATTTTGTTCGCGGCTTTGCGCCGATGTGCGCGCCGAACAAATCTCCTTTTTTCCCCGTTTCGGTGTCGATCGACCTCACACCGGGCTCCTCAGCGCATCCATCCAGCTTCCGACCCCCGGTGGTGTCTTTATAGGGCGAAGAGGATCAGGATATGTACAGGATTTCGTTCGGGGCCAGCGGAGCTCGCGTTAGACGCAGCTACCCGGCCATGTTGCTGGCCACGCCCCCCCGTCTTCAGTTACATTTAACCCTTTTAAAACGCGATCTGCTAAGGCTAAACATTTCATTGTGTATCCAATACTTTTTTGGTTTGGTCCTCTAAAGCACAACTAAGCAGATTTTTTAATTGTTGTAACACCACTATTGAGTAATATGGTTTCATATCTTTCTTTCATAATTTGAGTAAGTGAGGACACAGCCAAATTATGTGCACACATTTTTGCCATAGGAAAGGCATAACCAGCAGAGCATTTGATTTTTTCTCCTACAATTCATTCCACAATTATTAAAAATGATGCAACCACCTTCTTCAGGCACAAGGATAAATGTCTCCCGCTAATTCAAAACTTAAAACTTAAAAGTTTCCAAGTATTTCATAGTGTCATATGCGGGATTACAAAATCTCCACTGCAAATCTCATCCGAACAAAATCACGGATGTAAATCCTCAATGTTTAAACTGGCGCCGGGAAAATGATGCCTCCGGTCTTTTCCAGGTCACCCTTAGTTGTCTGTCTTATTTAAAAGGTTTCAGTCCGGAGACTTTTAAGTTTTAAACATCTCATCTTGTAATGATATCCCGTAGAGGTGTGACGCCTTGAAATATTTACCCTCATGGATTTATTTGAAACCATTTTCCACAACGGATTTGAAATATCGGGAGACATTTATCCTTGTGCCTGAAGAGGGTGGTTGCATCACTTTTAACCCACCGAAACGCGTCGACGCTCAGTCAGTTAAGCACTAAATCGACTCAGCCTTGGTTGTACATAGACTGTACCATCAGAGTGATCCAATCCAGGATTGTGCAGTCCGATTAGTGCACTAGAAAGACAAATTAATGAATGTCTAATCATTTTTTCTCCCTGTTTTCTATATGAACTTTTTGAGACATTGTTTTTAATATTTGAAATATTTTGTGTGAATTTGTTTCTGTAATATTGTGATATATTTAATGTAATTTTATATTCTTGTGAATGTGATCACTGTACTTTTGATATATTATTTTTAACTAATTCTAATGAGGAATAAAATCACATATTGAAATTTGGATTCCATAAGGAAGCTCTGGTGATATTGGTGTGAACTGGGAATGAATGATGTATGAATTATGATTAGAATATCTGATAGAGTCCAAAAGGAAATTTCAAATTGACTGACAGTCTACTTGGTGCCCTGTTCCTTTGGTGTTAAGGGGGCCCATCTCTTGTTTTTTTCTGAACGCAATTTTATGAAAACAGATTAGATACCCAGTTGTTGGTTGGTTTCGAACAAGGTTTAAAGTTGACGACCCACCAGTTAGAAGATGAGAGCTAAACTAGGAAAGGAAATTAGCAAGGGTATGTAGGAAGCTGGCTCTGTATATACTATACCAAAGTGAGGTATAGTGTGCACAGAGTCCAGTGGAACCCCAAAGGTAGACAGAGGCAAAGTTAGATAGAACCTTACTCTCTATTTGTGGTAGTGTGGTCGAGCAGTAAGACAGTATCAGAGGACAATGTTAAGCATTTGTTGTACACAGTCAGTCAGCAAATGAATTCACACACTCAAAGACTGAACTTCAGACCAATTGTTGTTGTATAAAAATATTCTTTTAGTTATATTTTCTAGAACCAAGCAAGCCTGGCACAGGTAAGCAATATGTACTTTACAGTAGTAATGCAATTGAAATACAGTTTGAATGATATTTGTATATGCACTGTGATTTGATTTACAGGATGGATGCAGAGAAATGCAATACTTAGTAAATACAGTACATAGACTTGAATAGGCTTTTTAGTAAAATAGCAGGTAAGTAACTTTTGAGATTACTAGGCTTACTCAGAGTAGTATACCTAGATACTACTCTGGGACATTTCCTGAAAACAGGTAAGTAAAATCGTTTTTGTTAGATTATGCAATTTTAAAGAATTTCTTTGGTTTCTCAAACTCCACACTAAGAAACTTTTCACAGAAAAACAGTCAATGTTATCCTATGGAGGAAAATAGTGTTATCGATTTTGAGGTAAGTATTTGGTAGTGGGAGTTGAGGTTCTGGGGGTAGACTCAGGGGTCCCCCAGGGTCAAGGATGCACTCTAGTTACACCCTCAGCGGCACTAGGGCGGCCGGGTGCAGAGTGCTGAGGCCCAATGTTATCCAATGGGGGATAGGGGGCCTCCGGTTGGTGGCTGCTGGCAAGCAGGCCACTGGGTTGTGGGAGCAAAGCTCCTGGACTTTAGCTCAGGGAAAATGGGGAAACAAAGTAGCACAAAAGGTGCACCCTCAGCGGCCCTAGGGCGGCCGGGTGCAGACTGCTGTTTGGACGTTGGACGCCCTGTTGTTTTCAATAGGGAACCTCCGGTTTGGAAAGACACTGCAGGCTTGGGAACGAAGGTCTTCTGGGTGCGACCACCACTTCGAGAAGTAAGTTAGGAAGTTAGGGGTTGGTTAGGCACCGTCGGTTTGGGCACACAAGGCCGTGGGGCGTCAGGTGCAGGGGTGCCTTTTGGGGTCGAATCTTCTTACCAGCTCCTGGTCGCGGTTAGGGGGGCCTTCTGGATTTAAGCTGCAGGCGTCGGCTGGAGGCTTGAGGCAGGTCAGGGGTCACCGGATCTCGGGTCAGGATCGCCAGGGTGACCTCCTCGTGGTGTTTGCCCACTCGAGCTCGGGCCGTGGACGGCGGGTGCAGAGTGGGGCGGATTTGCGGTGTCCGGCCGGAGCCAGATGTTGCAGGTGAACAAATCCGGTGTTCACGGGAGACAAAGTCTTTGTGCTTGAAGGCAGGCAGGTCCTCTGGGGTTTTCGAGGTTGCTGGCTGCAGGACACACCTGGATTTCGCAGGAGCAGGTTCGAGGTGGAGACAGGCCGGTAGGGCTGGGGCCAAGTCAGTGGGCGTCTTCCTCTTGTTAGCTGCTGCACGGCTGTTCGGTCCTTCTTCTTCTTCTTGTTGCAGGTTCTTGTCTGCGGAAGCTAGGTTCAGGGGTGCCCCTAAATACTAGATTTAGGGGCGTTACAGGTAGGTAAAAGGCAGGGACCAATGGGTCCCTTCCCTGGGGTGGGTACACCCCCTATTATGTCACCCTCCAGTGGGAGGGGGGCATGAGCCTGTCCCTGGTTGGCTGAGTCCCCCCATCTTCAAGATGGCGTGGACTGAGAGTTGTGCTTCACCTCGCCTCCCCCACCTGAAGGGTGGAGTTGGCAGAGGTGGGCACACCTCTCTTCCTCACTTGTTTTTCCTGCCGGTTCTCCCGCCCAAAGTGGGGGTCAGAACCAGTGGGACCAGTTGCTGAGAGCAGCAAGTGGCCTGGGGAAGCTCACAAAGGTGGCAAGCCTTTGAAGCTTCCCCTTCGTGAACCCTGCCCATCCTGGTGGAGGAGGCTTGGCACCTCGTCCCAGGATGTGCATTGTTTCAGGCCCCAGAGAGCAGCAGGCTCTCAACCCAGGGGTCCAGAAACATGTCTGGTGGTGGCAGCTGAAAGCAGCCACTCAGCCTGGACACTAGAGGTGGGTTAGTTTTCAGGGGGCATCTCTAAGATGCCCTCTGTGTGCATTTTTCATTAAATCCCACACTGGCATCAGTGTGGGTTTAATGTGCTGAGAAGTTTGATACTAAACTTCTCAGTTTTCAGTGTAGCCATTATGGTGCTGTGGAGTTCGTAATGACACTCACAGCACCATATTCTCTTAATTGCAACACTGCACTTACAATGTCTAAGAATTGACTTAGACACTGTAGGGGCACAGGGCTCATGCACCTGTACCCTCACCACTGGTATAGTGCACCCAGCTAGAGGGGTGACTGACCTATGCCAGGGCAGTGGGTTGTAGGAATGGCACACAGAGATGTGTGCCATGTCGACTCTTCACTTTGTTCTGCACCAAAACACGCAGCCTGCAAAGGAAGTGTGTGTGTGTAAAGGTACAGGGCCTCTAAGGGTGGCACAATAAGTTCTGCAGCCCTTAGAGGTCTTCCCTGGTCACAGTGCCCTGGGTACCTGTGGTACCATTTACCAGGGGCTGACCTGTGGCTAGAGATGCCAATTGGGTTAGTTTTGGGGAAGGAACACAGGCCATGGGAACCTGATTGGCAGGGACCCAGGGCACATCAAGTCAAAATGCATCAGTGGTCTGGCAAAAAGTGGGGGGGGGGGGTTACTGCAACAGAAACCCACTTTCCTACACAAGCCCCCCCAGCCCAAAGGCCAGGAGACTCAGCCAAAGCTGGGAGAGTCTTCCTAGTCTTTCAGGCGAGGACGAGTAGAGGAAGTGGTTTGAAAGTTGCAGGGCCTACTCTGCCTTACATCCTTCTGTCCAGGTCAGTCCCTTTGGGGAGCTGGCCTACCTCAACAGTTTCAGTACCTAATTCCCAATGCTCTTTTCCTAGCTCTTTACCCCATCTTTTTTGTTTGGGTTCAGAGGTGTCTACCTCTGCAAATTCTAACTTAGCTATGGCAAAGCCCAGCTTACCCACAGAGGTTGCCCACAGCTTGAGCAACCCCGCCATCACCAATAAGGTCAGGGGGCCTAATTTGCTATTTGGCAGGGGGCTAGGCCACCATGCGAAGGACAGTGCTGCCATGAAGGCTAACACCCAGCAGAGGCTACTGACAGCTGTCAGTGCCCAGAACCACACCTTTAGCTCCTCACTGGTAAGTGAAGGGGCTACCTTACAGGCTTCTTTGGGTTCTGGTTGCCTGTCTGCTGTTTTAGGGTGGGGGTCACTACACTTGGTAGTCAACACCCTTCTTCCACCCTCTGCTCTGCCAGCTAAGGAGCCACCAACTCAGGCTGGACAGTTGCCTGACTAGTCAGGGCTTTTTGTTGGCTAGGGGGGACTTCACCAGTGCCAATTTTGGAGCTCTCCCTTACTGGGATAGAATCTCCCTGGCCCACTGGAACTGTGGCTAACAGTTGCCCACCTTTCCTACACTGTTTTTTCTTCTTTTTCTTTTGGGGCTTAGCTGCACTAACTGCAGGCTGAGCCCCCCCAAGGTTTCTTGGGTGAGGTCTGGCATTGGACCAGTACCTCTCTTTGGCTCAGACCAACCTCTGGGTGGCCATTCCCAAGGAGACAATCAAGGGGGAGGTCTTTACTGACTACCACCTTTCTCCATTTAAGGGTCCCAGGTATTTCTAGGAGCACTACAGCCACAGGCCTAACAGTGACACCCCCTGGGACAGTCCTTACTCTTTTTGTTTCCCCTGGGACATACTGGTTTGAGAGAGCCAACCTGTCATGCACCACAGTGTGACTGGCACAGGTATCTCTCAGGGCCAGGGCTGGGATTCCATTCACCAGTAGGTGGTGGAAGTGTCTACTCCCCTCTGGAATCTCCAACTCACCTTTTGGGACCATTTTCCAGTTGAAGGCTATGAGGGCTTCCTCATCTGAGGAATCACCCTCTAAAGCTACACTGGCAACCCCTGGAGCTACACTAAGGGCTATAATATTTTTAGGACAGCTAGGGTCCTTGGTGTGGTGTCCTGCCTTTTGGCAGTTGTGACACCATACCCTGTTGGGATCCCAATTCTTACCTTGGTACCCAGTTTTAGTTTGTGAAGTGTCTTTGGGCCCTCCCTCCTGGTCAGGTTTTTGGGGGGTTACTTGGGACTTCTTACTTTTATCTTTTAGAGGCTCACTGTCTTTCCTCTGGGGAGGTTTTGTAACCCCTTTCTTTTGGTCACCCCCAGTGGACGTCCTAGTTACCCTTGTCTTGACCCAATGGTCCGCCTTCTTTCCCAATTCTTGGGGAGAATTTGGACCTAGGTCTACCAGATACTGATGCAACTTTTCATCAATGCAATTACTTAATATGTGTTCTTTCATAAACAAATTATAAAGACCATCATAATCTTGCACTTTGCTTCCAGTCAACCAGCCATCTAGTGTCTTAACTGAGTAGTCTACAAATTCCACCCAGGGCTTACTCTGGGTTTTCTGAGCCCCCCTGAATCTAATTCTATACTCCTCAGTTGTGAGTCCAAATCCCTCAATCCGAGTTCTCTTCATGAGGTCATAAGACCCAGCATCTGCCCCGCTAAGGGTCAGAAGTCTGTCTCTGCACTTACCAGAGAACAGTTCCCAAAGGAGTGCCCCCGAGTCAGTTTTCTTCACTCTTCTGGCTTCACAAGCCCTCTCAAAGGGTGTGAACCATTTTGTGATATCATCACTCTATTCATATTTAGGGACAATCCCTTTGGGGATTTTAGGATCATAAGATTGCTCTTTATCCTTATTTAGTAAATTGCTGCCACCATTGATGGGTTCTAGGCCCATCTCTGCTCTTTCTTTTTCTAGAGCCAGGAGCATGGTCTCTAGGTCTAATCTTTTGGTCAGCCTGGCTAGCAGGATGTCCTCCTCATTGAGGCTTTCCTCAATGTCCTCAGTAGTGCCTGACCCACCTGTGTAGGATCTAGGTACTGAGAGGTTCATTCTTGGAGTCAGGGCCACTGGGGCCCTTTTCTCCCTAAGAAGTGGAGGGGGTTGGTCTACCTGGTCATCCCCTTCCTCTTCTTCCTCATCTGACTGGTCTTCACCATTTTCAGATTGGTGGTCCTTAGCATACGCAGCCAACAGCTCCTGGAGCTTTTGTTTGGTGGGATGGGACCCCATAGCTATGTTTTTAATTTTACATAGGGACCTTAACTCCTTGAAAGACAAGTGAAGGTAAGGGGTGAGGTTGAGCTCCTCAACCAAGTCCTCTGTGTCATTGTGGTTATTTTCACTAAGAGCTGGGTTCTTGTTTTGAGACATAGTTAAAAAAAAATTCTAACCCCTCTAACCCTAGCTACAGTGACTTTTCATTTTTCTAAAATTCTACAGGAACTTAACCAAGGCCCTAGCAAGACTTTTAGTAATTTTGAAAAAATGCCAATTTGAAAAAATCAGAATTCTAAAGACAATTTAAGAGTTCTGTCGTGTGATCAGGTGGTAACCAAGTAGTCTAACAAATGCAAAGTTGTATATCCCACCGCTGATCCACCAATGTACGAAGCTGGCTCTGTATATACTATACCAAAGTGAGGTATAGTGTGCACAGAGTCCAGTGGAACCCCAAAGGTAGGCAGAGGCAAAGTTAGATAGAACCTTACTCTCTATTTGTGGTAGTGTAGTCGAGCAGTAAGGCAGTATCCGAGGACAGTGTTAAGCATTTGTTGTACACACTCAGTCAGCAAATGAATTTTACACACTCAAAGACTGAACTGCATACCAATTGTTGTATAAAAATATTCTTTTAGTTATTTTATTTTCTAGAACCAAGCAAGCCTGGCACAGGTAAGCAATATGTACTTTACAGTAGTAATGCAATTGAAATACAGTTTGAATGATATTTGTATATGCACTGTGATTTGATTTACAGGATGGATGCAGAGAAATGCAATACTTAGTAAATACAGTACATAGACTTGAATAGGCTTTTTAGTAAAATAGCAGGTAAGTAACTTTTGAGATTACTAGGCTTACTCAGAGTAGTATACCTAGATACTACTCTGGGACATTTCCTGAAAACAGGTAAGTAAAATCGTTTTTGTTAGATTATACAATTTTAAAGAATTTCTTTGGTTTCTCAAACTCCACACAGAAACTTTTCACAGAAAAACAGTCAATGTTATCCTATGGAGGAAAATAGTGTTATCGATTTTGAGGTAAGTATTTGGTAGTGGGAGTTGAGGTTCTGGGGGTAGACTCAGGGGTCCCCCAGGGTCAAGGATGCACTCTAGTTACACCCTCAGCGGCACTAGGGCGGCCGGGTGCAGAGTGCTGAGGCCCAATGTTATCCAATGGGGGATAGGGGGCCTCCGGTTGGTGGCTGCTGGCAAGCAGGCCACTGGGTTGTGGGAGCAAAGCTCCTGGACTTTTGCTCAGGGCAAATGGGGAAACAAAGTAGCACAAAAGGTGCACCCTAAAGGTGCACCCTCAGCGGCACTAGTGCGGCCGGGTGCAGAGTGCTGTTTCGACGTCGGACGCCCTGTTGTTTTCAATGGAGAACCTCCGGTTTGGAAAGACACTGCAGGCTTGGGGACGAAGGTCTTCTGGGTGCGACCACCACTTTGAGAGGTAAGTTGGGAAGTTAGGGGTTGGTTAGGCACTGTCGGTTTGGGCACACAAGGCCGTGGGGCGTCGGGTGCAGGGGTGCCTTTTGGGGTCGGATCTTCTTACCAGCTCCTGGTCGCGGTTAGGGGGCCTTCTGGATTTAGGCTGCAGGTGTCGGCTGGAGGCTTGAGGCAGGTCAGGGATCGCCGGATCTCGGGTCAGGATCGCCGGGGTGACCTCCTCATGGTATTTGCCCACTCGAGCTCGGGCCGTGGACGGCGGGTGCAAAGTGGGGCGGATTTGCGGTGTCCGGCCGGAGCCAGAGGTTGCAGGTGAACAAATCCGGTGTTCACGGGAGACAAAGTTGAATTGAATTGAAGCAGCATTTCTAGAGCGCGTGGTTACCCGAGGGCATCCCAGCGCTATGGCAGTACGATCAAAGGCTCCGAGCAGTATTTAGGGAAAGAGAAAAGTTTTAATTTGTTTTCGAAAGATCAAATAATTTGGTTCAAGCCGGATCTGAAGGGGAAGGCGATTCCAAAGCTTGGCAACATTATATAAAAAAAAGGCGTCCTCCACTCCTCGATCTTTTTATTTTTGGTACTACTACCAGATGTTTGTTGTCCGACCTTAAGGCCCTGTTAGCACGATAGGGCAGAATAGTAGATTGGATGAAGGAGGATCCCTTCCCTGATAGTGCTTTGTGAGCCATGCACAATGCCTTAAATTGGATCCTATCCTGGATGGGAAGCCAGTGGAGAACCGCAAGGGCAGGCTTAGCTGATAAACGATTGGGAATGTTGAATAACAGGCGTGCTGCGCAGTTTTGCACAATCTGTAGTTTTTTTGTGGAACAGCATGGAACTCCTAAGTAAAGGGCATTGGCATAGTCAAACCGGAAGAGAATCAATGCTTGCACCAGCAATCTTCTGGCTGCAAAAGGTAGCAAAGGGAGGATTTTCCTTATCATTCTTAGGATCCCATAGCAACTGGCTGCAACCTTCCGTGCTTGTACCTTGAAATCAAGGTTCCGATAAAGCCAGACACCCAGGCTCTTAATCTGGTCTTTGGAAGAGGGGGCTGGGCCCAGGCAGCTGGGCCAGAATGGTACTATATTGAGAGAGGGTGAATTGCAGAGGAACATCAGCTCCGTCTTTGCTCCGTTAAGTTTCAAATACGAACATTCCATCCATAATGAAACCTTCTCAATGCACCTTGTTAGACCATGTCCAGTACTCTCCGGCTGATTGAAAGAGACAACCAGTTGGGTGTCATCGGCATATGTGACAATCTGAATTCCGAAAGGTAGAACCACCTCCGCCAGAGACCTCATGTAGATATTAAATAGTGTGGGGCTTAGGGAGGAGCCCTGAGGAACCCCACATCTAAGTGGCATCCGTTCTGAGGTGATATCATCCTCGTAGACTTCAAAAGATCTATCCTCCAGAAAGGACTGCAGCCATTTCAGTGCTGTCCCGACCACTCCCACATCATTAAGTCTCTGGATCAGCAGCTGGTGATTAACCGTATCGAAGGCTGCGCTGAGGTCTAGAAGAATAATAGCAGCGCAGCCTCCGTCATCTAGGATTTTACTAGACTCCTCTACTACTGCCAGGAGAGCGTTCTCTGTACCTCGTAGGGGTCTAAATCCCATCTGTGAAAGGTGGAGACAGTCATAATTTTCCATAAAAGCAGAAAGAGCAGAGTTAAGATGCTTCTCAGCAATTTTGCTGATTCCTGGCAGTAGTGAAATGGGGCGGTAATTCCCCCCCACTTCCGGATCTAGATTGGGGTTTTTTAACAATGCTTTGACCATTGCCCGCTTCCAAGAAGGGGGGACAAGTCCCATCTGGAATGAGGCATTAATCAAATCGAGGATCACAGGGGCAACGGTCTCCGTGACTAAATTGAGGATGGTGGGGGGGGGGGAGGAATCCATGGGCGAGCCAGATTTTAATTGCCTGAGAATCCCTTGAAGAATAGACAAATTGAGAAGTCTTTGTGCTTGAAGGCAGGCAGGTCCTCCGGGGTTTTCAAGGTTGCTGGCTGCAGGACACACCGGGATTTCGCAGGAGCAGGTTCAAGGTGGAGACAGGCCGGTAGGGCTGGGGCCAAGTCAGTGGGCGTCTTCCTCTTGTTAGCTGCTGCACGGCTGTTCGATCCTTCTTCTTCTTCTTGTTGCAGGTTCTTGTCTGAGGAAGCAAGGTTTGGGGCTGCCCCTAAATACTAGATTTAGGGGTGTTACAGGTAGGTAAAAGGCAGGGACCAATGGGTCCCTTCCCTGGGGTGGGTACACCCCCTATTATGTCACCCTCCAGTGGGAGGGGGCATGAGCCTGTCCCTGGTTGGCTGGAGTCCCCCATCTTCAAGATGGCGTGGACTAAGAGGTGTGCTTCACCTCGCCTCCCCCACCTGAAGGGTGGAGTTGGCAGAGGTGGGCACACCTCTCTTCCTCACTTGTTTTTCCTGCCGGTTCTCCCGCCCAAAGTGGGGGTCAGAACCAGTGGGACCAGTTGCTGAGAGCAGCAAGTGGCCTGGGGAAGCTCACAAAGGTGGCAAGCCTTTGAAGCTTCCCCTTCGTGAACCCTGCCCATCCTGGTGGAGGAGGCTTGGCACCTCGTCCCAGGACGTGCATTGTTTCCGGCCCCAGAGAGCAGCAGGCTCTCGACCCAGGGGTCCAGAAACATGTCTGGTGGTGGCAGCTGAAAGCAGCCACTCAGCCTGGACACTAGAGGTGGGTTAGTTTTCAGGGGGCATCTCTAAGATGCCCTCTGTGTGCCTTTTTCATTAAATCCCACACTGGCATCAGTGTGGGTTTAATGTGCGGAGACGTTTGATACCAAACTTCTCAGTTTTCAGTGTAGCCATTATGGTGCTGTGGAGTTCGTAATGACAAACTCACAGCACCATATACTCTTAATGGCAGCACTGCACTTACATTGTCTAAGAATGAACTTAGACACTGTAGGGGAACAGGGCTCATGCACCTGTACCCACACCACTGGTATAGTGCACCCAGCTAGAGGGGTGACTGACCTATGCCAGGGCAGTGGGTTGTAGGCATGGCACACAGAGATGTGTGCCATGTCGAGTCTTCACTTTGTTCTGCACCAAAACACACAGCCTGCAAAGGCAGTGTGTGTGTGTAAAGGTACAGGGCCTCTAAGAATGGCACAATAAATGCTGCAGCCCTTAGAGGTCTTCCCTGGTCACAGTGCCCTGGGTACCTGTGGTACCATTTACCAGGGGCTGACCTGTGGCTAGAGATGCCAATTGGGTTAGCTTTGGGGAAAGAACACAGGCCATGGGAACCTGATTGGCAGGGACCCAGGACACATCAAGTCAAAATGCACCAGTAGTCTGGCAAAAAGTGTGTGGGGGGGGGGGTACTGCAACAGAAACCCATTTTCCTACAGGGTAGAATAGCAGTGCTTTTGGAGACTGGCCTTTCCATAACTTGTATGTGTCACTAATGTGGTTCCCATTAAGAAGAAAGGAGAATTTCTTTTGATACATTTGTCATGGCTGGAAGGCCAGTCGGTTAATGATTTCAATGCGGAGGTGTTGGTGTACGTAATGTATTCATCCGTTGGTGCCACTAATGAGTCAGTGAGAACGATAGGAAGAAGAGATAAGATTACTAAAAGTGACCTTAAACCTGCATTTGGACTTTTGGTGGTACATCAAGGCGATTTTGAACAGTTGGGAAACCAGTATGAAGGTCACTGTTTGTGGACAAAGCATTGCTTATGAGATGTTCTATGTCTTGCACGCTGTTTGAGAGTCTCGCCCTTTTCTGCAGAGGATGTTCACGTTTGCAATAGGTATAAAGTTGGTGATGCATTATTTAGATGATATCTTCTTTGTGGGCCCAGGCGGCTCAACAGACTTCTAGTGGATGCTGGTAAGTTTAAAGAGCTTATGGTGGATTTGGGTATTCCTTTGGCATCAGAAAAGATAACAGGGCTGCACACTGGCTTATCCTTTTTAGGAATAGAAATTGATTTAGCGAGGATGGAAGCAAGAATGATGGAGGACAAGAAAACGGCAATGCCATGGCTCCTGGAAGACAGGTACTTCTTAGATACTTACATTTTGCATGCAGAGTGGTGTGTGCCGGTTGCACATTTTATGGGAGATTGGGTTTGTCATTGTCATGTTTGACTCTTTACCATAATAGAGTATAGCTATTAGCAGGCCTGAGAGTGGATTTGAGGATGTTGAGGACTTTTCTGCAGCACTTCAATGGTGTATGATTGAGTGGCCCGGGTGAGGAGACAAGAGTGGAGCATTCAAATCTTCTCTGACGCGACAGGAGGAGCTGGGTTTGGTTTGTTTTGGCCGGTAAGTGGAGAGTTGAACGATTGCCAGTGGCATGGAAGCAAGAACGACGCAGCATAGCATTCTTGGGGTTTTTCCCCTGGTAGTTGCATTGGCCTTGTGGGGTGAGCTATTCAAGAACAAGAAAGTTTTGTTTAGCATATATAGCATGGCTACCATCAACAATGTGAATAGGCAGTCGGCTAGGAATATCAAGGTCTTGCAGTTGCTGCGTGTTTGTGCTTGGGTGTCTTTTTTCCAGACATGGCATATAGTTGGAATTGACAATAAAATAGCAGATGCATTGTCTCGTTTGCAGTGGAGATTTTGTGGGCTTGCCCTGGTAGCGGACAGCGAGAAGAAAGTGATGGCGCAGGACCTGTAGTGGGTAGGAGACTGAGGATACTGGATTTGGTACAAAATTAATTGGCACCATTGACCAGGAGAGCTTATGGACAGTCTTGGAAGGAGTTCTTAGAGTACGGGGCACAAAGAAGAGATTTTAGCTGCATGGAAGTTTGGAAAAGGAGAGATGATGTGGTCCAATTTGTAATAATGACTGAAAAAGGTTGTCTGTGGTCACGTTTGTGGGTAAGCTGGCCGGTATAGCTTTCTACAGAAGTTGCTGTGGGGTATGCCCCATCTGCGGGAGACTTGGGCCATAGGTTATTGGTAGGATGGAAAAGAGAAAGGGGAAATGGGAAGAGGGTATGGAGGCCATTATCGTGGTGGATTTTGCAGAGGGTACTAGTTATTCTCCCTGAGGTTTAACTAGATAAGCCTCAATTGGTGTTGTCTTCTATGCTGATGATATGGATGTTTTGGGGGCTTTTCGTGTATCAGAACTACTAGGGGCTAAGAGTTTAGGAGCGATAACAGGTAGGACTTAGAATATACAGTGATGTGTGTGTGGTGATAAGGTTGCAGAGGCCTAAAACAGATTAGATGGTGAAGAGGAGGACAGTATCTTTGAGAAAACACTCTGTGGCTAGGTTGTATCCTGTTTATTTGTGGAAGTGTTACATTTCCAAAGGTTTCGTGGGAAGAGAAGAATTTTTTCTGCATAGAATGGGTCTCCGGTTACGGCTTTTCAGCTGCTTCTTAAGGATTTAAAGGAAGTGGGCTTACTGTGAGAGAAATATGGAACTCATTTATTTAGGATAGGATCGGCGACAGAGGCTGGTAGGAGGGGTTGGTCCAATGACAAGATTAGGCAGATGTGCAGGTGGCCCTCGAATTACTTAAAAGAGATTCTTGTGTGGGGGTGATTACACTGATGAAAATGTTGTGCTGTTTTACTGCTAGTTGTTTACAGGTTTGATTCTGGGCCCATTGATGGAATTTATGTCCATTTAGATTTGTGGATGCTCTTTTATAAAATGGGCTGAACGGCAAGCAGCAGTAAGGATGCACAGGAAGCAGCTGAGGTTCGTCAAGACAAAGATACGGATGAATTGGTTGGGGAAGGGTGGTTGAGATGGAAGGAAATGTTGCTGAAAAAACATGTTTGCAATGGAGGGTTGACCAGATGTTTTGGTAATTCATTTGGGTGAGAATGGCCTTGTGAAGTGAAAGGGTCTGGCACTGAGGAAGACAATGAAAATGGATCTACAAGAGGCAAAAAAAAAAGGGGTTGTACTTTTGTACTATGGAACGAGTTGATTCCTCGGCCGAAATGGCAGAGAGCAGACATGCCAGCAGCAATTGATAAAGAGGGGAGCGAGGTGAACAGGGAGTTGAGGAAGTTATGCAGGGCACAAGGTACGGGGACAATAGTACACCCGGACATTAAATATGAGGAGAGGCGATTTTATTGTGATGACATAGTGCACTTGTTAGATTTTAGCATAGACCTGTCTCTGGCGCAGTTTAGGAAGGCACTTGAGAAAGCCCGTGGGTGAAGATGTGGTGGAGGTAGGTAGAGTGGAACCTTGACTGAGGTGCTGGGAGAAAAAATCCTTTCTACGCCTCGTCAGGGGTAGTAAGCGCTATATAAATGCAATTACAATATAATACAATACGGGCCTTTTCTGGGTGGGAGGTTTCAGGATGTTTTAGAGCCAAAAAGGGTTTGATTGCATTTGGGGTGGTAGCGAAGCAGCACTGGGGGGTTGATAAAGCTTACGGTTTATTAGGCATGAGGTTTAAAGGAGGGTTTGTTACACTGATGTGTACTGAGGTTTTAATTAGTTTGTACAGCTATATGCCAAAGCTTCTGTAGTTTGTAATGTGCACCTGCTTTATTAAAGTCACATTTTTCACACACTTTTGATTATCATCAGAATAATTTGTGGAGTGTGCTGTCTTGTCGAATGTGGGGGGGGTTGTTAGGCAGCCAACATTGGTGGTCTGCTCCCTGAGCTTTTTGAGCAAGTGGTGCAGTCTCGGGGACTACGAAGGCATTCAATAGGGGAGGCAGGTTAAGAGACTGGGGCCTCAAGGGTGAAGGGCAGCATGTCATACGTCTTCTTTAGGGAGAAGTCGACTAAGTGACTATACTTAGTGAAAGGGCAGTAATTTTCTACCTGCCCCTCCTCCCCATCATAAAGGGGGTCTTCGGGAGTCCAATTAACATATGGGAAGGATTTGAGCGTTAGATTTAGATAGGTGCATAAATGGGGATCTGTGTTTTTTAGGAGGGTTTTAGTAGTTTTAATGAAAAGGTGCAGCTGTGGTGGGTTTCAGTGTGTATAGGGCAAAAAAGAGGTTTATTGCAATTTTTTGGACAGTGGGTGGCGAAGCGGTTTTTGGGGGGGTGGAATGTTTACGGTTCTTTAGGCTTGACGTTTAATGCTTACATTGTTGACGTTTAATAAAAGCTCACTTATATAGGAGATTAGTGAACTCACATGCAGTTGTGGCTATGCTATTGGGTGGCCATTTAGGGGCGGGGTAAGTGAGGGCACAGGTTTCATTGTATATTGCGTTTTATTTTTATTAGTTTGTACGGCTATGTGGCAAAGGTTCTGTGGTTTGTAATGCGCACCTGCATTAATGCAGCCTTTTTGACACACTTTGGATGATCAAAGTATTTTGTGGAGTGTCCACTCTTTCCCAATGTCTGGTGTCAGGGACTGTGCTCAGTGCCTGATACTTTTCATTGGATATCAGGCCTGTGGGGAGCCGCGATAGGCCTTTGGAGGCGTCACCTTGCATGCACTCTAACAATAATTTCGCTCAAAACACTGGCTCAAACCAGCGTCGGATTGGTAACGAGGGCACTCGGGCAATGCCCGAGGGGCCGGTGTCCGAGTTCCAGCTGTGGGCTGCTTTTTAGGTCTCGCTGAGCCAGCGCATGCGCTGCTCTGCGAGACATTTAGTTAGTGGCTTTTCAAAGTGCTACCACAATCTTTTCCTGGCCTCAAGCTTGCGTTCACGAGCGCGTGCACGCGCGCAGCCGCCATTGGCTTTCATGGCTCATTAAGCCTTGCTCTCCCAAGCGTCTCGCTCTGCCCCTCCCCCACCACAGAGCGCGTCCCTGCCATAACTTTCGCTTTCACGGCCGCGCGGCCACGTTACTTTCACGGCCGCGCGGCCAATGCTTGTTTTTAACTTACAGCTGAGGCGCGCACGCTTGTTTTTCTCTCACCCCGACCCTGTGTACATCACCGGCTGCTCAACCTTATCCACCCCACCATGCCGAAGTAGACACGCATTTCGAAATATATAACTTACAGTTAACTTATGTAAGTGGAAGTTCGTATTTTTTTATTAGCAGTTTTATATAGCTTTTAGCAGTTATATATAGCGCAAACTCGACTTGTATGAGAGCGCTTTACATGGGCACCCGTTGAATTACAGACACATATTCCCTTTACAGGCAAGGGAGATTAAGTTATTTGCCCAGGATCACAGCATGCTACAGCGTCTCCACCTTAAAGCTAGATGCGAAAGCTGGCAAGGAAGGAGGAAGGATCCGTGAACTTCCTGGGGGCGTGAGTGACTTAAGCAGTTACCCAATTTATCACTCTAGAGGGGGGGGGGGAGCACTCGCGCTTGTTTTTCTCTCACCCCGACCCTGTGTACATCACCGGCTGCTCAACCTTATCCACCCCACCATGCCGAAGTACACACGCATTTCGAAATATATAACTTACAGTTAACTTATGTAAGTGGAAGTTCGTATTTTTTTTTTTATTAGCAGTTTTATATAGCTTTTAGCAGTTATATAAAGCGCAAACTCGACTTGTATGAGAGCGCTTTACATGGGCACCCGTTGAATTACAGACACATATTCCCTTTACAGGCAAGGGGAGATTAAGTTATTTGCCCAGGATCACAGCATGCTACAACGTCTCCACCGTAAAGCTAGATGCGAAAGCTGGCAAGGAAGGAGGAAGGATCCGTGAACTTCCCGGGGGCGTGAGTGACTTAAGCAGTTACCCAATTTATCACTCTAGAGGGGGGGAGCACTCGCGCTTGTTTTTCTCTCACCCCGACCCTGTGTACATCACCGACTGCTCAACCTTATCCACCCCACCATGCCGAAATACACACGCATTTCGAAAATATATAACTTAGTTAACTTATGTAAGTGGAAGTTCGTATTTTTTTTTAATTAGCAGTTTTATATAGCTTTTAGCAGTTATATATAGTGCAAACTCGACTTGTATGAGAGTGCTTTACATGGGCACCCGTTGAATTACAGACACATATTCCCTTTACAGGCAAGGGGAGATTAAGTTATTTGCCCAGGATCACAGCATGCTACAGCGTCTCCACCGTAAAGCTAGATGCGAAAGCTGGCAAGGAAGGAGGAAGGATCCGTGAACTTCCTGGGGGCGTGAGTGACTTAAGCAGTTACCCAATTTATCACTCTAGAGGGGGGGAGCACTCGCAGAGGAGCTCATCCGTATTTATTGCCGCCCACTCCATCTCTACGCCATTATTTGAAGCTGCTCTCATACATTATAATGAACAACAAAAAGGAGGCGCGATGAAATAAAATATGTGCCTAGGAACCCACAATTTGGAAAAGCAGGGAAGCTAAGATTGATCCCAGGCCTTCTGGTCTCACGCTGTGCAATTCAGCCTCTAGATCACCCTCTTTGCACTCACTTCACACATCAAAAGTCACTTTTTTATCTTAAATTTTTGTGCATAAGATCACAGCATGGGCGGCAGGCATAAGTGACGTGAAAGCTCGGCTCGTTTTGGGCTCAAAGATCCAAGAGGATGCCGAACAGATCCAGGCTTCACGCTTGAGCTTTCAGTCGCTTGCCATCCTTTAGGAGTAAGTATTGTGGAGTGCGCATTTGCTAATAATTTCCCTTTTACTTCACATTTGGTAAACATTGTTCCAGGTAGAGAAAAGCTGTCTACGTCATGACACGCCCCAGATGTTTGTGGCATCTTCTAGTCCTTTTCATTGGCATACTCTTAGACCGTGGGTTCTGACACGGACTGCTGTTGTTTACGCTTCCTCGGTCCCTGCCAGTAATGTACACAGCATGGCACGGTTACTGTCTGTTGGTCGGTACTGTTTTTACAAGTGCTTATACAAGCAGCGTGGTTGACTCTTGCTTGGAATTTATTTATCTATAGTATTTGTTTTGAAGCACTTCCATCAGCTTGGTGTCGCTTCTAAGCACTATAGAAGGGAATATCAAAGTAGGAATCTAAAACAAGCATATTTTGGTAGAGTATCATACATGCCAACAGACGCGATTCAGGTGGGAGACTCCCAATTTTTGAAGCCGAAAATGGCTTTATTTTAGCTCTCTCCCGCCTGAAAAATTGCCTTTGCTTCAATAGAAGCAAATGGGGAAAATACATTACCCCTATTTTTTTCCCCAATTCTCCCACTTTCCTGGTCCAGAATGTAGGTATGTGTGGAGTTAGTATGTGAGTGGTCTGCAGTTGAGCAGATACTGATCTTTAGCTGGGCTTGCATGGTGGAGTAACCAATCAAGCCAATAGGTCTCGCCTTTGGGACCTTATAAGTGTTTAGCCATACAACAATTAATGTTGTTGCAGTAAGGATATTGTGCTGCATAACTAAATACTTATAAGGTCCTAAAGGCGAGACCTATTGGCTATGCCAATGCTTGTTTGAGCAGTCTGGGGGACCGACTTGGGCGGTGTCTCTGTTGTTCGATGTCGCCAGCGGCCCAGTGGGTGTCTGAGTGGCCTTTCTGGAGGCAGATGGGCGCTCATTACCTCCCGTTCAGCAACAGGCAGGTGTCACTCCCTTTCTCTCGCTGGGCCGGCCCATTAAGCAGGGCAGGGGGCCTGAGCAAAAGTGGCCTCACTTTTTTAAGGTGTGTTTCACCAGTGTAAACTAATCCGTGCGTTTTTTTTTAACCCCACCCCCACCCCTTTAAATAAAATTTTGCGGAAGCAGTGTTTTGAAGAAAGGCAATATGCAAATGTGGGCCACTGTTTTTTAGCGTGCCCGGGCCGATTTTTAATCCCAATCCAACCCTGGCTCAAACGATTCACAGAGGCAGAGCCACCCTGACCCACCCGGGCAAAATGACCAGAGTGTGCTTTCTGTACGAACTAGGCCTGGCTTCCCACGTTGTTTACAGCCGCCTCAATGTTTACCAACTCCTATCCGTCAGCATAGCCGCCGGTCACCTCCCACACACTTGCCAGTGCAACCCAGTGAAGCTGGTTCCCGTTCTGTGCCCTTCCGCCACGTAGCACCGCCCCATCCCCGGGCTCCACCTATCGCTTACCTTATCCAAATTTCTGGCCCCGCCCCTTACCTCCGACACGCCCACCTCTCGCTTCCTGGTGCGGTTGCTTTCAGTTTCCTTTACGGCGGTTCTGTGTAGCGCTTGCCCCAGTCGACCACCGACAGATGTGGCCTCGCACTGGCCGGGGAACTGAAGGTAAAACAGCACGAACCGAGGCCCAAAGGGGTCTGACCGAGGCAGGGTCTGTCCTCCGGGGTGTGTTCCAAGTCTGGGTGTCCGCGGGCAGGGTAGGCTGGGGAGGGAGGTCTGCCCAAGGTAGGTGCTTGTGGACGGTGTTTGACTGGTCTGCTCCCAGGTGTAGGGTGACCAGGCGTCCCGGATTTGCCCGGACGGTCCGGGTTTTTCACCAGCTGTCCGGGCTTTTCCGATTTCAGGAAATTTAGCTCCTGTCCCGGTTTTTAGAGAGGGTCAGCTGAAAACGGTGGGAGGTGTTTTTTATGTTGTACAAAGCAGGGATAGTGAGCAGTTGTTTCTAGAAAGGAAGTTAATTAACAGGGAAGCTTCTGGGTTTAAAAATTGCATTTTATGTATGGTCTAACTACCTGTTCTGTAATTCCGTGCTGAGGAGCGCTGTCATTCTGTGCGCTCGCTTGAAGTAAAACTGTAGTCCTTCTTCCATTTTCATGAAATGTCCCGGTTTTTGGCTTTACAATTCTGGTCACCCTACCCAGGTGCTGCTTTTTAAAAAAAATTATTTATTAGTTAAACAAGATAGAGAAATTTAAACAAACATTTGCCCCAACCAAATCGGAAGGGCTGCAGTGCGTACAAAGTAGCGCGGTGCGTTATAAACATTTGTTATGTACAAACTAGACAGGTGCTGCTTTTTTTAAATTTAAAAGTGCCTTATAAACGCCCAACCTGCGATCTAAATGAAAAGACGACGTCCAAAAAGGAATATGGGATATCGGAAACCAAACGCCCAAATCGGCCGCCTACGGAAGGACAATTAAATTAAAGGTGTTCAGTCGAGAGGGGTGCGTTGCTTCCTACAGTGGCGTTAATACGGGTCAATGTACACATAGGTGGAGAGGTGTGGTGCAGCGGCCAGGGCAGCTGACTTCGGAACACAGGGCTCACGGTTCGATCCCCGGCCTCAGCTCAGCACCATGTGACTGGGCAATAGCTCAGTTAATTTCCACGACGGCCCCCAGTGCCTTGAGACCCGTAAGGGTGAGTAGTTCGCGCTTTACAAATACGGATTTACATTTATAGGTGGTAAGTAAGCAGTTCGTGTTTTTGCGGTAGTTCGAGCGCTACACAAATGCACTGACACCTACTACCATAACATACCTGTTCTCCACGTCATACGGTTCCCTCTGGGCCTGTAGAGGGCTCTTCCTCATTGCAAGATACTTCATTGCGCAACAGAGGCGAAGGCCCTCTCCCAGCCCACGGACAGGGTTTGAGCTCATTGCAATGTGAGAAGCAAGCTGCAGGCACTCTCGAGTGAGGTTCCAGGTCTTGTTCACATGTCTCTCATGTCCTTTCCTACAGGTTGTGGTTGCTGCTGATGTTGTGATGGGCAGGACTGATGGGGGACCCAACGACAAAGGGTAAGAGCAGTCATCGCTGTGGGAATTGAATGCTTGGTGGGAGGCTGGGGGACAGCCAACGGTGGGAGAGGGTAGAAACAGCCAGTGGTGTGAGAGAATACAGAGCAGTCAGCGTAGACAACAATACTGTGGGGAGTCTCCTTAGTGTGCGGCTAGTAGCCATAGAAGGGCCGCAGGCACCTGCCTTCCCCTCAGATCCCTTAAGCATGGAAGTCAGTGTGGCGAATGGGCACCTACTTGGGAAACTAGGATACGAGTGGCAGACCCATAAGGCAAGTGTGCCATTGACCATATAAAAGAGAGAGAAAAGGCTCTGCAGGGTTCATGCCTGCCTTTAGAAAACAATCAAAACACAAAAATTGGTGTGACACCCTCTACTTGTGCTTGAAACTGTTTTTCAACACACCTTTCACTAGTGTCTGTCTTAACACCTACTGTTACACTCCCTCCACGAAAAAAAACAGGGCGATTTCAAGAATTGGACGAGGTAGGCTCACTCACGTAATGTGACATGCTTCATCATTTGCAATAAAACAAGACAATAAGTCCATGCACACCAAGTTTTTCACAATTTTTGCTTGTTTCAAGAAATGCTCAAAGGCAGAGTGTTGTGCGTGCAAGCTTGTTGTGTGCTCTTGTCCCAACAGCACATGTTGAAATCCAAACAAACCGGTGCATCACTTTGCTCCAGTTACAAGCTGCACAGCATTTGTCGTGAGTTTGCTCAAGTGAAAAATAACTCCAATATTTCTTCCAACTGAATCATATTTATTCCATGTTTCATCAGTCTTTTTTTATTCATAACGGAGGCAACTTCATTCCAAGCTTCAAATGCTACAGACATGCCCATCCAGGCTTTATCTTGCAACACAACGGAATTAATAGTACATCCTGGTTAATCATGAAGATATTGACCCAATGCATTTCGGGCTGAAAGCCCTTCTTCAGGGGTAACTTGTAGGTCTGGTCTGTTCTGTTTCTCCATAATTCAGCGGTCTCATTTTACAAAGTTTTTTTTGGCTCATTTCTGCTGAGCTCAGCTGCATGGACCTTGTGGCTTCAAATCAGATCACTTCTTTTAGAGAACCTCTATAAAAGCATCTGTTAGTTGAGCCTTCCTTTTTGTCCTTTTGGTGAGGGCATAGTATAACTTCTTGAGCAGCGTAATAAGGCCTGTCAAACGATCGATGGGCTGCCGGCGTACTTGAAAAGAAAACGAAAATGTCACATCAGCAGGAGGACTTCA
This sequence comes from Calotriton arnoldi, assembly GCA_963921515.1. Taxonomy (NCBI): domain Eukaryota; kingdom Metazoa; phylum Chordata; class Amphibia; order Caudata; family Salamandridae; genus Calotriton; species Calotriton arnoldi. The sequence continues at coordinate 6,596,353 of CAWUFW010000003.1, forward strand.
CCAGAGATCTAGCCTGTGCCTGAAAAATACTATGCCCTCACAAAAAGGACAAAAAGGAAGGCTCAACTATCATATGCTTGTATGGAGGTTCTCTAAAAGAAGTGATCTGTTTTGAAGCCACAAGGTCCATGCAGCTGAGCTCAGCAGAAATGAGCCCAAAAAAAACTTTGTAAAATGAGACTGCTGAATTATGGAGAAACAGACCACACCTACACGTTACCCCTGAAGAAGGGCTTTCAGCCCGAAATGCATTGGGTCAATATCTTCATGATTAACCAGGATGTACTATTAATTCCATCGTGTTGCAAGATAGCCTGGATGGGCATGTCTGTAGCATTTGAAGCTTGGAATGAAGTTGCCTCCGTTATGAATAAAAAAAAGATTGATGAAACATGGAATAAATATGTTTCAGTTGGAAAAAATATTGGAGTTAATATAACTTTTTTCACTTGAGCAAACTCACGACAAATGCTGTGCAGCTTGTAACTGGAGCGAAGTGATGCACCGGTTTGTTTGGATATGCTTCATCATTTGCCACCTCGTCCCACCCTGGTAAGGTGGTACTACCAGGGTAGAGATGATTCAATAGTACGTTATAGTCACAATAGCCATATACGTCCACTAATAATACCTTATGGCTTTCTTTTAATAAGCCTAGGATACCACCTGAATAAAGGACACTTTGTGGTGTAACCTAAAGGTTTTTATTTATTAACCTGGATCCAAGTTTTTATCCAGAAAAAATTAGTCAATTTCTAAGAACTTCCTCTGGCTAGCCCCACCCTGAGGTCGAGTCTGCCCTGGTATTACCACCATTCCAGGGTGGGACGAGGTGGCAAGAGATGGTGGAGGGGAGTGTAGCTGTAGGTGGTAAGACAGACTAGTTAAAGGTGTGTTGAAAAACTGTTTCAAGCACAGGTAGAGGGTGGCACGCCACTTTTTGTGTTTTGAAGTGTGCCATTGAAGCATGCATCAGTCTGTTAAATTATGCCACTGTCCTCTCTTACTGAAGGCATGCTTTAAGGAACGCAGGTTGTTACAGGCAACAACGGCTGCCTTGAACAAAGGGCGGTGGGGGTCGCGCGGGCGGCGTCACTGGGGGGGGGGGGGATATTTAATATATAAAAAATTAAAACTTACCGCTTGCCGCCGGCTGCTCCAGCGTCGCGTTTCCTCACACTGCCCCTCCTCTTCCTGCCTGCTGGTCGCAGCAGCCCCTGGGACAGACTCCCTGTCCAATCCCCGCGTTGCAGAGCAGCGCAGGGATTGGTCTGAGCAGGCAGAAAAGACGCCTTGATCAGACCAGGGAGTCTGTGGGGTTTCTCCAGCAGCTAAGCTGGAGAAAACCTAAGTGCGCATGTGTGTTTTGGTCGGCCTGAGACGGCCTGCCAAAACACATATGCACACTTAGGGAGTGGAGTGCCCTAGCACTCCTCCTTCCCCTCCCATACCTCGGCACTGCCCCTCCCAACAGCACTGGCTAAGAGCCGGCAAATGTAAATTACAACGATGCAAGAACATCGTTTGATTTACATTTGCTGGCTCTGAGCTGGCAGTGGGGTGACGTTCCGCCGCCATTGCGGAGGAGCCGCCACTGGGGGCAGGTACTGTTATATCCCCCAATCTAGGCCTAAGTAGCAAAGTGACCTTTCACCTACATTCGTCCTACCTTGCCCTGCATAACGGTTCTAGCACTTACCTTTTACCTAGTCACGTGCTGAATACATGTTGATTGGTTTCCTTGAAACTAGCCTCATTTATTATGCATGAGGATTCTTATTAAAATCCCCTGCACATGACGTACACAACAGGATTAACATACTCTGTACAAAAGTCATTGCTATCTTTCATCCTAAGGCGATCAGGCTACTTTGCATAAATTACATTTATTGATTTAGGCTCATCTACATAATTATATTCCTAACATATCGATTGTGGTAGAACCCCTGAGGCTACCTTTCCTGTATAAAATAATTGCACCTTCACCAGTGAAGGAGAGGAGACGCTGACACACACTGAGGTCCAAGCCTGTAGAAGCTTCTACACGCAGCGGTTTGACATCCCTTGCGAGGTGTCCAACTCGAGACCAAGACGGGGTCCTTCATTCTCTCCCATCAGGTAATGGGGTTGGCTCTTTCCTAGGGGATTCTTGGCTTTACATCCACATACATGCTAGGTACACTTGGGTAGGGTCAGCATCGTAGGAGTACACCTGATTATTGTCATGTTTATGTGCCCGCATATATTCAATGTTTTAGCACCATGGTAGAATTCTACCTTCTATTTACTCTGTTGGTGCTTGTAATCTCTTACGTTAGCTTCTGTCTATTGATTGTTGCAACACATACGTTTTATACTAGAATGACGCTGGTTCAATAAATGCTTATTGAAAACGTCCCCAACGTTTATTCTGTGTATCTCTCTGAGACTAAGTGAGCGCGATTGACTGAACGAAAGGTACTGTTCTGTTTCCATGATCCCTGAAGGATCAAGGGTTGTCATGTTCGATGGTTGCCTGAAACTATTCTCTCCTTGGTAAGGTTTGGGGGCTTATGGTGGCACTGGGAGCTAGCTGGTCTAAAGCCGACATAACCTGCGGGGGTGTCTGGACTCAGTCTAGACACCAATCCCTTAGTTTATGTTGTCCAACAAATGCGCAGATCCTATGTATTTTTAGGAACTGCACAACAGTACATTGTGACATTATGAAGGCGAGTGTCCTGGGTGCATGTTCTCAGATGGTCCTGTAGGTGGCAGTGTAGTTTCACACGGCCCAAGGAGGGTGGGATACCAGGAGGCTTATGTGAATACTAACACTAGGTAGTTGTACGTCAGTTTACAGATGATTTGAATGAAGAGTGGAGGATTCAAATGGGATTCTTGCCCACCCGTAAATAAAAACCCTTTTACATTCTATGGATACTGTCCTATCCATGTACATTCACAGGAGTAAAGCAGTCCTGCCTGTTGGGATGGGAATTCAACCTACTGTAGCATATTGAGACGAACTAGGACCCTCTGGGTTCTGGGGTGGACTGTAGACAGGAACTGCGTAATAGGCGGCGAGGTGTCTGGGTGTGGTCAATTTAAAAGTATAAAGTAATGATCATTGTGGGTGTGTGTATGCTGAAGACTAAAGTAAGGTTTGACCACAGCTCCCATGTGGCATATGTCATCTGCATGTTCCAGGGCTGGGGTAAGACGCTGTATCTGGCGACTGGTAGGGGATACGTGCCCAGAAGAAAACCAGACTCTTCTCCCTGAGAGTTTGCAACAATACAGCAAACTGCTCGTGCATGTCACGTGTGCCCGAAATCAATGCAAAGCAGTCTGCGACTGGCACATGTGAAGTCAAAGCCCTGCTCCAGCTCGTACACGGCTGCAGGAGTCAAAGACCCTGCAGAGGAGCATATTCAAAACGCCTGCCAAGAAATCGCTGCGGAGGTCGCTGGCAAAGACGCTGCGCCCTGAACAGAGAGCAATATTCAGATGAAGCAAAGACCATGGCAGGTACAACCAGGCACGAAAAACAGAAACCCACTCACCGTCGGGGACAAGTGAAGTGCTTTATGACATGCAGTCGGGCAAGGAGACCTAGACTCAAGCAACGGGGGTGTTGCGTGCAGAGGTTGCCAATCCCGCTCGGTGTGACAAACGCTGTATGACCAGCATGTGCTCTCATTGACGGCAGAGGGAGCATGAAATATACTACAACTGTGTAGGAGGCTGGCTTAGTATATGGTGCTCACATATACAAGTGTAGCACCCTGCACTAATCCAGACAACCCTCATGGTGATTTTAGTGGTCTTAGACAACCTTAGAATGCTCTCCAACTGGTAGCTGTGGAGAGCAGCCTTCAGGCTTAGTTAAGAGGGAGTGTAAAGCAGTTTGTTTTACCAGATCTTAATCTTATTGGTATAGGTTAAGTGAAAAAGAACCACACAGCCTATTTATGAAAATAGGTATTTATTGTAAGACACTCACTATCACACAAAGATATCTCCTATCGGGAGATATGACACATTGCACACAATACTTTGCAATAAAAACAGGTAAGTAGTACAAATACACAGTGGTCGCCAGGGGGAGACCAAACCATATACTAAAATAGATGGATGTGAATCGCAAATTGAGTCTAGACTGTACCCAGAAGACATAGAAGTGCTGGGGACCCAAGAAACCACCTGAGGTAAGTACCCAGGAACCCCACTGAGCCCGTGTGCAGAGTGGGAACACAACCGCCTGCTCAATTCAAGTCAATGGGTAAGTCACGGGTGCAATTTTAAAGAAGAAGGACAGTTCCCAGTGGGCTCTGAAGAAACCCAGTGGGAAACAGAAGGTTGGAGAGCCACCCTACCCGTGGATACCCTAGGAAACAGGATACCTACACCAGTGAAGCCGAGTGCTTAGGTGTGAAGTGGCATCAGAAACCACAGTCTAACTCAATGGAGGACTTCAGGAAGATGCTGCTGCTGGAGAAGGTGAAGGTGTCGGTGGAACCCAAAGGTGGATTCAAGTTGAGAAGTACCTGCAAGCAGAAGGGACAGAGTCTATGCTACTTAGGCGTGACCAGGAGGCACGGAAGACGAATGTCCACCGATGTCGGGAGATGCTGTAGAGTTGACGATGACCTTGGAGCTGCAGCTATGTGGACAAGGCGACGCTGTGGAAGACCAGGAGCCGTTCACGAGCTGTCCCACGTCGGATGTCGAGAGTTGAGGGGTCGGTGTCCGCCAGGAGCACCACCAAGCCTTGGCAACTGCAAACAACGTGGCAAGCGAAAAAGGTGCAGAGTCAGGACCAGCAAGGTCCAAGAAACTCACCACAAGCAGAGGAGTCGGAGTAGTCCCAGAGCAATCAGGGGAGCCCACTGGAGTAGAAGAAGACCCTCGAGAGGACCCAGAAGCACAGGAGTTGCAAGAGGACCTCGAGCAGCTCACCAAAGATGCAGGCCCACAGTGCAAAGGATGCAGTGAAGACGAAGATCTTGGTCGATGGAGATGATTGAGGCTGGAGCTTCTTGGAGCCCGAAGATCTCTGAGGAAGAGAGCCAATAAGCCTTGGCAACGGCAAGTCGACGCGGTGCACAGGGGTTTGGTTTTGGCGGTTCCGACGAGGGATACTGGCCTCAAACTTGGTGAGAGGACAGTGCAGGCCTCGAGGGAGTTGTAGAACCACCACCTGTGTTGCTGAGCCTTGCGGAGTCCGTGGGAGCCCAGGAGCAGCAGACCGGTCAGCTTTGTTGCGGTGCCTGCAGATGCAGGAAAGTTACTCCTTCACTTCAAGCAAGATTCCTTCAGGTGTCTTGGATGTCCACATGCCCTGGCAGGATCCTGTATGGAGCGCTGGCACAGACGTTGCAGCAGACAAGTAGGACAATGAGACCAGGACCATCAGGAGTCTTCCCAGTTGCAGTCTCGGTGCCCAGAGCAGAGTCCAACGAAGTCCAGAATGCCCAGACGGTCGAAGATGAAGTGGTGTCTTGATCTGCATCTTGTCCCACGACGAATCTAGTGACCCACCCACAGGTAAGCCCTTAAGCACCATAAGCAAAGGGTTGGGACGATTCAGGGGTCCCTCCCAGAGGAGGGGTTGGACAGTGGGGAGGATACTCCCATGTCCTTTGTCCAGTTTCGCACCAGAGCAGGAGCCAACGGCTCCCTGAACTGGTTTGAACTGGAGTATGCAAGGAGGGCACCAAGAGTGCCCTTCAAGCAGTCTCGTGGGGCGGGCAAGCGCCCCCACCCTGCCCCAATACACTAAACCCTGTCTGGGAGGTGACACACCTCCCTGTGACAGGATATCTATTGTTTTGCCTTCCCCTGCTCGCGTTTGGCTCAGCAGCAGGAGGGCAGAAACATGTCTCTGGTCAGCAGCAGCCACAGCTTGCTGTCTGGTTCTGGAAGACTGGTACAGAGAGCACTGAGGGCGTACCGTAGGAGTTTTACAGTGCATGGAGTCATACCTCCCACACCGTAAACGTAAATAGCTACCACTCCGTTTACGGTGTGGGGGTATGATTCCAACATGTTTGATACCAAACATTACAGGGTTCGTTACAGCCAGTTTAGAGATGGTCATCGTGTAATGACGCATGGCCACTCCATATGGAAGCATTGCAATTCACCCAACTTGTAACTTCTTCTACCCACGAGAAAGGCCATATTCTGGATCTCATTTTTTCTAATGACCCGCAGCTTATAGTCTCTAAACTTACGCCAGTGCCTTGGTCAGACCACTCTTTAATCATCTTCACTCTACCCAAGCCGCTGCAAGCACAAAAATCCCTAGTACAAAGCATCACTAAGAGGAGTTGGTCTAAAGTGGACCCTAAAACATGGCAGAATGCCCTCAAGAAAAATTCCCCTATCCTCTCCGGGAATATAGACGAGAAATATCAGCAGTGGGAACACTGGATTACCCAATCTGCCAACATCTGCGCACCCAAAAGAACTTTTAACAGCAAATGTCACTCCAGAATTACCCCATGGTATAATGTACAGCTCCTTGCACTGAAAAAACAGTGCAAAAATTAGAGAGAGGTTGGAGGAAAAATTATGACCCCCCTCCCTTAAATCTGACAGCAAGTTGTTAATCAGATCATACCATAATGAAATGAAGACAGCCCAATCTAAATTCTACGAAGGTAAAATAGCCCGGGCAGCAAACTCTCCTAAGGAACTGTTTAAAGTAGTAAAAACCTTGACCAACCCACACGAAAATACCAAGGCCCCCTTACTTCTATTAAAAGATGCAATGACTTCGCAGCCTATTTCTCTAACAAGGTGACAGAACTATACAATCAGTACCCAAAAAACAGGGAACCTATCACTGCAATAATGGGTAAATCGCCCCCTACCTCTTCACTAGCTCATTTCCCTAGATTAGAGGAAGAAAAGGTCCGACATCTAATCAGGACAACCAAATCTGGCTCCCCGTTGGACCCAGCGCCCCCATGTCTCCTAGTGGATGCTCTGGATATTCTTCTACCTTCGGTGACCGAACTTCTCAATCTTTCCCTAGATTCGGCCCTAGTATCAAAAGTTTGGAAGCACGCTATCATTAAGCCGCTACAAAAGAAACCTAATCTCGATCCTACTATTTTGAATGATCTCCGTCCCATCTCACTTTTACCATACCTGGGCAAACTACTGGAGAAACAGGTCAACCATTCTCTGTCTAACTTCTTGGAGTCTAATGGCACCTTCCATCCTACCCAGATAGGTTTTCGAGCCACATACAGTACTGAGTCAGCTCTACTGACAGTCACTGAGGAGCTAAAATCAACACTTGATGAGGGTCGGTCTGCCGCCATCCTCCTGGTGGACCTCAGTGCCGCCTTTGACACTGTAGATCACGCTATCTTAAAAATGAGATTAGGGGAAGTGGGCATTCGGGGAAAAGCCTTGGAGTGGCTTGCCTCCTTCCTGGAGAACAGATCCTTCCAGGTGATGGAAGGGGACTGCGTCTCAGAGCACCTCCCTATCACGTGGTGTCCCGCAGGGCTTGTCCCTCAGTCCGACTTTATTTAATATTTATGTCCGTCAGCTGGCTGAGGTGGTGCAGGAATATGGAATATCTGTGGTGTCATACGCCGATGACACCCAGCTAGTGGTGTCCTTTTCTAACGGTTCAGAATCTAGCAATAACCAACTGCCCGCTTGTCTGGAGAAAGTGGTTAGTTGGATGTCCAACAGCTGTTTGAAGCTGAACGGTGGGAAAACGGAGCTCATGCTGCTTGGAGATCCGGGCATCCACTCACCCCTGATACATTGGCCCAAATGTATGGGAGATCCTCCTATCCCTAAACCAGCTATAAAAATCCTTGGAATTTGGCTGGAAGACTCCCTAACACTGCATTGCCAATCCAGAAAGCTCTCAGGGACATGTTTTGCCCAGCTTAAAATGTTAAGGAAAATCATTGCTGAAATCCCTGAGCACCTGAGGAAAACGGTGATACAATCTCTCCTCATCTCACGTCTGGACTATGGAAACTCGCTTTATCTGGGTTCACCTAAGTATGTCACTAGGAGACTGCAAGTGGTACAGAATGCGGCAGCCATACTCCTGTTAAAAATCCCCAACCGCATCTCTGCTAAACAGCTCCATTGGCTGCCTATCGAGGCTAGAGTTAAGTTTAAAACTCTCTGCATAGCTCGTAAAGCAATCAATAACTCTGGGCCCGAAAAACTGAGGAACCGGATATCTAGGTACACCCCAACTAGACATCTCAGATCTTCCCAGCAACAGCTCCTTAAGACAACCAGAATTAAAAGAGCCAGATGGGGCGGTAGATCTTTCGCCCATCTGACACCTAAGCTGTGGAATGCCCTTCCACTGGAAATCCGAGCTGCGCCAAATGAAATTTTTTCCAGGAAAAATCTGAAAACCTGGCTTTTCCCACAATAAATAGGCGTTGGCTCAGCTCTTCACTGGCAGAATTCTCCTTAGCGCTGGGAAGCCCTCGGGCAGCCATGCGCTCTACAAATCCAATAAATAATAAAAATATATATCGTAATGGCTGATGCACTTACAACCCGGGAGAATGGACTCAGAAGGTTGTAGGGGCGTCCTGCTCATGCAGGGGCACCTTCACATTTAAAACCGAGCACCCTGCCTTCAGGATTGAAAGGCATGCCTTAGGGGTGACTTATAGGTTTTAAGTGTAGTGACCTCAGATATAGGGAACCTATATCTGTTGTAAGTGGTGTTAGCACCAGCGTACACAGGCTGCAATGGCAGGCCTGTAGTCACAATTTGAGTGGTCTCCCATGGGTGGCATAATACATGCTTCAGCCCATGGGGGACCCTTGGTGTACCTATGTCCTGGGTACCTCAATACCATATACTAGGGACTTACAAGGGTACACCAGTAGCCAATCTGGGGTGTACCTAAGTACTCACCATATCCAATTTAGGGAAGAAAGCACAGAGACTGGGGTCCTGATTAGCAGGATCCCAGTCAGACTAGTCAGAAACAGCATAACACCAGGCAAAAAGTGAGGGTAACCATAAAAGCAGATCCTACAAGCCGCATTCCTGAAACCACTTCCGCCTTTTTAACCCTTCTAAGAAGCAGAACATCAGTGCCAGGTGGGTTGTGTGGATCGAAACATTTGATGGCTTCATAGATGCGCTAGAAGAAGAAGATGAAAAGAAGACAATCAAATACTTGAAATACCTTGCAGGTGATGGGGTGAAAGAAGAACTAAAGAAGATTTCACAAACTGAATCAAAATCATACCAAAATGTTAAGGAAGCATTGGAGGCCAAATTCAAACCAATGCCGAATGTCGACTATGTAAGGTACATCTTCAGCCAAGCACGACAACAGGTTGGTGAAACAGTGGATGAGTTTGTTGAAAGACTTGATGCACTCATTAAGTATTGCAAGTTCTGCGACTTCAACAACGAAGAAGCCATGCGTGTCAGAATCATCAATGGCTGCCTTTCCGTTTAGAAGGCGCATGTTGAGAGAAACACACAGCTTACAAAAAATGCTGGTGTCTGCAAGAGCAGAAGAACGAGCAGACTGGCGAGGCTCTTCGACATCACAATTGAGTACTGATGAAGAAGATGGGTGTGCGCTGATGGTATCCACCAAAGTGCGGCATGTGCATGTAGGGTTAGCTGGTTGTAAAGAAGAACACAGTTCAAAGGAAATTCACCAAACAAAACAACAAACTTCATTTTGGACACTGCCCCAAAATTTCATTGAAAGTGAACGATCACCTAATAACTTTCACCATAGACAGTGGTGCATCCTTTAATATCATGCCCATGGAAAAGTTTAACAGCCTGTCTCCTGTGCTTCTCCTCACTCCATCAGGAATGAAGGTGTATACCTGGGCCGCGTCTGAACCACTGCAAAGCTAGGAGTCGTTCTCAGTGACAATGCAACACAACAAGACATCAGTGCAAGCCGCCATTCGTGTTCTAGAAGGGACTTCGTCGAGTGCCTGTCTGCTCAGTTTTGCCACTGCTGACATGGGATTGATATCCCTCAACTACAACCTCTGTGCTCAGCCGGAGATCACGAGCCAATTCTCATCATTGTTTCATGGCCTGCGAAAACTCAAGAAAATGAAAGTACACCATCATATCAAAGAGGACATTTGCACTCTTGCTCAGCGACATCGTAGAGTTGCTTTTTATCTGCAAGAAGCTGTAGAGAAAGAACCGGAAGCCCTTTTAAAGCATGACATCATTGAACGTTCTACAGATTCACATCATGGGTTTCACCCATGTTGTTAGGACCAAAAATGGACAGTAGCGGGTCAGTGCGCATCTGCATTGATATGTGCCAAGCAAACAAAGTCATTGAGAGGAAAAGACCCCCATGTCCTCACATAGCGGATATGATTATGCAATGAACGGAGCCAAGGTATTTTCCCATCTTGACCTGAATAAAGGATACCATCATCTCGAACTGGAGGAGAACTACAGGTACATTACTACTTTTTCAACTCATGTTGGTTTATTCAGATATAAGAGACTGAGATTTAGAGTATCTGGCAACATAAGTCTAGTCAAGGATTGTGGTAGAGGCAGAATAGGGCTAATAGATGTAGACAGTAAGACGCAGTAGGTAGGCAGGTGCCAGGTACAGTATGGCTTAGATAAGGTAGGTATGGCAGTACTAAAATATTTATTACAGGCCAGGTGTGGCAGGCACCACAAGCTCCAGTGCAGATGTGTGGTGACAGAGCAAGACTTAGAGCAAACTTGTGGTACAAGGCTTGGCACAACCTGATATGTCTCCCAACATGTCCCTCCTCAGCAGAACCTATTTGTCTCCACAGCGGAAGAGCTCGCCCTGAAGCTGGCAAAGGCAATCGAATTAGGTGATAAAAAGACCTCCATAGAATGTGCCGAACACCTTGCAGAGCTGTATGCGCGAGTGACAGTGCAGTTAAAGCAAGAGGCCTACCCCAAGCAGAACATCAGGTGAGTTGTGATTCTGAGCAAGAGAAGTGTCTGTGTGTCAGCCGGATGTCTGACCGCCGCCTCGCGGTGTGTGTGCTAAGTGTCTGACAGCTGCACTGTTTGTACTTGAATGATCCTGTCTGGAGACCGCCCTTTGTGAGCCAAGTATGTGACTTCCACACTGCTTGGTATGTGTGCACCAAAGGTTGAGTAAACCTAGTGTATAACAGATGTCTGCAACTAAGCCTGATGTCTACAACCACATTGTGCCCTGTGGCTTGGCAATGCACTCCTTCTGAATCAGTTTGGGGTCTAATCTCTGTGGAGAGAGAATGAGAGCAATTGAGAGCCTGCTGTCTTGGCACTGCACTCTTTGTGAGTTTTGCTTCATGTCTTGGCGCCACATTTTAAGTGATCTGAGCACCACAGATAGTGAGCATGAGTATAACTTTTCATGCAAGTTCCTTAATTTGAGGTGTCTAACTATTTAAAAGTTTGTTGCCCCAGGGCAAACTTAGTGTGAGTTAACTGTCTAATGATGATGCTGTGGTGTGAGGGTTAAACTTCTGTGTAGTTCAGGGTACCACTATTTGAATAAGCGTACTCCAGAGGCTTATACTGTTGGCGTAAGCCAGCTACCTAAATTTGGTAGTGTGTGTGTAAGTTCACGAGCCAGGTATGAGACGATGAAAGCATGTTGCATGCTTATACTGTGTGCTGTTGCCTACGCATGGCACTGCCTATTCAAGTTTGCTGCTTGAGGTTGTCACTCCATGTCTGAGTAAGCGTTTGCTGCTTGAGATGATGTTGTATCTAAGGTGGTACTTCCTAGTGAAAGGCCTCAGTGACTGATATTAATACCCGATGTTGAAAATGTATGTATTTTATAGGTAGAAATATAATAATAAAAATACACATCTTCCTGCCCATATTCATTTATCCTATAATATTCAACAAAATCTTTAAAACCTTTTGGACACTGGCCACGCAGCACCTTTGACAAAGGGAATTTAACATTTACAATTTTGGTAGACTCCCTTGTCCACCTTCTTTCCAGGCAAAGTTCAATCTATTAGAGCCCCCTTTGAGGAGGAAAACTTTCCAAACCTTCCTGTAATACTGATTTTTAGAGCATGTCTTAAAGGGAGCCTTATCTTAGGCCTGACTATTTTGTTGTTCCTAACTCCTCAGCAGACAAACCTGTGCTGTGCGGCGTCCCTCAGGTCTCCTGACTCTCATTATTCAGAGTCTATCTTGTGCTGCACACACATTGGCTGCATGGAATAGATTTTACGCTATACATGACTGCATAGCATAGCATGGGCATAGCATGTGGTACCCATCTCAAAGCCAACCTCATCAGTGAGGAGGAATTGGGTATCTGACGACTCACCATATTGGAGCTCAGGGTTTAGTCAATGAGGTCATACTACCTAAAGGCTAATGTATAGGGGTCCGAGATCCTTCTTACCGAAAACATCTCTAACAAGTAAGCTGTAGTCACTGGCCTACATCTATGGGCTTTTGCCGTATGCCAGTTAAAGCGGTGAGAGATTTAGGAGCGATGATTGATGCTGGCCTTTCTCGATCTTGGCAAGTGGCTGGGGTTATGAAAGCATTTTGTTTCTTTCTTCGGGTACTACATAGGCTTTTACTCTTTCTAAATGTTTCCCTCCACGTAATGGTGGCCAACCCATTTCTTGACGTGAGGCTGGACTTTAGCAATGTTGTGTACAATGAATTGCCTGCAAAAAACACTATTAGACTGCAGCATATCCAGGAGGATGTAATCCCTGCTTTTCTGCCCTCAGGAAATTAGACCCTGTTGCTGCTAAGCTCAAGTATTTTATTTGATATTCAGTATTGAAAAGGATCTCTTTCGAAGGGGCATGTTATGGCATCATTTTACTTCTTTTTTGGCTTCCCCTTTTTGGTCAAAATATTTGAGACCCAGTCTTTCTCGCAAGCTGCATTTTACCCCGGAAAGCTTTTACAGTTCCTAATGTTGGATATAAAAAATGGAGCGGACGATCTTTCACCGGCCAAGGGGATAGCTTGTTGAATGCTCTACCTATGTTTTTGAAAGTAGAAAATAACCGTCTGATATTTGGAAATAAACTAAAAACCTGACTTTTTGTTCATTAGGGATTCCTAACAAGTGCCTAACTAGTCACTTCTCTATCACATCACCAAGATACCTTCTTTGAGGGTGGATGTCCATGCTAGTAAATTAGCCAATTAGATGAAGGTGACACTGCTCAAAATTTGATAGTATTATTATGGGTGGTGGTGGTGTGTGAATGTAAGTTCTTTACCAGGAGACCTACTGTATGTGAACTCCATGAGTATGCTTGCTGCTAGGGAATATCAATGAGTTCCCAGTTTCACTCCCTGGAGGGGTGGGTGATTGTGAGTATATCCATGTACTGGAAAATGGTTGAAATTATTATTAAAGACCGTACACTAAATTTGCAAATCTGACTTACCATGTCCCCTGTTTAGAGCTGAACTCTGTGTCTTGCACATATGTGGACCTGAGCTTGGTATGTTTAAAACATTAGGTCTGACAAGAATCAAACAGGTTTATAATGCATCTAAGAACATTTAGATTCCCATAGATGCTTGGGTAGGAGAGAAAAGTAGAGAAGGCGAGCTTGGTGCTTCTATTTTTTAAGCAACGTCTGATTGGTCCTCTCAAGCACCTCACGCTGGTTGTCGGGAAGATTCTTCCAGCATTTGTCCCCTGCTGCATAAACATCTCCCATCCATCGTATGAATATTGAACCCTTATTGAAGCTCCCGTATTGGAGCTGAGCACCTGTGTTTTTTAGGTCTCGCTGAACCAGCGCATGCGCTGCTCTGCGAGACATTTAGTTAGTGGCTTTTCAAAGTGCTACCACAATCTTTTCCTGGCCTCAAGCTTGCGTTCACGAGCGCGTGCACGCGCGCAGCCGCCATGTGGCTTTCATGGCTCATTAAGCCTTGCTCTCCCAAGCGCCTCGCTCTGCCCCTCCCCCACCACAGAGCGCGTCCCTGCCATAACTTTCGCTTTCATGGCCGCGCAGCCGCGTTACTTTCACGGCCACGCAGCCAATGCTGGTCTAATTTATCACTGCATTATTTTGTTTTTAACGCCAGAAGCCGTTTGCATTCTGGGATATCTAGTTCTTTAAATGCAAACTTCGGCCGTCGAGCTCGCCTCTGTCCCCGGAACCAGTTAGCATTGTGGGACTTGTAGTTCCGGTTCGCTTGTTGCTTTCAGCTTTTGGGCCCCGCAATAGCAGCTCTGAGGGCCCAGGCTCCTCCTGCGTTTTCGCGATGCCTGGTTTCACGTGCTGTGTGCCTGGATGCTATAGCAACTCGCACCGCGACAGGGAGTTGCACTTCTACACCTTCCCCAAGGACCCGGTGCTGCGTCTGCTCTGGCTTAACAATATGTCCCACGCGGGCATCAGCGGTTGTTTCAGTACTTTTCAGCCCACGTCAGGCCATCAACTCTGCAGCCTGCATTTCCCTGGCGGCCGCAACACTTACAGTTTACGCGTGCCCACCATCTTCCCTCTGCAATGGGTGAATCAGCAGCGCCGGGCCCGCCGTGGGGGCAGCCGAGGACGGAAACAGCCAGCCAGCTAATCAGACTCTGCAAGAGGACACTGCGTGGCATTTGTTCAGCATCGCATGTTGCTTCTCCCAGCTGCACAGGTCTTCGGTAAGTGTTAATTCACTTAATCTCCCCCGTGCCATCCCTGCCCCCCCCCCGCCTCCCTCTGGTTGCTGCTTGTTTAGTTAGTTTGGTTTACTTTTAACCCCCTTTCACTCCAACATCACTTCTTTTCTGTACATTCCCGCTCTGAAGTCTCTAATTTCATTCGCACCCCCGATTCTCCTTCACCATCCCTCTCCCGCCTTCTCTTCGCCAGCTTCACCTCTCTTATTCTGCTCTCCCCTTATACGTTCTCCCTGGCCTTTTCCGTGCTATCACCAACTCGCTAAAATCCCTTCCCCTTTTACATCCTTCCTTTTCTCACCAGCACTACATATTTATTTGCATTCACAGCTATCCCAGTGGCGTAACACAGGCCCCCGCAGCCCCCACAATGCGGGGGGCACCCCAAGCTGCAAGGGGCCCCCTCAGCACAATACCTTGGCCAGAGAGCCCCTCCACGTACCTTGATGGGGGGGGGGGGGCCCAGAATTTTCATTACGCCACTAAGCTATACACTTTCCTGCCATCTCCATCTTGCTAAAAACACCTACTCCCCTCTTGCTGTCTCCGGCTCACTCTAGCTGCACCCACCCGCACCAGTTGCCTATCCCGTCCTCATTGCAGAGCACTCTACAGCATAATTTCCGCGTGTTCTACCTCTGCACACACTAATTACTGTGCAGCTAGAAATACTTTTCATGCTGTCCACCCTCTGTGGTAGGTGTCGGGTGTGGCGTCCTTCCGGCAGGTGCGGCACGCATGGGTTATTCTTCACTCGTGGCCAGGGATCACACCATACCGATGGACGCTTTCCGGGTGGGGGGAAGCTCTACAGTTTCTGGCATCTTTGTAGTTTTTTTGTGTGTAGACTAATGTGCATGTGGGCCTCCATCCACCACTCGCGCATAACAATGGTGTACCATCACTGCACGTGTGCCAGTCTATACAGTGGGCATCATCACACAAATTGTGCCAATCTATGCAACAGGGCACCATTACTGCATGTGTGCCAATCTATAAACGGGATGCCGTGACTGCAAGACTTGACACTGATAAAGTCCCAAAGGCGAGACTTATTGGCTATGCCAATGCTTGTTTTGTTTTTGCTACCTCATCTAGGAACTCCATTGGTTGATAAGGCTTTGTGTGTTTGTGTCACCTTGTGGTTTTGGAGTATCCTGTGGTTTCCTTATCGGATAAGATTGGAGTAAATTTGGAGTTTGTTTCAATCAGTGAATGCATCTATCATCCGTACGTAGTGGATTACGCCCCTGGAGCAGCTCTCTGCATGTATGATGTGAGGTCCCTGGCCTTGAGTTTGGTTTGTTGCACAGGAGGAGGTCTGGATGTTTGTACAATAAGTCAAGACTTCACTCTTAGATGAATATATATGGGTTCTTATGATAATACTTGCTTCCACTACTCTTTTTTCAGACTGCGGGTCAGTGTTGAAGATGCTGGGTCCCTGACAGCGCCCATCACACTGAAGGTCAGCGCTGACATGACGGTGTCTACGCTGAAGGATCTGGTAAGAGAATAGGAACTGTCACAAAGTGGCCACAACGAGAACGGAGGCATGGAGGATGAATGCAAAGACGCCTCATCTCTGGCAGTTGTGTGCTTTGTTGATACATTTTCCATGGTTCGGGAGTCAGTGTTGGGGGTTGGAAAGGTTCTGCCACAGGTGAGGCTGTCCAGGCATGGGCCGGGTCACTATGTAAATGAAGGGGTCTGATAAGGGGTTGGTAACTTTTAGCTTATCATATCAGAATTGGCTAGGTAGAAGACCACATCAGTCTCTATGGTTCAGCGATGGCATTTAGTGGGAGATTGCTAGCAGGAGGGTGGTAAGTGGTGGAAAGGAAGCCACATTCGAATGTTGAGTGACCAGCAGTGGAAGTTTCCATTTTAGAATGGGTGATGTATGGTAGAAGGATGCTTATTGGCTAGGGAGGGCAGGGTTGATATTGGGTGGGTAATTGATGGCATATGGTTTGTTGGTATCAGTCCTGGAAAGTGAGGGGTAGTTGTCATTGTGGGTTTAGTGTTGAATAGGTCAGTGTTGGCCTAGTATGGCGAGTGTTGGCTTGCGTGGCATTGTTGGCATTGGGGGGGCTCGGTGTCAGCCTGTGGCTGTACTGAAGAAGTGGGGACAACGTACAGGTGTGGGCCAGAGGGTGAAAAGTAGCAGCCTAACCCAGCTCGCTAAGCTAGGCCGTGCAGCTTTGTTCTTTGAGCAAGCTTTACTCTGCTACATCTGTGATGGATATGGGCAAATCAATCATCACAGGTTTTTCAGACCTTGTGGCCCGGGGGGGCCTTCTGTACATGTTCCGTATGAAATGTTAGTGATGCTTACCTCATTTTATTTCTGCCTCATTGATGATTCAGGTGTTTAAGGAGTACAACTTTCACCCAAGTGTGCAACAGTGGGTGATTGGACAGAGGCTCCCACACGACCAGGAGACCCTGCACTACCATGGCATCCGCAGGGATGGCGACACAGCCTTCCTGTATATCCGATCTGCCAAGCAAGCTAAGCTTACCCCTGCGCACCTGGAGAAAGCACAGCGTCAGATCGTTTTGGGGGGTGAGCGAACATACTAGTGTGTTGGAAAACAGCATGGCTGGTGATGGGAAATGTGAAGTATGGAATGCAGACACTGGATGTGCCTTCTCCTTTTGAAGCCATTTTTTTCACTTTCTTGTACTTCTGTCATTACCATCCTACTTCTGTACACCACTGCAACAAACTGGGTAGTGTGTATATACTTTGGGATAAAAAGGAGATGCAAAACCTAGCAATGGTAATATGAAGCTCTTTTTTATGGCAAATCATGTGTCAATCATATCCTTTATTCAGAAAGCCTGAGAAAATTGTTTACATGTTTTTAGGATAAATTACCTTACCATGGGAAGTTCTTGGGGGCTGAAAGAGACCCAGAGAGGGAGAGAAAGGAGGGGCATTAAATCGTATATTAACTCTAGGTTCACTTTTGTTTATTACTGGAAATGTTGACTTCTTCATAAAAACCAGCAGACAATTGACTCTGGAGGGATCTCAGAGACCAGAGACATAGCAGAGTGGGTCTATTGTGAGCCCAACAAGAAGGCAGAGCTCTGTGGGACCTACAAAATTACACCCAATGAATGTAACTCTCTAGATGGACTGCAGTCTCACGTTTCTGCTCGCTCTGTCATCATGAAAGTAAACCACACAAGTTCTACCACTAATCTGCAGTGCACTGAGAATTGTTTTCGTGCTGACCTGTAACATACTTTGAGATGGTCCTGCTTGGCACTGGGTTTGGAAACGTGTTACCACATTTCCCCAGTTGAGTTCCTGTGGTTAGCCAGTGACACACGATTGTGTTTCAGACACAGATCTCTGATAAGCCAGGTTTTGGTAATTTATTAGTTGTGCTGAAGTGTGATAGGTGATCTGATTAGGAACTTGGTTGATTTAAGACCGAAATCAACCAAATGCTATCACAGTTGGCTAGAAGGAAACCTAAGTTGGCTATACAAGCTTTGCCAGACCTACCAGCACCCCTGCAGGACATCACAGGAAGTGTGAATGAAATGCTGCTACAAAAGTTGTACTTTCTGTTGCACCATCACTGACTGCCATGTTGTTGTCATTTGGAGAGCCTGCTCCTAATTTGAAACAAACTTTCCATCCCCAAATTAAATCGTGCTACCAAAACTGAAGGTGTTTGATGTGCAGATCTCAGTGAAGAGCTATTTTATGCCCCGTCTTTGTCCCAGAGAGGCGGTACAGAGGAAATTGCGCCACAGCTTCATAAGAGGAAGTTGGAATCCTGCGATCAGGAAAGTGATTCAGCTTGAAAGTGTTAGACCAGTTCACACCATCTTGTGACTCCCAAACACAGTTGAAGGCAGTTTGACATTCGTAAGATTTGTTTGCCTTTGTGTATTCTGCACTTTAAAACGTTCTGGTCCAGTTAGTTGTGTGTGTAAAACTTTCATTTTTATCGTTCGGTATTTTTGCTTTTTAGTTTTTTAAAACTGCTTGTGCTGTGTTATATTTTATTCTTTGGTTGTGTGTGAAAGCTGCTCCGTTGCTAGCATGTCAATGAATTCTGCAGGTTACAGTGCCATCGTGCTGCATCGTTTTTAGGTCTCGCCTACGCAGCGCGCATTCGCTGCATAGGAGGGCCTTTAGCCGTCGCTCTGCTCTTTTTGGAAGCACATACTCGTGCTTGTGGCGGCATCTCCCGTGCGGGAGCGAGCGAGCAGCGGCGCGCATGCTAATTGTCTGTTGCTCGCTCCCGCAAGGCGGATGGTGCCACAAGCACGAGTGTGCTTGAAAACAGTGCACGGCTCTCTCTCCTGAAACCAGCTGCTGTTACGAGTGCATTTGCCTGCTCTTTGGCGGCCGCGCCACGCTCCCTCACGCTTCCAGCCTTTCTATCTCTTGCTCCTTTCTCTCAATGTTTCACCCCCTTGCCCCGTCGCTCTCATCCCTTCATTTAAGACCTGACTGATTCTCTGCATTTTCCAGTTGCACCCGATGCTGTTTTAGCCTTGCTGATTGCTTTCATTCTCAGCCCCTCCCCGGCTCCAGGAAACAAAACTTTACCTTTTTGTTCCTCGAGCAGCCAGGAAAGCGAAACCGATGTTGGGCCTGGATTGAGGCAAGCGTTCCCTCACGCTTCCAGCCTTTCAATCTCTTGCTCCTTTCTCTCAATCTTTCACCCCCTTGCCCCGTCGCTCTCATCCCTTCATTTAAGACCTGACAGATTCTCGGCATTTCCCAGTTGCACCCGATGCTGTTTTAGCCTTGCTGATTGCTTTCATTCTCAGCCCCTCCCCGGCTCCAGGAAACAAAACTTTACCTTTTTGTTCCTTGAGCAGCCAGGAAAGCGAAACCGCAGTTGGGCCTGGATTGAGGCCAGAGGCCCTGTATTCTGCTTGCTCCCCCGTCGGAGGCCTCTCTCTCCCTGTCATCCAGAAGCCCACAGGTTAGCATCTTGTGATTTTGGGAAAATCACTTAATCAGAATGTGTCCGTCTGCAATGCAACTGGTGCTCATGTAAAGCGCTCCGATTACCTTCGGGTCGATTTCGCGCTATATAAAACGGCAAAAAAAAAAAAGACTGCGTCACAATTGACTACAAGCCCACTAGAAAAAACTTTACTAGTCTATTATGTGGTTCGCAATAAAACTGTGTTTCCCTTGGTTCTGATGAGTGTATTTCCGAGACCTGTTTAAAACGACCTATTTTTTATATTCATTATCTGCATTTGAATTCTGTGTTTAACAGGTCACTAAACTCACAACTCAAACTCACAACACACAACACTCTTGCTGAATCTTAAAGTGGACCTCCTTTTTCGAACGTCCGTGCCACAGCGCTGTGACGTCACTGTCCCCCGGGGCTATAGCCAGGGCCATTGGAATTAAACGATTTTGCAGCTGCTGTGTTTCCTTATTATTATGGATTTGCCGCATAAACCATAATCTCCTGCATAATTTGCAGATGTACAAAAAAAACTCAAACGGATCAAAAGTAACTAAAAATGCAGCAACACGCATGGCTGCTCAGTGAATGGCTCTTTAAAAGGTTGACTTGCCCTCTTTCTGTTGCTTGTTGCTCTATTTCGCTGTTAAACTGGAACTAATGAGATGAAACCTTTGTGCGGACAGATGTTAACCTGTGGGAAACTGACAAATTATGGAAATAATGCTATTAAAAAATGTGCCACATTATGCCATATAATTTGCCTTCTCTTGCTGCAATATTTAGTCACCCCTGGCATAATTTGGTCCTCCCCTGCTGCCCTGTGACCGTGGCTCTAGCACTGGGACTTGCCCATCTGACTGTTCCACAGCGCCAATGACGTAATTATAAACTCTTCTTTAATCGGTGCTACTGCAATGTGACGTCTGCGTCTCCCTTAAACCAAACCCTTAAAACTGCCCAGCACTTCTGGCACACCAGTCCTAGCACTGCAGTTAATTATTTAACTTATTTTAGAGCCATCAATAAATGGTTTAAATCCTACCTTAAAGCTGTTATCAGTGGTGTGACTTATGCCTTTCCTTTTGTGACCATACACAGAGTTCCGTTGCTCCAGAACACTACACAGATGTCCCAAATTACCAAAAACAATGCAACACAGTAGGATTCATGAAACCTCCCACCGAAGCAGTACCATGAAAACCACAAGGTCTTACAACATATTGTGAATTAAAACCTGAACATCAAGCGTCTGAAGGTACAATAGCTCACAGTCATCCAGCACAATATCCTTGGTGCAACAACATAAACTGTTGCATGGCTAAACACTTATAAGGTCCCAAAGGCGAGACCTATTGGCTATGCCAATGCTTGTTTGTCTCTGTCGGCATATTGCATTTGTGAATCTCATCGGAGGTGGTTTATGTTATCGTCATCCCAAGGTCAATAGCAAAGCCTGTTACTTACAGTGCCACAAAATGACAAAGCTGTAGTTGCAAGTATCATGTAACAGCAAGTGATCTGTTAAGCGTCATTTGGACATTTATCACACTTCCTATGCTAGCTCTATTGTATGTCTGGTGTTAGCAGGGAGCACGTCTTATCTGCTTCTGTCAGTGGAGGGTATTTCTGTAGGGGGCCATTTGTTTTGCGCTATTGGCACATGGCTCACCATTGGAATTCGAGTAGTCAACACTTATACAAGGAGGCGGTAGGTGTCAGAAACTCAGATACAACGTGACACAGTAGATTACACTTAATAAACTCAATAGCCAGCTAGTACTATATCTACAAATAAGAATAGGATTGTTATTCACTCGTAAGTAAAACGAGCAGTCAAATATGATACACAAAAACAGAAGGTGCTACAACCTTTCAGGGCCAGGATATTATCCAAACCTTTTTTTAGCCCTTAATTTGTCCGGGCTATGTTTTTTTTATGACGGTGCTATCCTATTGGTTTGTGCTTGAGGCGTTGCTGCGTAAATGAAGGACTTATTTGGTGTTTTCCAACACTGTTTACATGAGCCCGTTAATTGACCATTTCAAGTCACTGGAACAGGTTACTGAAAGAAATGGGACACTGTAGCAATCTTACTATGATATATGTGACTCTGTTTCAGTTGCCTGGGCTCTGGCCTGGCTACAAGGCTGGACAGCTCAGTGGACTGGCACCCTAACTGCTTAGTTTCCAGCACCAAATTTACGGAGCAGTTTCCCAACCCAAAACCACAATGCCCAAACAATATTCCTACCAAATGCAGTCAGTGGTGCAGTTCTGGGTTCCTTCACAGTCTGTGTCCAAATCAATGGTCTTATGTGATAGTGGGGACAGAAGTCATTGGATTGCTTATGAAGTCCTCTAGGTACCTAATATATACTGAAACCACTAGTTGCAGTACAATATTTCCAGTTGCAGGATGCACCCATTGGAGAAGGGGCCCTTACTGGACCCCAGTGCTTCACACAGTCCACTGAGATCTGAACATTAGGGTTAAGGATGGACCGTGCCTACAATAATATCTCAGAAACCATAAGAGTCAGAGGTGGTTCAAGTGTTCAAGACCTCCTGGTCTCTGTAAGACTGGAAAAGGGGATAATACGAGGCATCCTAAAGGGAAGGCAACAACAGTGAAGGTTGACCAGTTCACTTCATGAAAAGACTAATTTGCAGCAGCTCAACTTGGACAGAGCTTCGTCTTTCTCTTTGCTTCTCCAGGTCACCCAAGATCTCATCTCTTGGGTCATATTGGTTCCTTGAGGTATCTTCCAAGTTGAGTATCAAGGCAGATGGGCCTTTTGCAGATTTTCCCAGGATCAAGACCGCTTTTCTGTTTGCAGCTAAAAAATTAGCAACTCACTTTTCAGGACAGGTCAGGCCAAGCTGCATAGTTTCTTATAAGAGATCGGTAGGAGAACTGCAGCCTGGCTGAGGGTCTGTTCCCGGTAGTGCATTTGCACTTGTCTGGGGCTCACAGTCCACTGGATGTACAAACATAAGAGTCAAGGGGATCCGTATTTATCCTACATCGGTGCCTGGTGCAGGAACCTTTTAAACTAGTTAGTCTTTCTGCAATTCAGGAGATATATATTTTCCTCGTTGTCTCTTGGCTTTCACAGGCTTCAAGAGCAGAAATGCCCAGGTCAAACCATCTTTGACTGGTTAGGGTGAATTGAGGGCAGCCTTCAGACAGAGTTTGGAAAAGGAAGAGTTTCACTAAAGTGGGGCTAATGCTCTGTAAACAAAGAAAAGGGACTTGGAAACCTCCTGAACTCAAAGGACGAGATTGGATTTGTGGAGCACAAGGATGTGTAGGCTACCATGTCCAGTATGGGCAAAGCATGGCCTACAAACCACTATCTTCTACTTCCATGTGCAATGTCCCAATGGACACCACTATTCACTCTTGTACCATGAAACCCACTCTCCCCCAGCATGCATGCACTATCTCACAAACAAGGTAGGCAAGTGACCGACTTAAGGCAGCCTACCTGGATGGACCTTTACTAAGGAGAGCTGGTAGGCAGCCTCTTCAGAGGGGTTCAGGCAAAAAAAACAAATGCCTCTGGACTAGCATTATGCTGGTGCCTTAGTCCGACTCCCCGTAGATTGGGGTTGGGGGCAGGAGCCACTGTCACTCAGATTAGGTGGTCACGTAAGGTAACCTCATGTCAGCGAAGCTAGTAGCTTCTGATGAGTCACAGACAAAGAAATGTCATGCAACTCCATTGTGCTTACATGTTGTCGATTTCAATGAAGGAAAAACATGGAGGATGCTAGGAAAAACATACAGGGCAGGGACACTCGGCTTTTCCAAGCCACCCAGAGGCCCTTCTTCCCAACACCAGCATGGTGGAATCCTCTGTAGCCCAGCCAAGAAAATAACTTATGAAGTAAAATTGTAACTGTTTGTTCATTTAATATCTTTTTTTTTTCTTTTTCAAAACGGTTATTGTCCGTTCTATTTGTATAACTTTTCTAGAAGGACCTGTGGAAATAACCTAATGGATATACATTTTAAACCTGTGGAAATAACCTAATGGATATACATTTTAAAAATGCTCACAGGGTGGAGACATTATTCCTTTTAGACTGCAGGGTTACATCGAAATGTCTCCTGTCCCTTCCTAGAAATCTTTTTTTTTTTTTTTTTTTTTTTACCACTTGTCTTTAACAATTAATATTGTCTGCTTTTTATGCATTAACAAATTGCTAAATATTGTTGCGATGTGCTTGGGCGTTGGTTCAAGGTCCATTGCCATACGCATTATAGACTTTCCTTAGTACTTTGGCCAGGCTGAAGAGTTTCTGTTCATTGCATGGGCGTGGTGCATTGTAGACTGAAATGGCTGTGTTGTAACTGTTTGTGCCATAAAAATGCCTTGTGACTGCAAATTATGCCTAAGGTTGTTTGCTCCTGTGAGCAACAGGAACAGCCACGAGTATAAAAGACTCACTTGTAATATTTCTGTAAAACTACTGAAAGGCTGTGCATCTCCACAAACCTCCCCAAATCAAGGGTTGTCATATTGAGACATGAGCCTTAAGTTATTGTTACATCTGGTATAATATTTGTCACAACCAAATTTGGTAAAAACCTGTAAAAAAATCAGAAAGTAGCAATGTAGTTCTTCACGTTAAAGGATGTAGTGTGAAAGAGGGTCATAAAGCTGCCTTGGATGTGGTAACCTAGAGACACAAGTATCTCAGTTTAGGAATGCTGGTGCATCCTTGTCAGGGCTCGAAAAATCCAAAAAATGGTACTAGTCCTGCAGGTCTAGTACCTTGAAAAATCTCCTCGACCTAACTGCAACCTGCTTGACCTCCGTCTCTGAAAGCGGAGAAAATGTGACAAGATAACAAGATTTAAAGGCATCTTTATTGCTCATTAACTTTGTGAGCAATAAAAATGCCTTTAAATCTTGTTATCTTGTCACATTTGCTCCGTTTTCAGAGACAGAGGACAAAAGTTAGTTTGTCTTCCTACTCGCCAGAAAGGGCGAGTAGGACCTAAAAACAGCTCTCCCTCGTTAAATTTAGCTTGCATATGCGAGCGGTCGAGTGGATTTTTCGAGCCCTGCTTGTGAAAAGCTGAAGCTATTGTCTGAAAATAGAGCTGGGGTTCCACTGTTATGTCATGATTTTTAGATGGCATGGTCCGAGCCAATATCTTTGCTCCTTGTCCTCTTGTGACAAAGGCTGCATGCTATCTTCTTGTTTGGCGATGTCGGGCTGGGGAACCGTAATTTACCATTAATTCCATTGTTGGATATCATGTTGGATACCAAGAAGGATGGGATTCCCTCTGTATGTGGTGGGTTTTTAATAAAATGGGGATAGCTTTGAGTACTCAGCAGTCAGTGGATTGAATGGCTGGGTGTTTAAATCTTGTAAGAAATGACGAAAGATAGTGGAAGTATTGGGGGGGGGTGGACATCTGCTGCGCAATACTACAAACTAAAAATGACCGCACTATAAAAAAACTTCATGATCTTTAATGTATGCCTAAAACATTTTTATGGGGCTGTTACTCAAACGCCCAGTGTCCTAGTTATGGTATGGAAGCTGTCGATTAGTGTGTATGTCTGCTAGACGCTTTATGAATTTTGGAAATGCATATTTCAGGAGCATAGCATTTTTACTTGGATCCATCTTATTCTGTTTCTCATTCATTTTACCCCAGTCATTCCCAGGACCTGTCCTCTTGAGAGACATGGAGTTTTTTTTTTAATTCCATGCTTCTTACTTGATTTTGTATTGTTAAGGGAAGTTAAGTAGCGATCCTCCCTACTATAGGTTTTGGTGGAATAGTTTTATGGATTTGTATGTCATGGAGGTATCTAATTAAAAAAAGTGGGGCTATCTCACGTAAGATGAAACAGATTTGGGTACCTCTTGGGACCTTGTAGAATAGATGCGAGTGATGAAATGTATCTTTTTAATATTTATTAACTATTTATTGGTATGTCTGACTATTAATCCCTTGTATTTATTTTCTATTTATTATATTCTTTGATATGATTTGAGCATTACCTTTAAGTAGCCATATGTAATTATTCTTTTTTTTATCTTAATGCTTCCCCAAACAAACAATAAAAAGGATGAGGTAAGGCAAAGTCTCCCGCTCCGATTCAAGTCCCTGAATTTAGCAGCATGGCTCGTGATTTAGTCTTAGAATTTGGAGACTTGGATCCCCAACATTGAAGCAAGGACAAACTGCAAGAGGCTTGTGAAGTAGTTAAGGAAGCAAGGACTCTGCTTGTTGGAAATGTTTTTACGTGGTGTGTTCAGGCAGGTAAGACACCATTCCCTCACACAGGACTTCAACACTTGCATGGGATCTAAATCCAGTGCTAGGTACATCATTGCTTATGGTTAACAAAATGCAAGCTTTAGCGATTTAAGACTTCTTCATACAAATAAATATATGGTCGAGAACACATCCCGAATTTATCCCTTATGTAGTGCCTGTATTCCTTGCAAAGAAAGCCACCCAAAACTGGTACCAGAAACATCCTTGTTGACATCTAGTGCCAGGAGGGACCTTCCTTATTACATTGATAAGGCAAAGATATTTAGGAACACTGCTTCACTTGTTTTGTATGTGTAGTTGTATAGTGCTTACTTGAATTATTTTTTTTGGGTCCCATAGTGGTTTCCCATAGAATCTTGGTGCCTTTTGCTATTTGAGGTAAACATTGATCAATGGTAAGATTGTCTGCTAACACTATATTTCATTGAACTTTATGTTCTTCAAAGGTGATTTATATTGGAAAGTGGCCTCCAAGATTAGAGTAGCCTAGTGTATTGTTAGCTATGGATGATATTGGATTGTTCAGCTCTGTTCTCGATCTGTGTAGGACAGTATGTGCAAGGATAAGTATTCATCGAAAGACGTTGCAGTTTGTTTCTCTTTCACTGGGTCTACAGTTGTCCACAGCTGAGCATCAGGTAGCGGTTATGTTTTGATGTGGTTCTGATGTGAGTCGAATATGGATTCCAGCTACTGTGGTAAAACTGCATTCCCATTGTTCTGCCCCCGCCCCTCCCCCCCCCCCAACCACCAAACCAACCAGATTAAAATTTGAGCTTACTGCAGGCATTGAGTGTAGTGGAACTGGTTCCTTTGGTAAATGTGGATTTCTCAGAGGCAATTCAGAATATGACCTGGAATTCCACATAGTTATGCCGACAGCAGTTCGAATGAGGGGCTACATGGCTTGGGGCCGCCTTGTGTGATTGTTCATGCCAGGGGTTGGATAAATGGATTTGTTGATTTAGTGCATTACGTGCTCCATGTCGAGTAATGCATTATGGATTGGGAAATTTATTCAGTTGTTTTATTTATTATCCTGAAGAATACTACAAATGAGACAGAGAAGACATTTGACATGTAAGAAAGCTGCAACACTAACTTCAAATGGAAACACGACATTGTTAGGTATAACCTAGGCAGCATCATGGTTGACAGTACACATCTTTAGTAGGAATTATTATCATTATTTAAGTAAATTGCTTTTAGTTAATTAAAACCTTTATATTCACAGAAAAAGATATTGGACACGCGGTACGGGTTTAAAAAACAGTTTTTGCATTTTAATTCTATTATAACACTTTGAGCGAGAGTATGCCTAAATTATCGTTAAAATTAACCACCTATCACTCTCCAAATATTGGTAAAATGTGTTGCGGGGTGATAAAGTGCCTGCTCTTGAGAGTACTTTATGGAACCAAAAACAGAGTGTTACATTAATCATGCATCCTTACTCATGTAACAGTCAGACACCTTCCGATTGTTCATAGTTCTTACATCCTACCAGTGCCTACTTATGTTGAAAAACTTAAATCCTTTATTCTGGTTTCAAAGATGTTCAGAAAGCTCACAAACCTTATATATAAACAAATATTTTCTAGGTTTAGTGCTGCAATAAGAGTTTGTTGACAGGTTAGGACAGTTGCTTGAATAAATAACTTTTGTAGCATGGTTCTATGTGTGGCTAACATGACCGGACAGATACAGAGTATGTGTAGTATAGTCTCTCTTATGCAGAACCACACAGTGCACACATGATGACTTATGAGGTTTTTAGCCAAACAGGCGTTTTGTCCAGCATTAGTTGAACACCAAAACGGCAACACAAAAACCTGTTTTTAATGTAGATTGAGCAACCTATATGAAAGTAAGTGTGAAGTTTTAAACGTGTATAATTGTTAATAAGTAGCCAGGCTTGGGCATGTTCAGCAAGGGTCACTTTGTCTTTATGGACAGTCTTCTAGCCGCTTTGTTTACAAGCCCTTTGAAATCGTTAACAGACGTTGAGTTTGTCCAGAGGTAACCCGCTTGAAGTAACTGTAGAGATTCATCCAGAGATGTCTGAAGTGTGAGTCCGCACACAGGGTGCTAATCTGTAGCCAAGTGCGATAGGCCAGACAACTGAATTCAGTCGATCTGAATCAGTGGCAGATCTTTAGAAACGAGCACTTCGTGGGCAAGATTTGTTTTGTTAAACTAAACTCAATTCGCATTTGGGCCTGAGGTGTAGTTTGGTAGTTTGACTACTGTTCTGTAGTCCTTTGCAGTTAATGTATCCAAAAGCTTACCTACCTTTCCTCTTGTTATCTCACAGCCATTTGTGATGGTCGGGAGTAGCTTTGCCTTCATTCATTTCAATGGGGGGGGGCAAAGTTTTGGGCCCCGTAACACTCTGAAATCCTGAGTTCAAGTACGCTGCCTTCTATTTCATCCTCTCTGTATGAGGAACAAAGATGCCTCTGGAATTGATTATCACACCAAGATATTTACACTGTGTTTCACTTGCGAGGTGGCATCTGTGGATGTACCATGAACCAGAGGTTTGGTTTTCTTACTGATTTTTATTGTCTTGGTTTTTATCAAGTTATTCCACAGTGTAAACATTTTGAGTTGATCGAGGAGTCTCTGCAGTACAACAATTGTCTTGTTCATTAAGAACAAATCATCGGCATATAGTATGTTCGATAACAAAAAAAACAAACTGAGTTTAAGTGGTTAACTACTTGGACATGTCTGAGAATGTATAGGTTGAAAAGCAAGGGGGCGAGAACGCACCCTCGCTTCAGACCTGAAGATGTGTACATTTTATGCAAGTGTCTACTGCCATCTCCTGTTTTTACTCATAACCATATATCAGTGTATAAAAGCTGTATAGCTCTTGAGTAGTTCGATTGGTGTCCCAGAGGTGGTTCATTTCTGCCACAGAAGTTTCTGAGGTACATAGTTAGATGTCACCTTAAAATCGACAAAGTAAGTAAACAATGTCGTTTTTGAGCAAAGGGTGCTTTCTATGCATAAAGGGTGGCGAGATTTAAAAGGGTACCTGAGCATGGATAGAACCCATGAATTTAATTACATGTTTGCTGCCCAAACTCGAAATTCCTACAGGATGAGGTTAGCATATACCTGGCCTCTATGTCCAGGAGGTCTTTCAGCCGGTCGGTATTTGGCTGGGTTACTTCAGTCACCACCCTTAAGGTTGGGATGTATCATTTATCCCATTCATGAATCTGGAATATCTTGTACTGTCCCCACTGAGTTGTACAGCTTGGTTAGAATGTTTTCCCAAAATGCAGGACTAGCTTTAAATAGTGCTTGTGGCAGGCCGTTTAGCCCTGGTGCACCTTCAGCTCTGGTTTTTTTCATTATTGCTTCTAGTCTGTTTTCTATTTGACCATGAGTGTCTTTAAGAAGCCCATTGTGGTCTAGGGCCTCGGCCTTGACGTGCTGCTGTTCGATTTCTAACTTATTTTCTTGACCTTTATGTGACCGAAACAGTCACTGGGATGCCTTTATTGGTGTCAACTACTGACAAATGCTTTTTGTCCCTCTGATGTGAGGCTGGTGGACCAGGGACGTGACAGCATTGTTTAATGTACAAAGCTCTGGTGGCAATCTAATGGAATAGTGTTTTCTCAAGTAGTTTGCCCAAGTTTATTTGTTAATATTGGCATTAAGCTCTTTAGTAGGGCCCTTGCATTTTTTTCTAATCATCTTCCGAAAGGTTTTGAGGTTTTTTTGTCTACATGAGTGAAGAAGTTTTGCTCAATACTGGTGATTGTGATATTTGTTTTCCTTCCATACTGCTTTCTTGTAAAACGGTCACATTTCACTGGCCCTGGTCTGTTGCTCTTTGTAAGTGTAGTCAATTTTTGATTGTCAATATTCTCTGTTTAGATGTTTTATCATTCAGGGAGGTTTTTTTAATCTGTCTGTCATTTGTTGAGTGGAAAAGTTCTTTCTCATGTAATAAGTGGTGAGCAATCTCCCACAAAACCATTCCCACATTATTATGGTGTTATGTGAGTTTTTTTTTTCTTTCAGCAGGTTCATACGTTTAGTTAATATTTATTTATGTATCCATTCTTGCCATCTTAACATCTTTATCTGAGGTTGCATCTTAAAAGAAGTTGTTTGAAGTTCTGTGTGATTGCACATTGGATCTCAATTCACTAATTTGTGGGTTATGATCACTCTCTTTGCGATTATTCTATCCTGAAATTTGCAGTATAGGTAAACAGAACAAAGAAAGCTATTGATAAATCTATTGTGGTGGTGGATTTCGAGGTCATATGTGTCCACACCGGTGGATTATTGGCCGCTCAGTATTCTCATACCTGACGTTGCAAGAAAGGTTGCCAATCTAAGTCCTTATCTGTCCCTTAGTCTCGTTTTAGGATGTATCTGTACTGGTATGTTCCATGCTAAATCTTGTGAAATTATATTGTCATCATGATCTTGATGATGGAAATGGTTTAGGTTAAAATATCCTGACATCAGGTATGAGGCATCATGTTCTGTTTTAGTTCCATAATAATTGATTCCATTTTTAGGTCTCGCCTAGCGACGCAGCGCAAAGCGCTGCTCGCTATGCGAGATCTATTGTTGTCGACTTCTGTCGGAAGGGGGACAGGACATGTGCACGCGTACGGCACAGCCTGGACAGGAGATGTGCACGCGTATGGTGCAAGCAGGAGTTGTAATAACGCCGCAAGCCGTACGCGTGCACATCAACTGTCTGTGCCGAAGCTTAACAGACAGGAGATGTGCACGCGTACGGCTCGTGGCGTTATCACAACTCGTGCTCGCACCATACGCGTGCACATCTCCTGTCCAGGCGCGGCGCGCTTGCATGCACCACTCACCGGCTCTTCAATCCTGCTCCGGCCGCATCATGCGGCATTCACGAAGGCGGGGTGGGCTCCCGCCGGACTTCCTCTACTGGTTTCAAATGCGGGGGGGCTCCCGCCTCGCTTCTCCGACACGCGGGGCTTCCTCAGCTCACGGGAGCCCCGGACACTTCCGGACGCGCGCTCCATGCCCCGCCCATGTCCCAGGCAAGGTTGCCTGACTTCCGGGTCGCGCTGAGAGCGGCCCGGAGAAGGCTTCCGAACAGCTCGGGCCTCAATATATCTGAAGCACCCTTCAGGTGAATCATAGCGTAGCACATATTGCATGTGTCTCGTAATCCAAAACGTATTACGTTAATCGTAATTCAGCAGACATGGTGTGTGAATCTTTGCTGGTACACAAGGTATGTGAATCTTTGTTTTGCAAAGGTGCGTGAATTGTAACCCGAGTACTGACGTACTGCTGGCGGATTGTAATTGTGGAACACGGGATTGGCCTTCCAGATCAGGCTGTTTGTTGCCCTAATTTGCAGAGCGCAGGAATTAATCAATAGAGACACACCACGAAGTCATTAATGCCGTTTCATTGGCTCTCATTGTGTAGATTGGGTCATCAGAGACCAAACTTTGCTCACTTAATAGCAAAAGGATCCCTTATTCGACGAGTTGGCCTTGTTTAAAGCTGAGACTACAGAGAAGGAGCAACGACTGAACCACTCAAGCAAGCTGAGCAGCATGGACTGTTTGCTGCGAGTCTGGCAGAGTGCACCATAGGACTGCACAATGATTGTGTAGTGCTATGCTGGCTGGTACAGACTAGAATTGAAAATCAAATCAATGGCAGTGGGTTGTGCCTGCCAGGGGGCTCAGCTGCGCTTGCTGCATATTGATCATTCACAGCTGCTGCTAGGACTCACTCAGCTAGGGCTGGCTGCGGCGGTCTTGCGTGACATGGCGACACATGACTGTCCATTTGCCAACAGGAAGTCACTAGTAAGGCGGCAAAAGCGACAGTTATGTTTCTTTGCCACACCACTGCCAGCCTGTGTGCTGCCTGCAGTTTGCTACCTCATCATCATGCGGGACCACAGGGAGAGCAGACGAGGTCGCACGGTCATCTTCGCAGAGGCAGGATCTAAAAAAAAAAACCTGACTGCCTCCACAGAGCCATGCTGAAAGAAGAGACCACTCGTCGCGTCTGCTTCTCAGATCTGATTATTCATGATGACTTCTGACAGGATGTTGATTTACAACATTAATAATATAATTTAGTTTTAGCAGCATGCCTGAGCCTGCAAGTTAAGTAGAACTGTGGACTGTTGCTGCGGCGGGTTGGGCTCAGCTGATCTGACTGTATTAATTAAGAGCAGCTGAGACCCGCGGTGCCACGGCTGCCGACTTTCACCGGGCCTCAGTTGTTCCCCTTGCATAAGTGAATTATTCCGAGGGGTGGCACCTTCCCTGTTGCCAGCTGCTGAGTGTTTTTTCCAGCATGCAGCACTCACTAGTTTTCTTACTACTTTGGAGACACAGAGAAAGGCCTGTCTCCTTATCTGCTAGTTACAGTCCAACAATTCAAAATCTGTGTGAGTTCACTTAGCGGTCAAGGTTTCAGACTGCTTATGTGTGACATTTTCATTATTTTAGTGCAACTATGAGTGACATTCAACGACTTAGTGACACTTTTTCGCGAGCAAAATCAAGCAATGAAGACGAGAGAAACATACAAATAACAGAAATGACACCCATTTGAGCAACGAGAAACTCTAAGAAGATCTTAAAACTGCGGTAAAGCACCTGATCGTACTGCAGACAGCAACTCACTGCAATGCAGACCTCTCAGTTGCACTAACTTTACTTACATGGCTGAACTCAACTTTGTGCAGACTGCAGACAGTGTGATTGCGGCAATGTATAGCAACTTCAGATAATGGAAATAAATGCCACCCTTTGTGATCGGCACACTTGCTTACTAGAATCAGTTGGGTGCACTGAAGCTGGTCTAGTTCTCCCCACTCTTTCTGTCCAATTTCCCTCATCCCATTCTCTTACTTGCACTCTCTTTCTTGCCCTTTTGTCCACTCTCCTTTCTCAAACTTCTCTCACTGTTTGCTTTTCCTCATTCTCTTCATTTCTCTCCCCTGCATTCTTTTTCCTTGCGCTTCCATCCATTCTCCTTCTTTCTCGCATTGTCCTCTCTGCCCACTTTTCCTCCTTAACTTTTATTCTCTCTCTCCTGTATTCTTCATTCATCTGTCTCCCCTCTATCCACTTTTCCTCTTTCTCCTATATGGTCTTTTTCCACTCTATTTCCTCTTTATGAATTCACCTTCTTACTTTCACTTCTTTCTTTTGTCCCACACTTTCTCTCTCTCCTCCATCCTCACTCTCCTTTCTCTGACTCCTTTTCTTTCTCTCATGCGTTCTTTCCTTGTTCTGCCCACTCCCCTCTCCTTTGACTCCTCTTACATCTTTTCTTCCTCACTTGTTTAGTCTACTTCTGCAGTAGTGATGGTTTTGCTCACTTTGATCTGTGCATTACGTTGATTCATGCACCCCAGCAACAAACTGCAGAGGCACTCATAAACAAAAAACATCACTGCAAGAACCACTGGCCTTTGACTCAAAAAGATCTGCATTTCAGATAAAAGAAGCATTTGCAATGCAATAGGTCTCGCATTTACGCGAGTTTGAGCTATTGGCATTGTAAATGACAATGCCTTTTATTTATATTTTGGTTTATAAAACATAAATAAAAGGCATTGTCATTTACAATGCCAATAGCTTAAACTTCGCGTAAATGCGAGACCTATTGCATTGCAAATGCTTGTTTTTTTATTGTTGGTGACCTTTTCCTAAAAGCAGGATTGATTTATTTGTTTAATACTATGAGGAGATTTTTTTCTACCATGAGCCTAGTCTTCTATTTTTATAGCCTGAATCCATTTCTCTGGAATGTTTGTTTCAACCTTCACATATATATTCGCCAAGATGTGTATTGCAAGATCCACACCCCCTTGGGGCGCCCGATGAGGCTAGATTTCAAAGCATTGGTATAATACTCTAAGTAGCCCAACGAAGGGACCAAGTGCTCGGACCAGGTCTCTTGAGAATATTTTAAAATTTCCTAAAAAACTGGACGACTTCAACGTCTGTTATCTTGTGCTGGATTCCAGATATATTGCATGAACAAATGTTCAGAATGGCTGAGGTTTGTGCATTGGCTTTAGAATAGATTATGGGTATTGTTGTCTGGGTCAGGTCCTCCATTCATGATATCTCAACACCTGCTAGAGTCATGGGACGCCAAGTCCAGTCCAGTGTACCTAGTTTGTTTGTGGGGGTGGGGGAGGGGGATGTTCTGAGTGCCCTCCAAGCACGGAGTGTCCTTAATTGGTTTGTTCCTTTTGGGCTTTCTTTGACACATGATTTCCTTTCCGATTGGTATTTCTTTAAATGGAGAAGGGCGTTTGTTTAGTTGAAATGAATTGCTTGACATCCATAGTCTGTTTCTTATGAATGGTAATTTGGGTTCTCTGGAATACTTTGTCAACCATGTCAGTTGATAGAGCTGTGATGGGTGATAAACAAAAAAAATATTTGTGGGCACTTTATATCAGACTTTTTTACAGCAGTGTTTGCTAGAATTGTGGGAAAATTATTTTCTCAGTGAGTCATGATCTTTATTCCCCAATCCCAAAATGTTGTTCTTGCACTAAAGACTAAAGTGGCCTGTTCTTGGGTTGCAATTTTACCAGTGATGGTTCTGACGCCTGAGACCCTTTCGGCTTTAGAAATGCAATAGAAAGTAGGTGTGAGGAGTCTGTTTTTAAGATTGGTATCACTTATGAATAGTTTAACAGGTTCTACAGATTTAATGTCATAAGGACCCTTAGACTGGTGACTTACTGGGTTTTTAATGTGCTTAATGTTTTGAATCTGATGTTGATGTGTTGAAACTAAGGCTCATACCTGCTACAATTTCACGGGGGCATCATTCTACACCACTTCCTCTGCACTAACGGTGTAGTGGTTACGGGGGAAGTCAGCTGCTCCCTGCAGGGCTGATTGGCGGGAAGGGACGAGGGACTGCATAATTAGCGGGCTGGAGCGGACGCCCAGCATTGAGAGACGCACTACAACCACTCCAGGTGGTGCGAGCACACACGGAAATGCGGTGATTGTCTAACCTATTAACTCCCCAACAAAACCTGTCGTTATCTTTTTTAACCCCTTTTTTAAAACCGGTGACTTACTGGGTTTTTAATGTGCTTAATGTTTTGAATCTGATGTTAATGTGTTGAAACTAAGGCTCATACCTGCTACAATTTCACGGGGGCATCATTCTACACCACTTCCGCTGCACTAACGCGGTCTAGTGGTTACGGGGGAAGTCAGCTGCTCCCTGCTGGGCTGATCGGCGGGGAGGGGCGAGGGACTGCATAATTAGCACGCTGGAGCGGACGCGAAGCTGGCGCACCTAAGGCAAGCCCGCCCGAACGGGACCAGGGGCCAGGACCCCTGGTCAAATACAGTCATACTCGGCGGAAGAGCTACGGGCATTAGAGCTCAGGGAACTCCCCCTGGAACCACAGGTAGAGGGCATACTCTTAGCCGAGAAGCTGCTCACTACACAGGGGAGAGGAGAAGAAAGGGCCGCACAGCCCCCGATCCCTAAAGGCACATGTCCAGGTAACATTAAGGATCTAAAGACACTAGTACTCAACACTCGATCCCTCCAGAAGCATAGCCTAGAGATCTTTACCCTCCTTCAAGAGGAGTCCCTTGACATCCTAGCAGTCACTGAAACCTGGCTTGATGACGGCTCAGGGCCTGACATGGTAGCAGCACTACCCTTAGAGTACGATGCACTATGGCATAATAGGCAGGATGGGAAAAGAGGGGGGGGGGGTAGCGTTACTCTATAATAAACAGCAAGCAATAGAAAAATTTGATGGAGAAAACCTAGAGGGCGCTGAAATTCTGGTGGCAAAAGTATGCCCCAAGCCATCATGCCTGGCAATAATGGTGGTGTACTGTCCCTCTCGATCTACCCCCTTGGTTCAACGACCGCCTCACTGAAATGGTCACCGACCTACGCTCCCGGTACCAGCAACTCCTGGTGGTGAGGGATTTCAACTACCACTGGGACCAGCTACCTAGAGAGGCACAGGCCAGGCAGTTAGAGGAAACCATGTCCACATTGGGGCTGCTGCAGCTCGTGGATTCCCCCTCCCATGAGAAAGGACATACCCTAGATCTCATCTGGTCCACTCAGCCACAGGCCAAACTGACGGATATCAGACCTTGTGGTTGGTCGGACCATTACCTGATCAGCTGCCAGATCCCCCAAGCTAGGCGCCCCACGCAACCCCCTCCGGAATGGAAAATGGTTCGTAGCTGGAGCACAATTGAGGCAGACAGCCTAGGGGATGCTCTGCAAGGCAACTCGCCAAGGAGAGTGCAGCCGAAGGATCTCGAGGAGAAGAGTGAATCCATCGCCAACCAGCAGAGAGCAGCCATCAATAGGGTGGCACCGGCTCGTAGAGAAACAAGGGCAAGGGAGCCCCCTGGTTCACGGAGGAACTTGGGGGACAGAAATGGACCCTACGCCAGTATGAAAGGCAGTGACGTAAGTCATATGACCCTAAGGCGCTCAAAAATTACAGGGCCAGTCTAGCCACATACAAAAAAGCCATCCTCACTAGAAAGGCCAAGTACTATGAGACCACGATCATGGAGGCAGATAAACAAAAAGAAACCTTTAGAATTCTGAAGGAGCTCAGTCAAAAGCAGACGCAGGAAGCAGTCACCAGCCAGGAGCCCTGCAATAGGTTCCTGACCTTTTTCCCAGATAAAGTAAAGGACATCCTAATGGATATACTTAACACCCCCATCAGCCAGAGCCCCCTGGTTATGGAGGAGACGCAATGTGACGTGAAAGAGCCCATCGCCTTTTTTCCAAGGCTAGACCATGACTCCCTGTCCCACATTACGGCACAAATTAAGTCAGGCTCACCTGCCGACCCATGTCCATCAAGGATATTCAAGTTGGCCCTTCCAGCGATTGAGGGAGAGATCCTTGCGCTGATCAATCTATCGCTGGAAACAGGGAGGGTCCCCAGTAACTTCAAGGAAGCCAAAGTAACCCCCCTACTGAAAAAGGTGAGAGCAGACACCACTAACATGAAGAACTATAGGCCCATATCCCAACTCCCTTTCCTGGCTAAAATAATGGAACAGCATGTCCTTAAAACCCTGTCCCTATTTATAGAGGAACATCAGTTACTAGAGGGTCGGCAAGCAGGATTCAGGGCCCACCACAGTACAGAGTTGGTGATGCTGTTGGTGTTGGACCAAATCAGACTCACGGCCGACAGCAAGAAGCCATGTGCCCTGGTCCTACTTGACCTCTCGCCGGCATTTGACACGGTCAACCACAGCCAACTCTTGGCACGAATTAGGGACATAGGCGTCAGTGGGGTGGCACACCAATGGATCACCTCCTTCCTGACAGACCGGACTCAAAGGATCCAGATGGGTGACTGCGTGTCCAATAGAGGGACATTAACCTGTGGAGTCCCACAAGGGTCGGCACTATCGCCACTTCTGTTTAATATCTATCTCAGACTGTTAGTGGGGGCCCTGGCCCGTATGGACTGCCAGGTGTTCAACTATGCCGACGACACGCAACTAATCCTGCAAATCGATAACACCCCACAAGCCCACGCACGCGTGCAAAATATCCTTAGACACGTGGTCAATTGGATGACCGCTAACTCACTTAAAGTTAATCCATACAAAACGGAGGTCCTAGCTATCACCACAAGAAGCAACCCGTGGTCTGGCCACCAGAGCTGGGTGACACACCTACTCCAGCTCCAGTCGTAAAAAGCCTTGGCATTAAAATAGACGACAAACTCACCCGGTCTAACCAAGTGTCCTCCGTGGTTGGGACCTGCGTGGGTTTACTGAGGCAGCTGAAGAAATTCACCCCTCCTCTCATTTTCCACCATGCGGACGGTGGTGACCGCACTGATTGTGTCCCGCCTAGACTATGGATTGCCTGAAAAGCTGCTAGGCAAGCTGCAAGTAGCAATGAATGATGCAGCTAGGTTGATCTTCAAGCTCCCCAGACGGGCACGGGCCACACCTCTGTTGCAACAGCTACATTGGCTCCCCGTCAAACAGCGAGCTAGATTCAAGGGCCTCTGCATTGCCCACAAGGCCCTTCATGGACAGGCCCCAGGATACATCAAGGAGCACATAAGGAGATACTTCCCCGGTCGGACCCTCCGGTCATCCGAGGGGTGCCAGCTGGCCTGTCTACGGTTCAACACAACGACTAAAGGGGGTCAAGCCTTTTCGGTCCTGATCCTGCAGCTGTGGAACAAGCTACCTGGAAACATCGGGTCAGAAAAAGCCCTCCTTCCCTTCAGGAAAAAACTGAAGACCCTCCTCTTTACAGAGGCCTGGACATAATGCATACGTTGACCTGGGGCTAACAATCACTCCTTGGGGTGGGCCATTGCTACTCTCTCTCAGTGCTTAGAGACCTTCCGGTATAAGCGCTTTACAAATCCCAATTAACATTAACTGATACTGTGGCAAAAATATCAGTTTGGCAGTGGACATCTCATTTACATTGAATTGAGTCTCAATATGTTTATTCAGTTGTGCGCTTGGTTTGAAGGGACTTAAAAGACCCTCTGACTGGCAACTTGTATCCAGATCCTACTGTTGTTATCCTCTTGCTTAAGAAACAAAAGCTTGGTTTAGTTAATTTAGTGTCCGCCATACTATGGTTGACTGTTTCCTCTGTTCTTGTGGCTACTTGCGACTGTAGTTGTGTCCCTGTGTTATTCTGCATGGGTGATCTGGCAGTGTCCAAGATAATGTCTGTGCTTTGCGGCACAATTTCTTCTTTTTCTACCTTCCTATTACCTTGCAGGGGAATTTTCTTCTATGGACCCTCTACCTTACTTCATAATTGTTTTTTTCCCCCTCATTATTAAAGATAGAAAAGACCCTTTTATTCTCTTCTCTCTCTGCCAGGACAGCAGATCCAAATTATAATTTACGAATCTACCGCGCTTGTTATGCTCTCTACTGGAGTTCTGTCCTGGAACACACTGGTTCTTTCCATTTATATTATTCTCTGATTCTGTTGACTGTATTACCTCTGGTACTTGACAGTCCATTAAATGTCCTTTATACTGTGCATTTACATTTAAGAGGCTGTCTTTTGTTTCGTCATTGATCACTTGTAGAGGAAAATATCCTTGTTGATTCCCGACGCCCTGACGGAGATGTGTGGATATGAAACGTACCAATCTGATGATTTCCTTGTTCAAGATTATTTTTGCTTGATAAAAAATTTCGGTTGTACATCTGCTGTTGCTCTTAGTGGGGAGCAATTATTTCTTGAGTTATCCTCAAATTTTGAATTTAGGCTGGTACAATCTCTTGTAGATGTCACTTCGGATAAGTACATTTTTTTTACAGACATGATTCCTGATTGCCAGTGACCTGCCACCACATTTTCTTGTGGTGGCACTATGTCGGCCTGAGAATATCATCTTTGATGTCCTTATCTCTTTGATTCTCTTGAGCTGTTTTTAATTTCAAGGTTGTTCAGTAACTGAGGAAGCGTGCTCAACTTGTCAACTATAAGAGAGCGGTAACACAGGGTATATCCAACATCAATGTTTCTTTGTGCTCGAACAATGAGACTGTTCAGATTTCCAAGTTTGGTATCCATTCCTGGGATGAAGGCTGACGTATTATTTAAAAGGTCAACTCGCAGATCAAATTAAGATGAGTAATAATTCAATGCTTGAACTGTTGCCTGTAAAGTGTCTAATACGGCTGCCAAGATCCCTTGTCACTTTTTGTCATTTCCTTGAGGTAGCCGTCTTAAACATCATTAAAGTTAAGCTATTTAGGATGAGACCTTCCATGTCATTGGAATTTTCTGGAGTTCCATAAGTAATGAATTATCTGGATCAAAGGTAACTATTTTACATTCTTCCCCGATTAGTGCCTGTTGTTTGGTATCTGGGCCAATCGGGAGCTGTTTTTTTTTCCAGAACTGCAGAACATTGTATAGATTAACACAGGTTCTAAATGAGGAGTCCTTGATGGACATGGGGTTCTTGTTATTACATTATAGTTACCAGATTGACTGTGCAATTCCCTTAGGTCTGTTATTTTTATTCCTGTGCAGTCTGTCCTATTGAAAAATCCACCATGTTCTAGTTTTGGTGTTTTCAAGAAGTGGTGTTCTGCTTGAGTTACTTTACCCCATGAAGGATTTACAGCAAGAGAGCCTCGCTCTGGTCTTAATAAAAGATTATGATCCTCTGCCCCATTGTTGTGGTGACAGATTACCTTACATATCTCTTTGTCTGTTGAATGTTGCATCCTGTGGTGTGTATCTAATTTGTTTTTGGTGTGTTCCCATTTGCTGTTGTATTGTCAACTTCGATGTTATTGGTTCTATCAACTATCTTGCAAACATTGTTCGATGGATCCTCTTTTGTTAGCCTAAAAAAGTCAAATTAGGTTGGGGAGAGTGAGCTGTTGCTTAGCCGATGCATTTGTTGTCTTGTCACCTTGTACTTGTTTTACTTGAGAAGTTTGACCAGGCGTTGATTTTTTTTTTTTTTTTCCCGCTACCGCTACCATGCCGTCGTCGGCACTGCTGGCCTGAATTTCCCGGATCTGATTAGCACTGTCTGGAGGTATGGTCCATCTCCCAGAATGTTAGTGCATTGAGGTCCTGAAGGGAAGTGTTAAAGTATTGAACCGTTGACGTATAGTCGACTAGCTGGAAGGAGGGACAACACTGTGACACACGCCGCACCGGCTCTTAGGCCAATCGCCTCAGCACCCAGTTGACTCCCCCCCACATTGTCACCGTCACCTAACGTGCTGTGAAACGCCAGCAACCAGCCTCACTTGCACCTCCTTCGGTGGGGAAATAGCCTATCCAGGCTGGGCCAGTCCGAAACAATTAGTCCAATAAAAGCTCTATCCAGGCTTAACTAGCCAGGGTTCAGCACTACCTGACGATCCCAAAGGGGTCTCAGGAAAGACCCCAAAGAGCCTCAGGCAGCCTCTAACAGTTCCATCTAACAGCCCTGTCTTGTACATCGAGGTTAGGCCCAAAATGTGCCAAACGTGGCAGTATGTGAAAGAGTGAGCAAAGCTCTTAGGAACCTGGCAGCCTATCCCTTGGCACATCTCGACTGTCCCCCTAGCCAGGACTTAAGACCACCAGTGACCACCATCAGCTCACCTGTCCTCTCAGCTGCGCTCTGCACCACTGTGGTCTACATGGCTTTCCACAGCGTGCTGGGCTCCCTGGCGTGAGACCTGGGCGGATCTTACTGCTCAGATGAGTTTTCTGCTCATTTGACCTCACTCGCATGCA
Organism: Calotriton arnoldi; assembly: GCA_963921515.1. NCBI lineage: Eukaryota > Metazoa > Chordata > Amphibia > Caudata > Salamandridae > Calotriton > Calotriton arnoldi. The sequence goes on from CAWUFW010000003.1 coordinate 6,637,570, forward strand.
AACTCAACCTTTTAACCTTTGGTCGACTCGCTCCACAGCCTCTGGAGGACCAAGAGCCAGGGGAACCTGCTACACCCACCAGCAACACGAGCAGTGGATGGTCATTCAGCGTTTTCCAGGCGTTTCTCAATTTGACCCTCAAAGATGCACCCAGCAAACAACAATCACAGCTCGGCTTCACCTCCTCTGCATCCTCTGTATTCTATGTCTTTACGCTATCAGAATGAAATAGTGAGATCTGTACATGGTGCTTGCACAGTAGGCTTTGAGAATCTGACCCAAAAATAGACCCATAAATGCAAAAAACGTAATGCTACATTAGTCGCTAGGCATTATTGTGTGGAAATCAGGCAAGATCAGAAGCATCAGTTTAGCAAGTATCACTAGGAAACCTGTTCACTGCTACTCCAACTTAGCACTCCCCTCCAAGGAGGTGAAATATTTTTGTTCAATCAATGCACAACGTGTGACTCTAAAAGTTTCATGCTGCAAAGCAAGTTTACTGCAACATCATAGTTGCTTTGCTTCTTGAAATAATAGATTCACAGACAACCCTCCCTGTACCTCTCCAGTAATGGGGAGGAGCAGCAAACAAGATCTTTTTTGCAGATATGGTCAGTTATTGACTAGATATCTCACAGTTCATATGATCTCCGGGAATAGTACAATCTGAAGATGGCATCTAATATGTGGGCCATTGTTGTGTCTGGTCCTTTGCCAAGAAAAGAAATTTCTGCAATGTATATGGTCTACACTTGTTTTGGTGACCGTTATTCGGGTGCTGGTCATCTTGGGAGGGGTATGTCAGTGGTGATTACTGTGATGCCATTTTTAAGACCATTCATAATTGCATTTCCACTCCATTGAATGCATTGGGTCTGATGCTAAGTACAGAATCAGAAGTTATATCGTTAGTTTGTAATACTTAAACCATTCGATAGGTAAATCGTTTTGTTAGCATTAGTAACCCAGGTTCCCTCATCAAATACAAGGTAACCCTATTTGTAAACTACTCCTTACTGGGAACAAAGCAGCTATTGGTGCACAGATCCCTGGGCATAGAGGCGAGGCAACTACCTTTGTCTTATACATCCGCACAGTCTTCCTGGGCCAGCTGTATGTCATGGGCTCTCCACAGAGCTTAAATGTTCGGGATGTAAAAATACACTTTTTAGGTCTCGCCTAGGCAGCGCTTGTGCTGTCTCTTCAAGTCATGCTGTATTCAGGATATGGACATTAAGATCCGCCCATCTTTACAGTTGGCTCCTCTTCCTGTCCTTTGTAAATGATGGCTTTTGATTTGTCAATAGGCTTAGTAGTCCCTCTTTAGTACCGCCCTCTCTCCTGTTGTTTCCTCCCATAAGGACAGACCCTCTTACATTTGTCCTTACTCTCATTAGCAGTTAGGGAGAACTATTTACTTAATTAATGTCTTGCAAAGGCATAGCAATGGCGGCTGCTTCTTTTATATCCAGCCCGAGACAGCACTGCCTTTTTAATGTAGCGCTTTAGCGTGGCGTGCACCCCTTGTCCCCACCCCCTGCCCTTGGATTTTAAATAATATTTTTTTTTCCAGTGCGCCATGCCTCCATTTGATTTCACAATGGAGGACGCACACACCACTTGCGGGACGCTGTCCCTTGAGCAATGGCGGCCGCTTCTTGTTTTTATTTTCAGCGTACCATGTGTGCTTTCGGTTTCACAATGGCGGAAGCAAAGCAGAGGCGATCGGATTTTTATGATCTACTGGTGGGAGGTAAGGTCGTTTTTCGGAAACTTCCCGTGTAGTTCGGGAGGGTTGGCATGCTGAAATCGGGCAGCCCTATTTGTTTTCTATTTGTTTACTTTTGTTACAATGGCGGCACCCACGCTTTAGCTCTAAACATCTTAAGCTAAAGCGCGGGTGCCGCGATTGCTTCTAAAGTACAGCAATAGAAAAACATATTTTTATCAATTTCTTTACTTTTGAACCAATTGCAGCACCGGCGCTTTACCTAAAGATGTTTAGAGCGCGGGTGCCGCGATTGATTTGCAGTGCAATAGCTCTTGCATTGCTGAAAGTTTGAGCAATTGGCGTCGCTAATAATAAATCAACACCAATAGCTCAAACTTTCAGTAATGCAAGAGCTAGTGCACTGCAAATCAATCGCGGCACCCGCGCTCTAAACATCTCAAGGTAAAGCACGGGCGCTGCAATTGGTTCAAAAGTAAAGATATGGATAAAAATGTTTTTCTACTCAAACTTTCAGTAATGTGAGACTTATTGCATTCCAAATGCTTGTTAGCATACTTAAAGGGGGACTCCTCTAGCCACAAGGTCGCCCTCCACGCTTCCGTGGCTGCATAAAGCTATTTGCTGGCAGTACTGGGGTACCTGCTGGCTTTCTCGGTTGGTAGTGGTGTCGTGCATGTCAGTTTTATCTGCTAAAAGCAAGGCTAAAAGACTCTGAGGGCAGGAGAGGAATGAAGTCGATGTTATAGTTAAAAATCTCTTAGAACAGTTGCTAAAATGTCATTAAAATTGGAGGGAGGGGGGGCTTGAAGATTTACATTTCATGTGCCACTATCTTTCTTATGAGCCAGTTTCTTTTGCATTTTTCCTTTGTGTTTGTTATCTGCTTGGCAGGGGCGTAACACAGGCCCCCGCGGTGCGGAGGGGGGCCCCCAACCTCCAGGGGGCCCCCTTAGCACCGCACTCCGGCCGGAGAGGCCCCCTTCACGTACCCTGCAGGGGGGGCCCCTCAAGTTTCGTTACGCCACTGGTTCTTGGGGCTGACTATAATAAGCACACAGATTGAGAATCCGATCACATCACCAGCTCTCAAGAAGGTGTCCTTGAAACATGTAGCATTGCAGATTTTTTTTCTGGAATCTGGTGTGCATGTTTTCATAACATGTTCACTTTAGTGTCACTTTTGTACTGTGATAGACTAATTTGTTCACATGCTTTGTTTTAAATCACATCTGCATCTCACAGTTTTGTGCAAACACGTGTTCTTGGTATATCCACCCTCTTTTCTGTCTCACACTCATCCTTTAATTCCCTGGGCGGTGCAATAAATGATGTATCTCTTTAGCTGTCTATCTGATGGTAGTTTCGTAAGTGACCGCAGGCTTTTGACTTCTCCCAGTGATCCATTATGATGAGCACAATGTTTGTTTGAAAACACCTTGACCATTGATCTAACCCGCACTTCTTATCTTCTGTATAGAGGTCATCTTGGAAGCACGTGGGACAGGGGACCTAGTGGAGGATGTTAGTGAAATAAATCAGCCAGTCTTCCCACAGGAGGAAGTGGAGCCTGCCGCCAGAATAAAGCCACCGGAACCCCCTAAACCTCCTGAGGTAAAGTTATGCAGACACAAAAAGCACCACCAAGGCAGGAGACTGACGGGCGAGGTGAGGGATACATTGTACTGTGACGAGACAAGAGAACCAATACACACGGGTGACTTGGCATGTAGAGGACACGCTGTGGTTTGCTTCCGGGTGTTCAAGTACCTCTTATAACAAGGGCACAGACCTGGAGTGTTGTCATTTAAATAAAAGAGCCCATTAAAATAGGGTTAGTAAAGTGGAGTACCTGCTAAGAAGAAACTCTTGCAGTTACTTGCTTGTGACAACCCTTTCTTTCTGTCTTGTTCAGAAGGGGTGGGCATGCCCCAGTTGCACCTTTATCAACAAGCCCACGCGCCCGGGCTGTATGATCTGCTCCACCGAGCGACCTGAAGGGTACGTTGTGCCAAACATCTACCAGCCCGATGAGGAGGAGCTTCAAAGAATACGGGATGAGGAGCTATCGATAATGCAATATGAACAGGTGAGTGGATCTGGGGTTCGTAAAATATGCCGAGTGCTGGTGATACGTGCTATGGGGAGGTGAGAGGTGCTGGTTGTTGTGTCACATGTGGCAAGCATGATCAATGAGTCATAATAGGGAGATGATTATTTCCCGCAGGCCATCTGTTATCACCCTATCACAAAGTTATGGTTAACCACAGGGCTACTTTATCTAGGTTTCAGAGTGGACTTAATGCCCGCACTGCACTTGATGCAAAAGTAGCAATTCTCTCAGGTGGACCTTTCCACAATTGGATTTCGCTCCAAGAAGTCTTTTGAAGTGCAATTTTGTGAGGGTGTGGCTCTGCTAGAAGGCAGGCGAAGGTGAGTGGAGTTCTTCGAGGAGTACTTTGGGCCGCATCAGGGGTGTGGAAATCTATAAAATATCTACTTGTCCATGGATCAGGCTGCTTCATAAATCTACTTGTCCTGTAAATAAAACCACTTATCCCTTTGGTGCCACGTAGTGCAGCGACAAATTATGGCAGCAATCTCATTATTTAAAAGGTCTGACAATAACCTCTTTGATTATGCCAGGGCTCATACTATAGTAGGGTTTGAGTACTAGCAATTCACTTACTTTGCCAACTTTCCACAGATCTACATACTGGGGCTGGAAGTAGCGGTAAGGAATTGTTTCAGGGTTAAAATGCCCTTTTGAGTCTCTGAAAACCTACTAATTTGGATGTTTTAGGGGTTTTCACCAGCTCTTCTCTAATCTTTTTCCATACTGATAAAGGTTGGAAATTTATTCCTGACATGGGCAGAAATAAACCTTCTTCCGGGGTTAAGAAAAAAGGAGTTGGAGTAAAAGTGAACTTGTGAACACACAGCAAATGTTTGCATGAGCAAATCCAAAGCTAAAATGGAGCTTAGAAATATTTTGTAGGCATATCATTTCCTAGCTTGCTTCTGTACATTTTTATACATTTATGACCGCTGTAAATCTGCACTAATGCTAGGACATTTACCATTTGATTTACTTTTGTGATTATCTTTAAGAATTGGGCCCCTAATTAGGTCTGGCATTAGCCAAGACCATTTTGTTTTTATTAAAATTCTATCCCTCTCGATTTATCATCTAACTTCACTGTGAGTGACAGCATTCTGCTCTTTCACAAGAAGCATATCGGCACAAAAAGTTTTGTTTAGTGCAAGAGACTACTTTGGCAATGTGTGCTTTTTGCGACCAAAAAATATTTTTGCTTTTTGCCAATGTTTGTTATAATGGTGCAGGCCCGGAAGCTCCCACAACTAAAGCTTTACAAAAACAGGAAAAACATTGACAAAACCAACATGCGACCAACAGTGTCAGAAGCATTGGCTTTGCCAATGCTTGTTTATTTTCATGTTCCCCATAATCTTGTAGAAACTGGTTTCACCGATTTTCTATATGAATATTTTTGGAAAGACTAGCATGCATCAATACATTTTACTAAATGATGCTTCAAAGAAATGGTACCTAAAATTTCACAGTAGTTTAGTAAAACGTTTTTCTTTCCTAGTTGCATTTTTCTGAGAACATTTTATTTTGAAAGCAAAAAATCATCAATCTTGCTTTCAAGCTTCTGCAAATATTTGCATCTAATTGGAGACTATTCTGGGAGCATTATACGTAGCCTTATATTGCTAAACTTTGCATACGTGTGTACACATTTTTATAGTGGAACCACTATCAGTAGTGTAGTTTGAGCTTGCAACGCTTACTTAGAGCGCTCACCCTAATAATAAAGGTTTTGCATTAATGAACCATAAATACAAGTTTGAACAGCATTAACATACGGACACAAATATTACCTTAACTGTAGACAATGCCCTTCCCAGATCCATAATGTGATACTGTGAACTGGCAGAAAAAGGGTTTGTGCTGCTGAGGGTTTGGCCTACTTGTCCCAAGGACAAAATAAACATGAAAGTTTGCTGTCATTGAACCCAAACAATATGTCCTGGGAGTCGGGCTATAGGAATTTCACACCCCTGCTGCATACATATTTATTGTGGACCATTTTGATGAAGTGCAGTTCTGTTGAGGGCATTTTGAGCAGAGTGGACCTTATCTTCTATGCGATGGCTAGATACACCAGATGCAGAAATTGGTAAGTGACCTGGTGCAACCCTCCGGTCTCACCCTTCACACCCTCTACTCACTGAGACTAACCCACTCACCTAACAGGAGCACATTACTTAACCATCCTAACTGCTCAAACTGAATAAGATACCCTTTTGGAAGACACAATCCATTTGGGAAAGCTATTCCCAGACTCTGAAGGCACTGCAGTGGCGAGGTGGTGCCAATTCCAACATACTGTGTGGCAGTTTAGGCATGGTGCAGTCTTGTTGGCACACTTTTATTAGGTTCCCCCATTTTTTGGTGGACATTTGGGAGCAATACAACTGTGATTTGGACTGTGTGCTGTTATTTAGCTGCTTATTTTGGGCATGTGTTTTTCTGTTGGGGAAGATACAGTTGTGTTGGGTTGTTTGCTTTTGGTAGTATGGACAAGGTGCAGGTCTGTTGGCAGGCAGTGTAGGCGCATGCAGGTCTGCAAGAAGAGCAGTTCAAACATTGTACTGTAATTAGATCAGTGTGAAGTTCTGCTGGGTGTAGTTTGATATTGCGGTTCTTTTGGACGGTAGTTTTTGCAATCTTGCAGTTCTGTTAAAGGTAACTTCGATGCGTGCTGTTCTGCTCGGGGCACTTTGTACAGCATTTTGAAATGTTGGGATGTAGTTGGGGCAGCTTCGTGTTCTGTTTTAGGTCACAGACCAGGATGCGTATAGGTTGAAGGCAACATTGGGGTGTAGTTTAGTCCGCATGCTGTTCTGTTTGAGGGCGTCGGTGCAGTTTGTAGGTACAGTTACTTGATAGTCTGGTATAATTTTGATGGAGGTGTAGTTTGGGAGAGAACAATCAAACACTTGGGGGCATATTCACAAGGATTTATCGCCGAGTTATCTCCACCTTAACGCATCAAAAGTGGAGATAGATTTAATGCCCCATTCACAAGCGGGTGCAAACTGCAGACAACGCAAGTATTCCCGCGATAACTGCCGCAAAATTTACCTCCACGGGTGACACCACCAACTAACCCTAATGAGATGCAGAGTATGCGTTCCCGTGCAAAAACACACGAAAACACCACTTTCACAACGAACTGCCAGATCTGCGATGCGAACCAAAAACAGGCGATAAGCCGCGGTAGCAGCAGGGAATTAACACTTGCCTTCTGCTGGTGTTAAGCAGGACGACTACCTGCAGTACGAAAGGGAGCCCAGCCCAGAGCCACATCGGAAGACCCACAGATGCCATGGAGACAATGATCATGCAGCTCGGAGACCCAAGAGGGCCACAACACCCACTGCCATCACTCCCAGACCCCCCCCCTTCACCCGGACAAACACATACCGTGCACGACACAAGAGCCACAAAAAGCACATGATGTCGCACAATGACAAAAAGAAACACGTGTGGTCAGAAGAACGAGAAACAGTCACTCATCATTGAAGTAACAACCAAAAACTTTATTGAAATACAACACAAAACACCAATGCGGAAGACTCCTGTCGGGTCCGTCCAGGACAATCTTGATGTCTAAGCCTGGAAAACAAAGCACAAAATCAGAATGTGTGTCATGCGCACATCAAAGGAGCGAGACACAGAGTAGCAGAGAATGAAATAAAGGCAGAGAGAGAGAGAAGGAGAGGAAGGGAGAGAGAGAGAGAGAAGGTGAGGAAGGGAGAGAGAGAGAGAAGGAGAGGAAGGGAGAGAGAGAGAGAAGGAGAGGAAGGGAGAGAGAGAGAGAGAAGGAGAGGAAGGGAGGGAGAGAAGGAAAGGAAGAGAGAGAAGGAAAGGAAGAGAGAGAGAAGGAAAGGAAGAGAGAGAGAGAGAAGGAAAGGAAGGGAGAGAGAGAGAAGGAGGGACACTGCTGCCCCCGCGCACCCAGGCACCACTGCTCACCTGCTGCCACCGGTGTGTCTCCAACCACGTGCCGGTATACACTGCAAGCCACCAGGTCTGCAATCTGTAATCGAGGCCAGAGTCAATCATGGCAGAGTCCATCTCACTGCACACGGCAACAACGCCTGTCCGTCCCTGCGCACACATGCAGCCGCACCCTACCCCCTCCCGCCGGCCAGCGCTGGCTGTCCGCACTTGCGCACCCAGGCCCCACTGCTCACCTGCCGCCAACGGTGTGTCCACCAGTGGGCACACCACGTGCCAGTGCAAGCTCCAGGCCCCGCCACCATGACATGCTCCACATCATGCGGACCCGCCCCGCGGCCCAGCAGGTCCCACACATGACGCTGAGTCCTGAGGCATCAATGGCAGAGACCACATCAGTGCACACGTCATCATCACAGGCCGCACACCCGCTCAGCAATTCCGGTGCCACTAACCCTGTACAACCCCAGTCAGCGCCACGTGGTGGTAGGCCCATGACGGCCGCAAGGCTTCGGTGCCACTAACCCTGTGCAACCCCAGTCAGCGCCAATCGGTGGTAGGCCCGTGACGGCCGCAAGGCTCCGGGTGCCACTAACCCTGTGCGCAACAACTCATGGGCCCTTTATGATTGAGAATCGTGGAACGTCCGTCATCCAGTCACCACCGGCAGTGGGGAATGTGACGTTGTCGGCCCCTTATATTGGCGGGGTCACATGGCCTGTGACGCCTGTGCCGGATAGGTGTGGTGTGTGTGCAAACCTGCCCTCAGGGAGTGGCCGTGACATGCTGACAACTAGACCAGCGACCTGCAGACCACTAGAGTGTAAACCTGCGACTTGTATCTATGTGCCCCTCCCCACCCTCGGAGCGTAAGCGGAGTGGTCTGGCCTGGCGTACGCCGGACCAGCACAGGGCTTGCAACAATGACTCGGGGGGGGGGGGCTCTGGGCGTGGATCAGTCCATGTCCGGACAAGGAAGTGACTAATGCGTGTGCCCCTGTTGTAGTGTCTACGGCACCCGGAACATAATAGGCAATGTAGCACACTGTGACTGGAATCCCACTAGATGAGCATCATTGGCGTTAGGGGGAATCACTGACCCTACATTCATCCACACATTCATACATGAATGATGAAAGACATGACAGCAGTGCGTTTCTGAATGTTTAATGCACATCCAGTGGAGTTTTGCAGCTGGAGCAGTACAGGGCCATGCCAACCCCACTTCACAATATGGGCCCGTGGAGGGCCAGCCAGAGTCCATCGGGAAATGACAAGTACAGCGGAAGAGGAAGGGTACAGTCCGCAGTCTGGTCGCCGTGTCATTGGTCACCAAACAGGATATGGCAGTCCATGTCGCGGTGCAAGGTGAGTGCAGCAGAGTGTATCGGGGGTCAGTAGAAGGTCATGGGGCCATGTGCGGCACCAAGCAGCAACAGGCCAGGTGGCGGACATGATTGCTAGTGCCTCCTTCTGATCTCATGCCCATCCACGTCCTCGTCCTCGGATGTGTGTTCTGCCCCACCTGTGGGTGGTGCAGTTCCGGCTGCGGCACTGTGTGCCACTGACACATCAGGGGCCGGAGGTGTATTGGGGCGGAGATGTGGATGGTGTAGGAGCAGCAGCATTCATCTGCGCCACGCCTTGTGGCAGCAATGCCATGATGAGGATATACAGGGCATGGTAGATCCCAGCTACATTTTGCTGATGTGCAGCGGTGGCTGCCATCCTTTCCGCCTCCATCCGCACCATGTCCTCCATGAGCCTCCGCATGTGTGCCATCTCACGGCTGAGATCGCTGGAGCCACTCTGAGCGGGCAGGTGTTCTTGTCTCCGAGTCATGACTCCAGCGATGTCAGCCAGGGATTGTTGGAGACCATGGAGCTGCCTGTGGGTGTCCGTTAGGGACTGGAGGTGGTCCCTGATGGGACTCAGACACCCATGGATGGCGTCAAGTTTGGTAGCCACGAGGTCGAACCCCATCCGCACCTGCTCAGCCATCTCCCTCTGGCCCTCCAGCACGGCGTTGGAAGGCCATGTGTTGTTCGGGGGGGTCTTGGGAGACAGCCGGAGTTGTGGGTGCCTCCTGCTGGGTGGTTTGTGGAGTGGGTGGGGTCTCCTCGATGCAGCCGGGCTGCCCTGGTCCTGGAGGTGATTGGCGGATGAGTTCAATGATGTCTTGGAGGGCTTGGGTGTCGATGCTGGTGGTGTCCTCCTCTTCATCAGTGAAGAGTGGCTGGGACTGCTCTGCAGGAGGTGTTGACGGTGCCCCTGCAATGTGAAGGGGAGATGCTGTGTTACAATGTGTCCACATGTATGTAGCCGCATGGTACATGTTCACATTCAGACAGCATGGCAGTGTACATTGTGACAGTCTGTAGATCAGGGCCATGATCCAGAGTCATTGTGGATGTGCTCTGCTTGATTGTGCATGTGTGCCTTTGTGGCCATCTTCCCCCGTCCCCCAGTACCTGGTGGTTACTCACCCTGTTGCTGTTGTGTTGTGTCATGTCGAGCAGTGTCCAGTGCCCCGACTCCTGCCACGGTCTCCACACTGATGACTGTCGACACCAGCTCCTCCATGTCATCCAGCTCCAGCTGTGGCGCTGGGCTCCCACCTCCAGTCTGCATTGCTGCCTTCTGGTTGCCTGCGAGTTTCTCCTTGGTTTTGCGCTTGATGTCAATCCATCGCCTCTTGACCTCGTCCATTGACCTCTTGTGCACTCCGACGGCATTCACCTTGTCCACGATGGACCGCCATATTCCATTTTTGGTGCCCAATGACACATTGGAGGCGACGAACAGTTGTTGATGGTGTTCTATCACCTCCGTGACCAGGATCCTATTCTCCTGCGGACTGAACTTCGTCTTCCTCTTGTCCTTGCCCTTCCCTGTCCCCGAGGTCCCAGGCTGGTCGTCCGGGGTGCTTGTGGGGTTCCCCTCGTCCTCTGCGCCTGCTCCGGCTGCCTCCATGGTGCTTCGGTGTTGGTCATTTTGTGTTTGTGTGTTTTTTCTACTTTTGTAGTGATTTTCCCGCCTGCCGTGTGTGTGTTTTTAGAGAAGACAAGGGTACCCCAATATGTGAACCTGGGGTGGCGAGATATCTAGGAAACAGTGGTTCAGGTGTGGCCTAAATGGTCCAAAGCGAGAAAGTGACCCAGCAGGGAACACTTGGTTCTAAGATTTTGAAATTAATTCATGAGGGAGCATCACCCTTGTCCTGAAGATGAACCCCACTTATTGGGTTCGAAACGCCGTCGACCACCATACAACATGAACTCCTATTACTCCTTGTAAAATAACTGTGGAGCTCATTATACTGTTGTCAATGCGATGCCTTTTTAAACCTCACTATCACCCTGCATGTCACGCTTCCTTTCACCTAAATGTATGTGAGCACCTGAATACTATACAAAAAATTGTAAAATAAATGTCTATCATTTATCTGACCTACATGACCTTCCTCTGATCTTTCCTTTGCTCCCTCATGAATTAATTTCAAAATCTTAGAACCAAGTGTTCCTTGCTGGGTCACTTTCTCGCTTTGGACCATTTATGCCGTGTGTGTATGGCAGGCCTGGCGCTGCTTATCGCTGATTTCCTCATCGCGGTTTGGCCCATCGCATGTTTTTTTGCGTTGGGGTTTGGGTTTTTATCACCGTCGCAATTGTTGTATCGCAGACATTGTCCGCGTTTTCGGGAGACTATCGCATGGTACCGCCGTGTTGTGAATTCCACGTTATCACGGAGTTATTTTCCCGCGATAGACTGCGATGTGTAAAGTTGCGTTAAGATTGTTTGGAGCTGTTTAGGGCACGTTCTTGTGAATATCCCCCTTGGAGGGTTATGGATTGGACTGTAGCCACTGGTGGATGATGAGCGGACAGTAATTCTTTCATTGTTTTCAAGTGGCGAGTAGGAGATATTGTTTTGCCTCATGACGGTTGGAGTGTAATTCCGTCAGCAGTAGTGCCTGGTGATGGGTATGACAGTGGAGGTCGATGCTAGGGGTACATCAGAAGGTGGATCACAGATTGTTTGAGCAAAGGGTGATTTTTGTCCTTGATGGCAATGCTGTAGATCTCTCTGTATAACAGGATATGTAAGGTAAATTGACGTTGATCAGATGTTTTTGTGCTATCTTGTATTTGAGCATGATGTGGGCTCACCGTTTTGTTGTTTGTTCAAGTTGCAGTATTTGTATACTTTGCTGGGATGTTACTACATTCTTGAACGGCCAGTGGGGCGTATGTTGTAGTATTCTGATTTCTCACTTATAGTCGCTCCTGCTTTCGCTGCTATACATTGACGTAGAGAAATGGCGAATGCTCTGCAAAGTCTTGTAGCAGATATGGCCTGATTTGACATTGTTGTCGACTGTTGGTCTGTTCTCAAGGAGGATTTGATTATTGCTTCCAGTGTTTTTGCCTTGACAAAGTGCCTCAGATGGTTCTAGGTGTGGTGGAAAGGCTGAAGAGGAAAATGTGCTTGGCAGTGTGATTCAGAGTCTCGATGCATGTGCATGGAGGTTGATGTCAGCCATCCTTTGGTGGGGTGCATTCAAAGAGCATCAGTGATTTATTAGACCAGTAGTACCTGCATCGCACTAGAAGGCGGCAGTGGAACATCACTTCACTCTGGACTTAGTCTGTCACTGTCATAAGCATCACAGAACCAGCCAAACCCCCCACCCCCAGGATGAGCATGAGTTCTACAAATACACCTGTATGTAATATTATGATATCCTAGGGTCAGGCTGGGATGGCTTTGAATGTAGTTGTGGGATCTCATGGATGTGCAAATCTTATGTTTGGAGCATGTTTTGCTGTAGATACACCTGCTCTGCATACTCTTGCCATCTAGTCTGGGGTTATGATGTTTGGAAGTTGTTTTTCTTTGAAGAAGTCTTGAATCACAAGGTGTAGTGACACCTCCCTGAACTGGCAATATGCATGGGCATCCACTCTGTTAGATTGTATTGTTTCCATCATCGGGTTCGGACGTGTACTGATGGGGCTCTGTGTTCGGCGCTCGTAGTGCTTTCCTTGTAGCCCACTTGGTCGCTCTTTGCCTCAGGTAGCTCCAGAAAACATTCCACCTGACAACTGTGCTGTATCTTCAGCATAGAGTAGCAGATGCCAACCTTCTATGTATTGTCACTTATGTTACCTTTCCTGTAGTTCCCATGGTTGGCAAGGTCGTTGCAGGAAAATCCCAGTAGTTTATCAACCTTGCAGAAAGGATCTCAAACACCACAAATCCAAAACCACCACCCAACCCACCAAACTACATAAGCAGCACACTGGCTGGCAGAGGGCGCTCTAAAGAGGTCATATGAGATGACCTCTACTGCAGTGGAGCTGCTTGATGGATAATGGCCAAGGAACTTAAAGGGGCTTCAGTTGAGTGACTCAAAATAGTCACTGCTCAGGGCACAGCTGGAGCTGGGTTAAGAGATAGCACAATCTCTGGCAGTCAACGATGGCTGCAGAACTTCCAGGACCTCTATCGCAACAGCGGTTGGTCATAGTGAAGTTTATCCTACCTGGCTGCAGGTTGTTGACTGGTGGAAAAGGGCTTCCCATGTGCTCTTGTTGTGCAGTTCTGGGCCTGAATGTATACTCCTGCCTGAAACCTACCAAGTCCAGCAAGCAACCTTACTATCTCTGAGATAGTTGGTGATGGCACATGGCACCCAAAGTCTAGCTGTCTGCAAGACCTGGTGTTACCAGTTTGTTAAAATATACATAGAGTGTGCTTTGGCTCCATCCAAACATGTATGTTTCTTTCACCTGGCTGTTGGGGGAAGGGGGTATCATTCCACCTCCGAGGAAGTACTTCCGTTGGTATGTGTGAGGAACTATTTTACATCTGTAAAGTACATTCAATTATCACACAGTTTGACACATTCAGTACTTTGTCTGTTTTTGCATTAAATCAGAACACTCATTTTTACTCCCTTTTTCCCCAGCAATGCTCCAAGTTTGGTTTAATGTGAGAAACCACGTTTGCACATCTGCTTACATGTGTTTGCATATTGAAGCCAGTTCTTTGGCTTTTGCCCCACTAACATGTAGTGAGAGTTTCCAATGTCCTTTTTAAGGTCGAGCCTGGGCAGCTCATGCGCTGATCTGCGAGCCATGCTGTATTGGAGTATGTACTTGAAGCCCTGACCACTCTCCGCCCATATTTGTCATTGGCTTGTCATTGCCCTTCGTAAATGCTGGCTACTGATTCGTTATTAGGCCTTTTAGTTCCTCCTTAGTCTTCCTTGTCTTCATTTGTAACGTCCCATGAGGACTGGCCCTTTTACTTCGGTTGTTACACGGTACGTCCTTTTTAGTCTGTAAGCACCATTTTCTTTAATGAGTTTCTCTTACTGCAGGAGGGCATGAGGGTCTCTCATGCACAGTTGTGACCACCGGCTTGTTTATTTAACTCTTAGCAAACTGGGAGCTCTTCAGGGGCCATGGGAGACAGAAGGGGGCAACTCAGCGATGCCTTCAAGCATTTGGAATGCAATAGGTCTCGCATTTGCGGGAGTTTGAGCTATTGGCATTGTAAATGACCATGTCTTTTATTTATGTTTTAAAAACCAAAATATAAATAAAAGGCATTGTCATTTACAATGCCAATAGCTCAAACTCGCTTAAATGCGAGACCTATTGCATTGCAGATGCTTGTTACCTGTACCTCTGTGGGAGGGTGTGGGGGGTCGGGAGGGGCTGCAGAATGGATCTTAGTTTAAAATGTGTCATCAGTCTTGTAAACAGATGGATTTTGCCTTCATGTTCCTCAGTGTGTGTTTAGTGAAGAAGTCTTCAAACTGGGCGTGCCCCCCTGGGGGTCCGTGGCAGCATTCTTGGGGCGGCCCAAATGCCTCAGTAAGCACTTGTAAATGAAGATGTCCTAGAAGCGACACTTTGTTTATTTTTCACGTTTTCAGGCTGTCTTCATTTATATGAAGCGATTAAAGTTAGGGTTGCCGCCTTCGACAGGGAAAGATGCCAGCCATCTGTTCTCGGCTTATGATTTTTCAAAGGCCCGGAATGGTTAAGTAGAACTTTATATGAACTCGTCTGCATACATTCTTCACATGACTTTACTGTCTTTGTTTACTTTAATTATCAGTTAGGGTTCATCAGGGCAGCTGTAGAACACACTTTAGAGAGTTTTGTTCTAACATGTTCTGTATAAATTATGCACTGATAATAGGGAAAAATACTGACTTTTGGTGATTTAAAAAAAAAAAAATGTTTTTCTTTTTGTACTGGACATTCAAATACCAGATATGTCGGCAAGTGTGATCCTGAGCCCTGTGGTGGTGGAGTCAAAGACAACAAAATATTCTAAAAGTATTTTGTTGTTTTTTTCACCTTCACGGCAACTGCATATGAAATATGCACACCAATTAAATGAAAAATAAATTCTTCTTAAACTATTTGGTGGGAAATGCATTCTTTCACAATATGAAACATGAATTGGTTAATGTGATCACTGTAGACATCTGTTTGTGAGACCAGAGAGTCGCAGAATTGAATCCTGCTTGGCGCAGTGCAGAATAGCGACTTGTGTATTTATAGTGCTACGAGGTCCCAGCAACAGAAAGCACTGTGAATATTTAAGTCGCTATTTTAAAATTGTATTACACACATTATAAGAGAGGCTGCCACACAATGATTTAGTGTATATGATAAAACAAGTACTTTTCAAGAATACATATAAGTGATACTTAACTAGACTGTACCTAGAGCAGACCTTTTTTTAAGTACATTAAAAGGAATTTCTAAAACTCAGCCTTACATTATCTTTCAAAAATAATAAATGTTTGTCATCATGATTTCTCAAGTGACTCCTTAAATTAAAGCACTTTAGAGACCCTTTCCTATCAGCAGCCCCCAAGTACTCCAGGTCCCCATTAACAGTTCTGGGATGGTTGTTTTTTAACACAATGTATGGGAACTGTTTTTGTAAAATAAAAAACACCTTGTCCCCCATACACCTGGCCAACTTCGACCTCTGTTTACATGCAGATGTCCTCTCAGATGAGTCGAGGTGGGGGCAGGGAGGGGGCCAGAAGGGTCAAGTTCAGAGCTCTGATCGTCCTGACCCCTGGGGCTTCAGAGTAATGGCCGATGAAAAAGCAGAATGGAGCAAAATCCATGGAAAGTGTCAAAGAGATGGCCTAGAGAAGGGGATGCTATATGGGATCTAATCTTTTCCTTTATCAATGGACAGAGGTGCTCTGAAGATGTTGAGAGATGCAGACTTTTTATGTGCCATCACTACAATTAGTGCAGTAGGTGCATTGGCACTCGGGCAATGGTGTGAGATACCACTACACCCCAATTAAGTAAATGTTACTATAAAAAAGGTTGTTGTGGCGCCATTATCCTTATTAGAATTGGGGCCCAAGTCCACCTTGCTGCAGAAGGAAAGGTCCCAAGCAATAGGGGGTGAAATGTGGGCCATTTCCCGATTATTATTTTTTTGACACAAAGGGGCAGAGACGGCCTGCTGTGGAACTCGGGCCTAGGAGTGATGGCCCAGTAATGTGGGCAGAGGAGAAGGTAATATTGGTTTTGCAGGTGCAGTGGCACTGGGACCTGGGGGTGTGAAGGGCCCACTGCATCACAATTATGACTCTTTCTTTACGATCGAGGCATGGTGTATAGTAATGGCGCTGACAGCACCCTTGCTGCAAAGAGGCTGGCAACACAAGAGCTCATTTGTTCTGAAACTAGTCTGTTTCAAGACTGGAGTGATGGCTAGGCTTGCTGGGGAAGGGGTGAAAGAGTCAGAGGGGATAGTGCAGCACCGAGTAGCAGGCTAGCATTAGTGGAGAAGGTGGAGTCGCATTGAGGCCCGGAAGTGAGGTGTTCAAAAGACCCCAAAAAATGAGTAGTGTTTTTTTACTATTTCAGGTTTTTTTAATGTATTTTCTCATTCAAGTCTCACAATTAGTGTGGCTTATGAGATGCTGAAAAAGTATCCCTGAAATTATCTCAGATACCCGCCCTTTGCGCTCAGCCATGACCAACCCCGCCCCCTCCTCCCCTAGGTGTTTTTGTGGATGCCCCTCCATATGCATCTCCTGACGATGTGAGACGGGTAGTTAGCCCATGCCCATTAATGTAAAAAAGATTCCCCTGCCACAGTGAGTCTTACCCCTGCCCTTTTCCTGTTCACGATCAACATCCCACTGTGAAATATATCTACAGAGTCATTCCAGATCTACCTAAACCAGGCCAAACCAATGTCAAGAAGAACAGTAGGGCACGGAGTCCGTGTAGCTGGGACCAGAGCAGGAAAAATGCTCCCCCCCCCCCCAGGATTAAAAAGTGCAGCCTCCTTTGATTGGCCAACCTGGCCACCATATGAAGATGCGTACGCACCTGCACAGACAATAATGGGTTCAAAGATTCCACCCAGCGCCAAGGTCCTGTGACTAGAAATGGGAGAGGAGTCTCTGAGATGCCAGAAGTGGAACCCCTGCTTGGTTTTAAATCTCCCTTTAGACTGGGCGTAAGTCTGGAAAGTCCAAGTAACTGCCTTACTGTGGAAAAAAAAGGCCTGCCTGCCTGTGAGAGAGGTAGATTCTGTCTGGCAAGAGGTGTAATGTGAACTGCAGTAGGGAGCCAAGACCCAGATGACTAGAAGAAACAATTTGGAGGACATCAAATGGACTGAGACTGCCCATAATCCACAAGGCCATCCCAGCCCGCTTCCTCAGAGCAAGCATGGCGACATCTGTTTGAAGAAGCAGATTCTTTGCCTTCACAGCTGAGAAGGTTGAGCCTGCAAAGAGTCCGACTGCCCATTTCCGTGAGTGCCTGTAATTACCTTCCTTGCCAATCCCATTGGTCTGGAATTTGACTTCTGTCTATGGCCCCATCTTGGCATCAGGAGGAGGTTGCCCTGATTCTAAAGCCATTGGAATCTATTTTATAGCTGATCCAGTTTCTGAGATATCACCAATGAAAGCCACTGTCAAGGCCACCTGCAAGTAACCAGTAGCGAATGGGCTAACATTCTTCCTGATGCCCTTGGTAGCCACCTGAACCCTGGAAAATCTTGACCATGACCAATAGATTCAGACTTACTGACCACATACTTCCAAAGTACACCAAGTGGATTCAGCGATAACTGGCATACTAACTAGCCACCGTCTGCAACTTGCAGTCCAGTGGGAGCCAAACTTCTGAAAACAAGGCTTATGCCCTTCCAACCAAGACCAGACCTGGACTCCTCCCCCCCCCCACAGCACCCCATGGATCACCTGCAAGCACCTTGCGTAGGCGTTCCGACACAGGTGGGATCCTGTCAATTTGAGCAGTGTCATTTTGGCCAAAAAGGATTGCTTATTAAACACATTCCTCAGTGGGCCATTACCTGCAACCTCTTCATTTTACTCAGAAGCCCAGACAGTCTGTTACAAACGTTGTAACATTCTGCATTTCTGCCCATTGACTGACTGTGCCAATGGATGCTGACTACACCTGAGTTCACTCAAAGTCCCTCCTTGCCTTCAGTGAGGCCCTATAAACACTAGTGCCCAGAAGGTGCTAAGCATTCCAGGTTTTCAAAGAGTGTCTTAACTTGTAGAATATTTTACTTAATTGTTATAAAGTCCTTTTGTGAAGTAAAGAAGCACTTGAACATTCCATGTAAGTGTTTTTTTTCCAGTTTCAAGCCCCAACCCACCTCCTGGAGTAAGCCTTGACTGTATGAACATGCTGTCCTTGGAGATTCATGGGATAACTAGGTCATACAGTTGAATTGCAACAATATTGTGAAACCAGGACAGGAGTGGTAAATGACAGTAACCCGAAGAGTTGCTACCCAGTTATCTCTGACTGCCTAGATTCCAAAAGAAAAGGCCCTACAGCATTCTTTGCTGCATAGGAGTGCATTGTTCCCAGAGCACACAGACTCCTTTCACATCATATGTAGCACATACTAGCAGCACTTAACTGAGGGAAGTGAAGGACCCAAGACTGATGGAACTGTACAGATTTTCTATGAGAGAATCTGGAAACCCCTCTCCCAGGGATAACAAGTAAAAATGCCTGTGCTCCCTGCACATTAATAAGTAACTACCATCCGTTAGCCTTCCCTTAGCCAGGTGCTGGGGCCACCCTTCATAGTGGATAGTTAGAGGCTCTTTAATGTTCCCCATCGATAAGACAACAATCATGTTTTACCTAATTTAAGATGTGACCTTCATCAAACAGATTACTCTTCGAGCAGAGCCATACAATATCATAATGGCTTCTACGGTTGGAGAGAATCCCAGACCTTTAAAAGCCAACAAACAATTCGCAATTGAGACACTGAAAAGCAAGGAAGAGGAAGAGTAACTCTGTCGTTCAACTGACGTTGATTTATAAGATGTGATGAGACATCAAGTTCTGGATTCAACCTAAGCTTTAGCTGGAAGAAGAGAACTTGTTTCACTACAACCATAAGTTTTACCAAATATCATCCTTTTACTTCTGTTTGGTTAACTCTGTGTCTCTTTTCAGCTTATGTAGATGCTGAGTGAGGATTTTCAACAGTGATGGTGACGGTATCAATCCTTCACCAAGGTCCAAAAATATTAGAGACACCCCTATCCTTTGTCAATGAAGTTTAGCGTCTCATCATAAGTTACGAAGAGTGGGTGATTCTATGCAGAAGTCTGATCTGAACTTCCCATACAAATTATTTTTGGCGATGATTGTTGAGCTTCATTGCTTCTAAACTCTCTTGACTCTCTTTGGTTTTTACAAAGAAGTTAAGGGCAGTTTTGGTGCAGCAGCTGTTAAGATCAGAAGGATCACTGGAGTCTGTTCATAATTAGAGAGGGGACCCACCTCACCATCAGTTGTTAGGTAAGTTCCCGGGGGATAGAAAGGAATCAATGAGCCTCATCCAGCATGGATCAACCGCGGGATACGGTCAGTGGAACTAAAGAGGGCCTTTTCAGCATGGGACATTCATCACGTTTTTAGCTAGCTGGCAACTGCACCCCGTGAAAATAATATTCGAGGCATGTGTGGCTGTAGATACACATACTGTGCATGCTCCTGTCATCTAGTGTTGGGCCCGTATGTGTGAAAGTTGTTTTTCTTCAGGAAAATATTCTGAGTCACGAGGTAGTGTGACTCCTCCTCTTGGCGACAATGCGCATGGTCATCGACTCCATTGTTGGGCCACCTCCTTTCGTAAGGTGGAACTCTACACCTAGCCCTTAGAGAAGAACGTCCTCTTCAAAACTCTTCCCCTTCCTCACTGCACCACTCACTACCTCCCCATGCTGAAGGGAATTTGCGGTCAGCTGCCATCCGCCCCTCTGGTAATCACTACTGCCCGTAAGCAAGCCAACCTCCTGGACAGCGAGGATGCCCACCACCAGAAAAGGAAAGTAAACGCCTTGATGCAGCAGGGAAATGGGTGGCCGCGCAATTGGCCAACCACTGGCACATACCTAAATCTGTCGGCCTTCTTGCAAGATATGATCGTGCCCACTGGAATGAAATGGAGGAGCTCCTCCAATACCTCAGAGAAGAGCACAGGAAAAGGGATCGGGAGATTGTTTCTGAGAGCAAGCTGATTTCTAACACCTCTAAACGCTGTGCCCTTGCCACAGGCGACACCGCTGCCAGAGGGATGAGTTCTAGTGTTCTGCTACACAGACACGCATGGCTCAGTATCTCTGACTTTAAGCCGGAAGTTCAGCTGGATATGCCCTTTGATGGTGAGCACCTCTTTGGTCCCCAAGTGGACCGAGCTTTGGAAAAGATTACAAAGGATACGGAAACAGCCAAAGCAGTGGGGGCACTGCAAACTCCTGCTCCCTGCAGCTTCTTTCGCTGCACCCCTTTCTGTGGAGGTTCAAAAACCACCTCCCTTGAAACCTCCACGTCCTGTCAGCACGCTCAGGGCGAGCAATCCTCTACCAGAGGTTATATTAGAGGGCCGTATTGGTGCAACCATTGCAGAGGCAAGGGTAGCTCGCCAAATCTCTGATTTGTGGTTACTGGAAGGCATTATCAGTTCAAAGTGCTCCCCTTTAAGGTCACTACAGCGCCTCAGGTGTTCACCAAGTGCCTTGTGTTGGTGGCTGCACACCTGCACAGACCGGGCGTCCACGTTTTCCCATATCTGGACGATTAGCTTATGAAAAATGCCACCTGCCAGGAATGCCGCAAACACACACATGTCACAATAGACCTGCTTAATCACTTACGGTTTACCATGAACGCCACAAAATCCAACCTCCAACCCCTCTAGAGCCAGCCCTACCTAGGGCATATTCTCAGCTCCGAGGTGGGCATAGCCTAGATAAATCCCTCCAGGATCCAGTCCTTTCAGGCACTGCACTGCTCCCCTGGTTTCAACCAAATCAACTACTCTCAGTCAGAACAGTCATGTGCCTCCTAGGCATGATGACCTCCTGCATTGCCATAGTCCCTCATGCCAGTGATCCAGCGCGATATTAGCAAACAGCATTCATACACCATATACTCACTTGGGCCCATACATTCACACTACACTAATACTTACGCTGGGTTGTATCAGTTGTTACTCTTATCAAAATCCCTGCTACCAATTACCTTCTGATTGAAGAGTAATGACTTGCCAATGAATCCTTTGCTAATTGGGAAATTTAAAATGAGTGACATTCAATATAGTACATAATCTTGAAATAACCACCGAGTCAGGAAGTTTTTAAATTGTTTATCTAAAGTTTTTAGCAGAGTAAAATACAAAGCCACATGGTACTTAATCGCAATACCCAAGATTAAGCATAGAAATGATTATTGCTAATCAAATGACGGTGTTTAAGGAAAGGGAGAGGATAGAAATAGCAGCGCAACTAAAGGTTGCATTATATTTACCTAAGTGCGAGAACCAAAACCCCTTAGCCAAGGAGTTGGAAAGAATAGGACCCCGGAAGGATGAAGAGCAAAGACTTCTTCCAGGATCAGGACAGGACAGGACCGGTGACCTCTCTACAACGACGCCTGCGTCGTTCCCCTCTCTGATACTCGACTTCTCCTCGATTCTCCCGTGCCTTCCTTCTAATGGACTCCGCCGCCCCCTCCTCAGGACCTCTTCTGGACAGGGATTCAGTCAGCAACCGATCAGCATGGCAGTCTGGAGCTAAGAGCGCTCTGGCAGCATGGATGCCTGTTCTTCGTGAACGCATGCTCTGACTAATTAACTAATGCTATATTCTATTATACCCTTCTACGCCCATGTACCTCCCCTTAATGTTGCTAAAATATGGGGCCACTACTTCTGATTGGACAGGGACAGGGGGTGGATTCTCGCACCATATCGATTTGGCCTAAATTGTAAAGCCTATTGTCTTTACGTTCCCACCCCTTCAAATTAATACATTCGCTTTATTTCCCACCCGTCTCACGACAAATGTTATACATTTTACAGGGGAAAAGTATCATTTTGTCCACAGGAAACAAAGTACAGCATCTTCGGCCAATGGGTCATGGCCTTGGGAGACGTCCAAGTTGACTTCACTTGGCAGGCACACAGGATACATGCGCAGAACCATCGTCTCTCGAGTTGCAAGTCACCAACCCAGGCCCAAGTTTACGAACTAATAAAAGTGCAAGAAGAAAATATTAAAATCACAAATAAAATGTTTCACTGTATGCCCACTTTTCCTACTCTATTCCCAATTAATTATAATACTGTCCTGCATTAGTAGCGTTAAGAAAACGACAATTTAATAATGACATGAGAGCAAGCTGAAGCATGTGACAACATCAAGCAGCCATTTTAATGCATACTGCGCAGAAGCAGAAGTTTCCCACCAAGCAAAGAAAGACGTCACACCATGTGATCAGGTTGCGACATGCGCAGTGAGGTTCCCGCGCTTTAGCGGCCATTTTGGATTACAGACAAGCGTTATTCTTTAGTAAAACACATATGCAAGCTTCTCTCCCCTTTGTGTAGTGTATGCAAAGGTTAGTATTAACAATACAATTTTAATAAATTAATACTATGAGGAGGATTGCGTACAAGCAAGTTTCATTTATGAAACCTTGCTCCATCAATCCCCTCTCTGATGGCGTTTCTGAGCCATCAAAAACACTACCCTCAATCAGATGCCAACTTCTAGCAATTCGTTTCATTCTCATTTTTACATTTTCTGTTTTTCACATCCCCTTTCAACTTTTTGTATAATTCACTTCTCCATTCTTCAAGTTCTATTTCATCTAGTTTTCTCTTCTTTCCTTTTCCTGTCACTTTATATGTTCCATTCTTTCTACAGCATTTGCACCATATTGTTATTGCCATATTATTATGCTATCCCTGTAAGGGTACTAATATTTGACCTATAAGTCCTTTTCCTACATTAGCAAACCAGGTTCCAATTGACGAAATACTATTTGTCAATCTTTCCCATACACTATCAACTTCCAGTGGTTTAAGTTCTTTCTCAAGTTTCGTTATATTCTGTATATACGTTCCAATCTCGGCACTCTTATCAGGAATATAAGTGCAACAATGTTTCGTCTTCAATAATTTACAGACTCCTCCCTCTTTGGCCAATATAATATCAAGAGCAAGTCGATTTTGCATCACCATAGATCTAATCGCGACCATTTCCGCATTAATCATTAGAAAACCTCCAGCAGTATCCGTTGATAAACGATCAACCACTGTAGACAATTTACATATTTTCCTTGAGTTCAGAATTATTCCCACTGAAGGTATCAATGCACCAAATATATCACCTACAATTTCTGAAAAACTAGCTCTTTTACTACGTATTAATTCACTATTGTTGTCATTGCTCCCAGTGTTTCTTTTTATGTGGTATATTTTTGGAAATACTATTCCAAAATAACAACTTTCATACCACAATGCAGGAAGCCTAAAGTAAGCCTTATTCCCACACACATAATAGATTCCAGGAAAAACTGAATCTGTTCCTCCTTTTAGTCCCCAACCTCCAAGAATTAAAAAATTGTGTTCACATTCACTGGTACCTATGAAAACATTGTTATAATCAGTCTTTAACCTATGAAGACAAATTTTCCCTGTCTTTACGAAATCCAGAGTCATAGCAGCTTGAGCTTTGCCAGGTGTATAACTCCCTTCTTTCTCCGCCCAAGGTGGCAAATGAGCCTTATGCTCAGAAGCTTTCTTTTGAAAATATTGTCTTCTATTTTCAACTAAATTCAAAAATATCTTTTCTTCTTCTAATAAAGAACATGTTAGATTGTCTCTATGTGCATGTGTTATGTCTATTGATTTCATTGTTAAGAAAAATTCTCCCATAAACTGTGCGTCTTGACTACTAAGCACTGGGTTCATACTCTTGTGAATCGGAACCTCAGAAAATATCACATTTAAGTTTGAATAATAATACTGAAGTTTCCCTGTTCTATAAAATAAACTAGACAAAACACTACATGATATGCCATATGTCAGTGGTAAATGGTGATATGTTAGACCTTCTGCTACTGATTCGGGTAACTTCATACAGACGTAACAATTACTAACTTCCATGGTATCTACATATTGAAATAATAACTTTGTGAAAACATTCAAACTAGTGTTGTTATCAGCTATTTCATGATGAATTTCTGCCTCATCTTCTGCCATTAGTTCTACTCTATTGCCCTTCATGTTTGCTGTCCTCCCTTTAGTTTCATTATTAATCTTCTTATCTATTATCATAAGGTAAGGAACTGCTACAATCAGGACTAACCATACTATAAGCACCATCACTAGACTACATATGCATATTGCACAGCATCTTCTACAACACTTCTGTTTTGGTCTCCTAGTAACTCTATCGTCAGGCATTTTTCGACAAGGAAGATTGCTCTTCTTATCTCTTCTTCTTTTCTTTAGCTTATTCTTTTGCTTAGTCAGGGTGGTCTTGTTTCTTCTTCGTAAGTTAGTTCTGCACTTGTTCCTTCGCCACCACTGTCACTTGACTCTGAGCTTTCAAAATCTTCAAGAATGATATAAGTCCAGTCAGGACCCTTGAATTTGTTATTCACAAGTTTCAGTCTTTTGCTTTTTCTTTTCGCTGACTTTTTCTCTTGATCAGTTTGACTTGTTACTTCAGGTACTTGGTCTGGATCTTCACTTCTGGTTGTTATGTGGTACTTTACTCTTTTAATGACACTCGGCCAATGATCTCCTTTTCTTGTTTTCTTTATTTGCACTGTCTCTTGATCTTCGCTTTCAGAAATCTTTTGAATTTCACTGCTTAACACTGTTTCGTGTTCTTCAATTACTGTGTTTCTTATTTGCTCCTTTTCAGGTCTAATTGGTTTCTCTGTAACAGCTCCGCTGTGAGTTTCCAATAACTGACCTTGTTCTTTATTTATTTCTTCAAGTTCATGTTTTTCAAGGTTTTCTTCTTCTGTGTACTCTTCTTGATCTAACTTGTTCTGATCAGGGCTTATTGCACTGTGAACTTCTGCAGCCTGACCGGATTCTTCTAGATCTGTCTGTCCCTGTTCAAAGTCTATTAGGTTTTCACTGTTTTGAGTCCAATTTTCTTTCCCTATCTGACCTTGCTCAGGTTCTCCTATTGTCTTTTCTTCTTGTACCTGAGCTGCTTCTTCTTCACCTATCTGATCTTCTTCAATTTCTTCCAATTTCGCTTGACTTCTTGTTCTGTGGTATACTTCAGGAACTTCTACCACTGGTATCCAATCCTGACTTGTGCTCGGTTGTTCTTCTTCAGCTTCTCTTGAATCTCGAGCCTGAGATTCCTCCGCTGGGCAACCTTCAGCTTCCTCAGTGATTGATGCTGTCTGAGGATTTTCTTCTTCAGGATCTGGCACTCTTTTGGTGTGGCTTACGTGAATCCAATTAGGAAATCCGGCACACTTCACTGCTGTATTCGTTGTCAGTATGACTTGACACGGTCTGCCCCATCTGGGTGATAGACACGTTTCTCTGGTGTGATTCTTCACTACCACCCAATCACCAGGATTCAGATCATGTTCTTGTTCAGGCTGCCTGGAAACTGCGTCTTCTCCAACCTGATGAGAGACAGAACGCACTAGGTCAGCCAATCCTTTGCAATATTCCAGAACCATATCATCAGATATATTCACCAGTTTGTTTGTGGGAACATGTGTTTGTCTCATTGCTCTTCCCATCATTATTTCATGTGGGCTCAATCCTGTGTTTCTGTCAGGTATACTTCTGAGTCCCATTAGAACAAGTGGCAATGCATCTGGCCACTCTAATGATGTTGATGCACATTTTTTTCCCAATCTTGACTTTATAGTGCCATTCAATTGTTCAACCACTCCAGAAGCCTCTGGGCGATATGCCCAGTGCAGTTTCTGTTTGATTTGAAAGGCTTCACAGATTATCTGGATCACTTCACTGTTAAAATGTTTTCCTCTATCTGATTCCAAAGTTACTGGGAAACCAAACCTAGGTATGAGCTCACGTAACAACAGTTTTGCAACTGTAATGCTGTCATTTCTCCTAGTAGGGTAAGCCTCCACCCATTTTGAAAACAGACACACTATGACTAGTACATATTTCAGCCCTCTACATGATGGTAACTGTATGAAATCAAACTGAAGTCTCATAAATGGACCCTCTGCCTTTCCAATTTTCCCAAATCCAATTACTGTCTTCCTCCCCGGATTATGCATCTGGCAAGTTAGACATCTCTGGCAAAGACTCTCTGCAACAGCCCTGAATTTGGGATTGTACCAATTTTGTCTGAACAGCCTAATCATTGCATCTCTCCCTATGTGTGAGTCTCCATGGTGCATTCTAGCCATTTGTGAGAGTAAACAGTCTGGCATGACTGGTCTGCCATCAGCACTGATCCACACTTCATCCTCTCCTCTTTGGGAGCAACCAACTTTGATCCACAAATTCTTCTCACTTTCATCAACCTCATCTTGCAATTTCTTGACGTCATTCCAAGTTTCAGGTGGCATATACAGCATAAGTTGGCAGCTGATTCCCATTCTTTCCACCCTCTTATTGACTGACATTCTGGCTTTGGCACAATGTTGAGCCACCAGATCCGCATATCTGTTGCCGACTACCACCCAGTCATCTCCTGACTGGTGTGCGGCACATTTCACCACAGCCAATTCTTTTGGTGCTTGTATTGCTTCTAGCAAATCCCTTACAAATTGACCATTTTTAATGGGGGATCCTGAAGAAGTCATGAAATCCCTCTGCATCCACAGTTGGACAAAATCATGCACAACCCCGTAACCATATTGGCGATCTGTAAATATGGTCACTCTCTGATTCCTCCCAATTTTGCATGCCTTTATCAGCGCAATCAATTCGGCTACTTGTGCAGATTTGACTCCTGGTAAATAGGATGCTTCAATTATTCCAGTTAATTCACATACCGCATAGGCAGCAGTTAGTTTACCATCTTCATGTCTTTGACATGAACCATCGACAAATGGCTCCCTGTCTGGCTTTTTAAGAGGCTGTTCCTCTATATCTGGGCGTGGTTTTGTGCATAATTCGGTAATTTGTATACAATCATGTTCATCGTCTTCATCGTCTTTTATTCTCTCATGATATGGGTTTGGTAGTAAGGTTGCTGGATTTATTATAGTACACCTTACCATGCTCACATTTTCAGCACCCATTATTATTCTTTCATATTTAGTCAGCCGACTAGGAGTAAGATGCTGAGTTCGGGTTCTTGTCAAGAGAATGACAACTGCATGTGGAACATACACCTTTACAGGATGTCCCATCACAATTGACTCACTTTGTTCAATACTCAAACAAGTAGCCGCCACTGCTTTTAGGCATCCTGGCAACGCGGCTGCTACTGGGTCCAATGTAGCAGAAAAATAGGCTATAGGACGTCTTTCTAGTCCATGTCTCTGAGTTAAGACAGAAAGTGCACAATTTTCTCGCTCATGAAAGAACAATGCAAATTCTCTCTTATAATCAGGCATGCCTAAGGCAGGTGCTGAACATAGGGCATTTCTCAATTTTACAAAGGCTTCTACACTTTCATCCTCCCACTCAACAGGGTCCTTTGCTTTCTTTTTTGTCATGTTAATTAATGTTTTAGCTAACACGGAAAATCCTGGTATCCATTGTCGGCAGTAACCCACTATTCCTAAGAACATTCTCACTTGTCTTTGGGTTACAGGCATTTGCATTTTCTTTATTAAAGCTACTCTTTCAGCTGTTACTCTTCTTTTTCCTCTCTCAATTTGGTGTCCCAGATACTTAACAGCTGTTGTACAGAATTGCAATTTCTCAGGTGAGACTTTATGCCCTTCTTCTGCCAAAAGATTTAATAATGCTATGGAATCAACAACACAGTCCTCTCTGGTGGTCGATGCCACCAATAAGTCGTCGATATATTGGACTAAGACTGAGCTTCCTGGCATCACTAGTTTTTCAAGGCACTTCTTCAGTATCTGGTTGAAAATGGAAGGACTTTCGGTGTACCCCTGAGGAACACGATTCCACACATAGACTTTGTTCTCAAATTTCATTGAGAAAAGATACTGGCTGTCTGGATGTAATGGTATTGAAAAGAACGCTTGACATAAATCAATTACTGTGAACCATCCTGCATTCCAAGGGATCTGGTATAGAATTACTGCAGGATTTGGTACTATGGGACAACATGGTTCTACAATCTTATTTACTTTCCTCAGGTCCTGAACAATCCTATATTTTCCACTAGGTTTCTTTAATCCCATGATTGGTGAATTACATGGGCTACTCATTACTTCTTTTAGAATGTTTTGTTCTACCATTCGATTGATTTCTTCAATAACTCCTGTTTTTACTTCTGCACTCATTTTGTACTGCCTGGTATTTGGGAAAATTGCACCTTCTTTCACAGTAATTTGAACTGGATCTATTTTAGCCATAAGTCCTACTTTTTTTCCGGTGAAATCCCATACTATGGGGTTTACAGTACCCTTTAATTCTTCTGGCAACTCACCTCTTGTTATTAACGAGAACATCTCGTCTACTTCTGTACCTTGTTTTGCAATCATAATTTTATATACATGGTCTTCGTCTGGTGTTTGTACTGCCACACCATCCGGTGTGCAGAAAATTGTACAATTCATCTTGCACAATAAATCCCTACCTAATAAGTTCACTGGACTAGAATCACATACTACAAACTGATGCATTTCTCTAAAGTTTCCTATTTTAACTTCCATTGGTTCGGTAAGAGGTGTTCTAATTCTTCGATTAGCTACCCCTACTACTTGGATATCTTCACCAGAGAGAGGAAGGTCTGGGATGTCTGCTGATCTCACAGTAGACCTGGTAGCACCAGTGTCCAAAAGGAAAGTAATATCATTACCTTTCACATTCCCTTCAACATATGGACCAGACTGATCTACCTGTAAGGATGCGCCAAGTACGCACTCCTTCTCCCCCTCTCCTAGGCACCGTCATGGACTGAATCGACAGAAATCGTCCTGCAAAAGAAATTGTGATGTCATATAATCATTCTTACCACTTCCTCCTTGATATCCGATGTCTGTACCATGCTTTGCTCTGCTTACATTGCCCTGAATAGGTGCGGGTGGCAACTGACTCGGAGGATTTACACCCTGCTGTGAGTCATTCTGCGTCTGTGGATTTAAATTTTGATTTGGGCCATTATTATTCCGAATCTTTTTACACTCGTCCTTCCAATGCCCCAATTTTCCGCATCCATGACAAGGAAATTTCTTTTTAGCTTCTTCTCTACTCATTCGTCCTCTAAATTTTCCACCATTCCCAGAATCACCACTCGTTCCAGAATCTTTTCCTTGATTTTCACTCGGATTTTCCAAATTAATTCCTTGCTTCTCTGCCATTTTCACCTGAGCCCACATCACTTTTTCCTGCAATTTCTTCTGTCTATCCTCAATATCGTCTCCACAATATTTTGCATATTTCAGAATTTCATCTATGGGCTTTCCCTGCCAACACAGCATGTGTTGTTTAATCATCTGGCAAATCTCCGGCTTCAAACCGTAAACAAACCGATACACAAACTGACTCATGTTTTTGTCTCCAATGTCCTCAAATCCACTATACTGTTTAAATACCTGCAATAAACGCTCATAGTAGGAATGCACTGATTCATTAGATTCTTGGGTAGTTCGATCTATTTTTACCCACTCTGTTTCTTTCGGTGGTATTTTCCCTTTCAGGTAAGTTATCACCTGCTGATACTTTTTCATCACATCATTTGACGGGGCACCTGTTTTCGGATCTCTAGGATATTCATCGTTTGGCCAATCCACTGTGATTTTGCAATCTGTCCACAAATCGGCAGGTACCACTATGTCAAACAACCCATCCAAATCCTTCAACAATACCTTCGACACCTTCACAAACCTGTCAACTTGCTTGTACCATTCAATAGGTTTTTCTCTCAACTTTGGAAAATCATTCGTAAATGACAAAATATCCTGTCTGCTCCATGGGACATGTACATAGCCTCCTCCCGCAACTTCTCTCATGGGATACATTTGGTCTGCTTTCCCTGTTTCCTTCATCACATATTCCGATGCTGTTCTACTTGTTCGTGCTTCTTCCTTTTTCTTGGCCCACCTAGTTTTCCATTTATCTAGGTCTCCCCATTTTTGCAAAACTAACATTAATTCTCTTATTTGTAATCTTCTTCCAGAGGCATTCATATTTTCTAAATCTTTATCTGAAAATTCTGCCCTATAGGGTTTCTGTAGTACCTTTGATCTCCCTATTTCTATTCCCATCTGTAGTGCTAAATTGGACAATTTTTCATGGAATATCCTTACATTTCTGGTGATACTCCTGCACAGGAACAATAATTCTTCTTCATCATAGGTATTTAAGCTTTCTAGTCCTACATTTCCTGCTATTATTTCTTCTAATTCGACTTTCAATTTATGAATGTCCATTATTTTCTGAGGTGTGCACTGTTTAACTGACCCTTGCACCCATCTTTCTAGATCTTCAGGTGTTACTATGGTGGCACTTTTTGCTCCCGATGAAGTTATTAAACTTACATCTTTTGAACATCCAGGTACATCTTTTCTGGGAGTACTATTTACAGAACCTCGAATAGGCAAGTCCATGAGTGATATTGTGGGTTCACAGTCACTAAATTGATCCTCAATTATAACTGGAGCTTCAGGTTTTGGATTATTCACAGCAGTAGGTGTAAGTATCGGTGGCGGACAGCTTCCCTGATAATGGAACTACTGGACCAATTGTTACAGGTATGGTCAACGAATCAGGATGTACTTTTATCTGGGTTATTTTCTGTATTAATTCTGCTCTGGTCTTTTCTAGAGCTTCCTTTTCTTTGTCATGAAGTATTCTACTTGGGGTGAATTCATGCATTACCTGTGGCACTAATGGAGTTTTTGGTGGTGCACTTGGGGTGCATCCACTTGTCCCTTCCTGATATGGTGGGGGATTTCTTAACATTTCCTCCATAAATTCGTCTTCAGACTCCTCATTTCTCATTAAATGTTTTGTCTTTTCTGTGCACTTACTTCCTAATTTCTCCTCTGCTGGGAACAATGGATATAATCCTTCTGTAATCATTGCCCTTCTCCATTGTTTCATCTGACCGTCCCTAGACTCACGTAGATATCTGGGAAAAAATCCTGGATAACTCCTATTACTTCTAGATCTATCCCGCTCAAATGCCTTGGTTTCCCATTCTTCTAGAGCGTCGTACTGGGTTAATCTAGGTCTGGGTTCTAAGTCATTCATCCTCAATCTCAAGTTTTGAAGAATCCTTCCATTGAAGGTACCATTCTCGGGAAATGCTAATATTCCATCATTTTTGGTGTATTCCATCCAATTCTCCATCCATACACAAGTATGATAACCTCTCTCCATCATCATGAATGATGTAGGCGTTTTAGCTGGTGGAATAATAATTCCTTCTCTAGTTTTGATTGGTTTGTCCTTTTTAAAATAATTCTTAATCTTTTGTAAGAATGACATTTTTCTCCTTTCTCCGTACATCTTGGGTAAGTACCGATGTATAAAATTATATTCTGCAAAGCCTAAATATCTCCTATCCGGACGAATTCCTGTTAAAGTCGGATCGCGTTTTAACATGCAATCCTTATCCACTAAGAATTTCGCTTCTATAATTTTAACCAATCAAATGTCTGCTATCTTTTATTTCCGAGCCAATCCTTGCGCGGCCTTTTGGTGACGTTTATCTGTCAACCCCTCCTTTACAATCTGCTCTTTTCTGTCCCTGCTGGTTTAACCAATCCCAGCGCGGCACCTGTGACGTCAGTACTACTCCTGACTACTAACCCCTCCTTTACAAGGGTCTTTCCACACCCGCGGATTCAACCAATCTCAGCGCGGCGTTTTGTGACGTCAGCTCCCTCTCCGGCAACTGACCCTCCCTTTACAAAATTTACGCAAACTTATTTTCTCTATAAATCTTAATTAAATTTCAGTAACAACATAAAACATTCGCTATCAGGCCAGTTTCTTCTAAATTCGAAAAAGATGGTTTCTTCTCACACTTAGTAAAACTTTTCCGTTTACTAAAACATACACTACGAGTAAAACACTTCCGTCTACTCTTCACACAAGCTCCAGAAGTACCTGTTACTTCTCCAATGTTACCCTTTCTAGGTGATATAACATCAAATTTTCATCAGCGTACCCTTTTTGCTATTACTCACATGCATAGAGTCCCTAACGAGTACTGAAAGTCCTGCTTAACTTCTCAGTACTATTTCTGCCTGACAGATAACCTCACTGCAGTATGGCTTCCACTTGCCACCCGCTATTCTTTTTACCCCGGGTATTCTGGACAACATAAAACAAAACTCAAAATAAGCGGAATGTTAGTTCATAAAAATACAAATAAAAATTCTCATTACCCAATTAACAAAGAGTAACCATAACCTTCCTCTGCTTACCAGAAAACTGATCCAGCGCGATATTAGCAAACAGCATTCATACACCATATACTCACTTGGGCCCATACATTCACACTACGCTAATACTTACGCTGGGTTGTATCAGTTGTTACTCTTATCAAAATCCCTGCTACCAATTACCTTCTGATTGAAGAGTAATGACTTACCAATGAATCCTTTGCTAATTGGGAAATTTAAAATGAGTGACATTCAATATAGTACATAATCTTGAAATAACCACTGAGTCAGGAAGTTTTTTTATTGTTTATCTAAAGTTTTTAGCAGAGTAAAATACAAAGCCACATGGTACTTAATCGCAATACCCAAGATTAAGCATAGAAATGATTATTGCTAATCAAATGACAGTGTTTAAGGAAAGGGAGAGGATAGAAATAGCAGCGCAACTAAAGGTTGCATTATATTTACCTAAGTGCGAGAACCAAAACCCCTTAGCCAAGGAGTTGGAAAGAATAGGACCCCGGAAGGATGAAGAGCAAAGACTTCTTCTAGGATCAGGACAGGACCGGTGACCTCTCTACAACGACGCCTGCGTCGTTCCCCTCTCTGATACTCGACTTCTCCTCGATTCTCCCGTGCCTTCCTTCTAATGGACTCCGCCGCCCCCTCCTCAGGACCTCTTCTGGACAGGGATTCAGTCAGCAACCGATCAGCATGGCAGTCTGGAGCTAAGAGCGCTCTGGCAGCATGGACGCCTGTTCTTCGTGAACGCATGCTTTGACTAATTAACTAATGCTATATTCTATTATACCCTTCTACACCCATGTACCTCCCCTTAATGCTGCTAAAATATGGGGCCACTACTTCTGATTGGACAGGGACAGGGGGTGGATTCTCGCACCATATCGATTTGGCCTAAATTGTAAAACCTATTGTCTTTACGTTCCCACCCCTTCAAATTAATACATTCGCTTTATTTCCCACCCGTCTCACGACAAATGTTATACATTTTACAGGGGAAAAGTATCATTTTGTCCACAGGAAACATAAAGTACAGCATCTTCGGCCAATGGGTCATGGCCTTGGGAGACGTCCAAGTTGACTTCACTTGGCAGGCACACAGGATACATGCGCAGAACCATCGTCTCTCGAGTTGCAAGTCACCAACCCAGGCCCAAGTTTGCGAGCTAATAAAAGTGCAAGAAGAAAATATTAAAATCACAAATAAAATGTTTCACTGTATGCCCACTTTTCCTACTCTATTCCCAATTAATTATAATACTGTCCTGCATTAGTAGCGTTAAGAAAACGACAATTTAATAATGACATGAGAGCAAGCTGAAGCATGTGAAAACATCAAGCAGCCATTTTAATGCATACTGCGCAGAAGTTTCCCACCAAGCAAAGAAAGACGTCACACCATGTGATCAGGTTGCGACATGCGCAGTGAGGTTCCCGCGCTTTAGCGGCCATTTTGGATTACAGACAAGCGTTATTCTTTAGTAAAACACATATGCAAGCTTCTCTCCCCTTTGTGTAGTGTATGCAAAGGTTAGTATTAACAATACAATTTTAATAAATTAATACTATGAGGAGGATTGCGTACAAGCAAGTTTCATTTATGAAACCTTGCTCCATCACCAGGCTTCACATGCATCCATTACAAGACTGTTTCGCGCAACAGTGGTCTCAGGCAGGGGGCCACTGGGACAATTTAGTGTTGATCAACCGCCGTACTCATTGCTCTCTGCAGTGGTGGAACACCAACAACCTCTTGCAGAGGTGGCCTTTTCTTGACCCAGTTCCGCAAAGGATTGTTACAACAGACGCATCTTATTAAGTGGGGTGCACACTTACAGGATCTGACTGTACAGGATCAGTGGAAAACCAGGTTGCAGGGCCTCCACATCAAATATTTGGAACTTCTAGCCATTCACCTAGCGCTGAAGGCTTTTTTCCCTCCATGGATAGGCAAGGTTGTACTTGTTCAGACAGACAATATGGCAGCCATGAATTACTTTCAGAAACAAGGAGTGAGGGGGACACACACTCCACAGCTGTCTTGGCTGTCCTAGAGCATTTGGTGTTGGGCTCTCTGCCACAAAATTCATCTGTTAGCATAATACCTTCCAGGGATGGACAATGATTTCCCGACCTCCTCTGCAGAATGTGGCAATAATTCCACAAGTGGAAACTCCACCCGCAAGTCCTCCCTGTTACTTTCACAAATGTGGGTTCCCACAGATAGAGCTGTTGTCAACAGCAGAAAATACCAAAAGCCCAAACTACGCCACCAGGTTCTCACACCCATAGTCCAGAAGCAATGCACTATGGATGAACTGATCAGTGATATTTGCCTATTTTCCTCCTCTCCCACTTCTTCCACATGTGGTTCGGAGGCTTCCACAGACATCCCTCACGCTCTTCCTGGTGGCACCCACATGGGCCCGCCAGCCCTGGTTCACGACTGCTTGAACTATCCGTGGTTACGCATGAGAGGCTCCCCAAAAAGCCAGACCTTCTCATGCAGAACCATGGAGAAATCAAGCAGCCAGATCCCAGGACCCTCAACCTTGCGATCCGACTCCTGAGGTCATAGAATTTGGATACCTTAATCTTCCACCTGAATGCATGAGTAACCTCAAGGAAGCACGCAGACCTACCGCCTGTGCCTGCTACGCGGAAGAGATTTGTCTGCTACTGTCACTCAAAATAAATTGACCCATTGAAATCCTAAGTACAAGACATTGTCAATTACTTACTCCACTTGCAGGTTTCTGGACTAGCCTTTACATCCATATGATTGCATCTAGCCGCCGTAGCTGTCTACGTTCTGAATAGACAACACATCTCTCTCGTCAGGATGCCGGTCATTAAAACTTTCATGGAGGGTCTCAAAAGGGTCATTCCTCCCTGGGTCCCACAGGCTCCCTCATGGAGTATCAATATTGTACTCGCACAACTCATGGGCCCTCCATTTGAGCCCCTCCACACCTGCCTTTTCAGTTCCTTTCTTGGAAGGTGGCATTTTTCATTGCTATCACCTCACTTAGGTGTGTCAGTGAGCTTCAAGCATTTGATTTGATTGATTTGATTGATTTGATTTGATTTGATTGATTTGATTTGTCGACTTATATAGCGCACATATGCCCGAAGGCGTCTTGGCGCTGGGTTTGGCAGGACATATGAGGTGATGGGATTGAGCGATGCGTTATGGGTTTCCAAAGCTCAGTCGGAGAAGAGCCAAGTTTTCAGTAGTCTTCTGAAGGACATGAGTGAGGTACTGTTTTTTATCGGCATTGGCAAACGGTTCCAAGTTTTTGCTGTTCCCAATATGAAACTTCTTCCTCCCCAGCGAACCTGCCTGCACTTGGGTAATTGTAGCAGTTTTAAGTGAGAGGATCTGAGATTTCTGGCTGGTACGTACCATTTCAAGTGCGATCTCAGATATAGTGGTCCTTTACCCTGAAGTGCCTTATAGGCCAGACTTTGTGATTTGAAAATAATTCTCTTCCCCACTGGGAGCCAGTGAAGGGCTCTCAATCTATGGGAGATTGCTTCATGTTTGGGGACACCCAGTATCAATCTGGCGGCGGCGTTCTGCAGACGCTGCAGTTTTTGTAGATACTGGGATTGTAGCCCTACATATAGGGCGTTGCCGTAGTCCAATCTCGAACGGGCCAATGATGTCACCAACGTCTTTAATGCTTCCGGGGGTATGAAAGAACGAATCTTTCTGATCATCTTTAAGATCCCCCAGAAGGTGGATGAAAGCTTGTTGATTTGACCGTCAAATATCAGCTTGTCATCAAAGACCACACCTAGGTTCTTGACCTTGGAGACTGGCATCGGACAGTCTCCAAGGTTATCTGGCCACCATCTTGGTGACCAGAAAGACGGATCAGGGCCCAGTATCAGGACCTCCGTTTTTTCTCCGTTTAGTTTTAGGCAGTTAGTCTGCATCCTGGTTTTTACTTGTGACATGCAATTGTTAAAACGATCAGCTGTCGCGTCCACATTATTTGACACTGACACAACCACCTGGGTGTCGTCAGCATAAGAGACCACCGAGAAGCCACATTGCCTAATAATCGAGGCTAACGGAGTCACATAAATATTAAAAAGTGTGGGGCTCAGAGAGGAGCCCTGAGGTACACCACACGGCAGTTCAAATGATTTGGATATAGAACCTCCCAGTTCTACTGAGAAAGTTCTGCCGGTTAGATAGGATGCAAGAAGATTGAGGGCGGATTCCTGAAATCCCAGCTCCGTCAATCTGCCAATTAATATTTCGTGGTTGACCGTGTCGAAGGCCGCCGATAGATCTAACAAAATCAAGTCGGCCTTCCCTCCTGAGTCCAGTGATCTTCTAAGTTCCTCTGTTGCCATGATCAAAGCAGTCTCGGTTCCGTGGCCCTCTCTGAACCCGTACTGAGAGTGGTCCAGGAGTTCTCCAGCGGAAATGAAAGAAGTAATCTGTGTGTTAAGCAGTTTCTCCAATACCTTGGATGAAAAAGGGATCCGAGAAATTGGCCGGTAACTGCCAGGTTCTTCGGGATCTACATTGGCTTTTTTAGCAGAGGCAGGACTGAGGCTGTCTTCCATTCATCCGTGAACCTGCCTGACTGTACGATCTCCCTAAACAGTAAGTTTAGTTGTTCACTGAGTAGTTCAGGGAACAGATGGAAGACTTTGGGAGGACAGGGGTCTGACGGGGCTCCTGTTTTAGTTGTTATCACTACTTGGACAATCTGTTCCCATGTGGGAGATGTAAAGGAGAAGCCCGTGCCCGATGTGTGACTATCTGGCCCTGGCTTGGGTGTCTTGGGGGAGGAGTGATTACCACCTATGAAGGTTTTGTAAACTGTCTCAACTTTGTTGATGAAGAACTGTCCCAAGGTGTTACAAAATTCCAGGGTGCTGACTGTTTTAGCATTGGCTGGGAGGTTAGCTAATTTCTTTACTGTAGCGAACAGTTCCCTGCTGGAGTTCTTAGCTTCCAGAATTTTCGACGTAAAGTAATTACTTTTTTCCTCAATAATCAATCTCTTATACTCTGCTAATGTTTGTGCATACTCCTTCTTTTTGGCTTGATCATAGTTTGCCCTCCACTTTCTTTCGGACCTTCTGCAAATTCGTTTCTGAGCTCTAAGTTTCTCTGAAAACCAAGGTTCTGACGGCCTTTTCCTACTAGATCTAACACTCTTAATAGGGGCTGCAGCGTCAACCGCTGTTTTGATCCAAGTGGTTAGTCTATGGACTGCTTCGTTCGTATCTGCTGTTAGGTCCGGCTTGGTGTCCAATAGTGAATTTTTAAGATCGGGAGTAGTAATTTTGGTCCAATCTTGATAGTTAACTGTGATAGGTGTGTTAGATGATGTTAGTTGTTGTGAATTTGCATTAATGTTGAACACTACCCTGGAATTTACCCTGGAATAACCTTTCTTCCAAGTACATAGGGATAGGGTTGTCCTCCGCAACAACCCCAGATTCCTTCCTAAGTTAGTTCATCACTTCACCTTAATATGTCCATTGACCTGCCTGTTTATTTTCCCCACAAACTCATTCAGTTGCTGAACGGGCTCCATGTACTATGTTGACCCAACCAGACCAATTAGAAAGACACAACAACTTTTTTTGCTTCCTCCGAACCCCACAAAGGGAAGGCTCTATCCAAGTCGGGTTTTGCTGGTTAGATAGTTAAATGCATCTAAACATGCTATGCTAAAGCCACGAGGACTCTACCCACTCCTCCTAGCGCACACTCTACTAGTGCCTTTGGTCGTTTCTGTGACTCTTATCTCTTTTTCCTCTTATACATGGACATCTCTTTATATATCACTTCGTATCACAATCCATCCTCACCCGCCGTGCTAGAAAACAATCTAACAATGGAGTCGATGACATTGCGCATTATTCCCAAGAAAAGGTGTCATACTACCTTGTGACTTGAAAGACTTCTTCAAAGATAAAACAACTTGCAAACATCTGGGGCCAACACTAGATGGCAGGAGTATGCACAGCATGTGAATCTACAGTAATACATGCCATGAACAGATGCTTACAGGGTAAGTAACTTATTACTTTTGTATGATGACAGTGTAGTTTACCAATTTCAGTTCAAGTGCCCATTCTAACATGAGGAAACTGGAACAAAGTTCGACATAGGAAATGAGGCTTAAATGGGTGCTTTCATGTGGGACTACACAGGTCACGTAAATGGAAGGACAAAAGGTGCAAAGTCATAACATCAAGGTCTCCTGGTTAGAGCATAGGAGATATAAGCACATGCCACGCCCTGCCTTAAATACGTGTAGGGAAAGAGCCAGTTGAGGTTAGTAGTGTGAATTAAATATGGTTGTTGCAAGAGACATGATTGGGATCCTTTGTGGCTGATTGTTGGAGGTTGATTTGTAGCTGGAAGAGGAGCAATTGAAACAGTATTTGGATCCTCCTGTCTGGATTTGTGCATATGGTTGATCTTTTGGGGTTGATGTGGCCTCTAGAATGGGCTGCTTGGGTTAGTGGTGGTGGGGATGTTTTTTGGAGTAGAAATGCAAAAGTTGTGGGTGGATTGATTGCAGGCTGCTTTCGATATAAAGGTAATGTGAGGTTGCTTCTGCTAAGTTTGTTGTTTCAGACGTTTCACATGTTGTTATACAGGCTGAAGTAGTGAGTGTGCCGACTGTTAGTGGATTGGATACTTCTGATGATCTAGAATCATTGTAATGTTGAAATGTGAAGAGTTTACGTTGTGGCAACATTGATTTCTTGATAGCGTTTTGCTGTGATTGATTTTTGGTGTCATCAAATGCAACGATGATTTCTTTGTGGCATACTACTGTTATTGATTTTTGGTGTCATTGGTCATCGCTTGCAGCCGAGTTTCCTGGGCCTTTCGAAATTTGAATGAATGGTTTCATTTTCATTTGTTAAAATGTTTTGTTGGTTTGTTTGCACGTTTTAAGAGATGATTGAGTTCTGGTGTGGTTTGCATTGCTTTCATACTGTTGGCAGTGGTGATTGAGTTTATAAATTAGCTCAAAAGTACTGCATATCGGAGTTTGAAGATGGTCTTTGTGTTTGTGTTTTTCTCTTTGGGTACAATTGGTTTTGTTGTGTGGTGCTAGAGTTAGGTAGGTCGGTTTGGAATTTGCTGTGGAAGGAGCTGGGTAGAAGGTCAGACCAGTTCTTTGGTGCAGTGTTGCAGGTGGTTTGGTTGGGGTTGGATAGCCAGCTTATAGTGAGTGACTGTGTTGTAGTGGGTTCTGTATTTGATTAAATGTTGAAAGTGCAATGCATCAGTGATGCAGTTTATTCAACTTTCGCAACAGTTTCAGACCAGATGTTTATCACTTAGTATGTTGCTGGTAATGGGTGGAACATCTAACATGACGTGAAAAGTGCATAAGCTCTTAAAGGACTGTGATTGCTAATGATGTGGATAGATTACTTTTTTGTCATTTCTTCACAAGATTGGTATATGGGGGTAAATATTTGGTGTTCAGGGGTAGTGTTGAGAAGTAAGAACACTTTACTTCTTGGTCTATTTGTGATGTATGTGGTACTTTGGGGCAACAGTGGTGGTCTGGAAACGTAATGTCTTGTACTGCATAGTTCTGGAGATTTGCCATGCGTGTAATTTGTTTGAGTTTGTGCATGCATGGGTTTGTGTGGCATTCTGCCAATGCTGGCTCGTGCTGAGCATGGAACTCGAACCTTGCTGGAGTTCCATGCTCAGGACGTTTGTTGACGGTTGCTGAGTTTTCCTGCCTGCCGGACAGCTTGCTGGTCTGGAAGTGAATAAATGGACATTATCTTACCTAATCCAGTGTATATGTTGTTCTTCTTCACGACAGTTTGGTATATTAGTTACAGCATGCTTGGTTGGTGAGTGTGTGTGTACTCAGATTGGTGCTGATGGAGATGTGGAGGGATGTAGGATGTGGAGATTGGACCGTTTCTCCAGGTGTTGCCAGGTCTCTTGGATAGTAGTTTCCCAAGAGTACAGTTCTTGAAGCCCACTTTTCTCCTGGGTGCCTTTTTGGGGGAAATAAAGGGTATCGCTTCTGGGGACCCAAAAGTAACCCCCTTTTTCTTCTCTTCTTTCTCTTTAAGCAGCAGGAGAGAGAAAGAACAGAAGAGATGCTCCAAGCCCTTTTATTGCAGGATCTGGCCGTCTGGGAGACAGATGCTTCTGTGGCTGGTGATGTGGGAGAGCCTGCACCCACGGAGACTTTGGCACAGAATGAGGACAGTGGATAACCATTTGCCCAAAATAGACCCCGAGCCCTCACCCAGGAGAACTTCTTCCTTGTTAATGAACTTATGGCTGAAGCGAGCAGCAGGATTGGTACAGTCGGCGTATGTTTTTGCAGCAGGGCTCCGGATGAGGTTTTCACGCAAGACTATTACAACATATTAACTTTGTAATCAAAAAACAAATCTCAAACAATCCACAATTTAATTGTTACAGTTAACGTAAATGAGTTTCTTATGTATCGCCTTTTGTCCTTCAACAAGAAGTCACTCCATGTACAGGAATTGAATTCTGCTTTGAGCTAATTTAGGAATTTCTATCGGCTACTTCAGTGCAAGTAGGAAATGATCTCTGCTCCTTTAGTCTTTCCCTGTTAGTCTGGGCAGGAAGAAACCTCTACTGCATGAGGTTGTAAAGGTCATGGCCTCGGAGGTGTTAAGTCTGTACAAGTGGTCTCGTTTGAACAAGTGATCTCTCTTAGTTTTTACAACTGCATTGGAATTGCTCACTGCTCAGTTTGTCTATACAGGCTAACCACTGCTCGGTTAGTCTGGGTAGGAAGTGGTCTGTAAGTCTGAGCAGGAAGCGGGGTCTGCTCCCTTAGCATGGAGAGGAAGTGGCCTCTGCTCCTTCAGTCTTCACATGAATTGACCTCAGCACTAACTTTTGTTTTTAGAGGCAGTGAGTACTGCTCAGTTAGTCTGTACCTGGCAGGCACCCAGTAGCAGCCGCCTTAAAACAAGTCAAGGGGGCAGGGGGTGGACAGACGGGAGGGGGAATGATTATTTAAAAAAACAAAAAAACTTACCGTTCCTTTCGCTACTGCTGCCTTCGATGCCCGCCTAGGTGCTCTCCCAGCAGTCTCTGGGGAAGCAGGCTCCCTACCCAATTCAGACGCTGCTCTCATGCTATGGGAGCAGTGCCAGGATTGGTCTGAGCGGCCTGCTCTGCCACTCACAGTCCCTGGGAGCCTGCAGCTTTTCTCCAACCCGGTTGTGAACACAGCTGGGTTGGAGAAATAGAAATGTGCATGTCTGTTTGGCCGGCCTAGGACGGCAGGCCAAACTTACATGCGCACTTCTTTCTAAGTGCCCACCACTCCTCCCGACCCCGCTCCGTGCTACACGCATGCGTACGGCAGTCACAGAAAAATAAAATGATGTTTTATTATTCTGGAACTGACGAGTGGGGCGACGCTCCTCCGCCATTATAGAGGATCAGCCCTTGCAGGCACCTCTGTTCTGTTAGTCTGTACAGCTAGTAACCTCTGCCCTGTTAGTCTGCACAAGAGTGATCTCTGCACTGTTGTCTATACAGGTTGTGACTGCTGCTCCGTTATTCTGCACAGGCAGACACCCCTGTTATACAGACACACACCTATTGACAGGACATGCTCTCTGACATGTTAGGCTGCACACAACTATCGCTTCTTTGCTAGCCTGGACTGTCTCCAACCTTTGCTCGCTTTGTCTGTGAAGGAAGTGACATTTGCCCCAACGTCCTATACGGGGAAGTGGCACTGGACCCATCGTCTGTAGGAGTTATTCCACTCCATTGCGCCCGGCGTACCTCGATGGGGACTCTGAAGCTGCAAATATTTGTCGTTCTGAAATGTTGATGCTTACTTTAGGTGGGTTGTGTCTGCTTCACCACCCACCTTTTTACCTCTTTGTTAAATCCCTATTTTTTCCCCATCACCCCTGGCTTTGTGTCACAGCCTCTTTTTGTAGAGATTGTGTTGATTTAAGTGCCCTCTTGTGCACCTGTCTTTATGCTCCGTGTCTCATTCAAAGAACTGCCTTCTGCTTCACCCAAGGATATAAAACTTTTGTAAGGATTTATGTGTCAACCAAAGGAAGGATATTGAACACACTTTCCATAGGTCATCGCTGCATATACCCCATGTCTGTATGTTTATCTTTCCAGCCTGCATCTGTAATATACACCTGAGGCCTTCACGAGTGCCTTGTTCTCTGGCTGTTTCCCTGCAACCTGACTGATAGCACTCCCTGTGTCAGGTTGTTTAATCCACTTGAGGTCATTTCATCGGATTATCCCACACCCATCATAAATGTGTGGTTATGAACACTGGAGCCTAACAAGCGGAGTACTCTTAGTTATATGTACTGTGAGGTTACCCACCTTGAGGTGTGTATTGTACTTCTCTACCTCCTTGTGGATATGTACTGTGAATTTCTACATCCTAATTGTACTTAATACACACACTGGGGTGTGCACTCTAGCTTTCTACGCCTTGCTGGGTCTGCACTGTCCATTTCTACGCTCCCAATGTGAATTTCAGGTTCTACTGCCTTGAGA
Organism: Calotriton arnoldi; assembly: GCA_963921515.1. Taxonomy (NCBI): domain Eukaryota; kingdom Metazoa; phylum Chordata; class Amphibia; order Caudata; family Salamandridae; genus Calotriton; species Calotriton arnoldi. The sequence goes on from CAWUFW010000003.1 coordinate 6,680,793, forward strand.
GTCTGTGTGTTCCTGTGTCTTTAAAGTTGTGGCACTGCAGGTACCTACACCTGTGTGGTGTGGCACCTGGGTGTTGCAAACTGCTGGGCAGTGTACCTTGGGGATGTGCTGTGTTCTTCACCCGCTGGTTGTGCAATATGGAGTATCTATGTACCTGTTGATTTGTACTGCAGGTTTCTTCGCCCTTACAGCTGCACACTTTGTGGTTCCACAGCCCTAGAATTGTGCAAAGCAGGATTTTTTTCTACCCCTGCGGTTGTGCAATATTGGAGAACTGTATGCACTGAGTTGTGTAGTGTGGGCAGCTGCACTTTTAATTTTGAACTTACAACGTGGTTTGCCTTCAGTCTTCCTACATTCGATAAGTTTTGTTGAATATTTCTCATGTTGCTGCCTAACTCTTGCACCATAGCTTGTGGCCTACATCACGAGCGGCTAATATACCAGTGACAACTGCACCAGAAATCAGCCGTGGCTTCAGCCTTTTACTTTAGCATGCATTGCAAAGACTACTAATGTCACAAAAGAGGAGGGTAGTGTTTTGGTTACCAGGGCAGCAAAGGCTCAGGGCGTCCAAGAGGAAGTATTTTTCTGTTCCGAAAACACAATTTAAATCAATGTTTTATTTTATATAGTGCGATGTGACTTCTCGTCCTCATCCTGCCCCTTATGTGGCTTAGAAAATGGTCAGATAAGGTGGCAGATGTTCCTTAATATTTTTTTTTAATCTGGTACTACACAAGGAGGACACATGCCAAGACTAACAAATATCTGCAACTAAAAATAAAATATGAAAATTTTATGTTTTGTAATGCAGCAGAGCTTGTGATTTAAACACTTGCCATTGATATTTACATAACTTTATACTTGTTATATACTTGATGTTTGTGTAACTTTCTTGACTTGTATCGCGATAAACAATCCGTTAAATGGACTAGTGTTGATTGTGCACTTGCTGCAGAGATCGGTGTATAGTTCTTCAGTCGATAATCAAAAACCTTGTTTATTCTATGAAGCTCAATAAATTGATTACTGTTGAGTGGGGTAAAAACATTTATTGTTCAGATGCTGAAAAACGACTGTTTGTGGAGGGAGCTATAAAAAGTGTTCCTGTTGAACACAACGATAACTTGGGTCACACATTCTAGCGTAAGGGGCCAGAGGCCCTGTGAACATGTTGAATTTGAAGACACAGTAAATTCCAGCCGTGATCCTACGCTCTGCCACCTCACACCAGGTCTAACGACTAACTTTCAAGAGTCGATAACAGGATTCAGGTCAGGACTCTGGAATGTCAAGGCCCAAACTCAGAGGTAGAACCCAACAATCTAAGTTCTGGAGACTCAGGAAACACAGCTGGCCTACAGTCCAACATCTGTAACCTGTGATGCCAGCTAAGGGATGTAGAATAGAGGCTACATTGAAATTTCTCTCAAACTTTCTTTTCTCTGTGCAGAACAACTAAACGCTGAAGTACCCACAAAGCGACCTTATGAGGTTGTACAGGTTGAGTGAATCAGCGTGGACAATCATCCTTAACTTAGAATGTACGCACTCATTCACTCAATGAAAGCCCCAGAATCACTCACGCATGCACTTGCATACATGTTCATGACTATTGCTCACACGGACACACGGCTTCAGTGCAAGCTTCCATTCCTGCCTGCTGCTCTCATACATTTTGAACACATATGCAGTAATAGCGGACACGTCACTTGCACACTTGACGAGCATACACAGCCCAGGCAGCAGAGGTGGAGACTTCTCTCGCACACATCAGTTATAGCAAGAAGACCAAGAAGTGGCAGCTTCCCTGTTTCAGGTGAAGAGGAACAGCACAGGCAGCAGTAGTGTACATGTGTTCCTCTCGCCCATTAGAGGTACAGCACTGGCAGCAGCAGTTCAAGTTTCCTTTGCACACAGAACAGATAACACAAATGGGGCAGCACAGGAATCTTCCCTCACACAGAGGAGCAGGTACTTGCATGTGATGCATCACTAAACACTTCAAAATATAAATAAGCGACTGACTGCTCCGCCATTGCAGTTTGGCTGCAAATAACACACTCCCACATACACCACCTAATATCTGTGCGTAGCATTTACTGTACGAGCTCTCTGTCCATTTGCAAAACACACAAAAATAATGCAAAGAAAAATCCTAAAAACTTAAATCAACAAATGCAATAAAAATGGGTACCCTAACCTAATAGATTTCTACACCTTGCTGGGTCTGCACTGTCCATTTCTACACTCCCGATGTGCATTTCTGGTTCTACTACCTTGTGAGTCTGTGTGCTCCTGTGTCTTTCAATTTGTGGCACTGCAGGTACCTACACCTGTGTGGTGTGGCACCTGGGTGTTGCAAACTGTGGGTCAGTGTACCTTGGGGATGTGCTGTGTTCTGCACCCGCTGGTTGCGCAATATGGAGTTTCTATGTCGCTGTTGTTTTGTACTGCGGGTTTCTTCGCCCTTACAGCTGCATGCTTTGTGGTTCAACAGCCCTAGAATTGTGCAAAGCAGGATTTTTTTCTACCCCTACGGTTGTGCAATATGGAGGAACTGTACGCGCTGAGATGTCTAGTGTGGGCAGCTGCTCTTTTGATTTTGACCTTACAACGTGGTTTGCCTTCAGTCTTCCTGCATTCCACAAGTTTTGTTGAATTTCAATGTGTTGCTGCTTAACTCTTGCACCATAGCTTGTGGTATACACTACTTGGGGCTACTATACCAGTGATAACTGCAACAGGAATCAGCCATGGCTTCAGCCTTTTACTTTAGCATGCATTGCAAACACTACTGATGTCATAAAAGGAGTGGGTAGTGTTTTGGTTGCGAAGGCCCAGGGCGTGGTCTAAGGGGAAGGAAGTATTTTTCTGTTCCAAAAACACAACTTAAATCAATGTTTTATTTTTATATAGTGCAGAGTCACTCCTCGTCCCACTCTTCAAAAAATAAATACGCAACTGGGTGTGCTGCTATTGCGGTTTGCCTGCAAATAACGCACTCCCACATACACCACCTAATATCTGTTAGTAGCGTTTACTGTACAAGCTGTCTGTGCATTTGCAATGCACACAATAATAATACACAGAAAAATCCTAAACTTAAATCAACCAATGCATTAAAAATGTGTACCCTAACTTGATAGACGTAAATTGTCCCTTCCCCTAGCTTTAAATTCAGTAGCTGCTCTTAGCCAAAGTGTTTCTTTAGTATCTCAATAGTACCACACAGGGCTAGAAGGGGCAAAAGACTTCCCATGTTTTGGTGCTTGAAACTATTCTAGATTTACATGCTATACATAATGCGCACATCTAGCGGTTGGGCTTAAAACGGTGGACATAAAACATAGACATGGCCGGATAGGTTAATTATGCAATTGGTCTGAAACCCCTAGTTCTTCACACCTGATATCTTCAGACTGTATTTTTTCCTGCCATGTGGCTCAGAAGCATGAGTGGTGTATAGAACAGCCACAGAGTATACCAGTTGTTTTGGGATTGGAATAGTTCAGAACCCTTGTTGAACTTGAGGATTTGGTAGAACAGGTCATTTGAGAATGACTCAAACTTACTGAATTTATGGATTCTCTCCACTTTCTTGAAGTTGGGCAACGACAAATAGCATTTAAAATTTTGCTCAAAGTGTAATTCGAAGTTGCCATGGATAGAACTCCACAAACCTTGTAATCCATGTCTGCTCAATTCTCTGTCCCAGGCTGATTCGTGTTCTGTACCAAAGACTTTGAAAGTGGGAAGCTAGAAAAACTCATTGGTACTGTTAGCCAAGTTTTAGACAGTTTACTCAAACTCTGAAGCGTAACCTGATCCCTGACTTCAACGCAGAACAATCAGACACTGAAAGGAATGTTACCAGAATCTTACTCAGGATTTACATGAATGCTCCACATGATTTTTCTTTGAGGTAGGAAACCAGAATTCTCCATTAATTTTAGATTGACAACTATGGTGCTTGGACATTAAGAACCATCATGTGGCATTTTGATGCCCTTGCCACTGAATGGCAAGGAATAGCTGAAAAGAAGGCCCCGCTAGAGCACTGCGAAGTGTTCTTTTTAATCTATTTGGAAGTGGCTGGGTCTGCCCTACTGACCATAGGATGGACTTTATGCTATTTCCTGGCCTGGGATCTTACAGGATGGTGAGTCTATTGAGTCTTATTTTGATATAAATACCAGTTTCTATAGTTTTTCTGAGTGGTATATGTAGAAAATCCGCCTCTTCGGAGTGGTAACCTGGATTCTTTGGCTTTTTCTCAACTCTATTTTTGCTGGCTTTAGAACTGTGTGCACTTTATCCCTGCTAACCATGAGTAGCATGCCTGTGCTCCCCATTTAAACATGTCGAAATTGGCTTAACACTGATTGGCCATAATATATGGTGCAGAAATACACCCCAGTCATTTAAAGGTAAATACCACTTGCGGACTGCAGAACCTATTGTGTTATCCTCTACACCGGCAGTGCAAACAAGGATACAGGCCTACATGTGTAATAAAATGTACCCATTACGAGGGTACCTTCGCATAGGTAAGTATATACTCCATTGCATGCCTAAATTTAGTATGCATGCCACATTAAATTTTCTGAAGACTTAATATCTGTCACCAGGGTAGTACTAGAAAACAAACCCGCCCTGACGAATGCCCAGGACCTACTAAGGCCAGTAGTGTAGGGCAGAAACATGTTGGTGTTCATAGTATCCTCAGGGCCCCTTTCATAGTTATTTTTAATCCTTCCCATCCACCCCACGAATAAAGGGATACCTTGGGAGTGGATGAGGATTTTTTATTTAATTGTTACGCCCCCTTACATAGTAATTTACAAAGAGCTCCCTGAAACATGGTCGAGCCCACCCTGACTTTTAGGGGTCAGGGTGAACCCGATGATGAAGCATGCCACTATTAGAGTGGGTGAGAGTTACTTATAAAAAATGATTTGTTTCCTGCCTCCTACTGAGGTGGTGTATAGGCATTGCACGTATCAACCACCTCTTGAAAATTGCCTCTTCGAGCAGAGGGATACCTTTACGACTAGTTTCTAGGGGGGTATGTATCCTTTCATCCTTGGATATACAAAAGGATCTCCCCACCCTTCCAGGTTGGGGAGGTCCCTTAACCTCCCATACCAAAGTTTTGAGTGAACACTTACTCCAACAAACCGAAGAAGGATGGCGTATGAAGGTCAATACTTTGACATTCGCCCACTCGTTTAACATGTACACACATCCCAGAGAGGGATTTCCACACCAACACTAAGTTTTTAAGGAAATGTACTTCTTCATGCTCATGCACCCGAAACGCCTCAGCTGTGGGGTAGCTGTGCAGCATTATAGCATAAAGTCAGCACAGTGGGTTTTACCAAATGTCAAGCAGAGATGACATGCATGTGTGCCTGTTACCTAGGCATTTTGTTGGCCGAACGCATTTCAATTCACCAATGTCAGCAGAGCGTGAACTGGACAGCATAATGTTTGTACTCTTTGGGTTATATGCACCAAACAAAGTCAACCTATCGTGCTACAGAAGCGTTTTTGGAGGTTTATAAAGATACTTTGAAGAGGGGTGGCTTCTGCAATTCATAAATAAATTCATTCTAGATATTAATTTTTATACAACACCAGCACATGAGCACAGGGCCTCGCCACCACCTGGCATGTACTGCCATGAAAAGTTGTTACCCATAAGTTGGGCAGTGTAGCAAACTGGATAACAGTGTGGGGTAGCTGGCACTAGGGCAGGTGCAAGAAGGTTGCAATGATGAAAAAATGAGCAGATGGCACTTGTGAACTGTGGAAGAATCTGGTACTGGCTGTCAGTATATGAAGATTTCACTGGTGGGCAGTGAGAGATGTAATGGGCAACACGGGAACCTGGCACTCTTGGCAGTGTGAAAAGTGGACACAGGCTACAGTGCCATTACCTTATGCCTTTCACAGGAACTAAACCCATTCACAAAAGTCACCCAAGTGATCAGGTTCAAAAGGCTCTAGTCCCAAAGCTCCCTGCACCTGTACATTTGTCTTACACATGGAACAAGCCTTTTTTTGTTCGTTTCACAAGTGCTCAACCACATTTGCAAAGTGTGGTCATAAACTCTTAAAGATTTCAACAGGGGTGAGAATGGCACACCTATAAACCTCAGTGTGTGCACACCTATAAACCTCAGTGTGCAGACCTATAAACATACTTTTTGGGGGGGGTATTCAGACGCTTTTCTGACCCACTTTCACACTACAAGCTATTAGATGTACACTGCTGTAAAAGGCAGGGGTGCTTGCCGTCTCACTGTGGACAGGGATTACTACAAATTTGGCGTGGATTTCGGGGAAGGGTTTTCTACAGAAATCTCTTTGCGGTCATTAAGAAAATGAGAAATAAGTGCAATTGCAGTAATGCAAAGAGGTTTTCGCGGGTTCCATTGTACATTATGCACACTTGTGCCCGTGGAAAGGCGTTTGCATGGTCTTATGTGAGAATCCACACAAGGTTTCCAGATGCATTCTCAGAACCTTTTGTCATGTCCTTTAGGATAGTCCCATCATGTACATACAAATTACATACATTTTGTCCCATCCACACGACATAACGGTCTTACACAGGTGACCTTTTACCTAGTAGCTTACTTCTGTCTCTTCGACAACCAGGCTCTCGGTACCCTATCTTAATCCCTGTACCTGACGTACATAAACATGTCCCCAGGCACGGCAGATTTATTCTGTATAGGGGTCACCACTTTTTTCATCCACGGCCAACAGCCAGCTGTGCATGATCATGTTTGTTTAGAAAAGGATTAGCAGAGGATTATCGCATGTTTTCAAAACATCTAGAAGAAACCCTGGAGTGGCCACTTTAGTATAAAAGACCCTCACTCCCCCTTACAGAAAGAAGAGAATTCCTTCCAGGCTGGACCGAGACACTGCAGGCTGATCCTTCGACAGGCAGAGACCTGACATCCCTTGCGGGGTGCCTTCTTCGACACCGAGACGGGGTCCTTCATTCAGAACCATCGGTTGAGGGGTTAGTACTTCCCTGGGGGCTTCTTGGCTCCATTAGGATCTATCCTGACATTTACATACACAGGCTTCACCTACATATCTAGGCTAGGTACATTTAGGTAGGCTACGCCTGCTATTGTTTTATATAATCTGTTTATATAAATCTTATTAGCACTATGGTAGAATGTATCTGCTATTTACGATATTGGTGCTAGCGATCACATTTGTCTGCTCCTGTCTTTTGATTGTCGCAGCTAATATGTTTCACACTAGACTGACGCTTGACCAATAAATACTTATTGAAACCGTCCCAATCGTCATTCTATGTGTATTCTGAAAAAAGTAAGCACGAGTGACTGAGCGAAAGATACCGTATTGTTTTCCACGATTCCGGAGGAATCAGGCTTGTCATGTTCAGTGGTTGCCAGAAACTACCTACACTGCTGTAGAATACAGGGGGGTGGTAGTGGCACTGTAGAACTAGCTGGTCTAACGGCTGACTCGTCCTGCGGGGCTGTCCAGAGTCTGTCTGCACACCAAGCCCTCAGTTTAGGTCATCCAAAACGTGCAGGTCCTGGGGGGTCCTAGGAACTACACGACACTTTGTGTATTCTTGAAATTGATAAATGTGTACCCGTGTGAGGTAACCCTCTGGTGCAGATTATTAATTTCAATGCGAATCCGTCCCCTGGTGGTAGTTCTACAAAAAAACAGTTTACTGTAGTTTCAGAAACTGCCAGTTCTTGATAATCCCTAAAACTGTCCATTTTTGGAGCTACCGAGCATTCCTATTTTTAACATAATCTTCATTACACTTAACATCATACATACAGCAGAATACCAATGCACGAGCACGAAAGCAAGCATTGTTATGTTCAATATCATCTCTAGCTCCAAACCAATATCTTAATAGTTTTTAAAGAAAACAACCTGTTACTTATGGACCAAAGGAGGATTTAGTTTATGGATAACCTCCAGTTTGGGGGGAGGAGGGAGGAGGGAGGGGGACGGGGAGGAGGAGGAGGGAGGGGGACGGGGACGATGTCCCAGAACTTAAAGAACAGGCTACACAGCACTTGGCAAGTTGCAACACCACCAAAGAAAAACAAACTGTTGCAGTACCTGTGAATCTACAGGAGCTCTGGCAATACACATAACCTGATAAATCATGGGAATTGTGTTGATTAAACTTACCTGGTTTCACTTTAAATTTCCTGGGAAAAAGGCAGCAGTCTGAAGTTATGCAGAGTGACGTCTGATGTGGATCAAGGGAAACTAGACTGTGTGTCCTGAAGCACAGAGAAAGTCAGAGGCAGGCCCTAGTGACATATATGTTAAATCCAATTTGAGGCTAAATGTACAGTGCTTATGCTTCCCTAAGGTGTGTCAACTCTGTTATAACAGTGTGGACTTCAGTGAGAAGCTGCTTGTTTTTGTGTAAATTAGTGCCAGTAGCGATAAATGATTGTATTGGTTTTACAGGAGCGGGGCGGGAGCAGAGTGTTACTTAATGTTCTAAGCCCCTGCAAAATAGTGTGTCCACCACAGTGTATCATACTGCAGTGCTGACTGGTATGAGCTGGTGTACCGATGCTCTTGAACAAACTGATGTTGCCTCCTTGATTACTTCATTACTGTGAATTGAATTTCCATCTTGAAATGAAGGCTTTCTTTGTAGAACACTGACGCGCCTTTTCACATACAGGGTTTTCATGACTTGAAACATTAGAAGCAGTGATTCTAAAACTTAACATTATATGCCATAAAATATCTTTAGCATATTTAACAGCAATGTTATAAATGTTATATTGTAACAATTTTGTAAAGATGTTGAATCACAAGTTGGCACGAGAGAGTGTTATTTATTCGCAGGGCTATCCTTGTATATAAAATGGATCAATTCATTGTTATACTCTTGGGGGTGTCTGCATCCCGGGTTATTTAGAACTCACACAGTTAACTTGACAAGTGAGCTCAAGGCTAGGGGAGAGTGCAAGTTGAAGTGAAACCAGACCCCTAGAGTAATCAATCAATACTTTATTCGGTTTCCAAAAACATCAAAGTAGACATAAAAACATAAATTAAGATGCACAATTACATGTGTTTATTTGATACACAATGTTAAAAACTGGGATAAAACGATTGTGTTGTTTGCCCTAGGCATGCTACACCAAGACCAAGAATAAAAATACATGAACAAGCAAAATACAATACAGTGCAAAAAATATAAACATATGGCCCTCGCGAGGTGCGGGGTAACACTAGTCACAATAGTTGCAAACCTAAGGACCCAACACAAGCAGCTAATATTGCTAGCCTGCGTCATAAGGCACAAAAACGATGACTAAAGTGCATGAACAAATAAAGTACAGTATAGTGCAGGAGATACCTGATTTTACAAACCTACTTCCCTCACAGATGCCGAAATGGCACTATTCTCATTGATTATAATTTAAACATTTTTTAAACTAAGACAGAACCTTATTGCTCTTGAACCAGACATTTAACAAAACCAAGTCACAGCAAATACTATGTGGCTCGAAGTGTCGGTTTTTAATACCACAAGTGCTACTAAATAACTCTTGGTCCCTAAATTCAGGCACACCGGTCGAATCCACTTGCAACGAGCACCAAGGTACATCGAACACAAGAACAAAATATGTTCCTCCGTTTTGGGATCCAAGCCACAAGCAGGACACGCGCTAAGAGTCATTCCATGACTCCACTTCTTTGCTAGCGCTTTGAGTGGTAAATTGTCCAGTCTAAGCCAGACAGTTCTTAGCAAGGAAAGTTGTAATGATGTCTAAAAACTATTCAAAGTGCGGAGTAATCTTCAAATCAAAGTATTGGTTGGTTAGGTGCCCGTTAACTCATAATCAAAACATAGTGTCCATAAACAAATGCCCAATAACACAACTTTTAAACTGCAACATTGGCCTTGCAGATGTTTTCCATTTTTCCCCACAGACTGATTAGACCCAATTTTGCAAACCAGCTAAATACAGACTTTAGCCAAGGAATTTTCGATGAATTCATCAAGCTCATTCATTCCTTAAAAGACTTCCTATAACCAATTAGCTCTGGGGTAGACCATAATCTTACCCAATAAACCAATGACTTCATTTTTGCCACATCAGAAATTATTTTGAGCCCAGTATAAACAAATAAGGGTCCAAGGGGAGTTTTAGGTGGAACTGAAATAAGAGTTCTTATAAAATTATTCTCAGCTACAGTTAATTTCTGCAAATCACTATAGCCCCACAATTCAGCTCCACAAAGGGCAGCATTATGGGCCTTAGCTCTATAGACATCCAAGGCTGGGGAGATGGAATGGGAACTAGTTCTAAAGTGCATACGTGAAATAGCATTAGACCCATGTTGAATGAGTAGTAAACTCTTGTTAAGTTGGAAGCCCCCAAGCCTGCTTCACAGACAGTTTTACTACCAGATAAACAAAGCTTTGGACCCCTTCCAGCACATCAACCCCCACCCTCATAACACAATTTCTAGTTGGTCTAGCCCCAAGTACCATACACTTTCTTTTTGCTGTATTCCGCTCAAGGCCTCTTAGATCACAAAACTTAGTAAATTTATCAATTACATTTTGGAGACCCTTTGGTGTCTTGAAAATAAGTAGCGAATCGCCGGCAAAGAGTAAGATTGGAATCTTAAAGCCATTTAGAGTGGGTGTATCATTCAAACATTCCAGTAAATCAATAATCACATTGTTTATATATAGAGAAAATAGGGAGGGGCGCTAAAAGGCACCCCTGGCGGACACCTCGCTGTATTGGGATGTGGTAATTCTCCTTTATCTCCCCAACGTACCTGTGCATAATTATTTTCGTGAAGACGTGCAATGAGATTGACCAAGTTAGCAGTGACACCCATTTCATCAAGGACCCTCCATAATATGTCCTGTGGAACAAGGTCAAACGGAGCGCGTAGATCAACAAATGCTACATACAAGTTTTGTTTCTTGAGCAAGACTCATTTCCAATAGAAAACAGTAAATCTAAACACCTGATCAATGGTACTAATTCTCACACAGAAACCAGCTTGAAATGGAGACAACTGGTGATGTTCATCTGCCCAATTTAACAGCTTATCAAGGACCTGTATAGCAAAGATCTTCTGCAGGTTGTCTATAAGGCTGATGGGCTGATAGGATGAGGGTTGCATCTCCCTTCTTATAAATTGGAATAATTTTAGCTCCCCTCCAGGACCCAGGGATTTCTCCGCGAGCCACAATGGCATTCGAAAACAGGTTAACTTAACTGGGGCAAACTTAAGGTTCAGGTTTGTACAGATTTCTGGTATCTAATCTGGATCTGGTGCCTTTGCCAATTTAAGGCGACTAATAGCATCAAGAGTATCAGATATACTAAAGCTAACGACGCTAGCAACAGTTGTGTATGTATTGTGGGTGACAGGGATAAAGAGTCCAGAACTTGGGCCTAAAGATGGCCCAGCTATACCAACCTGGGCATATAAAGATGGGAAAAGTGAAACCTACTTATCGGGGTGAATATAATGCGAAAAGGTATTTGTGCTTTCCAGGCTTCCATGAGAGATTATATGCCACAAAACTTTATTTGTCTTAGTGGCACAAAGTAGATCTTGCCAACTTTTGTCTTCCCAATCATTCTTAGCCTTCGCAAGTGCCATCTTATATTTGATTCTAGCCTTTACAACATTTGAACAGCCATCAGTAATGATCATTAGGCTAGTTTACATCCAAGATTAAACCACGGTTTTGCTTTAACATAGGGGGTCTGCTTATGTGTGACCTTTTTATAAAAAATGTTCAGAAGTTTATAAAAAAGCTTGTCGTACGGCTTCTACTTTCTCAGTAGGAACTGTGAGTGTGTTAGACAACATAGACGTTGGGATGGTGCCTGACTGATTCAATGCACCCCCCCAGGATATGTCGGCTTATAGTCCTGCTAGCTCACAGTGCAACCATAAGTACCCCTGAACCTAGGAAGGTAACAAATGGATTGTGCAACCTCAGAACATGACAACCCTGACTCCCCAAGGAATTGTGGTAACAGATCTAGAACACTTTCACTCAGTCACTCGTGCATACCCAAAGAGATATACAAAAAGTCCACAAGTAAGCATTTCAATATTGAAGCATTGCGAGTCTTGTATAAAATCTATGTACTGCAACTATTAATAGACAGAAACAAATGAGTTATTAGCATCACGTGAACAGTGAAAAGGATAAACAATTCCAGCGTTGTGCTTAAGCAGTGTGTATATATGCTGGCATATAAGTACTCTGTATAGTGTACTCGTACTATGCGATCCCTAACCTAGTTGCCTACGGCGGGATGATATGCCAAAATCCCCTACTGGATGATCCGACTCCCCATGACCTGAGGGTAAGTGTCTTCAGGGGCTCGTCTTGGCCACAAGCTGGGCATTCCTCCTCGCAGAGCAACCACAAGGCAGGAATTCCGACAAGCAGCGACTTTGCAATGACAGCAGAGTGCTCCTCTGATTTGAACACGGAGGTACTCATGCATATATAATAAACAGATCCATGCTACAGTGCTGAGACCTCAGCCAGGCTGTCATTGTTTATCCTCTTATGATAACTATGTTGCCTACCGGACGATCAACAAACAACATTTGTGCAATGAACTTTATCCCTTCTACTAAATGCTCAAGGTATCGTGATAATGTGCTGATGAAGTTGAAGTGTAAGCAAATGTGGTTTCTAAGAACCATATCCTGCAGTCGAGCAAGCAAATGTGTGTCAAATGTCAAAACTCAATGTGTAGAAAAGAAGGCAACTTAAGAAGCGTGTGTATGTAAAATGGCAGCGTTTCTCCCTGGGCCTAAACCAGCCATGTGACAAGCTTGTTGTGGATTTTCAGGATAGGAATTTCATCATCTGGGCGACCTACAAAGTCAGACAAGTATTCAGCGTACCAATGGTAGACCTCAGAAAGCAACTTCGAGTTGGACAGTACTTACGGCCATGTAACCCGCCTATAGTTGTTAGCTATCAAAGGAAGAGGAACCTTAGTGTGATATGAAGTTGAAAATATAATAAAGATGTCACCGTACAAAAAAATGCGATCAAGGGATTATGATCACCGTCAGCATGATTACCAAAGTTCATATGGTCAAGAAATGGCCATAGCCTTAAATTAGCAAGCAAATAGTCAATGATACTCCTATAAACTTTCCTTGGTAAGAGCGGGTACCGCCATTACAAGCTCTCAAGCTCCTACCCACTACAGTTGAAGATAACCGAAGGGCTGTGTTGGAAAAATGCCGCAATGGTTTATCAGTTGAAAGCGGTATGCTCCGCTGCTCATCCTTTGACTCAGGCAGAGCATTTTTTGATGCAATTCAATGAACTCGTCGAGGAGTTCCAAAACTGGGGAGTCATATGCATTAAATAATACTACATTCAGCTCAACCTTTAATAACGAACGTGTGCAGGGGACGGTGTTTTTTTCTAGAATCAATAATCCGACTGCAGCCCGCATGATTTTCCAGTGTGGTCTGGCTTCTACATTATAAGAAGTGAAGCCATTGATGAACACCTTATCTACAGCCCAGGTCTCTTGAAATAGACAGATATAAAAGTCAACTATGCAGGTACCCTACTCAGTATCACATAATTTAAATGTTATGCCGGCTAAGTTCTAAGATATCATAGTAGGAGCCGCTTTCGTAGGAGCACCGTCTCTCTACGTGCAGTGTCCCCAATCGTTCGCTTAGTCTGAGAAATTCCTGTGCACTTTACCATTCATTCCTCCCCCCCAAAACATTCTAGAATTTGTTCCCCCATCCCCGATGATGTCATAAAGTCAACACTTTCTCACTCTGCCTGTAGACCCACACAGTCAATGATGCAATTTCCCTTTCAGCCAATCGACAAAGGTCTATCAGCCCAGTGCCCCAGTCTTTTATTCAAGTTTAGACTCTGAGTTATCCACTCCTGCATTTTGTCCTGTTACTAGAGGGAGATGATGATAATGTGGCCCCGGGTTGTGAAACCCATCGTAATTAGATGGAGGGTGCAATCTTAATCGAATAGCAGAGTTGGGGGGGGTCCTTACATGTGGCAAGCGCACAATTCAAGACTGATGAGACCATCAACCAATGGCTTGTTATTTAATGTCACAGAAATATTGTCGAATTGTGTGGAACCCAGATGACTGCGCTTAAATGCCAAACAACTGCTCTTATTACTAATAGGCAATTGTGTTTAAACCTTATCCAATGTATGACCTTGTCAACTAGGGACTCCGTATCTTTATGGGCACCAGGATCATATAAACTACCCTTCTGGAACTGTTGCCAGCCTTCGTCGGGGTAGCTGACCCATCAAGAGGAATAAAGTGTGATTTAAACAAATTAAAATGATGGGTCCTATCAGAAGCCTGGTAAATCTGACACCTAGCAGAGTATCCCGGCCAAGTTGGCCGAAATGGCAATCTATTGTTGTTCATGGGTGAATTATTATTATCAAAATACTGCTTTATATATGGAACTCTCCTTAAAGGCCTCAAATCCTGTGTGGCTCTAGCAGTAGAAACTACAACTGATATAGCAGCAGTGGTTATTGTAGTCTTTGTATGAGGGTTCATAGCATGGGCGAGGGTCTTTGTGAAAGTGTCTACTTCAAAGGGCTTGACAAATGTACTGGAATTCCCCAATAGAGGTTTCCCAACCCAACAAATACGACTAACAGTTGCATTGGGCTGGATTTTTTAAGGTTCATCAATTCTTTCAGTTAAATTTAAAATTAAACATTTCATTTTCTACAGCTCGCGTCTTAAGGAACATAGGTCTCCATCTTCAGCAGAGTTCAGAGGCGTAGTACCAGCTGTATCAGTTACTACGACATTTTCCAGAGTATTACTCTGCTCGATACTTGCAGGAATATGTTAGGGACAAGGGATTGGGACTTCTAACGATGCAAACCTATTGTGGCAGGGAATATTTGGGAGGATAGTGATTTCAGGAGTAGGCGACAGACACTTGGGCACTGAAGCACTAATAGAGCCTTATGAAGTGCCTGCCTGGCGCGCTGTGAGTGCTCCCCCTGCCACCTCCTGACCAGGCACTCTGGGGTTTGGGGTCCTTACCCCCACGGCTACTGTAGAAGCGCGATCCCTAGGGTATTTGACATAATCTCTTTGTTTTCGGACTGTACCAGGCCAGTGAAGCCTACGGTGGTTAGAATGAGGCTACTAACTGTATGTGAAGTTACTGCTCATTTTCTGCCTCTTTGCTAGTTTTCGATATATTGTCAGCTGGCGTTTTAAGGAGCGTGGTTCCTGGTTACTAATGTTAAGAAGTGAATAATTTAATTAGGTTACACCTCTTGCTGACGTGCAAGTGTAACAGCTTCAGAACATTATACCAGCGGTCTCTAGCAAGTAGTTTAGGTGCCACTGATGGCCTCTAAGCTCCCGAAAGTAGCCTGTGGAAGTGAAGCTTAGACCAGTAGGCCATGCAGAGGGTTTTGGCACTTGTAGGAGTTATCCAGGCTCATTTTCAGACCCTTGGAGTCACAGTTGGACAAATCAATGACAGAGCCCATTCTAACATAAAAACACAAACTATGACAATGTGAGCGGTCGGGGGCCTGTAACATCCCAACCTATCTGCACTCTCAAGTTAGCAAAGTTGCATAGTTGCTTCAAGCACCGGTCTCTGTGCCACACTGTGTCACTGAACACTAGGCCAGGAAAGAATGACAACAAAAGCTATAGGAGAGTCACTCAAGTGTGAGGTAATCCTACTTGAGTGATTAAACTTTGAATTTTATTGGAAGTGGTCACTATTGGAACAGTGACAATATCCATGCACAACTTAGGATGATTTTCCTTTCTCGGAAGTAGCTTTCTTTGTATACAATGCTGCAAATGCCTGCCTTTTACCAAACAAGTTTTCACATGTGTGATAGGTTTGTGCCCCCAATATTGTATATAATATCAGGGTGATGAAATCCCAAAATTCTGGATTTGGCGTGATGGATACAGAAAGTAGAGTACTCTGTTGTTATAATCCTATCTTCTTTATTTGAAAGCAAGTGAAAATAAGAGAGAGCCGACACGTGTTTCGCCCAAAGGGCCAGCAGGCCAGGACTTTTTCAAGGCAGGTTAAGGCTGTTTTTGATTGTGAGGTCTATAATCGTAACAGAAATAATCCAGTTTCTCAGGCATCCCCGAGCGGGATGCGTAGAATAATTCTCTGTGGTCCGATTCGTCTTTACCAAACAATGTGCCATATAGCTCCAGTGCAGTAGATCATAAAACAGATGTTCAAGTTGGCTGACAAATGGGTTGGACTAGAATTAGCTGACATATAGTGACAAGGTCACACCGTGGAACAACACCTTATTCATTTGATTAACACTCCCTCCCCTGTGAACAAAGAACCCACTGTTACTCTTGTTCTCCATGAAATCGAGCAAGTATGAGTTGCCTTATTACTTTAATTATTGTCAGACGTGGAGTGAGATCCCTTTTACCCATCTGAGAAGCAGGGCTTGCCTTCTTCACAACATCCTATGGCCTCAGAAATGGAGCTGAAAATCGGTTGGTTATGAATCGACTTACAAGGAACGTCATTTAAATATTTTCCAATCCGAGCTAGGGTGGACATATTGACCAGCGGGCATCTCAATATACAGTTAAAATTGTGTTCAACATGCCGTGCTTAAAACTGGGGCTAGATATATGTTAAATGGCACCAGTGATGGGGTGGAAATTAAGAGTCTACACCGGACAGGGTTCCTCCCCCAGCTGATTCAAATGAGTCAGTCGGGTTTGCTAGTCATCTTTGCAATTATCTATTCATTAGCCTTGATTCTTGTTGGAGGCTCCACACCTCCTACCAAAGAGAACTGCTGTTGATGGAACACCGCAGTTTAGTACTCAGGAAAGTTTACTGAAGGTTTCCAGTACCACTGTTTCAGTAACCAACCAAGATGGAAGCTAAACTGTCAACTGCAGGCTTTCTGGATCTCTGGTAAGGCCTGCATCCAAGTTATCAACCCTTTTCCACTTAGCGACAACGGCAAGCCGGTAATTGGCAGAAGTTCAGCCTTAATTGTGGAATCAAGCCCAGCTTCTATAAGAAGTGTGGTTACCAGGCCTTGTTTGAGGCACTCAGGAGTTAGACTTTAAATGATGGATTTGATGATTAATGGGTATGTTAGTGAACTAACAATATGCCAGTTTCTTTCATATCTATCCAGGGTCAAAAGGACAACTGGTTTGCTTAAGAGACAGCAAAACCAACTGACTTACCTACTCTGGCCTCCTCCCCTTCTTCAACTTGGAATAGCCATCGTTTAGCAGTCTGAAGTGCTCTGAAAAGATGTTAATGCTGTAAGGAAGGGCTGCAAGTGTTAGCACCCTTCTGTGTGCCAGGCCCCTATTTTAACAGCCACCTTCAAATACCTCCTCATTTTCTGCCTAGAGGTTGGTTCAGAAAATGCTACGAAAAATCACTTTGTGTCTGAGGAATGTTTCACCTTCAGTTCGTCAGGAGGGCTTCAGTTTGTGTTCCTTTTTACCTACAGTGAGAGGTTCTTCATCTGACAGAATTTAGCTTAAACTACCTTGCATCTATTGGTATTGGAGAGTAGGTCATTCCCACCCTCCTCCTGACCCTCCCAACCTCCATAGGTTATTCATGTGTTTGAAAGTATCTAGGAATGGGAAAGTACTTTGGCACACAGTTGACAGTTGGTTGGTAATAGAACTTCTTTACTTACCTGGTATCAGTGCTTAACTTGAGCTGGTGGTTTACGGTGCTCGGCACCGGCACTTAATTGCCGGAACCTGCACTTATGACAGTTGCCACATGGTGGCGCTGCTTGTATAATTTAAAGATAAGCAGAAAAAGTGTTGTTTGTTAATTCAATATACATTAAAAACAACTAATACCTGCCACCCAAGCTATTCTTAAAGCTTTGGTGGCCTCGAACAGTCTGAATTGCCACACTTGTGGCAGTGTGATGGTTAGTAGTTGTGTTAGTACAGTGGCACTGTGTGGTGCAAACTGCGATGGCCTTCTGACGAGGGCCAGGGCACTTATATTTTTTTAATTTATTAAGCACTGCCTGGCATGGTTATAACTTCACTGAGCAGGGACTGCCAGGCTTGAGTAAAATGTGCCAGAGGTGAAGAGATGTCTAGGGCTGATGAGGTCTGCACTGAATCCACCAAACAGGTGGTCTTTGACTCTGTGCAGTTCACCTCAGAGTTGAGTCTAGGCACTCCTGCCAAGGTCACAGTTCCTCCAATGACAATTTGCACCTGAGACTACTTAATACCCAGAAATGTAACAAATTCTATATAAAGCAAAAACTGCTTCCAAAGTAAAAAAAAAAAAAGTGGCCAGTTCGTCCAAGCAGAGGAAGGAGGATAAAATGTAGGATCACCACAGTCCTTGTTCTATAACACCAGCTGAGGTACCAAGACCATCTTGGCAGGTTATCTCCTGTCGGGGTTCCTTCTATTACCTTGCAGAAAAGTCCAGCTCCTCCGGAACCAGACTCACCAAATCCTACTCTTATTTCTAATTTTGAGCAAATTCTGACACCCGTCCCACAGTTGTCACCACTTTGGAGTTAAAATTCTTAAGTTAACAAATGAACTTCTATGGTACCATCTTTCATGATTTAGCAAAAAAGGGCAAATTAAGTGTTCGGCTGCTGCCTTACACATTACCTGAGCCACAAGTATATTATGTTGTAAATCGGTCTTAAACAGCGAGGCAGATGACATCATGCTACAATAAGAAAATAAGAAACATGTTAATTCACTCTGCTGTGAGCATCCGAATCAAGAAGGTAACAGGAAACCTCTCTAGGGTCCTCCAGTAGCAAGATTGGGGGAATAGGGATGCAGGGAAACTCGCTGTACCACTAAGCCCAAGCATTCAAAAGTTGAACAAGTGCCATGAACTCTTCTACAACTTTTGTGCTATAGACTTCAAGGAAGTGAAGGATTGATAAACCATGCTATGACATAGACACCAATTACTCAAGGTTTCTTAACTTTAAAAACAAGCATTTGCAATGCAATAGGTCTCGCATTGACGCGAGTTTAAGCTATTAGCATTGTAAATGACGATGCCTTTTATTTATGTTTTAAAACCAAAACTTAAAAAACAAGGCATTGTCATTTACAATGCCAGTAGCTCAAACTCGTGTAAATGCGAGGCCTATTGCATTGCAAATGCTTGTTGCTACATGGTGCCAGGAGTCTGGCAGCATCGCAAGCACCCTCCGGACAGGCCGGACCTGATCAAAGCGTGCAGGCTGGGGAGCTCGCACCTCGCCTGCTCTGGGACTGCATTGTCCCCAGACCGAGCAGGTGCGACAGTAGGTGCCTCCCCTCTTCTGACCCCTTTGGGACGGCACATAATTACCTCTGGCAAGTGAAGGGCAGCCCTAAATAGGGCCAATAAGGAAATTGATGACTGTTTGGAAGGCCTGG
This sequence comes from Calotriton arnoldi, assembly GCA_963921515.1. NCBI lineage: Eukaryota > Metazoa > Chordata > Amphibia > Caudata > Salamandridae > Calotriton > Calotriton arnoldi. The sequence continues at coordinate 6,700,298 of CAWUFW010000003.1, forward strand.
TGCCTTCCCTTCTTCGAAATGTTAACAAGTTTATTCAGCGGCCATTTGATGTACTGTTTAATGTTAATACATAGTCAATTAGGAATCCATATGATTAATAGTCAGCGAATAAACGTGTTTTGTTTGAAGCATCCGCCGATAATAACAGGTCCATTAGCCCTGTCTCTGCCGGGACAAATCAGCCGGGCTGGTCGTTTCCCTCCCGGGTTTCATGGAAGCGGACCACAGACATGTTGAACACAGTGGCGCCCGGCTAAAAAGTGTCAAATGTTTAGTAGGGGCTGCTAGATGCTACACGACTTCTATGTTCCTGATAATGTGGCCTAACGGTAAGAGCTGCAGATTTTGGAACAGAGGGAACCAGGTTCGAGTCTCAGCGTTGACTCAGCACCCTGTGATTCTGGGCAAATTTAATCTCTCCGTGCCTACCAAAATATAAATGTGTTCTTGTGTAACATAACTGGTGCTCATGTAAAGCACTCCAATACCTTCGGGTCGAGTTTGCGCTACTTGAAACTGCAACAACAAGAACTGAGCCCATGCAGTAGCTGCTTAAAAGCATTGCCTTTTGTTCCAACGTTGGTGCGTCAATAAATTGATACATTTTCTCAGAATAGATCTAATAAGCCAGTTTAAGAATGCTGAATAGGACAGTGTTCCTCGCATCCCATTTTACGTGTTGTCGTTCGCCGTTGTTATTGTCGCATATTCAGCAACCACTGATATGACCCCAGTCTCACTTACCGCTCCAAATACATATGAAGAGGTAAATTGTCTGTCACCATACATTTAGGGACTATTTTGATTGACATACAACATATAAACGTGTGGCAAAAGAATTTCCCTAAATTTCTCCATGATCATGGATTTTACATACCGTGGTAAAATGGTTTGGCTTTTCGTGCTGATGTAAGCCCTCATTTAAGGCGCAGTAATACTGCATAATGCAAACGTAGGTTTCACCCCAATAAGAAACTTGCTGGGAACCGTGCAAGCAGAAAAAAATTAAATTGTTTAGGTTTTCGGGCATTTTTCTGCTCCGTAAAATTATTACATCAAAACCACCAGAAAAAGTCATGTGATAATTAGATGGGTAAAGAAAAACGCGCGGTAAGAATTTCCTGGAGTTGTGTGCTCAATATCAAACAGTAGTTGGGTGCTATTTATATGTAGCATTTTAAACAATCTCAGTAGACATTCGTGTTTTTTTTTTTATATTTGATAATGTCGGAAATTCCAGTTAAGTAGTTTCAAATAGTATTTAAATTGTTTGAGTTATTGGCATGACATTTTTGGAGCATATTGGCTAATTTTGCTCACCTAAGAGAAACTTCACTTGTCCAACAGTGCCCTGGGTCTCAGGCGCTCCTCTGCATCTCGTAAACAAGTCGGAGAGGAGGGGAAGTTGATGGAACAGGCGCCCTTGGAAGGCCTGTGTCTACAACTAACAAACGAAAGGCACGGCTGCCAGTAATCCACTGAGGCTTGCAGCGCTAGTTAAATAAGTAAATAAAAAGCGAAGTCCTTATTAAATCTCCTGCTGTGATACAAAGGTGTCCTTGAGGCAGAAAAACCTACAAAAATAGAGTGCTGTGTTACGTTATGGACCTTGTGCACATTCCATATGGACCCTACGTTCTAGTTCTTGCTCTTAAATTAACCCAAACTGCGAGCTGCTGGTACAATTACGTCATATCTCAGTGTCCCTTATGTATCATGCATGAAATGGCTGGAAAGAGTTTTGCCTCCTGTGACTGCTGTATATTTAAGTGTCTCTGGTTAACCTTCCTGATTCAAAGTAAGTTAGGAAATCATTGAGAAAATACATTTTCTAGTCAGTAAATACCGTAAATTGCGCATTCAAATTCACTTTTCTCACATCAGGAACACATAAAGACACCTCTGATTAAAGGTCTATCTGAGTTAATCTGCTGTGAGACCTTCGTAAGGCTTTAAGTATAGAAAGGATGGTGCATCCATTACATGGACCTCTGGTGACATCTGGCGGACACATTAAGTAATTCTCAGAACTGAGTTTAGTGCGGTGGTGTGAAACTTGAGTAAACAAGGAAAAAACCAAGCACGCGAGAGGTGCGCGCGCGCTTGCAAGCAGCAGGCGTGACCACACGCTCGTGCACCATGGCCTTTTGCTTGTGGGTAACCGCAGGGAAAAGGCCATTGTGCACGAGCGTGTGGTCAGCTTTTTGAAACCCCTACATAAAGTCTTGCCAGAGCAACGCTTGCGCGCTACTCGAGGCTCGACCTAAAAAGACAGTTTAGTATTAGATTTAAAAGGAAACATTCCTGTCACTTCATTTATTTATATATCTTGATATCTGTCCACTGTATATTTTGGCAAAGGCATTTTATGAGATGGATATCTCTTGTTTTCACACCATGAATCATATTGCTCTCAATTTAACAAGGAAAGAAACATTTTTGAATAATAAATTCTTGTGGCTTTTTAACACCTTGAACTTCGTAAGCTTTATATGGGTTCCTCTTACTGTTGTATACAGGAAAACACCATTGTGAGCAGATGTGTCTGCTAACTGGATCATTTGCTAGAGACGTCTTGTTACTTTATGCTACCTTTGTAGAACATATTTTATCCTTGTGTACATTAATTTTACCTGTATTGCTTCTTGATGTGAAACAGAAAAGTAAATGTATTAAGCATTTTGTTTTCTTTATTCATCAGCTTTTCTCCTTTTCAGCCTTAGTAGTTTAGTGTGGTGACTAATAGCTGACAAAATTGTGGTTGGATCAATTGGGTTAATGTACTGAGATGTGTTTGTATAATTTCTCACTTTGTGGGTACATGTTCATGTCTATGATGTTAAAATGTGGTTCTCCAAAATAGAATGTGAATTTGATTGTTAAATGAAATGTAGCTAGTATTTTTTAAATCTCTTAAATTCAGAAAAAAAATGCTCTGTCCCTGTGTCTGCTGCAGCCTATTGTAGTTACAATGGTGTGTAAATAAAATGCTTCATCAACCCAGTAGGAGTTCTGATTAAGCAAAAATTCAAGAAGACGTGCCCGTCCACGACGCGACCAGCGCCAGGAACCCTGCATCTCCCACCATCCATCGCTACGACGCAGCCACCCTCCTCGCACTCAACCCCGGAAGGAGCAACAACTGCCAGCGGGCCACGCCGAGCACCACCCACGGACAGTTCTTCTGCCGTCACTGCCGCCATACCTTCACCACTGCACGCACCCCTCGGCCATACCCCCCACACCGAACGCCAACACCACAGAAGCCCTGAAATGCATCCTCCTCAACGTACGCTCCCTGTACAGACACGCCGTAGAGATCTGGGACCTCCTCAACACCCTCTCACCAGACGTCGCCTTCTTCACAGAAACTTGGACAAACGCCGCCTCTGCCCCCGACATCGCCACTGCCATCCCTGATGGATACAAGATCCAGAGGAAGGACCGCCCTAACCGCCCAGGGGGAGGACTCGCCATCGCACACGAGCTCCCTCCGACTCTCCACCTCCACCACCAGCGACTCTTCCTCCACCACCGAACACCTTCACTTCCAGATCCAGAGAATCCCTAGAACCACTCTTCCCGGCACCCTCGCCTATAGACCCCCTGGACCTCACGCTCCGTTCACCACCACGGACCTCATTGCCCCCCACGCCATCGCCTCCATGGACTACATACTCATTGGAGACCTGAACTTCCACCTCGACAACCCCAGCAACCCCAACTCCGCCACCCTCCTGGACAACCTTGCTAACATCGGACTGAAACAGCTCGTCACCACACCTACCCACAAGGCAGGACACACCCTGGACCCCATCTTCGCAGGAGGTAACAACATCCACTTCAGCCACACCACGCAACCCCCATGGACAGACCACCACTGCGTACACTTCCACGTTGAAAAACCCACACCGCCCAAACCTCCACCGCACCCTCCACGAAGGAACTGGAGGAAAGTCACCGAGGAGCAGCTCAACTCCACCCTCAACCGAGACCACCCCCCCCACCACCTCGACCGCCGCCAACCTCGCAGCCAAGGAACTCCACAAATGGATCTCCAACTGCGCAGACGAGCTCCCACCACTACGTAACCCCGACAGACAGCGCCCCAGGAAGGCCACATGGTTCACCGCCGACCTCCAAGAATCCAGATGCACCTTCAGACGCCTCGAAGAGCTGGAGAAACAGCAAAACGCCTGAAGATCGTACCACCTACAAAATCGCCATGAAGGAACACCACCAACGCATCAGATCCACCAAAAGGACCTTCATCCAAAACAAGATCCTCGCCAACTCCAGCAACTCAAAGGAACTTTTTTTGCATCATCCAGGAATTCACCAAGCCCCCCAGCGAAACCGCGGACATCACCCCTTCCCAGGACCTCTGCAACAAGCTCGAATCCTACTTCCATCTGAAAATCAAGGGCCTCTACGACAATTTCAACGACAAGACGCCTGACCCAGAAACCACATCCTCCTCCAGCAACGCCAGCCAACCCACCATCTCCTCCTGGACCCCAGTCACCACCGAAGACACCACCTCAACCATGAAAGGCATCCACTCAGGAGCCCCCACGGACCCCTGCCCGCCGCACATCTTCCACAGAGCCGCATCCGCCATCGCTCCAGAACTGCGACACACAATCAATGCCACCTTCAAGACCGGCATCTAACCTGACTGGAACCGCGCAGAATTCAGACCCCTGCTCAAGAAACCCTCAGCAGACCACACGGACCTCAAGAACTACCGACCCATCTCCCTCCTCCCGTTCGCGGCTAAAGTCACTGAGAAGACTGTCAATGCACAGCTGACAAGATTCATCGAAGAAAACTCCATCCTCGACCCCTCCCAATCTGGATTCCGCAGCAACCACAGCACCAAAACCGCTCTACTCGCCGCCACAGACTACATCTGCATGCTCCTCGACCAAGGACACACCGCGGCCCTGATCCTACTCGGCCTCTCTGCAGCGTTCAACACCATCTCCCACCGCACGCTCACTGCCAGACTCTGCGACGCCGGAATACAGGGAACCGCCCTCGACTGTATCTGCTCCTTCCTCACCGGCAGAACCCAAAGAATCAGACTACCACCCTTCCTCTCCGAATCCACGGAAATAAACTGCGGAGTACCCCAAGGATCGTCGCTCAGCCCCACGCCCTTCAATATGTACATGGGCCCCCCTCGCCGCCATCATCAGACAGCACGGACTCGGCATAGTATCCTACGCCGACGACACCCAGCTCATCCTCTCCCTCACCAAGGACCCCATCACCACCAGGCTCAACTTCCAAGAAGGAATGAAGGACGTTGCATCCTGGATGAGCAGCAGCTGCCTGAAGCTCAACTTGGAGAAGACAGAGTTCCTCGTGCTCGGACCCTCCCACTCCGCATGGGACAACACCTGGTGGCCCACTGCCCTCGGCAGCCCTCCCACCCCTACGGACCACGCCCGTAACCTTGGCATCGTACTCGACTCCTCCCTCTCCATGACCCGACAGGTCAACGCCGTTGCCTCCAGCTGCTTCAACACCCTCCGCATCCTCCGAAAGACCTTCAAATGGATCTCCCCCCAAAATCAAGGAAGACCGTCACACACTCACTCATAACCAGCAGACTGGACTGTGGAAACACCCTCTACGCCGGGATCAACAAGTCCCTGCTCCGCAAACTCCAGACCCTACAGAACACGGCAGCCAGACTCGTCCTCGATACGAGCGCATCATCCAACACCTGCAGAACCTCCACTGGCTCACCATAGAAAAGAGAATCGTCTCCAAGATACTCACCCACGCCTACAAATGCCTCTACAACACTGGACCCAAATACCTCAATGAAAGAATCTTCTTCCATGCACCCAAGCGAAACCTCCGATCCGCGAACCTCGCCCTCGCCGTAATCTCGCGGATCCGCAGAGCCAGAACAGGGGGAAGAGCTTTCTCCTACATCGCAGCCAAGACCTGGAATGAACTCCCGATCGACATCAGACTCGCCCCCTCCCTGAACATCTTCAGGAAGACACTCAAGACCTGGCTCTTCGACTGAATGGAGCTGCTTAACCCCCCTCCCAGCGCCTTGAGACCCTCACGGGTGAGTAGTGTGCTTACAATTCCCATGATTGATTGATTGAAGAATTTGTAATAAACCGTTCGAGGCATATGAGCTGTAGATCGTATACTTGTGCATAGATCGCCATCTGGTGTTGGGCTCGGATGTTTGCACTTTGTTTTTGTTTTGGAAGAAGTCTTCGTAGTCACGAGGTAGGTGACTCCTCCTTAGGACGATAGTGCGCATGGGCATCGACTCCATCTGCAGATTGTTTTTTTCCGCCATCGGGTTCGGATGTGATTTGTTGCACTCCGGTTCGGTGTCGTTCTCGAACCCCCTTCCACGCGCAATCCCTCACCACTCGACGGTATTGTCTCGATCGCGTTTCCTTTTCGACACGTATCTTCGGGAAATGTAAAATCCTCGACCTAGATCTTCGCCGAGGGCCGTTGGGCCTATCCGCGCCGACCACACCAGCAGTCAATGGGAAGGACTCCTTTCAAAAAATGCCCCGGATTTGGTGCTAAGCTCCCACACACGGACTTACACGAGGTTTGTAACCTCTGCCTCTCCCCGGAGCACGAAGACAAGAACTGCGAGGCCTGTGCATCTTTCAGGTCGAAGAGAACCACCCGTGACTGTCGGGCTCGACGTCACGAAATGTCTTGCGGAAGCAGCTCGATTCTGGACATCTTCGAAGCAGATCCCAATCTCCAGCCGGAGCAACAAGCTGATGAAGAAGACATCTCCGTCTCTGAAGCCGATGACTCCAACGTCGAAGACGAGACAGTCACCCCGGCTCAGCGGTCCGTGAGTACCGAAACCCCTCTCCCAACTAAAACCAAACCTAAAGCTCCGGTAACACCTTCGCCCTCGGGCTCAGGTCGACACCGGCAACACATTTCAGACGCCCCGCCCTCGGGCCCGGCTATGAAACCAAAAGAAAAGCCTTCCGGCCCGGGATCGAGCCAACCCCATTCCGGTGCCGAAAAATCACCTTTGACACCGAAGTCCAAAACCAAAGAGGTGCCACGCCCTTCTTCCTCGGCATCAAAAACCGCCTCGACGCCGAAGCCCTTGGCGTCGAAACAAACAAAAGACAAGCATTCGGAGACGAAAAAATCTTCGGAGCCGAAAAAAGACCCCACAAAAAGCTTCAGAGACACGGTCTAAACAACATTCTGACCCTAAGTCTTCGGCACCGAAAAAGGACATTGTACCCACACAACAGCCTCTACCAGATTTTTCGGATCCAAAGCACAAAAATCTCCACATTGACCCGGAAACTGGCAAAGTTGTCGCCAAGCCTCCTAAAAAGAGAAAATTGGACACTTCAGAAGACCCTGAAATACCCATGAAGCGGAAGGAGATGGGCACTAATGCTTCTCCACCTCTCTCTCCTTCTCCAGCTGGTCCAAATTTGCTAATTTCTCCAGCACACTCCCCACAACATACATTTTCACCTCAACCACAGGATGATGAAGATGATTATACTGATGAGGGTGGGGATGGAGATCTAGATAAGGATGATGACGCACATACCATCCCACACAATACAGATCCTTGCGATGATTACAACACAAGGACCCCGTCAGAGCCAGGATTCTTAACACCCGGGTAGACAAAAAGTATAAGGCAGCTCCCAATGACCCAGTGTACATTAAAGGTCAGGTCCCTTTAGATTCTCTTGTGGTGTCTAATGCACGCAAGAGGGCAAATTCACAAGGCACAGGCGACACCCCTCCTCCTGATAAGGAATCCAAACTCAGACGCATCTGGAAAACGTATCGCGTCACAGGCGGCAAATCATTGGCTGATTGCCAATGCCCAAGCTTTGTTGGCCAGATATGACAGAGCGCACTATCATGAGCTTGAAAAGCTTATGCAACATCTTCCTGACCAATATAAAGACAAAGCTAATGACCTTATACAGGAGGGAAAATTAATAACAAATACATCTATCAAATGTGCGCTTGATGCGGCTGATACGGCATCTCGTGCTATTAATACCAGCGTCTTGCTATGCAGGCACGCTTGGCTCCGAATCTCCGGATTCAAGCAGGAAGTGCAGTCTGCTATTCTTAATCAGCCTTTTGACCAACAGCATCTTTTTGGGCCCACAGTCAATACATCTTTAGAGAAGATGAAAAGGGATACGGACACTGCCAAGTCCATGGGGGCCTTGCAATTACCTTCCCCATAGAGGTTCATTTTGTCGCTCCTTTTACAGGGCTGGCTCAAACTATTGGCTCGGAGCATCCCTCTTCTTCCTATAAAAGCCCCAATCAAACTAATCCCTCCAGAGGATGCTTTCGTGGAGGGTACAGAGACAACAATGGTAAGGGAAGAGCTCGCGGTAACAATACCCGCAACTCCCCTACCACCAAACAGTGACTTCCCTTCACTTCCCCCCCGATCATCCCACTCCTGTCGGGGGAGGCCTCTCACAGTTCCTACCTGTCTGGAATTCTATCACAACAGACAAGTGGGTAAGACAAATTATCCAGTATGGTTATTGCCTGGAACTCACCTCCACTCCCCCAAATATCTCTCCCAGACAACGTCCAATGTCCCCGGAACATCTGACTCTTCTGAAACAAGAGGTTCTCTCTCTATTACAAAAACATGCAATAGAACCAGTCCCCTTACCTCTTCAAGGCACAGGGTTTTACTCCCTCTACTTTCTAATCCCAAAAAAGGACGGCTCTCTCAGGCCAATACTGGACCTCAGACCGTTAAACCTCTACATTCAGTCAGACCATTTCCTCATGGTCACTCTCCAACAGGTGCGACAAGAATGAAAGCGGCTGGGTCTTAGAAGACTGCACCACCTGGACTAGTCACTATGTAAACAAAAGATATTGCCCACCTCAAATGATCTGCCACTTGTAGACCATAGAAATGAATATATAAACTAGTTGGATGAGAGGCAATATATACACACACACAGTTTGTACAGTAAAAAGCACATCAATAAAAAGATCGTCAGCAGAGAGTCGTTTATGGTCTTTTATTTCCAGATATACTTGATATGCAATTGATGGAACCAGCCAACGCGTTTCGCCCAAACATGGGCTTCTTCAGGGCATTAAGGTAGGGATATAAGTCAGATCCTCAGTAGCTGGATCAAGAACGAGAAATAAATCCGTTCTACGATGTAATGAAGAATTCTCGTGGTGGAGAACAGTTCTGTGTTTAAACAAGGTACCGTAATAAAATATTAGTCGAGAGATGGATCAAAGCCGTGTCCGGAACGCGTCCTGTAACGGTACCTTGTTTAAACACAGAACTGTTCTCCACCATGAGAATTCTTCATTACATCGTAGAACGGATTTATTTCTCGTTCTTGATCCAGCTACTGAGGATCTGACTTATATCCTACCTTAATGCCCTGAAGAAGCCCATGTTTGGGCGAAACGCGTTGGCTGGTTCCATCAATTGCATATCAAGTATATCTGGAAATAAAAGACCAGAAACGACTCTCTGCTGACGATCTTTTTATTGATGTGCTTTTTACTGTACAAACTGTGTGTGTGTGCATATATTGCCTCTCATCCAACTAGTTTATACTCTCCAACAGGTGCTCCCACTACTTCAACAAGGCGACTTTCTCTCCACTCTAGATCTAAAGGTCGCCTACTTTCATATTCCCATTCACCCCGCTCACAGGAAATATCTCGGGTTCGTGGTGGACGGTCAACACTACCAATTCAAAGTCCTTCCCTTCGGGGTGACTACAGCACCCAGAGTCTTCACCAAGTGCCTCGCAGTAGTGGCGGCTCACTTACGAAGACAACACATTCACGTGTTCCCTTATCTGGACGACTGGCTCATAAAAGCCAAGTCACACAGCAGCTGTGTGCAGCACACACACAAAACAATCCAGCTGCTTCACGACTTGGGATTCACGGTAAACCTCACCAAATCCCACCTCCAACTGTCCAACACACAACAATACCTAGGAGCTAAGGTAAACACTTCAAAAGCTTTAGCATACCCCAACTCTCTCAGGATAAGCACTATGCAAGCTCTAATATCCAAATTTCAGCCTCAACACTCATTACCAGCTCGAGTGTTCATGCAGTTGATTGGGATGATGGCCTCTTGCATTCTCATCGTCCCTTATGCAAGACTCCAAAGGCGTCCCTTACAGGAGTGTTTGGCACGTCAGTGGAACCAGGCTCAAGGTCAGCTAACAGATCTGGTGTTGGTGGACAGCCGCACACATCGCTCTCTGCAGTGGTGGAACACACAAAACCTTTCCAAAGGGCGGCCGTTCCTCGACCCGGTTCCACAGATAGTGCTAACAGCAGACGCATCGCTCACCGGCTGGGGAGCTCATCTTCAAAACCATACCATTCAGGGCATATGGACCCCTCGGCAAAAACAACACCACATAAATTACCTGGAATTACTGGCAATTTTTCTGGCATTAAAATCCTTTCAACTACATCTAGTAGGCAAAGCTGTCCTGGTCTGTACAGACAACATCACAGCAATGTACTACATACAGAAACAGGGGTGGACACACTCTCTACAGCTTTCACACCTAGCTCAAAGCATATGGAGATGGGCCATTCCGCAAAACATATATCTCCTTGCAGAACACCTCCCAGGGGTACACAATCAGATTGCAGATCTGCTCAGTCGGAAAACACAGCAGATCCACGAATGGGAACTTCATCCTCAAGTTCTTCTTCCATTCTTTCACATGTGGGGCCACCCAGAAATAGATCTGTTCGCCACACATCAAAATGCAAAATGCCCAAGCTTCGCGTCCAGGTATCCACACCCATTGTCCAAAGGCAATGCGCTATGGATAAACTGGTCAGGCAAATTTGCTTACGCTTTTCCGCCTCTCCCACTAATTCCGTTAGTAGTTCGGAAGCTCAGACCGCATTCCCTCACAATGATCCTGGTTGCTCCAACATGGGCCCGACAATCATGGTTCACAGCCCTCTTGGAACTATCAGTAGTTCCTCATCAAAAGCTACGCCTCTCACCCAAGCTTCTCACTCAGAACCATGGAGAGATAAGACATCCAGATCCCAATCAACTCAACCTTGCGATCTGGCACCTGAAATCTTAGAGTTTGGCTACCTCGATCTCCCGCCAGACTGCATGAACATCATTAAAGAGGCTAGACGTCCTACCACCAGAGCATGTTACGCCGCAAAGTGGAAACGATTTGTAATTTACTGTACAAATAACAAACTCAATCCACTAGATGCTTCTATTCAAAACACTATATGCTATCTCTTACACCTACAACAATGTAACCTAGCATATACATCCATAAGACTACATCTCGCTGCAATAGCAGCTTATCTCCAAAACAGACAACGCTTGTCTTTGTTTAGAGTACCCGCTATCAAAGCATTTATGGAAGGGCTTAAAAGAATAATTTCACCCAGAGCTCCACCCTCTCCAGTATGGAATTTAAATATTGTTCTTATCAGACTCATGGGTCCCCCATTTGAACCTCTGCACAAATGCGAACTACAGTTCCTCACTTGGAAAGTAGCCTTCCTAGTCGCTATCACATCTCTTAGAAGAGTTAGTGAACTCCAGGCATTAATCATACAAGAACCATTTTTGCAAATCCATCATAACAAAGTGGTTCTTGGGCCTAACCCAAAATTTTTACCTAAAGTCGTTTCTGCCTTCCATCTTAACCAGTCTGTTGAACTCCCAGTTTTTTTCCCTCAACCAGACTCAGTGGCAGAACGGGCTCTTCACACGCTAGACGTTAAAAGAGCAATACTTTACTACATTGAAAGGACAAAATCCTTTAGAAAAACTAAACAACTTTGTGGCTTTTTCCCCACCTCATAAGAGCAATCCCATTTCAAAAGCAGGGATTGCAAAGTGGATTGTTAAATGCATCCAAATATGCTATCTTAAAGCCAAACGCACATTAACCATTCCCCCTAGAGCTCATTCCACACGCAAACTAGGGGATTCTATGGCATTCTTAGGGAACATTCCCCTAGATGACATCTGCAAAGCAGCAACTTGGTCTACACCACACACTTTCACAAAACACTATTGTGTAGATGTGCAAGCAAAACAACAAGCTAATGTGGGCCAGGCTGTATTAAGAACACTTTTTCAAACCACTGCACAGATACAGGTAACCACCGCTAAAGAGGTAACTGCTATATAGTCTGTGCACAAGTATACGATCTACAGCTCATATGCCTCGAACGGAAAATGCTACTTACCAGTATGCATCTGTTCTTGGCATGTAGAGCTGTAGATTCGTATACGCCCACCCGCCTCCAAGGATACCTCTATCTGTTCCAGTACTATCTTACTTAGATACATTACACATGGACATCTCTTTCAATTTCTTACTAACTCCATCATAACCCTTCATGGCAAAAACAATCTGCAGATGGAGTCGATGCCCATGCGCACTATCGTCCTAAGGAGGAGTCCCCTACCTCGTGACTACAAAGACTTCTTCCAAAACAAAAACAAAGTGCAAACATCCGAGCCAAGATGGCGATCTATGCACAAGTATACGAATCTACAGCTCTACATGCCAAGAACAGATGCATACTGGTAAGTAGCATTTTTCTTTTGTTGGTGTTTCAGGATCTCCATGCTGAGTTAACATTGATTCAGTTGCTGCTAATACTTTACAGTGTGGAATATTAATCACATCACATGTATATAGCACCCTTCCTTCTTGGAATTCTATCTGTTCAAATGTTTACCCTTGCTTTCCATGGAAATTGTTTGTTTCACTCAAGTTTGTATGTGAATCAATTGTTGGCTTTTGTTTTCGTGACTTTTGTTGCTGTGCAAACATGTATGTTAAATTCTACACATTGTTGCTTGCATAAATCATTGCATCTCATTCACGTTTTCTAATCTTCAGGTTCTTCATTTTCTTTTATAAATTGCCTTTTTTTTTTTAAATTCATTTAATACAGAATGCTTAGCAATTCTGGTCTTCAAATTGACATTGTAAATTAGTCTTTATTTGTGCAATATCAAAACCCAAGTTATTAACGTCTTTGGACAACTGATCAGAAGAGGGAATTATCAGATCCAGCGAACATTTGTAATATATAATTTATTAACATATAGTATAATCCCTAGATTATTTTACACAATGAAGGATTTAATGAGATCCTTAATCTGCAATGTATACACTTATTTCTGTTGGATTTCTCACCTTAGAATATTCCCCAGGCACCAGAATCAATCCAGACACTTTTCCACAGTCATGCTCCTGCACGCCACAAGGTGGCGTCGTGGCACCACAGTGGTTCTACAGCACCCGGAAGTGATGAAGCAGAGCCACATGTAAACGCCTTTCCTACACGCTGACATAAATTCTTTCTTTTCCACTCCTTTTGATGCAGATTCGTAGCTCTGCCCTCGTTTTTTGGGAAAAGGCTTCAAAACGAACTGTCAGTGTGCTACCGAACATGTCCCTACCGAAAATTACAGGTTTCAAGCCGTGCCATGACTGCAGGAAGCTGATATCGGTAATGGACCAAGATGAGGTGTCTGGGTTTGTGAAACGACTAAGCCATATAATAAGTGTGCCCTCATACATCCGAAGGCAATCTGAGACCCGGATGCAAAGCTACATGTAGCCGAAGAAACGAAGTCGAGGCTTTTTTGTAGGTCTTGCTTAAGCTCCAAGTTGCAGCCCAGTCCTGAGGACGCTCATGCTACCCTTCAACTTTAGGCTCGAACTTGTCTGGTAAGTTAAAGTCAAAATTCAATTCTGAATCCAAGGAAAACGCACAAGGGTGTCGCAGTGTAAGTGGCACACCTTTGAGGTCTCCATGGGAGCTATTCTCACAAGAACTGGTAGATATTTGGGATTATTCCGTGGTGTCACCCTGTTGTAAAAAAAATCACAACTCACATGGACCACCTCCAGCGGATGCTCCATGGGAAAAATACAAGTCTGTCCGTAAAACATACAATGACAAGGTAGCACAGATGTCCAAAGCTACACAGAGAACATTACTCCCACCAAAAGACCAGCACACTGACCGGGAAATAAAACTTATTGCTGTCCAAACAATGGCAAATGCCTACCTCTTTGGAAAAGGCCCTGCTTAGACTAGGTGGTCTGTCTTTTGCCTAGGAGGATAGTGTTCACATTCTGTAAAATTGTGCTCATTAAACACCCAGCCTTTTATAGGCATGAACGTCTGCCCACACACCTTATAGTTTCTGTTTGTACATGTTGTGTGGCTAACTAAATCGCCTTCAAATGCAAAAGTGTACAACTGCAACACAGTCACAGAGACACAGTGAGTCACAGAAATACTGACTCAAGCAGGTACACATGTTTGGAATACCCAAAAGTAGTGAACAACAATTTGCAGTAAGGCAAGGGCAGACGACTGCCATTGATTATTGGCAGGTAGAAAGACCCAAACCGTTTTTGGAGCCATTACCTTAACAAAGACATATTTTTATGCTAAGAACAAAGGCCTCGTACATGGGTTAAGTTAACGGTCTCAAGAACCAACCACCTTTCAGACCGCCATCTTTGGGAAAACTCATAATCCGTAAAACAACAGTCTTCATGCCAAGACAATCTGATAAAGACATCTAGCCGCAGACTCCCTACTTTAGAATTTCCCAGGCATCAGGCTGGATCTGGAAGACTTTTGCTCGAGCAATACCCTTGCGCGCTGATATGTGGCGTCTGTCTGCTCCGCATTGCATCGTCGGCGGCGTCCGCACCATAAGTGACGTCTGCCTCACCTATATAGGCCACTTCAGTGCGCTGACGTCCATTCTTTTCTTTCCGTGCCAGCTAGTGCAGATTCGTAAAGAGAGCTACCGTCTGTCACTTATTGACAGACTTTTTTCGATGTTTTGTTGACGATTTTTGGTGTGTAGGTTTTTCCTCAATGTTGAAGAAGACTTCTGGATTCAAACTGTGCGGCACCTGCCATAGCGCCATGTCGGTGACGCATCCACACTGAAATTGTCTTGTTCGTCCTGGAAGTCTCATTCCCGGTCCTGGTCGAGAGGAAGGTCTGGGTACTGCTCTTGCGAGTCCTAAGTCCTCGTCCTCCCGCTGAAAGTTGTCGGGTTGGTCAGATAAGAGGCATAAGAAACACAAGAAGTAAAAGCATGCTTCAGCTTCTCCCCGTCCGTTGGCCAATGTGACGGAGGAGTCTCGACCCTCTAGGCCTCTTTCTGCGGAGCCTGCGCCTGGGTCGGCTCCACGCTTCCCTGCCTTTCCAGGAGACGGAGTGACCCCTCGCCCCACTTAAAGAATTCTATGATACCATGTGCGTCATATTTGGGCGACCTGACCCTCCCGGCGCGCCTTCGGTTCCGGAGGCTCAGAGTGGCCTCCATCGGGTTCTGCGCCGGCAGCTTCGGCACCCCTATTGGATCCGGTGATGGATCCGGACCGGCACCGGTCGTGCCCCTGCAACCTTCCCCAGCGCCGGCTCCAATGCCAAGACTCCCGATGCCGCTGCCAGCCCCATTCTTATCCCCGGTGACCCGGGGCCAGATCTGCGCTTACCGACGCCGATTCTAGTTCCGGCGACACCCTTGGGTCCTAGGTCAGTTCTTCAGCCTTATACTGAGGGACTGGGAATGAAGGAAGATTGGGATGGGTCGCTGGACCCTTTACAAGACCAGCCTGAGCACGAAACGGACTTGTCTGAGGAATTCGGTGATGTCAGTGGACTGGATACCTCCCCAGATTCTGTCCTGCTTTCTCCCCCTACTGTGGCTATGTAGGAGGGAGCGTCATATGCTATGGCAGTGAGAATGGCAGCTGAGGTCCTGGGCCGTCAGCTCCCTTCGGTGGAAGTCAAGACAGACATCTTGACAGAGGGCCTGCAGCTTGGTGTCTCCTCCTCGGAACCCCTCCTGCCTTTCAATGAGGCCTTAACTAATGTCTTCTGGGAACCTGGTTCAAGCCCTGCACAGGGGCTCCTGTGAATAGAATAATCACCTGCTGCCATCGCACTGCACCCGGCGACCCCAAATTCCTAACCAACCACCCAACCCCTGAGAGCTTGGTGGTCCAAGCCTCTACCTCACAAAGGACGTTCCCTTCTGCACTCCCGAACAGGGAATCCAAGAGGCTGGATAGTTGGGGCAAGAATTTTTTTTCTTTCACCAGCCTTGCATTGAGGTCAGTGAACACTTCATGCCTATTGGGCCGTTATGCTAACTCCTTGTGGGAAACGGTTGTGCAAGTGCTGCCACAGGTCCCGGAGGAGGCCCGGGCCATTCTCTCCCAAGTAGTATCAGATGGGAGAGATGCGGCACAGTTCACCATTCGTTGTGGGCTTGACACGACCGACTCGCTGGGCAGAGCGATGTCATCGACGGTGGCTGTTTGATGCCATGCCTGGCTGAAAACCTCTGGCTTTTCTGGGGATGTCCAGGCTTTCCTTATAGACATGCCCTTTGATGGCACCCATCTCTTCGGAGACCAGACAGACATGGCCCTGGAGCGCTTTAAGGACTTGTGGGCTACAGCTGAGTCCTTGTGCCTCTCGTGCCCACCTGGCCCCCGTCTGCTTTTCACTCCTTTTGTGGCCACGGAAGGGGCTTTCAGCCGCGCCAGCCATATCACAGCCACAAGACTGCACAAGTTCAGCAACCTCTGCGCGGCCTCTGTGAGGAGTATACCCTTCCCTGTGAAAGATCTATGCATTGTGAAAATGTGCTCCTTAGTGTTTCAATACTTTACCCTGGAGCAGATCGTATCTTTCAAGTGCAATCGGAGCTCTAAGGAACTGTGTTATCCCCTGTGGAGTTCTTGAGGAGGTTTAGACTTTCTCAAAGTCCGTGTGCACTAGACATCGATACCGACTCAACATTATTGTTTTCTTTATATCAACAGGAGGATGTAAGTAAGGAGAGGCTCTCTGAATATCCCTGGGGTGAATCAACATGGCGGTCCAACAAAGAATGAGTTGGATACTTTTTAAAGGAATTAAGCATTTTTATTGTGAATGTCAGAAGGAAACAACACATGCATAATGCAGGATCTTCTTCCTATGACTTTTATCTACTGTAAGAGGCACAGCGGTGAAGAAAGGGCTACAGTGGCAATTTGAACATATGAGAATTTTTCAAGTAAGCTTAAAAAAACACTTCCTTACAGAACTAAGACTTCAAAATAAAGACAAAGTAATTGGATACAGATCGAAGCAAACAAAATACTTCTTAAAACTATTTTGTAGCGTAAAAATAGGTGGAGGGTCCAATGCCTAATCTAAAAAGATGCTCACACCACAGAGGGAAGGCAGTGAACTGAAACACTTGCCTCAGTGCATTGTGGGACTCCACTTTCATTTATCTATACTGTATGCTAGTATATTTCCTTTACTGTGTTTTTTTTCTTTTCAAAGTATGAGTTTTCAAAAAGAAGTATGTGTTTTAAATCAGTCTGTTTTTTTATATAGACATAATTGTTTTTGGGAAAGATGTTTTTTTTAAAAGGGATTCTTGATCCAGCATATAGGTAGACTTATTATGTTTATGAATATTAAGGAAGATCATGTGAGGGAGAAAATAGTCTACATCGAGATTACAACAGGACTGAACGATTGGTCAAAAATGAGTACTAAAACAACCAAACGCCCAATTTAAAAAATGGAATGACAATCTATGTTCGCACACCAAAAGTGATATAATTGAAAATATCACCCTCTGTGCTGCCGCAGATTCTACCAGTAAGCTATCATTAATTCACCCCGGGGCTACCACGGATTCCTCCCCTGAACTAGCATGGTTCTACTCCTGACCAGTCGCAGGAGCTACCCCTGAGCTGCTATGGGTTGGATCCACAAACAACCACTGAACCCACTCCAAAGCGACTACAGTTCTCACATCTGACTGTGACCGAGTCTTCCCTTACTACAAACCTGACTTTGTTACAGTGTCTACCCCTTATACATCCACTACGGAACCTGCCCTTAATCCAAACAAGCATTTGCAATGCAATAGGTCTCGCATTTACATGAGTTTGAGCTATTGGCATTGTAAATGACAATGCTTTTTATTTATGTTTTGGTTTTTAAAACATAAATAAAAGGCATCGTCATTTACAATGCCAATAGCTTAAACTCTCGCAAATGCGAGACCTATTGCATTCCGAATGCTTGTTCGTAAAAGCGCCCTGTGCCGCGCTTTCACTTTAATGGCAGCCGCACCCCTTTCTTTAGACAACCCGCATATAAAGAAAGGTGCGCGGCTGCTATTAAAGCGAAAGCACGGTATGGGGCGCTTTTACAAAAAAAAAAGCATTTGTTTAAGTTGACAGACAAATGTGTTTTTTTTGTTTTTTGTAAACGCACCCCATGTTGCGCTTTTACTTTAATGGTGGCCAAGCCCCTTTCTTTAGACATGGCTCGTCTAAAGAAAGGTGTGTGGCCGCCATTAAAGTGAGTGTGTTATGGGGGGCTTTTTATAAAATAAAAAAAAACATTTCTTAAGCAGCATAGCACGTGCAGAAGTGACGTGCTGTGCAGGGAGCATTTTTCAAAGATAAAGCGCAGCGTCCATGGTCGAGCGCTGCGCTGTCATGAAAACAGTGTGTGTTAGGGAGAGCCTGTCGTGCCTGCAACTGCAGCTAGATTAAATACATTATAGACAATTTTGCTCACAGACTGTAGATAAAACAGACCGTGGAACAATACAAGTAAAAAGATCAGTCCTCATGGGAGGTTACAAATGCAGACAAGGCGGTACTAAGGTGGGACTACAAAGCCTATTCATGAATCATAAGCAACGATTTAGAAAGGACAGTAACAGGGGCCAATTGAATAGATCGGCGGAAAATGGGCAGAGCTTCAAGTCCATACCTGAATACAGCATGCCTCGCATAGCAGCGCATGCGCTGCTCAGGCTCGACCTAAAAACTGAGGTCTGTTCCTTTACTGCTGCAGAATCTCTCTCCAAGTTGCCGGTAGTAAATGTAATGTCATTTAGTACTGTCTAATGAAACTGTCATCTCCTTAGTGAGACTAACAGTGCACATCGTCTCTTCTAGGAAAAGGAGATAAGGAGGCAACTGAACTATGAGCGCCTGCTGCAGCTGGATGGACAGAGCCTCGTGCCAACTGATGAGGCTGTCGACTGCCCAGTCTGCTACACAACCCTGGAGCCAGGAGAAGGCGTGACTCTTCGAGAGTGCCTACATTGCTTCTGCAAGTAAGATCTTGAAATAGAATAAATGACGTTACAACGCAAACAATTACAACGCATGCCTTTACAACTAGGTTTTTACATCGCATCTACCATTACAACGCCTGATTTTACAACGCATGCCATTACAACACATTTTTAGAAACTACCATTGCAACGCATACCATTACAACGCATAATACTTTTGGGGTAAGTGTTGGATAGTGTAGGGGAAAAAATTACTATTCCCACTCCAGTGAGTGCAGCAATAGGGTAAGTGTTGGATAGTGTAGGGGTAAAAATTACTATTCCCATTCCAGTGAGTGCAACTGTTGGGTAAGTGTTGGCTAGTGTAGGGGTAAAAATACTATCCCCATGTACCCCAAAACCCATACCCACTCTAAAACTAAAAAATCCCCATTACTTACCTTCTAATGCGTTGTAATGGCATGTGTTGTAGTGACATGCGTTGTAATGGCATGCGTTGTAATGGCATGTGATGTAAAGGCAGTTGCGTTGTAACAGATACGTTGTAACAGATGCGTTGTAATGGTAGTGCGTTGTAATGACTGCGTTGTAATGGTTGTTTCCCCGTGAAATATGGTCCACTGAATACTTGATCTAAGTATCCAAAAAGGCATTCTCACTATGCCGTTAAAATTACAGCCTTGAGGGGTTCACTGAATATGACTGAACCAGATTAGTTTAGTGACTATTTCCCAGACTAGGTTTTCCATTCGTACGGAGAACAAGAAAGCATTCTTAAGTCCATACTGCATACAGCTGCAGAAAATATATTTGAGGGAAACGGTGGCAGAGTATTGGTAGCTATTTTACATCATAAGGAATTCATAACACTGAAAGAGACATTGCTTGCTTATTCATCATACATATCTGTAAAGCTTTGAGATATCTTATTTGTGTTTTGGGGACAGGAGGC
Organism: Calotriton arnoldi; assembly: GCA_963921515.1. Lineage (NCBI taxonomy): Eukaryota > Metazoa > Chordata > Amphibia > Caudata > Salamandridae > Calotriton > Calotriton arnoldi. Next base: position 6,720,436 of record CAWUFW010000003.1, read on the forward strand.
ATTATTAAGTTGATCACCTCAATCTATGTCATCACAGCGTTCCTGGCTTAAACCCACAAATCATATTATCTGGTGTATTAGTCTAAGTAACTCAATGGACTCCGACTAAGACTACAACACCCAGAATCTGTAGGTGTATTCTTTCACAGATACAAAGGCTGACAACACCATCAGAAAGGTTTCAAGTACTAAGGATCTTTATATGCCGCAATACTGAAAAATCCCTGAAAACTCATTCAATAATGGAATGACAAGTGTATAAGTTTGATCACTTGCTGAGGAGAGCCTTGGTTCCACTGACACTGGTGAGAATGGATATTATCCAATCTTCCTGGAGAATAGCATCCTCTGGGAGGAGTGTACCATTCCCTGAGGAGGATCTATGCATTGTATGTGCTCCTTAGTGGTTCAATGGGCTCTGCTCCAGGTTAAGGTATCCTTCAAGTGCAATTGGAGCTCTATAGACCTGCGTTATCTCCTGTAGAGTTCTTGAGGAGCTCTAGACAGCATGAGAAGGCATGAGGTTGCCACATGAAAGCCCAGGGCTGGATACTCTGAATGTGATGATATGAAGCTAGATGGCCACACTAGCTCCAATTGAAATGGCCGAGGGTTCCCTTTAAGCACTTGCATCTCTGAACATTGGGAGGTCCGACAGTCGAGGTTTAGTCCAGGAGATGGAGGTTCTCAGAAATTCAGAATGCAGTGTACCTATAAGTAATAGGTCAGTAGTTTAAATGTCCGGTCAGTGGTTCATATTCTAATAAAGGAAAATGCTTCATTATCAGGTAAGCAAATAGAACGCTTTTAATTATGATGTACAAAACCCAGAGGTGCATCATATTTTCCAGGACAGAGACCGACCACAAACATGTCTGTAGCTCTTACACACTAGAAATACAGCGAATATTGAGGCCAAACGCTAGTATTATTGTATGGGAGGAGGTTCTGGTCTGCTAGGGACTTCTCAGACGCGTTCCATGCTTGGGACACAGTCAGTGGGTTGAAGGTGGGAGAATGATGGATCCAGTGTTACATGTTTTGCAGCCCTCTGTGTCAGTAGTAGTGATTTCAAGTTGCGGAATTTAAAGATTGTAAACAGACCAAAGCCCACAGAACCAAGTCCATTAAACCCACCATCCAAAGCAAAGCAAGGACCACCCTTCACATAATTTTGTAGGTACTACTCAGACTGTTCTCCGTAGTATAGGTGAGATCTTGTGTCTAGTCACTGGTGTCCAAAGTTCATAAGCCCACTGGACTGTTGTTGTGTGACATCGACTTGCTAGTCTCTCCCGAAGCAAAGCAGCTCAAAAGTTGTTCCCATTGTTTCAGGTTTTGAGCGATCTCATAGGATTGGACTCCAGTCCTGGGCTCGAAGTCAAGGCTTCCCCATAAATCACAGGTTGGCAGAGCAGGTACACAGAAGCACTCCAGAGGAGCCTGTAGGTCTGGAGAAGATGCATGCTCACTCTTCGTGGCTGTAAAGACAGTGATGCAGCTCCTTGACCCTCATGTCATGCTACACCTGGTGGGCGACCTCGTGGCTCCTGGGAAGTCTGTATTTTGTGATATTCCCCACACAGGTTTCTCCAGTCAGCTAGGTCTTGGCTTTCTCCTGGAAGGTGCAATCCAACTCCTTGTCGCAGGCAGGTCTGTCTTCTCTCCACAAGTCCAGCAGCAGGAGGACTCTGGACAGCAAGCTCTATGGGACATGGGTCCATTCCAGGAGACGTGGGTCCATTCCAGGAGACGTGGGGCAACCACCCTAGTTTTCTACCCTACTTCTTATCATTTTCTCTCCGAATGCTATTGCACAGAACCTCCTCAGGAACGGGTTGAATATCTGAAGCAAGAACTGGCTGAGGAGACCAATACTTATCCTCTTTTCTGGTGGCCAAATAAGGTCCATCAGATTAGGGCCTAGTGCGTGTGAACCGAATAATTGGTGGCCATCGTCTTTCGAAAATGTGTATAAAATCATGAAGTACTGGCCTTTCCACCCCCAATACATTTCACAAACTTGAAAAGGCACAGAGTACAAATTAACGTTGCTTCTGTATGCATGGTCAAAGGGGCTCATGATGGCAGGAACCTAAAAGCCACAATTCCCCTGGGCAGTATAGAGTGTGTGGTTTATGCTTACTCCATTACAAGATGGAGGTGAGCTCAGACGTGATTTGAGGTTATAGATAAAGCATTCACAATGCAGCATCTCCCAAGGTGGAGGATATTGTTATCGTTTGTATGTGTACAGTGCACAGTCTGCCATTAGCACAGCATCACATCACCGTCTGGTAGTCTGGAGTATGACTTTACAAAAGTTTTCATCACAGATTTCTGGTTCAGTGTTTTGTAGTTGTGTGGTCGGTGTGATGAGTCTGTCAGTTGTAAAGAGTTATATGTTAGATTAAGATTTGTACACAGTACAATGTGGTGCTGAAGTGGGTGGCCCAGCTTAGATGCAGGACAGTTTGTTTGTGAATTTACCTGTTTGAAGTGGGCTTGGCTCTCTCAGATGAACTGTCTTGCTGTAATGTGTGACAGTCAAGGAGCCAGCTCTAACAACTGTTCTTTGCTGACCTTCAACAGTTCTCCTTAGGCCTTTTCAGTCTGTCATGCTGTTGCTTACTTTGAAAGAGTCCACTGTAATACTGAAGCAGTGTGCCAGCTGCTTTGATCTTCTTTACTCATCCAACTCCCAGTCACTGTCTGCAGGCATTCCTGCACCTCTGTGATTTTGGTGGTACTTCCTCTCTTGTTTTCTTTCTCCCCTTCATTTGCATCCAGCACACGCACACGCACACACAGCCAGTTTGCCAGCCAACTATCGCTGTGGTGGCCTTATCTTGCAGAAATTGAATATGGAATCTACATTGGATGAATATGGAATCTACATTGGATCCCCACCCTTTCTCCTCCTCTCTTTCTCTCTAGGGACTGCCTGAAAGGGACTGTACTTAACAGCCTCGAGCCTGAGGTCACCTGCCCTTACATGGATGATAACTACTCCTGCACTGGGAAGCTACTGGAACGCGAGATCAAAGCGGTAAAGTCTTGTTCTCAGAAGCAGCGCATATCATGACGGCCTCTGCTTTCTACTGCCACCCCTAGTGAAAGTTGTGTAAATCAAAGTTTACTGTTAGTCTCATACCAGCAAACATCTTTCAGTAGGGTGACCTTCGGCTCTATGTCACAGGGATGCTATGTTTCGAATCTGGGGTGTAATCCTGTGGTTGTTATAATGGGTTTAAGTGAAGTGAATCAAAACTAGAATAAAAAAAAATATGCTGGTGAATAAACCAAAAGGTCAGAGCCTGGAAGCTCAGTCCAGGTCACACCGAGCCACATGACCCTGGTTTGAAAAAACAATGTAACTCGTTAATGTTTGGCCTGTCTAGCTCTTCCATTGGCCTGACTGCAGAGTAAAGTAATTCAAGAACACAAGGGGGTCTCATGCTCCATGATGAGTGGGAGAGAAGAACAGCGAGGCAACAATTGCCTGAAACCGTAGCAGTTGCCTTCTCTTTGCATGACAAGAAGACGAGGTTGGTGACTGTTACTTGTCTAGATAAACACTTACCCAAAGAGCTGGAGGTGGTTTAAAGATCCAAAGAGGTGGTTTTAAATTGGTGACATTACTCTAAATAAGGGCCAGTACTTGATACCTAGACCCCGAGGTATGTGATCTGAATAAACCTATTTGTACGTTCAAAAGATGACTGACAAGCTATTTCGTAATACCCAAAGACAGAGCACCCTGCAAGTCCACACATGGCATCATCCAGAGAGATCTAGCAGAAAAAAGCCATTTTATATCATCTTTCCCAGAAGCCCCAGTGTCTCTTGGCATGTGACCTCACCATAGGATGTAGCTGCATCCGCGACTGGTGTAAACTTGCTGTATTTCACCTTCACCTCCAAGGCCTCCTTACTGTTCGCAAGTCAAGTGCCCTGACTGGATTAGGGATGGGCTCAGCATCTACAGTCAAGAGTGCACCTCTGAACGATGATTATACACCCTTAGAGGGGTTGGACACCAAGCCCCTGCAAGCTTTAAAGCGTATATAATGCCCTTCCTATAAAGTGCAGAGTTTCCTTAGAAGAGAGTCGCCCTCGTGGCAGTCAAGCAAGTTCGAGTACTCCCTCTGCTAATCTTCTGCTCGGTGACTCGCGTTCACTCCCATGAGAAGGAGTTCAGAGATCCCTCTGGGAGATGGACATCTATCTATTCCTATTAGGTAGAAATTATCCTTTGCAGGTCCTTATGTTGGATAGCCAACCGCGGAATGCTATCGTAGGGTGAAAAGTGCACACTCCTCAGTGTGAGTGAACAATCAAATCTAATGCCTTGGTGTCACTTATTTAAATGCACTGTTGCAATGTTGTCCTACTTGCTCTTCTCAATTATTATTCATGCATTTTGGGGCTCCAAATTGCATATCTAATTGAAAGAGCCAAGTTCTGTTCTGTTGTATTTTTGGTGGGCCATTCTGCTATTACCATGAACAGGAGCTAGTTACAAGGCTATACTAAAGGGTGACTGTGTCCGATACAAATGCCAGTAACACAACGGGTGGCAGCGCAACACTCCAAGGTATACGTTAGAAGCTCAATCTTGTTTTGGGAGGTCTCTGCACCTTTTCTGAGGGTTCAGTATGGGGCTTCCTTGTAACTAGCGAGGGTGCAGTATTGTAATCGAGGTGCTACTTAGATCTCTGGTTATTTTTGAGCACTCGCATCAGTACATGACACTCAAAGGGCCAGGAGTTCTGTCTTTCTTCTCTGTTCAGAGGACATGCTGAAAGCATTTGAGATCTGTTATTTAGAGCTGATTATCAGTGATTGTGGTACCTTGTCACTGTCCTTTGTCTTGTTTGGGCACTTGGTGCTAGTCTTCAGTTGCTGGTTTGTAGTACAAAGGATCTATTTGGTACTTTTGGGATTCTAATACCACTTTGTTGTAATGGCAGCTGCTCAGCCCTGCAGAATACCAGCGCTTCCTTGATATTGGTGTATCCTTAGCAGAATCACGCAGTATGAACAGCTATCACTGCAAGACCACCGACTGCCGCGGCTGGTGCATCTATGAAGACGACGTCAACGAGTTCTTGTGTCCTCTCTGTGAGCTCACCAACTGCCTACTCTGCAAGGTAAGGCCCTGCCAGCGTACTTACTATTACCACGCTCCCAGACTACTAGAACCCCTCTACTTCACCCTTCCTCTCCCGCAGCTATGAACATATTGTTCTTCACATCGATCGTTGTCACAATCTGCCACTGCACTTTCACACATCTGCCAAGCTTTCTATCACATCTTCCCACCAATGACTACTTCACCATCTCTGTAGGCCCCTAAACTGACCCTGCAGTCCTCTTACTATCACCTCTCCTCCTTCAGCTTGCCCTTCCACCTTGTTAATGCCCTACCCACCTAACTCCTTCTACATCACAAGCTTCAGGCAGTTCAACTTGCAAATATTCTGTAGACATCCTGCACAAAACCTCCCACCCATTTTACTTAATTCCCTTAGAGTTTGATGAAAAGTTAAGTGACCCCCTTTTCAGAATGGTTAAAAAAATCCAGTAGATGATGAAAAGGAGAGAGCAACTTTGTGCTGAGAACCATCAGAAAAGTGTTTTGCGGAGTTTGGCTGTGACTAGTCATATATCTTCCTGGTACTTTTCATGTGATACAAAATATAGACTTTCTAGAGTATCCTGGTTGCTAACATACTCAAATGGCCCTACCTCTTTGTGCACAGATGGCAGGTTGGTTTATGCCAATTGACTGTCCTGGTCTGCAACTCGGATCTCTCCTTCCACACACTTGGCATTCTAGGGATGAAGGATTATGGGCATTGGAAGCGCTGCCCAGTAGTGCAACCTGTAGAAATGGCATTACAGTGTGGGTAATGGCAGACAGCTGGTACTGATGTCTGTTGTGTAAAGAATAGTAGCAAAGTGGTAAATGTCATACGCAGAGTGACATTTAGAAACAAATCAATGAACGGCCTAGGAGGCGATCAGTGGTTAGTATGCAGAGACATTACAGAAGCTTCAGCTAGAATCGTAATACCTCTTGGCATTTGTCTTGTAGGTAGCAGAAACACTCTGTGCATCCTTCTTGTTCACTCACAAAATGGTGGAAGTAAAAATGTGCAACACAAACGGAAAGCAAATCCATTTATGTACGGACTGGTGGGTATCCTTTAGCTGGGATCCCCTGCATTGCATGCCAACAATCATCACCCCTCTCCAACGCCGACCATGCTCTTCCTCACCAAGGCCACCAAAGCCTCCTTATCTTACGTCTGTCCCTAGTTCTAGGCTGTCCTCCACGTCAGTGCCCTTCTTTCACCAGCATTATATTCCCAGCTGACAACTCAGACTCACTAATGTCCATTACATCCCATCTTCAAAAGCCACGAGAGTAACCGCCTGCATCTGCCATAAGGGTCACAAGTCTCCTCCAACGCCCAAAGCCGCAGTGTGACTAAAGAAACCATTAAAAGCTTGTTTGAGATCCACCGGCGCCAACAGTCAAGTACCAGCCACAAGCACCAGAGCGTGTGTACCAGGCCCCAGTCAAAGTGCAAAGTCCATAATCTACACCAACCATAAAATCCATGTTCTGCACCACCCTCCACACTTATGGTCTGATCCAGTTAGTAGGCCCATGATATCCACCAATTACCAGGTCCACGGCTGGACCAGCTGTGAAGGCGATGGATAGTACCAGTCACCAGACCCACAGTCTGCACCAGTCACTAGGCCAAAAGTCTGCCCAAATTTACCAAGGTGATGATTCGTACCAGAAACAACTAACATTTGTGTTTAGGGTAGCAAATGGAAAGTAGAGTTGGGCGGGTTGTGAGAGTGCAGTATTGTATAGTGATACGAGGAAAGGAAGAGGATCAATTGAAAAAGTTTGTGCATGGGATCATTTATTAAATCTCCAAAATATTTAGAAAAGAGTGATAAATCTGGGAAGGAAAATGGGTAAAAATGTAATTTGCAAAACAAATGTGTTGTATACATACTGTAATGGGGACTGCACTTAAGGGAAGGTGGTGGTAGTGAGGGGTAAGTTGTTCAATATTATGCATGTCTTATTATAAATGCTAAGAAAAATTAGTTTACAAAAAAAAAAAACTAGCATTTGTGTTTTAATAGGCAATTCATACAAACATGAACTGTAAGGAGTATCAGGATGATTTGAAGCTGAGGGCGGAGAATGATGAAGCTGCCAAGAAAACAACAGAGGCCCTGGCGGTAAGTCCTTGATTTCCTTCAGTCAGTCAATGTCACAGAGACGTACCGACAGTATGTACAGGGTGGACACACAGAGATTACTGAGACTCAGACCTTCGGCTAAACACGCGGCCTAAGAACGTCTTAAGAACATTTTGCTGATCCGATGAGTTAGAGGTGACCTTCGACAGCGGGGATGGTCTTTGATCCATATCCATCATGAGTCCGGGTCAGTGACCTTCTGAGAAGAGGTTCCAGTTTGTGAGTCTGGATGGTACCAGATTAAGTATGAAGTTGGCAGCAAGTTGAGCTTCTGAGACAATTCCCTTTACAGATGTAAGGGGAGACAGTCAAATTATGCTGTCCACAGAAACCATGCCTTAAAAGGGCAGATTACAGTTCTTGTCTGAACTAGTGGTGAATTAACTGTGTCTGCTGTGGTAAATCTTGCTTTTTCATTGCAAGAGGCTCTAGCCTGTAAGAGTTCTTTCTCATTGTTACTTGCATTTTAACCTTTCTTGACCAATAAGTGCTGTTTGTTTCTACAGTCAATTTACTAAGTAGCTTTGTATTGTGGTGCCACGTTAGATTCCAGAGTTTTACTATTTTACTTTCTACCAGAAGCAGAATAAGAAATTATAACATCAGTGTTACATATATCCGAAAGAGACAGTTATGGATTCCTCACCTTTGAATTACCCCCAGGTGTCAGACTGGATCCGGAGAATTTTTCTTCACCAGTACCCATGCGCGGCGGTTCGTCGCGTCGGTCGACTCCGCGTTCGTCGTTGGCGTCGTGGTTGCCGGAATGACGTCGCAGTATCTACTTAGATATCAGTTCTTTCTTTTTCCGCGCCAGCCAGCGCAGATCCGGAGAGAGCGGTACCTCGAGTCACTTTTTGACTCCATTTTTGCGACTTTTTGTCGACGTCTTTTTGAGTTGTACGACTCCTGGTGCACAGGGATGTCATCTCGGCGAACCGGCTTCAAGCCTTGTAGCTCCTGCCACAAGCTGATGTCAGTGACGGACCCCCATCTTGTGTGCCTCTGGTGCCTGGAGCGCGACCACGACCCTAAGTCGTGCTCCGACTGCCGGGCCATGGCCCCGAAGTCTTTGCGGGAGCAGTCCCGAAAGCTTCTGGAGGGACAGCAGTCGGCTCTGCGCCGCTCGAGGTCACGGAGCCATCACCACCATTCCTCGTCGAAGTCTTCGTCTTCGGGTAAGTTGAAGCACAAAAAGAAGGCGAAGAAGCACCAATGCTCTTCGCGTTCTCCCTGTCCGTCGGCCGATGCGGGATGCGGCAGGTAGTCGTCCTGCTCCGCCCGTGGAGCCTGTTGGGTCGACTCCGAGCTTCCCTCCCTTTCCGGGAGCCGGAGCGACCCCTGCCCAACTTCGTAGCTTTTACGAAGTCCTCCATTCTATTTTTCGGCAGCCCGACTCCGCCGGCGCGCCTTCGGGCCCCGCGGACTCGGCTGGGGGCTCTAGGCCTTCGATGCCGGCAGCTCCGGCGCTGCAGGGCCCCCAGAGATTCAGGCCTGGATCCGGATCGGCACCGGTCAACCTCGTGACACCTCCTCCAGCACCGAATCCATTGACGACACCGCCTCCCCCTCCTACGCCGGTTGTGTCCCCAGCCGACGTCGACTCCCAGCCTCCCCCTCGATGTGGAAACGGAGCCGGACCGACGTCGCTCGATGTGGGGACCGGCGCCGACCGGTACTTTTGTACCCCTGTTCTCCCCTTGTGTTCCCTATCGCCCTGAGTGGCTACCAGAGGAGGGTGAGGAGGACTGGGAGGGGTCTGTGGGCCCTCTGGCAGACCAGTTGGAAGAAACGGACTGGAGAGAGGAGTTGGGTGAGGCCAGTGGTCTGGGCACTTCTCCAGACCTTGGCATGCTTTCTCCCCCTACCGTGGCTACGGAGGAGGGTGCATCATACGCAGCTGAGGCCCTAAACCTCGAGCTTCCTAAGGTGGCGGTTAGGACTAATGTCCTAACCGAGGTGCTTCAACCAGCAGCGGCCTCTTCGGACCCCTGCTGCCGTTCATTGAGGCCCTCACGGACATCCTTTTGGGCACTTGGTCCAAGCCCAACACAGGGGCCCCTGTGGACAGGATGATTGCCTGATGCCACCGCCCGTCCCTGGGCGACCCCATTTTCCTCTCCCAACACCCCACCCCTGAGAGCTTGGTGGTCCAAGCCTCCACTTCCAAGGGCGCATTCCTTACCGCTCCACCTGATAGGGGATCCAAGAAGCAGGACCATCTTGGGAAGAAAATGTTTTCTTCCTCCAGCTTAGGACTGCGGTCGGTGAACACCGCATGTCTCTTGGGCCGTCACTCCCATTCTATGTGGGACACGGTCGCGCTGGTGCTGCCTCAGTGCCAGGAGAAGGCCGGGGCCGTGCTCTCCCGTGCAGTGGCCGAAGGGAGAGACGCAGCGAAGTTCGCCATACGGTGTGGGCTGAACACCGCCGACTCGCTATGCAGGACGATTTCAACGTCAGTAGCCCTATGACGCTACCCCTGGCTGAGGTCCACTGGCTTTTCGGGTGATGTCCAAGCTACACTTATAGACATCCCCTTTGATGGCCGTCGCTTGTTTGGCGACAAAGCAGACAACGCGCTCAAGCGTTTTAAGGACTCCAGGGCTACGGCCAGGTCCTTGGGCCTCGCTTCCACCTCTCGCCCCGCGCAGTCTGCTTTTCACCCCTTTCATGGCTACGGAAGGGGCACCCCGCCACGTTCCGTCCAGAGCCACAGGCCGGCGCAAGCTGTCCAACCTCTGCGTTGCCGGGGACGTGGGACCCACCGTCGTGGGTTTGGGGGCCAGCAGGCGGGCCAGTCCACTAGCGCCCCCTCTGCAGCTGCCTCCAAGCCCTCCTAGTCCGACCTTTCAGGGCCACCATTCGCCAGTGGGCGGCAGGATTCGCCATCACCTCCCCCACTGGCTCACCATCACGTCGGACAGGTGGGTTTTGCAGATAGTCCGAAGGGGCTACTCCCTCCCCTTCGAGACTACCCCTCCATCCATGCCACCTCAATTCCATTGCATGTCGGAGGATCACTTGGAAGTTACAGCTCTCTTGGCCAAGGGAGCCATCGAGCGAGTTCCTGTCCCAGAAGTAGGTCGTGGTTGTTATTCCCACTACTTTCTGGTGCCCAAGAAGGACAAAGGCCTGCATTCTATCTTGGATCTCAGGAACGTCAACCGCTTCCTCCGGAAGGAGAAGTTCAAGATGTTGACACTGGCTCAGGTCCTGTCTGCCCTCGACCCTGGAGACTGGATGGTAGCGTTGGACTTGCAGGACGCCTATTTTCACATCCCTGTCCTGCCGGCCCATCGGCGTTACCTGCGGTTCACGGTAGGTCACGAGCACTTTCAGTTTACCGTGCTCCCCTTTGGCCTTACCAGCGCCCCTCGGGTGTTCACGAAAGTGATGGCGGTGGTCGCAGCTCATCTGCGCAGATCAGGGATCCCAGTCTTCCCCTCTATCAACGACTGGCTGTTGAAGGCGGGCTCGCCCCAGGCTGTCGTCTCCCACCTCCAGACAACAGCCGACCTCCTGCATTCGCTGGGGTTCACCATCAATATGCCGAAGTCGCACCTGATTCCCTCTCAGAAGCTCCTTTTCATCGGAGCGGTTCTGGACACAGCGCAGTTTTGGGCTTCTACTCCCGAGCAGCGAGTCTGGGATATTCGGGCTATGATTTCGATCTTTCAGCCTCTATCCCGGGTTTCGGTCAGAATGACCCTGACGCTACTGGGCCTCATGGCCTTCTGCATCCTGCTAGTGGACTATGCCAGGTGGCATATGCAGGCTCTGCAGTGGGACCTGAAGTTCCAGTGGGCAGAGCATCAGGGGAATCTTTCCGATTGTGTCCAGTTCTCGGAGGGCACTGCACACCAATTGCAGTGGTGGCTAACGAACCAGGATTGGGTCAACGGCAGATCCCTCTCCCTTCCCAAACCGGAGTTCACAGTGGTGACGGATGCATCACTTCTGGGGTGGGGCGGCCACATGGGAGAGGCGGTGATCAGAGGCCTCTGGCGGAGTCCGGGCTCCACATCAACCTTCTGGAGCTTCAGGCGATCCGTCTTGCACTGAAGGCATTCCTTCCTTCTTTCAAAGGGAGAGTAGTGCAGGTGTTCACGGACAACACCACCGCCATATGGTACTGCAACAAACATGGTGGGGTCGTGGACCCTATGTCAGGAGGCACTTCGTCTCTGGAAGTGGCTGGAACATCAGGGCATGTCCCTGGTGGTTCAACACCTGGTAGGTTCTCTGAATGCCAGGACGGATGAACTCAGCCGCCGGTGCATGATGGATCACGAATGGCGCCTTCACTCGGAGGTGGTGCAAGGTCTCTTTCAGCGGTGGGGAGAGCCTTGGTTAGACCTATTCGCCACCGAAGAGAACTCACAATGTCAGCAGTTCTGCACATTGGAATTTCCAAGGCGGCACTCGTTCACCGACGCTTTTCGTCGCAAGTGGAGTTGCGGTCTTCTATATGCCTTTCCGCCTATACCACTTCTACCCAGAGTGCTGAAGAAGATCAAGCGCGACCGGGCCCAAGTCATTCTTGTGGCCCTGGACTGGGCTTGAAGAGTCTGGTATCCCGAGCTCTTGCACATGGCCATCGATCATCCGATCAGACTGCCTCTTCGGGAGTATCTTCTGTCGCAGCAGCAGGTGACGGTCCTCCACCCGAACCTGTCCAACCTCCACCTCCTTCCGTGGAGATTGAGCGGTGACAGTTGACAGCTTTCGACCTTCCTCCCGAAGTCTGTAACGTTATCTTGCCAGCCAGGTCTCCCTCCACCAAAACGGTATACGCCTGTAGATGGAACAAGTTTGTGGCATGGTGCGCAGCAAAGGCTGTGGATCCCCTTTCTGCCCCCTTTTCTGAGGTTCTCCTCTTCATTCTTTCTTTGGCCCAGCAGGGCTTTCTCTGGGCACTCTAAAAAGGCTATCTTTTGGCCATTTCGGCCTTTCTTCGGCTTTCTGACCAGTCTTCTCTTTTCAAGTCCCCTATTGTAAATCGCTTCCTTAAGGGCATTACTCACTTGTATCCTCCTGTTCCTTTCGTAATGCCTCAGTGGGACTTGAACCTGGTTCTGACCTATCTTATGTGCGCTCCCTTCGAGCCGCTACAGAACTGTCCTCTCAGACTTCTGACTCTTAAAACTGCCTTTCTGGTCGCCATCACCTCTGCTCGCAGGGTGAGTGAGCTGCAGGCTCCTTCTTCGAAACCTCCTTTCCTGGCTGTTCATCCGGACAAAGTTGTCCTTCGCACTAGGCCTTCCTTCCTTCCCAAAGTGGTTACCTCTTTCCACATAGGACGGTCCATCACTTTGCCCACCTTCTTTCTGCCCCGCATCCTTCTAAAGAGGAAGAGAGGCTCCACTGTCTGGATCCAAAACGTGCGCTTTCCTTCTATCTGGATCGCACAAAACAATTCCGGGTGGATGACCAGCTGTTTCTTGGCTATGTGGGCTCCAAGAAAGGTCGGGTTGTGCAAAAACGAACCATCTCTCGATGGGTCGTTCTTTGCATCAAAATCTGCTACTCCTTAGCGAAAAAGGAACCTCCAGTGGGGTTGCACGCCCATTCCACCAGGGCAACGGCAGCCACTACTGCTTTGGGATGTGGAGTCCCCCTTCATGACATCGACCAGGCAGCTACGTGGGCTTCATTGCACACGTTTACCAAGCACTACTGCCTGGACAGCCAAGTCCGGAGAGACGGCTTCTTTGGCCGTTCAATTCTCCAGGACTTTCTGGTGTGAACTTGGTTCGCAGACCCACCTCCGGGGTTTGTATTGCTGGGGTATCTATTCTAAGGTGAGGAATCCATAACTAATTGTCTCTTTCAGACGAACAAGTTACTTACCTTCAGTAACGATCTATCTGTAAGAGACATAGATTAGTTATGGATTCCTCACCCTCCCACCCATCCGCCCCGTTCTGCGTACTGACTTCTAGGGTAAGGGACTTCCCTTTAGGGTCCTAGTTTTGTGCACCAGTGGTCAGTGTTTTGCATGGCTCTGCGCTTCTGGCGTGGAATGTCGTGTAAAGAACTGACGTCAACGCGTAGGGGCGGCGTCTAAGAAGATACCGCAACGTCATTCCGGCGACCACAACGCCAACGACGAACGCAGAGTTGACCGACGCGCTGGGGTACTGCTGAAGAAAAATTCTCCAGATCCAGTCTGACGCCTGGGGGTAATTCTAAGGTGAGGAATCCATAACTAATCTATATCTCTTACAGATATATCATTACCGAAGGTAAGTAATTTGTTCTTCTGTTAAAATCGAGGTACACCCTAATCTACTTGTTTTGGTTCCAAGTCATTCAGCCACTGAGTTCACTTTGAATATTTTTCTTCACAGTCTCCTCCTTCGTATTTCCCTTTACTAATTCCCCACTAATCCTGTTTGAGTTCCGGAGTAGCGTGCTACTGCCAAAAAAGTGCTTTGACACCTCATATGGGGTAGTAAGCGCAAAATAAATGCAAACCCTTCCCTCTTCCATCCCCCCACTATCCTTTTCAATCGAAATAACAGACTAACATGTCCACCGCTCAAATTAATTTCATATTCCCCCAGACGAATTTACCACTAATCCTTTTTTGGTTCCGGAGTAACGTGCTGCTCGCCTAGAAGCGCTTTGACACCTCATTAGCGCAAAATAAATGCAAGCCTTTTTCCTCTTCTATCCCTCCACTATCCTTATCAATCCAAATCACAGACTAACATATCCACCGCTCATATTAATTTCATATTTCTCTATACTAATTTCACCACTAATCCTTTATGGGTTCTGGAGTAGCGTTCTACTCGCCGAAAAAGAGCTCTGATGCCTCGTCAGGGTAGTAAGTGATATATAAATACAATTACAATACAATACAACCATGTCGCAATGTTAAACTTGCGGATGGGGAGTCACTCCGTGAACGCAACTCCCCAGAAACCGCTTACCTGCACACCGCACAGTATTATTTTTTTTGGCTACTGTTCCCCTTAGCCATTAGTATTTTGCAGTTCTTCCTTGGCCCAGTCTGTCGGCTGTCCACAGGGTACCCTGCAATATTTCATCCCTGCACTCATCCCTGTAAAGTTTCTTGCAGGTTTCCACATTGTTTGGGTTAGATTGTGCTATGCTTTGGTGGCGAAGGGAACGACTGTGGTAGTTAAATTACCAACTATATTTCAAATCTGCAGTTTCTGGATGTGCATTTTGGGATGTCCGGCGTGGAGGGTGTTGCAGTAGCAGCTTCTTCAGAGGATCAGGGATGTTCAGTGACACTACTCCGTGTTTGACTGGAGTAGTAAAAGACCATCCTTTAGCATTTTTTGCTTGTGCTTCGCTCCCTTGATCACCGTGTTTACCTGTGTTCAAAGGAGGACCCTTACTCAGACAAGACACCCAACTTTCACCTAGCTGCCTGGACCAGAAGAAGCTGAGGGTGTTGATGGTTTCACTGATTTTCATTTGCTGTTTTGCAGCAGAGGAGGCTTTATTTAGTAGGCTTAGTTACAAATATTGGCTTCATGTTCACCCTCTAATCAATGGTGGGTCTGTGTGTCACCTGTGTAGACCAGCAACTAGAGGTGATGTAATCAAAGATCTTGGCTCATGCAAGTACACATCGGCCATGTTGACTGCTGCTCATAAGAAATCATTTTTTTCAGATCATTGTGGTGCTCTTTCTTGGAGGTGTGCGAGTACAGCCTGGTGGTTTAGTATATTGTGTGCTGTGAACAACTGAAAAAGAATTATGGCTGTCGGCAGATCCTTGTCTAGTGTGATAGGTGGTCCGTATACATGTCACTTATTTCGCACTCTGTTTCTCATATTAGTCTGAAGCTCGACTGACATTCATGACATGGGCTATTGGACTCCACAAAATCTTCTAACTGATGACATTTTGATCCAGGATTTTACTCTGTTAAGAAATGTTTGAGACCATGCTGTGGTTGGCATGATCTTTAGGACTAAATAAGGTTTTTTTCAGTAGGGGTTAACAGCAGGTTTAGTAGCCCTGGATCATTAGCCTCAGATCATGGACAGCAGAGCTGTCTCCCACGTTTACGCACGTTTTCAATGCACTGTGTAATATGACTTCAATTTTGTGGACACTAAAGGCTTCCAGCAGTAATTGTCACGCTTACTTGGATCTTACACAGCAGAGTCATCAGTGGGGTTAAACAGATTTTGGCAATTTACGGCCTGATTTAGGGTTGGTATTGGATTACTCTAGTAAGTGCTTACTCTCTGGTGGCAGAAATTCCACTGTTGAATCCAGCTCCGGGTTTAGAACTTCCACCAGAAATTTGAGGATTTTCCAAAAGCCAAACTTTGCATCAGATATCTCTGCTTAAATAACTATTACATCAGTACTGCTTGAACAGAAATGCCTTCTCCTAACCTAGGAAAGACGTGTTACTCTTCATAGTAACTGAAACCTTCACTTCCTTTCCTTCAAACACATGGGGTGTCCTTTCATTATAAAGCGGAACCAATCCCTAGGCCTCAGGGCAAAGAATAGAGGCCAGTTTGCATATGTGGCCACATCCTGGCCTTGCTCCTTAGCTTTACCAGAGTCCTCCATGCACACTTCCTTTCTTATCAGTCTGGCCAGATGCTTATGAGCGAACATTGGGAACTTAGCAAAACTTTTTCGGGGGCAAAAATACTCTGCACACTCCTAGGTAAGGTTTTAGCAAAATTTTGCTCAAAGAGGTTCAGAAATGGAGGCAGTACAGGCACTGATGGCTTGGAGATTTAGGGGGAAGAGAGTGTTCAACCTACAATGCAGATGCAGGGGATCTTTGGAACATGGGGTGGAACTGTAATAACGTTTGGCAGCCCATGCTTCACCATCGACCATTGTAACCTCTGTTAAACCGAAGGTTCTGGGCCCGCAGCAAAGACAAGGCTCAAATATTGTTGAGGATTAGCGTGAGCGACTTGTGAAGACCTATATGACAGCATTAGAATATCGTGCTGTCTTGTTTATGTTTTTTTTGAGGTAGTGAAAAACAAATGTACTTTAAAAAAAAAAAAATCGCCCTCCAATTGGTGACTGAAATAAGGGCATTTGCTCCTATCGGTTGCACATACAGTGACAATGTTAGCTTCTGAAAAGGCCAGGCTGTGCTGCTGATGTTTAGTTCAGAAACTTGGTTTAGCAAAGTTTAGCAGAAATTAAGAATCATTGCCCCTCCAGTTGAATCAGAAGATCTAAAACCTGAAGAAATTCCAGGAAGAAGTTGTTGTTGGAGAGCAAAACTAGGTCGTAAAATCAAATATGCCTCGGCCAGTAAGGTGCAGTGCACATCATGTTTAGGGTGTTGGCAATTTTTCATTTTTAGGCAAATCCTGTGATTTAGTGTTAGTTGAAAGTCTGATTTGTGGACCTATGCAGTTGAATGCACCCTTTAGGGAATTCCTTCATTTACTGAGGTGCAAAATGAACTGGGGAAACCCCCAGCTGCTGAAAATAAACTAGGATTGATTTGCTGATTCATCGGCCATTCTTGAGATGAAGAGCATGGCACAATCTGCCTGATCAGGGTGCATATTACTTTTTATGGTCTGGCTTGGCAGGGCAGCTGTCGCCAGACAATTATGTGAGCATCACTAGAGAGGGCCTTTAGCTCCACCCGCATGTTGGGAACTAGGAGTACATTTTTTTATTATGCAGAAGTTATGTGCTTCCACAAAAAAAAGTGCTTGCCCTCAACGCAGCTGTGATCATTTTGTTTACTTATCCAGCTGCCTAAGCTTGAACTTTCAGGGGCACACACATGAAACTGGAATGCTGTTAAAGTGCTTTGATAACTACATAACTTTTGAAGTTTTTCTCTGACAGCAGCACAGATGGAAGGAGGGCAGTCATGATTAAGCGATGTTAATTTTTAGGTCTGGCTTGACATTGCAACTGGTTATAGATCTTTTAAACTACACCATTAGTATTCTACCATTGTTCGACACACATACATTTCCATTCCTATGCTATCTACTTGTAATGCCTCACATTACCATACAACATTCCTTTAAATCCAGTCCTGTTGGCATTGCTAATGCTTGTTTTTCTTCCAGTTGAAAAATCATAAGAAAGATGTTCTTCTGAATCTCCCATCCCTCACCCAGACAGCCAGTTGACACAGGAAGTGAGACCTTTGACCCACTCTGCTTCTGCTAATAGAACGTGGCTGCTATGCTGTCTGTAGGGACTCCGGCAACTCCCCCCTACAGAAATTAAATAAAACCCCTTCAGTCTGAGGATGTTAGCTATTAGCTCGGGGTGATTTATAAGGAGCTTCCCCTCCTGGGATGCACACAGTCCAAGAATCAGGTGTCATTGTTATAAAAGAGAACGCTGGCTGAGAAAAATTGACCTTTGAGGCCTGGGCGTAGCTATCAGTGGTGCAGCTGGTGCAGTGGCCCCGGGGCCCTGAGGTTGGAGGGGCCTATTCGGATCTGTACCTGCTGCTGTTTATTTACGCAGAAATTGTTTTGCCCGGGGGCCTGGCTCTGTGTGGCCCCTTCCTTGTGGGGTTGGGGGAACAATTACTGTCGGAGAGAGAAGAACGGGCCCCAGTCAAGCTCAGGCAAACCCAGAAAAGAGGCTGCCGTGAAACAACAACCAAACGTAGGCTGCATGCCAAAGGGCTTATTAGGAGGAAGACGGCAGAGGAAAAAGAAAAGGAAGAGGGGAAAAAAAAAGAGGCGGAAGGAAACGGCGGAAGAAAAAAAGAGAGAAAGGCAAATGAGGTGAAAAATGAGCAGAGCAGCCAGCGAGGCAAGACGTGCCTGAGACATAAAGAAATAAGAAAATTGGTGGGTAGGGTGTGAAAATGGATAGAAGAGATATAGCATAAAGCAAGTGGAAAGACCGTGAGAGCAATGGGGTAAAGAACAAGCGAAAGATAGAATGGAATGAAAGATCAGCAGGGACAGAAATGGAAAAAGAAGGTACAAACGACCAAAGTAAAAAACGAGAAGAGAGAGTAGAGGATGAAGGACAAAAATAATGGAAAGAAAGGGAAGAAGGTAGGTGGAGGAAAAAGAGTGAGGGAGACAGCAAAGTGGAAATCTGATCAGAGCTGTAAAGTCACCCACAGTTTGCTGGTGTTTTCTGATTTGTGCTTAACGCACAAGTTACTAACTTGTGTAACGATATATCTGTAAGAGACAGTAGTTAGTGACAGATTCCTTACCTTAGAATATCCCCAGGGGTCAGGCTGGATCCGGAAAGTTTTGCGTAGCAGTACCCTTGCGCGTCGGTAGGCGGCGTCGTGCGGCTCCGCGTCCGTCGTCGGCGTCGTGATCGCCGGGATGACGTCGCGGGCAGTACTTAGGCGCCGCCCCTGCGCGCTGACGTCAGTTCTGTACACGACTTTCCGCGCCAGGAACGCAGAGCCGTGCAAGAAGCTGACATAGGTGTCTGAAAAAATACTAGGGCCCTGAAAGGGATGTCCTTAACCCTAGAAATCAGTTTGCAGAACGGGGAGGATGGGTGGGCGGTAAGGAATCTGTCACTAACTACTGTCTCTTACAGATATATCGTTACACAAGTTAGTAACTTGTGCATCTGAAAGAGACACGTTGGTGACAGATTCCTTACCTTAGAATAGATACCCCAGCAATACCAACCCCGGTGGTGGGTCTGCGAACAAAGATCAGACAAGGAAGTCCTGGAGGACAGAACGGCCAAAGAAGCCGTCTCTCCGGACCTGACTGTCAAGGCAGTAATGCTTTGTAAACGTGTGCAGCGAGGCCCACGTAGCTGCCTGACAGATAACCGGCAGCGGAACACCGCGGCCCAAGGCCGTGGTAGCAGCCGTTGCCCTGGTGGAATGGGCACGCAGCCCAACAGGAGGCTCCTTCTTAGCCAAAGAATAGCAGGTCTTGATGCACAAGGTAACCCAGCGGGAGATGGTCCTCTTGTGCACCGCCCGACCTTTTGGCGCCCACGTAGCCAACAAAGAGCTGGTCATCCACCCGGAAGTGTTTTGTGCGGTCGATATAGAAGGAGAGCGCACGTTTTGGGTCCAGACGGTGGAGCCTCTCTTCCTCTCTAGAAGGATGCGGAGGCGGAAAGAAGGTGGGCAAAGTGATGGTCTGCCCAATGTGGAAAGCAGTAACCACCTTTGGCAAGAAGGACGGACGCGTCCGAAGAACAACCTTGTCTGGATGAACAGACAGAAAGGGAGGTTTGCAAGATAGAGCCTGGCGCTCACTCACCCGCCGAGCGGAGGTGATGGCCACCAGAAAGGCTGTCTTTAGAGTCAGAAGACGAAGAGGACAGTTATGCAGAGGCTCAAAGGGAGCGCACATTAAAAAGGTAAGAACCAAGTTCAAATCCCACTGAGGCATCACAAACAGAACAGGAGGGAAGAGGTGAGTAATGCCTTTTAAGAACCTGTTAACAACAGGGGACTTGAAAAGGGAGGGCTGATCAGGGAGCCTGAGGAAGGCCGAGATAGCACAAAGATAACCCTTGATGGTACCCAGGGCAGAACCCTGTTGGGCCAGAGAGAGAAGGAACAGAAGGACCTCAGAAAGAGGGGCAGAAAGGGGATTCACAGCCTTTGCTGTGCACCATGCCACAAATTTGTTCCACCTGCAGGCGTATACCACCTTAGTGGAGGGACGCCTGGCTGCCAGAATCACATCACAAACTTCGGGAGGCAAGTCGAAAGGAATCAACTGCCGCCGCTCAATCTCCACGCAAGCAGGTGTAGACTGGACAGGTTCGGGTGGAGGACCGTCCCCTGCTGCTGCGACAGAAGATCCTCCCGAAGAGGCAGACGGATCGGGGGATCTATGCTCATATTGAGTAGCTCGGGATACCAAACTCTTCGAGCCCAGTCCGGAGCCACAAGAATGACTTGGGCCCGGTCGTGCCGAATCTTCTTCAACACTCTGGGTAGAAGTGGTATAGGCGGAAAGGCGTACAAAAGACCGCAACTCCACTCGTGACGAAAAGCGTCGCCGAGCGAGTGCCGCCTTGGAAATTCCAACGCGCAGAACTGATGACATTGCGCGTTCTCTTCGGTGGCGAATAGATCTAACCAAGGCTCTCCCCACTGTAGAAAGAGTCCTTGCGCCACTTCCGAGTGAAGACGCCATTCGTGATCCATCATGCACCTGCGGCTGAGTTCGTCCGCCCTGGCGTTCAGGGAACCTGCCAGGTGTTGAACCATCAGGAACATGTCCTGATGTTCCAGCCATGTCCAGAGGCGCAGAGCCTCCTGACAAAGGGTCCAAGACCCCACCCCGCCCTGTTTGTTGCAGTACCACATGGCGGTGGTGTTGTCTGTGAACACCTGCACTACCTTCCCTTTGACAGAGGGAAGGAATGCCTTGAGTGCAAGTCGGATCGCCCGGAGCTCCAGAAGGTTGATATGGAGCCGGGACTCCGCCGGAGACCAGAGGCCTCTGATCTCCGCCTCTCCCATGTGACCGCCCCATCCCAGAAGGGACGCGTCTGTCACAACTGTATGCTCTGGCTGGGGAAGGGAGAGGGATCTGCCCATGACCCATTGCCGGTTCGAGAGCCACCAATGCAACTGTCTTGCAGTCCCCTCCGAGATCTGGACGTGATCGGACAGGTTGCCCTGGTGCTGCGCCCACTGGAACTTCAGGTCCCACTGCAGAGCCCGCATATGCCATCTGGCATGAGTGACCAGCAGGATGCAGGAGGCCATGAGGCCCAGCAGCCTCAGGGTCATCCGTACCGAAACCCAGGATAAAGGCCGAAAGATCGGAATCATAGCCTGAATATCCCGGACTCGCCGTTCGGGAGGATAGGCCCGAAACTGCGTCGTGTCCAGAACTGCTCCGATGAAAAGGAGCTGTGGAGAAGGAATCAGATGCGACTTCGGCACATTGATGGAGAACCCCAGCGAGTGCAGGAGTTCGGCCGTAGTCTGGAGGTGGGAGACGACTGCCTGGGACGAGCCCGCCTTCAGCAGCCAGTCGTCGAGGTAGGGGAAGACTGAAACCCCTGCCCGGCGCAGATGAGCTGCGACCACCGCCATCACTTTCGTGAACACCCGAGGGGCACTTGTAAGGCCAAAGGGGAGCACGGTGAACTGAAAATGCTCGTGGCCTACCGTGAACCGAAGGTAACGCCGGTGGGCCGGCAGGACGGGGATGTGGAAATACGCGTCCTGCAAGTCCAACGCTACCAACCAGTCTCCAGGGTCGAGGGCAGTCAAGACCTGAGCTAGGGTGAGCATCTTGAACTTCTCCTTCCGGAGGAAGCGATTGACGTTCCGGAGGTCCAAGATAGGACGCATGTCCTCCTTGTCCTTTTGGGCACCAGAAAGTAGTGGGAGTAGCAACCACGCCCTACTTCTGGGGTCGGAACATGCTCGATGGCCCTCTTGGTCAAGAGGGCCGTGACTTCCTTCTGTAGAAGCACCAAGTGATCCCCTGACATGCGGTGGAATTGAGGTGGCATGGCTGGGGGGTGGTCTCGAAGGGGAGGGAGTAGCCCCTTCGGACAATGTCCAAGACCCACCTGTCCGAGGTGATGGTGCGCCAGTGGGGAAGGTGATGGCGGACCCTGCCCCCTACTGGCGTGCTGTGCACCTGAAAGGAGGGACTAGGAGGGCTTGGAGGCCGCGGACGGGTTGGAGGTGGTGGCCTGACCCGCACGCTGGTTGCCCGATCCGCCACGGCGGAATCCACGTCCTCGGCCACGCGAAGACGCCTGCTGCGCGGGCCGGTGGCTGGGCTGCTGACGTGAAGGGGCGCCCCTACCGTGGCCACGATAGGGGCGAAAAGCAGAAGTCAGCGGAGGGCGTGTAGCAGAAAGGCCCAGGGACTTGGCAGTAGCCCGTGAGTCCTTAAAGCGCTCCAACGCATGGTCTGCTTTGGACCCAAAAAGACCGACTCCATCAAAGGGCATGTCCATGAGAGTAGTCTGGACATCCCCTGAAAAACCAGTGGTTCTCAGCCAGGCGTGACGTCTGAGCGCCACCGTCGTTGCAATAGACCTGCCCAGCGAGTCGGCGGTGTCAAGGCCACAACGAATGGTGTATTTAGCCGCATCCCTTCCTTCCGCAATGGCACGGGAAAGCAGTGTCTGGACCTCCTCAGGACACTGGGGCAAAACATCCGCCACCGAATCCCACAGGGAGTGGGTATATCGGCCCAAAAGACAAGCGGTGTTAACGGACCGCAAGCCAGCACTGGAGGAAGAAAAACCCTTCTTCCCAAACTGATCCAGGCGTTTGGATTCCCTATCCGGAGGAGCGGTAGGGAAGGCGGTTTGGGAAGCGGAGGCTTGGACAACCAAGCTCTCAGGAGTGGGGTGGACAGAGAGAAACAGGGGTCGCCCGGAGCTGGGCGATGGCGTCGTGACACGTTCCGATCCACAGGAGCCCCTGTGTTGGGCTTGGACCAGGCGCCCAAAAGAACGTCAGTGAGGGCGTCGTTAAACGGCAGCACAGTCTCCGCAGAGGAGGCTGCCGGCTGAAGCACCTCTGTCAAGATGTTAGGCTTGACCGTCAAAGTAGGAAGTTGGAGATGTAAGGCCCCAGCTGCCCTACGCAACACCGTACCAAAATTGGCTCCCTCCTCCGTAGCCACGGGAGGAGACAGCATGCCAGTGTCAGGGAAGTATCCAGACCACTGGCCTCCCCTAGACTCTCTGTCCAGTCCTGATCGTACTGACAGTGTCGTGTCAGAGGGTCATCAGACACCTCCCAGTCCAACTGGTCCTCCTCTGGTTCAAAATAAGGAGGAGGAGGAGGGACAGTTGGGACCCAAGGTCCCATCGGCGCCGGCGTCGAGCGACGTCGGTCCGGATCCATGTCCGGAGCCGGAAGGAACAGGGGGACGACGCCGCCCGGAGCCCAGGGCGGCGCCGAGAACGGCACCGGAGACATCGGCGCCGGCGGAGGTGTCGTTAGGTCGACCGGCGTCGATGGGGGTTGTGGAGCCGGGATCGAGGCCGGGGCCGAAGCCGGAGCCGGGATCGAGGCTGGAGGCACGGGCGACGCCGGGGCCGGAGCCGTCGGCGACGCCGGAGCAACCCCATCAGGGCCCGCGGGGCCCGAAGGCGCACCGGAGGGGCCTGAAGGCCCGAAGAGGCGGGCCATGGCCGACAGGAATTCCTGTACTTTGGCCGGATCCGCCCCGAACCCGGGAAGGGCGGGTATGGCGGGGGCGACTCCACAGGCATGTCCGGGGCCGCGGGGCGGGGACGGTGCCGGGAGGGGCCTCAGCCGAGTCGCGAGACCGGCGAGGCGAAGTCCTAGAGCGATGATGCTTTTTGGACTTTTTGTGCTTCGACTTACCGGACGAAGAAGACTTCGACGCCGACGACCGGTGTGGACTCCGCGATCGACCCCTGGACCTCTCACGCGACCGGGGCTTCCGCGGAGCCGAATGCCGGGCCTCGAGGAGCTTTCGAGACCGCTCTCGCAAAGCTTTCGGGTGGAGGGCCTGGCAGTCGGTACAAGACTCCGTGTCGTGGCCTCGGCCGAGGCAGAAGAGACACTCCCAATGCGGGTCGGTGACGGACATCATCCGCGCACAGGCGCCGCATCGCTTGAAGCCGGGCATCCCTACGACACCTTGAAAGATGGAAAAACAGTGAAAAAATCACCAAAAGTATGGTCAAAAAATGACCAGGGCACTGCTCTTCCCGGATCTGCGCTTGCTGGCGCGGAAAAGAAGAACTGACGTCAGCGCGCAGGGGCGGCGCCTAAGTACTGCCCGCGACGTCATCCCGGCGATCACGACGCCGACGACGGACGCGGAGCCGCACGACGCCGCCTACCGACGCGCAAGGGTACTGCTACGCAAAACTTTCCGGATCCAGCCTGACGCCTGGGGATATTCTAAGGTAAGGAATCTGTCACTAACGTGTCTCTTTCAGATACCAGCTCTCTCTCAAATGTACAGTCACCCTTAAAAACACTAAGCCAGTCACTGTATGGCTAGTCGAGCTGAGTCCTAGACAGGAGAAGCCTAATAGTTGCGTTACAGGCCCAGAGACACGGTGTGATTTGTGTAATGTCGCTGCATTAAATGGAAGGGATGGAGGTTGCATTGAAGTTCTACCTTGAGGGACCAACCGATATGTTAGGTCATGTGCAGGTGCAAAGCAGTTAGGCCGGCTTCTACAGCCACCTTTCACTTGTCCTCAGTGTTATGTTATACTGATTTGTATAGCGCACTAATCACCCGAGATGGTATCCAAGAGATGCAATACGTGTGCTGATAGAAGAGCCAGGCTGGATACCAAAATCAGCCCTGGAAAAGAGCTGAAACCAGTCCCACAGTGCAGAAGACCACTGCTAAAACAAAGCCATGGGGGCATCTCTGGTTCCCGGCAGGCCATTCCTCTCTGAAAGCAGCCCCGCAACCTACAGCCCCCTGGGCAAATGCCAGAGTGGTATAGTGGCCACTATGGCAGTGGCAGGTAAACAGAGGAAGAAGCTGCTGCTGTAAGCAACTCTGCTCAGTCACAAGCCTCCAACATGCCAGGTAAGGAGTAACAGACGCGTCTTGGTTCACAGAAAAACCATTACCACGGCCCAGCAAGGCTCATGTGAGATGATGTCTGGCTGGAGGTTTCAACTCCTCAAAGGGAACGGCATTTGTGGATGAGTGGTCCCTCGCAGCCTACTCTGTGTTAGTCAGTGGCCAACAGGCTCGGACTGGGGCAGAAACTCTCTCCAAACTCAGTGGATGCAGAATCCCTCAGGCTCTTCCATCCAGCTTAGTTTTTCATTTGGCATCAGAGTGACCAAGGTGGTTGGAGGTTTCTAAAACTGTTGTCAAGATAGTTTTACCTTTATATTTTATAGAAAATGTACATATCACTAGACCCATTGAAATTCAAAGGAGTTGCTTTAAAAACCCTCAGAAATAAAATTACTTTTCTCATGGGAGACTAATTGTGTAATGAGGCCTCAATGGGCTGCATTACAAACATTCTACAGTTTCATTTGAAAGATGGAAGATTAAATTCTATCCTCCCAAATAGGAACCTCTTGCAAATCATTAGTGACGTGACATTCCCAAAGTTTAACTGCAACATGTTTGAAGACCAAGGTATGCAAGCTTCAGATATCTTTTCAGACACTTTCTATATATTCTCGTGTAGTTCAAGCAACAAACTCAGACGCATTTAGGCACCCTAAACGGGAACAGAGATCTGAGGTACAAGGAGGTTTTCCCAGGATCATGCAATCTGGTAATAGGGAGAGGCAGGAGTTTATCCTCCACCCCCTGATGCAGAAGGAGGCAACTTCCCAACTCGACCAGCTCTGTGAAACTTTCCGCTCACATTCCTTAACCAAATAAAATCTAAAGAATAAAGAAATTGTCTCTCTTATAAATATGTGGTGGAGTGAAAGGGGCCTCTCAATCTGTGGGTATTATTTTAAGGGACACATCCTTTCTTACCATTATGTTTACCTTTATATAAACTTTTAAAAATTATTTTAGATTTTGTCAGCTTTGTATCTCTGGCAAGGTCACAAAATCCTCCTTCAGTGCACTTAAAAGTCCTTATTGATGCACTTCATAATGATACAATAAATGATTTATTCCGTAGTATAACCCGGTTTATAATACTCAATTTCTAACCATATAAATGTATAAACATTGTTAGGGTAAATATTTGAACATTACTGAGAGAGGCAGGAGGGCATCTAGAGATAGCCGTCTTAATGACACAGGCTGATCGCATCCCACGTTGGTTTGATATCCTTAATCCAGAAGGACCTGGCCCAGCCCTCCTATCATCTGGTCAGATCATCCTGATATGCATTCTGAACCCTTGAGGTGCTTCCCCTAAAACATCCACCCCCGGCCCATCCCTGTCACAGAAAATGTAATTCCTACAGAAGTGACAGCCAGAGCTGTAAATGCTTCCACCAGTCCGGTAATGTCTGCCACCCATCCGAAACATGGCACTCATCTCAATTATGGCACTACAGTGACTTATTCATAGCTAATGTTAGTAGTGCAATGCACTTTAAAAAGTACCATTTATCCCCACATTTCCAAATCCGATGTAAACCTATCTTAGTTCTCCCTAGGTACTGACCCATGGTGCTTTAGACTACATCATATGTCCCTACTTAGAAAAAAGAAAAACCCCAGGAAAGACTGGGCAAGCTTCCTTGTAAAGCCATCTTTAAACTAGATTTGGTTTTGATCAAAATTACAGGTTCATCATGCTTTAAAACATATCGCTGTTCCAAAATATTCACCCTGGCAACTTCCCCAGACCATATCCACCCACCAGTAGTGTTTGCAACATCACACAAATGTCATCCTTATTTTTGTCTTGAAAACTTGACAGGCATATTTGAGTGTACAGAAAGAAAGAACATAAATGGAGAGGAGTGAGAAAGAGAATAGACTTTGAGCTAAAGGTAGCAAGGAAAGGAAAATGTGAGAGAAAGAAGGGATATGGATATGGAGGAGAAAGTGAAGTGGAAAAACTAAGGTTGCAGACAACACCGAGAAAGAGATGAGTGAAGACAAGCTACAAATCTGAAAGTGGAAAGAAGGAAGGGAAGGGATCAGAGAGGACTGTAATAATAGAGGGAGGTTGTGCTTGAAAGCGTAGAATGTAGAAAGAGTAGACAGGATGAGGGTAAAATAAGGGAGGGAGGAACGGGCAAAGAAAAGAGGTGAGGGTTAAGGGGAGCAAGAAAAGCAGAAAAGGGAGGAAAGAGATAAAGATGAATGAGAGTTTGAGAGAAAGAAAAAGTGGAAGTGGCTAGGGAGAATGTGAAAGGGAGCAAAGGAGAGAGGGATAGAGAAGAGAGATGAATGATGGGTAGAATACGAAGAGCAGCAGATGCAGTGGTACCAGAGCCTTGATGTGGGAGGAGCCCACTGCACCTCTGACATGATAGATATGGCTATCATTTAAAAGCAAGCTGGGTGACGAAAGGCCCATTGCCTTGGTTGCATTAGGATCCATGACTCCTTTGCAACACCACTCCTTTGATGTTTACTTCCTGGCGGCCTTATGTAAGAGAGTCCGCAGTTTGGTATAAGATAAGAATTGTCTTACGCTGCAGATTCTGAAGTTGGCCCCAGGAAGGACCACATTGAGTTACATGCCTCTCAATTTCGGAAGGGTAAGTGGAACCGCATGGACGCACAAGATGAAGGCGCCTAGCAGCCTCCGAAACCACCATGTTGATGTCTGAGGTCTCAAATAGAATTGACTACTTGTTTGTACTTCTTCCTCACTAACTGGAAATTGGCAGTTCCCAGGGTCGTATCATTTAGAATCCCCTTTAAGTTGTAGTCTTTGTCTAAGGACTAGCTGACCTTCTTTATGTTAAGGAGAAACCTAAGTTGTGAAGGGTCTTGCACACCACAGTAATTTTGTAACGGTCTCTACTGGAGGCTGCATAAATGTAACTTATGCAGACAAAGGCAGGAGGCCTCTATAGAGATCCCCTTTGTGAGCATTCCTGGAACTGATGATATTGGTATGAGAGGCCTCTGCATCTGTAGAATGCCTGGAAATCATTCCTGAGATTCTGGAGACAAACCACTGGGGGGTGAAAGGAGGAACAGAGACCTTCCTGTATTATTTTTGTTGCCTATTACTCTTGAATGGTGGAAGCCTATTAGGTTTGAAAGAAAAGTTGACCTTCCACTGGTATAGGTGCTTCTGAATCACTGGTGGGATTAGGAACTGAACTACTTTAGGAGGCTTCATGTGCATGCAGGGAAGTTGCCGCTATCACACTGATACAGCTGAAACAGGTAATCTGCCTGTTTCCAAATCTTTCTACCTATATGTGACAGGCTTTCTCCTGTTAGAGCAATGGCCTGCTGCAGTGCTTGGCCTACCTGTGACATTGACTGAGGATAGCAACTCACAAGAATAGAGTTCCCCAAACAAAGCACGTGTACCTTTCAAGGATCAGCCACAGAGAAGATCCTTAGAACTGTCTGCATAGCTTGTAGCTTGGTCTTCATCGAAATGTCTGAGGAGAGAGAGAGGGAAATATTTAGCCAATCAAAGTTGTGAAAACCAAACTAAAAAAAATCACCCATCCACAAAAGTAGATAACAAAAAGGAAGAACAAGCTCAAAAATGGTGCAGCTTCAGGAGAAGCTCTTACACGTGTCTTGCCGTAGGTTAAAAAATCTAAAAAAGAAAAGAGGGAAAAAAAAAAAAATCATAAGCTGGGGCCGGCTGTGCACAGTACAGGGGTATTCCTCTGGAAAGGTGGAGGCCTCTGCTCCTTCACTGGATGAGGAAATTCAGACTTTTGGGGAAATGCATACACCGCAGGAAGGGGGGAGGGACATCATACGAAAGCTGGCATTTATCTTTGCATTGTTTCGGGTCACGGGGAGAACGGAGGCTTATAGTCAGGATGTATTTATGCACCAGTATGTTATATCAATGTACATGTCTGTGTTCAACTCAATAAAATGTGATATAAAAAAAAAAAATCACGAGCTCGATATTTGGCTAAGGAAGGGTAGCGTGTTGGGTCTGTGCTAGCTGGCGGTACTTGCGTGGAGACCTGTTACCAAATGTTGAAAAAGACAATCTCTTGGGAAGCATTTTAGCGGTCCTGCCTGTGATGTAGGAATTTCCAATAAATTGGGAAAGAGGAAGAGACAAGAGCAAACAAAAAAATAGTCCTTGATCTATTTCAGGATATGTAATCCTTTCTCCTGTTTGCTCTAATAGGTGGACTTGTTGGATCAGCAAGTTGCGGTGTGTACTTCTGTGTCTACTTTGATCTTGCAGTACAGCGATCCCCATGTTCAAATAGGGATCTAGTGGTTCTGCTTGCCGGATTTGCCTTTTCAGGATAATCCAGCTCCTATATGAATGTAGTTCTCATATCTTCATGTTGACATATCCATGTTTTTTGCACGATTTGATCATAAATTAGACTCCAGGTTGCCATATATGTGAAATCTGATAGTAGGGGGTAGATTTCCTAACATTTCACGCAGCACAGCGCGGCAAGGCAACTCGCTGCGCTGCGTGAAAGGGAGAGAGCAGAAATGCACCAAATTTACAAAGATATGGCGGATTTCTGTGGCCTCCTTGCGTTGCCTAGCGCCAACGTAGGCATCCTTGCAACATGGTGCAAGGGTGCTTGCGTTATGAGCAGGATTTGGTTTGTGCAGGGCCACCTTCAGCACAAAAACAATCCTTAAGGCATTTTCCTTTTTCTATGTGTGATGCAAAATGAATCACACATAGAAAAAGGAAGTCACCAGGAGAAATAAAGGCATTTCTCCTCATTACATCTGGGTCTCGGAGGCTTACTATTTTGATGAATTCCTTCATTTACACATCTTTCTAAATTTGGGAATACGCCAAAATCCAGTGGTGGATACGTGGGAAAGCCCACACTCTTCCCATGGAACGCCTCCCTGCTGCAAGGTAATGCAAGTCAGCAAAATGCGCTGCCTTGCGGTACGTTGGAGTTTTAATTCATGCAGAGCCACTCAAGCTGGGTTTGCATGGCTTAGTAAATTCCAGTTAAGGGCTTGTGTTGCAAGGGCAACGCAAGCCCTTAGGTAATGTGGTTTTACATTTTTAACTGGTGTACTCTGACTACTCGTTTGTTCTTACATTGATCACAAAGATGACATCTGTATGTTTCTGGTTCCAGGCCTTTGGACGAAGTAGCCCTAAAAACCCTTGTCGCTGTATGCTTGTGTGTTGTTGTTTTTTTAAGCTGTTCTGGGGCTCATTGTCTGTTCTGATGATTCCTTACAGGTGATGGTGCAGCAAGGCATTGCTATGCTTTGCCCCCAGTGTCGGATCATTATCCAAAAGAAGGATGGCTGTGATTGGTTGAAATGTGCGGTCTGTCACACTGAGATCTGCTGGGTGACGAAGGGGCCTCGCTGGGGACCAAAGGTGAGTGCAAGGATAGAACTACTGGTTAAGCCGGTTTACGAGACCTACTGTGAGCATAGCCAACACTATGAGCAGCCCATTTGACCATAAACAGAAGGGCCAATGAAAGGCACGCTGGGGGAACAGCAAGTAGGAGAAAAGAGGGGCTGTGAGAAAGGCTTGTGAGCAAGGCCACTCAAAGGAAAGACAGGCTAGTAAAAGGCCAGTCCCTGGAAAACCAGACTGGGAATATGGCTAGTCTAAGAGCAGACCTGTAGAAAGGAAGGTCAGTTGTGATATATGAAGAAGTATGTTCGGACGAGTATAAAACGCTGGTGAGGGGGGGCGGGATGAGACTCTCTAGAGGTTTGGGTATGCAGACTGTGAAGTCAGCCATGTTGTGTTCTGCTTTGTCTTCTAGGGCTCTGGAGATACATCTGGGGGCTGCAAGTGCAGACTCAATGGCGCTCCCTGCCATCCAAACTGCCAAAACTGCCACTGAGGTACTAAGCCAAGGCCGGGGCAGAGCCCGCAAGATCCACTACCTGATACTCAAGTTCTACATCCTTGCAGAATGGGGAAAGTATTAACGCAGATGATGGACAATCAGTTGTTATGCTTACACTAATGAATCATTCCAGCCAAAGAAAGTGTTTTTTTTTTTTTTTTTTTAATAAATACTTTAATCAAAACCTAACCCGGCTACAGACTATGTATTTGCTGCGCATGCTGTACTGCTTCTAGAATAATTGCCCATCTAAAAGCTGATGTACACAGAAGTGCATGCACTGCAGCGCACCAAAGTCTGTGATGGGGCAGCTGGGTCTATTTCAAGCCGGTCTTTCCTCTGGAATAACAGGAAGTGCATTGAACTCTCTTCTGCAGGAGCTGCAAGTGTCTTGTATGGTTCTCTAGCAATCGCAAGCAGCGCATTTATGTTTCTTTTTTAAGTGAGGAGCAGGAAGTGCATTTTATGGTACATTGGCTAGAAGAGGGGTCTAGAGTGGTATGTAATTGTTCGCTGGCGTATGTCCAAGCCAGGTGAAACTAGGCCTGTCTTCAGTCCTACTGCAGATGGTTTTCCCTACTTCTGCGTGGCCAGGGGACAGCATTGTTTCTTACAACAGTGGAAACAGTACAGCGTGCACATTTGTGAAGCGCATCGCATTACTTGTAACGCCATTGCTAGCTCTGGGAATATGTATCCCTCTATGTTCCTGCGAAGAAACTGGATTTCTAATTACCATAGAGACACTTTGTGGCCAGTTGGTCTGTGCCTCCATTACACAGACAGGCGGTAGGCGTTTGTCTACCTCTACTCTAGGGCATATGTGGTTCTGTTAATTCTGCTAGCACAGGAGTGGTGGGACCACCAAGCCATGCTGAGACCGCCTTCTGTTTTTAAAGACAGGTGGATAGAACCAAGTGCAGAACGCTACAGCACTGTGAAACTTAGGCAATGGCAGTGTTAGGATCTGGTCTCTGAAAAGGAGACATTCCTACAGCCAGAAATGTGTATGTATTTTACTGAGGGTGTTGTTATAACACAACCCTAGCCTGCAAGGACCAACAGAATGCTCGTCATGGTACACAGCAATTAAATATAAAACTTTCTAACAGAGGTGGAAGCACTATTCTTCATCTAGACTATTGCCAGATTAACTCAACGGTAAGGGGTGCACAGGAGATGGCCTTTTGAGGGGATACGAGTCCACAGTGGAAAACATAAAACGGTTGTTCTGAACCTGTAATCTGCAGATGCCTGGCGGTCCTCTAACCATTATTTTCTGTCAATCGTAAGTGTTTTGAGCTGAATAATTGTATAAAAGTGATTTTTCCTCCTACCAAGTAAGTTTATTATGTAACAATATTTGCTTGAAGTCTACTGTATTCCCTCACCAATGTATTTGATGTATGCATTATTAAAATCAATGAAAACATTTTTTTTTAAATCATATGGAATTTTAAAAACTATTCTAGACAGAAGCAGATTACTAGCTCAGGATGGATCTTGTGTGAATATGCAGTCACTGTTTGCAGGTTGGAGAGTATGTGAATGCAATCAGCTTCTGACTAAAAAGTACTTCTAAATTCCTTTTGATTTTCTAGAAAATCATACGGGTGTACCCAGTGAGAAAGCCAGATATCTCACCGTTCAGTGATCTATGCATATATACACAGGTAAATAGCCAAAAAGGTTACTTCTAAGCTGCAGGTTGTCCCATTCACATAGACAGTTACAGGCTACAAAAACCTACGTCGCTTATATTCAGAAAGGGGGCATTCCTGCACTTTCCAGCTGAGCGGAAAAGCTTCCAAAGGCAGAGTACCATTTCCCTACAGGCAGCATGTACTCTGTTATAATGAGCATTTTGTCTTCTTGTTTTTATGAAATCACTGTCTATGTTACCATTCACACACAGACCATGAAGGGTCTCTGGCTTTTCATCACATCAAGCTCAACTGCTGCTCTGTCCTGTGTCTGTCTGACGCTAATGTCAATTCAATTCCTACTTCAGCCGAGAGCTGTGATTTCACATTATTATCTACTGATTTGTGAATACAACCTGGGTCTTGAACCGATGTGTAGTCGCTCTCGCATTTAAAGTTCAGTTAAAGACAAAGTAGATGTGCCAGGTTCATATAAAGTCTACTTGATTGTGTATTATTGAGGTTCAAATTGTGGAAATGGCTTGACAATCCTGGCTTCCGGATGCAATTCAATGGGATTCTCTGAAGTTAAATGATTAAGAACCACTGGCTTAGGATAGGGCAAGAATTAGGTTAATGAACTGCTGGAAAGTCAGGAGACTGTAGTAGAGTCTACTCTGAGAAGGCTTGCTTCCTGGTTCTTTCTTTGTGGCACCTTTTAAGCCTCCTTGGGACTTAGTTCTTCCTGGTGCAGGAATGTTAGTCTTTAGTCTAGGTGATTATATTCCTTGGAGTTGCCTGTTTTGCAAACTATGACAAGTTTTGATATTAAGATTTTGCCAATGTAGCATGTGATGTGGTTTAACGTCTTTTGACCAAGCAGGCTTTTATATGCAAGACCAACTTGAAGGTGGTGATATGTAGTCTAGCAAGGAGTACATTTTCCACAGCGCAAGGGCATGGTTGGTAGCCCAGCAGTCTGATGCTAGAAGATAGGACTCAATCTCCGGGAACAGCCACATTTGGTACCATGTTTTTTTGCGACTTCTTGCTCACGCGCTCCCTGAAGGTGAGTTGTGAGTCCGTGGTGAAGCCCAGAGAGGCGGAGCTGGTACAAGAGATCCAGGGTTTTGGTTGAGAATAAATATTAGAACTGGGAAACTGAGGTGTTGGTGTCCAGTGGAATTCAAGAACTTTATTGGGTAAAGGCATGTTCTTGACTGATGGAGGTCAGCTGACAAAACTTTCAGCTAGTGTTGTATGTCATCGGCATTCTAATGTTTAGTTATTTTCGGGTTAGCAAGAAGTACCCCGAGGAGTTCCATGAGTAAATTGAAATTCATGGTAAGCAGCTTTCGTGTTGTGTTCTCTGCACCGCCTGACATTTTGCCGCCTGAAGTGCACTGCTAAATTAAACAAAGCAGCATATGTAGGCCTCAAAACACAAAGGGCAGAAAAACCCAAGGGGCACCTGTAATTAAAAAAATATTTAATAGTTCATATAGAAATAAGAGGCATGGGGGCCTTCGGTCATTTAAAGAGGAAAAAGGTAGACAGAGCCAGCCTGCATTCAGAAGCGGCGTATGATTTGTTGCTGATGCCGCTGTTCCAATGAAACACGGAAGAGCGGCACAGCAAAAAACAAAAGTGGCATAAGGACTTGACTGAATGAATCTTTATTTGATTATAAAGCAGAATCATAAAAGATAAAAACATATAAGCCACACGTTAATTAAAATACAAATAAAAAAATCGCCGGTCATAAAAATTACTACTACTGTTACTCTAAAAAAAAAAAAAAAAACATTAAAAACAATGCATCATAAAATAAGTCCAGCCGGTCTTATAGTCAAAAGGTAATAAGAGTTGTTTAAAAATTCATGATTTTTACAGTAGAAGGCACCTTTCAGAAATGATGAGACCGCCAACATCACAGTATGATCAGATAACAGATATACATGCAGAAAAGCCGGCAGAAACTGGCGATATCCCCTAGACTTTAAAGGTGGTGTAAAACTTTGGCGTAAAACCCCGTAATGACTAAAGAATATCAGGTGCTCCAAGGTCTGAAGGGAGCAGCCATCACAAGGGCCTAACCGAATCGATTTGGGGTCAAACAGGCCAGGAGGAAAGCAAACTTTGGTTAAAAGTGATCTTTCCCAAGGGTGTTTAACAACAGAAAGGTAGGGTGCCTGGCCAACAACGGTTTTTCAGAAGCAGGCGAGATCTGGTGGTGGATTTCTCGAGCGCCTTGGATTCTCTGTTTTCCTTTAGGTGATTTAAAAACAATTCCCTGATTAATCTCCTGTCCTACTTTTAAAGGAGTTGGGGTCTAATAAATATTGTCCTCTATTGACATAAGGATAAAAAAGCACCGGACAGACTCTTTACCGTGGGGCAAACACCAGCGCAAGGAGAACATTGGCTCCCACTGTGAAATATCCGCAAATCAAAAATCATTGGTAGAAGCCATTCCGGGTGTTAAAATGCGGTGCCAAAAAGAGAAACAGAGGATGGAGTCCTGGCAGAGGATGTATGAATGTGATCTTTCTCACTGAATGGAAGTGAACCACTTTAGCACCGTGCAGCAAGAAGGACTGGTGATCAATGGTTTCCAATGCGCCGCTAGCTGAGGATCACGTGCTGACCTGAGTCTTTAAGTGAACAGGGTGGATGCCCAATGGCAAGTGATGCTGGTTAGTGTGCCTAGCCACCGGTACACGCAAGCTACCCAGCCGCGGACGTGGGACCTCAGCGTCCTCACGGGTCTGGGAGCCAGCGGGCAGGCCAGTCCACCATCTCCCCCCCTGCCACCGCCTCCAAGCCTTCCTAGTCTGACGTTCCAGGCCCATCTTCAGCTAGTGCGAGGCAGGATTTGCCATCACCTCCTCCACTGGCGATCCATCACGGCGGACAGGTGGGTTCTGCAAATAGTCCAAAGGGGCTACTCCCTCCCCTTGGAGACTACCCCTCCCTCCATGCCACCGTCTTACAATTGCATGTCGGAGGATCATTTGGCACTCCTCCGCCAGGAAGACTCTGCTCTTTTGGCCAAGGGAGCAAAAGAGAGGAACCCTGCGCCAGAAGTAGATTGTGGTTGCTATTCCCACTACTTTCTGGTGTCCAAGAAGGACAAAAGCCTGCGTCCTATTCTAGACCTACGTGCCCTCAACTGCTTCCTCCGGAAGGAGAAGTTCAAGATGCTCACGTTAGCTCAGGTCCTATCCGCCCTTGACCCCGGAGACTGGATGGTGGCGTTGGACTTGCAGGACGCTTATTTTCACATTCCCGTCCTGCCAGCCCATAGACGCTATCTATGGTTCACAGTAGGCCACAAGCATCTTCAGTTCACCGTGCTCCCCTTTGGCCTGACCAGTGCCCCTCGGGTGTTCACAAAGGTGATGGTGGTGGTCACAGCTCATCTGTGCAGATCAGGGGGTCAAGTCTTCCCCTATCTTGACGACTGGCTGTTGAAGGCGGGCTCGCCCCAGGCTGTCATCTCCCACCTGCAGACTACGGCGGGCCTCCTGCATTCACTGCGGTTCACTATAAACGTGCCGAAGTCACACCTGACTCCCTCTCAGACACTCCCTTTCATTGGAGCTGTTCTGGACATAATGAGGTTTCAGGCCTATCCTCCCAAACAGCGAGTCCGGGATATTCAGGCTATGATACCGATGTTTCAGCCTTTATCCTGGATTTCGATGAGAATGACTCTGAGGCTGCTGGGCATCCTGCTGGTGGATCCAGTAGGCGCAGCATCAGGGGAATCTTTCTATGTCCAGATCTCAGAGGGGACTAAGACACAGCTGCAGTGGTGGTTAACAAACCAAGATTGGGTGAGAGGCAGACCTCTCTCCTTCCCCCAACCAGATCTAACGGTAGTGACAGATCCGTCACTCCTGGGATGGAGCAGCCATCTAGGAGAGGGGGAGATCAGAGGCGTCTGGTCTCCGGTGGAGTCCGAGCTCCATATCAACCTGTTGGAGCTCTCGGCGATCAGACAGGCACTGAAGGCATTCCTTCCCTCTCTCAAAGGGAAAGTGGTGCAGGTGTTCACGGACAACACCACCGCCATGTGGTACTGCAACAAACAGGGCGGGTTGGGGGTCGTGGACCCTTTGTCAGGAGGCTCTCCACCTCTGGACATGGCTGGAAGATCAGGGCATAAGCCTGATGGTTCAACACCTGGCAGGTCCTTTGAACGCCAGAGCGGACAAACTCAGCCGTTGGTGCCTGGTCGATCACGAATGGCATCTCCATCCGGAGTTAGCGCAAGGCCTCTTTCAGTGATGGGGAGAGCCTTGGTTAAATCTATTCGCCACCAAAGAGAACGTGCAATGTCAGCAATATTGCGTGTTGGAGTTTCCAAGGCGGCACTCGCTCGGCGGCGCTTTTCGTCTCCCGTATGCCTTTCCGCCTGTACCACTTCTGCCCCAAGTGCTCAAGAACATCAAGCGCGAACAGGCCTAAGTTATTCTTGTGGCTCCAGACTGGGCATGAAGAGTCTGTTACCCTGAGCTTCTGAGCATGGCCATTGATCCTCCGATCAAACTGCACCTTCGGGAGGATCTTCCGTCATAGCAGCAGGGGACGGTTCTTCACCCAAACCTGTCCTTGCCCCCACCTTCTTGCGTGGAGATTGAGCGGCGGCAGTTGACAGCTTTCGGCCTTCCACCCGAAGTCTGTGATGTCATCTTGGCAGCCAGGCGTCCCTCCACTAAATCGGTATACGCCTGTAGATGAAACAAGTTTGTAGCAAGGTGCACAGCAAAGGCTGTGGATCCCCTTTCTGCCACTCTTTCAGAGGTCCTTTTGTATGTACTTTCTTTAACCCAGCAGGGCTCTGCTCTGGGCACTATCAAAGGTTACCTTGCAGCTATCTCTGCTTTTCTTGAATCTTGTTCTCACATTTCTTGTGTGCTCCCTTCGAGCCTCTTCATTACTGTCCTCTCAGGCTCCTCCCTCTCAAAACTGCCTTCCTTGTTGCCATCACCACTGCTCGCAGGGTGAGTGAACTTCAAGCTCTGTCTTCCAAGCCCCCTTTCTTCTCTGTGCATCCGAACTAAGTGGTGCTTAGGACGAAGCCTTCGTTCCTTCCTAAAGTGGTTACACCATTTCATGTAGGACAATACATCACCCTGCCCACCTTTTTCCCACCTCTGTGCCCTTTCAAGGAGGAGGAGAGACTCCACCGTCTGGACCCTAAACGGGCGCTGTCATTCTATCTTGACCGCACCAAAGACTTCCGGGTGGATGATCAACTCTTTGTTGGATATGTGGGTGCCAAGAAAGGCCGGGCTGTTCAGAAACGTGCCATCTCTCGATGGGTTGTCCTTTGCATTAGGATCTGCTACGCTTTAGCTAAGAAGGATTCTCCAGTGGGGTTGCGTGCTCACTCCACTAGAGCTACGGCAGCTTCCACTGCATTGGTACGTGGATTCCTACACCTTGATCTCTGCCAGGCGGCAACGTGGGCATCTCTGCACACGTTTACCAGACACTATTGTCTGGACAGTCCAGTCCGGAGGGACGGCGATTTTGCCCGTTCGGTCCTCCAGGACTTTCTGGTGTGAACTTGGTTTGCAGACCCTCCTCCGGGGTGGTATTGCTGGGGTGGTAGCTTTATTTCATAAATTAAAAAAAAAAACTGCTGCTGCATGGGGAGACTCTGCTGTAAAGTTTTCACAGTAATGACAGTTTTGTGTTTTGCGACTTCTCCCATGCATTAAAGGTATTTTAGGACATCACCTGACCTTCTTTACCACCAGATTTTATCATTAATGCTCTTTTTGACCATGGCCTATTTGTTGAGATGGTAATACATCAATCGCAAGTGGTCTTCGGAAGAGGAGCCCCAACTGTATCCAATGATCGACTGAACACCGAATAAGGCGTACGCGTGAGCTACTACACTTTTGATATGTCTGTGCACTGTGGTGTGCAAATGTAAAACACAATCAATGTGATGCAGCATATTTGTCAATACAATATTCAATTTAGAGGCTCCAATGTTGTATCCAGCCACGGTGGCACCAAGGAGACTCAAAGAGGGGCGATGTTTGTTAGGCAGGAACTTAACTTTTGCCTGCAGCTTTGTGCTCTGAGCACCATGGTTGGGCAGGCATGAAATTAATGGTTTGTTTCAGGTTTTCTAAATTATTTTAATGTAGATGAGTCTGGCTTTTATGCTGACTCTCAGTTAGAAGATACTTTATTGAACATCTGATGAAAACATGCCAAAAGTTGACCTTCGTGCAGCCCACAAGTGTGTTAATCTGCTTGACAAGAGGAAAGGAGGCCTGCAGAGTATAAGCTCTAGCTGATGGGTGCCTCATCAGGATAGCAGGAGCAAGTAAACAGAAAGTAAACCAAAGAGAGACTTTTCAGCTCCTGAGGAATGTAAATGTGAAAACCTGTATAGTCAATAATACTATAAGGAGACTTGCAGATGCCCACTCTGCTCGACAAGATGGGTAAAGAGCTGTAAGCGAGGGGTTGCGCAATACTGGCTAGTATTCCAATTAAAACCTGCACCAAGCTGACAACTACCCTTTACTATGTCGTCTCAAGCTATGTGCAACTGAAATAGGAATGTATTTTAAGAGTCTGTCTCCCTGCAAAGCTGAATAATGATTTCTGACTTGGACTGAAGAACTTTTGCCAGAGTCAAGAACGACAGCTCCCGGAGGCTGTCCCCAGGCCAAGAGGAGCATCCTTTATTTTCACTGGAGACCTACGACTGACTGATGTCTGACAGTAGTGTACTTGTGTCATTAGGACCACTGAAGAGTTTGCTTCGCGAGACAAGCAAACCAGCTCCTCAAAATTCAGACCATTTTCTGTGGAAAAGTAGGGAACAGAAACCTTTTGGCAAAAGCCGTAGAAGATGGAACAAAGGAGCGACAGACTAAAGAGAACCCAGCCTCTTTGGGATGAACAAAGAACAAAAATAGGGATATGAATTTCACCAAAAAGGGGCGATGAAGACTGACCCAAAAACAAAATAGCGCATGAGGAAGACCAGCTCAACAAAAGGCTTGGTGAATGACAACCTACCTCTGGTTGACCCTCAACTGCAGCCCCACTCCCTTTTTTAAAAAGACAAGGAGAAGAAATTCAAATCTTTGGATAGAAGCCCAAGCCTAGTCGAAGTTGGCCATAGGAAGGGTACTTAAATTAGAAGGCGAAAGGGTAATCTAGCCTTCTACAAAGTTATGGAAACTTCTACCAGACAGGATGCTAGCACTGACCCCCAGTTTCACTGGCAAGAGGAAGGTAAGGAATTACCCCCAAACAAATCCACTCAGAACTGTGAGTGGCAGTGAGGGCAGTACAGTGAAACCCTTGACCAGGGCCAATGGAGGACCACCATGGAGAAGTCTTGACCAGAATGACCCTTGCCCAAAAACAGCAAGCTTCCCCAAGGCAACCAAAAGTTAAGAAAGTCCAATTAAGATGTCAGTGGGAAGACAGAGAATCCCACACACTCCCCTAAACATTCTATAAGGGACCACAGTGACGAAAGAGAGAGTAAAGGAGCCTCATAGCCTTGGGTATGCAGATTCACCCAAATACCCAAGAAAATGTCAATAAAACAACAACTCCCACAAATGTTTAGGAACGTTCAAGTGGATGAACCTCTCGGTTTAAGAGCAGGGCTATGCCCCAGAGGGTGTCCTTTATTTATTTTTATTGGAAACGACAGAAAATAAGCAAGGGGATCTTCTTGCTCAGCCACATGATGCAACAAAACCAAGGGGCATATTTACAAGACCCTAACGCCACCAGAGCGTCACTTTTTCTGACCCTCCGGTGGCGTTGCTCCACACCCCATATTTACAAGGTGGCAATAAGTCACTTAACGTGAATTAACGCCACCTTGTAAATATGCCCCTTTCGAAAGCAGTCCTCTGCAGCTAAGGGGTGGGCAATGGGTGTTGCTGTGGGCGTTCCACCGCAACACCCATTGTTTTTTTACGCTGGCCACGATTTACAAGGCCGGGGTAGTGCCAAAAACTAAGGCCTGGTAAAACCTAGCCTTAGGATGGCGATACGAGGAGAAATTATTTTCTCCTTGTATTTTCCTCTTTCTATGTGTACTGCATTCTGCTGCACACATAGAAACAGCAAATCGCCTTTAAAGATTGTTTCTGAGCAGGAAGGTGTCCCTTCCTGCACATAAATAAACAATTGCCCCTGGGGTGCAGGCACCCTTGAAACATGGCGCAAGGGTGCCTGCACCGGTGCTATGCAGCTTTTTTCGCTAGGGTAAATGCAGGGGTGTGCTGTATTTTGTAAATACGGCACATCCCTGCGTTTTGAAAATGTCGGAGTGCGGCGTTGCCAAATTTGGTGTCACACCGTGTCTGACATTTTCTTGTACAGATCCTCCCCCCCGCCAAGTCTCTGCAAGGAAGGCCTTTAAGGAGATAAGCTTAGATGAACAGCAAGATGAGAACTTAGCCATCTTGCAATAAAAGAACATTTAGTCAGTGGATGCTCAAAGAGATTTTTACCATTAAAAGGAAAGGCCCATCACGCCTTGCTGAGTATCCAAAAAGCAATCAGATGGAGTACAATCAAGCCTAACATCAAACAGGTGCCGTCAGCAGCTTAACGCTGGTTGCAGTATTCGCGTGGTCCACTGGCGGAATGACTGAAAAAGACCAGTCAGGGAAGCACCTGAAAAGTCCTGAGCATGCCAGAATGTTTCAGGAACGAGGTCATAGATATCACATTCTCATCCGAAATTTCAAATTTGCTGCTGCCGAACGTACCTATGTATTGGCTTTTCAGAGGTGCAGAGTAGCAATTATTTCCTTTATCTGCTAAGATGGACGACATTTTTCCTAATCTTGGGGTGGATAAGTCTATGAAGTTGCGTAAACCACCATAGTCTGAGCGTCATCCACTTAATTCCCAAAGCATTGTGCATGACTGACCCTGAAAAAAGGGGTCGTCCAAATTGTAATGACTGTAATCAATTCCTCCTGCATAGGGAGCTTCAGAGTGGGGCTGTAATCAACCTAGGCCTCCTCCTTGACCAGGAAAGACTTGACAATGGTTAATGTCATTGTCAACCAGGCTGCCAAGTTTATCACTAAGCTTGCATTGAATCGTGACATTCACTGCCTTGTGAATTGTTGCTCATTATTCTCCAAGCGTGGTTCACATTGATCCCTATGGCATACAGAAGGAAAAGAAAGCCAGTGGAAAATAGGTGTGAAGGGACTGGCATGCAAGAAAAATATCCTTCTTCACACAAAGGAATAGAAGCTGGTTACAAGGGCACAGTTACCGAGTGACAGCCCAGAGCAAAAATTGGAATAGGCATAACCGCTGAATACAGTCTTTAAAACGTACTGATCAGAGGATTCACTGTTGAGAATGGGGGAGCAACCAACCTCATCTGAGATAAAGAGGTGACACATTACCTAGGACGCCTCTGAGGAAGGAGATCACATAGGAGACTAGACCAGTCTCGGAACAAAATCACCTTTGAGGCAGATGCAGTTACTCTCTTAGATTTAAACAAGGAGTTGGGAAAATCTCCTCTAACCACATTTCAAGCCAAATTGTTCAATGTGCAGGGGGATAAATTCATATTTTCCTCCCACCAAGAGTTATAGTAACAATGACCAAATTTCCCCTTCGCCCACACACAAGCTTTTAAAGTAGCCGGATCCAGAATAGCCTTTCTTAGCCGCAGATTTGGAGCTTTTAGGAACATCCTTGTGGTTGTGAGGCAAGAGGACCCCACAAACTGTATTCATTGTACCTCCGGATCTGTCCTCATACTGACCCTGCAGCAAATTGTGCAGAGCAGTTCCCTCTTTCCCTCAGGGCCTTCAGAAACCCACTCAGATTTGTCACTTGTAGTTTCAGGACTTTGGAACACCTTTGCCTAGCCCCAGAAAGAGTGTCAAGAGCTTTTTAGGCCTGGCTACAGGGCTCATGTACCTTTTAGAAGAAGCCTCAGTCATCACCTCACCCTGGACTATACAATGTGCCTACTATTCCTCTAGGGATATTACAGAACAAAGCCAAGGAGGCACATTTGATTTTGTTTGGGAAGTCTGCCTCTTAGGGTCTATAGTCTTTCTATAGTTACTCTGGCCACGCAAGCACGGATTAGCGAGAAACAGTTTGAATGTGTGAGCTCAGAGAGCACAATTCTTCTAAAGCCTGGTGTAAGCCCATATTCAAGTCACAAAACCACCCCAGAGTCATGTTACAAGGGCACCTAGTGAACAAGCCTGGAGTTAGTGCAATGTACATTTTATAGGACTAAACTGATCTTCCGAGGCAAAAGCTGAGAAAATGTAAAGGCGTAGCCCCGCGTCTTAAATGAACCAAGGGGAGAGCCTGGTGCAAAGCTAAGAGCACAAACGGCAAAAGAACTAGGATAAAGCAGTTTAAAGGTGCCCCTCAGCAGTCAAGCTGATGTAATGCTGCTTTGGGGACCTCTGGCAACAGCCCAGAGTAATGTTCTCAAAGGGCCATCAGGACTCCAGGAGGCGGACCCCAGAAAGATGATGGTGGAAAGGTTTAATGAATTTCTTTTGGGATGATTTTAAGAAGACCAGAAAAGCAGAAGAACTTAAAAAAACAGAATCCAAGAAATCAGACTGTATATTCAAAATGGAATGTCCAGCTGTGGAGCCTCAGCAATATTCTGGCATATGCTTCTAACTCCACTCTTTATGACAAGTTTGTGACTTTTATAAATTCTGATTATGCTGTGCGCCTTCCACTTTTGTTGCTTGAAAAATAGAAATTGGGTAGATACCACCTTTCACTGTACTGACTGATTTTTCATGCTTTGTCAGGGAGACAATTATCCAACCTTTTTATGCGTCAAAGAATAATGAAAGTATTTAGAGAAAACAATGGACATTTTAGACTTGGAAATTTATAACATTTGCTCAGAGGGTTATCTGCAGATCCTTGCAGGCATTTGACACCCCAAAAGAGGTGCCCAGAAGAGGAAATGCTCCTTCCAGGGCAGGAGAGAAGCAAAGGCCTGAGAAACAGTAGCCCCAAGATGTGCAAGGAATCCTTAAACACAGGCTTTAATTGGGGAAAGAAAACCACAATAGGAAAATAAGCCAAACTAGTGGCACTCACTCAACACAAACTCCCTTCTCTCAATCAGCAGAGGGCTTGGCATGGGAAGAAACTGTCAGGCAAATGAGGACAGGGACTGTGCATGCTGAGGCTATGCCTATGCCCAGACTTAAAAAGTTATCCAATGTTAGGCCAAGCAAAGATTTTCTCTGATCAAGAACTTGCAGTACGGACATCCACATCTTTAGGAAGCAGGATGGACAAATCAGTAGTGGTCTCTCTACACACCACAAACATTAACATTCCTTCCACAACACTGTTTGAATCTCCTATCTATAAAACAATCTGCTTGAACATGATCCACCCTGGTCCAATGAGAAGTAACGGCTTTTAAAGAAGGATGGTTTCCCTGCACAGAAGTCTAGAGCTAAATGCTTTGTGTGCTTTTGGTGCACAAGTGATGTCAGTCAATGGGAACACGTACAACCTAAAACAATTAAAGATATTGCAGAATAATGCACATGACAAACTCCAAAATGTTCATGCATATATTAATATCTTACATGGACCACTGACTAAAGAGTTACTGAGGCAGCACATCACCCGGAGTGGAATATATGAGGGATTGTGCTCACGAGCGATGAGAATTCTAGCCATCATGTGCTATGAAAGAAGACCACTAAGACAAATATGATTGTGTGGCAACAGCTCAAAGCTTGGCGGTGAAATTAGAGTTGGACTCCATGGCATAAGGTGCTGCCCTATGACCCAAATCCCTCCAGGTTTGCATGGCAATGCTAGCCATCACAGGGTCCGTGTTCCAGGATGGCAGGCGTGCTGAAGGGTAGATGTCCACAGCAAAGGTCAGACCAGCACAAGGAAGGAGAGAATCACACCATAACAATGAGGGCAGCAAACAAGGAGGTGCATCTTGTTAGCGAAGGTGCTTGCCTGCGCTATACCATAAAACTACTGGTGGTTTTCCATGGTGGTGGAGATGTCACTATAGGTGGAAAAATCACACCACAAGTCGGAGTCATGATTCGCAACAAAGCACTATAGCTTTTGCACCATTTAAACATGCAGAGCCAAGCAAAGTTCTCCTGAAGGTAATCCAAATTAAACAGACTAAGAAAGCAAAAATAGAACATATGACTTATAAAAATAAAAAAACTGCCCACCCTTTAAGAAGTTGAGTTATAAGGGGTAAAATAAGTTCCTCTTTTGAAATTAATGACCCAAAATAGCTTTTTGATGTAGGATTGGATTACAGTACAATTGCAGAAGGCCTCCACACTCAAAAATAAGAGGAAAACTGAGCTCATGAAGACAGCCAAGGGTTGGAAGACATTTAACTCCACAGACAACA
Source organism: Calotriton arnoldi (assembly GCA_963921515.1). Classification (NCBI taxonomy): domain Eukaryota; kingdom Metazoa; phylum Chordata; class Amphibia; order Caudata; family Salamandridae; genus Calotriton; species Calotriton arnoldi. The sequence goes on from CAWUFW010000003.1 coordinate 6,765,171, forward strand.
CCTGACATTCAATTAAAAGATGTGTTAGAGAGAAGAAAAGTAATATTGATGAATTGGGCAGATTTCATTTCCCAAAGCAATAGCTTTTGAGGCAACAACCCAAAAAATAGCAGTGGATAGTAGATAACTCAAAAAATATCTGAGGAGAGTTAAAATACAAGACGCAAAATCTAAGCAGCAGCCTGAAATGGAATAAAAGAGAAGTTTCTTATTTGTAAACCTAGTTCTCATTGATGTGAATCTATAAAGCATGCTGGCACACCTGTTACGGGTAGACTAAAAGGAATAGCTAAATAAACCTCTGGAGGCAGCTGAAAAATGAAAAAACTACTGTACCTTAAGCCAGGCAGATGTCCAATCGGAGAGTGTCTGCATTGTCAGTTCATAGACAGGTGACTATCCTAATGTTTTACTTGGAGATGGTTATATTATTCATAAGTAATGCATTCCTTTATCCTCTTAGTTCAGGTATATTCATGAACAATGTGTAAAATAGCAAGATTAACCTTATTCTCTCAAGTAGAACAGAAAACCAATTTAGTGGAAATAAAATGGGTGTCTTTGGAGAACCAAGGTCTATTTGGGCATCAGTTCCGGAGACAAAATCTAGGCCTTTCGGCAGCAAGTTATTACACAAGATAGAATTCAGCAGGTGATAAACAACTTGTATTTCTCTAATCCTATACAATTGTGGACCACAGTTAACAAACAACTGTTTACTTTCTATGCACCTTCGCTTTACCTAGATAACATTGGTGAGTCCTTCTCACATCCAGGGTGTGAAGGAACATTTCTGCTTAGAATGATTTTTGAGGAAAGTTGGGCATCCAATATAGTTTAATTAAAATGCCAATATGATATCACTAAGGAAAATACAATTTAGGTGAATTCTTAAAACAGTGTTCATTGCATAGAATATTGAGGTTTATTAGAGCAGAGGGATCTCTTATCTTGCTAGACAGGCTAGCAGAATATATGACCCTCGGAAAGCAACCTTCTAAGAAAGATGCTGTGAACTTGGCAAATACACTGTGACAGCACAACTCTAGGCTCCTAAGGTAGAGTAGGCTTTTTGCCAGCAATCGTAGTTTAAGACACACTGCACTCCCCCCACCAAACAAAAACCTTTTGTCACTGAAATAGTAAAAAATAAAAGACAATGGGAAGGATTCTTCCTACAGCCAGTCGTAGTGTACGACTGAAACGTTATGGAAGAGAACCCAAGGATGTTCCAACATGCAGAAGGTTTTTTTTTTTAGTACAGCTTCCTACTAGCACACCATGGAGGGGGAAGAAGAATGAGATTTTTTGCAAATACCAGATGGAGGATATCTTCCACTTAAATGCAAAGGATGTCTAGAGAGGGAGTTTCAGAATGAGAATGTGTTTGCCATGTGGTGGGAGTTGTGAATGTCCTTAGTGGAGGAATTCAGGAGTCAAGCTCAGCTACTGTAATCATGGTGCAGGATTTTGGCTTGTGCTCTTGACAGATGTTTGTCTGAACAGCAGTCTCCTGTATGGCTACTCTCTATTCAAAGCATAGCTGTGAACCACCAGTAGAAAAGAAACTCTGGCACAATTAAGATCACTTTAATCTTGACCAGTCTCAGCCCTTCAGTACCCTCTGACATCAAGGATATCAGTGGGAAAGCACAGAGAAACATTCAGTTCATCAAAATGCATCAATCCTGAATCTGCTCTCCAAACACCTGCACATAACGGGTATTATTTACAATGGTTGCACACAGGCTCTCGCGTGGTACTAAGTGACACACAGCATTGCATTCATTTACTATCATAAAATCCTGGAGCAGTGCAAAATTACACACCACCGCCCACAGCCCGCACAACCCTTAGTAAATCTAGGCAAAAGTCATATAATTTTTCATTTTTTACTGTGGCAAAAGTCCACCTGACCTGTTTCTCTGTGATGAAAGACCTCACAAAGAGCCTGCTTGCAAATAACCAAACTGTGACTTTCTTTTATAATTCTGTATAGATTGTCGGCATTCTCATAAGGCACTAGTGACTTGTGGACTGTTGTCCTAGAGGCCCAGACCAATGAACTATGCAACAACACTTGAGAGTCCTTGGTCTTGTCCTCCTTGCTTTTTCAGGTAGCACACTGTTTTGTCCACTGAATTGCCTCAATGCTTGTTAAAAGGGTTTTAAAACTAGGCAAATAGTTTAGAGCTCACAAATGTTTATGTGCACGAGTCCTTTTGCAACCAAGCACCTCCCCGAATCTTCGATTTGCTGATGTGGGCTCTCCACCCTAAAAAGAAGGCCTGAGATGAAGCATTTGATCGATTGGAACTCATCATGCTTTCTTCCTTCACCTGCCACCAAATGATACATAGCTCCACCCAACTGAAGAAATTAGTCATTCTGACTCATTCAACAGGTCTTTTGTGCACTCGTGCAAAAGTCTCTTATGAAGTATCCTGTTCAGTACTATTGAGTTAAATGATGGCATCGAGCTGAGGAAAGATGAGGCCTGCTGAGCTGTGGGTCGAGGATTTAACTGAAGAAATGCATGCTCTGGCTAATGGAAAACTCTCCTACGAAGGGCACACTTTTCCTTGATTTGCATCTATAAAAAGTTCCTAAATAAGTCATTTATTGTACTGAGGAAGATGAAGGTTTTTCAGGATTGTAGTGGCGGCCAGGCTTTGCATGATTGTCTCAGCTCTAAATGTTCTACAGACCCTTGTAGTAGGTGGTTGCTTTTAGTAGCCAGTGATCCAGAAAAGCTAAAACACTCCTTCCCTTGTGAGGAAAGACGCTACAACTGTCGCACATTTTGAGAAAGCTGTTGGCGCAGACATAAGACTTAACTGTAAGTCATTACCCTTCACTATGGACCTCATAAACTTTGTTTTCAGGACAACTGGGATGTGGGAAAAAAATTCTTTTAAATGTACGGCACAGATCCAATTCCCTTGTTAGATCGTCTGGAACATCTGCTGAAGTTCTAGCATCATTGATATTTATTTTTAACCCATTGCTTTCCAAGATTCAATAAGAGCCTCTAGACTGTCTTCAGGCTTTTATTACAGACCAAGAAGTAGTAGCTTAAGTAGATACCTTTGTTCGTGTGGGATCCAGGCACCTGAACTAATCAAACACCTGATTCTGCTGCAACAGACAACGTCTTGGAGCAACTGAAGGAGAAAGTATTTTGCAGAAAATGTAGGTGGTATGTTAAATCTCAGTTCAGTATACAGCCACCTCTTATAATAGATAAACACCATGGTTTTTTTGTCTGATTTTCAGTTAAATAGCAGTGTTCCTATCCATCCAGAGTGAGGACAGATTGAGGAATTCATGGTTTAATCACAGCTATGAAATTTACTGCAAATGCGGATATTGGCATTTTTTCACTCAACATTCTCATCTGGTGGTACAAAGGCCTTCGGACTTGCTGATGCTGGAATTGACATTGCCAGAATGTCTGAGAAATGTGGTGATGGCACTTATGTCTTTCCAAATGCCTATAATTAGGTATTGGGCATTCCTACTTCTTCTCCAGGCCTACAACTTCAGCCTTCGACATGCTGACAGGCAACTAAACGTGCACAACAAAGAAAGTACTGCCTGTGGAGGGGGGATTAATGTTTTTCTGCTGCTCATCTGGTTTTAGACCCATCAATCTCAGCCATGACAATTGAGGCAATGAAAATTTGATGCTGAAGCCAATGGATATCAAATCTCTGCTGCTGTGCGAAGACCTGGATGAATAGAAGTAGTCCTCTTAATTCACCAACACCATGAAATCCTGCCTCAATGAGAGATACACCAAATATCACAAACATAAGGGAGAAAGAAGCAATAGGGGTACGTCCACTCCGCTTCCAGAGACAAAATCTAAAATATTATTAGAGTGGGACCCCAAGCAGGCCAGCAAGCATTCAGTCTCAAAAATAATTTTAAGAGACCCTCACCCAGTAGTGGGCTCTAGTGGCATGCTTCATCATTGAGTCATAAAGAGAAAGAGCACAGTATTTCTGAGCTATTGATTGGGGTGTTATCCTCTTTAGGTTCTAATTCTGGGAACTTATTGGCAGCAAAAATGTTATAGACATCCTCCACTTTAGCCTGGAAGAAACCTGTCAGAGTGTTGCAGAAAGCTTGGTTACAACTGATATCATTTATCTCAGGAAGATTGGCAAGTTTCTTAACTGTCATATATAATTCTTTGGTGGATTCTTAGATGTTTCAATCTTATGAGTGAAGTACAAGGTATTTTCCTTTAAAATCAAAGCTTTGTAGTCACTAATAGTCTGTTTGTAAGTGCCTCTTTCGAGGGGATTGTAGTTCTTTCTCCATTTACCTTCCCATCTCCGGCAGAGTTGTTTCTGAGCTCTAAGTCTGCCAGAGAACCAAGGTTCTGACAGAGTATTTCTCTGGTTGGAAAGCATTTTTTCCGGAGCGAGCTGATTTATCACTGAACCATGTAGAGTAATCTGATGTGGCTGACTCTAAGTCTTTTGAGACTCCGGATATAGAGTTGGAGAGCTACAATAAATTGTGATGTGTCAAAATTGTGCCAGGCTAGACCCTTTATGGCAGTGGGTGAAGTGTTAACTGCAGACTGTTTACCCTGTATTTTAAGATCAAACATGACTGCTCTGTAACCCGACCAGGTCAGTGGTAGTAAGGCAGTAAATTTAAGAGAAGGGTTGTTGGATAAAATGCCATCCAAAGTGTGGCCCGCCACATGAGTTGGTGCCTCTACTAGTTGAGGCACTATGGCTTAATAAGCAATAGTGTCAATTAAAAATTCTGAGTCTATCAGCAGGGGGTCACTAAATAAAATTTAAAGTCCCCCAGGGAATGTAAAATTGGTGAATTTAAACTTGATTTAAGTGTTTTGGGTTGAAGGCCTGAACAAAGGAGAATCTAGGGCTGCAGTGACAAAGTAGTCGGCCATTAAATGTGTGCTTTTTGGTTAGCTTTACTTGAAACAGGAGTGCTTCGCATTCGAGATTTGTGGACGTGGCGGAGAAGGAGGTCGTGAGCGGATCACAATACCCTCAGCTTCTCTTACAACTCTGTCCATTCTAAAAATAGAGTACCCCGCTGGTACAGCCAAAACTAAGTCAGGGCCATAAGCAGAGTCAGCCCAGGTTTCGGTTATAAACGTGATATCTAGCTTGTGGGAGTCTAAAAAGTCAGCAAATTCAACTTTACTCTTCATTAGGCATCTGGTATTGAGTAACGTACAAGAAATGATACTCTATCTGGCCGGATTATTAGTTTCAACTAAACCATTTGAACTATTGGAGCCAATTGTGTAGTGCGTGAGGCTGCATTCTTGGCATTTCAAGGTGTCTAGGATGCAGTGAGGTTCAAGAATAATGCAGCAAGGCTTTTTATCTGATGTGTTAAGTGCTAAAAGAGAATCCCTGGAATAACTTAACAGGGGGGTGGATAGGACTGAAAACAAGCAGGGTGTCTGGTGCTATGTGCGGTCTGGGCGCTGACGGGCTTGCCTTTGGAGCACCAGCGGTGTGTCCTCACAGCAGAGGTGCAGTGAAGTTCACTTTGTAGCCTGTCATCCAGGGAGTGTGTCAGGGGGCATGGTGGATCAGCACTACTCAGCGAGCGTCAGAAAAGGTGGGCAATTAAAATCTAAACTGGGGTCCAGCAACCCCTCTATCCTCCCACAGGCTACCTTGCGGCCGAATAGTAATGGTAAATAAAAACAAACGAAAAGAAGCAGGTGAAAGTCAACACATAAGACGATTTATAACAGGCAACAGCCTTTCCAATATAGCGTTAGGAGCTAGGCACCTCCTGAAAAATGGCACAGTAGTGCCTACAAGGAAAGCAAGATACAATGTGTCTACCTTCAAAGCAGAAGCTGCGTGGATGTGCAGTGAGGCTTGCTTTGTAGCACATCATCCAGTGGGCGTGTCAGGGGGGCTAAACCTCCACCAGGAGGGAGCACTTCTAAATTCTCATATATACTGGGTGGTATCGAATAGTTTCTTACCTGTCGGTATAGTTTTGCAGCTTGAAGACTTTCTGGATTCACTATGCTGTGCATTATTCCGCGGTCTAGTGGTTGGGTCCGGAATCGTAGTCTTTTTTTTTGTTGTTTTTTTGTGTAGCCCAGGTGGGCGTCGACGCCCCACCATTTGGTGTCCTTCCGTGACGTCGGCGCGCTTCCTCCGGAAGCTCCCACCCTTGGGCGCCATCTTCGGATTCTTTTTTTCTTGTCTTGTGCTTGTGTTTATCCTTTTTAAAGGTGTTTTCCATTTGTTAGTCCCATCTTCCTCCGGTCTCATCTTTCTGGCGGAGGCGGGTGGGTTCGCTAGTGAATCCAGAAAGTCTTCAAGCTGCAAAACTATACCGACAGGTAAGAAACTATTCGTTTTGCAGCGTGAATCTTTCTGGATTCACTATGCTGTGCATAGATTTTGTAGCGGTTTGCTATATTTGTGGCGGCTGGGTGGAAGATGAGCGTTGGTTGTTGAATATATGTTGAAGCACTTTTTGACCTACTTGTGCTTCCTTGTTCATCTGTATATCCACGCAGTAGTGCTTAGTGAATGTGTGCACTGAAGCCCATGTTGCCGCCAGGCAAATGTCTTGGATAGGTGTGTTTGCTAGGAAGGCTATTGTTGCTCCCTTTTTCCTGGTTGAGTGAGCCTGAGCTGCTCCCTGTAGCTCTTGGCCTGCCTGTTTGTGGCAGTATTGAATTGTTTGTGCGATCCATCGTGCAATGGTATTTTTCGTCACTGGTCTGCCCAGGAAACTGCTTGCGAAGGACACAAAGAACTGCTTTGTTTTTCTACAATCTTTAGTCCTTTCGATGTAATGCATTACTGCTCTCCTGGCATCCAGAGTGTGCAGTGCCCTCTCAGCGCTGGTGGATGGTTTCTGGAAGAAACTGGGAATTTGTATAGTTTGGTTTATATGGAACCTGGACACCACCTTTGGCATGAAGTGTGGGTCCGTCCTCATTACCACCCTGTCATTGTGAATCTGAATGTAGGGTTCTTGTAGTGTGAGTGCCTGCAACTCGCTGACCCTACGTAGCGAGGTAATCGCTACCAGAAAGGCTGTCTTTATTGTGAGCATATGTAGCGATGCCTTGTGGATGGGTTCGAACGGTGCTTTCATAAGCTGTGTTAGAACTACATTGAGGTTCCATGCAGGCGGTGGCATCCTCTTTGGCGGTGCTATTCTTTTGGCTCCTTCTAGGAATCTTTTTACTACTTGAGATGTAAAGAAGCTTTTCCCTGTTTCTCCTCTTGTATAGGCTACTATTGCTGCCAGGTGCCCTCTTAGAGAAGTGCAGCTTAGGTTACTTTTTAGTAAGTGTGTTAAGTATTTTAGCACAGTTGATTCTTTAGTGATTCTCCTGTGGAGCTTTTTGTTGATGCACCATTCAGTGAATCTCTTCCACTTTGCTGCATAGCATTTCCGTGTGGTGGGTCTCCTTGCTTCTCGCAGCACTGCCAGCGTGCTTTGTGGAAGCTTGAGGTGAGCGAACTCTAAGTCCTCAGGAGCCACGCTGCTAGGCTGAGGCTCTCTGGTTCTGGATGGAGTACCCTTCCATTTTGTAGCGAGAGCAGGTCTTTCCTTCTTGGGAACTTGTGTGGTGGTCCCTGTGCCATCTCCACGATCTGCGAGAACAAGGACTGCCTGGCCCACTGTGGTGCTACCAGAATTAGTGTCATGTTGCTTGTTCTGCATTTGCTGAGCACTTTGTGTATCAGCGGTATCGGTGGAAAAGCGTAGGCAAATGTCTTTGACCAGCTCTTCCATAGGGCATTTCCTTGGGATTGATGGCCTGGCTGCCTGGATGCGAAGTATTGGCATTTTACATTCTGGTGTGTTGCAAACAGGTCTAGTTGTGGGGTCCCCCACTTCTTGAATAGTTTTTGCATCTCCTGCGCGTTGAGCTCCCACTCGTGTGAGATTGACGTCTGTCTGCTCAGTCTGTCTGCTTCCACATTGTCCTTCCCTGGCAGATGTATTACCAGGAGGTCTATTTGTAATGGAATTGCCCATTTCCATATCTGTTGCGCTAGATCTGAGAGCGCCACTGAGTGTGTTCCTCCCTGCTTGTTGATGTAGAACATCGTTGTGGTGTTGTCTGTTTGTACTAACACCCTTTGGCCGTACAGCTGTTTCTGGAACGCTTTTAGGGAAAGGAACACGGTCTTGAGTTCTAGGTAGTTGATGTGTCCATAACCCCCTTACCGTGAGCAGTTTCATGTGCGCTCCCCACCCCATCTGGGATGCGTGTGTTGTGATGGTCACTGTTGGGAGTTGGTGGTGTGAATGGGTTTCCCCTTGTTATGTTGCCCCTGTTCCACCATGCTATCTCTTCCTGCACTGCGTGCGTTACAACCACTAGATCTTCCCAACTCCCTGTTGACTGTGACCATTGCTGTTGCAGCCATTCCTGGAATGGTCTCATGTGTAGCCGAATATTGGGGACTAAATGTATGCAGGATGCCATCATGCCCATGAGCTTGCTCACTGTCCTCACTGTCAGACGTTGCCCCTTCAGGTAGCGGCGAGTCTCCTTCAGTAGTGAGAGGATCCTTTTCTCGCTGGGGAACACTCTCCCCTGAATGGTGTCGATCTTCGCACCCAGGAAGATCTTCACTTGTTCTGGTTCCAGCGATGACTTCTCCTTGTGTATGGAGAAGCCTAGTTTTGTGAGCGTTTGTGTGACTTGCTGAGAATGTAGTTTGCATTGGTTGTAGGAGTTCGCTTTTACCAACCAGTCGTCTAGGTAGGGGTATACGTGTATCCCCTGTCTTCACAGATGTGCTGCTACGGCAGCTAGGCATTTGGTGAATACTCTTGGCGCTGATTTGAGGCCGAAGGCTAGGGCCGTGAACTGGTGGTGCATCATGCTGATGGTGAATCTGAGCAGACGCTTGTGTCCTTGGTTTATGGGGATGTGTAGGTAGGCATCCTTGAGGTCTATTGTGGACATAAAATCCCCGTGCCTTATTTGAGGTATGACCTCTTGTAAGGACGTCATCTTGAACTTTTGAGTTTTGATGTATTTGTTTAGGAACCGTAGGTCCAGTATGGGCCTTAACGTTTCGTCTACTTTTGGTACGAGGAAGTAGTTGGAGTACACTCATGTGCCCTTCTCTCTGTACGGCACCTTTTCTGTAGCCTGTTTGTGGAGGAGTTCTTGTGCTTCCTGCCACAATAGTGACAGCTCTTTTGTTGAATGTTTTTTGTTTGTTGGCCTCTTGTTTGGTGGCCTCTTTACGAGTTCTATGCAGTAGCCGAACTGTATGATGTTGAGTATCCACTTGTCGGTTGTTATCTTCTCCCACTCCTGGGAGAAGTGTTTTAGTCTTCCTCCTACGGGCGTTGTATGATGGTAAATTTGTAAATTTTGTCTGTGTCCTTTGTTGTGCCGCGGCACTAGCGATGTTGGGGGTGCGGGCACGTGTTGTAGTGTGGAGTCACTTGGGGGCAGGCTGCTGGCCGCCTCTTCTTGTATTGCCTCGTCCGTTTGGTCGGCTACGAAAGGACTGGCCCCTCTGTTGGTTCTGCCAGCCTTGTTGCTGCTGACCCTGTTGTGCCTGGCTGCTTCCCTGAAATGTTTGCTGGAAGGCCTGGTGCGATGTTCCCGGCTGGTTTCCACCTCTGCCGTTTGGTCTTCGTGAGGGGGTGCCCCTTCTCATACCCCTGAACTGTAGTGCTCCCATGGCCCTTGCCGTTTCGTTATCTTTTTTGAGCTGCGTCAGCGTCTCGTCTACGGGCGTGCCGAACAGCTTTTCCCCGTTGAAGGGCAACTTCAGGATGTTGTTTTGTACCTCCGGCTTGAACCCGGAGATCCTGAGCCAGGCATGTCTCCTCTCTGTCACCCCGATCATCATCAGCCTGCTTGATGCATCAGCTGCGTCTAGGGCCGACTTTAGGCAGGTGTTGGCCATGTTCTTCCCCTCCTCCACCAGGTGTGCCGCTCTCTGCTGGTTTTCTGTGGGGAGCAGTTTGAGCAACTGCCCAACTTCTTCCCAGTGCTGGTAGGCGTGCCTATTTATAAGGGCGTTGGAGTTGGCAATGCGCCAATGTATTGCCGCATTCCTTTCAATTTTCCTCCCTGTGAGGTCTATCCTCTTGCTCTCCTTGTCTGGGGGCGGACCGGAGTTTGTGGGAACGTTGGCCCTCTTCCTGGCTGTTGCTGTTATTACTGAATCAGCTGGCACAGATCCCTGGATATATGGTGGATCTTTGAAGAGTGTTTATATTTTTTCTCAGTTCTGGGTGTGACCGATCTGCAGGTAGATGGCTCCTTGAAAGCTTCCCTGCCTTGGTCTAGCACACTAGGGAGCATAGGAAGGAATTGGCTCCTAGTTTGTGTTGGTAGCAGTGTTTCCAGGAGAAAACAGGCTTTTCCTCCTCCATTTCCACTCTATAGGTGGCTGCCGCGTTCCTGACGACCATGTTGTACACTCCTATGTCGTCCGGCGGCGAAGGCCTCGACGGATATGTCTCCACGGCCTCCTCCAGGTCTTCGGCGTTGAGATCCTGCCATTCCAGGTCTTGAGCCTCCGAGGGTGTCGAGCCGTAGTGCGTCTGCTGGTCGTCATCACCCTCCGTATAATCGTACAGGACCTCTTCGTCCTGTTGTTCCGACTGTTCGGGAGTTTTCGGCGGCTCGGTGCTGTCGAACTCCTCTTGCGTTTCCGCTTCGACGACCGTCGAGGGCTTCGAAGGGATGGTGTATCTACTCATCCGGTCGTCGAAGTCCTTCTTCTTTTGGATGATACTGGCCATTTCGGCCTCGAGCCTTTTCTTCTTCCTCTCCATCTCCGCCGCTTGATTGGCGTCGAGAGTTTCGGCAGTTCTCTTCGAGGTCGTAGTTGACGTCGGAGGTGCCTTCTGCTCTTTCCCCTTCGGCGTCGAGTGCGGTTTCTCGGAACCGTGCTTCGGCGACCTGGGTGTGTCAAGAGCTTTCGCCGACCGGGAGTCCTTTTCGAAGGATCCGCTGGGCTGTTTGTCCCTGGATGCAGCTTCGGTCGTCGAGTGCTTCGACGCCGGTGCTCCTTTCGAGGACTTTGGCTCGGATTTTCGAGAGTCTGTTGGGGTTCTTTGGGTCGACGTGTCTCTTACCTCCTTCCTGGAAGTGTTATCGGTCTCTACGACCGTGCAGTCCTCTGGTCCCGCGGCGATGTTGTCCTCTTCCCCACTGGAGAGGCCCAGGTCCCGCAGCGACGGAGGTGGCCCTTGGCCCTGCATGCTGTAGTTTTCTGTCCTCTGTCTGTCCCTCACCCTGAGGGTCTTGGCGGCGAATGCTGCGCAGGCGTTGCAGTCGTCGCTTCGATGGTCGATCGGTAGGCAGAGGTTGCAGACTGGATGTTGGTCTTTCTGTGCGAACTTGTGGTGGCAGTTACGACAGAACTTGAATGGTGTCTTGTCCATTCCCGCGCTCAGGGAGCCCCCTGTGTGCGCATTCTCCGTTGGACGTCGAAGTTTCTTCTACCTCTCACCAGCTTCGTCGTCCCGGTAGTATGTTCTTTGTCTTGTGATGAAGATCTCCAATTTTTCTCGGTTCTTTCTGCTTTTCTCTTACTTCTTCTCTCCTCTTCCAACTCTGGAGCTCTTCACGACGATCCAGACCCAACGGCGGAAAAAGAATCTGAAGATGGCGCCCAAGGGTGGGAGCTTCCGGAGGAAGCGCGCCGACGTCACGGAAGGACACCAAATGGTGGGGCGTCGACGCCCACCTGGGCTACACAAAATAAAATAAATAAATAAAAAAAAACAGAAAAAAGACTACGATTCCGGACCCAACCACTAGACTGCGGACTAATGCACAGCATAGTGAATCCAGAAAGATTCACGCTGCAAAACGGATGTTAAATAAAGTTAAAATTACCTCCAACTCCGAATATTCTAATTTTAATGCACTGTAGGGGTTGGGATATGATTAAAAACAAAGGAGGAGGTAAATTTGGGAATGGGTCAATGATCCCTTACATTCCATGAAAATCATTGTATACTTGGTTCAGCCATTTCAGCTCAATAGTCATGTGGCTTTTGTCAGGACCTCAGAGAAATATCCTCAATCTAGATATCAGGACAATTTCCTGTTGTCTTGATGACAACATTATACTATTTTGCAGGTACAATTACTTACAGTTCCTCAGGGGTTTTGTTGCTCACAACCTGAGAAAGAAGATAAGAAAACATGAAGATAACGCACAGTAAATTTTTATACTGTATAATATATGTCGAGACCAGGTGTGCATGCCACCCTTTGTGCACCTCATCGTTTCTGTTTTTCGGAATAACCATTTGTGAAACAGTTTGATTTTATTTTTAAGAAGACCCAAAGGTGTGTTTTTTGAAAAGCTGAAGAACGTAGCTGTACAAATCGTTACCACCTGGGAGGGATGCTCATTTTAGCAATTAGACTCTTTTTTACGTACCAGTCAGTTCATGTTAGTATAAAAAAATTGTGGTAGTGTAAGGATAACAAGAAAGATTCTGCTTCAACATAAAAACTGGTGACATATATAATAAAAACCAGTTGATACCTTTTTAAGGGGCTCTTTTTTGCCCCATAGGATGCAGTGGAGGTGGGTGGACCCTGTAGTGACACTACAAACAGAACAAATCCAATATTAACATGGTGCGGCCACCAGAGATTGCGTCAACCCTGCCCCCCCCCCCCTTGTAGGCGAGATTACTCACTTATTCAAGGAAGCCGTCTGATGTTGTCACCTAACAAGACCTCCACGCCCTGCATGTTAAAGAAGCCACGTGGGTTCGATGAGAGAATTTCAGTATTTCCTCCCACAGGGATAAGTTATATCTGCCTGGTAAAACAGTGGAACTTCTCACCTTCAGAACAGTATCTGATGTGCCATTGATCTTTTCGAGGATCACATCGAAGTATGGCTTCCTTGCTGTAGGCCACGTGGAACAGTCCGTTTATGAATCCATCCTGGCAAAAGTGGATAGTGCTCCAATTGTTTATATTTTTTGACCAGTGAGAGTCACTTCGTCTTGGATCCCCGCTTGGCTCAATTAAGCCAAGGACCGAATGCATTAGAGGCCTTTGCAGGACCTCTATACTTAAAGATCTGAAGTATTATAGAGGATTTGATTTCAGGGGCAGTGAACATAATGTTTTGTTTCATCACTTCTCTTGCCAGTGCCATATGAAAGATCATATCAGCCGCTAACGATATTCTGGACTGTTTTCTCATATGAGAAGTAGAAGAGTAAGACATTCATAATGTCTACTATACTGCCTACTTTCCAGGAATTTGTCATGTTCTCGGTACAGTGTCTGTTCTATTGGTGTTAGTCAGACTGGACTGCACCTCTTCTTTCTAGGCATTTCATGCAGGATAGTTATCTTACTCTCGGGTGAAGTTCTCTGCGAAGTAGGTATAGATATATCCTCTCCCACCGGAACTTGCTCTTAAAAGTGATCAAGAAAGGGAGTTTTCCTGGACAGCGAAGACCACAACATTTAGTGTTTCAATGTTAAACAAGTGGGAGTGTCTTCTTTGTTGAAGGTTTTAGTGGTGATGACTTGGATGTCATACCCTTTGAAGTTTATGTGCAACAGCAGGAACATGGCAATCTGTGTTCTCCGCTACTTTGACATTTCCTAGAGAGTGAAATATAGTCTCACAAACGGTATTGTGGAGAAAGTAGTAGGAACCCTACTGAAAGTAGCAGAGCAGGAGGAGATTCTTCTGGGATGTTTCCTACCTCTGAGCCAAACTCCTTGTGCCTTTCTATGTCCAAACTGAACATTCATCAATGAGGCACAAGATGCATACAAATGTGGACCTCTCAGATTTCAAACAAACTGACGACCTATAACAAAAAAAAAAACATACAAGGCCTACAATCAGAGATGTCAAATGATGTGGAATTTAAACTGAACAGACTTTAACCTAAATGTTCAGTGATTCCAGCTGTATAGTGCAGAAAAATGAACTAGCCATCAATTGCCAATGTAGTGCCCTCTGGAATTGGAAAATAAGCCAGAGTGGCGTAAACGTGCAGTACAGTTTTTCTATCTGTAAAGCTGTGCTACCTCTCCATAAATGATATTCCATTTTAATAGAAGTATTAACTTCGGAGGATCATACTTTTAAAGGATCTTTTTAAAGGTTTACTTGGGTGCCCTTACAAAAACCTTTGCCTTCAGGGAAGCACGTATTTATCTTGTAAATGTTTCAAGTATCCGTCAAACAGTCAGAACTGTACAGTTTTCATGAATATCAGTGAAGGACCTGTGACCAAGAACTCTGAATTTAATTATGAGTCGCAATAAGAAATGAATGTGTGGTCTAACATTACTTTGTGGCAAAACACAAAGTCTACACCACTACTGTTTGCCCTCCAATTTCAGGTGGTAAAAATTCACAAAAGTTGTGTTTTTTTAAGCAAAAATGCATAATGGTAAATCCAACAAGAGCATTTCAGACATCAAAACATTTCTAGTACGCATGCACTTAATTCAAGCGAAAATGTAGGAAACACACATCAGGGAACAAAAATGAAGCCGATTTCCCAATAGGATCATGTGAGCCTCAGTTATGTGGACTGGGTTAGAAACCAATGAAGACAAAACGCTCCCCAGCAAGATCACCAGGCCTTTTATTGATTCCATCCTTAGGCTCTGTACAAGAAGTTATTTACATTTATACAAGGGGGAGGAGGAGAGATTTGGTGGGGGAGGTGAAGAGATTTGGCAGGGAAGGAGCAAGGGCTGGGATGGAAGCACAGGAAGAGCCTTGTAGACATGGCAGTGTGGCTTTGTTTAGTGTACCGCATCTGTAATGTGGAAAGAAATCCGCTTCCTCTGAATATGTAAAGCATTTAGTTTAAGGTGCAAAAATCAGCAATTGAAGGCGCTGGAATACTGAGTTATAAAGTGGCAGAAGAAACGAGGTGGCACATTGTAAAAGGTCACATTGTGAATTGTGTACTGCAGCCCCTCTACTGATGAGGAGCTACCACAAATGTGGAGTGTCTGGGGAGAAGTCACACTTTTGAAATACTTAGACCACCTGGCCCAAAGCCCTCAATGCATTATTGGGCACCTTCAAGTAGAAGAGGTTAGAAAACGTCTGTGCCATATAAGATCCGATCATTGTGCATAGTTTCAAGATGATAGCTGTCAGCAGGACTCCATCACACAGGTTTCAAAGATAAAAATGACACCAGAGCTTTCTCCTAGGTCACTGTGGGTTAATACAAAGTGAAAGTACATTTCCTCATGGGAACAGCTGAAGTTCAAACTTAGGAGCCCAGCCCAAAGCAGTCTTCATTACAGCAAGGGCAGCTGCCCCTAGTGCTACTGTGAGGCCCATCACTGCCAGCTTCACCAAGCGGGCGCTCCTCGGTTTGGTCATGACAGTCTTGGCATGGTTGTCTGTTGGAAGCAGTTCTTTGAAGCGCCTACGCAGAACAGTGTCTGGGCGCTGCTGGACTGAAGCCAGTTCAAAGTCTTTAAAGGTGGAAGCCGCTGTCCTGCAGGGAGAGGAGGAGAAAATATCAAGGAGGGAGAGGAATGTTAGAAGGAGATGGGCCAAACTAAATACTCAGCCACCCCAACCCTGGCACATCAATAGCTCCTCATTACGCAGAACGTGGCACACATCCGCAAACGAGCCATTCTGCCAAACAGAAATAACTACCCTCCCACATGAGCATGTATACCCATCGACCTAACATTAAAACATTACTACGATCCCCCACATCAGCAACTTTGTCTCTTCTCCAAAAACAAATGACAGCCTTCCTGATATCAGCAATTGCTACCTTTCCCCGCATCAGCAAGTATGCACCAACCCCTAAACACAAAAGACTACATCTTTTACCTGTTGATTTCTGTATTCAGACATTAGAGATGCAAGTATCTCTCACCTGATGCTGTTAATATCTATAATGCAGACCCCAATGGATTAAATAAACAATAGAAGTGAAGATAATCAAAGTAGATTGTATGAAAACACAATCCTGACACAAAGTAAATAAGTACCCGCCCTATCACAAAGTATGCCCCTCCCCCAAACTACCTTCCCTAGATCAACAATAAGTATGTCCATTCCTACAACAAATGACTACCCTTACCCACATCACAAAGTACGCCCCCACCACCAAACACTAATGGCTTCTCTCCCTCACAAAGTATGCCCCCACCACCAAACAGTAATGACTTCCCTCCCTCACATCACAAAGTATGCCCCACCCAAACACGACTACCTTCCTTAGATCAACGACTACCCTTCCACACATTAGGAATTGTGAATTTTCTCCAAACACGACTGCCCTCACCCACATTAGCAAATATGTCCTCCCCAAACACAAATGACCCCCACCCCTACCTTCACAGAATGAGAACTCCACCCTCCATTCAATAGGAAGCTCCTGTGTACATGACACATCCATTTCTCAATGAACGGTGCAGTCTTCGAGGCAGATAGTGGTGCCCCATATTCACACCAGGCAGTCTCACACCTAAACCAGGCAGCCAAAACCTTCCACATACCCAAAGAAGGGGAACCATTCTCCACCTATCATAGAAGAGAGCCTAATCTGTTTCCCTCCCCATCACTTCAATTAGCCAGCCCTGACCCCTTAGTACAGAAGTCAGCTGCAGTTCCCTATGCCTATTCTTATAGAAGGCAGCCCGAATCCGGGCTACACAGGTTCTACTTTCTGTGAGCTGCCTAAGATGCCATTTTATTTTGCGACAAAAATATCAAAAAACAAGAACATTCAAGTTGCCCATGTGTAAATAACAAAACTTTTTTACAAAAAGAAAGAAAAGCGAACAAAGATAAATAAGAGGAGAAAGGACATGCATTGTTGTCCTTATTAACTATGTAAAGCAGTATTTTGCTTTGAAATGTGCTCAGCTCAGAGACTGTCCCTCTGTAGGATGGATAAGCCCAGGTTGTGGCCTTCAGCCTTCTCGTGGTACTGCTACTAATTTACATCAGGAAGGTATGTATGCTACATCACGGAACAGCTACAGTTATTTCATAGACACCGATCTCTTTTCTTCTGCGGCTAAGAACTGTTCTATGCAGCAATGCAGGGCCGAACTATATACCAGGGTTGATTGAATTTTTTCGGCATGAACACGTCAATATGTAGCACCTTTTGTTGTCTACCTAATTGCATTTAATCACTCCAAGGAATTGATTCAAAATAGATCAAATTCTTTGGAAAATAGTGTTTTTTGTTATAAAATAACTAAAAATACTGTGGATAAACCTCTCTGATTATATGCAAGGCAGCTGCATTTTAGTATCACTCTCCTGCAGTACAGCGGGGAGTTTTTGTGCTCACATTTACAGGTGGGCAGTAAATTATGCTCCACCGGTCGAGTTACGCCCACTCTGCGTTACGCTTGTAACGTAGAGTGCTGGCAAAACTCCACGAACCACCGCGTGACAGTTTTTTCACAAGCGCAGCTCGCCAACGAGTTGGCGAGTGAGAATTGGCGTCCCCTAGCACGATGTTCGGGCACTAGGACAGCACCCGCCAAAATTTCTCAACGTGGGCTGCTCGCGACCGTTCACATTGAGAAAGCTGCCGCTTGAGTAGGAAATCTACTAGAGCGGCAGCAAAGAAGCAGCGTTCTCTGGCATGCTGCATGGTGCCGTTCAGCCGAATTTGCAGCGCTGAGACCACTCCTGGTGCTAAAAATCAGCGAAACGTGCTGTTTCCGCCCACTTGCGGAACTCTGTGGAATCTCGGATTGTTCATGTAACTCCATGGAATTCAGCTGAGTGAAGCTCCGTGAGTTCCACCAACTACTACTACTCCTCCTCACATCATAGGACTGCTGAATGCCTTATTCTCTAAACTTAAAGGACTTGCAGGGCTGTGAAATGCCCGAGGATCTTATAAATCGGGATAGGCTCTACTGAAAATATGTGCCTTTTAAAAACGCTGACACCCTCTTGCACCACCTGCCACTTTTAGGACGCTCTGATGTATACATAAATTGGCCTTAGTGCGAGTAAACTATGGACGCAATAAAGCATTATTAAAACAAAAGTAGCTATGATATCTAGACAATATTTTGAATATACACTGAGATCGGATTGTGTTTTCATACAATCTCCATTGATTATCTTCACTTCTATTTTTTATTTAATCTGTCAGAGTCTGCATTATAGATATTAACAGCATCAGGTGAGAGATTCTTGCATCTTTAAAGTCTGAATACAGAAATCACCAGATAAAAGATGGTGGGGATACTTCTATATTAAGGGCCTTCACTGCGCGCATGCAGCATTTTTGCATTTTGTGTTATTTTAGGTAGAAAATATATGGGGCAGAAACCAGACAATTAAGTAAAAATAATATGAATTACGTTGCACATGGCTAAATATAAGGATTTTTCTGTGGCTAAAAACTGCTCAATTTCAGTGGCGTTCGGTAACTATCAATGATTACATGGTACTGGTGATGTGAACAACAAAAAATACATGCATTGGCTTCAACACAAACAGCATAGTACGGATGAATCTGGAAACTCTAGGAGTTCTACAACACATTAGAACTGCCTCATCAAAATGTTCCCCAAAATGATGCATGCTGACAAGTACTGTGGCAACTCTCAGTCAACTAGTGAAAGGAGTCCTACCACCCCAGCTGGTAGTCTGTTAAGAAACGAATGAATGGGCATGGAATCTAAACTCCTGAGCAGGCTTGATACACACTGGCTGGAGGTGTGCAAATCAGGCACTTGTGGGCAGGGTCTGAGCAGGTGTAGTACATACACATGCGGTTGGGTGGAATGGGAAGCAGGCATTGGTGGGCGGTGCCTATGCAGGTTGGGAAGCAGGCATTAGTGGGCGGTGTTGGAGTAGGTCTGACGCTGACTGGTGAGCAGGTTGGAAAGCAGGTATTGGTGGGTGGTATCTGAGCAGGTTTGACACTCCCTGGTTAGCAGGTTGGGAGGCAGGCATTGGTGGGCAGTGTCTGAGCAAGATTGACACTCACTGGTTAGCAGGTTGGGAAGCAGGCGTTGGTGGACGGTGTCTGAGCAGGTTTGACACTGACTGGTTAGCAGGTTGGGAAGCAGGCACAGGTGGGCGGTGTCTGAGCAGGTTTGACACTCACTGGTTAGCAGGTTGGGAAGCAGGCATTGGTGGGCAGTGTCCGAGCAGGTTTGATACTCACTGAATAGCAGGTTGGGAAGCAGGCATTGTTGGGCAGTGTCTGAGCAGGATTGACACTCACTGGTTAGCAGGTTGGGAAGCAGGCATTGGTGGGCAGTGTCTGAGCAGGATTGACACTCACTGGTTAGCAGGTTGGGAAGCAGGCATTGGTGGGCAGTGTCTGAGCAGGATTGACACTCACTGGTTAGCAGTTTGGGAAGCAGGCATTGGTGTGCAGTGTCTGAGCTGGTTTGACACGGACTGGTTAGCAGGTTGGGAAGCAGGCATTGGTGAACGGTGTCTGAGCAGGTTTGACACGGACTGGTTAGCAGTGTGGGTAGCAGGCATTGGTGGGCAGTGTCTAAGCAGGTTTGAACCACACCTTTTAGCAGATCGGGAAGCAAGCTTTTGTGGGCATTGTCTGAGCATGGTTGATATAAACAGGTTGGCAGAGTGTGAAGCAGGTATTGGTGGGCAGTGTGTGAAGCGGGCAGTGACAGGCATTGGTAGAGGTGGGCAGAGGAGAAGCTGAAGCAGGTGGGCTGTATGAAAAGCTCGTACTGCTGGGCAGTGGGACAAACTGGCACCAACTAAGAAAGTTGACCTGCAAGGGAGGGCTAAAGGCCCCAGTGCTCATAAGCCAGCATCCTTCTGCTGCGCTAAATCCACACCTTAAAGTTCGGTTGCGGACTAAGTTATACCAAAAAAAAAAAAACCTCACCCCATGCACATGCTCCTCTCCTTCAGCACATTATAATATTAAAGGGCATGGGGACAGTCAAACGCAACCAAACCTAAGGGTGGGGGAGGGTTCCTCACATCACAAAAGTGCAATCGACTCCAGGGAGGCCCACATACAGCAGAATACAGCATCCTTCAAATAGAGTCTCTCATGCACACAACAGCCCCTGACACAGATCCCGGCTGATATTCACATCCTTTCCACAGGCCATCCAGGAAGACCCCCAAATTGTATTTTATTTGGGATGTGCTCTAAACAACTGGCACTAGCATGGCGTTGTGGCCCTCAGACTGTCCACTGAAATTACAAGTGGACAAGTATGTTAATATTTTCGAAAGGTATGGTCATGGTTTAACTAATGTGATAAGAGTTGGGTGACATGCATGAGTTCCTGACACATGGTCTGATCGTGTTGCAGCAAATCCAACACAGCCGATATGCATGCCCATGGTTATGGGTTATGTGAGAAGTGTTGGATCACTCTTCATTCAGCTTTACTCAAATGCAATCAAACTGGTGAGTCCTCCAATGGAGGGAGCACTATCCTGCCATTCCCCTTAAGAATCAGTGGTTCACGCACATTGTCTTGGGGTTTGAGTGAGACTCTCTTAAAGGAGTAAAGACTTAAAGAGCAGTATCTTTATATAGCTAGGCCTGGTGGCTTTGCGGTATCTTTATCTGTATGGGGAGGGAGTTTCACAGTTTGACAGCTCTGATTAAGAATAAGCAAACTCACAGCAGGGGTTTCTTGTAATGTGGCCCATTGATTGCAGAAGGGTGTTGTATGGGGTACTTATCAGGGTGGTGGATTTAAATGTTTTGTTGAAGGAATGTTGTTAAGTTTGCATGCAGTGCTTGGTGTGTTATGCCCGCAGACTTCAATACGACGTGGCTAGACAGTGGAAGCCAGTGCAAAGTCTTGCGAGCGTGGGTAATGGTTTCATGCATCAAGGTACCTCAGTCGCTAAGCACCTTTTGTAGTCGGTTTAAAAGAAATTTATGAGCTCATATGTACAAACAGATCCCATAACCCAGGCGAAAGAGCACAAGCTTGGTTGTGGCTTCAACTCCTAGATAGCGGAAAAGCCATCTTAGGATTCTGAGCATGTTGACTGAATATTTCTCTACAGAGTCTATTTGTGGTTCAAGGGTAAGATATGCTTCTATGATGATTGAGATGGGTTTTGCTGTGTTTCTTGAGGGGGTGGATGGTCGTTCCAAGTATGCAGGCCCAGCTGTAATCTCTTGTGCCAGTAGCCAGTTTCCACATCTGAGATTTCCATCTTGTATGGTAATTGTGGGCCTAAAAGTCTTTCATAACAACATGACATGGCGCCAACCTGGATTTCATGGTGTCACTGGAATTCTTGAACTTGAGAATGATTTGTGCGTCATCTGCATAGTTGAAACAAGACTGACCAAAGGACAAAATCAGTCCAGGCGGAACACGGAGGTAGATGTTGAACAGAAAGGGAGAGCGGTTTGAGACCTAGGGACCACCAGTATCCAGACGGTAGAGCTGTGACATATGCAGTGGTAGAAAGAAGATGTGCTTTCAGATTGATAGGTAGGTGGAAATCCAATTGAAGGCCTTCCGTTAAAAATCCACATTATGAAGTCTGGTGGTGGACAGTATTGACTTTAGCAGAGAAGGCTAACAATACCTGGACAGGAGCGCCAATTGAACCGGTGTTCTTTGCTTATCAACTTTAGAGAGTAGGGTAGATTCGGTCCTTCTGCAGCCAGCCTATGCATCTGAATTAGTGTTTTATTCCAGTACATTCCAGCAACCGGGTGTAGCCACATTTTTCAACAGTTTAGCCAAGTAGGATAGTGGACCCTTTGAAGATTGCCAGGTGGCACGGGTCAGCTGATGATCCAGATTTCTTTTTTTAGAGAGATTAGTTCTTTGAAGGACATAGGGGAGAAAACCTTTATGGTGATCCTTTCAGTTGTATGGGTTTGGACATCTGATTGGTAGTGTTGCTACTTGGTACCTGTGAGCTGAGGAGGGTGTGTAGCTATTTGGCGTTTCCCAAAATATGAGAGGCCAGGACAGTGTTTGGGAGGGAACAATTTCTTTTGAGTAAAGCGATATGGGTCTGAAATCCAGATATAATTCTGAAAACTTGTTTTGTGGGGCACGATGCAAAGGAGAGGCACAATGAGTAGTACTTTATTTTTCTTTTCTGTTGACATGTAGTTGACGAGTTTACTGAATTGTACTGTTGATGTCTAGGTTTAGCCTCCATATGTGTTTGAATGCTCAGTCGGTGCTTTGAGTGCTGCAGCTCCTTGGTGAACCACTTGCTGCATCAGGTTCAAATTGAGAATGGATGTTTTTTCTGTGGCATGATTGTGTCAATTACTTCAGAGGACCATTATCTGAATTTTTGAATCACATTTGCTGAGCAGTGAAAGTGAGGGAGTAGGTTTTGAGGTGGTCATAACAGTTTCCAGAATTTCCATTTTTTAAATTCTGTCAAGCATGATCAAGAATTATTGCACATAGTTGTTTGGTCATTGTATGTCAGGGATAGAGGTCTAAAATTAGATACCGGTGCTGTTGAAAATTTCATCCCCGGTGTGTCTCCTGCAGAGTGTGCTGTATCAGTAATTAGTTGTGCAAGTTCAAAAGCTCTAGGCCCCAACATCATTACGTTCATCAAAAGTCAATATGTTTTTGAGCCACATACTCAAGTCGCCTAGAATAATGAATGAGGTTTTGATGGTTGAGATTAAGGTGGCAACAGAATCACAGATGTTTTATTTATTTTAGCAAAACAGGTGCTTAAGGTTGGAGACAGTGAATTAGCAGGAATCGGTTAGTAATTAGGGGATGTGTCATATTTGACGGAACAGATTTGCATTCTGAAGCTAAGAAGTTGTGTAAGTGCAAGGTGTTCCAGCACTGCTTTTGCACAACAGCAACTCATGCCATCCTTTTATTCAGACAGTTTCTCAAGCCAGTCTTCTAGTGGTTTTGTTTCATGCAAGCTAATGGCTGTGTCATCTTCTGGTGAGGTTTTGGTAACGACTAACCCTTCTATTGTAGTGTAGCTCCTATTTCCCTAATAGGCTCTGCGCATTGGAATAATATATCCTATAGGTTTGACATAGGACTAAGGTCAGTATGTCTCTATCGAGTATATTAAACTTAATTACTTGTGCCAGCTAGCTCAGAGGCCACTAGAAACTCCTTGACAACAAGAAGGGAGTAGTTTCTGGCAGCCGCAAAACATGACCACTGTGTTTCCCTTTAGAATCAGAACGTGTCCCAGAGTCGTGGAAACAATAGATAACTATTTCACTCAGCTCAGTCGTGCATGCTTAGTTTTCTCCAAGTTACACAGAAAGAAATAGACGGGCGTTTCAATAAAAGATTTATTGAACAGTCTTGTTTCTGGTGTAAGTAAAATGTGCTGTTACGATCACAAGACAGTATGCGAGATAAATAATGTACAGTGTGAGCAGTAAAAATAAATAATACTGCGAGAGCATTATCTTTTAGTACAAATGCCGTTACATAAATAACAGACTAAAAATGCGAGTACTCATACGATGAGTTTCTAATCTAGTTCTACCCCAATGTACCCAACCTAACCTAGGTATAGGACGAGGTATGAAGTAGGTGAAGTATTCCTTACTATGGTATACTAAGAGTACGCTAACCCCAGTATGCCTAGTATGCCAAGAGTCCCTCTAGGTTCTAGTCTGCTCCATACCTGAAGAATGAGAGAGGTAGGAATCTCTTTGCCAGACTCGAACTCCAACACCCCGCAAGGAAGTCAGATCACTGGAAGCTGGACTCTCTGCGTGCAGGGATGACAGCGTCTTCTCAGTGCGTCAGGCCGGGAAACGGGCTCCTCTGAAGTCGAGGTCTCCTCTGATTTACAGGGGCTAGGGAAGGTATATTTATACCTGAGAAGCACCTAAGAATGTTAGTATTGACGTGAGTCGGACAGCGGAAGACGTCATGAATGAACCCCTAAGGAATAATGGTTCATGCATAATATATGAGTCCTTGAAGAAATCAATAGTCCTGGACTAGGGAAACTCCCGCAGCCTAAGGGTCTGTTCTTCAAGAACTCGTTGTGACGTTAGGGTGGACGGATGTCAGAGACCATGCCTGTATTTGGAGTGCACGGTTTAATGCCTAAATAAGGGCTGGGATTCTATGCCTATATAAGGGCAGGGCGAATTGTGCCTATATAAGGACATGATACTGGAAAGCCCGTTTATGGACACCCTAAGAGGAATACAACACTAGCTACATTGTTCACAAATCAGTAGTTCATGAAATGTCTTTTTTGTTGTTGTTCATACAGAGCTCGGATTGAGAAACATACATTTTCTAACAGAAGGTTGAATTGTAGTTGTCTGGTGCATATGGGTTGCTGCTACGTTTCGAATTGTAATATCCAAGGGTACAGTCATTTGTTTTAATGTGGTTGTAGCCTCAAATTATGCAAGGTCGGACAATGGCCATCTGTAGCATAATCTCATTCAATTCAATTCATCTTTATTCGGATAAGAAAATATCCATAAAAGAACAAAATAAAAATACCAGCAAAATTTTAAAAACAAACAGACAATACATACATGAATAAAAATTTAAGACAGCCAACACGAGGCTAAAAAACAGTAAATACACAAAACATATACGTACGCAATGCTCAGGGGGTTTGTCTTACACTTATAATTTGTTAGGGGCAATAGTATAATTGTTCCTGGAATCATCTGATACAGGCAACCAATATCCACTGATTTGATAAATAACATCAGACTTAGATAATAGCACATATTGAGATGAAGATAAAAAGTTCATTAAATACAGCAGCATAATAATGTAAAATGCGAACAGTTTATCACATTAAACCAACGTTAAAATCGAACAAATTCATTAAATCTAGCAGCATAATATTATAAAGTGCGAGCAGTTTATCAAAAATTATGTAACAATGAAATACACACAATAAAATTATGCAACCTGCATATAAGTGAGAGATTAAAAATGGGCAATCCAAGCCAATTATACCAAACTCATGGAAGCGCGTGAGCGGACAGCCAGACGCAAGAAAGTGCTATCGCAGAAAATTAAATTTTCGTCCTTGAGCTCAACAATTTCTCTATATGCCACCTTATAGTTGCTGATAGCTGCTACCTTAAAAAACGGAATCAGCAACTGTTTACTATATAACTGATAAAAGTTACAGAAGAATAGAAAATGTAGCAGATTGATTACCACGATTACCACAGGGACAAGAGATTTGCTCAAGGTTACTGTTATGCCCAAGGGGAAAACATAATAAATATTTTAAAGTACCAGCCCTAAGGCGAAAAAGCAAACTTCTTTCCCAACGGTTGGTCGCCATTAAAAGATAACGGGCTGGCAATATTGTCGGTGGACCCTCAGCGTCCGACATCGTTATATAACGGGCAACTGAGCTTTTCAAAGTTTCATGCCCAAGTCTCAAACTGGCATAATACCCATACAGGGTCTCCTGTATAATCTTTTTATTAATGCCTGATATATCACTTGGATTTGAGAAAATGTGTGGCAAATTTACAGCGGACAAGCTGTCCTTAACAGCTGCCAGCCAAGGTATACTACTGCCCTTATCACATTTAAGACAATCAGCTATGATTTCTCTAGTGAGAGTGGTTGCCGGGTTTTGCCATACTTTTATCCAAAAAATAGTTGGACGAGCCCTGATATAATCTTCAATATAGGACAGTTTTAGCTCCCGATGACAAACAAAGGAAGAGGAGCTAATCGGAACCCCCAGATCTCTCCGACAAAATCTATTTTCCTCTATTTGAATATTATTACAATTCGCGTAGCCCCACACTTCAGCTCCATAAGTTGCAGTTGGTCTGCATTGAGTTCTATATATCTTCAGTAAGGATAGCACTACCTCAGTTCTTCTGGGTTGAGGGAGGCATAAAATTGAGTTGGAGGCCTTTAAGAGTTTGTTCCGGCTGTGTGTCAAATGGGCAGTCCAGGAACCATTGTCAGCAAATACCAGCCCCAGATATGGGAAAGTGCGCGTGCAAAACATTTTTTCGGAACCGGAGCTAATTACATTAACCCGATGTTTATTTGGACCACAACTCATTAAAAAAGATTTTTTTAAATTTGTACACAAGTCCAATTTAGACATAAAATCAACAAAGCCCTCGACTAAAGTGCATAGTGCATTGGGTGTGCGGCCCATTAGGACCGCATCATCCGCGTATAATAAAGCAGGTATTTTGCTGCCATTAATCACCGGGACATCCGTAGTCAAATTTGACAGTTCGTCATGCAACTCATTAATATATAAAATAAAAAGCAGGGGGGCCAGCACACACCCCTGCCTGACCCCTCGGCCGATGACCATATTCTCTGATACGGCCCCATCCCTACTAATCCTCACCCTTGCCCCCAAATCCTTGTGTAAAAAGGCCAGAAAGTGTACTAAGGCCTCGTCTAGCCCATAATTTAGGAGACATGACCATAGGCGCGATCTATTCACATAATCGAAGGCTGAGGTGAGGTCCATGAAAGCTAGGTAAATAGGAGACTGCCGAGCTATTGTATATTTGTCAACAATCAAATTTAAATCTCATTCTTGTTGAGCACATCTAGGAGTGTTTTGGGGGCTTTCCATTTCATAAAAGTGGATGGAGAAAGATCTTATATGAGGGTGAACTTATCTTTGCTGAATAGCATCAGAGAGAGAGATCTTGACATCTGCAAGATTTTCTTCTCTCTCAGTGGGCAAACAAAGCCACTCCTTATCCTCAGAACTATCCAATGGGCTCTCTCCATTCCCCACTTCAGCTGCAGTATGTGGCAAAACCGTGCTTGAGCATATCCTCTGCTGTCTGCGCCTTCACTGCCTTCAGATGCAATGTTAATTCTGTTGTTTTTCCTTCATGCACCACTTTACAAGTCTTCACACTTCAAACGAAAAACATTAATCTAGCGGTCAAGAGCCCCAATTTTGCTCACAGAGTCCATTAGCCTGGCACAAGGTCTGTTGCATGCTCTCTATCGCGACCACCCACTCTCCAAGGTGGTCCACATCATCACAAATATACTCAATTGCTGCATTCAGACTCTTGACATCTTCTAACTCGTACTGCAGGCCTACATTCCACTCTTTACTTAACTCTTGCAGGTAGGACTTAAGGTTGTTTTTTTAGAGTCTTTGTATCGTCTTCCTTCACCACTGCCGATTCAGTTGGGGGTTCTCGGTCAGGTGCACCGCATGCTTCAAGCAGGCCTCCCAGGTGGGTGTTCTGACCCCGCCACTTTATCCCCTGATCCAGCACCCAAGCCTATAGTTCTTCTCCCCGTTTTGAAATCCTGGCACCACCATTAGGGCCGGGAATTACCAGACCATCATAAAGGAGCTCGTTTGTTTTCCTTTCTTGCCTCACCCCTTCAAAGTGGCCCTTATATGCTGTTCTAAGTGTGTCTAACAGATCTCCACCTGGGCCCTGTAATGGCACACGCCCTTCTCAAGGTGGTCTCAGTCTCTTGTGTCATGCCAAGACTGGCTGCTCAGTCTCAGTTCAGAGGAAATTGTGCTCCGGAAGGGTTCTGTTCAAAACAGAGAATAGTCTGGATTTTAAAATTGAAGTGGTCTCAAGTCGCATTCTAGGCGATGGTGATAAGTAGCAGCAAAGTCTCTCAAACAGTGGTAGAGGTTTTGACTGACTGCCTTATGCAGTAGGTTTAGTATCTTGAACTATATAATTGTTGCCACTTTCAACCAGTGGAACGATCTCTGAGCATCTGACTATTTCCTTAGGCAACATACAAAAGGATAAGTTACTTACCTGTAATCCTAGTTCTCTTTCATGGGTATACTCAAAGTCATAAGCACTGAATGTCCCGCCCTCGCGCGGGGCCCCTGGAGCATATACAAAAAAATACATATATATTAATGTAGGTTCAACCAAATCTAAAACCTAGTCCTGTGAAACATACATACATATATGTATCTATACATATATATATATATATATATACACACACACACACACACACATGTATTTTTCATTTAAAATAATACATATCTACTCAACATTTCTGTGACATAGAAACATGTACTCTTCACTTGTTTCAACATAGCCTTTATTTTCAATGAAAAAGGCAAGGTAATAGCAGGCAGTTAGCCCAGAGGCTGCATATAGAAACACAACAGATTACAAACTGGCGCCGTGCCTTTAAGACCTCCAAGCTCCCATCATGCCCCACAGGTGACAGTGTCAGGTATTTTTTATGGTATGTTACACTGTAGTGATAATAAGGAGACAGAGTGCTGTTATAGATCGTATGGGGAGGTGGGAGGGTTGCTTATGACTTTGATGAGTATACCCATGGAAGAGAACCAGGATTACAGATAAGTAACTTATCCTTCTCTTCCAGGGGATACTCATCAAGTCATAAGCACTGTATAGAGTAGCAAGCCCATCCCCAGAATCCTGCGGACAAACACCAGTATAGCTAGCACACTCTGAACAACAGGTTAACCAAACAAATTAATCAAGGAAGTTTGTCCAAACTGAGCATCCGCCTGAGTATCAGAATCTAGGCAGTAGTGGCGAGCAAAGGTATGTACCGATCGCCATGTAGCAGCCTTACATAGCTCTTGAATGGGCACATTTCTGAGAAGGGCTGAAGTGGAAGCCTTCCCTCTAGTGGAATGAGTCTTTGGTCTGCCAGGGAGTTGCTTATTAGCTAACTGATAAGATAAGGTAATACAGGACACTATCCATCTGGAGATGGATTGCTTAGAAAAAGGAAGACCAGTGCGCATCGGACCTTAATTCACAAAGAGACGATCTGATTTTCTTATGCTCTTAGTTTTATCCAGATAGAAATTTAGAACCCTTTTTAGGTCAAGAGAATGTAACTCCCTCTCAGGAGGGGTGGTAGTGTTCGGAAAAAAAGGTGGAGAGTAATTGACAGATTAATATGAAAATCAGAGACAACATTAGGCAGGAAACTAGGGTGGGTTCTCAGAACCACTCTGTTAGCATGGAAAATGAGATAAGGCTCTTTAGAACATAGCGCCTGGATCTCGCTCACTCTGCGAGCAGAGGTAATTGCCAATAAGAAAGCAGCCTTCCACGTTGCAATGATGCTCTGTGAATGGGCTCGAAGGGAGGACCCATTAATTTAGAAAGGACTATATTAAGTTCCCAGGAAGGAGAAGCAGACCTAATCGGAGGGTAGACCTTTTTCGGCTCTTCAAGGAAGTCTTTAACTACTGGCATCTGGAAAAAAAGAAACCTGAGTGGGTGACTTTCTATAAGCTGTAATTGCCACCAAGTGTACTTAAATAGAAGTAAACTGTAGACCTGATTTAGCCAAGTACAAAAGGTATGGAAGAATAACCTGTTCCTGTCCAAGAATGGGATTATGGCCATTGGCTGTACACCACAGCAAGAAGCGCTTCCATTTGAAAGCATATGACTTCCTCGTAGATGATCTCCTCGCCTCTTTCAGAATAAGCATACAGTCTGGCGAGAGACCTAGATGTCCATATTGGAGGAACTCAGGAGCCATGCCATTAATCTCAGAGATGGAAGGTTGGGGTGGAACACCTTCCCTCTGAACTTGTTTAGCAGATCCGGACGGCTTGGTAACCTCCGGTGTGGTGTCTTGGAAAGGTGAAGAAGGTCCGGATACCACTACTGACGAGGCCACTCTGGTGTGATCAGGATCATCTTGGACCTGGATCTGTAGAGTTTGCTGATCACCAGTGGTATAAGCGGAATTGGTGGAAAGGCGTAGAGTAATGTCTCTGACCAGTCTATCAAAAGTGCATTCCCTCGGGAGCCTGGTTGAGGGTACCTGGACGCGAAGGCACGGCATTTTGCGTTTGTTACATCTGCAAAGAGATCGATGTCTGGAAAACCCCAACTTTGAAAAATGTCTTGTGCTACCTTGTCGTTTAGCACCCAGTCGTGCGTTTCGACGAAGTTGCGACTTAGTGCGTCCGCCTGCATGTTGAGAGCACCTGGGAGGTGAATCGCCGTTATGGTCAGCTTCCTCGCCAGTAGGTACTTCCAAATTGTTTGGGCCTCCTGTGACAGAGGTCTTGATGTGGTTCCTCCTGGTTTGTTCAGGTAATACATAGATGTGGTATTGTCCGTCTGAACAAACAGGGAGCGTGCCTTTATGGAGGGAAAGAACGATTTGAGCACCAGGTGTACAGCTCTTAGTTCCAACATATTGATGTGGTAACTTCTCTCCTTTTCTGACCACATCCCCTGAACCTGTAGAGGGCCCATGCGGGCTCCCCATTCTTGGAGGGACGCGTCTGTGACAAGTGTTTGTTTGGGAAGTTCCTGGTGAAACAGGATTCCTTTAAACAAATAATGACCCTGCATCCACCATCTCAGTGAGTCTTTGACTGTCTGAGGAAGAATTATGGTGTCCTTTCAGCGGTTGGAGATCTGAGAACACTGATCCTCCAATGCCTGCTGCAACGGTCTCATTTGCAGTCTGGCATTGGGAACGATGAAGATGCAGGAAGCCATAGAGCCCAGCAGAGAGGATACGTGTCTGGCCGTGGGACGAGGTGTGCGGAGGAGAGTGCGAGATTTGCGGATGTTTGAAGATCACCTCTCCTCCAAAGGACACACTCTTGCGTTTGCGGAGTCTAGAGTCATGCCTAGGTAGTGAATTCTCTGAGTTGGATTGAAAATGGACTTCTTGTAGTTGACGCACAGACCCAACTGATTTAACACCCTAATGCAGGATTGTAGGTGTTCTTGTAGAAGACTGGGAGACGCACTCTTGAGCAGCCAGTCCTCTATATGGATGGAAGAAAAATGTTTGCTTTCGTAGAAAAGCCGCTACCACCACTATGCATTTTGAGAACGTGCGGGGGGCTGACTTGAGTCCGAAAGGAAGGACTTTGTACTGGAAATGCTCTGACGCTACCCGGAACTGTAGAAATTTCCAGTGTTTTCGGGAAATCGGGATATGAAAGTAAGCGTCCTGAAGGTCTATGGAGCACATCCAGTCTCCTTGATGGATCTGAGGAACAATTTGGTGTACTGCCAACATCCTGAACCTTTCTTTGAGGATAAACTTGTTTAAGAGTCTGAGATCGAGTATAGGCCTGTACTCCCTGGTTGGGCCTTTCTTTAGAACCAGGAAGTAACTGGAGTAAATCCCCTGCCGATGTTGAAGCCACAGAACTTTGTCGATGGCCTGTTTTTGCAACAGGATGGATACCTCAGCCCGAAGTAGCCTTTGCTGATGATCCCCGGGTCGGGATTGTCGGTGGAGGGGACTTGAATCTGATGGAGTATCCATTCCGCACAATATGGAGCACCCAATTGTCCTTTGTGATTTTGTGCCACTCGTCCAGAAGAGTCATGATACTTGCCCCCCACCGGAGCTGGGGGAGGCAAGCTCTCACTGTTTGGTCTGCTGCTTAGCAGAGGAAGTTGATTGCCTGGAGGCCACTCGTCCCCGTCCTGGTCGGCGCGGATGATAGGGGGATCTAGAATTGTGTTGTTGCTACCACCAGTGAGGGGTTTGAACCCTCTTTTGGAATTAGCGCGGTCATAAGGACGGTATCGGTGTCTGAAATCCTTACGTTTCTCCAGGCCCACTGCCTTCAGGATGTCAAGCTCGGAATTCATTCTGGACAT
The DNA here is from genome assembly GCA_963921515.1 of Calotriton arnoldi. Taxonomy (NCBI): domain Eukaryota; kingdom Metazoa; phylum Chordata; class Amphibia; order Caudata; family Salamandridae; genus Calotriton; species Calotriton arnoldi. Next base: position 6,796,725 of record CAWUFW010000003.1, read on the forward strand.
CTCATCGTCGGCATGAGTGCCGAACAGCGAAGTTCCGTTGAAGGGCAGATTCAGAATCCTGCGTTGGGCCTCAGGTTTTAGACTCGCGAGTCTCAGCCAAGAGGAGCGCCTAGCCCAGATGCCATGCGAAAAGCGATGAGCCGTCAGATCGGACGCATCGGCTGCTGCACTTATGACCTGGTTCGCTACGAGTCCTCCTTCCTGTAGGATCTCCTGGAAATCCTGCCGATCTGCTTTTGGCAGTTTGTCCATGAATCTTGAGCGGGAGTCCCATAGTGATCGGTCATATCTTCCTAGGAGTGCAGAGGAGCTAGCAACCTTCATATAGGAGGTAGGAGGCCGAGAAGCTACACATCCTCTTCCAAAGGGAGTCCATTAACTTGCTGTCTTTGTCGGCTGGGACTGTGGAGGAGGACGCCCCTGTGTGCGTTTTTCTTGCTGCCGCCACTATGACTGAGTCCGGTGGAGTGTCAAACCTCAGGAAAAGTGGATTCTGGTCTGGGGCTCTGTGCTTTTTGATAATGTGCGCTGGCTCTGATCCTATTGAAGCAGGAGTGAGAAATATAGGAAGAGCCGGTTCCAGTAGTCCGGGTACCAAGGTAAGTAAAGGTCTAGTAGACGACCTGTGATGGAGGGTTTAAAAAATGATTGAAGCCGAGGTAGTTTTAGACGGCATCTCGATGTTTAGCTTTGCAGCCCCCCTACACAGAACCTCATTGAGCGTGATGATATCGTCCACTGGTGACAAACTGGCAGGAGGGGTGGCAGACGAAGGAGAGGAGTAGTCCTCCACCGAGGTTCTGGATGTGTCTGTAGACCAGGATGGAGATCTGTGTCTACGCTCTTGAGGATTGGGAGTGGTGAGATCTAGCAGGAGACCGCCTATGAGGTGTTCGAGACCGATGTGTCCTTGGAGAAGGAGATTGTTGTAGTCATAGAGATCCCCAAGGGAACCTTGTGGCAGGTGTAGGTGGACGAACCCCTCTGGAAGATGTTCAAGCGGGGGGGAATATGTTTGAGAGTAGTCCGAACCTGGACTGCGCCTTGGCACTCTCCACTCTTTCACACTTCTCAGCCACCTCGGTGAAGGATTAATCGGTGGTGTTGGCTGTTCTTGAGCAGGAGATCCCTCCAGCGTGATCTGCACAATTCTAAGGCTCAGAGAAGATGATGTGCTCTTCGACACAACCGTCTCGGCGTCGGACTATGAGATTCCACTACTTAAATCCCCCTCGAGGTCGAAGGAGCTCTCGACGTCGGTACAGGTGAACCAGCCATTCTCTGTCTCTTTGCAGGTAGAGGCGTGTGAGAGGACAACGGCCTTGACGTCGATCCTTCTCGACATCGATCTTCTTCGCCACGATGTCGGCGATGGTGACGTCAAGCGTCCGCGCCTAGATGGAGGCGAGATTCTCGGTGCAGAGTGTCTATGATTCGCCGTCAGGGGAGTCTTCAACGTCGGTGGAGGCGTTTGACGTCGGCGGAGGAGACCTCGACAGCGACCGCCCATGCCTGTGCAGCAGGGATGACTTCGAAGTTGAGCGTCTGTGATCCATCGGAGGGGAACCTGACCTGGGCTGTCGATGTGGAACAGTCGGCATCGGTCAGTGAGTTATCCACGCTGCTTAAAGTCTAGACTTAGACTTACTTGGTGCCTTGGCTGAAGGGCCTGGGGTTGACCGTGTCGTTGCAGATTGTTCTTTCGACGTTGACCGTGGCAAAGGTCTTCCTGTCCACGATTAGGAAACCGGCGGTGAGCATAGAGGTATGTTCGACGCTGATCTTCTCTCCGTCGACGGCGAAGCAGACCAGTGTCTTCTTTTTTCACCTCTTTTTCTATGCTCAGACTGCACGCGAGAGGAGGGCTCTTTAAAAAACTGTTTGCTACCTTCCAGGCCACTTGTAGATCCTTTTCCTCTCTCCTGCATGGCATGCAGTTTTATCCTTTCCCTGTCCCGAAGAATCCTTCTGGAAAACTGCTGGAAGTAATAACACTTGTCTGGTTTGTGTGAAGATGGCAAACACACAATGCAGACAGAGTGTGGGTCGGATTTAGCCATTTTCTTCCCACACAAAGGACACTTGTTAAACAGGGCTGATATTTTGGACTAAAAAAATATCAGGAAAGTCAGAAGAAAAGTGAAAATAGTACAGCTTGTACTAACAGACGTCGAGTGAAGCAAAAAAATCCAACTTCAAAATATCAATTGACAGAAAGTCAATAACTGACTAGCTCTATGCTCCAGGATCCGCACAGAAGGAGCCGGAAAAAAGAACTGACCTAACCGTCACCTGTGGGGCATGATGGAAGCCTTGACGTCTTAGAGGTCTTAAAGGCACAGCGCCAGTTTTTAATCTGTTTTGTTTCTAATGCAGCTTCTGGGCTAACTGCCTGCTATTACCTTGCCTTTTTCCTTGAAAATAAAGGCTATGTTGAAACAAGTGAAGAGTACACGTTTCTATGTCACAGAAATGTTGAATAGATATGTATTATTTTAAACAAAAAATACAATGCAATTTTGGCATTTTTAGCTTATTTGGTGGTTTAGGTTGCATATATGTGTGTGTGTATATATATGTATAGATACATATATGTATATATATTTATGTATGTTTCACAGGACTAGGTTTTCGATTTGGTTGAACATTCATTGATATATATATGTGTATTTTTTTGTATATGCTCTGGGGTCCGCGCGCAAGGGCGGGACTATTCAGTGCTTACGACTATTGATGAGTTTTCCTTGGAAGAGAACAAATAGTAACATTTTGAACTTGCTGCAAATGAGATTATGAGCACAAAGAGAGTAGGCCAAACCCAACCGAGAATTAATTGGCGGTCACATTACAATGGACGAACACACTTTAGCATGTGTGGTGAATGGGACATATCACCTCAAGCAATAGACTTTACTACAATCTTGATCTCCAAAAAGCTGAAGATGGAATTAACGCACAAGTTACTTACCTTCGGTAACGATATATCTGTAAGAAGCGTTAGTTATAGATTCCTTACCTTAGAATTACCCCCAGGCGTCAGACTGGATCCGGAAAGTTTTCGTTAGCAGTACCTCTGCGCGTTGGAAGGTGGCGTCGGTCGGCTCCGCGTCCGTCGTCGTGGTCGCCGGGATGACGTCGCGGCAGCTACTTAGACGCTGCCCTCGCGCGCTGACGTCAGTTCTGTACACGACTTTCCGCGCCAGAAACGCAGACCCATGCAAGACACTGACCACAAAACTAGGGCCCTGAAGGGATGTCCTTAACCCTAGAAATCAGTTCGCAGAACGGGGAGGATGGGTGGGGCGGTAAGCAATCTATAACTAACTAATGTTTCTTACAGATATATCGTTACCGAAGGTAAGTAACTTGTGCATCTGAAAGAAACACGTTAGTTATAGATTCCTTACCTTAGAATAGATACCCCAGCAATACCAACCCCAGTGGTGGGTCTGCGAACCAAGATCACACCAGAAAGTCCTGGATAACAGAACGGCCAAAGAAGCCATCTCTCTGGACTTGGCTGTCCAGGTAGTAGTGCTTGGTGAACATGTGCAGCGATGCCCACGTAGCTGCCTGACAGATGTCGCTTAGAGGAACTCCCCGTCCCAAAGCAGTGGTGGCTGCCGTCGCCCTGGTGGAATGGGCGCGCAACCCCACTGGAGGCTCCTTTTTAGCCAAAGAGTAACAGGCCTTGATACACAAGACGACCCACCTGGAGATGGTCCGCTTGTGTACAGCCCGACCTTTCTTGGCGCCCACGTAGCCAACAAAGAGTTGGTCATCCACCCGGAATTGTTTTGTGCGGTCTAGGTAAAAAGAGAGCGCACGTTTTGGGTCCAGACGGTGGAGCCTCTCTTCCTCTCTCGAAGGGTGCGGAGGCGGAAAGAAAATGGGCAAAGTGATGGTTTGGCCAATATGAAAAGATGTAACCACCTTTGGAAGAAAGGATGGACGAGTGCGTAGGACAACTTTGTCCGGATGCATCGCCAGAAATGGAGGCTTAGAAGAAAGAGCCTGGAGCTCACTAACCCTTCTAGCAGAAGTGATGGCCACCAGGAAAGCAGTCTTAAGTGTCAAAAGACAAAGAGGACAGTTATGAAGTGGCGCAAAGGGAGCACACATTAAAAAGGTTAAGACCAGGTTCAAGTCCCACTGAGGCATAACGAAAGGAACAGGAGGAAAGAGATGAGTTATGCCTTTCAGGAAACGATTAACAACAGGGGACTTAAAAAGAGAAGGCTGATCAGGAAGCCTGAGAAAGGCAGAAATGGCCGAAAGATAGCCCTTGAGAGTGCCCAGAGCAGAGCCCTGCTGGGCCAAAGTAAGGAGGAACAAGAGGACCTCAGAAAGAGGGGCAGAAAGGGGATCCACAGCCTTTGCTGTGCACCATGCCACAAATTTGTTCCATCGGCAGCCGTATACCGTCTTAGTGGAGGGACGCCTGGCTGCCAAGATGACATCACAGACTTCGGGAGGCAGGTCAAATAACGTCAGCTGCCGCCGCTCAATCTCCACGCAAGGAGGTGGAGGCTGGACAGGTTCGGGTGGAGGACCGTCCCCTGCTGCTGCGACAGAAGATCCTCCCGAAGAGGCAGACGTATCGGAGGATCGATGGCCATACTGAGTAGCTCGGGATACCATACTCTTCGTGCCCAATTCGGAGCCACAAGAATGACTTGGGCCCGGTCGCGCCTGATCTTCTTCAGCACTCTGGGCAGAAGTGGTATAGGTGGAAAGGCGTAAAGAAGACCGCAACTCCACTCGCGACTAAAAGCGTCGCCTAGCGAGTGCCGCCTTGGAAATTCCAACGCGCAGAATTGCTGACATTGCGCGTTCTCTTCGGTGGCGAATAGATCTAACCAAGGCTCTCCCCACTGTTGAAAGAGTCCTTGCGCCACCTCCGAGTGAAGACGCCATTCGTGATCCATCATGCACCTGCGGCTGAGCTCGTCCGCCCTGGCGTTCAGAGAACCTGCCAGGTGTTGAACCACCAGAGATATGCCCTGATGTTCCAGCCATGGGTCCAGGACCCCACCCCGGCCTGTTTGTTGCAGTACCACATGGCGGTGGTGTTGTCCGTGAACACCTGCACTACTCTTCCCCGGACAGAGGGAAGGAATGCCTTGAGTGCAAGACGGATCGCCCGAAGCTCCAGAAGGTTGATGTGGAGCCCGGACTCCGCCGGAGACCAGAGGCCTCTGACCTCCGCCTCTCCCATGTGGCCACCCCATCCCAGAAGGGATGCATCTGTCACCACAGTGTGTTCTGGTTGGGGAAGGGAGAGGGATCTGCCGTTGACCCAATCCTGGTTCGTGAGCCACCACTGCAATCGGACAGGTTCCCCTGATGCTGCGCCCACTGGAACTTCAGGTCCCACTGCAGAGCCCGCATATGCCACCTGGCATGATCGACCAGCAGGATGCAGGAGGCCATGAGTCCCAACAGCCTCAAGGTCTTCCTGATGGAAACCCGGGATAGAGCTGAAAGATCGGAACCATAGCCCGAATATCCTGGACTCGCTGTTCGGGAGGATAAACCCGAAACTGCGTCGTGTCCAGAACCGCTCCGATAAAGAGGAGCTTCTGAGAGGGAATCAGGTGCGACTTCGGCGCATTGATGGAGAACCCCAGCGAATGCAGGAGGTCGGCCGTAGTCTGGATGTGGGAGACGACAGCCTGGGGCGAGCCCGCCTTCAACAGCCAGTCGTCGAGATAGGGGAAGACTGGAACCCCTGATCTGCGCAGATGAGCTGCAACCACCGCCATCACTTTCGTGAACACCCGAGGGGCGCTGGTAAGGCCAAAGGGGAGCACGGTGAACTGAAAATGCTCGGGGCCTACCGTGAACCGCAGGTAACGCCGGTGGGCCGGCAGGACGGGGATGTGAAAATAAGCGTCCTGCAGGTCAAACGCTACCATCCAGTCTCCAGGGTCGAGGGCAGACAAGACCTGAGCCAGGGTCAACATCTTGAACTTCTCCTTCCGGAGGAAGCGATTGACGTTCCTGAGATCCAAGATAGGACGCAGGCCTTTGTCCTTCTTGGGTACCAGAAAGTAGTGGGAATAACAACTACGACCTACTTCTGGGACAGGAACAAGCTCGATGGCTCCCTTGGCCAAGAGAGCTGCAACATCCTGTTGGAGAAGGGACAGGTGATCCTCCGTTATGCGATGGTAGTTGGGTGGCATGGAGGGAGGGGTAGCCTCGAAGGGGAGGGAGTAGCCTCTTCGGACTATTTGCAAAACCCACCTGTCCGACGTGATGGTGCACAAGTGGGGGAGGTGATGGCGAATCCTGCCGCCCACTGGTGTTTGGTGGCCCTGAAATGTCGGACTAGGAGGGCTTGGAGGCTGCGGCAGAGGGGGCGGAGGTGGACTGGCCCGCCCGCTGGCCCCCAGAACCACGGCGTTGGTTCCCACGTCCCCGGCTGTGCTGGGATGAAAAGGTCTGCGCAGGCCTGTGGCTCTGAAGGGAACGTGGTGGGGCACCCCTTCCGTGGCCACGAAAGGGGCGAAAGGCCGACTGTGCAGGACGCAGGGTGGAAAGACCCAAGGACTTGGCCGTAGCCCACGAGTCCTTGAAACGCGTCAATGCACTGTCCGCCTTGTCGCCGAACAGGCGACGGACATCTAAAGGCATGTCCATCAGAGTGTTCTGGACATCCCCCGAAAAGCCAGTCATCCTCAACCAGGCATGGCGTCTGATCGAGACCGACGTAGAAATCGTTCTGCCCAGTGAGTCGGCGGTATCCAGCCCACATCGAATGGCGAACTTGGCTGTGTCTCTCCCTTCAGCAACAGCACGGGAGAGCACGGTCCGGGCCTCCTCCGGACACTGAGGCAGCACTTGCGCCACCGAGTCCCACACAGAGTGGGAATAACGGCCCAAGAGGCATGCAGTGTTCACCGACCGCAGCCCTAAGCTGGAGGAAGAAAACAACTTCTTCCCAAGGTGATCCAGCTTCTTGGATTCCCTATCCGGGGTTGCGGTAGGGAAGGCGCTCTGGGACATTGAGGCTTGGACCACCAAGCTCTCAGGGGAAGGGTGTTGGGAAAGGAACAAGGGGTCGCCCGGAGCCGGGCGGTGGCGTCGGGCAATCATCCTATCCACAGGAGCCCCTGTGGTGGGCTTGGACCAAGTGCCCAAAAGGATGTCCAAGAGGGCTTCATTAAAAGGCAGCAGGGGCTCCGAAGAGCTCGCTGCCGGCTGAAGTACCTCTGTCAGGAGGTTAGTCCTGACTGCCACCGTAGGAAGCTCGAGGTTGAGAGCCTCGGCCGCCCTACGCAATACCACTGCGTAAGAAGCTCCCTCCTCCGTAGCCACGGTAGGAGGAGACAGCATACCAAGGTCTGGCGAGGTGTCCAAACCACTGGCATCCCCCAGCTCCTCTCTCCAGTCCTGTTCCAGTTGTTCTGTTAAAGGGTCACCTGACCCCTCCCAATCCTCCTCCTCGTCCCCTGGGTGCCAATCTGGCCTAAAAGGGACTCCAGGAGTGAACAGGGGCACAAAAACTCCGCTCGGCGCCGGATCTCCGTGTCTTCATCTGGAAGGAGGTCGGGGTCGACGCCGGCCGGGGGGCCGGCCGGTGCCGGGCGCGGTAGTGGTGCCGTCAGAAGCGGCGCCGGTGGAGGTGTAATAAGGTCAACCGGCGCCGATCCGGATCCAGGCCTGGATCCAAGGGGGGCCTGCGACGCCGGGGCCGCCGGCAATGAAGGTCCCAGCCCCCCAGCCGAGTCCGCGGGGCCCGAAGGCGCGCCGGCGGGTTCGGGCCGCCCAAAGATGGCAAGCATCGCCTCGTAGAACGTACGAAGCTGGGCGGGAGTCGCCCAGGGTCCCGGAAAGGGAGGGAAACCCGGAGTCGACTCTTCGGGCTCCGCTTGCTGAGCCGCAGAAGGGGCACCACCCGTGGGCCTCGTCAGGTCACCGACGAGGAGAAGTCGAAGAGCGACGATGCTTCTTCGACTTCTTTTTGTGCTTCGACTTACCCGACCCCGAGTGCGAAGACTTCAATGATTTCGATCCTGAATGGTGGTGGCTCCGCGACCGGTCCCTCGACCTCCCTCTCGACCGGGACCTCGAACGGCGAGGAGCCAACTGTTGGCGTTCAAGCAGCTTTTGGGACCGCTCCCGCAAAGCCTTCGGCGTCAACAACCGGCAGTCGGAGCACGACTTGGGGTCGTGGTCGTGCTCCAGGCAGAAAAGGCACACGTGGTGCGGATCCGTCACCGACATCAGTCGGCTACAGGAACCGCAGGCCTTGAATCCTGGCATCCCTCGTGCACCTTACGGAGTCGGAGACTCGAAAAAGACGTCGACAAAAGTTGAGAAAAAGTTAGTCAAAAAATTACTGAGGTAGCGCTGGCTGGCGCGGAAAAAGAAAGAACTGACGTCAGTGCTCGAGGGCGGCGTCTAAGTAGCTGCCGAAACGTCATCCCGGCGACCACGACGCCGACGACGGACGCAGAGCCGACCGACGCCACCTTCCGACGCGCAGAGGTACTGCTAACGAAAACTTTCCGGATCCAGTCTGATGCCTGGGGATAATTCTAAGGTAAGGAATCTATAACTAACGTGTTTCTTCCAGATAATTATCCTACATTTTTAACAGGAGATAAATTAAGAAGTCGGGATTAAATAAATTATCTGTGCCTCTTACCAACAACAGCTTTACTTTGGTTAAATTGGAGGCATCTGTTTGATGACAAGAATAAAAGCCAGCAATATCATTAGCCTATGAATGAAAAAGAATGAGATAAGTGCCCAGTGGATGGAAATTAATATTATTATTAAGTAACAAAGATAAAAATGTGGCAGTTTGTCTAAAACCATCAAAGAGTTGATTTGGGAGGCAAAATTAGCCTACCAGAATTTGGCAAGCCAGCGCGAGTACGAAATTCTTAAACAATGGCAGGGATGACTCAGATCCTCGACACGGCGATTAGATGGCGTAACAAAAGGTCACTATCCAAAGGTATCAAAAGTGACAAAGAGTCCTAGAACAAAAGAGTACAAAAAAGTGATGTACGGAATGCATGAATCTCCGCCACTGATACCCAACTAGGGCCTCATTCCCAGGCCATCATTATTTTGTTCACTATTCCACCTCAGTTTGGACCCAGCCATATGCAAATCAGTCTTGACTCTGCTCCAAAAGGAAAAGCACTGCCAGGCCAGGCCCTCCCTGAACCGAAACACAATCAACCCAAGACAGATTTCACCCTGGACTGTTGTGCTCGTGCTAGGCATATATGAGGGTTGTATCATCTACTCATCTTTGTATTCTGTGAAGCAGTTATATCCCCATGCACTGTTCTGGTGTTTTTTCCATCTTGTGCAGAAAGAGAAGTACAGTTAAATATGTTGCCTAAAAATGCAGCACAGCAGAATGTACAGAACATCAAGCTGATTCCAGACGAGAGCCATGTTACCAAAAATAGCATGGACAAGAAGTTGGAAGTAGGACCCGAGGGCATAGGGACATTTGGGATGGTCACTAGGACATATAAACATAGCGTGTGAGTATGGCATAGAGAGAGCGTCCACCATATAACAGTGCTTAGAGATCGGGTTGCAGGTATACCACAAATGGTGCCAAAGCGGCATAAGTGCAGCAAACTTCAATGTCTCCCAGTTTCCACAGAAAATGAAGCATTAGTTTTTAAGGGTTTTTACATGTTTTAACAGAAAAACAGAAACCCTAACAATTATTGATGTCTTAACATCTTAACAACACCCCTCAGTCATTGGGTGAGGATCTTCTTGATAATCGCAGGACATGTGGAAAGGGCTTTGTATAGTGGAGCAACAGGGCCAGGAGAATAGGAGTAGCACATCACTAACAAACGATTGAACAGTCCAGAGTGGTCAATGGTCCACTGGCCATGCCAGTGTAATGTACATAGAAAAGAACTTGGTTGAAGCATAGCAGAGCCTGATCCATATTTCTGTGCTTCTTGTGTTGATACCCTGAGAATTTACCATTTAAGTAAAGAAGGCACCAAACAAAATCCTGTCTTGTCAGTATCACTGGAGAGAATTTCTGTTTTGAGGCTTTGATGCTGAAAACTGAAGTGTTGAGATGCTCAACTACAGAGATACCAACAATACTTGCTTAGTCCAAGTTGAAAATATATTTGCCTTAGACAGAGTGGATATGGCACTGCCTGCTGCGATAAGTTACACTTAGATGGCCTGTAACCCTGCGTGACACTGCTCCGAAATAAGCGCCAGAAACCTAATGTCTGATTGCCTGGCATGAATGGACCTCACTGCCACTGAATATTGTCATGCCAGTTGTAGATGGAAACATCTGGGGCCATATTATACATGGGGCGCAATCCAGGAAAATGCACCGCATTATGGTGAATGCGCTGCCCCCAGGGCAGCCACAAACTCGCGCTGCCCCCAGGGAAGCGCATTTAGTTGAAAAAAGGAGCGGCTGCTTTAAAGCCGCTCTGTGTTTTCGCAGTGTAGGCACCAACCCGCCTGCACTTTTAAAGGGGATTAGAGATCCCCTTGCAGCTGGGAGCAGCAAGGGGATGTTTGGGGGGTGGGGGTGGGGGGTCTATGGGACTCCCTTTCCCTCCACCAGAGGGCTGCTCTCAGGTGGAGCACTGTCAGTGCGCCTCCGGAGGGCTTCTTTGCCTCTGCGCCCGCGTCTGTAATATGGCACGGGCGCAGAGGTAAAGGGATTCCCTCATTTGCATGGGGCACGCCCCCATGCAAATGAGAGAATTTCCCCTGTGCACTAGCGCTATCGGTATTACAGAAGGACTCGTCTGTGGCCCCTTCTGGCATACCAAAGTGCCCGGGTGTCGCGCAAAGCAGGTGCAAACGCCCGCTGCGCCCCCGGGGCACCTTGTGTAATACGGACCCTGACATCTTTAACAGAATTATGATCAAAATAGCTGAAAATAGTACAGTTTCTAATTCCACAGTCGGCAGCTCAGGCAACATTCAGCCCTTTTTACTCTGGAACATTTCCCTCATACATAGTACGCTTGAACACTGAACACATGCCAAACACACAAAAAGGTTTAAAAAATAAGAGCATTGCCAAACGTCATACTTGAAATTCGGCAAAGAAAACGCAGAAAAAAGATGATATGTAGGCCTTACGAACAATACTCGGTCTGCATTAAAAAAACTACCCAGCATCGATAGGAGGGTTTGTGCAACTCGAGATAATAACTAAAAAAGTCAAAAGAATTCAACAGAAATGCAAGAAAAGCACTCACTCTAACTGCCCCAGCTATCACCTGTGCCTTTTCTGAGAGAAAGAAAAAACTTCAAAGGAGGCAAGTTCGAAGGAGGCGTGCGTGGTGAGAATGAAGAATGAGAAAGGGGTAATTATGATTGGGGACTAAAGAAGATTCCACCTTCACTCTGCGCCATCCGTCCCTTTGTTTTTGGTTCAGGGTGCCAATTGTTTCCAACACACCTGCATAACAAAACAAAAAAAACTCACCTCTCTGCCTGCTGCTGTTGGGCCGCCTCTCTTGCAAGTTCTGATGGTGGAAACTGGACAAAAAGGTCTCCTGCTCGGCTGATGAGGGTCTCGTAGGGCAGGTCCTGTGGAATCTGCGACAGAAGGTGGTGGACGGATGCCATGTCACATTCACTTTCCAGAACTTCCTCCTCCCGGTACAGGACAATCTGTGGTAACACAAGGAGCAAACAACTTAGTGCAGAATTCCAACAAAAGAATATGCGGGAGAGCAGCATTCAACCCCAAACCTTCACACCTTAAGCCACAGAACAGGTAAACAGCACCAGGATCAAACTCAAAACCAAGTGCTCATACATCAGGCCGCTGACAGGGGACGCTTCATAAAGAAAGCCACTGAAAAGGCACACTACATCAGAAAACAACATCTTATAACAAAGACTTCAAAAGTGTAAGCCAAAGAAAGTTATTCTACACCAGGAACAAGCAACAATGAATCAATCATGTGGTTCATGCATCTTCAACTAAACTTGCTATATATAATACAAAGAAAGTTAAAACACCAAGGTCAACACTTTTTAGTCTGAGCTGTCACTAGGTAGGGTACAGAGAAGGTGTGCTCTGCACCAAGAACAAGCTTGCCAGCACTGTGCATTACTAATGTAGGCCATAGACCATCTAGGGACACAGTGAATAATGTGAGCCACAGACAAGGCACACTACACCACAAACAAGCATTTCTAAACCAAATGTTTATACAACTGGTCATGGAAAAAAGTCAGGCCCAAGCATTTCACAATCAAACATTTATGCCATGGACCACATAAATGATTAAGATGGAACACAAATGAACAAGATGGAAAACAGGGCCGGCACCAATGAGCCCACAGTGGGGTTACAATATTCAAAAGAGGCTGCAGTATTGCTTTATGAAATCCATACTATTTGTTGAAAAACTTTACATAGAAGGCATATAGGCCAGATGAATTTAATAAATCAGAAATTAATTTCAGCAAACAAATAAGGCAAGAAAATCTGCACAAACAATTTTAAAGTCCCACCTTTAAGAAGAAAGTGGTGCCCTTAAAAACTGAAAAAATATTTTTCAGTGAAGGTTCTCTTCCAGTTCAGTCCAATAGGTCAGTCATTTCAAGATTGATATCAGCCTACATTATGTATGCTATTAAATCACCAATCTGAAAAAAATATGAATGCTTGGAGTCCGAGGCACCCATTCCACCACCTCCTCTATTAGAATCTGAGACATGAAGAAAAAAAACTTTAATATTAATAGAGTCGATCTGCTTTAATTTTCTACGGTAGGTTCTCTCAGGAGCAGAGGCTTTCACCTTATATTGTCCACCCCTTGACTGGACAACCCGTCAGTCCATTAGAGGTGATCCATGCCTTTGCCATGTTGTTTGACAGTACAGCTGAGGCTCTAGTGGTTAGAGTGCATCCAGAGGGTACCTCCACCCGAAGCCTTGAGTGGCTACTGTCCCCTCATACCAGCTAAGGGAAGTCTGATAGATGGTGGCAGAGGAATCTAGTCAGCATGCACAGGCTTCTAAAACAGACTCCGGTTTTGTTTAGGAACCACCACCTTTCTCAAGTAAAATCCAATTGGCCCTCTATAATTGAAGTCCAAGCATTCCTAATAGTGGGTGGTGTGCAGTGATATGTTATATGTGCATTTGGTGTGTGTGGTGGTGGAACAGGAGACAGATGAGTGAATGGTGTTATGGTAGCCACAGCTTGTAAGACTACACGGATCACACCGGTATGGGGGCCGCTGGACAGTAGGAGGGTCCACTGTACTCCCCTCCCCCTCCTCAGACTACAGATTCCCCACTACTCGGAAAACCTCCAAGTGATCTGAGGTTGAAACGCCGTAGACTATAAGACGCCACAGACTTTCACCGGGACTCCTTCTATACAAATAAATCCAGGAGACTATCGTCATACGTCTTTTCTTCTTATTTTGATACACTTTTTCACATTTTATTCACATGAGCAATCATACACAAGCTCGAGTACATCATATCAATTGTTTATTCTTGGTTTTAATGGACTGTCTGAATAAACTGCACTTAATACAACTAACTTACGGTTGGTTCTTGTATATATACCATAGTCTTTGGTAGGTAAAAAAAAAAAACAGATAACCTTCTTCTGTAACAAAGCAACATTGTGGTGCTCTACAGAATCCACATTATTTGAGCAAATATTTAATTGAATTAAGTCTACTGTAATGAAATGGGCTTGGGAACACTTCCCGAATGAACAATGACAAAAGCCCTTTTACCCTTGCTAAAGACCCAAAGGCTACAAAATCTTTTCTTAAAACAATGCAAATCTGTGACCTGATAAACTCCATTTCCCTACACAATCCCTTGAGAGCCGACGTCCCATATATCCAATGTGGCAAGAAGAAAGGGACCTAATGATCTTTTAAACAGTATGCCTGTGGTTTAGAGCTCAGTCTGGAAAACCATGCAGTGGACTTTAAGCCTCCACCCGGAAACAAAATGTGGACAAGAGGTTTACAGTCAGTGAGCAACTTGAACTTTTTTTCCCCAGATGAAAAATTGCAAATGATTGAGTGCCCAAACACAGGACAAATGTTCCCTCTCATGACGGCATATCTCCGTGCCATCAAATTAAAGGTCCTGGAGGCACAGGGTACTACTACCTGTTCTTCGCTCCCATGTTTTTTTTTTAACAAGACAGCTCCTAAGTCACATGAGCTGGCACCCACTGGGATGGTGCACAGTCTTTTATACAAAACAGTTTCAAAACTGGAACGCTAGCAATTTTAACCTTTACAGCTTTCAATACTATTTGCTGATCTTTTCTCCACATAAAATATTCAGCTTTTCTTAGTAGTTTGCACAAGGGTTCCATGAGAGTTGCAAAGCTTTCTATAAATTTATACTAGTATTCACACAACACCGTGAACATCTTGGTTTGTGGGTGGTGGCGCATTTTGGATATCCTTAACCAGGTAGGATTTTGTTACTAAACCTTGTGCAGAAACCGAGTGTCCTAAGTACTCCACATGCTGTTTGAATAACTTACATTTTTCAGACACAAAGTCAGACCTTTCATCAGTAACCTTGAGCAAACTTCATACACAGCTTAATGCTGTTCTTCATTTTTGGTGAAGACAAAAATGTCACCCTTGAAGCATTTGGCATTTTTGTTCGTGCCTTTGAAGAAGTGAAACATGAGAACCTGAAACATGGATGCTAGTGCTGCTTGTCCTAACGGCATCCTACAGTATCGAAATAGTGTAAACGGTGGGAGGAAGGCAGGGAGAGACTGACTTCTCTGCATGTTCAACCTGATGAAAGGCTTGTCTGAGATCAAAGGTGGAAAATACCATGGCGCTCTCCAGGAGCACAAGTAGTTTTTATTGTAGGTAAGGGATGGCTAAAATTAAAAAATAAAGCATCTAGGGCACGAAAATCAACAGATGCAAGCTGCCATCCTTTTTGGCCAAGACTATAGTGGAGACCCAATCCAAAGATTTGGTTTTCTCTACGAGCATATCTTTCTTGAGCTCATATAAATGTTTTTGTAGATTACCCTTCACAGAAAGAGGTACAGCCCCTTAACTTTTGCTTGACTAGGTGGCTTCCTTCTCGGAGCTTAAAGCAGTGAAAGTATCCTTTGGGCTCATCCACTTTGTTGTTGAAAACTTGTGGAAGTGCTTGGATGTTCTGAAGTCCTGGGTCAGATTAGTGGATTGCTATTACTGGTTCAGTAGTACAGGGATTAAAGATAATTTGGAGTAAATTCTTATCTTTCCATTCAAGGACACATACCCCTTTATGAGGTTAATTGTACCTGTGTGGTTCTTGAAGACTACAATGCAGGAGAAATAGCCTATATGTCTATTTTCCGACCATCAAAGATGACAGCCTTGATGTCAGGTCTCAAGAAACCCAACTTGGACCCATCCGAGCCCAAAATCTATCGACCCATTTCCTTGCTACCTGTTCCCACCAAGATTTTGGAAAAACACCTAAATGCTCAGCTAAGCACATACACTGAGCAACAGCATTTGCTTGACCCCTCCCAATACGGATTTAGGGCAGGCCACATATCTGAGACTGCATTAACAGCTGCAGAAAACAACATTCGTACCCAAGTTGATGCTGGACACACTACATTGCTGATACTGTTAGACCTATCAGTGGCCTTCGACATCTCCTCGGCAAGGCTGAATGATTGTCTTCAGGAAATCGGGGTGCCAGACTCTGCCTTAGCACTCTTGATTTCATTCCTTACAGACAGGTCACAGAAAGTAAAGATGGCAAATTCTATTCTGATCCTATATATACTTTCTGTGGAGTCCCGCAAGGCTTTTCCTTAAGTCCCACCCTGTTCAATATATATGGTTCTCCCCTGGCCAAGGTGATTCGAGCCTTTGGGTTGGAGGCCCTATCTTATGCTGACGACACACAAATAATTGTGTCCATTACAAAAAATTTAGAGGCTTCAGCAGCTAATTTTAACAGCTGCAGGCACGTTGTTGCCTCCTGGATGTCAAGCAACTTTCTCCGACTTAATGGGGACCAAAACGAGGTTCTGGTCTTCCGCCACTAACAAAATATATGGACCCACTCATGGTGGCCAGAAATGCTTGGATCATGCCCTCACCCTGTTGCTTCGGCAAAGAATCTTGGGGTCATAATTGACAACAAGCTTTCTTTCGACCCTCAGGTGAACAGAACGGTATCATCCTGTTTTTGGGTTATTAGGACCCTGAGGAAGATCTTTCCTTCTTTAGCTCTTCCATCGCGGAAACGCGCAGCGGTTGCCCTGATCCTGCCCAGATTGGATCATTGCAATGCCATTTATCTGGACATTAACAAGAGATCCATTCATAAGTTGCAGCTTGTCCTGAATGCTGCAGCAAGACTGATTTTTAGATCTTCCGAAATTTCGTTCGATCTCCCCTGCCATTCGAAAATTGCATTGGCTTTCTGTTGAAAAACAAATTCTGTTTAAGGCCCTATGTATTGTTCATAAGGCACTTTTTAACCTTGGTCCAGAAGGCATAAAACACCTGTTCCAGCACTATGTCCCTGTCAGACAGCTGCGTTCTGCCAACAAGAACTGGCTGGTAGTACCCAGGTTCAGAAAGGCAAAGTGGGGAGGAACGCCTTTGCTGTGGCCACATCCAAACTCTGGAACACCCTACCTATATCAATCTCTTGTCTAGAGTCACATCCCCTCTTTCGTAAATCATTAAAGACCTGGCTTTTTGCCCTTTAATCTTTCAAAGTATTGATATCTACCTTTCCCTGACCTGGCTTCCGCTATCAGCGCCTTGACGCCTTTGGGCATTGTTCGCGCTCTACAAGTTGATTATTCATTCAGGTGCAAGTAGAGTAGTCACTTTTTTCCCAATACAGATTCAAAACATCCCTTAATGAGAATCTTCAACGGGGAATCGCAGCCTGCCATAAGAGTTCATTTTTCCTGCAGAATTGGAGCCTATGCCTGGATGGCTTGTCTGGACTGTCCTTTACGCTATTCACATTTTGAACCAAATGCATCATATTGTCAGCCTTGCCGCTAAGACTTATTGCCATTAGAGCCCAGTACTACTGGGCTCTAATGGCAATAAAGAAAGACTTTGAAAAAGACTCAAATCCTCCCATGAATAGAGGACCTGTTCTAAAGAATCTCCAAAAGAGAAGACTTTGAGGCCTCCGGAACTGCCAAAACCCAACACTCGAAGACACCACTGCACCCGTCGCCTTTGGCCCGAGTTAAAGTGGGTCACCAGTACCAACAAGGTTCCCCAGCCCCCCTCCCCCCAGGAGCTAGAGTCTTTTGTGGTTTCATCCCTCCTGGACTCCCCGACGTTGCATGCAGCCTCTGCACGCAGGCCCCCTCAACCGCAACTACAGCAGTAAGGAAAAACCGATGCCGAAGGACACCCCTGCATCCATCGCCCCTGGGCCTTGGAGAAGTGGCACTAAACACTTAAAGAGGGGGGGACGGGGAGCGATTAAAGAAAAAGTAGGTCCAGTACCAGTGCTCCCAAAGATATACATGTACTCACTAGTTGGTAACTGTTCCTATAGAGGAGAACTGTAACCTATTTGGTTACATGAAACAAATGTAGATGGTCTCTATGTGTGTTACTAGTCTGATGAAGATGGGGAATTTCTCCTTTAGAAAATAGTGCCCTCACACACTCTTGCGAGTGTCATGCTTCATCATCGGGCGTTGCTCCTCGTGGGGGTGGCGCTGCTGTCCTCCACGGGCCCCGCAAGAGGGCTCTTTATCGGAGATCTTTTAAGAGATGCCTCAGTTGTGCATGTGGGTGTGTGGGCCTAAAAAAGAATTGTGGTGCTGGTGTATTAAAATTAACCCACTGGTACCTTGAAATGAGTTTTATTCGTAGGTCCGTGGGGTAAAAAGTAAAAAACAAGTTTTGGGAGACTAGGGCACCTCTTGTTAACAAATATGGTAGAGGTATTACTCTGCTGCTCTCAGTACCCGTGAGTGTTTATAAAAGTGAAGCCTGGTCGACATGTTTCGCGCTGGAACGGGGGTCCCTAGTGGATCCCGGTGCGCTTCGTCAGGACCGTGTGATGTGAATTAGTGCATTAAAATGATAAAAATAGAAGCAGGGAACTAGATCCCTATAATCCTATGGTACCTCTATTAAGGCTCTGCTTGAGTTATAGTACTCAAAGGAACACTTCAATGGTGTCCCTGTTATTTACCTAGAGGGAAAAAGACCAAACAACAACAGACATAGTGAACAGACAATTAGAGACATACAAAAATCTCAGTGAATCAAATTGTATCCACATTAAACTTTGTTGAGGCAGCTGCATATGAATCACAACATGCAATTCGTTTCGATCGACACGTGCCTGTGTTCCTAATTATCATACGGCCACCTGAACATATGTAGTGACAGTGCACACTGTCTATATTGGTGGGTCATTCGGAGGTCTCATGCGTTGGCCTCTCGTTATCTGTACACGTTATGCTTTTACCAAGATGCATAACTAGTACTAGATCGTTTCAGTACTGATAGCTCATCTTTTTAAAAAAAAATATATACCCACACGCACGATGGTGAGTGACACGCTAAAACAGGGTGTGGTAGCCCTTGTGCTAAACACAAAAACACTGTGAGCAAAATGTAACGTGACATGATAAGCCTGTGAGGAAGTGGACACATAATGGCATCATTGGTAACGTCACTGTTTTTACCCCTTCGTATGGATGGAGTGCCTCAACGGCAGATCCCAGCGGTTATGAGGAGGGGTCTCTATTGGATTAAGAACATCCGTAAGTTTGATGGCGTGCAATAACATACCTGGATGTGATGAGGGTCAGCAGAGTAATACTCACAGCTGCGCCCCTTCGCAGTAGCTTTTTTGCCTACCCTGCCGTTTGGAAAATGCCGGAGGAGAAGAGGCGTACTGCCGGTCAGTTTAAACTCTTTGCAAAGCGGCAAACACGTAGCCGCGTTCGGGGGCGTGGTGACGTTCATGAGAGATGGCGTGATTAGGAAAACTATCACGTAAATGTGTTGTACGTGGGGCGGCCATCTTGGGGTGGTTTCGTGAGTGCTCCCAGATGAATAATACGCTAAATCTCCTCACTTCCCAAACCGCCATGGCTAGGACCTTCGCTATATACATATTTGTAATGCCCGTAATAGTTGTGTTGATACAACTATGTTGACAGGTGTGAATTAATGGCAGAATGGACAACTGGTCGTATTTTCCAGTGAAGGCAGTGTGTTTTAATATCGTGAAAAAGATGAATCACGTTATTAATAGGTCATGTATTATAATAAGTATTGCTACCAAAATTGAAATACTCTCATTCTAGATCTCTGAATTAGCGCACTAAGTGCTCGAAATGATGATATTACTATGGGGACTCCCCCAAGTTTTTGGTCAATGGTCTGAGGGCTACAGTGTCTCATGACTATATCGGTGTAGTCGTTTATCGCCATGTGGATCTATGCAGGACGAGAGAGAACGGAAATTAACCGTCGTGGTCTTAGCCTCTCTTCTGGACAGGGTTGTTAAAAAATAGGTATGGTTCCCGTATATGGCTGACTTCCTGTCGTGCACTACCTAGTTAATTCTGCCCAAGGTATATCATCATTCAGCCCCAGTGTGTTACATTTGAGTCTGAATACCCATCGTTGCTCTTGTCTGAATAGAGTACTTTGAGTCCAGTTGGAATTGGATTCGATGATAGTCCACCTTAGGCTTGTCGGTGCGTGGTTCATCTCCAGGAAGTGACTCAGTAACTTGGTACTTGTTTTTTTGCACCGTATCGTGCTTTTATGTTCACCTATGCGGATTTTCACAGGTCTTGTTGTCATCCCTACGTATTGCATGTTACACTGGCATGTTATCAGATATACACAGTTTTTTGTGTTACAGTTTGTGTGTCGTTTTTGAATCCATGGTCTGGCCAGACCAAGGTCTATTTGTTTGGTGGCTCCTGTTAGAGGACATACGGAACATGACCCGCACGGGTAATGGCCCTCTACTGGCGGCAGTGTCCATAGGGATGGTTGTACGGGAACAATTGCTTTGGGGCGGGTGTGGACCAGGAGGTCCTTGAAATTCTGCGTTCGTTTAAACGAAAAGAGTGGCGGTGGCCCAGGTCGGAAATCACCAGTTTCTAAGATGCTCCAATGTTTCTTGATCCCTTTTTGGATTCTATTGGAGCTGGGGGTGAATGTGGTTACACACGTTAGTGCATCTGTTTGATGTTTTTCTCTCACCTCCAATAGGGCATCCCTGTGATTGTTCCTTGCTCGTTTTTTCGCTTGGCGTATCGTCCTCGTAGGGTAGTTCCGTGCCGAAAGATTGTTACCCAGAATGGTGGACTGTTTTTCAAACTCACAGAGTGTTGCAGTTACGTCTTAAACGTAAAAATTGTCCTACAGGGAGATTGTCTCTTAGTGCCTTGGGATGATGGCTCTCGTATATCAGAAGGCTGTTCCGATCTGTAGGTTTTTTGAAATTGGTCGTGAGTAAGGTTCCTTCATGTAGGGTGATCCACAGGTCCAGGAAGGCGACGCTCTTTGGACGTAGTCCTTGTGAATTTGAGAAAAGGATATAGAGTATTCAGCCATTAGCAGAATGTTATGCATAGGTCTTCGTCTCCTTTCCAGAAGAGCAAGATATCATCGATATAGCGCCGCCATGTCATTATGTTCTCTTTGTATGGGTTGGTGTCCTCCAGAATGTATTTGTCTTCGAAGTTAGCCATGTACATACATGCTAGACTTGGAGCGAACGTGCTTCCCATACTGGTTCCTTGGATTTGGTGGTACAATTGATGTTGGAACGCGAAAAAGTTTTCTTTCAGGGCCAGAGATGCACACTCACAAATGAAAGAAACCGGTGTGTCATGTGGCCAAGGATGAATTCTCTGGAGCATCGTTTCCATGACCTCCAGGGTGGCGTCTTGGGGGATATTAGTATACAATGCTTCAACGTCTAAAGTGACGAGAAGGGTTATTGATTCTGGTTCTGCAAAGTTTTCAATGAGATTGAGGACTTCTGTGGTGTCCCTCAAGTACGTCGGAGTTTCCGTGACTATGGGGCGTAGAAAAAAATCACAAAATTTACTCAGTGGCTCTATTAATGAGTCGATGCCCGATACTATCGGGCGTCCTGGGGGCGGGGTAATACCCTTGTGATTTTCGGTAATGTGTAAAAGTATGGAGTCCGTGGGTCTTCATTGATCAAGAATGCTGCTTCCTGGGATGTAATCCAATCTTCACTTTCAGCCTCAGACACCAGACTCCTGATCCTCGTGGTCAGTCTTACTGTAGGATCTTCTGCAATGGGTAGGTAATACATGGTGTTTGTCAGTTGGCGACGGCACTCTGCATCATATGTGTCGATATCTTGGATCACAATGGCACCGCCTTTGTCGGCTGGCTTGAAAATGATTGCTGCGTCTTCCGTCAGTTTTTTGAGAAGTGTTCTTTCTTCCTTGGTTAGGTTGTCAAAGGTGCGTCGTTGTGGTTGGTTAGTGACTTCCTTCAAGACTGCCTGCTCAAACGTGAGCACTTCGTTGGGGGGTCACGGCTACCGTCGGTGTGAAATTCGATTTTTTCTTCAACCCGGTACCTCTGGTCGTGGTCTCTGGTCTATCTTGAAAGAAGGCCTTCAATCTGACCTTCCTGAAAAATTTATGGAGTTCCTGATGTAATCTGAAAGTGTCGTCACAGGGTGTCGGGACAAAACCCAATCCCTTCTCCAAGAGGTCGGATTCGTCTTTTGACAGTGACAAATGATCCTGAGGAGCAAGACGTCAGGACCGAAACGTTAGTGGTTAACCTGTCCTCCAGGTCACTGTCAAAAGACGAATCCGACCTCTTGGAGAAGGGATTGGGTTTTGTCCCGACACCCTGTGACGACACTTTCAGATTACATCAGGAACTCCATCAATTTTTCAGGAAGGTCAGATTGAAGCCTTCTTTCAAGATAGACCAGAGACCACGACCAGAGGTACCGGGTTGAAGAAAAAATCGAATTTCACACCGACGGTAGCCGTGACCCCCAACAAAGTGCTCACGTTTGAGCAGGCAGTCTTGAAGGAAGTCACTAACCAACCACAACGACGCACCTTTGACAACCTAACCAAGGAAGAAAGAACACTTCTCAAAAAACTGACGGAAGACGCAGCAATCATTTTCAAGCCAACCGACAAAGGCGGTGCCATTGTGATCCAAGACATCGACACATATGATGCAGAGTGCCGTCGCCAACTGACAAACACCATGTATTACCTACCCATTGCAGAAGATCCTACAGCAAGACTGACCACGAAGATCAGGAGTCTGGTGTCTGAGGCTGAAAGTGAAGATTGGATTATATCCCAGGAAGCAGCATTCTTGATCAATGAAGACCCACGGACTCCATACTTTACACATTACCGAAAATACACAAGGGTATTACCCGCCCTAGGACGCCCGATAGTATCGGGCATCGACTCATTACTAGAGCCACTGAGTAAATTTTGTGATTTTTTCACGCCCCATAGTCACGGAAACTCCGACGTACTTGAGGACACCACAGAAGTCCTCAATCTCATTGAAAACTTTGCAGAACCAGAATCAATAACCCTTCCGTCACTTTAGACGTTGAAGCATTATATACTAATATCCCCAAGACGCCACCCTGGAGGTCACGGAAACGATGCTCCAGAGAATTCATCCTTGGCCACATGACACACCGGTCTCTTTCATTTGTGAGTGTGCATCTCTGGCCCTGAAAGAAAACTTTTCGCGTTCAACATCAATTGTACCACCAAATCCAAGGAACCAGTATGGGAAGCACGTTCGCTCCAAGTCTAGCATGTATGTATGTACATGGCTAACTTCGAAGACAAATACATTCTGGAGGACACCAACCCATACAAAAAGAACATAATGACATGGCGGCGCTATATCGATGATATCTTGCTCTTCTGGAAAGGAGACGAAGACCTATGCATAACATTCTGCGAATGGCTGAATACTCTAGATCCTTTTCTCAAATTCACAAGGACTACGTCCAAAGAGAGCGTCGCCTTCCTGGACCTGTGGATCACCCTACATGAAGGAACCTTACTCGCGACCAATTTAAAAAAAACTACAGATCGGAACAGCCTTCTAATATACGAGAGCCATCATCCCAAGGCACTAAGAGACAATCTCCCTGTAGGACAATTTTTACGTTTAAGACGTAACTGCAACACTCTGTGAGTTTGAAAACAGTCCACCATTCTGGCTAACAATCTTTCGGCACGGAACTACCCTACGAGGACGATACGCAGCGTAAAAACGAGCAAGGAACAATCACAGGATGCCCTATTGAGGTGAGAGAAAACATCAAACAGATGCACTAACGTGTGTAACCACATTCACCCCCAGCTCAATAGAATCCAAAAGTGATCAAGAAACATTGGAGCATCTTAGAAACTGGTGATTTCCGACCTGGGCCACCGCCACTCTTTTCGTTTAAACGAACGCAGAATTTCAAGGACCTCCTGGTCCACACCCGCCCCAAAGCAAGTGTTCCGTACAACCAACCCTATGGACACTGCCACCAGTAGAGGGCCATTACCCGTGCGGTCATGTTCCGTATGTCCTCAACAGGAGCCACCAAACAAATAGACCTTGGTCTGGCCAGACCATGGATTCAAGACGACACTACAAACTGTAACACAAAAACTGTGTATATCTGATAACATGCCCGTGTAACATGCAATACGTAGGGATGACAACAAGACCTGTGAAAATCCGCATAGTGAACATAAAAGCACGATACGGTGCAAAAACAAGTACCAAGTTACTGAGTCACTTCTGGAGATGAACCACGCACCGACAAGCCTAAGGTGGACTATCATCGAATCCAATTCCAACTGGACTCAAAGTACTCTATTCAGACAAGAGCAACGATGGGTATTCAGACTCAAATGTAACACACGGAGGCTGAATGATGATATACCTTGGGCAGAATTAACTAGGTAGTGCACGACAGGAAGTCAGCCATATACGGAACCATACCTATTTTTTAACAGCACTGTCCAGAAGAGAGGCTAAGACCACGACGGTTAATTTCCGTTCTCTCTGGTCCTGCATAGATCCACATGGCGATAAACGACTACACCGATATAGTCATGAGACACAGTAGCCCTCAGACCATTGACCAAAAACTAGGGGGAGTCCCCATAGTAATATCATCATTTCGAGCACTTAGTGCGCTAATTCAGAGATCTAGAATAAGCGTATTTCAATTTTGGTAGCAATACTTATTATAATACATGACCTATTAATAACGTGATTCATCTTTTTCACGATATTAAAACACACTGCCTTCACTGGAAAATACGACCGGTTGTCCATTCTGCCATTAATTCACACCTGTCAACATAGTTATATCAACACAACTATTACGGGCATTACAAATATGTATATAGCGAAGGTCCTAGCCATGGCGGTTTGGGAAGTGAGGAGATTTAGCGTATTATTCATCTGGGAGCACTCACGAACCACCCCAAGATGGCCGTCCCACGCACAACACATTTACGTGCTAGTTTTCCTAATCACGCCATCTCTCATGAACGTCACCACGCCCCCGAACGCGGCTACGTTATTGGCGCTTTGCAAAGAGTTTAAACTGACAGGCAGTACGCCTCTTCTCCTCTGGCATTTTCCAAACGGCAGGGTAGGCAAAAAAGCTACTGCGAAGGGGCGCATCTGTGAGTATTACTCTGCTGACCCTCATCACATCCAGGTATGTTATTGCACGCCATCAAACTTACGGATGTTCTTAATCCAATAGAGACCCCTCCTCATAACCGCTGGGATCTGCCGTTGAGGCACTCCATCCATACGAAGGGGTAAAAACAGTGACGTTACCAATGATGCCATTATGTGTCCACTTCCTCACAGGCTTATCATGTCACGTTACATTTTGCTCACAGTGTTTTTGTGTTTAGCACATAACGGGTGTTACAGTCCTATCCCGATGCACAAAGGCTACCAAACCCTGTTTTAGCGTGTCACTCACTATCGTGCATGTGGGTATATTTTTTTTTTTAAAAGATGAGCTATCAGTACTGAAACGATCTCGTACTAGTTATGCATCTTGGTAAAAGCATAACGTGTACAGATAACGAGAGGCCAACGCATGAGACCTCCGAATGACCCACCAATATAGACAGCGTGCACTGTCACTACATTTGTTCAGGTGGCCGTATGATAATTAGGAACACAGGCACGTGTCGATCGAAACGAATTGCATGTTGTGATTCATATGCAGCTGCCTCAACAAAGTTTAATGTGGATACAATTTGATTCACTGAGATTTTTGTATGTCTCTAATTGTCTGTTCACTATGTCTGTTGTTGTTTGGTCTTTTCCCTCTAGGTAAATAACAGGGACACCATTGAAGTGTTCCTTTGAGTACTATAACTCAAGCAGAGCCTTAATAGAGGTACCATAGGATTATAGGGATCTAGTTCCCTGCTTCTATTTTTATCATTTTAATGCACTAATTCACATCACACGGTCCTGACGAAGCGCACCGGGATCCACTAGGGACCCCCGTTCCAGCGCGAAACATGTCGACCAGGCTTCACTTTTATAAACACTCACGGGTACTGAGAGCAGCAGAGTAATACCTCGACCTCTACCATATTTGTTAACAAGAGGTGCCCTAGTCTCCCAAAACTTGTTTTTTACTTTTTACCCCACGGACCTACGAATAAAACTCATTTCAAGGTACCAGTGGGTTAATTTTAATACACCAGCACCACAATTCTTTTTTAGGCCCACACACCCACATGCACAATTGCGGCGTCTCCTAAAAGATCTCCGATAAAGAGCCCTCTTGCGGGGCCCGTGGAGGACAGCAGCGCCACCCCCACGAGGAGCAACGCCCGATGATGAAGCATGACACTCGCAAGAGTGTGTGAGGGCACTATTTTCTAAAGGAGAAATTCCACATCTTCATCAGACTAGTAACACACAAAGAGACCATCGACATTTGTTCCTTGGAGAAGAGGGCCAAAGGTGTCCCCAAGCATCACCAGGCCTGAGACCACTTGCTGGTTCAGCCCAACTGACCTCCTGGCCAGAGCCTGCAGCCTCTTTTTACAGTGACCGGTCCCCACTGAAACGCATTGGGCTCCCGATGCTTATTTGAACCATGCACCGTGCCACTGGTGGTGTAATATTGGTGCTGCCTTGGACCTTGCCCACCAATCACCTTAACTCCGGGAGATAGGTCCTGTAAGGCGATGAACTGTACCTGTTTGCAGAACTTGTTCTTCCTTCCATAAGGTAGCATTGCAGAACTCAGAAATTGCATAGCGTCCACTTTTTAAAGTGAAAAGAATTTATATTTAAAAACGTACTTACCTGAACGATTTTTCTCTGATGCCAAATCATATATAAAGGTACCTGGTATTTTTTATAAATTGGTGTGGATCTCCTTAAGTCGTATTGTCATTTATTATTCATAGTGTGTATTTTGCAAACGTCTTGCACTCCTTTGTGTTAAGCCCAAGGATGCTCGACTACACTATCCCCTAGTAGAGCACTTTAGGACTGCATAGCAAGCCCCTGTCCACTCATAAGGGAACCCCTGGACTCTTTACACGGTATATCAACTTATTGATATATCACATAAGAAGCCAACGTCCTACACCAACCAAGGAAGGATGGAAAAGAAGCAATGGAAAGGAGAGGGATAGGATAGAGCAGTACATTTTTCCCTTTGTTAGAGGTGCCTGGAATTCACGTAGGAAATCATGGTGAGCATAAAACCATTTACTTCTGCAAAGGAAAATGTGGAGAATTTTCCAAGGCATGGTTTGTCTTGAAGTTAGGGAACGCCCACAAGCATGTATGTTTGCGGGCATTCTCAAATTGTTCTCTGATGCATTACTACCATGTAAATGGTTGAAGATTTTCTCCAGCCAAAGAGAAGCAGGAACTCCCCTTCCAAAATGGGTAGAGGAACAGATCACCTCAAAGCTTCCTGGAGGTGCTTTTGCCATAGAGACAAATGTTCTTCCCTCAGAAAAAACGTGCATTTTCACAGGAGGTTCTATTCTTCAGGCCCAATATGGAGAACTCCACACAGGGCAAATAGGAGTCTTTAGAAAAAGTCACACGACACTGCCAGTATACCAACTTGCACCTGGTGCTGCTTTCTAGGCGTATTTCTGGGAATGGTTGTGAATACCAAAAAGTAGTAAATTCACACTTGTACGCAGGTGAATGTATGTTTTTTATCTTGGCTAAAATATCAAGTATCAAATGAGACAGAAGATACAAAATAAAAAAACATGAATTCAGCATAATATTCTAGCAGCTATCAATAAAACTGAAACTTGCCCATTCAGAGCATCAACAGCCTTTGACTTGTCAGGTCTAACCGTGAAATAAATCCCTTTTATATAATAGTGCTTTCCGAAAATACAGTTGTGCTGAACAATGGAGGGAAGCGTTGAGACATATGCCTACTTTTAGTTCGCTCTGCATTACCCAGATGTGCCCCTTGTTTGTAGTCATGCTATTCAAATGAACAACATACAGCTGTCCTAAAATTGAATGTGTTTTGATGTAGCTGTTCTAATGGCCCCCAGATGCGATCCTTAACAAGGTTATCGGTAGATTAATTCACAGGATTGGGAATATCCCAGAGTTCATTAGTAATTAAAGAGGCTCTTTCAAAATATAAAACAGAACCTATTGACTTAGCCACTGCTTGGTTATACAATGGAATAATAACTGCTGATGCGTAAGAATCTGAGCTGTACCCACTGCATAGAAAGGCGTTAAAGACTGAGGCACGCAGCGGAGCCCATATGTTTGTTTCCATGTTAAACAGATCACACAAACCCATGACCGGTTCTTCTGCTTTGTTTCGGACTTCAAATTGCCGCTACCTCAAGATCGGCGAGTAGTGACATTCGACTAACATTGGAACTGGATTATGGCCCAGCAGGCAATGTTCAGATGGGTCGGGTGTACGCCTGGGTTGATCCCCCGGCAGTACAAGGCAGTAAAATGCTGAACCCACTCTGTAGCTCCGACATCAATGCAGAGGTTCTCTGGACTGCCCACACAGCCCCTGGTACCAGTACTGCAAATACTTTGCGGTTCCTATCCCTAGATGTCAGAATCAGAACATCGCATACTCTTTTCTACATCTCTTTTTTCTCGAGCAGTTTCTTATATTTTTTTCTTTAAGGCCAGTACGTGTTAACCGTGCAAAAAGTGCTTTCCTGGTCTAGCACTCTCCATGAAACTAATAAAACTTGTCCTTTTTTCTGGGTTTAGGGCAAAACCTAGAATGGTTAGGAGAGTAAATAATTGGAAAGTTTTGTTTTGCACTTCCTAAAGGACTGAAACAAGTAATACTCACCTGTGAAGGCACCCTTCAAGAATTCCCAGAGGTTCTCGTTCAATATGATGCAATAACGCTGGAACTAGATAAGTATAGTTCTCCGGCTTTCACCTTATCATTTTTGGGCCATGTGTCACATTCAGAGGAAATCTGGGGGTCCTTTGTTGGCCTATGATGGGTGGATGAGTGTATCACTGGAGGATTAGTTGAATTATATATAAGCAGGTTGTGATCACTCTCCGGCCTAGGTTTGAGCTGCATGTTTAACACAAGAGGTCAGGACTCTACATTAATGAAAACAGTCTATATCGGTACATCTCCGCACCTTTCTGTAAGTGCAGCTAGCTGGAGCGTATTTGACCTTTCACTGAGTGAAGGCTGCTCCTAAATACACATCAAAGCATGAATTGCACTCCCTTTCTGCTGTATATGGCCCATAGAATATCTGCCTCTGCGATGCCCCATGCACCCTCTCCCTCCCCACTTTAAATGTATAGTTGGGCCTTGATCGAATGTCAACATAACTGCACACTTATAATAATATACTTGACGCTGATACGGAAGTTCCTTTTTAGTTGCTCCAACTCTGCTTCTAATGAGTCTATTACACACTCAACCACCCTACCAACTGGTCTTTGAAGTGAAGTGTCTCAGCACAGGTCTGTTGACATCCACATTTCCAGGCCTCCCAATTGCATACCTCACTTATTCTTCAAAGCAGACTTAAGGTGGGACCAAAAACAATTGCTAGTGGATTCATTAAGTTCCCATTTCATCTGAAAACAACAAAAATGCTGCCTGAAAAACCATAGCCATTCCATATTTCAATTTGTTTTGGTCTAGGCCTGCAATGTTCCAGTTCATACCTCTGAGGGTGAACTATTTTGTTTCGATTTTGCTCCTGTGGACAAGTTTGCATCTCCAGGAATATTTGCAAGGTCCTAGAGTAAACCTCACCCAGGGCTTGCTAGGGTTGTTGCCATCCAATTGGACGCCTTTGTGTCACATGGGGCCTATATTTCACTATAGTCTCTGCAGTGAATCATCTTTTTACCTCTAAAAAGGGCCATTTTGATAAGCAAGTTACTGATGTTTTCATGGATTATAATGGGCTTAAGCCTGGCACCCTTCATATTCCTAAATTATATTTTGCTAGTGTTTTGGGCACCTTGCTTTGTTGGACAACCCATGGTCATCAGAATAGATCGGTATGGCGTAGTCTCTGTGGATCACCTCTATTCCCTATGCATTTGAAAGCACTTGAGCAGTGTAATATTAGTTTTGCGGTACAATCTACTGACCAGGTTACCAGTGAGAGTTCACCCTCAGCTTCACCTTTTGTCAGAAAGGGCAAAGATACAATTTCCTCTTAAGTAATATGTTTGTATAACGGCCTTCAAATATGTCAAAATGTTTCCCTTGTTAAGGATGTCGTACCATCCCCTTGCATATGGCTGGGTTTGAAAATGACTTCTTGGTTATTGTCTTGTTTATTCTTCTGTTTTTTGGTGTGTTTTTTCTTTGTGAGTGCCTACTTGTCCTTTTGCCATCTCTTCTCTATTCTGCTAATGAAACTGTATTTTCCGGTGGGGGTTCCATAAATGTAGCTCTAGATGGACACCAAAGTACTCTTCAAATGCAAGGTGAAACATTGGTGGCTACCAGATTAATGGCTGCCCTGGCCGCTGATGCAAGTAATGTAAACTCATGGGTCTGGAGGACATCAAACTCAGTGGGCCTTAACCATAATATAGCTCGAGGGTTTACATTAGAGTGTCAGCAAGGACATGTGAACACTCCTGCCTTGTTCAGTCTGCGATGATTGCTCCATGGTCAATTTGTGTCTATAGTAAGTTGGGCTGGGACTGCATCCCTCGTCCCAGTTGGTAGTATACCGACATGTGTATATACTTTGAAAGTAGTATAAAATCTTCCCCTCAACTTACACGATGAATTGAGGCTGCTAGTGGCACCTTCAGTAGGCTTGACAACTATCGTACTGGCCGCAGGCAATGTGTGAAGTTTTATAAATTTCCTCAGTTTCTTTACTTCTATTAATTTCTAGCTCTTCTTTTTCCTAGACAAGTGCACTTGAAGTAGATGGCCCCCAGGACTACATTACGGGGATTTGGAGGGTGTCTTCCTTGTAGGCCCTATAAAGTGGGGCATCAGTTTTAAGGTGCAAAAGTGGACCACAACTGGTGAAACAGTTTTCCGTCCGCCTCCTCTGGGTGGGGTTCTGCTCTTCTGGATGCTAGTCTTGCAGATCATTATAATTGACTGCAGGACCTGAGGAACTTTGATCAGTTTGTTAAGTATTTCTGAGCAGGTTCACGTCTTGTTGGGGATGGGGAGGGGGTGGGGGGGGGGTGAGTGTTAGACATTATTCAGCATTACGTCCATCATTTGTTCTTTTTGCATTTGTCGCCCTAAGTGGGACAGGTATGCCCAGACGTGGGCCCCGTGCTCCCCATGCCACCGGAGCAAGCTATCCTGGCCGATGAGGGGTGATACCCCGAAACTGGTCCTAGAATGCTCTTTTCCAATCTGGGAAGAACCTGGCCTGGCAGTTTGGGCTGGCCTGTTCCCATGGCTAATCAAGACTGATTTGCATATGGCTGGGTCCAAACTGTGGTGGTGTGTTGAGCAAAAACAAAATGATGTATTTAGGCCCAGATCTCGGTACTGGGGGGTGAGTGTTTGACATTTGTTCAACATTCCGTCCATCATTTGTTCTTTTTGCATTAGCGGATCGTAGCATAGGCGACCTCTATAAACTCCGCTTGTGATCGAGAGTGTAGCAGCCCCTAGATATATAGGGTCCATCACAAAACTTTTTCTATGGATGACGTTATTTGAACACTATAGTCATACTTACACTAATAAATGCACTTTTATTGCATCCTGGCTCTTACTTGGATAGCTTTCCCCAGCTTAGGTTATCCTGACCAAAAGCCCTGAGGAAGTGTTTTTCTTTTTTGGCGAAACACGTGTTGGCTGCATGATCCCTCCTACTGTGTATTTGTTTATGTTTAACTGCCCAGCAGTTTCTATTCTGGCATTTCAATGCCAGGATTTTGGACTTGTATTATATATTACCTGTTCGTAGGATTAGTCTGTTATGTTTCCTGTGATGGAATGTTACAATTGCCATTTATACTGAAAAATTATTTGTAAAAAAGTAGTATTTTCTGTATGAAGTACATGAAAGTAATACATTTTGATACTCTTTTTAAGTTATCAAACTCTTTACTATTTCCATTTAAGCATCTATGTTGAATTTGCTTTTGGTGGTGTACTCGAGTAGAATATTAGATATCCAGGAAGTGAAAGATGAATTTGTCATCTTTATTTAAAAAGGATAGATCAACAGCCATGGTGCTGATCAGGCTTCGCTCCTTTAACTGACACCTGACTGGGTGGGTCGCTTCTGATTCAAGGCTGGCTTTACCTGTATGCACATGGGGCTGCTTGGTGAAGTACGAACAGAGACAGAGGGGGCTGAGTGCAGCGGGATCAAAGGAGGGTTGACCAGTCACAGCAGCAAAACTACAGGAAAACTGATCAGAACTTCATGTATCTCTACCAATATACAGTTACAGTTTTGTGGGGCTTACCAATGTATGGTGACAGTATTTTTTAGGTCCGGCAATGACAATCTTTATGCCTGCCTCTGTATGAGAGTAATCATTACTGTTAATGGTTTTGAGGGCCCTGGCTGTATCATGAAGGTCACTCTCAGTGACAAACTGTACAACATTTTACCTCTTCTTTGCAGGGTTCTCACAGGTGAAGTAGTTTTTTTGTTCACTCTAAAGATAGGAGCTGACAGCAAACTCTAGCTCTGCATAATCTCCTAGATATCTGTGGTTTCCCTCAGTTGTAATACTGGGGGATAAAGTGCGGAGACATGGCTGCACGAGAGCTCTGGCCCCGACAATGCGGCCGCTCTGCCGCCTAACTACGCTATAATTAGGAAAGATAGGGGCTCCAAGATAGGTGGGGGCATTGCTATCATTTTTAAAAAAGATTACCAGTGCAGATTTGAAGATTTACCTTTTAGGAACTGTGAGGCAGCATTATTCAAGTTGGTCCTGACCCCTAAGTTTACCTTCTCTGGGATACTTGTGTACCGCCCTCCTGGGCAGTCCGCTCCTTGGGACTCATTATTCCCTGGTCTGATAACCCCTTTGCTTATGAATACTGCAAATTTCTCTATTTTGGGTGATCTTAATTTGCATCTGGAGGATCCGACATGTAATATTAGTGCTACGTTCATCTCCGATTTGGCAGCTATGAACATTGAACTACATAATTCTGGCCCCACGCATGTGGCAGCCCACTTATCAGATCCGATCTTTTCCAGCTTATCTAACATTCATTGCTCTCCAGCTCTTCCTTTATGCTGGTCAGATTACTTTGCTACGGGCTTTCGTTTGGAATCTTCAGCAAGCTCTTTGTCTGCTAATCCTACTTTTGGGAAACCAACAAGAAACTGGAAAAAATTAGATATGGCAACTTTAAATAAGATTTTGTCCTCAAATACTCCCATCCCCAAACAAATGCTGGGTACACTCTCGGGTACCGTATAAAAGTGGCTTTTTAATGCAATTGACATCTGTCTCCCTCTTTCCCTAAAAAGGGTTAACAATCATCGTCCCCCGGCGCCCTGGTTCACTGAAAGACTAAAAATAGAGAAGGCCAAATGTAAGGCGCTGGAAAGATGTTGGAGGAGGAATTATGCATCGGATTCCAAAATTGCTTATAAAAGGGCAAAAAAAGAATACCATAATCTTTGCAAGTCTGCTCGTGCGGAGTATGTATCAGCAACCATTTTTGGTGCTCTGAACTGCTCCAAAACATTATTTAGCATGGTCAAGGAGCTTTCTGGCTCCGAAACCCAATCTAGGCCCCCTTCGCTAAATAATCGGCAATGTGAAGATCTGGCGAATTTCTTTCTCCAGAAAGTAGAGAAAATATACTCTGAAATAGTGAGTTTGCAGCGTAACCGCTCCCTCCATTGCAAATTACGATTCCCCCAATCAGTATCCGTACTGTTCTCAGTCGGCAATACCTACCTGGACCAGGATAGGGTGCCTTGTGCACCTATAAACAAACTGGTTACATGGCCCCTATTAAACATGGACTCTTTTAAATGTCTTCTAGACAGTGTCAAATCAGGTTCTCCCAGGGACCCTCTTCCTATTTCTGTGCTCAAGCAGCTTGAGCCGCCATCATTGCTGGAAATTATGGACCTCTTGAACGCCTCCTTACAGGAAGCCATAGTTCCACCAGAGTGGAAGCATGCTATGGTGCTCCCCCTTCTAAAGAAGGCCAACGCGGATCCCGATTTGCCCTCCAATTACTGCCCAATTTCTCTGTTGCTGGCCTTCTCCAAGATTTTAGAGAAGCATATTTACTCACAGCTGCCTAGTTTTGTAGAGTCACAAAAATTCCTTCATCCATCCCAATCGGGCTTTAGAGCCGGTTTTTCAACTGAAACAACTCTTCTTGGGGTCACGGAAAGACTGCGTCGCCACCTGGATTCTTGAGATACGGTGGCTCTTATACTGCTTGATTTAAGCGCAGCATTCGACACGGTGTCTCACACCGTTAGTGAAAACCTTAAGATCATTGGCCATCTGTGGCTCAGCTCTCAATTGGCTTATTTCATTTCTTGCCAATCGGACCTTCCAAGTCTTTTCTCCAACAGCCAGTTCCGATGCCCATTCTTCACCCTATGGGGTACCTCAGGGCTCCATTTTTAGCCCGCTACTATTCAATCTGTATGTTAGACCTTTGGCTGATGTTGCTGAAGAAGCTGGGTTGTCCTTGTTCTCCTACGCGGACGACACCCAGATTATCTTCTCTCTTTCAGTGGAGAGTGCGGCTGAGATTTCCCCCCTCCAGTTGGGCTTGGGTAAAATTGCCTCATGGATGCAGGCTTATTACCTTAAGCTCAACAGAGAGAAGACCGAGGTCTTGGTTTTAGGGAAAAACAAGGGTCTCTGGGGCCCCCAACACTGGCCTAGTGAGATGGGTGTTCTTCCTCAGCCCTCCCGCCAAGTTCGTAACTTGGGTGTCATCATCGATGACTCACTAACTATGCAACATCAAGCTGTTAAAGTAGCCGCCACATGTTTTACCATCTTGAAATAGCTAAAAAAGATTATTTGGATGCTGCCGGAGCTCACCCAGAGAACAGTAGTCCAGGCGCTTGTCACCTCTAGACTGGACTACGGCAACATTCTTTATCTGGGGTCCAATAAGGAGGTTACTCGTAGGCTACAGATGGTTCAGAACTCTGCTGCAAGATTACTTTGCCGGGTTCCTAGAGCTATCTCTGTTTCTGGTCACCTGTGGGACCTGCACTGGCTCAGGGTTGAGAACCGAATTAAGTTCAAAGCACTGAGCTATATGTTCAAAATCAAAATAGGTGTGGCCCCTCAGTATCTGCAGTCTTTGGTCTGTCCCTATGTGCCTCCTCGTTGTCTTCCCTCATCTGCCCAAGGGAAATTTTCTGTGCCTAGAGTCAAACTATCCCGGATGGGTGGTTGATCGTTTGCATATCTTGGTCCCTCCCTATGCAACTTCCTCCCTACATCAATTCGGAATGAAACTGTGTATGTCCAATTCCGCAAATCCTTAAAAACCTGGCTATTCAACCAATAATCATTAAGCTGTTATCTATTCCTTGGCCTGGTCGGCGCCGGGAAACCCTTTTTGGGTAGCTGTTGCGCCTTATAAATTAAATTAATAATAATAAAGTGCAGTCAGATCACATTGCTTATTACATGACAAACCCACCTTCCCTGGGCCTCCCGGCCACCCACCCACAACGACCATCAGAGTTAAGCAGGAGTTTATTGATAAATCCTCTGCTTGGGCCTTTAACTTTACAGATTAGAATTCTGCTGGTTTTACTTCTTCCCTGCAGCTTTGCAAGACTTTAATCGTGTTGTTCGCAGGATTTGGTCACATGTCGCTGTGTGTTAGAGTAAAAGACACACAAATGATGGACAGAATGCAGAGCAAATCAAACATTCACCCCCAGTAAACAGATCTGGGTTAAATCCATCGTTCTTTTGCTCACCAGGACACCCCAGTTCATACCCAGCCATATGCAAATCAGTCTTGACCATGTTCGAGCTGGACTGTTCCCATGAGGAACTGGGTCAAGACTGATTTGCATATGGCTCGGTACAAACTGGGGTGGCGTAGTGAGCAAAAGAACAATGGATTTTACCAAGATCTCTTGACTGGGGGTGAATGTTTGATTTATTCAGCATTGTGTTCATCATTTGTTGCTGCAGTAGTGTGTGTTAGAGTGGCAGATTGTTTGAGAATGTTTCTGTTCCTTACAGGGTCTCTATTGAAATACGATAGGATGGAGGAGTGCTGCCCTATAAGCTTGGGTTTCCAGGAACGTTGCCAGGCTGGTCGTCCAGGTGTCCAAAAGTGACTGAAGGAACTTATGTAGGCAATAGTGATAAAGTGCAGGTGATATATTAGGGATATATGGACAATATAGCCTAAATAGGACTTGGTGAATTATGCAGCATGTGAGGCATAAAGGGCCTCATGTCAGAACCCTTCTTCTCAGCCGCTGGATCTTCCAGCTAGTTCACCCAACCTGCCACTCATCTGTGCTTACCTGCCTCCTGGACGCTAGCTCATTCGGGTTGAGATTATTAAGTCACTTAGCTCCCAGTTGCTCAATTCTTTACCCTCCACCCAGAGAGTTCTTAAAATCTCATATTATGATCTGGGTGGCAGTGGGAAATTTCTCTGTTGATTGTTGAAACAAGTATTAATTGTTGTCCTAAATGTCTGTAATAGGGCCACAGCCCATGGCCTTCTCTCTTCACCTGCAGTAATGGGCGGAAGGAGGGCCTGATGTCCCCCAGCAGCTCACCAGACTCTCAGCCCATTCTTAGCTCGCTCAGTATTTATTGATGGGTCTTCTATATTTGCCTCTCTGGACCCATAGAGCATCCATAGGGTGCCACAGATCTAGAAGAGAGTGCAGCACTTCGAGCACATGGCTTCCTTCCACTCTACTACCTCACAGCAGAAGCTAGCGAGGCTAACAGGGGCTCAGCAGGTGGTGCTCAACAGGATCAGT
The DNA here is from genome assembly GCA_963921515.1 of Calotriton arnoldi. Classification (NCBI taxonomy): domain Eukaryota; kingdom Metazoa; phylum Chordata; class Amphibia; order Caudata; family Salamandridae; genus Calotriton; species Calotriton arnoldi. Next base: position 6,833,221 of record CAWUFW010000003.1, read on the forward strand.
GGGGTTCAGTTGCACCACCTGTGGTTCAATAATTCAGCAATCCTAGCCCCTCACAGAGGAGCAACAGGACAGGCAGGTGGTGGCAGCAGGGCAGAAAGAAAAAAAAGAGGTCAATGCCGATGGTGGCTAAGCAGCAAGGCTTAAGGATTCACAGGTTGCCATTTAGTTTGGCAGAGTTGGCATAAGCTTGATGCAAGGGGGCAGCGACCAAAGGAATGAGAAAAACAGGGCAGCAGAGGCAAACAGCGCCTCAGTAAGGCAGGCAAATTGGTCCGTAACTGAATCCATTCACAGGTGTATTTTAAAGGACGCGGATTTACTACTTTTTGACAAATATGGCTCATGGTTTGTTACAAGGAACACTGCAGTACACAAAAACGAAACATTCACATCTCTTATTACTGCATTTGAAATTGTCATTGTTATTAATCTCCCTTCTTCACTACAAGGAGGATTGTGGGATTTGAAACAAGGATTACTTCCTTTTGCACATTTAATGCCTCTTCCATATTTTGTCATAAGCCTATGATTCACTTTTTCAGTTATCATGGTTCTCAATTATGTATTATTCTTTCCATTCTCTTCAAATTTGTGTACATTTATTGTACTATTTCATTAACTAATTTTAAAGTGTTTTAGCGACAGCACAATATATATTTAAATCCATTAACAATATGGGCATTTGAAGTTTAGTTTGGAATCCTGCAACACTGAATTGAGGACTATCTATGACATGACTGTGATAAAAAGGAAGTACATCTTTGGGGCAAGTCTGTTATATGCTCACTTTCATTACTGTGTTATTCACATTTAATAATGCAGACGTTTACAAGAAGCCTGGTTACACATCAATTCCATGCGCCTGGGAGTCGCTTCACATCCCATGCACATGCTTCCCAACTCCTTTTCTTCCCTGCACTCGCTTTTATGCTTCTTGCAACCAAAAAACAAACTACTTACCACAGCTGCAAAGTAAATGGGCATCAGTGGATGGCAAGCCAGGAAGAAGTCATATAACCGCAAGACATGCCGAAAGTCTGACAGCACGTGTCCAAACCATGTGATCAGCCAGCTGAGCGCAAAGATGGTGCCAACCTCTGCCCTGTGCAATACAACAAACAAGTGTTAGTAGCTTTTTCTATTACAGGCATTTTCTTCATCTCTTGGATGGGGCACACTAAAGGAGATCACAATTGGAAAATAGGGTTCTTTTAACTGTAAAGAAGATCAAATCAGACACTAGATCAGGCTGGTGAGCCTGTGTTGCTGCTCCTTCCGATGGGTCAGGAGTGTGGAAGGAGTATCAGTTTGACCTCTACTAATCCTTATGCACTTCCTGTACAGCCCAGTGAAGGCCTCATGGCAGCCTTGTTGCCAGTGGCAGTGAGAGCTACGCAAACAGCCATAACTGGGCATTCCTGCTGTCACTACTGCTCAAGCATAGGCACCTGCAATGGGATTCAACCTCGAGATACTTCCATTCCTTCCATGTTGCCCTTTTTTGTATGTTTCAAGGATTTTATTGAGTTTTGGGGTTATACAAAAAGGCATACAGAAACAAAATATCAATGCATGGTAATGTCAGGAGCTTAAGAGCACAGTATTATAAAGCAATAACCAGCCAAACAATGAAACTGCTAAGAATGGTGGAAGAAAATGAAATAAATATACCATAAGTTCAATTAGAATTAGCACAACACCCTATAGCTGTTAAAGTTGCTATACATTCAAAAGAAAGTAGACTGAAATTAGGGAAGGGTCCAAAGGAAAGGATAAATCCTAAAGTCTTAAGACACCAACTATGTGAGGTAATGAACAAAAGAAAGGAATCAGAAAAAGAAAAGAGGAAAGAAAACAAAGAAGAGAGCCATGTGAACAAGGAAGGAGGATCTCAGGCCCAACCTGAAACATGTATGGAAGGCCGAGATGCTGGGCGCTCAAAGGACAAAAAGGATCTACTGGGTGTGTGTATAAAGGCATCCAAAGCTCTCCATAGCCATTGTGAGGTAATGGGATTACCCACGGATTTAGATTGAGCCATGTGCGTGCTTCCAAGGTAGGTGACCCACGCTCACCATGTGTGATGAGATGTTGTAATTGGACTTCCAATCTAAGAAGATGACCTTAAAGGCAGTGGTAATAAGTATGTCAAGTAGAGCGAGTTCCAAGTCTGGGAGCACAATTGGAGTCATAGATGCATATGGACCCAGAAAAATAGTTGGAAAATCCAATGAGATGGGCGTGTTAAAAAATATGCACAATTGGGAGGTAATTTCTTCTCAGTAAGAAGTCAGCAAATTAAATAAGAAAAACATATGTTCTAGATCTCCATGCTCTGATTTGCATGTCAGATTCCATTAGTTTTAGTTTGAAGAATTTACTGGAGGTGATGCAAAAAATGTGGTTTGTGTTAATGATGGACTACGTTTGCTTTTAAGTAAATGGGAGCAACTTTTCAGCCAGGTTTCATCTGAAGGAGGTGCTTTAACCATGTCAGAGAAGCAGGTAGACAATTTACTCTGCAAGTCTGGGTTGAATTGGCTGGGGGCACGACAGAGCGATTTGTAGATCTTCGATGCCACACTGTCTCCTGCATGCATGCGTTAGAGAGAGGAGAATAAGGATGGGTTTAAAAGAAGAAGTCCTGATTTGGAAATCTTCACTTTGATTTTTAGGAAATCATAGAAATTGAAGTTTAAACAGGCATGTTTCTCTTGGAGAGCAGCAAAGCATAAGGGTTTGGTTTCTGCAAAAAGATTTGTCACTAGGGAGTAGCCCATTTTGGTCCAATTGTGGAGGAAATTGTTGTTTGACGCTTCTCATTATTGGAGAAATGGAATAGGATTTGTTGATGTTGAAGAAAGAGCTTAATTCACCATTAGTAGAGCTTTAATTGTGTCCTCAAATATAATGTTGGAGTGGGCAAAGGTGTGATGAAGCATAGTCAAATACACAATTAGTGAAAATGAGTGGCTGATATATCTTTCGATACTAAGCCAAGCAGGAATCTTGATGGAATCCATTTTCAGCCATCGTGCACCCCGCGCCGCAAAGAAACCATCTGGCAAATATGTGATGTTATTAATACTTGTAGAGCGCACGTTCGCCAAAGGTTTCTAGGATCTTAATACCTGGAGCGATTAAGGACTAATTAGAACTTACTTAATATCATATGCCTGTTTGAATAACCATGTTTTCAGCATTCCACGAAAGGTCCCAAGTTCCTGTTAAACCAATCAGGTAGATTGTAGTCATCTTCTTTGAAAGAAAACCTAAGTTTTTTTAAAGGCTTATTCTGGGCTTCTTCATGCACCAGAGAAAATCAGAGGTAATTTCTTTATGTTTGAGATAGAAGATTGGGAGAGGTGGACAGGGAGCATGCTTACCAGGAAATTGACTAATGGGCAGTCACCATCATCTTCAGCATTTCTAACCTGCCCCACCAAGATATGTTATGTGACCATGAAGTCAATGAATCCTTAATGTTATCAACTATTATGAGTTTGGTCTGTGATATGGATTCTGCCAGGTTATCACAAAACCAAATACATAAGAGCCTGATTTAGATCTTGGCGGATGGGTCACTCAGTCATCATGGTGAACGATATCCGATCCGCCGAAATATAAATCCCATTATCTCCTATGGGATTTGTATTTCGGCAGATGGGATATCAGTCACCGTAGTGACAGAGTAACCCATCCACCAAGATCTAAATCAGGCCCCAAGTATTTGATGAACTTAGCTTGCCCCAGGAAATTTGGGTTCCCAACACAGGAAGGGTGACAGTGGATATTTAGAGGTAAGACTTCAGTTTTATCCTTGTTCCAGGAGTAGCCGAAGAAGCCAGAGAATGTATTAATAATGTTTACAATAGCAGGTATAGCGATATCAAGGGCTTCTGTGAAGATTAAAATATCCTCAGCATAGGCAGCCGTTTTGAAGACCATATGCCCATATTTTAGGCCTGCAATTTCATTAAATTAGTTCAGCATAGAGGGCGTGGCTTAGCCGGCTGCAAGATGGCCGCACCTTGAGTGGGCTCTGCCGGCCAAGCCTTCAATCCATCATCCTGCAGATCTTAAGCTCATCGCTGCCTGTAACCCTACCATCGCTGCTCACCTTTATCTGGGGCATCTTTTGAGCCGTCTATCGAGGCCCTGCGACTCGGCTGCGCCTGGTTGCGGCGCCCCTGGGGCCCCGGGCCCTTATTCCTGCTCGCCCGTCCGGGCCTGGCCTGCGCTGCCTGTTCTGCGCCGCCTGGAGACCGGAGATCCTACTCCTCGCCTGGAGGCAGCTACTTCCACGTTACGCCGGTGAGTCTCGCGGCTTGGGGGCGATCCGCGGAGGGCCTGGGAGCGCGCTCGCCGTACCGCCCGACCTACCCTCGAGAGGGTGCCCCACGTGGTAGTCCGCCTCTGTGTTGTTGGGCCGGGTGAAGCGGGTGGCGCATTCCCCACGCCTCCCTGCTGCGGGCTGTCTTCCCCCCTCGCTGGTGGATTCCCCGCTCCTTGCTAAGCCTACCTGTAGCCGCTGAACCTCCGGCTGCCTCGTCTGCGCTCCTCCGACCTGTGAGTCCTCCGGCTGCTTGCCTGGGTCCGCTGCAGGGGCCCGTGACCGGGGGCTCCGCCATTTTACCTGGCCCCGGACCTTGGTTCCTGCTTGCCCGTCTGCCTGGCCTGCGCTGCTGGTTCTGCGCCGCCCGGAGGCCGGAGATTCCATCCCTCAACTGGAAGCTGCTACCTCAACGCTCCAGCCGGTGAATCTCGCGGCTTGGGGGCGATCCGCGGCGGGTTTGGGAGCGCGCGCGTCGTACCGCCCGGTCTAACCTTGAGAGGGCGCCTGAGCGATGATTAGCCTCTGCACTGTTGGGCCGGTTGAAGTGGGCGGCGCGTTCCCCACGTCTCCCTGCTGCGGGCGGCCTTCTCCCTCGCTGGCGGATTCCTCGCTCCCGGCTGTGTCTACCGGCTGCCGCGGATCCTCCGGCTGCCCCGTCTGCATTCCTCCCGCCTGTGGGCTGTCTGGCTGCTTGCTTGGGCCCGCTTCGTAGGCCCGTGATCGAGGGCCACGACATCCTGCCTACTCCAGCACCCCCACTTACCCTCAGCTACAACGTGTCTCCTGGGCGATCTGGTGGCTGCCTGTATCCCCGGCCGAGCCCCCTGATCCTTCTGCTAGGGCTTCTCATGCTGGGCCGTTGCGGACTGCTTTCGTCGCCGCGGTTCTTCTCTGCACCGCTGGCTTGGTTACTCTGCTTCCGCTGCCTCATCTACTGCACCGGCCCTTCCTGTGCATAAGGAGCTATTCCCTGTCGCGGCCCTTCGTCTCCCTGCGGGCCTGGGACTGCTGCAGTGTCTACGTTTGGCCGCACCATTGGTCTCCTGCCCTTGTGGCCTGTATTTTACGCCAGCGCAGCCATCGACGCAGAGTCTCCTCTTTCAGGCCCCCACCTGCCTCCTGACCGTGCCCTCCCTGAGTGGGCGACTGCAGCGCAGCTGGGAGCTGGTGTGCCACCCACGAGGCTCTGATCTGTGGCCTCCACTGCTGCGCGCGCGGCCCTGGTCTCGTGTGTTGTTATACATTGGCCTTGTGGAGGGGTGTCGTTTGCCCCACTCGTATCCCCGCTGCCTCTGCCTTCCCCGGCCGCGCTCTACACTTTGACTTTCCGGGCGGCGTATGGGACTCTGCCGCTGATCTCACTCTCCGGCTCTCTCTCCCCCCAGCAGTTACTCCCGGACGACTCCATTATTGTGCTGGACGCTATAACCTCTCCACGTACTGGTTCCCCCTCTACTCTCCCTGCTTCTGGCGGCCGCCATGGGAAAGGCTGACCCTAAACAGCCCCGGCTCACTTTCGAACAGCGGAGGCAGACGCGCCAGGAGGGCGCCACCGTTGATGGGGGCGACCAGCCTGCCCCTGTGGACATGGCTGCCGCACGTGAAGACGACCTCAAAGCCATCATGTTGGAGGTCAAGTCGGCGGTGTCCGGGATCGCCACCCAGCTCGAACAGTTGACCTCCCGCCTGGATGTGGTCAAATCCAGGGTGGACTCGCATGACAATCGGCTGCTTCACGTCAAGACCAGAGTATCTGATGTGGAGGACTCCGCCACCCAAAATCGTCAAAAATTACTCCACATGGACAAAATCCTTGAGCTTATCCGCTCCAAGAATGAAGATTTGGAGGCCCGCTCTCGTAGGAGTAACCTCCGCATTACTGGGGTGCCGGAGTCCACCAACATACCTAAGATGGAAGATTATGTGGAGCAGCTGTTGCGAGAACTGTTTGGAGACGCGCTCTCCCAGGTCTTTATCGTGGAGAGGGCGCACCGCTCCCTTGGCCCTCGGCCTGCCCCTGGACCACCTGCCCGTCCGATCATTGCAAAAATTCTAAACTTCCGGGACGCGGTCCTTCGGGCTGCTAGGGAGAGGGGTGAGATTCGGCACCAAGGAAACACTCTGTCTTTCTACCCCGACTACACCCTGGCTGTGCAGGCTGCCCGCAAAACGTATTTTGCAAAAACACGAAGTGTCCTACTCTTTGGCTTATCCTGCCAAGCTGCAGGCAGGGATCTAAAACCTTGGTATTCCCGGACCCCAAGGGAGCCCTTCCCTTCGCCAAGCAGCTGGACCGCTCCCATCACACCACCCCAGCCAGTTCTCAGGACCCAGCTGTAGCTCACATGAGCGACAATGATTGAAATGTATCCTTTCATTGATCTTGGCTTTGTGTTTTCAAGTGTCGGGCTGTACGACATAATGTTGGACTTGTTCTTATGGCCGCCCCCCGACCGGTTAATGGTTTGTGGTGTACCACTGCATTTATGTACTGGGTTTTTTGGATATACTGCATTGATTCTCTTTTAGTCTGCCGATATTTTTGGCTTGGCCACCCTGCTGTTTCTGGCAGGGGTGTATGCTGGGCGCTGCCATGCCCCCGCGGGATGATTCCCACCTCTGCTACCGACTCTTCCCTTCCCAGTTTTGGTTCCCTGGGGAGGCTGTGGGTGGCTGCTCGACCTGTTTGGGGGGTTGGAGTGGGTGGTGGGTGGGGGGGCTTTGGGTTGTTGTGTCCTCCTTTCGAGGCGTTTTTGTGGTTTATTGCCTTTTTTTGTTCTCACACTGCAAGATACAGGCTCCCACACTCTATTTAGTGTGGTGGGTCTGTCGGGGTGGGGGGTTATCTGGGTCGCCTTGGTCCTTATTGAGGCGTTACTGTTTGTGTTTTCATTGCTTGTTTCATTTCAGTATGCATCATATCACTGCTATGCTCGATCACGGCACTGCGTTTGTACAATGCACCTCACCCTCCCTTAGGCGGATGCTCTCTGGTCTGATACCGCCTGCCTCCCCTCCTGTGCCTAATTGTGTTTTCCCCGTTGCTATGCCATCCATGCTTGCAGGTTCTTGTTGGCTCCTGCTCATGCTCCCCGTGGCTGCCCGGTCCCCTGACTCTCCAGGCATGCTTGCCCCGCTTTACGCACCAGTTCCCGGCCACGGACCGTACTTGCTGCCCTGCGTCCCATACCTCCTTGCTTTCTCACAGTATGACTGACACCGTATGCTGGACTTGGAATATCCGCGGTCTTAACGACCACCGCAAGGCCCGGCTTATTCACCCTCACCTACTCCGGCATAAAGTTGACATTTGCATGTTACAAGAAACTCACCTGCTACCTGCGACTTCTGCCAGGCTCCAATCGCGCTGCTGGGGGGAAATCGCACTCCTCTTTCTATTCTACTTACTCCCGGGGAGTGTCCATTTTGATACGGAGGGGGCTTCCGTGGCACACAACTCGGGTACTTACTGACCCTGATGGACGGTATGTTATTTTACATGGTTCCCTCCTGTCCAAACCAATGACGATTGCGGCTGTGTACAGCCCTAATTCGGACGACCCTGATTTTTTCACTAATATATGGCACCTAATCTCATCTCTGGGCCCTGCGGCACTCCTCTAGGGGGGGGGGGGGGGGGAGACTTTAACGTTACTCTTTCTGCAGTCCTGGACCGCTCTGGCCCCTATTCTTCTCATCCTCGATCTACGGCTCCCCTTCAAACCATTCTGGCTGACAACTCGCTATACGATGTGTGGCGTCACGTTTGGCCTGAGGCCCGCGAGGGAACTTGCGTCACCGGTGCCCGTGGCTGCTGGTCCCGTATTGATCTTTGGATCACCTCCCCTGATGTCCTCACCTGGCTAAATTCCGCTACCAATATGGCACGAACATTTTCTGATCATGCGCCAGTCCAGCTTTGTCTTCGCCTTCCTCACTCTCCACAGCGGGCCTTTACCTGGCGACTTCCTCCGAATTCTCTCCGCGATTCCGTCTTCTGTGCCGAGATCCAAACCTCGATCTCAAACTATTTTGACTTGAATGTCGGCTCTGTAGACTCGCCGTCCACTTTGTGGGAAGGGTTTAAGGCTGTGATTCGCGGCGAGTGGATCTCTAAACAATCTGGAGTCCTTCGCTCTATCCGTACCACTCTAGCTAACCTAGAAGCCGAAATCAAGGCTTTGGACTCCGCTCATGCAATCCACCCCAGCTCTGAGACTCTCGCTCGTCTGCGTGGAAAACATTCAGAATTCGCTGTGGAGGCCGATAGGGAACTCTCCTTCCTTGGTAGGGAGGCCCGGGCTCGCCGCTTTGGTGAGGGCGATCGGCCTGGCAGGACCCTGGCCAACCTCCTTCGTCCCCCCGTGCTGCATCGTATGTCGCGGCGCTTCAGGACGGCGGCCCTGCTAGATCCACCTCCCCTGAGGAAATTCAATTGCGCTTTATGGATTATTACATGCACCTCTACACTGCGGGCTCCTCCCCTTCGCGTGGGGACTTCAACCAATATTTTGACACTCTCGCCCTTGTTTGGCTTGAGGACTCTCTTCGCGAATTTCTCGATGAGCCCTTCTCGAAAGAAGAAATTCTCGCTGCCATTAATAGTTTGCCCGGTGAAAAGGCCCCTGGCTTAGACGGCCTCCCTGCTTCGTTCTATAAGACGTTTGCTTTGCTCCTGGTGCCGCATCAGGCCGCCATGTAGAATGACTCCTTCGAAAATGGCCTCCTTCCGCCATCGCTTCGTGAGGCGATGATAACGCTTCTTCTCAAGCCGGACAAACCCTCGGACTGCCGCGATTCCTACCGCCCTCTTTCTTTAATTAATACGGACAACAACATTTTTGCAAAGCGGATAGCCTCCCGTCTTCTCCTCCTTATGCCCCTCATCGCCCTTCCTGATCAGTCCGGTTTTATCCCGGGCCGCGCGACATCCCATAACCTACGAACCATATTCTCCGTCCTTCATCAGATTAACCCTAGCCTTCCTGCAGTGGCTGCTCTTCTCGATGCCACCAAGGCATTCGACACCCTGGAGTGGCCCTTCTTATTCTATCTCCTGCCGCGCCTCGGCTTCAGCAAAGTCTTTATTCGTAAGATTTCCCTCCTCTACACACGCCCGTCCGCCCGCCTCCGGATCAATGGACAAATTTCAGATTCCATTCCGATTGCACGGGGTACCCGGCAGGGGTGCCCGCTTTCCCCTATGCTCTTCGCTATTGCGATGGAGCCTCTCGCTGCCAGACTCCGGCAACATCACACTCAGAAGGGCATCGGCTTTTCGGCCCGTGCCCTCTTGGTCTCCATGTATGTGGATGATATTACTTTGTATGTCCGCCACCCTCAAGAAAATCTCAGCCCCCTTGTGCGCGAGATAATAAGGTTTGGTGGATTATCCGGCATACAGGTGAACTGGGGCAAGTCAGTGCTGCTCCCTCTAACTGATGCCACCACGCCATTCACCCCGGACTTTCCTTTCGTATGGGCCTCTGGCCCCACCCGCTATCTCGGTGTTTGGCTGAGCAGGGACGTGGATGACCTTTGGAGGGCCAATTTTGGTCGTGCGGTGGACTGGCTTGAGTCCAAGATACCACATTGGAACCGGCTTCCCCTGTCACTGGCGGGTCGAATAGCCATTGCCAAGATGGTGGTCCTTCCGAAGTTTCTCTACCTCTTCCTGAATATCCCCATACCAATTACTGCCCATTTTTTCCGTTGGATCCGATCCCTGATCATTTCTCTTGTTTGGGCTGGCAAGCAACCCAGGATTGCATACGATATCCTTACTCTCCCCATGTCGGCTGGCGGCATGGGCGCCCCTAACTTCAAACTGTATGCCTTAAGTGCCCAGGCCAGCTTTTTACACTTCTGGATTTACCCCACCCCGTTCCAGCCCCACGTCGCGGTTGAAGCTGACCTTGCTACCCCTTGGCCGCTGAACACCGCCCTGTTTGCCCCGGCCAGTCGCCCACGAGATGAGGTGGACACGGTCGAAACCTTGCGCTGGGCTTGGCTGGGTCTGCGGCGTCTTTCTAACGCTCCGATATTATCGGCCAATACTATCGGCCAATACTATGCCGATTGTGCGGCACCCTGCATTCCCTCCCCTCCAACCATCTGGCATGTCCAAACATGCCGCCCGTATGGGGCTGCAGACACTGGCGGATCTCTACCCCGGTAATACTTTTTATTCTCTCCCTGCCACTGCTGGTCCTATGGACACACTGCTTTTTAGGTCGAGCCTCGAGTAGCGCGCAAGCGTTGCTTAGAGGCGAAGACTTAATGTAAGCGGGTTTAAAAGCAGTCCCAAAAACGCTCGTGCGTCGTGGCTGGCCTTTTTGGGATGGGTACGCGCGGCAAACATGTGTTTCCAATTATCGTGCCCAGACGCGGGCGCGATAAGTGGAAACACATGTCTGCCGCGCGTACACATCCAAAGGCCAGCCACGACGCACGAGCGTCTGGTCAGCTGAGCGTCTGGTCAGCTGAGCAGGCTGCCACGCTCGCTCGCCCCCGCTCCTCTGTGGTGCGCGCGCACCACTCGCGGGCTTGTTCCTGAATACAGCTACCATTGCCCATCGATTGTAACCGGCTCCCTCAACAGAGCATGGTGTGAGGTAATGTAAATAAATGCACAGCAGCTCTAGGCACACGAATGCTCACCCCCTCCCCCTCCATGCTGGTAACAGAGCATCTGGATACCGTGACTTATACCGAACGTCGCTCAGATCAAATGTTCGAAATGGAGGAGGGGGCAAGGGACAAATGGAGTTCTACCGCCTCGGAGCGCTCACAACTTGGTGAAAAATCTGAGGTGTAAGGTCCTTGTACAACATCGATTTTTATTGTAAGGCAGACATGGGTATGATGCGCAGCGCAGGGTTTGAGAGACAAGTCCGGCAGAGGTCCGTGAACTCTGCTGCTTCCGTCTTTTTGCTGCACAATAAACATTGACGTGTGAGGAGCAAGGCGCGAGACTGAAAAGAATGTTGCCAGTGTGTACTAGCTGAGTAGTCTGACATGAAAGCACCGTTGAAACGTGCAGGGAAAAACAGCGAGTTACGTAGAAAACAGTGAGCCAACCTCTGCAATACTGCGCTTTCGGATTTCACCTCAGCTACTATGTTTGACACAAATATTACATGTCTATCAGAGGCGCAACTAGAGCCAAATTAAGGGGGGGCTACTAAAAATTTCGTGGGGTGGGGGGCTAATTCTTCCAGCAATAGGCAGAGTTGAGATGAAGGGGTGAAGAAACAACAAAGCCTCGTTAACACGTAAATGGTCTTTTAAAGACCTGTGAAGTACTCGGGTGCGACTCTGATAAGCTCAACAACTGTCTGTGTGTGTGGGCCCGGGAAGCTGTCTCATCCCGGGCTGACACACACGACGGGCGGGTGGGGGAGAGGGGGGGGGGACTGAAGCCCTTTGAGTCCTATGGGCGTTGCGCGCCTGATGTCTATGTAGTGCTTAGGGCTGGTGTCTAATGTTAAGCACTCATGATTGTTTAGGGGAACCTCGACCAAGTGTGTTTACTAGATTTCTTCAAGGTCGCACAATGTAGAAGAATTATGAATTAATCGTTTCGGTTTTGAATCTGCCATCTACTTGCTATAACTGCCCTGTTTTAGCTTTAGAGTCCTTCATCTGTCCATGACAATTCTGAAGAGAACATGCTTCATATGCCCCTTTCTCATTACATATAATGTGCATTTTGAACCTTTGAAATTCCTTAGCGCACATAAAACCGTTCAAATTGTTTTAAATTTTTTTTTTTTGCAGGCATCTCATAATTATCGGGCACTACTGCCTTGTTTGAGCATAGGCCTTCGTTAGCGGTACCAGAGCAGTCACAACTAGCATACAAAAGTAAATTAAGTTATCTTGCAACTAACACCACCTGAAAATACGTAGAATAGCACAGATAATTATGCGGCTGTTTAGAATCAAAACTATGGGTGATAACCACATAACGACGACCTCACAACATCATACCGACAACAACAATAAAATTGAAGACAACAATTGTATTAATAATATTTATAACCATACGATAATAACAAAACATGCCGTTTATAATGCACAAACCACAATACCTTTTAGGTATTATGTGCTATTATTAGGATCTCATTGTGTAGTCTATGAAACAATGAAAAACTAAGCTGGGCATACCAGAATAGGCTCTCTAATCATGAAGAGCACAGCTTACCCCCTGATGCCCCACTAACATCACCAGGACCAGGCACACACAAGGCCTAGTGTTTTTAGGTCTCGGCCTGCACCAGCGCTTGCGCTGGTCTGGCCGAGAGTTTTAGTAAGCGGGTTTTGGAAGTGCAAACACTGGCTTTCGGCTGGCGACCAGCTTGAGTTCACGATGGCGTGCACGCGCAGCTGCCATCTGGGTTTCCTATCTCTTCCTCATTTCCTCGTCATGGCTCATTAACTCTCTGGACTCTGATGTTTCAATCGCAGCAGCAGCTCACATTACCAACTGAGGGCCCTGGGCTACAGTCACATGAAAAACAACAGCGATTAGCATTGAAATGCAAGCTTTTTTTTGTCTAGTAGAAATATTCCTTCGGTGGGTTGATTTCACATTATATCGCTATTTGTTTTATATTGGGAGTCACAGCCTAATTACCAGTATTTTTGTCTCTCACTGTTTTTTTAAATTATATTTATTCGCGCAAAGCACAAAGCTATATTTAAGGTGACTTTTTCCGCGTCACTTCTTCACTCTATTTAAACTCCACACCCCCACTCTTATTGTCTCTCTCCTTCTCTCTCTCTCCCCTCTCTAATTCTCTCTCTACTTAATTAACTCTCCCCTCTCTATCTTTTTTAGCCTTTCATTCTCGCTCACCCCTTTATCTGTTTCTCTTTCAAACTCCTTCATTCACTCTCTCTCCCCTTCTTTCTCTCTCTCTATCCCGCTCCACTCTTTATTCTATGTACACCCTTTCTCTCTCTTTCTCTCTCACCACCCTCTCTAATTGGGCATTATATCTTCACTCTATCTCTCACTCGGCAACACCACAGCATCACTCAGCGTAACCACAGCATCACTCAGAGCCAGCACAGCATCAATCAGAGCCAGCACAGCATCACTCAGCACCAACACAACATCTCTCAACGCCATCACAGCCTCACTCAACGCCATCACAGCATCACTCAGTGCAACCACAGCATCACTCAGTGCAACCACAGCATCACTCAGCACAACCACAGCATTACTCAGCACAACCACAGCATTACTCAGCACAACCACAGCATTACTCAGCACAACCACAGCATCACTTAGCGCCACAACAGCATCACTCAGCGCCACCACAACATCACTCCGCGCCACCACAACATCACTCCGCGCCACCACAGCATCACTCAGCACCACCATAGCTTTACTCAGCGACACCACATCATCACTCAGGGCCAACACTGCATCACTCAGCACCACCACAGGATGACTCAGCACCACCACAGCATCGCTCAGCACTACCACAGCATCGCTCAGCATCACCACAGCATCGCTCAGCATGACCACAGCATCGCTCGGCGCCACCACAGCATCGCTCAGCGCCACCACAGCATCGCTCAGCGCCACCACAGCATCACTCAGCGCCACCACAGCATCGCTCAGCGCCACCACAGCATCGCTCAGCGCCACCACAGCATCGCTCAGCGCCACCACAGCAACACTCAGCGCCACCACAGCAACACTCAGCGCCACCACAGCAACACTCAGCGCCACCACAGCATCACTCAGCGCCACCACAGCATCACTCAGCGCCACCACAGCATCACTCAGCGCCACCACAGCATCACTCAGCGCCACCACAGCATCACTCAGCGCCACCACAGCATCACTCAGCGCCACCACAGCATCACTCAGCGCCACCACAGCATCGCTCAGCGCCACCACAGCATCGCTCAGCGCCACCACAGCATCGCTCAGCGCCGCTACAGCATCGCTCAGCGCCGCCACAGCATCGCTCAGCGCCGCCACAGCATCGCTCAGCGCCGCCACAGCATCGCTCAGCGCCGCCACAGCATCGCTCAGCGCCGCCACAGCATCGCTCAGCGCCGCCACTGCATCGCTCAGCACCGCCACAGCATCGCTCACCGCCACCACAGCATCACTCAGGGCCACCACAGCATCACTCAGTGCCGCCACAGCATCACTCAACGCCGCTACAGCATCACTCAGCGCCGCCACAGCATCACTCAGCGCCAAGACAATATCACTCAGCACCACCACAGCATCACTCAGTGCCAAGACAATATCACTCAGCACCACCACAGCATCACTCAGCACCACAGCAGTATCACTCAGCAACACCTGAGAATCATTCAGCATCACCTCAGCATCGTCTCCGCAACAGTCACCACCACCACTACCACCTCAGCATCACTCAGCACCACCTCAGCCTGCTCTCGGAATCTGGCATCTGTTGATTCTCCCCTAGAGTCTGGCCGCTGCTAGTGTTATAATACAGGTACTAGTTCCCAACCTTCACCCTCCGATTGTTTATGCCCCCTCAAAAAAAAGCTTTAACAAACAACCATTGCCAGCATTGCAAGAACAAAAGAAAACTGAGGACATTTTTTATTGTAAATACTTTTTTTAATATGGTCGTTCAGTTTTACATAATGCCTTCTTGGTCATATATAAAGTAACAAAAATGCTTCTGACACTTTTTTATTATAACTTTTCAGCATGCCGCACAGCAGCCACACTTCTCTACAGCACAGCTTGAAGACATTGGCAAAGTCAATAGCTCTGGCTAAACACTTATAAGGCCCCAAAGGCGAGACCTATTGACTATGCCAATGCTTGTTTTATCAGCTGCGGGCTATCTGCAGGGAGTTGCATTCCACGTTTCCCCAACCTCCACCTTCGCTGCCCACTCTTGACTTTATATATTCCTCCCCCACCCCCCGGAAGCTGGTGACCAAATTATATGCCCTTACGCTGTCGACCTCCCCTGTCTCCACTGATCGCGCCCGTGTGGCGAGGATCTTGGCATTGCCATTTCCCAAGCCGACTGGCTCTATTGTTGTAACCAGACGAAGAAACTTTCTCCCAACTATCGCCTCCGTCTTATACACTTCAAATACTTGCACAGGCTATATCGCACCCCCGTTCAGTTATATAAATTGGGACTCATTCATAACGACAGGTGCTTGCGTTGCTCTGCCCCTGCTGCGGATTTTGCTAATCTTGCTTGGTTATGCCCAAAGGTGTCGGACTTCTGGCGGGAGGTCTGTGCCGCCCTCTCTGAGATAACCTCTGCACCTGTCCAGCCCGACCCTCCATTATGCCTGCTGGGCTTTGTTAAATTTTGCCCGGACACCTCTCGCCGATTGGTCGCAATGCTGCTTGTCCTCGCGCGGCGCAGGGTGTCCATGTGTTGGGGGCGTAGGCCGGCGCCTAAGTTCGCCCAATGGCTTGAAGACGCTTCGAGATGTCAGACCCTACTGTCTGAGTTCTGGGACCTTATGCCTGCTAGATCTCGCCCACTCGACATATGGGGCCCCCTAGTAACGTATCTTCACACTCGTCCACATCCGAGCCAGGCTGCCTCTCCCGCGCTCCCCGCCAGCACACCGCCCGCGGCGGCCGCCGGTGCTGGTCAGTAACCCCCTCCTTTCCTGTCCCCATCCCTCCCCGGTCAGACCCGCTCTCTCCTCTGCAGTGCTGTCACCCTATTATACAGTTCTGTATTGTTTTATGGTGCTACGCCGTGTTGTACACAATATTGCCTTTGTTTGATTGGTTTTCCCTATTTTTTGATGTACTCCGGGAATGTCCTATTGTGTACGATATTTTGCTATGATGCAATATTATATTTTGGTAATATTGAATTTGTCAATAAAGGTTTTTGAAAAATCACAACAAAAAATTTGTTTAGCATTAACAGCAATAGAACTATGGGTAAAAGAAATTACAGAGGAGAGAGCGGACAGCCTCGGCATGCGACTTGTTGCAAGGCCAAATGAGCCGACATCGCTCCATTGATTTTAATTTGTTGCAAAAAGGTTAGAATACAGTGACATGACTTTTATTAGAGGTCGCCAAGGTTATATCCAGCTCTATAGTGGCTGCTGCGAGAGAATGCGGAAGAAAGGTTTTTGCAGTGATATGGCAGAGCATGCAGATGTTGTCACTCGCTGGTTTGCCCTCGATCAGACCAGTCTCAGTAACATGGACTAACTTGGTGATCAAGGGTGCTAAACGTGTAGCTAGTATTTTAGCACGGATTTTAGTCTCCATACTAATTAAGAAGATTGGTCTGAAATTTTGGGGTTCGGAATGATCATTCCCCTCCTTTGGTACAACCACATTTGTGGCCTCAGCTGCACTACCCAAGACTTCCTTGGATGAGGCAAAGTAGTTCAGAACAGATTCCAAAGGTTCTATTATCATAGAGGCAAATGTTTTATAGAAATTAATGGTTAGACCAACCGCACCCGGGACTTTGCCAAATGGAAGGAGGTTAATTGCACCCCGAATCTCACTTCTTTCTATTGGCTTGTTTAGATTCAGATTATCTGAGGCAGAGGTGGTTTTCATTGGAAGGGTCTGGAGGAATTTTAGACATACCTCTTTGGGAATGATTAGCGGGGGAGTTTATAGCTTGGAGTAGAATTTCTGAAACCCTTTGAGAATTTCAACCATTCTTATTTTTACTGTTCCCTGCCGCTCTTTAATTCTCAAAATGAAGGTGAAATTTCTTTAAAATTTTAAGTAGGCTGCTAGTGATTTACCAGCTTTATTCAGGCATAATAGCTTATTTTACCTTTCTCGGCATGAAACCATAGGTGGGCACATTCAATAATTATCTTGTTGTATTCATATTTAAGCCCTTCAAGTGCTGCTAAGCCTGAGGACTCTTTAGAGTGCCAATATAAAATTTCTTTGGCTTTTATACCAGCCGTTAACCTGTTCGAGGGCGATTTGACTTCTCTACTTTTCTTAATTTGATTTCTTTATTTTTCTTAACATGCAACTTATCACTTGGCTTCTAAAGAAGCATTTTAATGTGTCCCATAGTGTGACAGTTAAAGAGACTGATGTGCTATATCAATGATAGTTCTTATGTAGATATTGACCTTCTGATTTGTTCTCTAGAACCTCTGTGTACGTCTCTGCCATGTACGATATTTAGTATGGGGGAGAGGAGACTGAAGAAAAAGAAAAATGGCGACATGGTCAGAAATTGTGATGGGTTCAATAGTGGAGGATAAGGTGTCCTGAAGGACAGAGGTTTCTAGTAGTATGTAGTCAATTCTCGAAAAAATATTGTGAGGGGGTGAGAAAACTGAAGTTTTTACCGGTGGTTGTCATACTACGAGGCCGTGAGATGTACATAGAGATCGCATCGCTTTGCATGCTTGGGGGACTCTATATTTGAAGGTGGAGTTTCCGTCTATGATAACATCCATCGGTAAATGGAAGAATAAATCGGGCAATAGGTGGTACTAGTGCTGGTTTAGCCGACAGAGTGGACCAAAATTGTGGGTCATCATAGTTAGGAGCATAGATATTTACATCATATAGTTCAGTATCAATGCATTGAAGCAGAGTAATCAGGCACTTTCCATTATCATTCTGCTCAGAAGCAATAATGGACAGGCCAGAATTTTGGGAGATTAGGGTGAGTATACCATTTTTTTAGCGATTGCCGCCGAGCAGGATAGATCATTCACCCATCCGCTGCACACGGATAACGTCTCTTTATAACCAATACTGATTTCTTGGAGAAACACAAGGTCTCCTATAAGTGAGTGGCAGGAGTAGGTAACATTTTTGCTCTTCACAGGGTGGTTAAGGCCTTTGGTGTTGAGATAACTTTCAATGTGGCCATGTGTTGGTCGGGCATAGCAATGAGAAACAACTGTTTGGTGTAAGGTGTAGTAGAGAACTTCCCAGCAGGCTGAAGCTTGGGAGCAACGGTTGGTGCCACATAGTACAGAGGAAAAATAGAAAAGAATACCTAGTTGGATTGGAGAGGGAGGAGACAAACATTAAATAACCAAAAACAAATGTTCTCCCTTGAAGTAGGGAGATGAGCCTTGATGAGACGAAGTTCAGTGAACCAAGCAGAGGGGATCTCACGCAAGGGGGGGTATGAGGGGGGGGGAGCCCTCTACACTTGGAAGTAAAATAAATAGGAGTAGGAAACAACCTACATATATAGGTAGAGTAAGATATATGGGTTGTAAAAAGTTACTGTTACAATGAAAAAATAGAATAATGAACATCAGAAACCAACTTACCCTCTACATCACAAAAGGCAACATTAGATCCACATTAGTATCAGGCA
This sequence comes from Calotriton arnoldi, assembly GCA_963921515.1. Taxonomy (NCBI): domain Eukaryota; kingdom Metazoa; phylum Chordata; class Amphibia; order Caudata; family Salamandridae; genus Calotriton; species Calotriton arnoldi. The sequence continues at coordinate 6,851,878 of CAWUFW010000003.1, forward strand.
GGGTCTTGGAGAACTGTATTAAGAGTGTTGTTTTATACGAAGCTTCAATAGGGACCAACCAAAGACAGTAGATAAACTAAAACTTTTAGGTTACAAGTTGGACAGCTATGTCAACCCAACAGACAGGGTAGCTAACAGTATGAAATTTAACATTTCGTTATTCAAAGATATGTAACAATAAGTGGTAAACCCCGCTTTATCACCTTAAATCTGCAAAAGAGCGAGCATTACTTTGACAATAGAGTCAGAGCATGCCAGGAGATGAGACAAAGTGGTTGGAACAACTCAGTATGTTGACCAGGTAATATGGGTGCGCCGAAAAAGTTCATAGACTGATGAAGTTAGTGGGCAAGAGAGTATGAGATTGAACGATGCACTATTAGCTGCTATCAGCCGACAGCATAACTGTACAACGGAGCAGTGAGAAGCCCATCTAGGATTGTCGTAGCTATAACCCATACGAGATTCAAATGTGTTAACTAGGAAGGTATTCAGATCAGATGGTTCAGAGAAGAAATGTGTTTGGCCTTTGCAGGCAATCTTAAATTTGGATGGACCAATAAAGAGGTGCTGAATACCGAGGGGCGTGGCCAACCGCTGAACATGGCGGTCGTGTAGTTGCGGAGCTCCCGGCCCAGGTCCTCCGCCTGCGCCACATCATCCATACAGGGGCGACACCCGTGCCCCAAAAGTACTGAAAAAGACGACAAAGACCCTGCGGATTCAAACCATATCCCTGAGTAACGCATATCTGGTGTTTAACTCCGCTGCGGAGGAAGTGCGCGGCGCCTCGTCTTTGCTTAAGATGGCGGCTCCCGACCTCTCCTGATAGAGGAGAATGCACCGCTCCCTGATCACAGGAGGGACCGGGGCACTCGGCTATCCTCTACCTGGCTGTTCCGGCGGCGGGGGAGGTCTGCAGCCCCACTGAGCACCCGACGGTGAACAGAACGAGGTGAGCCGTAACATGCTGGAATCGGCGGCGACCAGGCCCGGAGGACGTCGCGGGCACCTGCTACTACGCAACTCCAAGGTCTGAGAGGCCCTCCGGAGTGAAACACTGTCGAGGGCCGGAACTGCTGCGGCCCCAACAGGAGAGGGCCGCAAGACGACGTCGCTGCCCCTGGGAGGTCCGGGAGGTGGGGAGTGCCCGGAACCACTGCTAGATGCTGCAACACTGAGTAGCGGCACGCCAAGACTGAACTCACCTGCGCGGTGCCTATTATAGGACTGTGCTGCTGCCGGCCCGCCGCGTTTGCCACCAGAGAACGGAATCTCGCCCAAGCTGCCCCCACCACAACCCCGAGGCCTGATAAACTGTCCGGCACGTGGCGTTGCTGGGGGCCACTCCCGCATCGACAGGCAAGGCTGGTGTGACGGACTCACTACCCCGGGCGGTCCTGGCAGAGAGGAGTGCTGCAAGCCCCCACTGAATGCTGTCACACTTGGATGCTGCAGACCAGGAGCGGCCTCTGCTGAGAAAAAACCCATAGCAGGAACAAGCTGCTGCCTGCCCACCGTGACTAGTGTTCGGGGTCCTCCCCTAGCTGCACACCCAACTTATCAGCCAGTGCCGGTTGTGACCCGGGGGAGGGGGGGATCCACCTTGGTAACCTGCTGCCTCTGAATTCCCGACATGGCGGAACACCACCTGCGCATATGGTAGGCTGGTGCAGGCCATCAGTTGTGTACCAAGAACAGGACCTAGTTTGTGCACATTGAGTGGAACTGGCTGTGGGCAGGGCAGGCAGCCCTTCATAGTGATTGCGAAGGCCTGCGCCGGAACTGGACGGGGGTAGACGTCACAGGGAGTGTGGCCGGACCCACCTGATGTGGCCTGAGGTACTGGCTCCCACCAGGGATATATCGTCGTGGCCTAAATGGCGTTCGGGGAGTGAGATCTGGTAGCACACATACCCTGTAATCCTGGGCGGAGAGGCTGTTCATCACGGAGGCCCCCTCTGCAGGCGTAGCGCAGCCCAAGGAGATCCGGCACAAGTTAAGAGGCTACAGGAGGAAGGGTCCTCACGCCCGGCCCTGGTAGCAAGGAAGCACACCTCTCGAGATCTGGGCGTTCTCCGCTCCCGGGCAGCTTATCACTGTGGCAAGGACGACGTTCCCGAAGGGCCCTTGTACTTTCTTCAGCCGCACCGTCAACCTCCATTTTGGAGGGACCAAGAGAGACTTCCACTGCAGTGAAGAGCCAGCCGCAAGTGAAACAAGGGCCAGACCTCCCAGCGGTGCCTAATTGGGGGGCAACTTAACCACAAAAGCGACGTTGTATGGACAATATCCACAGGAACGCATCAACTTCATAACCCCGCACCAGACTATCACCGAACTAAAGACAAAATGGGACGTACGAAGGGTAGGAATCAGGATACAGAAGACTCCAGCGCAGCCTCGGCCACCACATCCACTGATCTGGTTCCTCCCACTGCAGACGGCGCACAACCGGACAAACTGGATCTCATCTTGCAAGAAATACGGCAGTCACGCGCATTGATGGAGCAACAACTGGGCTCCCTCACCGCAGATAATGCTATAATCCGGGATGACCACAAAAAACTCGCTGAGAAGGGGACTGCCAACAAAGCGGCAGTACAGGAACTGCTCCCAAAGCAGAAGGAGCACTCGAACGAACTGGAGCGGATGCAACATCAGCTTGCAACTCTACAAGAACGGATAGAAGATGCGGAAGGACGGTCACGTCGAAACAACATGCGCATTATTGGCCTACCAGAGAACTCAGAGGGTCAAAATGCGACGCTCTACGTAGAAGCCTGGCTCAAATCATTCATGCCACCAGGGCGATTGACTGACACTTTCTGCATAAAGAGAGCCCACAGGGTCCCCAAACGAAGAAGAGTACCGGGCATGCCGCCTCGCCCTATCGTAGCCAGAGTGCTCAATTACAGAGACCATGACCAGATATTGCAAGTGGCGAGGGAAAAAGCACCAATCACGAAAGACAATGCACGCATTTCCTTTTTCCCTGATTATACACTCCAAGTGCAGAAGCAAAGGGCGCAATATCATGGAGTCAAGCAACATCTGCAAGCAATACATTTCAAATATGCGCTCTTATATCCGGCAAAACTAAAAATCATACATGAACAAAAAAGTCACTTGTTTGATACCCCAGCAGAAGCGTGGGAATGGATTGAGCACACTTTCCCAGACCTACCTATCAATTCGGCCCATCGGCAAACAGAGGAGTCACAACCCAGGCAACGACAATCACAGCAACAACGCTCTAAACCCAAGCGATATGATGAGGATGCAACCCCAACACCCGCGCAGGAGGAACAGAGGAGGGCCATTATTTCCGCTGCCACCTTCAGAGAAACGAGAATAGTCACGGACGATGAGTCATCTACAGGAGACACAGCTCAATCGGAGCCGGACCATAGCCCACCGCTGTTTTCCTCACTGTCATCACACACAGTGAACGAGCTCCTCAACTAAAACGACCCAAGTAGGGTCAACTTGCATAGCCAAGCCTGTATTACTGTAGCGGGCTTCCTGAGGTGCGGTTTGTAAGTAATGCCACTACTGATGGGGGAGATGAACCCTGGTTTCCCTGCCGGAGGAGGTAAGACTATCTTGAAAACACTGTGAACACTATCCACGATCGATAAACTATATTAATCCCACAGCTGGGGGCGGATGTACGCTTTCTCTTATGTCCCAAGAGACTTGAACACTGACTCAGGGCGCCAGCGGGGGGACCCCGAGAGCGGGAGCTGGCACCTCCCTTTTTTGACTGTGGGAGGTAATTTTTTGGAGCATTGGAAGCTCCCCAGAGATACATTTAGCTATGGCCCCCAATGCAGTAGCAAGTTTTAAATCTGTTGAGTTAATAAGCATTGTTCTTTTTGTTTGGTCGAACCAAGTTCCGCAGTTGGACCGTGTATTGGGGTGTTTAACAGGGATGCTGACGGGCCGTAACTTACAGAATCTCCGTACTAACTGGTTTGCCTTCATTCACTTTAATGGCTAGGTCGGGTACGATACAACATTATAACTGCATCACATGGAACATTAGGGTAATGGGATCACCACACAAACGACACAGAGTGCATGCTCAATTGATTCGGCGAAACACACAAACAGTGTTCTTACAAGAGACACACCTAACCGCGCTTGAGGGCACCAAACTACAGAATAAATGGAGAGGGCAGTTGTTTAATACGACCTGCTCTGCCTTTGCTCGGGGAGCAGCCATTTGGTTACGGTCTGGGGTCCCATTTGCAATACAAGAGAAACGGGTAGACAAGGAGGGCCGATACGTCCTGATCCGGGGTACACTAGATATTACTCCAATAGTGCTAGGAAGTTTATATGCCCCCAATTCAGAAAAGGAACCCTTCTATGCCCGAGTTAGCACAGCACTGGCGGATTGGACGGACGTTTGTTGGGTACTTGGTGGCGACCTTAATGCGGTTACTCACACTGTTTTAGACAGATCCCGTCCCCCCCTGAGCGGGGCCCAATCAATATGCCACTCCAAAACGTTGCAGAACTGGGCACGAGGATGGGCCTTGATGGACATATGGCGTAACCACAATAAGGTTATGAGAGAATATTCATTTTACTCCGCCACACACGAAGCGGTCATATATTATGTAGTTCGTCACTCCTCACGCAAACTACTCGAGCGGCCTATGTGGGCAAAACAATATCGGATCACAGTGCACTGGAGATCACACTCACATGGGGGCGTGTCCCAGCCCCGGTCCCGACATGGCGACTAGATTCCCGCCACTTAGAAGATGGGGTATATCAGGAAGCACTAGCGTCTACCATCACACACTACTTCGCCAAAAATGCTGGTACGGCGTCCTCTGTGGGTCTGGAGTGGGAGGCATTCAAGGTAGTCCTCAGGGGCACGGCTATTAGCCCCTCCTCCGGAGCCTGGAAACAGGTCCACCGAGACTTGCAGGACATTGAAGACAAATTGCACACACTCGAAACTAAGGCGGCCCGAGACCCCACGGCAAAACCGGACCTCCAGGAGGCCTGCATTAAGTATGCGGAACTTCTGGACCAACTGCGTATAACAGACCACCGCACTTACTTACACAAAACACACACAGAATCAGACAGACCAGGCACCTTATTGGCCCGGATCCTTCGGAATACCCCCTCGCCCTCCCCCCCCCCCCCCACGCCTATCATGGAAATTTGGTCGCCACAGCATACCAGGGCCGTTACACAAACAGCCATTAATAAAGCCTTCTATGACCATTACAAGACGCTTTACACAGCCCCACCACTAATTGCCCACCTATAGATTAAAGCCTTCCTAGAAAAAGTAGAACTCCCACAGGTGTCAGATGAGAACAAAACAATGCTAGCTGAACCTATAACACTAGCGAAAGTAAGAGCTGTGATCTAGGGCCTCCCCAATAACAAAACCCCAGGCCTAGATGGTCTGCTGGCAGAGTTTTACGCCACTTACACGCAACAACTAGCCCCACAGCTGAAGAAATTGTATAAGGAGGCCTACAAGACAGGCACCTTGCCCATCTCCACAACACAAGCACTAATAACCTCCCTTCCCAAACCCGGGAGGGATCACACTCAGTTATACGCATACCGTCCGCTCTCCTTGTTAAATACGGAGTATAAGATTCTAAGTAAAATACTAGTCAATCGCTTGCAGCCCCTTGTACCGAAGTTGGTCCATACAGATCAATGTGGCTTCATCCCTGGACGAAGTATGTCTTTGAATATACGCCGGCTGTGTAACGTTATGTTTGCCTGTACTACTGAGGACCCAGAAGCAGGATGTATCACACTAGATATCACTCAGGCATTCGACACATTGAGCTGGGACTACATGCTGGCCGCGCTACAGAAATTTGGGATTCCACATGGCTACACTCATTGGATCCAATTATTGTATCACTTTCCCACAGCTAGGGTCGCATATATCAAAACAATATTAAATACAACTGGGCATAAAACAGGGATGCCCCCTATCGCCCATATTGTTTGCTCTTGCCCTTGAACCATTGGCCTACAAACTACGGGCGTCCTCGCCGGGCTGGGGTATAAACATAAACGGCGCCCACCATGCTATATCACTCTACGCAGATGACATCATCCTATACACTAGGAAACTGTGAAATAACTTGGACACCGCGGCGCAGCTCTTCACACAATTTGAACACATAGCAGGGCTGGCAATTAATTATGAGAAATCCTATGCCTTCCCCTTCGGCGCTAATCCGGAAGAGCTGACTATACCATTTGGTAACCGTGACATAACAATTGCTCACAACACGTTTAAATACTTAGGGATACAAATTTATAGAACCAAAATAGATCTTATAGAAGGGAATTTGCTCAGAGCGATAGGCTCCCTGAGGGCTCAGTTTGCGTTTTGGACATCACTGCCCCTCTCTGTGGCAGGGAGATTAGCAATTTTTAAAATGGTTATGCTCCCGCGTTTACTCTACTTTTTTACTAATTTTCCAGTTGTAGTCCCAAGAGTAGTATTTACAACACTGAATAGACTCCTCACCAGCTTAATATGGGGCACGGGCCTCAGACACCTGAGCTTAGCGAAATTACAACTCCCATTGGACGCTGGGGGCCCCAGACTTCTATGCCTACTGCTTATCATCACAATTGCAGTGGCTCTCGTATTGGTTAGCAGGCCGGAATCTGCAGGAAATTGCTTACTCTGAGTGCATGCTAGCTCAGGGCACGTTGCATAGACTGCTCTCCCCAGATAGTGCTATACCGCACACTGCAGGAATGCTTCTTAGAACTGCACTCACATACTAGAAGCAGGCATTAAATTATACTAATAGTCTCCCCGCGTATGCCCCCAATATACCACTATTGGGCATTCCCACCAACCTAGGAACACTTACCACCCGCAAGTTAGAACCCTGGTTGCAGGCCAGAGTGACAACAGTTGGGGACCTATTTGGGGACAAACCGTTACTCACGCACACAGATTTCCCAAACGAGCGGGGGGTCCTGGAGACACTGTTCTTGACTCATGCGAGTTTGACGTGTTACGTTAAAAAACACTGGGCACCCGATAGGGCAGAACCAAATACGTACAAGTTGGTCCATCTGATGTACCTTATGGGGACAGGTAGCCACCTAACCCGTTGGCTCTATCGGGGCACACGCACGCACCATCCATCTCCACTAACTGCAACGCGCACTAAATGGGAACAGGACATTGACAGACCATTAACAGACAAAGAATGGGCAACGATTTTAGAATACCCAAAACGAGTATCCTGCAATACCCGTTTTAAATTCATCCAGTATATGGTAACGCAGAGAGCGTAGCTGACTCCGCATAAAATACATGCTATCTTTCCTGCCATCCTGCCCTAGATGTCCTGAACAGGACGCAGATCTGTTACACATGCTTTGGTCTTGCCCCAGCTTAGGGAGATACTGGTGTGGAATAACTGCTACCTTAAAGGAAGTCGTGGGTGACATGGGATGGCACACAGTAGAGACAAATATACTAGGTCTATACAGAAGGCGAAAAGAGAACAAAGTGCAAGCCAAATTCGAGGATCTGGCTTTGCTCCTTGCTAAGCGAGGTATTACTAGGAGGTGGAAATCCCCCGTGGCCCCAACACTGCTCAGTTGGAAGGAAGAGGTGGAAAAACAGGGACTGGCTGAAAGCGTAGCTATCCAACGTGAGGAAAAAAAAAAAAGAGGCCTAAGAAAGGAACCGATCGCTATGAGTTGGGACCCCTTGCTGGAAGCTTTCAAAACGGCCGACACCATAATTCCATGAAGCTCTGTAAATGTCACACTCCACCACTAAATCCCCTGCCTGGATAGGAGCCCCCACTCTTGCAGCCGAGTTACGGGGATTGCCGGACTAGGGACGTATTCAGGTCTCCATGTACCCTCAATTTACGAAGTACCCACCCACCTGGACAGACACCCCACTTTCAGCTTCTTACAAGCTAGGTTTTAGTTACAACCTTCTAGATTTAGGTTTCCATAATTCCGGAGCGGCCCGTCAGCAGGGGAGGGGGGTGGGGAGTTTGCAAAAATATGTATTACTTGCTATACCTTGATCCAGGAAAATGGTACAATTGATGTATTAGCAGGATGGGAAGAGATGCCATGTTAGGACGTAGGCCGTACAGCCGGGTCCCAAATGAGACGGGATTATCAAGGTGGCACACGGTTAAGTAGTGAAGTAATAGTATGCAAATTCTTCTACCATTATGTATATATGTGATATCCTGCTATGCAGATAACGATTACTTGAAATTTCTATTTTCATGTACAGTAATTGGAGAAAATGAATAAAATTTGTTTTAAAAAAAGGAGGTGCTGAATCCCTCTGTCTGGTTTTTCCTAAGGGCCAGAAAGCCTTTCTTCTGATGACTGCATCCCTGGCAAAGGCTTGGGAGATGGAGATTCTGGAGCCTTGACATAAGAACGACTTCAGGTCTCGAAAAATCTACTCACCCACTCGCTATGGTGAGTCAGATTTTATCAGGCCGAGCTATTTGAGACCTACTGGTCCATTCTGGTGAGTGAACTTAAGCTGAATGTTCTGTTCATTCAGCAAGTGAATGAGCAAAAAAGATGCCTATAAATCTTGTCTTTATCTTGACACATGTGCAGTCTGTTCAAGGACAGAGGCCAAATGTCAGTTTGTCTTTTTACTAATTGATGCTTATCTTATCCTGGAAAATGGAATTTACTTTTCTTTCCCTGACTACAGTTAGAGGATTTTGTCAAGTGAGCGGTCCGACAGTCATTGTGAAACAAAAGCCTGTAGGATGTCAGTTTCTTTCTAACACAAAACATTTAAATAGCTTGTGAATGAATAGTACAAATATTTCAAAATATATCAGGAATTATGAAAGCACATTTTTTTTGTAATTCAGAAAACAGATTTAAATAGGAGCAAAACAAATCAGAACGCTTTACTTGGTGATGTGCAAATGACAAATATTTGCAGAAACTTGATTTTCAAACATTCTTTGTACACTATATAGTTTTATCAGTAAAACCACATGTCACTTGGCACTTTTGTGGCTATTTCAATGGAAAATATGCTAAATGCAAATGACAGCATGCTACCACTTCATGCTTTAGTTATATAGTTATTAAAAGCGATAGTTTTTAAACATGATTTGAGAAACATTCTTGCCCCCGCCCTGATGACAATGCTGTTAATGAACTAAGAAACAAGTCGGGTCATATGTATCCTATATGTGGCTAAATTTGTATTATATGTAGACAAAATGTTTAGTCTATTAATATCAAACAAAAGAGGTTTTTTTTATACAGCAGACATGCTGAACTCAAATATTTAAAGTTGCTCTCATATGTGACAATGAAGCAAAGGGCGGCTCAGAAAATTTGAATATTTGCCCAGGATCACATATTTGAAACCAGTTTATGGGTCAAGAGCATTACAGTTAGGTCGAGTAGATTATTCAAGTCAACAGACCTGCGGGTCTGGTAACATTTTTATGATTTTTTGAGGCCTGGACTTGATTTTTCTCATGTGTGCTGGGTTGAGCTCAGAGTGTTGATGACAAAGTGGTTTGAAAATTAGCACTAGTTGAGATGTAGCATTTTGGGTTTAAAGGTAGGTATCTGGTGGGCGCATTCAAGTGCAAATCTTTAGAGAATGTAATGCTGAGCATTGAAGAGATCCCTGATTCAAGAAAAGCAATCATCAAAGAAGCTTTGTCTTCAATGCCCTCAAGTAGGCTGAAAATGCTAAAGATTCCTTCTTCGGTTACGATCTTTCAGCTCGGGGATTTCACGTTTGAGGGATGTTTTTAAGGAGTCTTTTTTAAGCAAATGTTTTTATTGAGCACTGACACAGTCTTCAGTCATGCTAAATCCACCCTCAACATCTGACATTCTAAGGTTGAGCTCTTTAAGGTCCTTCCTGATTCAGGAAACCTCAACTTGTAAGAGGTCCATATTTGTTTTTGTGCTTTGAGCTATTTTGTGTATGTTGTTTAGTTCTTTGACAATTCCTTTGAGTGTAGTAGAGTGGTCTTGTTTTTCTTTGATTGGGAAGTCAGGATCTGTGGTTCTTGTTTCGATCTCTTAAGATTACCTTTCCCATCTTTCTACTTGTGGTCTTTTGACTCCGCCATATTAAGTAGCAGCATAATAGGGAACAACACACTTGGGCTAGGGACTACTTCAGCACTGACATTTGCTACGAAAGATCCAAAGATGCATAAGCTGCTTGATCTTGAGAGCTGGGTATATCCAAGAAGCCTCAGTATGGGTGATAACGTATTTGGTGACCAAAGAGGGTATTTCCAAGACATGGTGTAGATTGTTGTAGTGTGTGTTCGGGTTATGGCTTGAAGTGCTCTAGACAGAGTACAGCAGTTAACACGCTGATTAGCTAGACAGAGAGGCAGTATTGTGGAAAGTAGTGACTGAGTGGTCAGTGTGGTCAGGTGCGACTAAGTGACATTGTTGAGAGGGGCCGGTGCTGCAGAATCAATGAAGGCCTCTGCGACAGGTCAGAATGGTTGATGGGACAATGGAGCACTCAATTTATGGTGAAAGGAGTGTTCGGGAGACGGACTGAGATGCTCTGTACAGAGGAAGTGCTGTCTGCTCCAACCAGAATGCTATACTGACAAAAAGAAGGGCATCGCTCACCTTGTACCGGTGTTCGGGACAAGATCTAACCGCTGGTGGCAGTCAATGGTGAAACACAGTGCAGAGGGCTCACCTGAGCTCAGCAAAGAGCTGCCATTTGAGTAGACGCCAAGCCACGCCCTCCCATGTTGCCCTTTTCAAGTGACTTAAGTTAATATGGCAGAGGTGCTGAACATGGCATGATGGTGAAGACAAGCCAGTGAAAATTCAACTAAATGGGAGTATGGTGAATGGTGTGTACTGCTCGTTATGACTTCTAGCACAGTGGATGATAGTTACTTGTTAGTGCTGATGCACTGGTTGTGTCTAGTAAGAGGTGCCACCACCAATGTTTTTCAAGAATATGAAAACCTATCTGGAAGTGCTTTGGAAGATAGGCTGTTAATGGGACAGTTGTACAAAGGCACTCGGAGAATGTTTTCACTTGGACCTGTCCACCACAGTCAAATGGAGGTAACATGGCCGGCAACAACGTCCAATAAATGAACACCAGTTTTTTGTTTTTTATAGAGAGCAAATATGTTGCCTGCAAGGTCAGGGAGAGAGGATGGCGTGGAGTTTAGGATGCTGTGAATCACTGCTTTAAATCATTTATCGCCTGTATCAGTAGTGTGTGAAATTATGATGATGCCAACAACAAAAGGCAATTGCTAGGTTTCTTCAATAGAGTGTTGCCTTTTGTAACACAGGGGAAATAACTTAAATTCAGCAGGCAAAGCCCACGGTGTTCCACACTTGAAATCCCAATAGGGCTGGCATTTCTCAGTACTAGCCATTACTGGCCAAGAGGTAATGAAGGGCTAAATAGTGTTCAAGATGTGCCCTAATGCACAGAGAAGCAAAGGAGAAACTCCTGTTTTCCATGGCATTTGTCAGTACAACAGAGCCATGAGGCAGACTGACCCACAGACAAAATGAAATGTTTCCTGACAGAAGGGCGTCTCTGAAAGTCAAGTACTCAGGCAGGCCCAAGGCACAATAACTTCCAATTCAGTAGACGTGACCATGCCCTACAGTTCTATCAGAGGCATTGACTTAGCCGAGAAGTTCCTAGATTTACTTTAGGATTGACCACCTCTGAAATAGCCACTGTAAGTCTAGTTAGAGAACATTGCTGACTACTGAACTAAACAAACATCCCTCTGTATCAGAAGCTGATACTTATAAGAAAGAAATTATTAGAAATGCAACACCATTATGGTAAACATTTAGGTAGATAAGGAGCTTTCAGGTTTAAAGAACAAACAGGGCAGATCTGAACCCTTAGAAATTGTGAACGGCATATTCACATACTTCTAGATTTTAACCCCAAACTCTCACCCTCTGGTGTGAGAAGAGAGGATCAACTGGCCTTACTCACTCATGTAGTGGGGAGATACCATCCCACCAACTTTACCTACATAGCAGGGGAGCATTTTCAGCATTGTTTAAAATAGATTAACTATTCACTGCAGTGCTTACAACTGTTCTTCTAAGCTACTACTAATTCACACATTATGGTATTCCCTACATCAAATGATAACTTATTATGCATACATGAGACCCTTGACTCATTAGAAAATCAGAAGTGGTCATGAAATTCCAATCTATGAATAAATGTTGTAAAAATATGGCAGCTAACAAAACACTTCCACTAACGAAACCGGCATGTGCAACATGCTTTTGCTATCCCTTAGTAAGGTATTCTATAGCAATGGGTGCTCTTAGAGACCTTTTCTTAGGGTCCCACGGCAGTCAGAAGTTACTGAGCAGTAACTGTGAGGGTTACTCTCATTTACCACTAGTATGCTGGGACCACAGTGCTATATGTACACAAAGTGAATAATCAGCACTTCCTTTTAACACTTGACTAGCAGGTTCTAGTCTCTGTGTCTGAATCTTTAATATGGTGCAACCAAATGATTTCTTCCCTTGCTTGGGGCCAACCGCCATACAAATGAAGAAACGCCCCTGTGAAATCGCACCAGTGTACATTTAGGGACAGCACAATCTATAATGAGCAAGGGGCCACAGAAGCATCTGTCTCTTCTTTCGTAAAACCAAAAACCCTCAAGATGCAGAAAGCAGGCACAAACACTTGTTGCGCCCTTGGGGCATTTACTATGATAGAGTCCCTTAACAAATGATCAAGACAGCAAAGAGTACTGTAGATCAGAACCCACTGGTCGTAGTCACGTTTTTCAGGTCAGGGTTTGCAGCCTCTGGTCTAGGTCACCCCCAACGAGCACAGGAGGGTCCAGTGGTTACTAGCCTTTGGAAAGGGAGCGTTGACCAGATTGTAAACTGTAGTGACTAGAAAGAGGAATCCAAGTGTCGGAATCAGGGCAACCTCATCCAGCTGATGACAGGACCATAAGCCATGAACTGAAAACAAGATGTCTACAGAGCTTACCAGAGAAACAGTCCGGGTGATGCAGGCTCACACTTTTTGGTTACGAAATTCGATGGAGCAACTCCTTGATGAGTTTCTCCTGAGGAGCTCTGGTGGGGATGAACTTGTGGCTCCAGGGCAGTCTGTACATCGAGCTCTCCTCTTGTAGGTCCTTCCAGTAAACAGGTTCTTGATTCTCTTCAATGGATCAGAAACACTTGCATAGGAAGGTGCAGTCCAGTTCTTCAGGGGCAGGTAGAACTTCCTTGTCTCATGGGTCCACCAGCACGGTGACTTCATAGGAGGCCCAGGTTTAGACCTAGTCTGGACGGAGGGTGGGTGGGTGGGAAGAAATCAGGGGTAACACACCAGGATCTTAACAATCTTCTCTCTGGTCTCTGGTGCACACAACCTCTTCATTGAGGAGTTCAATCTCAGAACATATTACTGACTGAGAAGATCAGTAGTTATCCTGCATTGATGGAAAGGCGTTGCCAATCAGGGGAGGATGCATCTTTTAAATGTCCAGGTGCTCCTCTGAACATGATGAACATCTTTAATGTCACTAGTTTTCATTTTCATGGGCTCTCTGCTCTACTATTCATCCTGAGTATTTAGGCTGGCTTAGCAGGCTGTGTACCAGCCTTCGTCTGGGCAGCCATTTCACATAGAGATGTTGGCCATCAACATGAAAGGGGAATGGGCGAATATCTCTTCCACAACCCAAGGACACAGTTTCAGGGAAGGAAACTGGAGAGGTGTGCATGCAAGTGGGATTGTCAAAAATAGCAAAGCCTGCTCTGCACAAGCGAACCATGATCTTGTACTGGACACACATAGAAGTTCGCTGAACTCCAGCACACACCAGTCCATTCAAAGCCCATTGAACCATAAACTGACATGCAGCACAGGCATCTTTCATACAGGTCTCAAATATGATTAAGGCAAAGCACTCCAGTTACTGGGGATTAAACAGAATTTTGCAGCAGAACTTGGTAGGCATTCACTCCACACAGGTACATATTGAAGGCCTGCACACCACAACCTGCAGCCACCGCAGTCAGCACTTAGCCTAGTCAGCGCGGCAGTCTCAAAGTTGGTTAAATAGGAGAATCTCTAGGAGGCTTGCAGGACTGTCAATTGCACCATGGGAACACAGAAGGCCGTCCAGATGTATACAAAGGCAGAGTGGAACAGTTTGACAAAACGATGCAGAAGCCTCTTGCCACAACAGCGGACGTCAGAATTTCATTTTCAAATGGTCTGGCACAGATGCACGGTTTAGGGAAAAGGAAATGTCAAGTAATATTGAGTCAAAATAGAGATTGTAGAAGGGATAAGGCATTGTATCCCAAAGATTTTGGTAGGGTGGAAAATGTAATAAAAACATCAAAAGGCAGCCAATACCTGGAAGAAAGTGGGCTAGATTACATTCTGCATTTTACCACAGAGACAAAAAACAGAAGAGAGGATTATGCATCAAACTATTTATTATCTTCTTCATCAGCTCATGAAAGCTAAACAGGAACTATAAAAAAAATCCCATGACGTGGGAATGAAATCAGTTAGATCCACAACACCAATCATCTTTGACCGTCTCTATAACCACATCCTCTTCCCTTGGTCTCTTCTTTCTACTTCCTCAGTGAGATAGGTACCTGTGAGAGTATTCAGGGGCTTTGTATAATTGAAGAAATAGTTATTTGAATGAATGCACGAAAGAGGAATTTTGTAAAGCGCAAAACTGCTCATACAGAGCATCCTGGTGCTGATCAAGACACATGACTATTCACCAAAGACTACCACTAAACGGAATCCTCATGGAAAGGAAGAAGAGAAAAGGACGAGATACTAACTAAGCCAACCACATGTCTGCTCTGAAGCAGCAAACAGCCAGGTTTTGAAGAGTTTCCTGAAAACAAATTCCTTTTCCACTGTCAAGGAACATGTAAGCTGATTCCAAGCTTTGCGTTTGCCTAATGCAAAGGATAACCCAATGAAACAGATGTTTGAGTCCTCAGAGGTCAGCAGCTGAGTGAATCCTGTAGCTTTCTGTAGAGACAAAAACATCCTACTAACTAGGTCGAATAAACATGACCCTTACAAATCCAGTACGTCTAGCTCTTTTAAACATGACCCTTCTGAATCCTGTGCTGCTCGGACTCCAAAGACCAACACAATAGTAATGTGGTAAAAGCCATTCTTTTACTGATTGTAAGATGTTTTAGAGCCAAAACAATCATTTCATTTACTATTTCAGCTCACATTTTGGAACAAAATCAACAATGCTGAAGATTCAAAACTGATAAGATTGAACCAAATTAAAACTTGACTAAATAGCCCAAGCTGACTGTTTGGGGTTCAAATCAATGTTTTATTGAATATTTTGATGCAATATTTTTGGAGCCTTGGAACAAGGATTAGGCACACCTGTGAACTGATGGAGAAAGGAGATTCTTGGAGGTGAAGTGAAGTCTTCAAGGGCAACAATGACCCTGCATTCCTGATATGGGTGAATCGACTGTTGGATACTGCAGCATAAAAATGAAGTCCGATTCAGGTGTATTGGGGGGGGGGGGGCTAGTGTGAGACCGAGCCTCTTTTTGCATGGTCACTCCCATTTTCTTTTTTGCTAACTGGCATTGCTGGATTTTGAACAGCACAGGGGAACTTCTCGCCAGGCCTAGGCCGCAATATATTTGCTCAGATCCATAAAACATAGTGAAATTGGCTAATCCCCAATTTACATGCTTACCTTTAGAGTAAGGCTACAGTATATGGTGCAGGAAAAGACACCAATGGCATGGAAAGGCAAATGTCACATATTGTGCCATCCACCAGAATAGCAAAGAAATCATGGCTTCAGCCCTACCTGTGAAGCCCAACTACTGCACCTTTTTGAACCTGCACGCAAACCTGTCCAAATGCCTCTTTTTTGACAGGAAAGTACCCTACTTTTAAATATTTAATGTCACCCCTAAATAAGTCATGTTGCCCACAAAGTAGAGTGCCTAGTATTTAAGAGTGCAAGAATTTAGTGTTGGCATGCACCTACAGTGAGTAGCACTCAAAAGCTATTTTCATTGTGAAGGGCTGTAGCTGTCCTATGAGAAAAACTAACATTCGGAAAAAAATCATAATGCTGCTATGTATAGTTTGGGACAAGCTAGTAGAATAATGCAAACACTATTGTATTGTTTATTAAAAATCAAATTAAGTGGTGACATTGGATTTTTAATAAATATTTAGGAAAAGTGACATTTAAAAAAGTTAGACTGTCTGCCCTTCCTCCATTAGGCTAACTTGTATTAGCCTACCTGCAGATGGCCCCTTGTCAGTGCTTCCCCTTTATGAGGAGCAAAGCCTGCTCCCACAGCATAGACAATGGCTTAGACCTTTTGGCAGGAACACCTGGGTGTGAGGTATGCGACTCCCATCAGTTCAGAAAGGGCAGCTGTGGAGGGTTCAGTAACTTCATTAACTTGAAAGCGACTAAGGTAAAGCCTGCTCTCTGATTTTAAGTGTAAATGCCGGGGCACTCTGAAGCCAGCTTGGCACCAGCCGAGTGGAAGGTGCAGCTGATCCCAGGACCAGTTTAGTGAAGCTTAAGAGAACCTTGCCCTGCTGGAGGATTTCAACTTCTATTTCAGAGACTAAATTCGAAGGTAAGATATTTGACCTGTACAATACACTTAGTGTATCCAATGTGTGCGCCATTGCAGTCGGCCTGAAATTGCACCCAAGTCCCGATCTACTGTGAACAGGGACTTCTGATTAGCGCTTTACGTTTTCTTTGCTTAAATCTTCAAAAATTCATATGACTGGTTTCCCTTATTGTATTTTTTCCTCTTGGTGTCATTTTGTTCAACTTTTTTTTCTCCATTTTAAGAAACAGATTGTGGGATTTTTCTTGTGCTGTATTTTGTTTAATGAGTCTGCCCAAAACTTATATGAAAGGTCTCCTCAGTGTCAAAATGACTAAGGCTGGTTCATGGACCCAATATTTCTCCTCCTGTGTGGACTAGACCGTGAAGTCCGAGCCAACCACTGGACTTTTTTCATATTCACAGTTCTTCTCTCAACAAGGAAGAAGTGCATCGTTCAGGTTTTATCCTCTCTTTGCAGGCTCTGGAGCAGATAGACCAAGTTCAGACCAGTTTGGAGTGGAGAGCAAGTTTGGTAAATCTAAGCCAGACAAAGCCCTAAAAGAAGTTTACCATTGCTGGGCAGAAGCCGGCAATCCAGGCAGAGTGGCGGGATTGACTCTAGAAGGAGAAACCTACACTGACAAAAGTGTGTGTAGCCTTCCACCACCCAATAAATTGGGAAGGGAAGGAGGCCCTTAGCACATGGATGTGTCAGCATTTGAGTCCAAAATGGATAAAGGCAGCCTACAGGGACAATGCCATCTTGTGCACCCATGTCCATAGTGTCCCAGAAGGACACCACTCTTTACCTGCTTACAATACAAATTTGCTAGACTTTACAACAGGGGTCTCCAATGAGTAGCTCAGGAGTTACTGGTAGCTTACCAACACCCTCGAAGTAGGTCTCAGAGGTGAGGGCAAGCCCATACCTTATTCAAAATGTCTGTGCAAATTGTTCCATCTAGTGGAATCTGCCACATGACCATCTGTCTCCACTCCCAATCTTGAGCAGTCACAAGGAAATTGGCCATGTCGTACCATATGAGTGAAATATGGGTCCAGACAGAAGAGTGCTAGCAGTAACATGAGCAGGAACTGTTGAAGCCAGAGGGAAAACGTGTTAGTTGAGTGCATGATCAGTCCATGAGCTGAGGAGAGCATGGATCCAGAGGTGAGACAATTAACAGCCTCACATGCGTTCATTGTGTGTACATCTGTATTTATATGTGCACATTTATGTGAGTGTCTGTGTGCATGCGACATTGTGCCCCTCCTACTAAACTGTGCCGCTCCCTGGAAGCTATGACTGGTGTTAAGGACCAGCAGCCGTATATACTACTCCATGTCCTAAAGGGGCCATTTCTGGCACAACTGTGTCCATTCAGGACCTTGCGTCAATGGCATAATAATGGTCCTCCTTGACAATTTTGGGCATTTTTTGTCTAGTTGTGGCATACTGGCAGCCACCATTAAAGTTTTAAGAGCATGACTGGCCAACTTTAATCCATCCATGACATAATGGTGGCCGCCCCTCATAATATTGGCCATGACTGATATATGGTGGGCATCGTGGCCATTATAGTGACCAAGATTGGCACAATAGTGCACCTGGTATAATGGTGGGCCTTATTGACATATAAACAGACATCATTGGTCTTCTGGTGAGCATCCATGATTTAGGATTGTAATACCTGGGGATTTGAAACATAAGCTGTCCATGTCAGACATCTGCACATGCGAGCACTCACTAAAACTGATAAGCTAATGCTTAGGAACGGGGTTTCCTGAAAAAGACAAAGGTTAGTTTGAAGGCAAAAATCATATTTTTACGGAAAACGTTTATGTTCTGGACAATGGAGCTTGTTTGTCCAAAATAGAAAGTGATATTTGATGGAAACATGTGCATTTTCAAAAACAAGTATGCTGATGAAGACAAAAAGTTGCAATTTCAAAACATTTAAAGTTGATAGTTGAATGATAATTCAAGCTGAACTTGGGAGACCTATACAGAGGCATGTGATGCTTTAGTTGTTATTTCATTAGTCAATTGGAGGCATTTAATACTATTCTAATCCAATCTAATACTGCTTTTTCCTGCCGAAAACATTGTCTGAAAAGCTTGGGCGGCCACTAATGATAATCCTGCTTAGGTTGTTCATAGTGTAATGTTCACATTTGGGGTCACTATTTTACAGTGAAAAAATCTGCTCTTAACTCTGGAGAACTTACTTGAGCAGAAGTAGCTATCACTACAGAAAAGGCTTGAGAACCCAGATCGAGACACCCTACGGATAGTTCAAAGGAGAGCTCACTGCACTGATAATCATCTGCTCATAACTCAAAGGAGTGGCTGTTGTGAAAAGTAAACACACCCATCTTTTAAACTCACAGACCTAACACAGAAGCCAGGAGGACATGTCACTGATCATAGAATTAAAGTGAAGTAGGCCATAATTAGCCATAAGTGCATGCTGGATCCGCACAATGACACCGATTCACAAGGATGAGGCAGGGCATCCAAATGACTTAAAACTGCTGGTGGCCATGTAAAGGAAATGCTACATTTTTTATTAATTCAAACTTGTTGTTTCTGGGGCACATGACCTCCATCTAAGGGAGAAGTGATTCGGGCATGTTGGGAGTTAAACATTAAAGAAAAGCTCTACTGCTAACAAGGTTACAAGTTGTGCACCGCTCTGTCAATCAGTGTAACAAAGCTGAGTGGGAATCCGCAGCATGTTCGTCTGCACAAAAGACACAGCAGCACTCCATTTCACATATAAAACTCACTGCTGTCTGCCACTCAAACCCAACAGTGATACTAGAGCAACAGTGCACATCCACTCACCGTTGCATGAAGTCGTGCAGCTCTGGGTTCACTTGGTCAATGATAGGCATCAAGTAATTTAGAATGTGTTTGGTGTTGTCCATTGTAGGGTCCATGAAATCCCTGCAACCAAACAAATGTGAGAAAATGTGGGAAATTTCTTACCTGACTGCTGTGTATTTTGCACCTATTTTGAGCATTCATATCACAGGCTTTCCTCACCATAATTGCAGTCACACCCAGTTATTAAATTTAATGCACCCTAAATTAGTAAAAGTTCATTCCTGTACTCTTCCCACAAACCCATGCAGGCAAACCTTCACTAGCTACGCCCCACTCCTGTATTCATAGTACTGACTTCTCCGGTCATTTCCTT
This sequence comes from Calotriton arnoldi, assembly GCA_963921515.1. Lineage (NCBI taxonomy): Eukaryota > Metazoa > Chordata > Amphibia > Caudata > Salamandridae > Calotriton > Calotriton arnoldi. Next base: position 6,871,752 of record CAWUFW010000003.1, read on the forward strand.
TGCATCGTTTAGCCCTTTCTCCACAACCCGACTGTTTCACTACACATTTATGAGTAAAGACCTGTTAACCTTGCTCAGTCCCACCCTCACCCCCCCCCCCCCACACACACATGTATGGTGATGAGAGATGTCCACCTGAGGTGATGGGTGGATAACTTCTCCACGAGTGCTGTTGCCATTGTCTTTCCCACCACAAGTAGGAATGTCACTACAATGTCGTGGTACCCCTGGTAGTAGTGCAATTGGGGATTACGTTGCAGCACTTGCAGGATTATGTCAATCAGTTCTTCCTGAAGTCCAGCTCGCTGCTCATCTGGCATGCCTATAGAAGGAAGAAACATCAAAGTGACCTATGATTGGTTCTCATTCCTTGAAACAAAGAATTCAACTCATCAATCTCAATTCTACCACTGTGACCTCCAAACCTCATTGCATGGTTACTTCTAATCTGGCATACTTACCTTGGGAGGAGAAAATGAACCTTCAGAGAGACTCTAGGATCACATCCCTTTCTCAAGACAAGAGTCTTCATCATACAAAGTTGAGCCTCAGCGCTCAGCAGCCACAACCCACTTCGACTGCCACAAACTTATCATCCTCACAAACCATCCACAACACATTTGACTTTGAGGAATACCCTTGCATTCTCAGGTTTCTAGAAAAAGTTAATTACATCAAAATTTAAAGCAGGTCTCCTTCCATCCCAACTGCTGAATATGGCCTCAACTCAGCCCATACAATCCAAGCTTATTATCGATCACAGTTGTCTCTGTAACTCTTGTCTGAACTCAACCTATACTATTCATGTTTAATGTTGATTAGACTGGTCTCTAACCGGTTCACCACCACCCATCCCTTAAAGAATTCGTGGTAGAAGCATCTTTACTCCAATGCAGTCAGTTCAAGGCTCTGCAAAGGTGACAGCCATCCTTCTGCACTGACTGTATTAAAACATATTCTATTAGAATTCTGCCCCATTCACCTGTCACTCCGACGCCTAAACAATTTTCGCCACCCATTTTTTTTTTTTTTTTTAAGGAAAGAACCTCATCTGACTTTCACAAAGGAGGTTTTACATGTAGGGAAGCAGACCTTGTTGGAAGATCTTCTTGATTCTTTTAAAAACATCCCAGGCAGTCCCAGAATGCTCATGTCCCTGTCAGCCTCAGCATAAGCAATATGTCGTCTGTGTGCTAAAAATGGAGAGTTGTGCTCCCTTAAAAGGCAGTTTAATACTTTAAAACCATGAAAACATCAACAGGCAAACCCCTGACATAACCAAAGACTATCAGTAAATCCACATTTTGATTGTCACCTTTATTTTACATGAAAAGTCATCCACATTGTTCCATACACCCTAGCATCCTTAAAACCAGAAAATGTCCTTATTCTTTATGAATCACCTAAAACGTGTTGGCACTGGATGTTAGAATAGCACAACAGTACAAAAGATGATCAACAACAGCATGAGAGAAAATGCTGGGATCCTGGAAAAGCTCACCTGGCGGAAAGCGGCGGAGCGAACGGCGGACATCCATTAACACCTGGTCATAATCCTGGTTATTCATTCGCAGGTCCTCACCTGACAGTGAAATAAAATAACTTAGCTGCTAATAATTTTATGCCAAGAGTGGCATGGTTTGACTACATTTCCTGTATTATTCTATATAAAATGCCCTTAACATACCAAAGCAAGGCACACATGTACATCTTCCTTTCTCACCGAGGCAGATCCCGAGGGTGCATTTAAGAATCAAAACGTGCCCTCTCAAATATTACCTTAGTACCAGATTATCATCCACACTCTTCAAGTACTGCGGTGGCACAAAGCCTATATCTTACAATGATCTGGCATCAAACTCTAATTTGTCCCCTCATGCAGTACAGTTGCACCCAAACACCCATACATTCCCTCACACTGCTGGAACCATTCATGTCCATCACAAACATGGCAGCACCAAGTAATTGCCCATTTAGCACATATAGAGATCCTCATCTACCTCTCCCAAACTGTGATAACCTCAAGCACCTGCCCCTCCACTCAGATATTTGCGGGGAAAAATATTTCACTAACCTGGTGTAGGAGGCAGATCATGTATGTTCACATTAAGGAGCTTTGGCCAAACCTGGCACCGGATCTCATCTGTAAGAAGCCCGCCTTCACTGATTGCCATACGCCTGAGAACCGCAACATCGCTGGGCACCCGGCGGATAGCTTGATGGATCTCTGCCTCCTTCCTTCTCCTCTTGAAATTTGGGTCTGTAAAATAGTAACATAAATCAGGCACAAAATAATAAACCTCAATAGAAGCAAAGGCGCTATGCCCCACCTCCTGCCACAGAAAGCAACAACTTCTTACTCCTCCAGTAGGCCAGAGTGGTTACAGCTTAATTCTCTGGTCTTCTCAGGAAGAAAATAGACAAAAGATTCAGAGTTGTCCAAAAAACAAGATACGTCTCATCACAGTATCATTTTGTTGTCTTCTAGCTTCTGCCTCTAACTCTAACCTTCATAAATGTTTCCCTTTCCATCTATAAACACTTTCTAAATAGCTCTGTGACCTTATTTTTAATGCTTCTGCCATTGGCATGGTCTATGCTGCCCACAAAGATCTTAATTGTTCTTAGCTCAACAGAAGAGCACGGTGTTCAAACAAAAATGCTGAGTAAATTTCAGCCAAGAGAGCATCAAAATGAACAGGAAGAGGATGGTCTTTGTCCAACCTTTTTTACCAGGAGTCTAATCCTACACACCTGCTCACCAATGCCTAATTCTGGGTCTATGTTTCTATCTCCCAAACTTATTACTTTAGAATGTTACACCAAAGTGCACGGTCAGTATACAACCACACTATCAAATTTTAAATAACTTGCTACTAAAATATTGTAGCTATAACATCAACTACCAAAATATTATGAACGGAATTAGATTCACTATTCTTAATGCCACAGGTATAGATATACTATTTTAACTTGATACAAGTACTTTGATTATATGCATATCTTAAAGGTGCATTGATGTGGACTTAAGAATTCTAGACATCGCAAGTGAAATAGGTTATTCTGTGCTCCTGCCGTTTTCATATAATTTTGAATTTGCCACCTTTGCCACATATTACATTGACTGTTGCATAATTAGCAAATTTTCTTGCTCAAACAAATCAAACTTTTCTAAAAAAACATGCAGTGAACGTGGTGCAACACAGTTGCAGACTCTTTCAAAAGTTATCTGATCAATTGTAGAGTGCTGAATTGAGGGATTAAACTGGTAGTAATGAGGGAGGAGCTTTTCTTTTCAGCATTAAAACAATCCATTAATATTTAAATTTAATTTAACTAGGGTGAAAACAAAGTTTACTTGTTTGTCATGAAATGTTTTGTTTGTGCAAATATATTTTACACCACAAACACTGTCCTCGAAGCAGCAGTTATCTTAAAAGATCATTGGGAATGCAGAAAAATCCCAAACGTCTTATTGTTCTTTTTAAGATCTGATGTCTTGAATCTTACAGTGCCTCCTAGAGTGAATCTTACAATATACATATATACTGTACAATAACGTTCAGTAGAGCACAAGAAATCAAAACTGAATACAGGTTCTAAAACAACTTTTCTTCTATATGAATGTTAAATGTTTTACTCTTTGGAGTTGGAAGGAAAGGGGTCAAAGTGGTGCTTCCTTGCTTCTATAGACAACAACATTTTTGTTGGGCAATAACATTTATAATTGGATCTGACATTACGATGGATCAGATTGAAGTGACTGATCTGGACTAGCAAGGGAGCTGTGTGTGGGTCAGGATCAATCTGGAGTAAGCATCCTTGTAGAAAATCCCTATGCCATGTCAGTTGATAATATCAATCTGTAACTGTGGTGATCCAATCGGCTTATGGAACTGGGCACTGCATATTAATGTGTGTTGTCCAGCAGTTTTAGTTACACAATCTGTAAATGATATACAAATATTTTCAAATAAATGATTAACATGTTCCACAAAGGGCAGACTCCATTAAAAAGGGACAGTCCCAAATCCCTCTTTATGATGGTCTGGCACATAAAGCAACCAGGCAGAGATGAAAGGTGCTCAGCAGTACAAAGGGATAAAATTTACCTTTTCGAAACTAGGGGCATCAATGAAATAAATCGGAGTGAATAATGCACACTGCTTTGAGTCTCAACCGCTTTATTATAGAAAGAGGGTGCAAGTTACTAAAGCTTTCTCTTAATCATAGCAATTAGGCTGAGACCACACTGTACAACTCTGCACCTGCTGAAGATGTATCGGGTAGAAATAGGGGGCGCAAAGTACAGTTGAAAGTCACTTGGCTTAGTGTCAGTGTGACAACCTGCTCCTCATTTCACATGTTTGGAAAACCTGTATACAGTTCTCTTACGTAGTGCTCTACAAGATTATGGCATGCTGCTCACCAACAGAGCGCTAGACCGGGTTGGGTTATTGGGGGATCAAGAGTGCTTAATTTGTAATAAGTTAGTCTTAGGAGTCAGATGCCAAACGCTGGTGGTGTTGCTGAACACAGACTGCCTAATCTTCACTCCAACACCCTACACTCCCAGTCTTTACCTATTCAGGCAAGTTATTTTTTTATTCTGTTTTTTATTTTTCTCTCCCTCCTTTTTCTTCCTTTCTCCCTGTTCCTCTGGGCCAAAGTCGGATACAAGAAACTAAGTCCTGGTCCCCAAATGAGTACTGCTGCCCACCAGCTGCAAACACAGGTAGAAATTAAGCTGTGCAGACTCTCCAGCGCAGGGTACAACTGTCCCCATGACCAATCTGTTACACTAATGGTTGGTGCCGGTTGGTCCTAGCAGTGGACTTAAGTTTTTTTATTTTTACTTGACCCCAGTCAGGAATGCGCCTAAAGGCCTCTACCTGTGAAATCCATGCAGCGTGTTATAGCTGGATTCTGTATGATTCTATTTCAAGTCTGACTGGATGTGCTTGCATAAGCTTGAGTAACATATGAGGTGGTGTATTCATGTTGGAGTCATCCCTGAATGTGTATATATACACATTGTAGGGTGTTCCAGCAGGTTAATTGCAGCCAGGTGTGCTGCGTTCCTTGAACCTGCATGCCCTCCTGCACTGCTCCTTAAGAGTCTCACCTCCCATATGAAGTCACTGCAAAATGCAATGCCTAGCTTTGAATCATTTTCCAGCAGAGATGATTTGTTGTAAATAACTGAAATTGAAATCAGCACCAAAAGTCAAGGTGTGATTTGGACAGAGAACAACTCCTTAAAAATAGTGTCCTGGGGGGCGTGGTCTCGCCACGAATGTAGTGAGACGCACGCCGCGGGATCTCCTCCAGGCCGCCACCGTTAGAAGCCTTTCAAGCGGAGCTGGGACCCTATCGGCGCTGCACATCGGGGCGCATGGGTGGCGGAAAGGACAGGGCACCTCCTGTGAAGCGAGCGACGGCCTTGGACGGTCCGTTGCGGGGGCACAGCTCTTTTCCCCTCCGCGACCGGGCCCGGTGGCCGCCATCTTACCTTTTGCGGTCCTGGGCCCCTTCGAGTGGTGAACGCCGTCATCCGCCCCCATGGGCCCTGCTGGCGACTCCGTTACCCTGTGGGGGGCGCCTTGCCCCGTGTGGGTATCCGCTGCGACTGGGGTGCTAGCGAGCTGTCGTGGGCTCCGGAGTCCTTGCCTGAGACGGCCGCCATCTTGGGCCTAATCATCATACAGGACTTGGCTGGCCCGAGTGCTGCTATCGTGACCCCCCGGGACTGCGGCCCCTTCCTGCACCGGCTGGTGAGCCCGGGCGGCGTGCGGCGATTCGAGGGGGCGCCTGGAGAGCCCTAATCCACGGAAGAGCTGCCTACGTCTTCATCGATACCCAGCCTGGTGAATCTGAGACTGAGCGCGGGACTGCACCTCTCTCTGCCCTTTCTGCGCCGCCTTTTCACTCGGCCCCTGTGGCACCGACGATATGTGTGGGTGAGGAGTAGCGGCGAGGCTCTCAGCACGCTGTAACCCTGCTCGGCCAAACATCCTGGGCCGGGCGCCGCGGACCGCTCATTGGAAACTGCCGCGGACCGCTCATTGGAAACTGCTCCCCGCTGGCTGCCCGCTTTCCCGCGCCTTGGGGACTACTTGAGGCTTACTCCAGCGGTGGGCTGGGGATCCCGCCTGTGGACTGCTGCCTGCGTTCTTGGGAGATCGGCCGGCCCAGAGGCTTTCAGTAGCTACGACTGCCACCGCTGGTGAGCCCCTCGCGCACCTCGGACTCCCGGGGTCACACTTGTTTGGGCTGGGACGCTGCCACCTAGTTGGATCACCTTGATGCTGGGCTGTCTGATCTGGCGTGTGGGACCCGGGCTGCCGGGACTTGCCGCTGCTGACCTCTACGCAGAGGGTGGTCTCTGCGGATCCTCCTTGTCTCTTCAAGGCCGGCGCTGCCCGGGTGGGGGTTGTTCTCCCGCCCCTCACCGCCTAGTGTCTCCGACGCTGCTGCTTGTCCTCTTGCCTGGAGCGCTGTGGCCCCGACCTGGTCCCTGCATGCCGGACTTCTCCTGACTTACCTGCATCACGCTTGGCCCATAGCGGCTCCGACCCCCACGACCGGGTCATCCGGAGAGGAGACTGATCACTCCGGCGACAAGACACCTGCTGCAGTTTCACCCCATGCAACGTCGCTTGCCCTCCCTCATACCCCATCGACTGTAAAATCCTGATCACTGTGCCCTTTGTGGGTTCCTGCGTCTCACCAGCTGGGTGCTGTTGGTGCCCTTGATTGGCCTCCCGCGCCTCTTTGACCGACGCTGCCACCTGGACTGGCGCTGAGGAGTGCTGGGCCCTGAGGGGAGATGACGCGCACTAAGTCGGTGAAGGACTCTGCGGCACCTCCGAAGGACAACCCGGTTGCTGCACTTTGGAATAAGCCGGGCACTACCGCTCCTGGAGAAATGGCGTCGCGATTGGAGGAGACTCGGCACCGGTCACCCAGTCCTTCATGGCTAACTTCATGATGCTCAAGCCTGAAATAGGCTCTTTGAGGTCAGAGGTCCATTCCTGTGTGCGGGAACTCAGGAAAGAGGTCACCGAAATTGGGGAAAGAGTGGATGGCCTCGAAAAGACCGTGGACGCGCGAACGGAGGGCCAAGAACACCTCTGGCAGCACCTGGCGGCCCTAGAGGAGGAGCATATCGATTTACAATTAAAGCAGGAGGATTTGGAAAACTAGAGCCGCCGTAATAATCTCCGCCTTCTGGGGATTCCTGTCGGGGCCAGACATAATGACTTTCGTTGCCAAGCTACTACATGATATCTGGGGTGATGACGATGCCGCCCCGCCGGCTTTAGATCGGGCGCACCGTGTGTCGGGCCCTCCCAACTGAGCGGGCCTTATTCCTGACATTCTAACCCGGGTCCACTTCTTTACTGAAAAGGAGGCGATTCTTAAAGCGGCGTGCTCCAAACCGGAGCTCACCTATAACGGTGCCACCATACAAATCTTCCAAGACCTTGCACCCACTACGCTGCGAAGACGCCGGGATTTTAAGCCAGTGACGGATAAGTTGCGGAGTCTGAACATCCAGTATCAATGGGGCCATCCCTTTGCCCTTATCTTTCAGTGGGAGTCTAAGCGCCGGATGGTGCGTTCCCTCCGGGAAGCAGCACAACTTCTACGGCTCTCCATTACGCCGCCATCAAGCCCAACACGCCTACCGTCCCTCAATCGGGAGCCAGCAAAGCCGTCCTGGTCCAAAGTGCGCCGCTCTAGACGCACGTCACATCCTGGTGAGCAATCTTCCTCGCAAGCTAAACAGGACATAATCCAGCATATTCGCTCCATGGAAGAGAGCCGTTCCTCAGCTAGCTCTCGACCTGCTACACCCTGAGACAACAGATGCACACCTCCTCCTGACCTGATTTGAGGTGACGCTCAAACATGCTACCTGGATATGAAGCGTCAGCGCCTTGTCCTCCGAATTGGTGCCCTCCCAGCACCACACAGATAGCGCTGGCGGCGCTGAGTTGTCTCCCTGGTTGACACGCTCTAAGCTTGGAGACCCACCCCCCCTCCTGCCCCTGGGAGAGTGACTTCTCCGGGATGACCTGTGCCTTTGGGCCGCGAGTATCCCTGGACTGGAACAGGACACTGTGGCCCTGTTGGCCAATGTTGTATTTTTTCTATTTGCCTTTCTTATTCTATCCTTCTCTCCCTCCCCCCTCTTTCTTCTCTATTTTATCCTGCGGCGGGTGGGGGTGCTCCTCACGACTACCCCTCCTTCTCACCGGGAGTGCCATCCCCCTGTCCTTTCCTTTCGCTGCACCGCCCCGCTCCCTATTATGGCGTAACAGGTTGCCCAAGACCCAAACCCAAACCTGGCTACTGTCCCCTGCTTGAAAATCCTGTCTCTTAACGTTAAGGGACTCAACTCCCCTAATAAACGTCATCAGATATGGCGTTACCTCCTGCAACAAAGCCCAGATGTCATCCTCCTGCAGGAGACCCACCTGATGAAGGATGATATTCCTCGCATGGCCCACCCTCGCTATCCTCTTCAGTTTTGGGCTGCAGCCCCCTCAAAAACAGCTGGATTGGCGATACTCTGTAGACCTGGCATCCAGCAGGGGGAACCCAAAGTATTTCGCAGCCAAGATGGCCGCTTCGTCAAGGTGGGGGTCAGGATCGGACACCACTCTCTCTCTGTGCAATATCTATGCACCTAACCAGGCACAGGACCCCTATCTCCGGGCCCTCCTGCAGGATCATATACCACAGGCGGACCCTTCCCTGATCATAGGGGGCGATTTCAACATGGTGTGGGATGCTACAATGGATCGCAGCGATGGCTCATTTCATGGGACAGGGGCCATGTCCTCGGCCCTCAAGCGACAGCTGTCGGATCTTGGCCTACTCGATTCTTGGTGCTATTATTCTCCCGACGCACGCGATAATTCTTATTTCTCACACGTGCACCGTTCATACTCGCGTATTGATCACATTTTTATCTCCCATGCCTTGATCGGCGAATCACTATCAGCCTCTATGTCCGACATCTCTGTCTCGGATCATGCCCATGTCGAACTCCTCCTGCAGGATCGGGCTACACGCGCTCCTCGAGCGCCCCGCTGGCACCTACCCCCGCACATCCTTCGGGACCCAGTGGACGTAGCGAGCCTGCGTGATGCCATTGGGTCGTATTTCGAAACTAATGACATACCTGAAACCCCCTTCCCTGTAGTGTGGGACGCATTCAAGGCCACGATCCGCGGCCATATTACGTCTATCTCGATTGCACGGGCACGAGAAGCACGCCTCCTGGAAACCAACCTCTCTAGGGATATCAAGGCTCTAGAGAGGCAGGACCAGGAACACCCCTCACTCACGCACAAAAGACGCCTGGCCACTCTACGAGGCCAATTGCGCTCTCTTCGAACTAATAAAGCTGAACGGGCTCTTTTGGCGTTGAAGCAACGTTACTATGAAGGGGGAGACAAGGTGGGCACGGTCCTGGCTAGGCGCCTGCGGGCACGGGCAGCTAAAGCACACATAGCTAACGTCCAGACTGGCGCTGGCACGCGGGCTACCACTGAGGCGGCCAAACGCGACGCCTTCCATACATATTACTCATCACTTTATGCCGAAGCCACGCCACCTCCAGACCGGGTACAAGCCATCCAGGACGAATGCACCTGGACACCGATCAGTCAATATCACGTTCAACAGCTGGAGGAACCACTTACCCGAGAAGAGCTTGCGAGCGCTCTAAAGGACCTCCCCCTCGGAAAGTCTCCGGGCCCGGATGGCCTCCCCCTATCCTTCTATCGCCTCTTCTTGCCCCAGCTCCAGACGCACTTACTACGACTTTTTAACTCTTTTACCGACACTGTGGGGCCGTCTCCCTCCATGGGGCTGGCGGAAATTGCCCTCATCCCCAAACTGGGTAAGGATCCCACTCTTTGTTCGTCTTTTCGCCCCATAGCTCTCTTAAACACGGACCTAAAAAAGTATACTAAAATACTGGCTAAGCAACTAGATCACCACCTACCCGGCCTCACTGAACCTGATCAGGTTGGCTTTATCCGGCATCGTCAGGGCGCGGACAATGTGCGTTGTATTGCACACCTCATAGGGAAGGCCCATCATGGGGCATACCTGCATGTTTACTATCGCTCGACGCGGAGAAAGCGTTCGATCGAGTGGACTGGACCTTCCTTCGGGCTGTCCTGCACAAAATTGGGCTGGGCCCGTTAATGATAGCCCGGATCATGGCCCCCTATCTTTCACCACAGGCTCGGGTGCGAGTTAATGGTCAACTCACGGCTCCTATTTCCATACATAGAGGCACGCGGCAGGGATGCCCTCTATCTCCCCTGCTGTTCACCCTTGTGGTGGAACCTCTGGCCGTAATTATCCGACAAGCCCCCGACATCCACGGCATCCCCCTTGGAGGCCAACAACATAAAGTGGCTCTCTTTGCGGACGACCTGATTCTCACGCTCTCCCGCCCGCACGTATCTCTACCGGCACTCCTCTCTTTGTTACGGTCCTTTGAATTGGCATCGGGTCTCAAAATAAACCACAAGAAGTCTTGGGCACTGAACCTTACGATCCCGAGAGATGAGATCCCTACACTTCAGTCCCTCGTCCCTTATAAGTGGGCCACTAGTTCCATTCGCTACCTGGGACTTCAATTGACTCCCTCACTCGCCACATGGTCCCAAATCAATTGGCAGGACTGCAAGAGAGCGGTTATGGAGGATCTGCGAGTTTGAAAGCCTCTTACCCTCTCTTGGCTGGGCCGCCTGAATGCAATCAAAATGTCGGTGCTTCCCAAAATTTTATATCTATTCCAATGCCTCCCCACTCCTATTCCGCAACACCACATCCAAAATCTCCAACGCGAAATCACTAACTTCATCTGGGGCGGACGCAGACCGCGTTTCTCCAACAAAATTCTTATGCTTCCACGGGACAGAGGTGGGCTTGCATGTCCCAACGTGTTAGAGTACTACTGGGCCTCCCACCTACGCTTCATCTCTGAGTGGATGGTGTGGGAGAGCAAAAAGGTCTGGTTCCATATGGACAGAGCAGTGACTGGAAGATCCATTTGGGACCTCCCCTGGTTACCCCGGACCTCACGTAGCGCCTACATTGCCCTTCCTACCAGGACAGTACTTGACATCTGGGACAAGGTGGCTGTCGCTAGGGGACTTACTACTTTTCCGTCCCCCCACACCCCCATCGCTGGGAATTCGCAATTCCCACCTGCTGTTAACCCCCAAGTGTTGTCTGACTGGTTGGATCGTGGGTGTAGAACGATTAGGGATCTGTTCTTAGGCGATACATTTAAATCCTTTGATCAGTGCAAGGAAGAGTTCCAACTCCCGGAGGGAGCCAGACTCCAATACATACAGCTCCGTCATTGGGTACACACATCCTCCTTGACGCAGGCCGCCACTCGAGCGCTTACCCCTTTTGAACGCTTGGTACATTCCTTTGACGATTCTAAGGGGCTCATATCCCGGACCTATCATGTTTTACAGCACTCACCGCTTGCTACTCTAAATGCATATCAACGCCAATGGCACTCGGCCGCCTCTTCTGAAATCCCCCCCGCTCAGTGGAACCGCCTGTGGCGGGATATCCCGAAAGTCTACCGCAGCATTTCCCAACGGGAAACTGCATATAAGATTATGACATGTTGGTACTACACCCCCCTTCGACTGCACAAGATGTTTCCCGCCACCTCTCCTCTGCGCTGGAGATGCTTGAAGTCCCCGGGTGATTTCCTCCACATATGGTGGGCCTGTCCGCTTTTGACCCTATATTGGAAGGAGGTCCTTAGCCATATCAAAAAGGTGCTTGGTTTCCCCCTGCCTGAAACTCCAGCTACAGTACTCCTAGGCCTTAAACCTGATAATCTGCGTGCTCTGACCCGCAGCGATTGGCATATTGCCCTCCACATGTTAGGCGCCGCTAAACAACTTATTGCCCTGTACTGGAAGAAAGCAGAGACCCCCTCCAATTAATATCTGGTTCATGCGTTTATGGCATACTGTGACTATGGAATTGCTCATTGCGCGCTTGCAGTCTCGTGACACTCACTTCACCAAATTATGGCGGCCACTGGTCACTTACCTATGTAAAATGGAACACGTGTGTCTTCAACCCCTGAAGCTCCGGGCCCTAGGCCTCTTTGAAGACGCTGTGTGTCCTTCTGACCGTGAAAGATTATCTGCGTACCCAGTCTGAACCCATCCGTGCATCAATTACTGTGCGCTTAGAAAGGCGAACTGACTAATCTATGCCCTCACACTCCCCCCCCCCCCCCTCCCACCCTGCCACCCCTTCTCTCTTCGCTATTGTCCTTGGTCACAATCTTTTGGACCGGCTACTCACTTCGGCTTCTTCTCCTTGCTTTCTTCTATTTGCCCTCCACCCCTCCGTATTGGTTCCCTTCCCTTTTCTTCCCCTCATCTTCTCTTCAAGCTTTCCTGTTGTCTAAGTTACCTCTATTAATTTCTGTCTGTTCCTCTCTCTTCTCCTATTCACGTTGATTCTTGGTTTTTTTTTTGTTTTGTTCCTGGCTGAAGGCTCCTCATAACCGAGCTTTTACGTTGTGCCTATTTCATTACGCGGCCGGCCCGTCATGGGTTGTAGGCGACCTGCTGTGTAACATCTGCACCGATAACACCTACCTGTATCTTGCATACCTAACTGCCATTACGCGGCCGGCACTTCACAGGGTTGTAGGCGACACGCTGTGTACACAAGGAAATCCCTTCTGGTTCTCTTTTGAAAAAAGACAACAAAAAAAAAGACAAAAAAAAAAAAAAATTGTGTCCTGGAATTTAGCCTATGACACACTCTTCAAAGAAAAATCGTCTGCCTGCCCCTTCCCCATATGATATGCTTTGTGTGTGGAGCGGAACTGCCTACATGGAACCCACACAAGGGAAAGTAACCGTTATACCGCCAAACAGTTGCAACGCAGGGTTACTGCAATCAATGGTACAGAAGGATTAGTGGCACTGGGTCCCAGGAGTGTGAGTGGCCTACAGCAACTCCAATGATAGCTGTTTTTTAGTTCCAATCAGAGAATGTGGCCCCATTTTCTTGGCTTGCATTGGGGCGATGATGCCCCTGCTAAGTCCCTGTTGCCACAGAGCGTGCCAACCAAACAGATAATGCATTTCCCCCATGATTCATTATCTTGAAAGAGTTACTGTGAACTTTCAACTTAACTGGACATTTGGAAAAATTAGTGGTCTCCAGGATTGGAAGTAATCTGGTCGCTCAAGCAAACCCAGTATTCACCTTTTTACTCAGAGATCTGCACAACAGTGTAGAGCGCGGTGAGAACCAGAGGAAAATCTTTGGCCATCTCCCTTTTTGGAGTAAGGATTATATTCCACTCCTGAGAAGAAACTCCGCTGCACTTAAAGGATTTACGTTGTAGAAATTCTGGAGTGGAGAGAATCTACCTGTTCAGCGTGAGCTTCTTGCCATGATTAATTCAGAGAAACAGATCCTGCCAAGACGAGGAGCTATGGCCTGCTGCTCAGCCAATCTGCAACACCCCGATGTCAGCATCCTGTTTTGCACCAGATTACCATAAGAGGCCACTGCACCTGAACCCTACATTGCCACATCATGTTCTAAGCCCAATAACTGCAAGAGGCCTCTGCACCTGAACCCAGAATAGCTCCATCCTCTTACTCACCAGATGATCATGGAAGTCATGTGCACCTGAATCCTGCATTGCTGTTAATTCAACTGGCTGATTATCCTGTGTGGGTAGTATGCCCAGCCATTGTAAGAAGCATCATTTCCTAAAGTAAGAGTTGAGTGTGCACTGCTTAAGCACCCACCTCAGATGGTCAGTTCAAAGGATGGGCTTGTATACCTGCCTGCCCCTTCTTCATGAAGCCCAGACAACACCTCTGGCCACCCGTGGCACAAAGGACACGGGCAACCTCAGTCAGCAGCATGGCACCACCCACACAAATGGAAAAAACAAGAACACATGTAGGCCTGGACTGCACATGACCATACTCAGGGTATAGGATCTGAGTATGTAAACTCTACTACACGTTATGTCTAGAGCTGACTTCAGTTACAGAGTACCTTAAGAAACAAAGTCAAACAAAACAGCTGTTCCTGCACGACTTATTCAAGTTATTAAGTATATTTACAGAACAAAAAGATATTTTTTTTAAAATAACAAATCTATTTATTGTAAGGTATAAATGTGCAGTCAGAACTAGACGAACACCCCACACCAACCTCCAAGAAAACGCTTCGACTGTTCGCCCGTGTTGACCAGTGAAAGGCAGCTTAAAAAGGAGGCTCTTGGCATTTCAGTGAGCTTGCAGTAGTATCTGGTTTCTGCATTTCCGGAACAGCAGCAATATACTTAGGATTTCCTATCTGTCTCCAAGTTGTGCAGACCACAGATAACTGGCCTGACATAAAGCAACTGATAACCCTAATGAAGGACCTTTGTGTTGTTCACAAACATGTAGACCAAAGCCATCTCTATTCAAGAACATCAGCAAAACACAATAAACTGCAGAAAAGACTATCTAAAGTACAAATCTGAATGACAGACAACTATTTTGCTGGACCCACTAAAGAAATAATTCTAATGTTTATTCCAAAATACTCCAATACATTTCCACAAGCTTGGAGATCCAGTGATATAATTACCCCAACAATGATCTCAGAGGAGCCAAACGTTTTGCTTTTCAGCTCAATTCACACCTCGCATGTGGCTCAACTCTCAGAGACTTGTTAAATCTACAAAAATGTAGTACCTTCTACCCCCTTGAAGGTACATTCTGAGTAGTATAATGCCTACCTATCTCACACATTCTCTCATGCAACACCATCTTAACTGGGGCCACAGTCACTCCTCAGACTCCACTAATAGTAGCTCTTAACTCAACAACACACCTCATATTTGGACCCGGATGTTATGACTACATCAATCCAGTGTTTAAGGAACAATACTGACTCCCATTGGAAACGATAATGCAGTTTACAAAGCACCTTCTATCCACATCTTCACTGCTTTCCTGGGTACCTCTAGAGGAACAAGAAGTCTAAGAAGCCCTTCTATGGCTCAATGGATAACTGGAATGATGCATTGTATGGAGTCGGAGATAGTGGTCCATGAAACAAGAGGCTGCTCGGTGAAGTTCCAGAAAGGTGTGAGGACCATGGAGAACTTATTATGGCCTAGACTGGGAGCCCATACTCACCCAGCACACTCCCCCACTGGACAGACATAGTCTAACACTCAACACTGGCCCAGGAACAGGAATGCATCTAGACACTACATGTAGTGAAGGGGACCGAGGGGAGAGAGGCCCAGCTGCTCAGTCCTGTAGCCAATGCTGTAGAAGAGTTATACAGATGATGCATGACATGGATGAATTGCTGGATACACTTATTGTGATGTATGAAATGGTGGTAGTTTTTGCTGATGTTATGTATAAAACAATAAAGATGTATTTTTTTAATTCTAAGAAGTCAATGCATTGCAATATGGGAGACGCACAAATTCAGGACTAAATAAGCCATCAAGTGACGATTCTCACTTTTAACATCCTCTAGTCAAACTGTCCCCCACCAGAAATTTAAATCCAATCAATTCTCATCTCATTCTATTATCATTGAAAAACGTACACACCATCTTTCCCAGCAAATAATTCTCACTTGCTCTGTAAATAGTCTTCTTGGTCGGCATTGAATTTTTTTTTTTTTTTTACCAGCGAATTAACTGCAATTAGACTTGTTTTGACTCCTCTCTCTTCAACCCAAATGACTTTATTAATAAAATAATTCCTAAATTGTGCATGTATGGACTGCCTGTCCCTAACTTGCCTGAGAGGATGCTATAACTGAGGAGCAGTCAGTCAGATACATGTAAAGTAGCTCCTTGTGAAGGGCATACCCACAGTCAGACTTTTTTGCATACATCACTTCTCATGCTGACACATAACAGAACCACTATATAATGGAAAGTCAAACAAGTATTTACTAAGTAAATCCCTGCATCACTAAATTCAGACAGAAATGATTAAAGATTAAATTTATAGGCCGATTCGATTCCTTGTCTGGACTTGGAAAAAAGCACAATTAAATTAAGTCATACCGAGGCCCCTGACTGCTGGGTTTCAAAGGCTCCATCCCTACAGAATTTCCAGTGGTTCAGAGGGATACTAAGTTAATCTTCACATGGTAGAAGACAGAGATAATTGGCTGAAAATTAAAAAAAGTCCCAGAAGACACGAGCATTGCATCACATGTGCAATGGAGCAACTTGGCAACACTACTATAGTCTTCTGTCAGGATCACAAGACAGGCAGATTTGGATCAATTGATCTAATTTCAGCATCACCCAGAAAAGCAAGCAGAACTGAGGAATAATCTCTCACATGCCAAGAGGTCCGTATGGCAGGATAAGGTAGACCTTAAAAGGTCTACTTGCTCGCTCACAAAGGCGAGGAAGATTTACTTATGGCTAGTGCTTTGACTGCTTTACTGGAGCCAACTGGTGAGCAAATTAATTCGCCGGTCAGTGTCCCTTTAAACTTCTGCAGGCCACGAAATGTTGGCAGCCAGCTGTCTGTGACCTGCGTTTAATTCATGTGTTCAGAAGAAATCAAATCACTCCAAGAATCTAAGCAGGGAAATGCCAAGCTCACTCTTGCTATTTATGGGCAATTTTACTAGTCCTTGTGTCTACTTAAGCATCACGTATGCCACTTCTCTTGCTAAAAACACAACTTCTATTTCATGGCTTGCATGAATTCCTCTATTTAGAATGCCTCTGAAAGGTTGGTAACATTGGGTTGCAGTCAAACATGTACTTGCTTAGCAGTGCATGCCAAGTCCTAAACCTGAAGCAAAAATCATTTTGCATGCTATGACTCGGGCACCCACACTTGTACAGGACAACGTACAGTTCAAAAGGCAGGTACTGCTGGCTACAAAGACAGACTGGCTGAAGGTGCCACACATTGCATGGAGTCACCGGTCAGGATCATTTCTGAAAAGCAAGCCGACTTAGAGTGGAGTATATGACATGTCAGCATTACCACTGACAAGACTCTGGAAAAGTCAGTCAGACCACCTGTACAAGACCAGTAGGGGTGGGTAAAAGTCAGTCACATGGCAGACTTCTAGAAATGGTGAAGATTCAGTCAAGACATTGACAAATTAGAAGAGCGGATCAAAGTCACATGCTGCGCACATCTCCGAAAGGCTAAATTAGGACCTTGCCGGCTTCTGAGTGAAACAGTGAGCTCTCACACTAAACCCACATCAATCTACTTTGCCAGGTTGGGCCCAAGTCCCGCTTTCCAAATCATCGCCATTTGCCTCTTGGCTAACATCAATGCTAGATCAGCCACCTTGCTGGTAGCTTTCTCAATCTTGGGGCAGCGAAGGAAGCTCAGCAAGCAGACCTCTTGGTCCCACTACATCAGTCATCCTGTGATCCGATTCACTATTCAGCAGTATTTCCTCTCAGTAGGGGCTCATTCTGGGGCTATCCTGTATCATACATATTGGGAGAGGATGTGTTTGCTTTTCCACATCTGGGACATACTGCAGTTATAACTTTGTAAGGTTTTTTAATCTTTCGATGTGTAATGTGGGCTCCATGTATGAAAATAAAGTGTATCGTTTTAAAATGGAACCCTTGGCGCATTGCTCCAAATACTATCTCATTCCCGGTCTTCTATATGGTGACTTAAACAGCCTCACATTTTTCTCTCAGCTTTCTAGGGAGCATTTCAAGATGTCAATGAACACACAGTATAGCAAAGACACTACTATCTTGGTCCCTCCGCCAAAGTACACATCATGTGTGGCCCTTTTGTGCGTGTCAGACTCCTCGTTTCTGTTCCTGAACATTTGTTTTACGGTCGCTACCAGGGATCTGTGAAGGAGAAATTGCCCTGCTGACAGATCATATTCACTTATCTGGTCCTGAAATTGTTTGAGAGTCCCACTTTTGTGTAAGTCACCACCTGTCTCAATCCCTTCTCTCCCTAGTGCTATCTCAGTGGGCTTAGATCAGGCTGTGTACGCCTAGTGCAGCATATCCAATAGTTCGGAAAAATAGCTTTCGATTAAAGTAATGTCCTCTTTTTGACCTTAGAGGCAAGTAGGATGCTGAGCATGTTCTCTGTTGATGGGTCATTGAACTACTCTCCTAGCTGGTGCTTTGAGCCATTCAGCCTCCCCGCTGACCCCTACAAATTTCCAGCTAGATAATACAGCTCACAGTCTGGTGCAACTAAACCACTCTCCTCTGTTGGTAGTCTCAACTTCGTCAGTGCCCCTCTGCACCATCCTTGGCCCCACATCAAGTCTACCAGCACCGCATCCAATTCTCTGGAAAAAAAAAATAAGGGATGCAAATCTGCAAGGTTGCAAAACACAAAAAAAAAAAATGGTAGAATCAGGTAGAGTGCAACCCTTCCGGCTATGGATAGTGGCATAATTGATAGTGGCAGGGTCCTCCAAAAGGATACGTTTCCCATCGTTGATGCTAGTGTTGACCCGATATTCTGGTCTAGAAAACCAGTCTCATTGCGGCGGTACATTCGTACTCAGATATTTAAACGAGGTTGCGGCCCATCTTGAAACCTGGCAAGCCATGGAAACATTTACTCCACTAAAGTCTAGATGTACTGGGAATATGCGGAATTTCTTTTGGTTAGCCTGCAGTCTGGGAGCCTGCCAAATTCTTCTAGTGCCTTCATGGTTCTGCCTGCTTCATACCTAATATCATAGAAGAAGAGCAGCATAACAGAGCTAATCAAGTGCTTCATACCACTAATAGTGACACCTTTATTTCCGCATCCCTGTCTCAACACACCTGCAAATGGCCCCATAGCCACCGCAAATTTAAATGGGGACAGAGGCATCTGTCTTGTTCTCCTTTTAATGTCAGATGAAGGCGATATAATACAGATCCAGTTCTAAATCTCGCTGTGAAATTTGCATATATTAAAGAGGTCCACTTAAGGAAACTCGCTCCAAGATCCAATTTCTCAAAATCAGAAAATAGAAATTTCTAGCTCTGTGCATCAAATGCTTTTATGACATCTATAGCCAATATCACAGGAGTAGGGTTGCAGACTTATCCAACATTCAGATCAAACCTCTTATATCCACCACCCCGTTACTACATGGGATAAACCCACATTGATCTGGGTGTCTTAATCTCGAGACTAGTGGGAGTAATCCGCTAGCCAATACTTTACTTAGAATTTTGTAGCCAGTGTTGAAAACCGCATGTACTCCATCGGGTCTCAACCAGGGTTAGGAATGGGCACTATTAGTGCTTTGAGAGCATGCTCTTGCAGTATTGTTCAGAGTGACTAATCTCTGCACCAGAAAATCTATAAACGTGGGTAGGATTCTGTCAGGCAGCTGTCAAACCCTGTGGCTTTGTCCCTGGCCATTCCTGTAAAAGCCATTTTCATTTCAGTCTCCGATACGTCCATCCATAAAACTTCAGCTGTATCCAGCGGAAGTGCCTCAAGTCTCCATCTCGCTATGTATTCCTCTATCTCCCTGTCAGCCACCACCGTTTGCGATTTATATAGGTTTGAATAATACTCTACAAATGCAGTATTAATTTCAACCTGTAAATGGATCATAACACCCTTGACCATGCGTACTACAGCTGCTTAAGCCTCGCCTGAGTCAGATTTCAATAACCAAGCCAGCAAGCATCCCGCCTTGTTCCCCTCACTTTGTGATCTGGTTTGATGTGCCCTGTAGTCAAAGCACGTAAGCTTTTCGGTGAGCTGTGAAAGTATATCCCTTTCTTCTAGTAGTTCAACACAAATAAGCAGTTGCAGGCTTTCTCTCAAGCTCACAAACTTTTCACTCCTGATCTTTTAGTTCTGTTAACCGAGTCAGTCTAACTCCATGACTGTTTTTACACAGAGTCTGTGTACTATTGTCTGGAAGGTACTCCGTTCTACCAATGCGTCTTCATTACCTAGCTATACGCAATACCTGATACCGCCATCTTTTCCCGTACCCGGGCCTTGTTTTCGCACCCGGCCTGCTTGGCCCGTTGTTTCAGCAACTCAGCCGGACACTGGACAGCCTCCTCCTGTTTTACCAGGTTCCTGTCATTTTCGAACGCCGTGGCGCACCCGCCCCAGCACCTTCTCCTATATCAGTGATGGAATAGCACCACCCGCGGTTTCCATCCCCGTTACATCCTCGTTGCCAGCGCAGCGCCTCTTCACCAGATACTCTCGTTTCCCGCTTAACCCCTACCGGGTTGATTCTTTCACCGGTTTTTCGGCCGTGATGAGTCACGGGACCTTTCCTAGTGACGAAACACGTGTCGGCTGGTTCACTATATTCAACATAGTTGTTGTTGAAATAAAAAATACCTTTCTGGACCAATACTGATGTTGACCACTGCATTTATACAACGCATCAATACTGCTTTTTATCACGTATACCCTCACCGCGTGTGCCCAGGACTACGCTTACTTTAAAATTGTGGATCCTGCGATTCACACACTCCCCAGGGGTTATCGGTTTACTCCCCTGACCTGGCAGCACCGCACCATCACAGGTCTATAGACAGTACACGCAATAGCCTGAGCGCCACTTTCCTGACTTAACTATTTATGGTTATATGTTAGAACAGTTGTTCTTTTTGCTGAACCCGAGGCTCTCAAGGAGGAAGGGCTAAGATAGTCCTTTCAGGATTATTTCACGTGACTGCAGATTACAAAACTGATCTCAGCAGCCACTGCTCATTATCTTACTTGCAAATCAGTATACACTCATCTCCAGCCTTTCATGCCTCCCTTATCTCTGTGGGCTCACCCCCACTTGAAAGCTCATAATTTGCAGCTTCATAGCCCCATCATCCCCAAAAATGTCTCTTGTGCTTTTTGTAGTGACGTTAATGCCCAGACGCTCAACAGACAAGTTCAGTCTTACTGTTAATTTATTACAGTAGGCCTTTAAGCAGACTGGAAAGCAATTGAAACGTTTTACGCAGCTTTTCATGTACTGTATATATCTTCGTCTTTGTTCCTTTACAGTGCTTTGCTGCCCTCCAGCTAAGTTTGCGCTATTCAAATAGTGCATACATTGTGTTGTGGAAACCAAACGCTTTATGAAAGGTTCTGTTGAAAAACTCGTGCCGCTGAGCTGCATAATGAGAACAGTAAGTCACTGTTACGCAAGTTTAATACATTTTACACGAGGTATTCTTTTTGTGACTAGTACATTAAAGTGGCAAATAAAAGACATACGCTGAAACTGAACTTGTTTATAGTAAAAAATAAAAAGAATTGCATTTAATAATTTAAACATATGTATTTGCACCATATTAACACTGCTCTCCATCCTCCCCCACATGCTATACCCTCCTGTATCGTGTACCTCCTTTTCTCCATAACTCATTCCATAATGTACATCTACTTATCCCAATATGTGCACCTCTTGCCCAAACTAAAGACCCCTCCAACGCTCGCAGCCCCTTGACGTATTGCATCCACTATTTAGCCTACCTACTTCACGCGATCACTTTTTCACACATTATCCTGCCCTGGGCTTCCATTTAATGAATCACTGTATTCTGAGAGTGCAGTAATCATCTGATGTGACAGAACTATCACACTTAATAACAATGATTTGGAAAAGGAAAGTCCTGGAGCTGAATACATGGTGTACGTGAAGCGGTATGGCCCCTGTACTTATCACCTTCACACAGCTGCCTGCTATTTCAGTCTCAGTTGGATGAGCAGAAGAAGGCTGTAATGGACACGTCATTGATCATTAAATTCCTAGTGAAAGTATTCACCGTTTTAATATCGTCATGATATGGACTAGTTAGTCTATAAGGTAGGGTACTGCTTTACAGACTTATGTATGCAGGCTGAGCATGTTTAGAATGCAATCGACTGGATAACAGAGTGATTGACTAATGAGCGAGATGTGGAACAAGTGTTGGGAGAAGAGATTTGAAGAAACAGTGGAGCTAAGAGGGAGAAGTGTGGCTCAATGGTTAGAGCGGCAGACCCTGATGCAGAGATCTGGCCCGGGACCAGGGTTCAATTCCCGCCTCGGCGGGTCTTGGGCTCAATTTCCTCGGACCTGATAATTCTTGCCTCGGTGCCTATTCTAATCATGGGTCCCACTCTGCAACTCTGGGCAATAGCTTGCTTAATCTCCACAACGGCCCCAACAGCGCTGGGATGCCTGGCTTCACCTTGGGGGTGCCCAGGAGTGGACATTTCACAGGGAAAAGCCAGGAAGGGTTCCACAGCGGTATGCGTACAGCGCCAGGACACCCCTTTGGGGGTATAAGTGCGCTTTACAAGTTCAAATTTCATAAGAGGAACTGCAGCTGCCAACACACCGAAGGCAGTCAGAAGCAAGATCCACAAGATCTTTATCTTTAGAGATGTCCTGCGCACTTTCCTTCAGCAGCATGGAGAGTGGCCCAGGCACTTGATTGTCAGAGCGGAGAGAAACTTCAGCTGCCAGCACAAATATAGACAGTTAGAAGCCACATCCACCATGTCTATCTCTACAGATGTCCAGGGCCCTTACATTGGACAGCAAAGAGAGGCTCATAGGCACTTCTTTGTCAGAGCTGAGAGAAGCTTCAGCTGCTAACAAACCATAGACAGTCAGAAGCCACATCCACCAGCTTTATCTCTACAGATGTCCAGGGCCCTTTCCTTGGACAGCAAGGAGGGGGCTTAAAGCACTCTATAGGAAGTCAAAGCAGAAAAGAGGCAGGAACTGTCACCAGTGACACAGCTGAGTTACATGACTGTTTCCAGCTTTTGGGGCAGAGAAGGGATGAAAACTACTACGTGTATGCCTATGAAGAGTACATGGAATGTGAGGGTGACGTGTGGACAGAATTACAACACACATTTTTTGCTAAGGGGATGAATATTCACAGCCAGAAGCAAACTGCATATCACTCGTCGAGATAGGGTGCAAGAATTTAAAAAGAACAAAGCCCAGCGGCGGACTTATACAATCTGCACCTCACGCTAGTTTCTTTTTTTGTAACGTGTCCTGCGCACACTCCGGCACACGCCGTTGTACGATGCCCCTGTTCTCCAGATCGTCAATCCATAAAGCAATAGGAGGTGAGTCAGGTGATGAAGTCAAGGTAGACGTGGTAATTTTTCAAAGACCTTTATTCATGTTCTTTATTTCTCAATTGTAATTCCTTATTACAATAAAACAGCTCAGCCAACGCGTTTCGTTCCCAAGCGTGGGAACTTCATCAGGGCTTACGAAGTAATATAAACAGTCCTAGTCCAAATGGGAATAGATAATGGCATTTTAGATCCAGAGCGTAAACCGAGGGATGGTGCCTCTCAGTTTCATCCAAAGCAACAAAAACGAGAAGAGGTAGTACCTCATAGTATCATTGCGCACACGGTATACCTTGATAAGTAGTCGGCATGTAGTAACCTTCGGTCATCTTACCGGCATAGTTCCCTAACTACGCTTGGCAACGAAACGCGTTGGCTGAGCTGTTTTATTGACGCACCTCCTATTGCTTTAAGGGTGCAAGAATGTAGGTGACATTTGGGGAATGTATTAGATGGTGTGGATTTAGCAGCACAGATGAGCAAGATAATACATCCTAGAGCAGATCTCAGTTCTAAAGAGGAATTCGATCAGGTAACATTCCTGGTAAGATCAATGTCCACAGCAATCCGAAGAAAATTAACATACGTAGATCAGTAAAGTTATATTTTTGCTTTCAGTTTCATTTTATACGTAGACATCTACAAGTAACTGTAACCCCCACCCCCCCATGGTGGGGATGAGAGTCAATTTGGCTACTTCACTACCCTGCCCTAAACTTGGGTTTGGGAATCAGAACAAACTGAGGAAAAAGATTACTTGACACTCACAACGGAACAATTACCCCACATTCACAAGCGGTAACAGACTAAATGACTGACCACCACTAAACAACAGACACTAAAAAGTGTTAAGGAAGGAAGACATGTCACCTTATACTGCTTGTGATGGTGTTAATAGTATGATTTAAAGTACAGGCAAAGAGTGATAACAGGTTGTTTAATGAAATTGGAATATGAGTCACTCTAAGTGGACTTGTCTATGACGTGTTCACTCCTGGTTAGTCAGTTCAGATTTGGTAATGTGATTTGGGGAAGATGTATGCATTGTTACTTACATAGCGAACACTTCATCAAGGAGCATTGTACTTCAAGCAGGATTACAAAATGACTTAATATTGAGTACATTAACTTGGTTATTACACAATGGCATTCAAGAATTATACTACATTTCACATATTTAAAATCATTTATAGGCACAATGCAATTAAGTGAATTGCCCAGGTAATTTTTGCTCAGGTGACAAAGCTTGGATGAACTCAGACAAACACATCACAAAAGCAGCATGTTAGCCATTAGGCCATGCAACAAAACATACGGATCCCGATTCGCCTGCTTTTGGACAACTCCCCTGAAATAAAGGCCATTCCGGAACATACTGCTGAACACCAAACTTTAATCCCTGGTCACAGTGCTGCTAATCTAAATATGATGGTCTCAGATTAGAAGCCAGAACTATAAAAATTGTATAAATGAAGAAAACTTATTGTTGACATGCCTTATTCCTGAGGACATACATTACAGACTTAGAAAACAAAAATCACTAGAAAGGTTACTGGCCTACCAGAAGGATCAGAATGAAATGAATGCATACCTGATTTGAAGCATCTTTTATCTGACTTTTATACTAAACCTTTATACTCATTAATTAGCAATGCTCATAGAATATTGTCAAGATGTTTCCCCGATCGCTCTAAATCTATGCAATCAATTTTAAACTTGTGAGACAACCACATGTGGCTCAGATGTGTAAAGCGTGAGGTACATATATAGTTTAAATCAATAATGTACCATTAACTTATTTAAAGAGCATTCAAATATATCCTCAAAATTCAAAGAAGGCACACACTATTGCTTTTTTGGTGACTCGTATTTTATTCGGTCACTTTTCATAACATATTATCATATTCAATGTTCAAGATAAAGGGGTGGTTGCTCCAAGGAAAAATGTGAAGAAAGAAAGTGCTCGTGAAGTAAGATAGAATAAACAAGAGGGGGATCCAATCAAGCAAGACAATGATTCATCATTATTTACATTACAATCTCATAAGCAAAACTGGTCGTGATTCATGATTGCACCAGTTCTACATTAGGGCCTGTCCAATGGTTAATTCATAGTTATTCTTTATGTTCTTTCTCAAAAGTTAGCAAACAACGTTCGTCTGTAAGCAAGTAGGGCTGGGATAGTATACAGTACAGGCCCCGAACAGGGGAGAGTGTCGACGTTTCGACCCTAGTGCAATGAGGGCAGTTTGTATCCTCTGCGAACGGGTCTTCCTCAAGACAGAAAGGAGGGATGGGGGGGAGCAACTGATCATGGGTGATGCACAGTAAAAGTGCCGCCCCTAGTTATGGATTTAAAGGTCCGCAATAGAATTGCGGCTTGGTAACAGCAGTTTACCTTCAATCAATGGGTGAGAAAAATCGCCCACAGCGTCTCAATGAATCATCTTCGCACAGCCCGGGGGAATCCAGCTGGTCAGGGGCCTGTACTGTATACTATCCCAGCCCTACTTGCTTACAGACGAACGTTGTTTGCTAACTTTTGAGAAAGAACATAAAGAATAACTATGAATGTGTCATGTTCTTTCTATTTATCTCTTTGTGTTTGCTGTATTCTATTTCTGTTAGCCTCTGTATCAATTTTGTTATTTTTTTTAAAGAAGTATTATGAAGAGCTAAATCACCACCTACGCCAGTTCTGAACTCTGAAAAAACGTGTATATTTTTGTTGAATATATCTTTACCAACTCATGCCGAAATCTACTCTGTAGTCTTCTGGACGATTCCACCCTGGCCTGCTCTTGTGATGGGTCGTCTACCCAGGTTTTGTTCCGCTTTATGTTTTTTTTGCAGATTTTACAGACCCCCCTCTTTTTATTCTACAGTAAGCCAACTTTAAAGAAGTCTAATGTAGAGTAGAGATGTGCCCACACAGTAGAGTAGAGATGCGCTAATCTATCTGCAGCTACTACGCAGTTCTGACATTTGTTACAGAGTCTGCTCCTTTCTTAAAGCGGCAGTTAGATGTAGAAAAATTGATGGAGGGTTGAGTACTGGATTAATTGTTGTTTTGTGTGAGTTTTAGGTGTAACTGGCATTCATACACCTGATTTGTTTTAATCTTTATACTGCAGGTTTTAGCCAGCATATTTAACTATACGTGTGCTCATGTGTTTATAACAGGATATAACAAAGAGTATCTGGGGTTTTCTCCCCTTTTTATTTGTGATATTTTTATGGCTAGGCCGCAAATATTATTTTTGATTTTGTTAGTTTGCTAGTACCACTATTAACCCAATACCTTCATTTTTATCTGTATATATGTTATACGGTGTTTGTATGCAACTTTAGCAGCTTTTGGCTGACTGCAGAGCACCAGTCTGTTTTTCCATTTCTGCATGATTATGTGAATAGGAAATGGCCAAGTAGGAGTTTAGTGCTCTCTCTTTAGGTCTTCGGGATGTTATGCACTTTATTTATTTTATGATGCAGTGGAATACGTTTTCCCTGTATGATTGTTGATGTTGCTAATTATGTATTGTAATGCTTTTATAGTATTTTTCCTAAAACTGAATAAAGTTGATTTGACTTTAAAATCCCCCAAATGTTTTTCAATGTTAAACTAAACATGCACATTATAAATAATATAAAAGTTGTCTAGCTTGAAGTCAAGATTTACATTGGTTTAAATGGAAAACATCACGAAAATAACAATCTATGTTAAATGCAATATGTTTTGATGCAATTGGCAGGTTAGTGACGTTGACATTAACAACATAAAAACACGTTATGTATATAAAATTACAACATTATCGAATAACGGGAAGTAAAAACATGTTACCATAACCTTTTCTAACACCACTTATGATGGAGAAGGCGCTATGTAACTAACAGAATAATATATCAGACTTCACTTGAAACTAACTACAACTTATTTACAATCGCTATTTGGTTGGTTTTCCTTTACCTGAATGCTCAACATAATAACCAATTACAGTAGCATAATAATATAAATAGAAAAGCTATTATCTAGCTACATGGGTAAATGCCACTCCTGAGCCTTAGGCAGGATGTCCCAGTAGCAGGAGTGAGGACAAAAATAGGTAAACATAGTTGCTACGTGGCCACTTGTGCTGCCTTTTAAGAAAAGTGTACTTTACATGCTGGGATTATTGAACCCATACTTACATTGTTAAAAGTGAAACTACAAGTACTGGATGCAGCATCGTTAAGGCAAACAACAGAGTACTCTTTAAAGGTGCCACACATGACATGGGACCATTTGCAAGTACAACTCTTGGGTACAGTACCAAAACGTGTCTACAGATCTCAATGCATGGTCCTGCTTGACCAAGGACGCGGGCCACAGTATCTGATGTTACAGCGTCACCCCTGAGTGAATGAAATGTGTAGTTCTCACAGAGAGGCAGAATTTGTATAAAAGTGCTGTACTTAAACATCCCGCTCTGCTGGCAGATCTCCCGAATCTGTGACTTTCCTCCTCTACTCAACATCCCTTCTCCATACAGCAGCTCAGAAATACCCAGACTTTACCTTCATATATCAAACACGCCCACCAGTCGAAAGCATGTCGAGGCAAACTTTAAGATACACCTGCACTCCAGTGTCATAACAAGGTTGGGAGATTGAGAAGGTAGCGCTCTATACAACATGTCCTCGTTATAAGGGCTCTCTTCTTCGCTCCTTAATACCCCCACGCCCCTCCCCACTCTAGAACCTTTAGTTCCCTTCTGTTCTACAATACTGAGCTTTACTCCGCTCAGCCATATAATTACCTCGCTTGCAGTGGCAGGTGAGCTGGGGGCCGGAACCGGCGCTCCGAGACTTCCTCATGTTCCCCGGGGCCGGCTCATCCCGGGGCGAGGTTAAGAGTCAGATGCTCCAGTTACCGGAACCTGACGTCACTACTCCGCCAACGGTGAACATCAGCAGTGCGGGCCCCCCAGCAGCTAGCGCCTCGCCCTTCCACCGTGCGGACACTCCTCCCATTGGCCACGGAAGGCGGAACTATGTGTTCCAAGTCTCTCTCTGGCGACCATCACCAGCTTCCGGGTTCTGGGAGCATTCTATTGGTAGGTAATTGATTGTTACGCCTTAGGTTACCCCGATTGGACCAAAAAGGGAGAGTTGAGCGTCCCCATGGCAACGCTTTGTCCTTCGTTCATTTCAATCCAGGAAGTTATTGGACACCACAGCCTTTCGAGGAGACCATTTTGGGAAGGGCAGGCACGTCAGCCACATTCAGCGCCAGCAGTTGAAAACGATTTCCATCCTTAAGTATTTTCTTAGACTGTTCTGACACTGACCTGTGTCTTCGCGAACTTTGTACTGACTTGGCAAGTATCACTTGCTGCCGAGTTGTGGTTTGAGATCCGCCGTCTGTGCCACCCCCACACAAACACTGTGTAGTTTCATACGTCCAGGGAATGACTGGGATTAGAAACACGCGTTGGCAAAGTCAAAAGGTCTTGTGTTTATTGTATTATAATTGCTTTGATATAGGGCTTACTACCCCAGAAGATCTTTATGGAGGGTAGCATTCTACTCCAGAACCCTAGGTTTATTTAATTATTGTTTATTTATGCATTTTTGTACAGTTTGCATTTAGCCCAAAGGTGCTAAAGCACTTTACAATAGACATACGTGGTTACATGCATAATTACATAATGTCCCAAATTATAAAATATCGTTATATTAAGTTCCAGAATTTCAAAATAGTAAATCGTTACAAAAGGCACAGAATTGCAATTGTTCAAGATGTAGGTAGAATGAATTGCAGCAGGGAATACGTTGTTTACTGGTGCCATGTTCTGGGAAGCGTCTGATGAAATGTGTGGCAGGGCTACCCAGTGCAGTTGGGGTATCCCGCTAACCCGGTTCTTCCCGGAGAAAGACTTAAAAACCTTGGTACAATCTCTGGTTCTCTCAAGACTGGATTATTGCAATTCTCTTCTGACGGGCCTACCCAAATCCCACCTCTCCCCTCTCAAATCCATCCTCCATTCAGCAGCTCGCTTCATTTCAGGGTCTAAACGAAGCGACCACGTCACTCCTATCCTGTCCTCTCTTCGATGGCTTCCGATCGAGGCAAGATCTATTTACAAAACTGCCTGCATCACACACAAAGCCTTACACACGTCCTCCCCTCGTTACCTGGCGAATAAATTGAAACTGTCCGGTGGCTCTCGCCCTTCTCGCAATGCGGAAAAGCTTCTCCTTGAGCCCCCGTCTTCAAAAGGGAAAGATCGATGGCGCAATCCTTCTCAGGCAATGCGGTGAGAATCTGGAACTCGCTTCCCCCATTGCTCCGTGCCACCTCCTCTACCCGGATCTTCAAAGCTGACCTCAAATCTCTTCTCTTCCAAAGACACTTTCAGAACTAATACTTTCATTCTCAGGCCCCTCTAGGAAGTTCGCTCTTCATTGTAAATTTGCACTTTTTCCTGTACATTCCTCACCCTTGCGTGCTGTGTTGGATTTTATGTTTGTGTACCCTTCATTTTAAGTCTCCTGTTTAATTCACGCCTCTCTACTCCCTCAAGGAAGTTCTTCCACTTTAGGAAATTCTGTACTCCATGCCTATAGAAGTGCTTTCCCAGTGTGTTCTGAGTGACTGCCACTTATTGCAGTATTATACCTCTATTTGTAATTTGTATCTTATGTATCATGCACACCTGTCACCTTTTCCTCTTGTAACGTATACCTCTTTTTGTATTTTTTTTGTTTTTGTTATTTGCACAATTGTCACTTTTTCCTCATGTAATGTAACGCTTGCTTTTGTATTATGCTCACTTGTAACCTTCTCCTCATGTAATGTTACTGTTCCTATTGTGAAGCGCTCTGACACCTTCGGGTAAAGTCCGCGCTATATAAAAACGCATAAATAAATAAATAAGCACGGCCTGATCGCTGCTGCGGAATGAATGCACACACAGTGAGGGTACGGGCAGAAGACCATGTGCATCCACGCCCCTTTATTATATAACCTCTGGCCACGCTTGGCCAGAGGATGTACAAGGTGCATATCCGGGGCAGTGAGCTACCGCAGGGGAGGTCTGCGTGGCTCACTATATCCCTTCCCAACTTGGCGTTGAACTTGGCAATGCGAGTCTGCGCCACTGCTGTCTCTTGCACCAGTTAGCTGAGGAGACTTGTCGACTGGAGCAACACTGCCAAGACCCTCGTGCCTGGGCATGCATTCCAACATAGCGTCGTCCACCTCTGCCTCCAGCTCCGGTTGGCCGGGAAGGTCTACCTTCCAAAACCATGAGATGTTCCTGGCGACTGTCTCACTGCCTTTAAGTGCTGTGACCATGGTACCATCAACACGGATCATGATCCACACTCAGGGTTTGAAAGGTGTCCTGAACTTCCACCTGGGCTTTCGGTCTTTAATTATCACTTTGTCACCTGGCGAGATCAGCCGGGTTGCAGCCCGCCGCCTCAGACTTGCACGCACAATGTTCTGTGTGCACCGGGCTTAGGTGTTCTCAGGGTCATAAGGTGATGGAGTCCAGTCCGGGTGGACCGAAATGGTGTCAGGTCTGGGTCCTTTGAGCATCAGAGACCACAGAGGGCATTGTGTGGTGAAATGCGGAGTTCCCCGATGCTCTTGCAAGAATCTTTGGAGTCTGAGTTAGGGGTTGACTCCTTCCACTGTGGCTATTCTGAGAGCTCTGTTTAGTGTGTGCATAAAGCGCTCAGCCTCGCTGTTGGCCTGTGGCCACTGGGGCGTGATGCAGCGATCTCTTATCTCTAGTGCTCCAGCAGCTCTTTGAATTCTGACCCCTGGAAGGATGGCCCGTTGTCCATTTTGATCTCCTCTGGGCGGCCGAATAGTGCAAAGGTTTTTTCCAGCACTGGTGCAACATGGTAAACAGCGTTTAGTTCCCATGCTAAACAACACATGCCATAACAACGCGGTCGTTACAACGACCCCGTTGTTATTTCGCATACCGTTACAACGCAAGTCGGAACAACGACTTGCGTTAGGGGGCAGAAGGTGTTGGATTTAAAATCCAACACCTTCCCTAGTGTCCGCACAGACTGGAGTTGGAATAGTAAATTATACTATTCCAACATCCAGCGCCCCCTAAAAGCAAGTTGTTGTTCCGACTTGCGTTGTAACGGTATGCAAAATAACAACGCGGTCGTTGTAACGACCGCGTTGTTATGGCATGCGTTGTAAACGCATGCGAAAAAACGTCCTATATTCGTGCAACATTATCAAAGGCTGTCGGTCTACCACATCAACGATGGGGTACTTCGAATAACTGTTCACAAGAACTACTGTTACTCTCCCATCGGGAAGCTTCCAAAATCCAAACTCACCTTGGATCACAGAGCTGTGCAGGGTTCTTCTATAATGATCGGTGCAGGGGCTACCTGGGAGCTGGTGAGTTGGCATGAGGGACATCGCCACACCATCTCGTTTACTGCGGCTTCAAGGTTTGGGAACCACACTTTCTCTTGCATGCGCAACTTCATCCTTACAGTCCCATGATTCCTGCCATTAGCCAGCGCCTTGTTATGTTAATAATGTTATGTTAATAAAAATTTCTATAGCGCACGTACACCCAGAGGTTTCATGGCGCTTAACTTGGTCAATGTCACGGCGGAGGCGGATTATGCATAAGCCTGCTCAAACAGCCATGTCTTGAGCATTTTTCTGAACCCCAAAAGATTATTGCAAGATCTAATCCCTAGTGGAAGAGAGTTCCAGAATTTGGGGGCCAGATAGGAGAACCTACACCCTCCCTGGCGTTTGAGCTTATAGGTAGTGGTAGCTGAAGATGTGCTGAACGCAGATTACGGGTGGGAACATGCCTTGATATCATGCAACTGATGAATTTAGGGCTCCTGCAGTGAAGGGCCTTGAAAATTAGGCACCCTGTCTTAAAGGCTGCCCGCTGGATGATTGGGAGCCAATGACATTTTGAAAGTAAGGGGCTGGCAGATTGCCATTTTGGCCGTTTGTGGATAAGTCTCGCAGCTTGGTTTTGTACCAGCTGGAGACGTTTAAGTAAGAACAATGGAAGGCCGAGGTAAATAGAGTTAGAGAAGTCAAGACGAGAGAGAACCAAGGCAGTCACAACCTGTATAAGAGCGGTGTGAGTAAGCAAGTGGGCAATCTTCCTAATTTTGCGTAATTGGAAGAAGCATGAGGAGACCATTGCCCCTACTTGACCTCTAAATGAGAGATCAGCATTTATGGTGATTCCTAGACTTTTTACAGAGGGGGATGGGGGGGGGTCCCAATTCAGTTGGCCAATAGTGTGGGCCCCAAAAGATCTGGCCTTTTCCGGGCAGGACTAGTTCGGTCTTGCCCGGATTAAGTTTAAGATGGTTATGGTCCATCCAACTCTGGATATAGAGCATGGTGTCTTGAAATTCCTGAATTGAGTCAGGGGAGTTGTCGATGGTGAAGACAAGCTGAAGATCATCAGCATAGTTGAAGGTAGTTAACTTCCTGTTCCTTAGAGAGTGAATCAAGGGCAGGAGGTAAAGATTAAACAGGTGGGGGGACAATGATGATCCTTGTGGGACCCCACACGTGATAGCGGTCTTGGGGGCAGTATAAGGAGCAAGGCGTACTGCTTGGGTGCGGCCCTCGAGAAATGACTTGATCCAGTTGAGAGCTGCACCTTGTATGCCGGCCTGTCTGACACGGTCCAACAAAATTTTGTGGTCGACCGTGTCAAACGCGGCCGACAGATCCAGGAGCACCAAGGCCTGAGGGGTACCCTTGTCCGCGTTAGCTCGCAAGGCGTCTAGAACCGCGAGGATTACAGTCTCAGTAGAGTGGGCGGGCCGGCCGGAAGCCTGCTTGGTGAGAGTCCAGGTGTTCGGAATGTTCGATAAAATTGGATAGACACCTGGCAACATGGTCCTCCAATATCTTAGCCGAGAAGGGGAGCATAGAGATGGGGCGGTAGTTTGATGGATTAAGGGGGTCGGCTCCAGGTTTCTTTAGGAGAGGGACCACAATTGCATTCTTGAATGCGTTCGGGACCCTGCCCTGCCCAAGGGACTCGTTTAAAAAAGGCAGTACGGTGTGTGGTAAGGCAGAGAAAATATCCTTTAGAATATAAGGGGGGCAGCAATCTCTAGGAGAGCCTGATTTAACTCGGACCAATAAGTCTGAGAAGGTCTCTAGGCAAATAGCGGGAAAATGATCCATGGTAGCTGTATTGATTATCATACTATCGGAGTGCTCCACGTGCCTGGAAGGGAGAATGCTGGCTTTAATGCTGGAAATTTTGTCCACGAAATAGTCATTCAGGGAGTTGCATAGATCTTGGGTGGGAGTCTGTTTGGGGATGCCTTCACTTGGTGTTGTAGGCTCTCAGGGATTACTAGCCGTCAACCCCTCAGCATGAGGCTGTCTCGAGTGGCACTGAGTTCATTGCGCTCTCTCAACATCTTTGTGAGCCTCTCCTTATCTGGTCCATGCCAGCTATGGGCATCACGGAGGAAGTTCTGCCACGAGCCTCTCTGCAAGGCATCTGTCACCTTTGCTAGCGTGGTGGCCTTCTTGGTGGCTGCTTCAATTTTGTGTGGGGTGAGTGCCTTCGGGCAGGCTCCTTGTGAAACCATGCTGACATACTCTTCAGTCACCTCCGCGTTGTCATCATTTTCATCTGTGAGTTGGGGCGGAGGGCGTGAGAGGAAGTCTGGCGGGTTCTTGGACCCTTGTCGGTAAATCACCTCCATGTGGTAGTGCTGCAGTTGGATGGCCCAGCACTCTATTTGCGGCTGTGGGTCTGGCGCCATCCCTCGGAACAACGGGACGATTAGTAGATGGTCAGTAACTACCCTGAACGGCCTGCCCCAGAGGTACAGGTGGAAGTGTCCGCATGCCTATTTGATTGCTAGGGAGTCCCTTTCTATCTGGGCATAACATGCTTCAGTCTGTGTTATTGCTTTACTGGCGAATGCCAGCAGTGCCCATCTCCCTGGCTCTACTTCCTGGGTGAGCACAGCCCCAAGGCTTACAAGGCGCGCATCAACAAGTAGCTCAGTCAGCTTCTTTGGATCGAAGTAGGCCATTGTTGTCTTGCTCAGTAAGGCTGCATTTATCTTTTGGAATGCCTCTTCTTTGCATTGGCCCCATGTCCAGGGGGCAACACTTTTGGTCAGGGCTTGCAAGGGTTTGGTGATGGTTGCAAGGCTAGTAATAAATCTGCCTCAATAAGTGGCCATGCCCAGGAAGCTGCATACCTCAGAAACGGTGGTCGGAGCTGGGGTCTTTGATAGCTAGCGATTTGCGGGTATCAACTTGTACTCCATCTTGATTGAATACTTATCCAAAAAACTCTATAGATGTTTGGAAGAAGGAGAATTTTTCTCTCTGCAGGATGACGCCGTGCTCCCACAAGAATTTTAGAGTGACACACAGGTGTTTGTGGTACTCCTCAGCTGTTGCCGAGTAGATCAGGATGCCGTCGCTCATATTCATGACGCCCTGGGGTCCTGACAACATCTCCCGTATGGCATCCTGAAACACCTCCGCCTCTGAGGAGATGCCGAAGTTCAGTCTCTTGTATCGGCATAGCCCAAGGTGCGTGGAAAAAGTTGTTATATATCTGCTGTCTTCCGAGAGGAGCACCTGGTCGGATCCGGCGTTCAAATCTAGTTTAGAGAACCTCCTTGATCCGTTTAGATGGGGAATAATATCCTCCTTCAATCAATCAATCAATCAGGGGTTTGTTAAAGCGCAACTACTTACCCGTAAGGGTCTCAAGGCGCTAGGGGTAGGGGGGGGGGGTTGCAGGTTCCATTCCATCAAGGAGGGGGTCTGTCTTTCTTCGTGGGTGTGATATGCCTCTGGCTTGAAGGCTTGGTTAGGGAGACATGCATAGGTGCACTTACCCTGGTTGCTTCGGTTTATCCGCTATGAGCATGGGGGACTCCCCGGGGGTCGGGCCAGACAACTTTTCAATCACTCCAGGCTCCAAAGCTTGTCCAATTCCTGTTCAACCAGTGACCTCAGGTGAAGAGGCACACAACAATGGCGAAGAGCCACTGGCTTGACTGATTTATCAATGTATAGCTTGATTGGCTGGGGCTTTCAGACACCCTAGGCCACTGAATAGCCCAGGAAATTTGTTTAGCAGTTTATCAGTGTGATAAGCCTGTACATTCTATGCAAATGACACAAGGCCCAGATCCTCAGCTGTGAGGCTCTCCAACAGGGTGTTGGTCTCTTTGTCGACCACATGGAATGTCATCATGATTTCCTGGTCATCGGACTTCATGCTCATGATCATATGCCCTTTCAGGGGCAGCAGGGTTTGGCTCCCATATGTGAAAATGTTGGTGCTCGACGGGGAGAGTGTCGGCCTGGGCCAGAGACACCGGTACTGTTGAATGCCCATCACATTTACTAACGCACTGGTATCAATGAGGGCCTTAACGTCCGACCCAGCAATCTCTACCATGCACGTGGATTGTGGCCTACTGTGCAGCTTTAATCGTTCGTGAACGAGATGAGGAAGGCTTCCTCCTCCTCGTCGAGCGACGAGTCTCCTAGATGGTGTTTGTTATGTGGCGGCCGTTTGGTAGCAACCGGGGGTTCCAGTTTATCCAGGGACAGCTGCTGTATAGCTCTAGGCGGGTTCCACCTTCCTCTGGCATCTCTTGCTCTAAATCCCCCTCTGCATAATGTTGCATAACGATTCAATTTGCCACAATTCGAGCATGTGTGACACTGCATGAGAGAGTTGTCTAGGGAGCGTTCATCGTGGCCATAACACCTGCAGCGAGACGCTGGTTGAGGAGTGGCTGACATCCTGGACTTGCGTGCCTTCCCTCGAGTGTGTATTCCATCAGCCCTCTCTTCTTTCACCATGGGGGCCTTTTTGGGTGGTTGGGTAATGGTGATGTCCATTTTGGTGGCTCTTAAGGCTGACAGGCCTCTTAAGGAGCTTGTCATGATAAGGATGTCGTTGCGGGCTGATGTTTGGCTGCCTCAGTATGAGGCATCTGAGGGTCTTGTTTCGGCACCCTTAGATGATCTGTGCTGTTATTTCTTTTGGCTGGTCGTCTGCTGTACATATGCTAACCAGCTCACATAGGCATATGTAAAAGGTGTCTATGGACTCGCCTTCTCGTTGGTGGGCTTGGCGGAGTTTGAAATGCTTGAAGTCTGGATTTAACTGCGGATCAAAGAGCGCGTTAAGGGCCCTCACAGCTGATTCATAGTTGGTCACCGCTCTTGTGCTGGGGAGGTGTTCAAATAGCTTATAGATTTCCTCTCCTCCGTAATGGAGTAGGAGAGAGTGCTTTATAGCCTCATCGTTCTCATGAAGTTTTCCAACCTCCTTACCCATGTCTTCCAGCGGGGTGAGGCTGTCGCTGGATCAGCGAGCTTTTTGAACGGTTGTAGTACCCCTACTAGTGCATGTTGTGGGGGGGGACCTGTCTGGGTGCCTGCCACTGTGTGGGTGTGGCATTTGCATCATTGGCCATGGCTGGGCCGTGTGTGTGTGGCTCACTTCTTTCTTGTCCGAGGCTTACTACTGGGCGCTAAAGCTGCTGGCACGCTGTCTCATATGATGTGCTGCGCCGGACCCTTCCTCTGCCTTGCTGTTCGGGTGTGACAGGGGTTAATGCACAGTGTCTTGTGGCTGCTGCGTTGCTTTTGCTCACTCTTTGCCTATTTACAAAAGTCCTTTAGCTGACTGCTTTGAGTGTACCCTTGCACGTGTCACTCTTCTGTTTCACTTTCACATATCCTTCACTTTTCTGTCTTTGTTTTTTTTCCTTGTTCATCAAGTCCAACACCTCTGATCCAAGCTCTCTCGTCCAGCATATCCCCAGTTCAGTGCCACAATCGCCGAGCTGGCACACATGTCCTTCGACAGCTAGAAGGGTCCTGGTCTCCGGTGACACCCCCTTTATGCAAAGACTGGCCAGTGATTAGGCAGCAGGGAGCAGTGTGCGTACAGCTGCTAGCTGGCGCGATGCGGCCCAGACACACTGTAGGCAGAGCGGGTCTTGCGGCCGAACGCAGGGAGTCACGCCTGCTGCGACTGAAGAGGGGCGCAGGTCATCGTGTTGAAACCGCTCAAAGCAGCAGGTACTGCTGAGGAAGACATGCGGCATCTGTTGCGCCGACGGACAGCCGTTCCTTCACCAGTGTGGGGCCTCAGAGTTAACCGCTTGGTGCGGCGGCCATGTGCAGACGGGGTGGAGCCGCAGAGGTAACAGCGCTTGGGCGCAGCACAATTCACCATGGAGAAGCCAGATGGACCATGTAGGCGGAGATCTGAAGGAGGCACGCATGGCAAGTTCTCCTTGCCAGTGTGGCGGGACTACCAAGTGCGGTAGGGTACCCCGCTAAGCGCAGCCTGATCGCTGCTGCGGAATGAACGCACACATGCACACACAGTGAGGGTACGAGCAGAAGAGCACGTGCAGTCCACTCCCCTTTATCATATAGCCTCTGGCCACACCTGGTCATAGGATGTACAAGGTGCATATCTGGGGCAGTGAGCTACCATGGGGGAGGTCCGGTTGGAGGTAGTGTCTTTAAAGGTGAAGGGCTTTCAGTTCCGTTTTGAAGGTCGCCAACAAGGTGGTGGTGCGTAGATTTGGAGGTAATGCAAGAAGTATATAGCCCTGGCTTCAATTGGCAGCCAGCAGAGAGTGAGCAGCACAGGTGAGATGTGGTCATTCCTTTTGCCTCTGTAGATGAAGCATGCTGCCGAATGTAGGAATGATTTCAGGTGGGTGAGATTGGTTTTGGGGAGACCAGTCAGGAGAGAGTTACAATAGTCGATTCTGGAGAGTACCAGGGTTTGAGCAAGACATTTCAGATCTTGCTCTGGAATGTAGTGGTGGATTCCCCAGTGAAGACCGTTGAAATAAGGCATTTCTGGACCAGGTGCTGATTTGAGAATGTAAGTTGAGCCTTTTGTCTAGGATAACTCCCAGGAATCTTGCACTGTCAATGATGGTGGGTTTTCTCTTAAGGATGTTGAGTGTGTCCATCCAGGAAGTGTTGATTTTGAACAAGAGATGAGGAGTAATTCTATTTTAAAAGGGTTCAGTTTTAGGTTATGAGAAGTCATCCAGTTTTGAACAGAGTTTGGAGTGAAGGCAAGGTGCAAGCTGTTGTTTGGCAAGAAGACTTGTAGATACAGTTGGGTGTCATCTGCATATTGATGAAAGAAGGTCCCTGCCTTTCTTAGTAGGACTCATAGTGGCTTAATATGCAGGCTGAATAGGGTCAGAGCAAGGAACAGCTCCCTGAGGAACCCCTTGCTCATAACCATTGGTGTTGAGAGACAATCATCAATTTGAATCCTCTGCGACATGCCCATAAGGAATGATTTTAAACATTTAAGGACCACGCCATTAATGCCCTTACGATTTTGGAGTGTCTGTAGGAGCGTACGGTGATTGACTGTATCTAAGGCTACTGAGACAAGAGTTGCCCGAGCCTAGGATTTGAAGCACATCATCGATCACCTGCAATTACGCTGTTTGCGTTGTGCAGCCCTGATTGAAACTGGATTGGTATTCATTTAAGAGGTTGTTGTCTTTGATTTGCTGGATGAGTTCCTCCCCTACACACCTTTTGATGATTTTTGTAAGGACATGCAGGTTGATGTAATTCGTATCTGCGGAGGGTTTTTTGAAGCGTGTGGTGACTTGTTCAGTTTTGAGGCAGGCGGGACATATTCCTTGGCTGAGAGAGAGATTCACCAAATTTGTCCTGTAGGGGGCATGGGTGTATAAAGTTCTTTGGCGTTGTTACCCGGGATTGGGTCCACAAAGTGGTTTGAGGGTTTAGGCTTCATGATATTTTTGAGTAAAGCTTCCTCCCTAATGATGTCACGGGGCCCGGAGCAAGGGTAGGACGATTGCTAGTTGCCTGTCTACCACTTCTACCGGAGCAACGACGTGCTCTGGCTTTCTTCCCCGTCAGCCTTAGACTGTGTATCTAGGGGTCTACGGTACTCCCCAGTACAAGTTTACTAGGGCGCTCCCTACCGTTTCTGGTAAATTTACATACAGAATCCCATTACCAGACGGTAGTGCACTTTTCACGTTTAGTTTTCCTGGTCCTGAAGAAGTGCCAAACGACCCGTTAGGGGCGAATTGGGCACGAAACATGTTGACCTACCACACTTTAACTGCCCCTTAGGAACTTTATTCCCATGTAGGGGTACTTACACATTTTAATTAGGCTAGAGCTATCTAACACATTAAAAATTTGAATTAAGTAGAACTGCTCCAGACTTATTTTAAAATCATTTCACCCTCTGTGCACTACCAAGCCCTCACACCCGCACGCACCTTACGGCCTCTTCAAAAAGATCCCCGATAAAGAGCCCCGGTTTCGGGAGCCCGTCAGGCATTGCAGCGCCGGCCTGACGAGGGGCAATCGCCCTATGATGAAGCATGACATCCTTCGGGGTGTGTGAGGGCATCATGAAGAAAGACCTATCTTTCCCCCACGTCCAGCTAGGAACTACACACTCCTTTTAGACTTGTTCAGTTTTGAGGCAGGCGGGACATATTCCTTGGCTGAGAGAGAGATTCACCAAATTTGTCCTGTAGGGGGCATGGGTGTATAAAGTTCTTTGGCGTTGTTACCCGGGATTGGGTCCACAAAGTGGTTTGAGGGTTTAGGCTTCATGATATTTTTGAGTAAAGCTTCCTCCCTAATGATGTCACATAGTTGCCGTTTTTTGGGATTTGGACATCTTGGAAGGGGTAGAACGGTCATCTTGGGATAGGGAGTTTTACTTTAGAGTCGAATAATTTTAGAAACTCTTCTGCTTCTATTGGTGGGTCATCAAATTTTGATGGATGTGGACATGGAGGGTTTGTTAGCAATTTTGACCAAATCTAAGAGTTGTTTTAGTCGGTTCTTGGCTGAGTCAAGGAGGGATCTAAAGTCATTTTGATTTGTCTTTTGCTCAGTGATCTTGCGTTTCGGAGACAAGTGAGGTTAATTGTGGGGGGCAACTGTCTCCCTTCTTCTCTAATATTCTCAAGGCTTTTCTTCCCTCATATAAGTCCTGGCCGAACCATGGAGCTGATGGTTTATGTCTTTGCATTTTGCTTTGGATTGGATCCACTTCATCAAGAAGATAAGAAAGACAATCAAGACTGTGGATAGTCGACAAATTGACATTTGTGATTGGAGGTAGTACCTTCTGTGCAGTGTTGCTAAGTATGCTGATGTCGATGTTCTTTGTGTCTCGAAACCAGGTAATAGATCTTTTTGGTTGGCCCATTGTCATGGTATGAGAGAGTCGTAAGGAGAAGGGAATAAGGAAATGATCGGACCAGTCTACTGGAAGGGGTTCATTCACTAAGAGCGTGTCTTTGAAGATTATTAAGGTAAGTATGGAACCTTTCTTGTGTGTTGGTTTTTGGTTATGTTGGGTCAGATAATTGCCCGTGAGAAAGGAGGTGAACTGGTTAACTGCAAAGCCGTCTGTGGTGCCCCAGTAAAGATTAAAGTCTCCCAGAAAGATCACTTTGTGGCTTTGCATTGTTTGGTCATTTGTGAGGTCCATGCATTCCTCGATAAAGGCTTTGTTACCACCTGATGGATGCTAAATTGCATTTACTCTTGTGAATCGTGTTGAACGCATAGGTCTAGGGTTAGGCATTGGAATGTGGAAAAGAGCTTTTGGGTATCCCCCTGCACTGTGGAGAGTCTCTGAAGATGACTGCGATGCCTCCATCGACTTTCCCTACCCAGTTGATTCTGATGATGGAGCAGTTTTGAGGAAGCAGAAGATGAAATATATTGTGGTATGTGCCATTAAACCAGGTCTCTGTTAGAATTAATTGATCAAGTTGTAGTGTGTGATAGTGTCCGAAATTTCCAGCTTGTGGTTCATTGTATATCAAACAATTTGGAGCATGTAACGTAAGGCTGAGGTAATTGATTTGGTGTCAGGGGTTTTGGTTATGATAGGAATAGTGTTCCAGTTGGCCTGTGTCTGCTTTGGGTGGGACTGTTGCTGCCGGTGAGTTAAAGAAATAGTAGGAATTCTGTGTTGGTTTGAGTTGTCTAGAGGGGTGGTGGTTGTGGGAGTAGAGGAGGCTTGGGGTGCTGCATTTGCAAGTAGGTTGACAATATCTGCCTGATGGAGACTGGGTGGGACTCTTATGGCGTGAAGTAGATGGCTACTCCTCAGTTTTGAGCGCCTGCAATAGTGTGCTCTCAGCTGGAGTAGAAGAGAGCGTCATGCTTAGATAGATTATAGTATCATCAAACTGGGAGAATTTCGAGTTGAGATCTGGCTTGTGTTCTAAAGGGTGTGGAGCTATGAAGTGGGAATTGTTCAGGTGTTCATTTGGTCCAATTGTGACTGGGGGATGATTGTCATAGATAGTGTCCGAGAGCAGAGGTTCATTGTAGATCATTGTCACGCTGGAAGGTGGCTGGTCTAGCACCCACAGTGAGGGGTAGGTTCATCCAGTTGGTATATTAGGATCAATTCAGTGTTTTCATAGGCGTGGTCGTGCTGTGGATATTAAGGTAAGGTAAGGTAAATAATTTATTTGTACATGGTTAATTAAAACCTTTACAAGACAATTAGAACATTGCTAAAAATTAGCTTAAAATTCATTTTATACGACTTTCTAAAATTTAAAAATTTACTTATTATCAGTTTATG
Organism: Calotriton arnoldi; assembly: GCA_963921515.1. NCBI lineage: Eukaryota > Metazoa > Chordata > Amphibia > Caudata > Salamandridae > Calotriton > Calotriton arnoldi. The sequence goes on from CAWUFW010000003.1 coordinate 6,913,582, forward strand.
GCCATCATTGTAATTAAAGGTTCATGACTTCAGGACACCGTCTCGGAGATATTCGGTCTGGCTTTTATTAATCTGCAGTCAACGTGCTCTTCTGTCTTTTTGCTACGAGTTCCAAAAACTTTGTGACCTGACAATTTAATTTTGTTTTGGTAGGGTTAAAGCACAGTTTGACCGCCTGCCTGCATGTTCGAACACCATATAGTTTAAACGATGGACGTAATAAATTGTACCTCAGGTCCTTTAATTTAGGGCAAATGCAGATTACATGAATGATATCTTCTTTGCCAGCTTTGCACAAGCGACAATGTTGCGGGGAGTTTTTTCTTTCCCAAGGCGGCAGACGAGGGGCAGCTGGAATTACACCAAGGCGTAATTTTAAAAACTTTTCTTTTATCTTTAGATTCATTCCAATGTTAAGATACACTTGAGGTTGCTGTGTTGCATAGTCGCTGAGTGTAATCCAGCCGTGCGCTCTTTTGGATAATGTCTCCTTGTCCTCAATAGAGGAAATGATACGTGCTGATTTTTTCGCAACTTTTTTAAAAGACAAGAGATCAGTAAGGGTGCCCCAGAGGTCTGACAGTCCCAAGGTTTGGAGTGAGTCAAATAAGTAATCTCTGGCAGAGGATTTTCGATGGCAGAGCAGCTCTTCCCATAAATTTGAGTTTAAAGAACCAACCTCAGCGCTGCGAATCTTGTGCCAGGTAGTGACATACACGCTCCGTCTTTCCAGTGTTTGTTTTGACAGACCAAATTCAAGCCGAATTTGCGCTGGAGAAACGTATCTTGGCAGATTGAAGATTGCCCTATATGAGTTTGCTATCACTATATTCAATAGCGCAGCATCCTTTCCTTGAAGGGGTTCACTCCCATATGTAAGGGTCGGCTGTAGCTTTGCTCGCAGGACCTGGAGCAAGGGGTTAAGCGTTAAGTCGGGAAGCTTGACCTTTAAAGATTTTATCGCCAAACAAGTCACGGTTCCCTTCCCTCGCAAGGACTCTAGTTGAGGCTTGAACGAGTTCTTATGGTCCAAGATTACTCCCAGGTATTTATAGGTAGTTACCAAATCCAGCCCTTGTCCGTTTAGATGCCAATTGTTTTTCCTTTTTTTCCGATAATTCACTGTCATGACTTTAGATTTGGCAACATTTATTTGCAAGCAGTTCCTTTCCGAAAAGGTGTGGGTTACATTCAAGAGATGTTGGAGGCCGATCGGAGTCCGACTGATTAAAACCAGATCGTCCGCGTACAACAGATTGGACAACTGAGTTTTCCCTAGTTTTGGTGCATGGCAGGGGCAATTATCGAGTTCTCCTGACAGGTCTGCAAGAAAAAGGTTAAATAAAAATGGAGCTAGAACGCATCCCTGTTTTAGCCCTTTTGTTGTTGGAATCGGTTTGGAGAGATGTGTTCCTGCTCCTAATTTAACCTTGATCCAGGTGTTTGTGTGCAGTAATATCAGTTGGTCTAAGAGTCGTTTCGGTATACCCCAGTTTTCCAGTTTCCGCCAGAGTTTATTTCGATCGACGTGATCAAAAGCGGCAGTATAATCAATGAAACACAGGAAAAGGGGAGTTTTGGTCTCTTTTGCTGCATCCATCAGCATGGTCAATGCCATGATGTTTGTAACGGTCCCTTGACCCTGGCAGAAGCCTGTTTGATTAATAGGGAGGATGGAGTTTTCGGACGCCCATGTTGTTAACTCCTTCAATATGGTTCCTGCAAAATACTTAGCCTCCACGTCTATGAGGGCGATAAGCCGGTAATGATTTGGAAGTTTCCTGCTGCCCTGTTTAAAAATTGGGCTTAATACTGATCCAAACCAGGACTCCGGTTGTGTCAATGTGTCCTTTATGTTTTTAAAAACCGGTGTTAGTGCTACACTCCAAAATTCAGCATCTGATTTATATAACATTGGTGGGATGCCGTTTGGACCAGGGGCACCTGTTGGTCTGCCCCTAGCTATTTGCCTCTTGATTTCCGCTGATGTGTAAGTGGAGTGTTCAATCTCAACAGAGGCAGAAGAACTTGAATCTAACTTTAATTTACCTACACAAGGAGGTGACGTGGTTCCTCTTGGGTCTGAGTCTTGAAAAGTTACCATTGTGCCGCAGTTGCTTGTTTTTTCTCTGCAAACTACTTTACTGGGCCCTTTTGTCCATACTTCATCAAGACGTTCCCCGTTGTCAGCGAATGTGTTGTTAAAATGCTTGAAGAGGTAATTTGTCCATGCTTCCTCCGTTATATTAGAATTTAGGCCAAGATGGTCTGGATTCTTTAATCTTTTGATCATATGCCAAAACCTTGAGCTGTTTTTCTGTTTACCTTCATAGAGGAGCTTGGCCCATAATTCTTAATTTTTTCGCTTCTTTTTTTCCTATTTCATCCTTTTTAGCAGTTGTTTTGCTTCCCGTAAAACCTTTTGTAAGTCTTGATTTAATGGATCTTTCCTCATCTGTCTCAATGTTCGGTTTATGATCTGCTTTTGGATTTTCATTTCTGGAGTGGGTTGCGTTTTAGTCGATGCTCCCGTTTGATGTGTTAATCTATTTGATGATCCTTTCAATAATTTCTCATCGACTGCTAGGAGGAAGTTTTGCCATGCTTCTACCGGTTTTGTCGTGAGATTTTCCGCTTGAGGTTAAAGAGTTTTTGCCTTAATGCATATAGTACTGATATTACTGGGATTGCATCGAAGCCGCTTTAGATTTGCGGCTACTTTGATATTAATAGCTATAAATGGTTCGATCCTAAGAAGTGAGTTGACTTTTATTGTTACTTCTTGAGGCAAGTGGTCGCTGTGTTCGCTGGTCCCAATCTTAAACGCCATTACGGTACCAAGCATATTTAGGGATGTAAATGTATAATCCAAATGAGAAGATTGCTGATTTGAATGAAACGTTGCGATTGGTGGGTCGTCCTCCGGGAAGCGCCCGTTTAAGGCTCTTAAATTAAGATGTTCTAGCTGCCGTAATAGGTGATTTGAGCAATTTGTGGATTTCTTAATGTTTGGGGAGCCCTGGCTTGGCACTTCCCATGCAACATTAAGTTCTTGGTCAAGGGCATCACCTTCCCCAGAGCTAAAAAGATACATGTTAAAATCGCCTGCTAGAATAATATAATCAGAATCCTCTTCATCCATTATCTTTTTCATGGCTTCAATCAGTTCTTTGGCAGCTTTCCGTTTCCATTTGGGATGGATGTAAGCGTTAATTACTATAACTTCTTGACATTGGCTATTTAGCCAGAGTACGATCTTTACCACCTGCATGACGCTTGGGGGTGTTATTTGAGATGCTATTGCTGAGATCTCTCCTATTGATACTATGGAGGCCATAATCATTAAGCCCCCTGATCGGCGACCAAAATCGGAACTCTTTTTTGCCGGGATGCAACAAGATGTATATCCTTGGAGTTCAAAGGCCTTTTCCTCCCAGGTCTCTTGCAGCAGTAACAAATCGAATGAGTTTAAATATTGTAAGAACTCCGGATCCTCACTTTTACTAGCTAGACCGTTGATGTTCCAAGTACATATCTTAATTTGTCTGGAGTTGTCCAAGGCATGATTGAGGTTGCTCTCCCTTTGTCAATTTGTATGGTCTGCTATGTTAATGGTGCGCTGAATTTGCCTCCAGTTTTGTGAGGCAATTGGTCGTGCTGTGGATATTGAAGGGGCTGTGCGGCATTGGGTGGCAGTGGTCAAAGAAGTGAGTAGATGATGGCCAGGTATAAGGTAGGGTGGAGTTTATTGGATGGGCTGTCAGTGTGTGGGAAGAGATCATGTGTAATGCCTGTCCTTAGTGGGTTTATGGAAGGTGGTATTAGTTGATCGAGGTTGGGAAAGGTGCCAGTTGTTGTGCACCAATGACATGTCTGAAGAAGGGGTACATTGAGTGATAACCAAGGGATTATAGTCTGAGTGAATGAGAGGGATGCTATATAGTCGGGACTAAGTAGCGTTAGGTGAGATTGGTCATTCAGGTGTGTGGGTACCCGTAAGGTGATGGGGGTATGGTTGTCCAGATGGAATTCGGTGAGTGAGTAGAGTTCTTGTGTAGTATATCGAGGAGGGGAAGGGTGCAAGGTCATGTGGGCAGGAAACAGCTCATGAAGTGATGTGCATTGTGAGAGATTTAAGGGATTGTAATGGGGTGAATGAAGGGGGGTTAGGGTGTTTTAGGAACTGAACCGCAATAGGTAAGGAAGGTTGGTGATGTGTATAGGTGTTTGCGGGAGTGGAGTAGGGTATTACAGGAGGGTTTCCATTGTGTGGGGTGAATGTTCTATGTGTGTGAGGTCGAGAAAGGGTGTAAGTTGGCATAGGAAGGCACGGCATAATAAAGTGCGTTGATCTGTGTGTGTTCTGGATGGGTGGAGGCAAGCCAGTGGGTCTGGTTGAGGGGTGTGGCAGTTTCTGAGATGTCCCAGCATGGTGCATTGGGCATTGGATATCAGTGCTAGCTAGTTGTGATGAAGACTTGAGTGAAAGTACCATGTTGGGGGACAGGAAGTATGCTTGCAAAGGTGAAGTTTACGATAAGAGGTATGCTTGGGAAGGTGAGAGCACCCTGTTGGGGGTCAGATTCATAACCCAATGAGTGAGGGTTAGTTGGGATATGGTGATATGGAAGTGTGGGTTGAAAGAGCATGTGGGGTCAGGTAGCATGTCGGGGACAGTCGAAGGGAACTTGTGATAGGGCATTGAGCAGAACTGGAAAAAGGTGCTCAAATAAGGAAAGGCTAATGGCTAGTCCAGTGTTTTGGGGTATTAGACACAATGTTGGTTATTACAATGAAACCATTTGATGCATTTTCTCTAGTGCCTATGTGGAAGATTAAATCAGTAGGATCTAGATGTGATCATTAATATGTGTTCATGCAAATGATTGGTGGGATGAATTGATAGTCTAGACGAGATTAGCAAATGTTAGATTGTACGATTATGTTTTCGTTTCAACGGAGGTAAGGCTGTGGTCTATGAAATGAGATGTGGCAATCTGCAGAAACACAATAATAGAAATTAAGGCAAACAGGTATGTGAGTTAGCGCACGCTGCACTCAGCGCAAGGTATGCATAGAATGGAAGGTACCAAGAGGGACATTCGACAAAAAGAAGAGAGCTTAATTGCTTGTCTAAAGCCATGGTCAATTTTCATGTATGATTTTAGGAATATAGTGGGAGGAGGCATTTTCAAATAGCATGCAAACTGAGGATGTAAAACTGTAGAAAGAAAAACTTTATTTGCAAGCGAGATACAATACTGTACTGTCACATCTACATTGCGCCCACCACCCCTATGTGGGGTGCCCAAGCACCCATCCACACCGACAGCACACCACCTCAAGAAATGCAAAATAATGGAGACAATTGCCTGCCCCTTGGTGAAAGCATACATGTAATCTTACACAAACCCTTACTTTTACTTGGACATGTAAGGAAAGGAATGAAAATACAATGTATTATTGAAGAAATAAGATAGGGCAGGTATTGTTGCTAGATGAATACTTTCATTTTTGAATGTTGATAAAGGCAGACTGCGGGTCATTTCTTCGCAATGGGAAGACTCAGCAGATCGGACCCATTGGCTAGAATTCCGCAAGGCTACTGAAAATGAAGTAACAATAGGGGCACCAAACATCAATCCTGTCCAAAAAGATCCCCCTTGTCAAGCCCTGGTCCTTTTTGCGGAACAATTTTACATATAGCTTGTCTAATTTCCTCAAGGCTAAAGCCCACATCACCCGATTGGTCGCTCGCCAATGAAGTGGGATCTATCCCCTGTTGGGTTCCGTCGTGACTGTTGATACATGAGTTACTTAGTACCTGCACTGGGGCTTCATTCTGTTCAGCAGTAAAGTACAATTTTGAAAGTGAGCAACAAAATGAGACATTGAAATGAAATTTTGGATGGAACAGAGATCTTCAACACTGCCTGTAGAGGCAATGTTCCAAAAAGAAGGATGGTCGCCACTTCTTGCTTCAGCTAACAAGCCCTCCTATTTCTGAGAGCTCCCATTCTCTCTTTGCTTGCTGGATGGCGTCTTAATACGCCCTCCGTCTTACTTGTATCACTGGCCTATCCAGCTGTTTGATGGCGTCAGTAAGGGCCATTCTAGCTCTGCTGCACTGACTGTTGTACCTGGTGGGTGGAGTACGTTTTTAACTGACCGTGTAATTTCCACATAGAAAACATCTTTAAGTCTCACAAACAACTGATTGTGGAGGGTATTAATGTCCATCAGGGCCTCCCCCTTCTCCAATGGCGGTTCTAGTAGCGACATCAACGCCCCTATACTATCAGCAACTAATCTATATAGTTCTTCAACTGATTCCTTAGATTGAGACAAAGCACACCATTTGACCCTGCACTTATTAGTGGTCATGGTTAACATTCTATCAAAGGGCTCATCATGATTAGCCAGAGCAACAGGGACCAATGATCTCATATCAAGGGCTGCAGCATTGTGGTCACTGTCTTGCTGGGGTATAATGACCATATCAATTAATTTCGGCCAAAACCGATCATCAACCAAAAAATAATTTATGAAGCTTGTGCTCTGCGGGCGATTAAACCTATGGTTGCCCTCCCTATCAGATTTAGATCTGTCATTGCAGGCTCTTAGGACCTTGTTCAGCGTGAATGTGTTAAGTTGTTTAGCCAGTGGGGAGCATTTTTGTTTTTGGGGGGGGGGTCTCTAATTCCGGAATGGACCATAAGAGATCTTCCTCAGTTGTGCAGTAGTCCATACTAAGGTCAAGCAGTTCAAATTGACAATTGAGGTCACCCCCCACGATTTTTAAAACCTCAGCTGGGAGTGCTGCTAGGTGCAAGGACAACATCTCAATTACCTCTGCCTCTGCTTTGTTGCCTACAGCTCTACAATAAACATTACAGATATTACAAACACCATTATGCGGAAGAACCATGCTAACGCGGCTGAGTTCATCTTAAATGCTTAGGCAAGCAAACTCTACGATTCTTTTATGTAGAGTGTATGCAACACTATACTCTCTGCAATACTATATGCTCTGACTTTCCAGCACTGTCTTCATTTTTTCAGTACACTTGCATCACATGCATTGTCACTCTTCTGAGTTTCCAGCTCGGTCTTTGCTCTTCCAATTTGATTGCATTATATAAAATGTCCGCAATACTGTCCTGCCTAGTCTGTCTCAGAGTCGGTCTTTGCTCTCTCAAAATGATTGTATTAGATATATACCATGTCTATAATATTGTCCACTATTGTCAGACTCCAGATCTTATTATTATTAATTAGCATTTATTGAGCGCATGGCTACCCTAAGGCATCCCAGCGCTAACGGCAGAACAGGTGAAAGTAGGCGGCTAGCCATTACTCTTCAGAAATAGCCAGGTTTTAAGACATTTCCGGAAGGTAAGGTGGGAAGTTTCTAAACGTAGATTGAGAGGGAGGGTATGCCACAATCTGGCTATGTTGTAGGAAAAGGAGCGACCCCCGCTACGCATCCTATTAATTTTTGGGATGCTGGCTAGATTTAAATTCGCCGAGCGGAGAGACCTCTTAGGAAGGTACGCGGTAAAGGTCAGGGATGCACCTCAAACTGGTCAGTCGATCAGAGGCCGTTCCTCGTGCGACACAACTCTTTCCCCACAATTAACAGGACAGCGTCTGAAGCGGGGGCCAGTGTCCCCCGTGAAGGTGGAGTTGAAGGTCCAGCTTAGGAAGTAAACACAGGAGTCCATGCTGGATGCCCCGCCCCCACACCGGGATCTGTCTTTTGTCTCACAGAATGGTTGTATTTGATATATGCCTTAACATAATATTGTCCACTCTAGTCAGTCTCAGGTTCTGTCTTTGCGCTTGCAGTAGAATTATATTACATATATAATGTGTCTATAATATTGTCAACTCTAGCCAGTCTCCAGCTGTCTTCAGTCTCGCAGAATGATTGCATGATAAATATAGTATGTCTAGAATACTGTCAACTGTAGACATGTACATAACTTGTCCATGATACTGTCCACTCTAGTCAGTCTTCAGCTTGGTCTCTGCTGTCGCAGTGTAATATTGCTGTAAGTATATAGCATGTTTATATTAGTGTCCACTCTAGTCGGTCTTCAGCTTGGTCTCTGTCGCAGTGTAATTGCTGTAAGTATATAGCATGTTTATATTAGTGTCCACTCTAGTCAGTCTTCAGCTTGGTCTCTGCTGTCGCAGTGTAATATTGCTGTAAGTATATAGCATGTTTATATTAGTGTCCACTCTAGTCGGTCTTCAGCTTGGTCTTTGCTGCCGCAGTGTAATTGCTGTAAGTATATAGCATGTTTATATTAGTGCCCACTCTAGTCAGTCTTCAGCTTGGTCTTTGCTGTCGCAGTGTAATATTGCTGTAAGTATATAGCATGTTTATATTAGTGTCCACTCTAGTCAGTCTTCAGCTTGGTCTCTGCTGTCGCAGTGTAATATTGCTGTAAGTATATAGCATGTTTATATTAGTGTCCACTCTAGTCAGTCTTCAGCTTGGTCTTTGCTGTCACAGTGTAATTGCTGTAAGTATATAGCATGTTTATATTAGTGTCCACTCTAGTCAGTCTCCAGCTTGGTCTTTGATGTCGCAGTGTAATATTGCTGTAAGTATATAGCATGTTTATATTAGTGTCCACTCTAGTCAGTCTTCAGCTTGGTCTCTGCTGTCGCAGTGTAATATTGCTGTAAGTATATAGCATGTTTATATTAGTGTCCACTCTAGTCGGTCTTCAGCTTGGTCTTTGCTGTCACAGTGTAATTGCTGAAAGTATATAGCATGTTTATATTAGTGTCCACTCTAGTCAGTCTCCAGCTTGGTCTTTGATGTCGCAGTGTAATATTGCTGTACGTATATAGCATGTTTATATTAGTGCCCACTCTAGTCGGTCTTCAGCTTGGTCTTTGCTGCCGCAGTGTAATTGCTGTAAGTATATAGCATGTTAATATTAGTGCCCACTCTAGTCAGTCTTCAGCTTGGTCTCTGCTGTCGCAGTGTAATATTGCTGTAAGTATATAGCATGTTTATATTAGTGTCCACTCTAGTCGGTCTTCAGCTTGGTCTTTGCTGCCGCAGTGTAATTGCTGTAAGTATATAGCATGTTTATATTAGTGTCCACTCTAGTCGGTCTTCAGCTTGGTCTCTGCTGCCGCAGTGTAATATTGCTGTAAGTATATAGCATGTTTATATTAGTGTCCACTCTAGTCGGTCTTCAGCTTGGTCTTTGCTGTCGCAGTGTTATTACTGTAAGTATATAGCATGTTTATATTAGTGTCCACTCTAGTCAGTCTCCAGATTGGTCTTTGCTGTCGCAGTGTAATATTGCTGTACGTATATAGCATGTTTATATTAGTGTCCACTCTAGTCCGTCTTCTGCTTGGTCTTTGCTGTCGCAGTGTATTTGCTGTAAGTATATAACATGTTTATATGTGTCCACTCTAGTCGGTCTTCAGCTTGGTCTTTGCTGTCGCAGTGTAATTGCTGTAAGTATATAGCATGTTTATATTAGTGTCCACTCTAGTCGGTCTTCAGCTTGGTCTCTGCTGTCGCAGTGTAATTGCTGTAAGTATATAGCATGTTTATATTAGTGTCCACTCTAGTCAGCCTTCAGCTTGGTCTTTGCTGTTGCCTTGTAATATTGCTGTAAGTATATAGCATGTTTATATTAGTGTCCACTCTAGTCAGTCTTCAGCCTGGTCTCTACTGTCGCAATGTAATATTGCTGTAAGTATATAGCATGTTTATATTAGTGTCCACTCTAGTCATTCTTCAGCTTGGTCTTTGCTGTCGCAGTGTATTTGCTGTAAGTATATAACATGTTTATATAAGTGTCCACTCTAGTCGGTCTTCAGCTTGGTCTTTGCTGTCGCATTGTAATTGCTGTAAGTATATAGCATGTTTATATTAGTGTCCACTCTAGTCGGTCTTCAGCTTGGTCTCTACTGTCGCAGTGTAATATTGCTGTAAGTATATAGCATGTTTATATTAGTGTCCACTCTAGTCAGTCTTAAGCTTGGTCTTTGATGTCGCAGTGTAATATTGCTGTACGTATATAGCATGTTTATATTAGTGTCCACTCTAGTCGGTCTTCAGCTTGGTCTTTGCTGACGCAGTGTAATTGCTGTAAGTATATAACATGTTTATATTAGTGTCCACTCTAGTCAGTCTTCAGCTTGGTCTTTGCTGTCGCAGTGTAATATTGCTGTAAGTATATAGGATGTTTATATTAGTGCCCACTCTAGTCGGTCTTCAGCCTGGTCCCTGCTGTCGCAGTGTAATATTGCTGTAAGTATATAGCATGTTTATATTAGTGTCCACTCTAGTCAGTCTTCAGCCTGGTCTCTTCTGTCGCAGTGTAATATTGCTGTAAGTATATAGCATGTTTATATTAGTGCCCACCCTAGTCAGTCTTCAGCCTGATCTCTGCTGTCGCAGTGTAATATTGCTGTAAGTATATAACATGTTTATATTAGTGCCCACTCTAGTCGGTCTTCAGCCTGGTCTCTGCTGTCGCAGTGTACTATTGCTGTAAGTATATAGCATGTTTATATTAGTGTCCACTCTAGTCAGTCTTCAGCCTGGTCTCTACTGTCGCAGTATAATATTGCTGTAAGTATATAGCATGTTTATATTAGTGTCCACTCTAGTCAGTCTTCAGCTTGGTCTTTGCTGTCACAGTGTAATTGCTGTAAGTATATAGCATGTTTATATTAGTGCCCACTCTAGTCAGTCTTCAGCTTGGTCTTTGATGTCGCAGTGTAATATTGCTGTACGTGTATAGCATGTTTATATTAGTGTCCACTCTAGTCGGTCTTCAGCTTGGTCTTTGCTGTCGCAGTGTAATATTGCTGTAAGTATATAGCATGTTTATATTAGTGTCCACTCTAGTCGGTCTTCAGCTTGGTCTTTGCTGTCGCAGTGTAATTGCTGTAAGTATATAGCATGTTTATATTAGTGTCCACTCTAGTCAGTCTCCAGCTTGGTCTTTGCTGTCGCAGTGTAATATTGCTGTACGTATATAGCATGTTTATATTAGTGCCCACTCTAGTCAGTCTTCAGCTTGGTCTTTGATGTCGCAGTGTAATATTGCTGTACGTATATAGCATGTTTATATTAGTGCCCACTCTAGTCAGTCTTCAGCTTGGTCTTTGCTGTCACAGTGTAATTGCTGTAAGTATATAGCATGTTTATATTAGTGTCCACTCTAGTCAGTCTTCAGCTTGGTCTTTGCTGTCGCAGTGTAATATTGCTGTAAGTATATAGCATGTTTATATTAGTGCCCACTCTAGTCAGTCTTCAGCTTGGTCTTTGCTGTCGCAGTGTAATATTGCTGTAAGTATATAGCATGTTTATATTAGTGTCCACTCTAGTCAGTCTTCAGCTTGGTCTTTGCTGTCGCAGTGTAATTACTGTAAGTATATAACATGTTTATATTAGTGTCCACTCTAGTCCGACTTCTGCTTGGTCTTTGCTGTTGCAGTGTATTTGCTGTAAGTATATAACATGTTTATATAAGTGTCCACTCTAGTCGGTCTTCAGCTTGGTCTTTGCTGTCGCAGTGTAATTGCTGTAAGTATATAGCATGTTTATATTAGTGTCCACTCTAGTCGGTCTTCAGCTTGGTCTTTGCTGTCGCAGTGTAATTGCTGTAAGTATATAACATGTTTATATTAGTGTCGACTCTAGTCAGTCTTCAGCTTGGTCTTTGCTGAAGCAGTGTAATATTGCTGTAAGTATATAGCATGTTTATATTAGTGCCCACTCTAGTCGGTCTTCAGCCTGGTCCCTGCTGTCGCAGTGTAATATTGCTGTAAGTATATAGCATGTTTATATTAGTGTCCACTCTAGTCAGTCTTCAGCCTGGTCTCTACTGTCGCAGTGTAATATTGCTGTAAGTATATAGCATGTTTATATTAGTGCCCACCCTAGTCGGTCTTCAGCCTGGTCTCTGCTGTCGCAGTGTAATATTGCTGTAAGTATATAACATGTTTATATTAGTGCCCACTCTAGTCGGTCTTCAGCCTGGTCTCTGCTGTCGCAGTGTAATATTGCTGTAAGTATATAGCATGTTTATATTAGTGTCCACTCTAGTCAGTCTTCAGCTTGGTCTTTGCTGTCACAGTGTAATTGCTGTAAGTATATAGCATGTTTATATTAGTGCCCACTCTAGTCAGTCTTCAGCTTGGTCTTTGATGTCGCAGTGTAATATTGCTGTACGTGTATAGCATGTTTATATTAGTGTCCACTCTAGTCGGTCTTCAGCTTGGTCTTTGCTGTCGCAGTGTAATATTGCTGTAAGTATATAGCATGTTTATATTAGTGTCCACTCTAGTCAGTCTTCAGCTTGGTCTTTGCTGTCGCAGTGTAATATTGCTGTAAGTATATAGCATGTTTATATTAGTGCCCACTCTAGTCAGTCTTCAGCTTGGTCTTTGCTGTCGCAGTGTAATATTGCTGTAAGTATATAACATGTTTATATTAGTGTCCACTCTAGTCAGTCTCCAGCTTGGTCTTTGTTGTCGCAGTGTAATATTGCTGTACGTATATAGCATGTTTATATTAGTGCCCACTCTAGTCAGTCTTCAGCTTGGTCTTTGCTGTCACAGTGTAATTGCTGTAAGTATATAACATGTTTATATTAGTGTCCACTATAGTCAGTCTTCAGCTTGGTCTTTGCTGTCGCAGTGTAATATTGCTGTAAGCATATAGCATGTTTATATTAGAGTCCACTCTAGTCGGTCTTCACCTTGGTCTTTGCTGTCGCAATGTTATTACTGTAAGTATATAGCATGTTTATATTAGTGTCCACTCTAGTCGGTCTTCAGCTTGGTCTCTGCTGCCGCAGTGTAATATTGCTGTAAGTATATAGCATGTTTATATTAGTGTCCACTCTAGTCGGTCTTCAGCTTGGTCTTTGCTGTCGCAGTGTTATTACTGTAAGTATATAGCATGTTTATATTAGTGTCCACTCTAGTCAGTCTCCAGATTGGTCTTTGCTGTCGCAGTGTAATATTGCTGTACGTATATAGCATGTTTATATTAGTGTCCACTCTAGTCCGTCTTCTGCTTGGTCTTTGCTGTCGCAGTGTATTTGCTGTAAGTATATAACATGTTTATATAAGTGTCCACTCTAGTCGGTCTTCAGCTTGGTCTTTGCTGTCGCAGTGTAATTGCTGTAAGTATATAGCATGTTTATATTAGTGTCCACTGTAGTCGGTCTTCAGCTTGGTCTCTGCTGTCGCAGTGTAATTGCTGTAAGTATATAGCATGTTTATATTAGTGTCCACTCTAGTCAGCCTTCAGCTTGGTCTTTGCTGTTGCAGTGTAATATTGCTGTAAGTATATAGCATGTTTATATTAGTGTCCACTCTAGTCAGTCTTCAGCCTGGTCTCTACTGTCGCAATGTAATATTGCTGTAAGTATATAGCATGTTTATATTAGTGTCCACACTAGTCAGTCTTCAGCTTGGTCTTTGCTGTCGCAGTGTATTTGCTGTAAGTATATAACATGTTTATATAAGTGTCCACTCTAGTCGGTCTTCAGCTTGGTCTTTGCTGTCGCATTGTAATTGCTGTAAGTATATAGCATGTTTATATTAGTGTCCACTCTAATCGGTCTTCAGCTTGGTCTCTACTGTCGCAGTGTAATATTGCTGTAAGTATATAGCATGTTTATATTAGTGTCCACTCTAGTCAGTCTTCAGCTTGGTCTTTGATGTCGCAGTGTAATATTGCTGTACGTATATAGCATGTTTATATTAGTGTCCACTCTAGTCGGTCTTCAGCTTGGTCTTTGCTGACGCAGTGTAATTGCTGTAAGTATATAACATGTTTATATTAGTGTCCACTCTAGTCAGTCTTCAGCTTGGTCTTTTCTGTCGCAGTGTAATATTGCTGTAAGTATATAGCATGTTTATATTAGTGTCCACTCTAGTCAGTCTTCAGCCTGGTCTCTACTGTCGCAGTGTAATATTGCTGTAAGTATATAGCATGTTTATATTAGTGCCCACCCTAGTCAGTCTTCAGCCTGGTCTCTGCTGTCGCAGTGTAATATTGCTGTAAGTATATAACATGTTTATATTAGTGCCCACTCTAGTCGGTCTTCAGCCTGGTCTCTGCTGTCGCAGTGTAATATTGCTGTAAGTATATAGCATGTTTATATTAGTGTCCACTCTAGTCAGTCTTCAGCCTGGTCTCTACTGTCGCAGTATAATATTGCTGTAAGTATATAGTATGTTTATATTAGTGTCCACTCTAGTCAGTCTTCAGCTTGGTCTTTGCTGTCACAGTGTAATTGCTGTAAGTATATAGCATGTTTATATTAGTGCCCACTCTAGTCAGTCTTCAGCTTGGTCTTTGATGTCGCAGTGTAATATTGCTGTACGTGTATAGCATGTTTATATTAGTGTCCACTCTAGTCGGTCTTCAGCTTGGTCTTTGCTGTCGCAGTGTAATATTGCTGTAAGTATATAGCATGTTTATATTAGTGTCCACTCTAGTCGGTCTTCAGCTTGGTCTTTGCTGTCGCAGTGTAATTGCTGTAAGTATATAGCATGTTTATATTAGTGTCCACTCTAGTCAGTCTCCAGCTTGGTCTTTGCTGTCGCAGTGTAATATTGCTGTACGTATATAGCATGTTTATATTAGTGCCCACTCTAGTCAGTCTTCAGCTTGGTCTTTGATGTCGCAGTGTAATATTGCTGTACGTATATAGCATGTTCATATTAGTGCCCACTCTAGTCAGTCTTCAGCTTGGTCTTTGCTGTCACAGTGTAATTGCTGTAAGTATATAGCATGTTTATATTAGTGTCCACTCTAGTCAGTCTTCAGCTTGGTCTTTGCTGTCGCAGTGTAATATTGCTGTAAGTATATAGCATGTTTATATTAGTGCCCACTCTAGTCAGTCTTCAGCTTGGTCTTTGCTGTCGCAGTGTAATATTGCTGTAAGTATATAACATGTTTATATTAGTGTCCACTCTAGTCAGTCTTCAGCTTGGTCTTTGCTGTCGCAGTGTAATTACTGTAAGTATATAACATGTTTATATTAGTGTCCACTCTAGTCCGACTTCTGCTTGGTCTTTGCTGTTGCAGTGTATTTGCTGTAAGTATATAACATGTTTATATAAGTGTCCACTCTAGTCGGTCTTCAGCTTGGTCTTTGCTGTCGCAGTGTAATTGCTGTAAGTATATAGCATGTTTATATTAGTGTCCACTCTAGTCGGTCTTCAGCTTGGTCTTTGCTGTCGCAGTGTAATTGCTGTAAGTATATAGCATGTTTATATTAGTGCCCACTCTAGTCAGTCTTCAGCTTGGTCTTTGATGTCGCAGTGTAATATTGCTGTACGTGTATAGCATGTTTATATTAGTGTCCACTCTAGTCGGTCTTCAGCTTGGTCTTTGCTGTCGCAGTGTAATATTGCTGTAAGTATATAGCATGTTTATATTAGTGTCCACTCTAGTCGGTCTTCAGCTTGGTCTTTGCTGTCGCAGTGTAATTGCTGTAAGTATATAGCATGTTTATATTAGTGTCCACTCTAGTCAGTCTCCAGCTTGGTCTTTGCTGTCGCACTGTAATATTGCTGTACATATATAGCATGTTTATATTAGTGCCCACTCTAGTCAGTCTTCAGCTTGGTCTTTGATGTCGCAGTGTAATATTGCTGTACGTATATAGCATGTTTATATTAGTTCCCACTCTAGTCAGTCTTCAGCTTGGTCTTTGCTGTCACAGTGTAATTGCTGTAAGTATATAGCATGTTTATATTAGTGTCCACTCTAGTCAGTCTTCAGCTTGGTCTTTGCTGTCGCAGTGTAATATTGCTGTAAGTATATAGCATGTTTATATTAGTGCCCACTCTAGTCAGTCTTCAGCTTGGTCTTTGCTGTCGCAGTGTAATATTGCTGTAAGTATATAACATGTTTATATTAGTGTCCACTCTAGTCAGTCTTCAGCTTGGTCTTTGCTGTCGCAGTGTAATTACTGTAAGTATATAACATGTTTATATTAGTGTCCACTCTAGTCCGACTTCTGCTTGGTCTTTGCTGTTGCAGTGTATTTGCTGTAAGTATATAACATGTTTATATAAGTGTCCACTCTAGTCGGTCTTCAGCTTGGTCTTTGCTGTCGCAGTGTAATTGCTGTAAGTATATAGCATGTTTATATTAGTGTCCACTCTAGTCGGTCTTCCGCTTGGTCTTTGCTGTCGCAGTGTAATTGCTGTAAGTATATAACATGTTTATATTAGTGTCGACTCTAGTCAGTCTTCAGCTTGGTCTTTGCTGAAGCAGTGTAATATTGCTGTAAGTATATAGCATGTTTATATTAGTGCCCACTCTAGTCGGTCTTCAGCCTGGTCCCTGCTGTCGCAGTGTAATATTGCTGTAAGTATATAGCATGTTTATATTAGTGTCCACTCTAGTCAGTCTTCAGCCTGGTCTCTACTGTCGCAGTGTAATATTGCTGTAAGTATATAGCATGTTTATATTAGTGCCCACCCTAGTCGGTCTTCAGCCTGGTCTCTGCTGTCGCAGTGTAATATTGCTGTAAGTATATAACATGTTTATATTAGTGCCCACTCTAGTCGGTCTTCAGCCTGGTCTCTGCTGTCGCAGTGTAATATTGCTGTAAGTATATAGCATGTTTATATTAGTGTCCACTCTAGTCAGTCTTCAGCTTGGTCTTTGCTGTCACAGTGTAATTGCTGTAAG
This sequence comes from Calotriton arnoldi, assembly GCA_963921515.1. NCBI lineage: Eukaryota > Metazoa > Chordata > Amphibia > Caudata > Salamandridae > Calotriton > Calotriton arnoldi. Next base: position 6,930,296 of record CAWUFW010000003.1, read on the forward strand.
TATATAGCATGTTTATATTAGTGCCCACTCTAGTCAGTCTTCAGCTTGGTCTTTGATGTCGCAGTGTAATATTGCTGTACGTGTATAGCATGTTTATATTAGTGTCCACTCTAGTCGGTCTTCAGCTTGGTCTTTGCTGTCGCAGTGTAATATTGCTGTAAGTATATAACATGTTTATATTAGTGTCCACTCTAGTCAGTCTCCAGCTTGGTCTTTGCTGTCGCAGTGTAATATTGCTGTACGTATATAGCATGTTTATATTAGTGCCCACTCTAGTCAGTCTTCAGCTTGGTCTTTGCTGTCACAGTGTAATTGCTGTAAGTATATAACATGTTTATATTAGTGTCCACTATAGTCAGTCTTCAGCTTGGTCTTTGCTGTCGCAGTGTAATATTGCTGTAAGCATATAGCATGTTTATATTAGAGTCCACTCTAGACAGTCTTCAGCTTGGTCTTTGCTGTCGCAATGTTATATTGCTGTAAGTATATAACATGTTTATATTAGTGTCCACTCTACTCAGGCTAGAGCTTGGCTTTTCTCTCGCAATATGATTGCAATAGATATATAATACATGGTGGAATTCTGTAATGCTTGTATAAAAACCTGTCTCTAATTTCTTTACAGTCAGCGACTTGTGACGTACCTAGGAGCTGATTATAAAGAAATGACGTCAGAACTCAACTGTAATAGCTTAGTACAGTAGAGTTCGACATCACTGTAAAAACGTTTTACAGTTGATTTCTGATGTCACTAGAGATTCTATTTTTATTCCTCATGTTTGCAAACACGATCTCTCTTTCATATGAAAGAGTTACACACCAAGGATTTAAGCTGTTTGTGGGAAAGGTGATGATGTGGCCATGTATTGCAGGGAATAAAGTACCCCCTACCGTACAGGATGAGGATATTGCAAGTTACCTCAGAGTTCCATAACCGTAAAAAGGAACTTGGCCTTCTTCCTCGTTCCTCTATATGGTCATGGAATTCCTCGGTGACTTGCAATATTTTTATAATGTATTGAAGAGGGTACGTTATCTCATATATAATACATGGGAGTATGCAAGCACTGTATAAAAATTAGTCTCTAATTTCTTAATAGGTGACTTGTGACGCACCCAGTCGCCTATTATGAAGAAATGGCGTAGCTGCTCAACTGTAACAGGTTATTACAGTTGAGCTCTGATGTCACAATGCCTTCTACCAGATCCAGCAGCCTCAGCGAAAGCCAGGTCAGGTCAAGGAGCATAATTAAAGCAGCTGTTTAAAGAACAATAACAAAAATTGCTTTTATTTCTTCTGTTCTGTATTTATAGCTGTACAGTGACAAGCAGAAAGGGGATATTTATGACAACTTATTTTTTTTTTCCGCACTCATTAGGTCAGTATACGAAAGTTAGTATCTTTCTGCATGTTTCTACACATTCAGAGCTACTGTGCATTTTCTTGTTTAAAAACTGACTTGTATTATAGTGATTCTAATATCTTATTGCAACAAATACCTAACAGCTGATGTGTTTTATTTTTGTACTAGAGATTCTGTTTTTATTCTCCGTGTATACAAACATGCTCTCGCTTTCAAATCAAAAAGCTACACACCAAGGATTTAGGTGACTTGCGGGATAGGTGATGGTGTAACCATGGATTATAAGGAATAAAGTACTCCCTGCCAATCATAATAAGGATCCTACAAGTTAACTTAGAGTTTTCTAACCTTATAAAGGAACTCGGTCTTCAACCTCGTTCCTCTACACAGTCATGGAATACTTTGGTGACTTGCAATATTCTTGTAATGTACATCAGAGAGTACTTTATCCCACATATAACATGTCCATAATATTGTCCACTTTTGTCAGTGTCCAGCTCTGTCTTTGCTCTCGCAGTACGATTGCATTACATATATAGCGTGTCTATAACATTGTGCACTCTGAGTCTCCTGCGCTGTCGTCAGTCTCGCTGTATGACTACATGATGTAGGTAGTGTGTGTCTTGAATATAATTCATACTGGTTGGTCTCCACCTCTGTTTTCAGCCTTGCCGTGTGATCTTGCTATTTATATATAGATATAAGGTATCTGCACCACCATAGACTCTATTAGGTCTTGAGTTCTGTCTTCAGTCCTGCAATATTCTTTCCTTACATGAAGTGGCTGGACCACTGTACCTTCTACTGATTCTCTAGCTGTCTTTGCTTATTCGGAATACCTTGTACATAGTGCTGTATTTACTACTGAGCCATCAGCTTTTTCTGCCTAATATGATTCCATCAGTGTAAGCAGAACTGTACATCTCTAATATTGTGCACTATTTAAGTCTCCAGCTCTGTCTTCAGTCTTGCAATATGATTCAATATTGTTTGACATCACAAAGGATTGAATTGGCTAAAATGGATAATAAATTCAATGCAGGTTCAAATAGTGGGGCCCAAAATGTCTTGCTATGGGTCCCAAAAATCCTTAAAATGGCACTGCTGGGGAAGACACCTACAGTTGCATTGTCCATTGGTGGTTGGATATTTTGAGAGGCATTTTGTAGACAGTGTCTCTGGGAATGGAGGGATTATGGGACGAAGTGGCAAGAAGGGAGAAGTTTTTAAGTACTGATATTGTCTGGGAGACTGACTATATGTGCAGTATTAGTAATGGCGCCAGATGGGTGAAGGACAGCCCCAAATAAGAGATAAGCAAGCCAGTGTGCTTAGCCGGAGGCTGGTAATGTGTTATGAGCACTCAAAACCAAAGAGATGGTACCGTCCCCACCTGTCCGCTACTTACACAGACCATCTGTGAATCTAGATTCCTGTCCATCGTCTGTAGTTGTGTCAGTGCTTGCAAACCCGGGCATTCATAAATGCTTCTTACAAGCATTTCATGCACAAATGCTGTTTATCACATTAAAGCCTGGCCTATTGGCTTTGCCAATGCTGGAGAAAAGGTAGTTGAAAGGATTGCTTGTATTGGACCATATAAGAGACATATCATTTCAGATATGAAATTGTCCCTCATACATTCCAATAGAAGCACTTCCCGGAGAGTGGAATGAAACACGTAATTGCCAATAGCATAAGGGGGGAGACAGTCATACTCCTCTGGGTGAGGCAAAGCCCACTCAATGTAAAGAATTGGTAACAATACTCATGCAGACAGCTCTAATGTTCTAGCTTCCTGGGACTCTTTCTGCATTAAAATAGCATAATTTAAAGCATATCAGATGAAGCATTTTGATGATAAAAATCTGAGGAATTTACATTCTCATCAACTTGCACTGAAGTGAAATATTGTTTAAGCAGGAAATACGAATTAAAAAACATTTTAGGCTTACAAATTAGGAGCTGAGCATGCACATCTTTTCATGGATAGGACTGGCAATCAGGACAACAAAGAAGGTACACAGCACCACAAAAGGAAACAAAACAATACTCCTGGTGATGCACAAAGCATGGCTGATGGTGAGGCACGTAGGATTAAGGAAATGTGGTTCAGGCAGTGGACCATTTTTCAGAATCATACATGGACAAATGTATCTGTTTGAAATATTCCTAATTAAATTTCACCTTATACATGGGTTAGCTGACATGAGCAATGCAAATATCAATTTGTTTGCATGTATATTGCGCTGGAAGTCACTAGAAAATGATCAATAACTAATTTGGCAAGGCACATATGTATTTCATACCTCTTTACCAGTAAGGTGGCCTCTTCCCTCCGGGTCGTTAAGGACACTGTATTCAGTCCTAGAATTTTATAGCTTGGTGCATTCTGGGTGGTGAAGTTTTGTTTTGCTTGCATTGGACCAACTTTGTTGGTGAGAAGATCAGGACTAGAGACAGTGTCCGTAAAGACCTGGAGTGTGGTGGTCACCTGATTTACTAGTAAACCACAATGCTGACAGTCCAGCTACCACCCATAGAATTGTGGGCATCGAACTCACCTGCAGCACTCTACAACGATTCACACATATCTCCTCTCCCATCGCTCGACTATCAATCTCTCATTCCCATATTACCGCCTAAAACATAGCCCTCTATCTTTCAACGTTTATTTTTAATGAGGGACCTCTCCTCTGGCCCTAAAGTGCTGGTACCACTTGTGCTATCTCATGAAATGCTTTAAACTGAATACAACATTTGTAGAGAAATAGCAGATAAGTAGCCATTGTTTTATTCTAAACTGGTGCAATTTTTTTGTTAAAAGAAACTGTAACCCTATGAGGTTTCTTGACAGCAGTATCTGCTGGCAAGCATATTAGCTGATAAGAACACTTACTGGGCTATGGCACCCTCTTCAGAGTTCTGTATAATCAACAAGTTTGTGAATTTGTGAAGGATTTATGAAGCATGCAAATACCTCAAAGGTGTCTGTAGCACTGAGAGGCAAGAAGACTAAGGCACTAAGGGTGGAGTCCTGAAAAGAGCCAAGTTTTTAGTGAGTTATGAAAAGGCATGGGTTTGTTGGGGCATCAAGTGAATCAGGTAACGAGTTCCAGATTTTAGCAGCCGTGAAGGAGATGATATGGCCACCCATCCATATGTGATGGAATCCGGCAACAATAAGACGAGCTGCTGAAGACTGAAGAGAGGTGGTGGGGCAGTAGTGGCAACATTTCTGTTGGAGCTAGAGAGGACCAAATAGGTGGTAAGCATGAAACATAATTACGAGAGCTTTGAAAATTATCCTATCCACCCCTGGTGGCCAATTGGATTCTGGCACCTCAGAAGACGATGATGGCGCGGGAAGTTTGAGGGCGACTGTGTAATGGCATATTTGTTATTTCCCCAGGTGTGTCTTTGTTTCCATTACTATGCATTTTGGTCACCAAGTGCCATATTATGGAATGTGGAACGATCAGCGCTTGAGTTTCTCAGCCGGGGTCTGTTCTGGGCAGTTGCTCAGAGTGTCTTGCTGTGACCAGTCCGCTCTTCAGCCCTGGGCCCTTTCGCTTGAAATAAACTTCAATGACATCTTACCAGCTTGTCTGTGATCCCTGGAATGCTACATATTTGGCAACGAGGGAGGGATGAAATATTTTTTGTGCCACCGCGGCTGTGCTGCATGACCTCGAAGGAAGTTTGTGGAGAATTTCCTGCCCCCTCGTTTGTGAGGAAGGGCGCAACGAAGCCCTTTCCGATGCGCCGCTTGCAGCAGCTGACACGGGCTGTCGTTGAGGACTGGAGTTGGCGCTGTTTACTTGGCAAGTGTGCGATTTCTGCCTGAAGTGATACTCAGGCCCCAAGGCCTAGCAAGTTGCCTGCGCGACTTTGACCTACGTTAATTATGCAGACTGTCATTTCACAGCCTGAACTGCAGCGCTTCATTGAACAGACCTGCAGTTGCAGGTGAGGAAATGCCTGTGGGCACAGTGGGGAGCGCAGCGGGGGGGGGACCCCCACCCCAAAAAACAGCAATCGTAATGGGGCACACACCGGCGCCCTGAGCGTGTTTTTGTCATGCTGTGAAATGTCCGCAACTCATCTGCGCATGGGCACTGAGCCTGTGTTGAGCTGCACGCTTCTCCTGTCACGTTATCGACCAACCCATCCCACAATTCCTTGCGGTGTGTTACACATGATATCAGCGCATCATTGGCATATTTTGGGAAACTCATCTTGATGTTTTTATATAAAGATTCGAAGCACTGTTTGCCCTGAATAAAGTTCTCTAACAAGACGATTACACACCAAAGCAGCATTTCGCAAGCGTCCACGTAGAAGCAAAGAAATCCCTTCTACAAACTATGCTTTGAAGTTTCTCTACAGGTACGCGTAACAAGTTTGCACAGAAGTCTGTTTTCAGGTTGAAAACTGGAGTCTTGACTACTTAATATCTAATTATTCTCAATTGTACATTACCATTGTTGCATTTATGCTTTTGGCATTGTTTTTCTATTCAGTCTTTCAATAGTGTCACAGCAATATCATTTATCACAGCATGGCGCTGTATTAAACCAGGGGTCGCCAACCTCTTCTGTAGTGAGAGCTACTTCTGATCAGTGAAAATCATCGTGAGCTACTGAAAGTAAAACAACTCTTTTATTGTTACCAGACACCCCCTCACCCAGCTTCATTGACTTTAAGCCTAATATTCATGGAGTCAGATACTATGGTCTGAACAAAATACTTTGACTAGGGGCGCTATGAGAGGGCTGCCATGTGTGCCAGTGAGAGTGTGGTCTTTGGGGGATGTATGAACATGTGTGCAAATGAATGGGATATGTGTGTATGGGTGACTGAGAGCCTGTATTGTATGTCATTTTGGCACAGGACATAACCTTTCAGCATAGGTGGCACAGTTACATGTAGAACACAAACCAACAACCATTTTTAGGTCCCGCCTAGGCAGCGCTTGCGCGGTCTCTTCGAGACATGCTGTATTCGGGTATGGACTTGAAGCTCCACCCACTCTCCGCCCATCTTTTAATTGGCTGCTGTGACTGTCCTTTGTAAATTTTGGCTTTTGATTCGTTAATAGTCTTATTAGTCCCTCCTTAGTAACTCCCTTCTGTTGTGACCTACCATAAGGAAAGCCCCTCTTACATGTGTCCTTACACCCTAGCTTTCATTAGCAGGTGGGAAGCACTATTTACTTAATTCATGTCTTGCTGAAGCAAGCACAACAGAGCGCGTAGCAATGGTGCCCTTCTGCTTTCATTTTAATAATGGTTGCCGCTTATTTTAGATGCAGTCCACAGCACTCATGAGACGCTGGCTCCGGCAATGGTGGCCGCTTGTGTGTATTTGCAGCGCTCCATGCGCGCTTTCACTTTAGCAATAGCTGCCGCCCCACACAGCACTTACGTCCTGGGAGTGCTGTGTCAGGCAGCAGCTATTCTTAAAGTGAAAGCGCGGATGGCGTGCTGCAAATACAAAAAAGCAGCCGCCAAAACAACATGAGCGCAAAACAACGGAACACCGGCTTCGGCAATGGCAGCCACTTGTTTGTATTTGCAGCGTTTCTTACGCACTTTCACTTTAAGATTAGCTGCCCTCCCACACAGCACTCACGTCATAAAGCGAAAGCGCGCATAGCGTGCATGGCACTCTGCAAATACAAACAAGCAGCAGCCATTGCCGGCTTAACAGACAGGGAGCAAAAAAAAATAACTGAACTTCGGCAATGGTCACTGCTTGTTTCATTTGCTTTTGCTGCATTGTTTTGAATTAGGCGTCCCGCTTTTCATTTTCTTTATCTACCATTGGCTGTGCATGCTGAAGGGTGGGGCCTCTTTCCATAAAGCCAGCATGCTGTCAGAGGTATTGGACTGCTGTACATTTGCACAGATTTACTGGATATTAAGCCCATGCCGGGACTCAATTGCTGCATTTCAGCCGCCACGCTGTGTGTTTTTTCCCCAGATCTACACCGTGTTGCGCTGTTCCTGTGCTTCAAAATTTCCTTTCCAGGGAGGCTGGAGGCATTGTAGCCCCTCCTACTCCCCCTTCCTAAGCATGGCGGGGTCTTCAGGGCCTCGAGGGGGGGGGGGCTGGGGGCAGCTGCGTGCCTTTCTTATTTTCTACATGAGCCCGATTTCATCATGCTCCCCCACCCACCCCTCGCTGCCATGTGTCCTCACTGCGTGTTTGTGTCGGTTTATAATTCTTTATACAGAGCAGCCCTCCTCCGTTCCCTTCCCCGTGTCACCCTATATCAGCACAGAGGGAGTATGTAATGCTTCCCTACCAAGCAGCTTCCTTTCCTTTCCTACTAGTCCTGCCAGACGCCCTTCCCGGAACCGCCCCCATGCCATCGGTCACATTTACCTCCTACCATTAATCCCCATGAAAAATAAAATACTGTGCGGAATTCCGCTCGGTAAAAAATGGATCTGCACAGTTATTCCCCATTCTGCTGAAATTAACTGCATTTACTTGAGAAGTATTACGGCATTATACCAGTGTTTACGGGTGTACAGTTACCAACTGTGAATGGCCTAACGGCTAGGGCGGCCGACCTCGGAGCTGGGGAACCGGGTTCGAGTCTTGGTAGGGACGCCCAACATTCTGTGATTCTGGGCAAATCACTTAACCTCCCCATGCCTAACAAAAAAATGAATGTGTCCGTCTGTAGCGTAACTGGTGCTCATGTAAAGGTCTCCGATACCTCCGGGTCTAGTTCGCGCTATATAAAACTAAAAAAAAAAACACACCAGCAACATCATGATACGAGTAACAGGAGCGCGTTCTTGTTCAATCAGCTCAAGAGAACTTGTAAGTATGTGAGAGAAAAACACGCGGAGGAACATCACAGAATGTCTGCTCCAGTGGCAGCTACTGTTTCTTGGGAGCAGGGTGATTGTGAATAAGATGATCCATTTAACCCTGAAGTTCCTTCATCTGCATGCTTGGAAAACTGTTAAGCCGTGACACAAACCTTCCAGAGCGGTGGTGGTCCGCAAAAGCCTCAACACATTTAATTTCTATACAATCGCTGCGCTCTCAAGCCTTTTTCCATTTTTCAGCACCAGGCAGAAAAAATGTCAAAACGATGCAGGCTGTAGGCTTGCGTGATAAAGTGCAGGAGCTCTCGAGAGAAAATAAAACAAGCATTTGCAATGCAATAGGTCTCGCATTTGCGAGAGTTAGAGCTATTGGCATTGTAAATGGCAATGCCTTTTATTTATGCGAGACCTATTGCATTGCAAATGCGTGCTATAAATATGAAATAAAGCATTAGGAGAGAGCGTGTCCTACCTGCAACAGCAGGCAGGACAACGCTATTTGAGAAAATAGTGCTCGGAGGCTGTAATTAAAGCCTACCAAGCAACAACACACGTAACAGGGGGTGTCGACATGAGAGGTTACAAAATGAAACAAGGAGGGACTCCCCACAGTTTACAGTGGACAATGACAAGCCAATGAAAAATGTGGGCGGAGCTTCAAGTCCCTACCTCAATACAGAATGCCTTGCAGAGCAGCGCTTGCGCTGCCCAGGCTCAACCTAAAAATGAACTCTGGGCCAGAAGCTACTCTGAAGGTGTATGGGGGCTATTTACTGATAGCTCACAGACTGGTTAGAGACAATGTTATTAAACAGTAATGTTGCCACCTGCACACTTACAAAATCCTAGGAGGCCTCCTATTACATGGAAACAATGTATAGGTATTCTCGAGAATTATCTTGTTGCTATAGATGCATCTAAATGCGATGCTGAATGGAAAGCCACATTATTGTTTAATTATCTTGGCCAAAGGGGCCACAAGCTCCTCACACATGCCTACAAATCTTTCCACGACCAGCATATCTGAACCACCGCCTTTCATCCCATGTACCCGCCAGACAACTTCGCTCCGTTGATCTTGCCCTTGTCTCCGTCCCAAGGATTCACAAGACCAGAACCGGAGGAAGATCATTCTCCTACCTCGCTGCCAAGACCTGGAACACCCTGCCCCCCCACCTCAGGCAATCTCGGTCGCTGACCCAATTCAGGAAGGACCTCAAGACCTGGCTCTCTGACTGAACCTCCACGCTCACACGGATCAGCAACCCCCCCCCGCCCTCCAGCACCTTGAAAGCAATATTGTTATTTATTATATATGTGATCAGTTTGTCTTTAACTGCTTCTCGGAAAAAATACAGGAGCATTTATTGAATTGTAGAAATCCTACACTTTTAGACGTTATTGACATTGCCAGAAGCATCAAGTGTTCTCTGCTTCATCAAAGGTGTTCGCAGCCGAGGTTGTCAGTTCTTCTATTGGGAGCATTAAAGACAATAGTTCTTTGTGAGGTGTCAACTGCAGAGAAAATCTGGTTGTAGTTAAAACAAAAGGAACATGGACTCTTGCTACAAATGTGCGCCCAAATTCAATATGGGTTAACAGTATGGCCTGTTCTACTTAAGGCAAACGGTTCAATTCATGCTGGAAACAACCTATCAAAGTTAATAATATTGAAGTAGAGGAAGACGTTTGTTGCATGACGCTTGATAAAGTGGTTTTGACAGTCAAGTCTATTCCTGTGTCTAGGACATTAAAAGGTCCTTTGTGTGAGGTGTAGATGAAGGTTATAAATTTGCAAGTGATGGCACAACTGGGCTCACCTATCACCATACTCTCAGACAACTCATTTTATGAATATTGGGCCAAGAAGTTTGCTTTGTTTAAAACTGATATTAATCCAAAAGCATTTGATGAACATGATATTGACATGTTAGAGTTTAACAGTACACTAGAGTGCCTGGGAAAGAAAACGATCATAAAAATGTATGTGGCAATAAAGGTAAGCAATCTCATGGGATGCCAGGATGTACCCAAGATAGATTTAATGTTGCAACCTGATGCAGAATGACCTCTTGTTTGTGGAGAAATGCGTACTTCAAGTTTGGCAAATAGTGTTGGCAATTAAACTTTTGAGGTGAAAAAGATTCTTAACAAATTTCCTGACGGTTTTAGTAATCTTGTTGGAAAGGCAATAGGCTTTAAATACCACATTTGTCTTAAAAGTCAGGCATCTCCAGTTGTCTATAAAGTCAGGCCAGTCCCATTGAGTGTCAGGGATAAGTTAAAGTCACTTCCCGATAATTACTGTTCAAAAGGGATCATTCAAACCACATATTTGTTTTGCCTGTCGTCATCACAAGCAAAAGGTCAGGCGAAATTAGTTTGAGTGCATATTTACGCATCCTCAACACTAATATCCTGACTAATTGTCATCCTCTACCATGCATTCAGGACTTGCTAGCTTATTTTGGTGACTCTAAATAATTTTCATTAATAAATTTACGTTTAGCATACTACCAGGTTCCTTTGACATTAGAATTTTGGGAGTTAACTTTTGAGACACATTTTGGCATATTCAAATACTTGCGTTTGCCATTTCGGCTTGCTTCAGCTGTGAGAATTTTTTTAAAAATGATGGCCCTTTTATTTTCTGATATATCAGGTGTGCAGGTATTCCAGGATGAGACACTGATTTTCGCCAAGAACCCTAAACCGCATGATGTCATCCTGGAATGTGTGCTAACTATCTTTAGGGACAGAGTAATGACCATTAGGTGAGACAAGTGTACGTTTTTTACTCAGGAAGTTAAATATTTAGTTTATAATGGTTCTTTCTCTGGTATTGAACCAAAGTTGATTCAGGCAATTGTTGAGGTGAACCTGCCAAATAACAGGACGTTTTTTAGGTTTAAGCAAATATTATGCTCTCTTTGTGCATGAATATGCCCTCATTGTTGAACCTCTTAAAATATTATTAAAGTTGTTTGAAGTTTGTTTGTTCAGAGAAAGTTGAGGAAGCCTCTGTGAGAGTCAAGAAGATGATTGTTGTGGCTCTGCTTCCAGTTCTTTTGTGTCTGGAAAAATGTGTCATAACATGGGACGCTGGTATTGGTGGTTTGGGTGCTATTCTAAGTCAGTGATTGGATGGACATGAGCAAACTATTACTTTTGCTTCTTATAACTTGACAGTCAAAAACTACTTACAGTACAAATGAGCAAGAAGCTTGTGGGTGTTCTTGGACAATTGAGAAATTTAAGAATTATATATGGCGTAAGTAATTTGAATTTTTTTACAGATCACAAGCCATTGGTTTACCAGTTGTGCTGCTATTGTAAGTGTAATTGTATTTATATAGCTCTTACTACCCCTGATGAGGCGTTAAAGTGCTTTTCGGCGAGTAGCACGCTACTCCAAAACCCAGAGTGGATTAGTGGTAGATTAGAATAGGAAAAATACATTTTTTATTCGAGCAGTGGACATGTTAGTTTACTCATTGGATTGAATAGGATAAAGGGTGAAAAGAGGAGGGAAGAGTCTAGAAAGGGTTAGTAGGGAGATCATAGTAGTACAATGAGGTTTGGGATGAGAAAGAGTGGCGGTAGAGGATATTATATATTTTTTTGATACTTTTTTTGTATTTCCCCCCAATATTTGAATAGTGAAGTACTTATAGATAGAATTGTTATGATCATATTTACACACTGTGATAGAAAGAGACCCATAAGCATATAATCCAGTAAAGTTGGTTTAGGATTTGTATTATGTGTGTGGTCATGAGGGGGAGAGTGGGTGTTTGTTTCTATTTTGTGACGGAATGTCGTATGAAATTGTGTATGTGTGAGATTTTGATGTGCTGGTGTGTATGCTATGGTTTGGTGGAGTAGTGAGATGAGATATTGATGTTGTAAAATTTCTGTCAAGGATTTGGGATTAAAGTACTGTTGTTGAGTGGAAGTTGAATGGTAAAGGGGTGGTGATGTGCATTGGAGGAGAGTGTATTTGGTGTGTGAGAGGAGATGGACAGGGGTTATGACTGTATGTATTAGATTTGATAGCGAGAAGAGGTAATGTGTGTGGTGGAGGAGAGTGTAAGGATTGTTTGGTTGTGTTTTTGGTAAAAAGAGGAGGTGTTGGTGGATGATATGAGAGGGTTGAGTATACGGTTGATGGAAAGGGATCGGTTAGGAGTTAAGAGCTGGTGTTTCCTATGAACAGGGAGTGTATGTATGAAGGGATAATGTGGGTTTGTGTCTTGTTGGTGATGTGTGGATTTGATAGTGGTATAGGACACAGTGGTGGTTTGTGTGACAGTGAGGGTGCTATTGTGTGGCAGTAAGGGTAGAAGAGTGTACAGATGTGGTTTGTGGGGTTTAGTAGTGGCTGTTGAGACATTGAAATGTGGATAGAGGTTGTGTATTGTAAATGAGCAGTGTGTGTGTGTTGAGATTGTGTTATTATGTATGTGGATGGCTTAAGGTGGTTGCTGGTAAATGGAGAAAAGGACAGCATTTCTGGCCATAGGCCAGACCCAAACAGGTTAACTTCCCTTGTTCTCTCTGCCCTTAGCCTCAATGCCCGGGCTGGGACGCTCTGAGCCATAAGGTTAAATAGCCTTAGTGATCATGTGACACCTTTGGCCAATGGGAGCCATATCCAATCAAAAACGTAGCCCTAAACCCTAGAACCAATGGGAGCTCTGACGCTATTAACCAATCACAGCCCTAGCAACCAGTCAAAACTCAAACCCTAAGCCCTAGGACCAAAAGAAACTCTAGCTTTAGGAACCAATCAGAACCCAAGCCCTATCAGCCAATCAAAACTCAAATCCTAAGCACTAGGTCCAATAAAAACACTAGCCACCAATCAGAAACCTAGCCCTACCAGCCAATCAAAATTCAAGCCCTAGGTCCAATAGAAACCCTAGCCCTATCAGCCAATAAAAATTCAAACGCTTAGCCCCAAATCCACTAGAAACCATACCCCTATGAACCAATCAGAACACAGGTGTACCAGCCACTAAAAACCCATTTAAAGGGCATGTGACCTAAACCCAAGGGGCTGTGCAGGTGTTAGGGGAGGGCAGAGGCCCTGTGGGCAAATCAGTAATGCAGAAACCGGTGTGCAGGGGAGGTTGGAGCTACTCCTGAGCACACAATCTCCGTGGATACAGACAAGTCCAATACACATTTTGCAGGACATGTTCAACCTTGCAGGTAAGGACCAAATTTAAAACGACTAAACACTGCTTTTCCTGCAGTTCAAAAACCTTGTTTTTTCTAGTCACAAACGAGTGCTACATGCACTTTACAAACAGTTTCGAACCACAAAATAGATGAAGTAGTCTCTTAAACGTTCAGCAAAGGAGTATTTTTGCCTTTTTAGATTCTTGGAGGGGGGGCTGAAGTCTAGTCGCTATAGCACAGTGTAGGGAAAACAAGGAAAGACATTTAAACAATGCTGCAGAGTAAAAAAATAAATAAAAAAATATAGCAGTTTTGAAGTAAAGTTGCACTGCACAGACTGTGTGCTCTTACCACCTTTGCTTTGAGCTAACTATCTGGGCTGTTTAGGCCTCAACGAAGCTGGGGCTACAAAATGGAGGTGTCTGCCTTGAACTTCCCTCAGACTTAAGGGAAAAAGCTTCAGCCAGACTTGTAAAACTGTTATCGAAACTTCAGGAATACAATCAAATACCTGCCAGGAAGGAAAAATGTTAGATCAGACTAAGTTTCCCACATGCCATTATCAGAGGATTCAGACATGATAAATTTGGATGAACTGGAGGGCATTGTGGCAGCATTGGATTCTGTCCATGTTTATAAAAGTTTCATAAGTAAAATAGAGTGGTGTGGGGGTCTATAAAAAGTGTGCAACGTTATGGAAAACAGAAGAAATATCTGGCCCATGGAACAATGTTTGAGTCCAAATCTAAACAATTCTGCACAAGTCGCATTCAAACTTCTCTTGTTCAAGGGATGATTATGAGACAAGATTGTTTTATTCCATGGTTTTCATTTACAGCATCATTTGAAATAGCACGTGGGACATTGGTGTTACTGCCACTTGCAAAAAAAAATATGAAGGAGTATTACTAGTGCCCTTCTATGGATGGTCAAGTAGTGAGATGGAATAATAGTTGCCTTGAGTGTTTGGCTTGAGATAAACACTGTAAATATTGGAAACTCCATTCCATCCTATATCAATTGCATGTGGTCCTTGGGAAAAGGTTAGTTTGGATTTTGCTGGTCTGTTTAATCTTCTAACGGAAAATCTGCAATATATGATGGTCATGATTGACTACTACTCTAAATGTTTACATTATTCTTTCACTGAATCACCCAACTCTGTGAATGTGATCTGAAATTGTTACAGACAATGGACCTCGCTTTGTTTCAGGGCGCATACAAAAGTATATCAGATATTTTCAGTGTCTAATACATTTTCTAGATTACTCTACAACATAGACTTTGATTTTTATAGACCTTTGGCACCAAGGACTACGTCAATGTGCCAACCTGAGACAAAAAACCAGTGGGACTGTAACCACCCCACTACCAACTGAGCAATATTTGAGTGAGATGTGATTTAGGTAACAATCAATCTCATGAGACATCACATGGATAAACGAAATACTGACCAAAACTGCCCCATCCCTGTAGACCCCTTATTATGCAACCTAATACACAATGACTGCTCCCTGGAATTCACACCTCCTCAGTGCTCTAGAACAGAACTCCAGGTACTCCATCTGAATTATCTCCCTAATGGTGCATCTCCTCCTACGATGTCCTACTACTTCAGACCCTCCATCATGGCCCCGCGAAGATTTGTCGAGATTAAGCCCCTATTGCGCCCCCCCCCCCTTAATCTCCAAGTCATCATTTTACTCCTCCCCAGTTTCATGTTCTATATCTACCTATGATCCCAGAACTCTGCAGCTGGAAATTGAAATCAGTAAATTGTTCTCCTCAGACTCCAGTACGGGACAGTGAACCTATTTTGATGAGCTATCACCACTGTGTAACCTACCAGTGACACTGTCCATCCAATTTCTGCATGCTACTTGATGTAGCAGCTGCTGCTCAATATTACACGTGTCAATATTTAAAAAAAAAAAAGTTTATTGGGGAAAAAAGTAGTCATTACATGGACAGTTAGTGGAACCCCAACCATTTAATTGAGGAAGAACACACTCAAGAATCATTAGGACACAGTGGATATATTTTAAAGATTTATTTTAAAATCAAAACCTTATCCTATCACACACGATATGCATTATAACCAGAATGAAGGCAAATAGAATGGTAGCTGCAATGTTTGCTGAAAGTGTAAATAACAAAAACTCAGTATATTTGCTGGGTTTTATAGCAATCTTCCCCTAATTTCTCTACTTCTAATCACTAAAAGTAGCCTTAGCATTATAGAGAAAAGAAAGCCTATTTTGAGTTTCAAAGATGGTGCACACTGGCATACCTGTGTTTACAATAAGGCTTATGATCGAAATAAAAGCAGGACCTGCTATTTTCATTTTACAAGGCTAGCAACTCTGATAAGCTCAGTAAGTGAATGCTGAATACCTCCCTCCCCTGTAGCCTTCAGTCTGCCTCATCACCTGGCATGAAGGTTCCTCTCTCACCCCTTACTCTTTGTGCTCAGCGTTTCCCCAAGTTTTGTGTCTTTGTTTTTATTACTATGTATTCTGGTCACCACATGACACATTCTTGAATTTGGAACAATCAGCGCGTGAGCTGCTCAGCAAAGTTCTGTTCTAGGCATTGCTTGCTTTGACCAGTCCTCCCTCTAATCGTGGGTCCATTTATCTTGGACTAAACTTCTATAACAACTTACAACTTTTTCTGTGAACCCACTACTGTTAATCAATGTAGGGATTTAATTGCCTCAGAAGATGATGATCAGGTGGGGAGTTAGAGTCAAGCAGTCATGCTTTGAATGCATTGAAACTGTGCAATAATAAAGATGGGTGAACCAGCAAACAAGAAGTATCAGCAGTGATGTTCGTCCATCGTTATTGATGAAAACTTCAACATCTCATTAATTAGTTGACTGGGCTCTGTGCATCCAAAGATGATTGAGAAGTCTGATTCGGACTTGGAACGTCCGGTCACACGTCAGACAGACATGTGATGACACTGTTGGTTATGAGCAGGCAGCTCTGGACTTGCGCAGCTCACGCTTCCTTTGAGCCTCAGCAGTACGCCTCGCCGGTTTGGCAGCCTTTGGGGATAAGGCTGCACCATGCTGGATGGTTCAGTGCAAGGGTTTCCCAGGTGGCAGTGTTGAGCTCAAGGGACTTTAGGGAGGCCTTCAGTGTGTCCTTGAACCACTTCTTTTTTGCCCTATCTGCACGGTCACCCCAAATGTTTTATCTTTTTACTGAACCCTTTTTTTGTTGGCAATAGAACTCTGTGCACTTTACCCCTGTTAACCCATGATAAAGTGCTAGTGCGCCCCCTTCAACATGGTACCTAGGTGTACCCCAGGGCTGTAATTTAAATGTCACTAGTAGACTGCAGCACCCATTTTAACAGCCACTATAGTGACAATGTAAACATGACTGCAGGCCTACCACAATTAGCCTGCATATGCAGGTTTTAACTACAAATTCAGCCTGTCAAAATAACCTCCATTTGACAGGCTAAACCTTCTTTTAAAATCATCCTTAAGTAGGCCATACTGACCCCAGAGGCAGGGTGCATGGTATTTGAAAGTAGGACATGTAAAAGTTTTAACAAAAAAAAATGGCATAGTGAAAATGCTCTTAACGCTATTTTTACTGTAGCGGGGTTGGCTGCTTCATTGGAAAACACTGGATGCTATATGAATATCCGGAATGGGACTAGCTAGAAAAATTATTAAACTATTTTGTTAAAATCCAATTAAATTCTGAAATGAGTTAGTTCTAAATATTCTGCAAAGGTAACTTAAAAAAAGTTATTTTGCCCTGCCTAACACTTCTAAGGCCTTTCAGTGCCTTCTAACTGTTAACTGCCAGCTGATGGCTCCCCTATAGTGAGGTGGGAACTGTTCCCAGGAGCAAACAATAGGCTGGCCTGAATGAGCAGAGATGACCCATCTGAACTTAATAGAATATGTGGGGAAGGTTCGTCTTTGACATTACTGCTGGAGTTTTTCATATGACAATTTGTCTGCACTTCAAAGAGGCCTCACCTGTCACAGGCAAATGTTAGCTGACACTTGGGCAGGGCCCTTCTATTGTCCTGCCAGCCAGTGAAGCCCCAATTGCAGTGGGACTCTCTTTGACATTACAAGTCACACCCTATTTGACAGGTCTGCCGGGTTTACATACAACACACACTTCAAAGGAGGGAAACACTGTGTGTATCCACCATCTGGTTGCTGAAAGCTCAGCTTTGATTTTACCAGACGTCTGCCTCAGAGTTTGTTGGGGGTACAGGGACTGCTTGAAAATGGATTTCCAGTGTGTGCGCACACCCCCCAGTTGTCAAGAGCTGGACTTCTAAGCAACACTTGATAAGTAGTCTCTTGTCAGAGGTATGGCCTAAAATCTCCAGAGGTAGTGCCAGAAGCCTGATTGTAACTGGGAGTCTAGTAGTGCTCCAGAAAAAATATATCCAGCAGGAAGGGGGCGGGGGGAAACTGGAAATCAGCCCTGCTGGACCCTCCCTGCTGTCGCTGCCCACCCATGTGATTTAAGGGTCACTTGCACCTAGCCTGGTGACCTGGCACACAGCAGGGTTTGCAGCTCAAAACCAGCCTGGTATCCAATATGTCCCACATTTAAATGAAACAGTCAAACTAAAAAGTAAACACCGAGGTATCCAGGAGACACAGGAATATATACTAAACCTGGGCACTTTAAAATGAAGAATGATTCCAAGTGTATTAAGAGTTTAAAACAATCTGAGCTGAGAAAGGTTATACGTCATCCAAATAGTTAAGAGAACTGAGACCTGCTGATAGGAAAACTGGGAGATCCTATATTCCAAGAGGCTGATGACTCTCAAAGACTTGTATGGCTTCGGAAGAGTTGGTCATACCAGCCCGAGACCTCCCAGGATCTCATTGACCTGTGACTTACCTTTCTTATCCCCATTAGCCTTTCGGAGCCAGCAGTCCGATGGGAAATCTTCCAGTGTGCCCCATAGGCATTCAAGCTCTGTTTGACTACATGCTATTGGTCTCTAAGCCCCAGAGTGACACACACTATTAATTACTCTACTGGTTCACATAAGAAAGTATCCAACTGAGAGCCTAGCACACTTTAGACATACAGAGCCCATACATGCCGTAGGACTTCTGACAACTGGCCACATGCCAGCAAACATGTGCTTAGTGACCTGCATCCATTTAGCAGACAACACTTTATACTCTAGCACTGGTAGGCGCGCACCAGAAATAAAGCCATGATAGAAACACCAACAGGATGCATCATAGATACATATTTGCGGATTTGTGCCTGATATAATTTGCTGCTAACTTCCCCACCAGAAAAATGGCACACTCCAAAAGAAATATATACATATAAAAATTGTGTTGCGCTCCATTTCTTCCTGTACTGTTTCATGAGCCTACATGTACCTTCCTGTAGGTAACATATGCATGTGCTATTACTTCCAGCACTCTGTACATATGTATTGCATTTAAAGAGTGTATACCTATGGATTAACAGTGTGTCAGGTATTTTGAATATGTACAGAGGAGGATTTTCTTGTACAGCTTTTAGGCCTGCTGCAAATGCATTTGGTGGTTTCTATGGATTGTCCGCAAGGAGTATTTTCCTCATGACAAAAGGTGTCCATAGCTTGTATTTTGGCACCAAGTCCTAGAGCAAATGGCGTACTTTCAAAAGACATATGGAATATTAGTGCATTCCTCTTGGAGCAAAAGATTCTGTCCTTGTTGCTGCTCCAGATCAGAAGATAATGAGTCCCAGTCTTAGAAGTGAACCTTGGTCAGAGCACCTTATACACCAAACTCAGACCGCAGTCACCAGTGATTCTCAGAAAGTCTAACCAGACCCTGACAGAAACACAAATCTCTACTGATCTGGGGCAGCAAGAGGAATGCCCATTATTTTATATATCTTTTGTTGGTACACAGTTTGTTCCTTGACATAGGCCAAATTTATCATAGTGTGGAGCCGTCCTTGCACCACCCAACGGGGCATAGGGGCGACAACACTAAAGTTAGATCTATCTAGCCATGCAAGGCCAGCTTGCGTGGCCCCGAGTGGCTTGATAAATCTAGATTAAAGCAACACAGCGCAAATCATTGAGTTACTCTGCCCCAGGGAGGCAATGCATGGGTTGAGCGTCAGTGTTCCCACGCATCCACCCATGGATTTTGGCACATTCCCAGATTTACCATTACTGGTAGACCTGGGAACACGTCAAAATGCTACACCTCTCCAGGCGAGGTGTAACAAGGAGAAATCTTTTTATTTCTCCTCATTCTGCAGCACACAGAAACAGAAAAATGCCTCAGATGTTGCGTTGGGGCTAGGCAGCACATTGTGTGCCAGCGCCCAAGAAAAGACAGGAATGAGCTGTATAATGTTAAATACGGCACATTCCTGCCCTTTCACGCAGTGCAGTAAGATGGCTCACTGGGCTGCAAGAAAGTTTGATAAATATGCCCCTCAATGTGACACATTGTATTTTGTCCTGAAGAAGGTACAAAACTCCTAGAGCAACACATGGCGAATCATACTTCTTACTGAAGACTCCTAAATCATGGTTGAACAGTAACCTTCATCCACCAATGATCTAATGTATTGAATTATCTTATTGTAGCTGTAATATGCAGCTGAAAGGACTGGTACAAGTGATAGTACCATAATGAACAAGTTACTTACCTTCGGTAACGATATATCTGTAAGAGACAGATTAGTTATAGATTCCTTACCTTTAGAATTACCCCCAGGCATCAGACTGGATTCGGAGATGATTTTCTTTTTTCCGTCAGCAGTACCCCTGTGCGTCGAAAAGGTGGCGTCAGTCAGCTCCACGTTAGTCCTTGGCATTGTGGTCGCCGGGATGGCATCCCGGTAGCTACTTAGACACCGCCCTCGCACACTGACGTCCGTTTTTTTACACGACATTCCACGCCAGAAGCGCAGAGCCATGCAAGACACTGACCACTGGTGCACAAAACTAGTGCCCTGAAAGGGATTCCCTGACCCTAGAAGTCAGTTCGCAGAACGGGGAGGATGGGTGGGGCGGTAAGGAATCTATAACTAATCTATGTCTCTTACAGATATATCGTTACCGAAGGTAAGTAACTTGTTCATCTGAAAGAAACAGTTAGTTATAGATTCCTTACCTTAGAATAGATACCCCAGCAATACCAACCCCGGAGGTGGGTCTGCGAACCAAGTTCACACCAGAAAGTCCTGGCGAACAGAACGTCCAAAGAAGCCATCTCTCCGGACTTGGCTGTCCAGGCAGTAGTGTTTTGTGAACGTGTGCAGAGATGCCCAGTAGCTGCCTGACAGATGTCATTGAGGGGTACTCCCCGTCCCAAAGCAGTGGTAGCTGCCGTCGCCCTGGTGGAATGGGCACACAATCCCACAGGAGGCTCCTTCTTTGCCAAAGAGTAGCAAGCTTTAATGCACAAAACGACCCACCTAGAGATGGTCAGTTTGTGCACGGCCCGACCTTTTTTGGCACCCACGTAGCCAACAAAGAGCTGATCATCCACCCGGAATTGCTTGGTGCAATCCAAATAAAAGGAAAGCGCACGTTTTAGATCCAGACGGTGGAGCCTCTCTTCCTCCTTAGAAGGAGGCGGAAAGAAGGTGAGCAAAGTGATGGTTTGACCAATGTGGAAAGAAGTAACCACTTTAGGAAGCAAAGAGGGTCGAGTTCGAAGGACATCCTTGTCCGGATAAACCGCCAGAAAAGGAGGTTTCGAAGAAAGAGCCTGGAGCTCACTCACTCTGCAAGCAGAAGTGATAGCAACCAGAAAGGCAGTCTTTAAAGTGAGAAGTCTGAGAGGACAGTGTGTAGCGGCTCAAAGGGAGCGCACATAAGAAAAGTAAGAACCAAATTCATGTCCCACTGAGGCATTATGAAGGGAACAGGAGGAAAAAGATGAGTAATGCTCTTAAGAAAGCGATTTACAACAGGGGACTTGAAAAGAGAAGGCTGATCAGGAAGCCTAAGAAAGGCTGAAATGGCGGAGAGATAGCCCTTAAGAGTGCGCAGAGGCCTGCTGGGCCAAAGAAAGGAGGAACAAGAGAACCTCAGAAATAGGATCCACAGCCTTTGCTGCACACCATGCCACAAATTTGTTCCATCTGCAGGCGTATACCGTCTTAGTAGAAGGACGCCTGGCTGCAAAGATAACATCACAGACTTCGGGAGGAAGGTCGAAGGCTGTCAACTGTCGCCGCTCAATCTCCACGCTAGGAGGTGGAGGCTGGACAGGTTCGGGTGGAGGACCATCCCCTGCTGCTGCGACAGTGCCCAATCCGGAGCCACAAGAATGACTTGGGCCACTCTGGACAGAAGTGGTATAGGTGGAAAGGCGTATAGAAGACCGCAACTCCACTCGTAACAAAAAGCTTCGCCTAGCGAGTGCCGCCTTGGAAATTCCAAGACACAATTGATGGACGGAATGCTGGAAAATGCAAACATTCACCCCCAGTCACAAGGATCTGGGTTAAATCCATCATTCTTTTGCTCACCACACCACCCCAGTTTGGACCCAGCCATATGCAAATCAGTCTTGACCCTGTTCCTTGTGGGAACAGTCCAGCCCGAAATGCCAAGCCTGGACCGGAAACAAGCATCCTGGGACCGGTTTCAGGGCATCACCCTTCATCAGCCAGGCTAGCTTGAATCCAGTGGTGTAGTGAGCACGGGACCCACGTCTGGGCATGCCCTTCCCACTTAGGGCGACATATGCAAAAGACACAATTGATGGACGGAATGCTGGACAATGCAAACATTCACCCCCAGGAAATTCCAATGCGCAGAATTGCTGGCATTGCACGTTCTCTTCAGTGGCGAATAGATCTAACCAAGGCTCTCCCCACTGCCGAAAGAGACCTTGCACCACCTCTGAGTGAAGACGCCATTCGTGATCCATCATGCACCTGCGGCTGAGTTCATCCACCCTGGCGTTTAGTGAACCTGCCAGGTGTTAAACCACCAGGGATATGCCCTGATGTTCCAGCCATGTCCAGAGACGGAGAGTCCAGAGACGGAGAGCCTCGAGACGGAGAGCCTCGAGACGGAGAGCCTCGAGACGGAGAGCCTCTTGACATAGGGTCCACAACCCCACCCCGCCCTGTTTGTTACAGTACCACGTGGTGGTGTTGTTGTCCGTGAACACCTGCACTACTCTTCCCCGGACAGAGGGAAGGAATGCTTTCAGTGCAAGACTGATCACCCAGAGCTCCAGAAGGTTGATGTGGAGCCCGGCTCCACCGGAGACCAGAGGCCTCGGATCTCCGCCTCTCCCATGTAGCCCACACCAGAAGTGATGCATTCGTCACCACTGTGAACTCCGGTTGGGGAAGGGAGAGGGATCTGCCATTGACCCCAATCCTGGTTCGTTAGCCCCCACTGCAATTGTCGTGCAGTGCCCTCCTAGATCTGAACGCAATTGGACAGATTCCCCTGATGTTGTGCCCACTGGAACTTCAGGTCCCACTGCAGAGCCCGCATATGCCAGCTGGCATGATCTACCAGCAGGATGCATGAGGCCCAGCAGCCTCAGGGTCATTCTGACCGAAACCCGGGATAGAGGCTGAAAGATTGGAATCATAGCCCGAATATCCCAGACTCGCTGCTCTGGAGGATAAGCCCGAAACTGCGTCGTGTCCGGAACCGCTCCGATGTAAAGGAGCTTCTGAGAGGCAGTCAGGTGTGACTTCGGCACGTTGATAGTGAACCCCAGCAAATGCAGGAGGTCTGCAATAGTCTGGAGGTGGGAGACGACTGCCTGGGGCGAGCCTGCCTTCAACAGCCAGTCGTCGAGCTAGGGGAAGACTGGAACCCCTGATCTGCGCAGATGAGCTGCGACCACCGCCATCACTTTCGTGAACACCCGAGGGGCGCTGGTAAGGCCAAAGGGGACCACGGTAAACTGAAAGTGCTCGTGGCCTACCATGAACCGTAGGCAACGCCGGTGGGCCAGCAGGACGGGGATGTGAAAGTAAGCGTCCTGCTAGTCCAACGCTACCATCCAGTCTCCAGGGTCGAAGGCAGACAGGACCTGAGCTAGTGTCAACATTTTGAACTTCTCCTTCCGGAGGAAGCGGTTGACGTTCCTGAGATCCAAGATAGGACGCAGGCCTTTGTCCTTCTTGGGCACCAGAAAGAAGTGGGAATAGCAACCACGACCTACTTCTGGAGCAGGAACTCGCTCGATAGCCCCCTTGCCAAGAGAGCCGTAACTTCCTGTTGGAGAAGCACCAAATGATCCTCTGACATGCGATGGTATTGAGGTGGCATGGATGGAGGCGTAGTCTCGAAGGGGAGGGAGTAGCCCTTTCGGACTATCTGCAAAACCCACCTGTCCGACATGATGGTGCGCCAGTGGGGGAGGTGATGGCGAATCCTGCCATCCACTGGCGATTGGTGGCCCTGAAAGGTCAGACTATGAGGGTTTGGAGGTTGCTGCAGAAGAGGCGCTGGTGGACTGGCCCGCTCGCTGGTCCCCAGACCCACAACGGTGGGTCCCACGTCCCAGGCCGCGCAGGGGCTGGACAGCTTGTGCCGGCCTGTGGCCCTGGGTGGGACTTGGCGGGACACCCCTTCCGTAGCCACAAAAGCAGCGAAAAGCAGATTGCGCAGGGCGGGTGGAGAGGCCCAAGGACTTGGCCATAGCCCGGGAGTCCTTAAAAGCGCTCTAGTGCGTTGTCTGCTTTGTTTCCGCACAGGCGACGGCCATCAAAAGGCATGTCCAGCAAGGTAGCTTGGACATCCCCGGAAAAACCAGTCGACCTCAGCCAGGCGTAGCGTTGAAGGGCTACCAGCGTTGAAATTGTCCTGCCTAGCGAATCGGCAGTGTCCAGTCCACATCTTATGGTGAACTTGGCTGTCTCTCTCCCCTCGGCGACTGCACGGGAGAGCACGGCCCGGGCCTCCTCCGGGCACTGTGGCAGCACCTGCGCTACCGTATCCCACACAGAGTGGGTGTAACGGCCCAACAGACATGCAGTGTTGACCGACTGCAGTCCCAAGCTGGAGGAAGAAAACATCTTCCCAAGATGGTCCAGCTTTTTGGATTCCCTATCAGGTGGTGCGTTAGGGAATACGCCTTTGGACGTAGAGGCTTGGACCATCAAGCTCTCAGGGGTGGGGTGTTGGGAGAGGAAAGATGGGTCACCCGGAGCCAGGCGGTGGCGGCGGGCAATCATCCTATCCACAGGAGCCCCTGTGTTGGTCCTGGACCAGGTGCCCAAAAGGATGTCAGTAAGGGCTTCATTGAAAGGCAGCAGGGGCTCCGAAGAGGCCGCTGCCGGTTGAAGCACCTCCGACAGGAGATTCGTCCTGACCGCCACCGTAGCTAGTTTGAGGTTGAGGGCCTTGGTCGCCCTACGCAACACCACTGCGTATGAAGCACCCTCCTCCGTAGCCACAGTAGGAGGAGACAGCAAGCCAAGGTCTGGGGAGGTATCCAGACCACTGGCGTCCCCCAACTCCTCTCTCCAGTCCAGTTCAACTAACTGGACAGCCAAAGGGTCTACAGACCCCTCCCAGTCCTCCTCCCCCTCCTCTGGTTGCCAATCTGGCCTGTAGGAAACACCAGGGTCGAACAGAGGTACAAAAGTACGGCTCGGCGTCGGTTCGGCTCCGTGTTCAAGTTAGGGTGGAGACCGGGTTCGACGCCGGCTGGGGATCCAACCGACGTCAGAAGCAGACGTGGTGCCGGTGGAATCGGCGCCGGGGGAGGTGTTACAAGGTCGACTGGCGCTGATCCGGATCTAGGCCTGGATCCAAGGGGACCGTGCGGTGCCCGGGCCAGAGCCTCCGGCGTCGAAGGCCCAGGGCCCCCAGCCGAGACAGCGGGGCCAGAAGGTGCGCCGGCGGAGTCGGGCTGCCCAAAGATGGCATGCATCGCTTTGTAGAAACTCCGAAGCTGGGCAGGGGTCGCTCCGGCTCTCGGAAAAGGAGGGAAACTCGGAGTCGACCCTTCAGGCTCCGCACGTGGAGCTGCGTGACGGGCACCGTCTGCATCCCTAGTCGCGTCGGCCAACGGACGGGGAGAAGTCAAAGAGCGACGATGCTACTTCGACGTCTTCTTGTGCTTCGACTTACCTGTGGAGTGCGAAGTCTTTGATGATGAGTGGTGGTGACTCCGCGACCGGTCCCTCGACCTACCACGCGACCAGGACCTCGAGCATCGCGGAGCGGACATCGAGAAGCTTTCGGGACCGCTCCCGCAAAGACTTCGGATTCATGGTCCGGCAGTCGGAGCACGACTTGGGGTCATGGTCGCACTCCAGACACCACAGGCACACGCGGTGCAGGCCCGTAACCGACATCAGCTTGCGACAGGTGTCGCAAGCCTCAAAGCTGGGCCGAGGACAACTGGACATCCCTGCGTGCACCAGGAGTCTATAGACTCAAAAAACGGTGTCGACAAAAGTCGCAAAAAAGTCAGTCAAAAAGTGACTGGAGGTACCGCTCTCTCCGGATCTGCGCTGGCTGGCGCGGAAAAAGAAAGAACTGACGTCCGCCCTCGAGGGCGGCGTCTAAGTAGCTACCGCGACGTCATCCCAGCGACCACGACGAACGCGGAGCTGACCAACACCACCTTTCGACGCGCAGGGGTACTGCTGACGAGAAAAAAAAAATTCTCCGGAACCAATCTGACGCCTGGGGGTAATTCTAAAGGTAAGAAATCTATAACTAATTGTCTCTTTCAGATATCCTACTCAATTGAATATTCCTTGATACACTCCGAAACGTCGAGCCCCATCCAGTTTAGGGCAAAGTTACAGATTGACCCAATATATGCTTGCCAACCTCCACCTCACTATAAAAAGGCATGTCAGAAACTATAAGCTCAGACTAATGAGGTGCTGCATCAGTCATATGTTTGAATCAGGAATTAGTGATATCCATCACAGTATACATGACAAAGAAGCCCATTCTTTATGCAAGATGTTTTTCTGCAGCCCTTCAACTGCAAGAAGTCGTGCTGTCTCTAAAGAAAACACCAAAAATAAATTCCACCCTCAGAATGCATGCACAGAAAGTGGGCACTATCCTATCACATCTGCCTGATGTATTAGCATTGAAAGTTTAATTGCTCACCTTCACTACCCCCGAATGTTCATAAACATCTTTTATCACAGTGCCCGGATGGAACTTTAGACTGGGTGTTTGGGTTCCAGGAAATGCCTGATCGGTGACAGTAATTACTAAATGTGACTTTGGTTCAGTGGTGAGGAAAAATGGGTAGGAACCCATGACGTCATTTCTTACTTCACTGCAATAACTACAGGGGGTGCAGTTTGTCTCTTCTTGGCTATCAATCCCTCTTTCCATATGCGTTTCAGAATCGAAATGGTTTCGCTAACCAACTAAGCGTTTTCTCTGCTGTTCACATTTGGCAGAAGCCTGTTCCAATGAGAAGTCAAATTTTGCGATTTTATTGGTGTGTGGGTGGAACGGCGGAAATCAAAGAGCACCTCACTCAGGCCTTCTGGAACAACTCTTCTCTTATCTCTGGAGCATAGTCATCAAAATGGCAACCATTTCAGTCTTAATCTCCTTCCCCTCTAGTGGCAGTGTCACCCATGACCCACACTGATGAGCAAAGTAGCAGTGGAGATCCAGTGTTGGTGTCTGGACAGACTCAGTTGTACAATGAGGTATTGGCCTGTTGATTAAGCCATGGAAGAGTTGGTGGAACCAGAATAGGCTGAGACAACAGATGTGGGAAGTCACCATTCATCCATCAATCCTGCCAGGAACGCCAAGAAACTTGTAGGTATCTGTATCATGAAGGTCAATATTATGAAGCGTTGGAGAAAGTGTCCAAGGGCAATGAGGAGTGTGGGAAGGAGGCACCATCTTCATAATCTGCCTCATCTCGTTACGCAGTCTGGCGCCTGGGGGAATTCAAAAGGAGATCAAGAGCATTAAATCAGAAAGGGAGTACAATGAACATAGTAAAAATACCCAAGCGGCCAATCCAGAAGTCTCTGATCTTAACTGGTGCAGCAGAGAATTGCAAGGAATAAGGCCTGCTATAACATCAAATACCAAGCCTGCTTAAATATAGTTCCCAAGTTACATACATTCTATATTGCTCCTTCTTGTGGATACTTTAACCGCAGGTTACTCATCTTTTGAGCATCCCCAGGTGCAAGACTGGATCTGAAGATTTTTGGAATAGTGTTCCACCGTGCCGATGGGTGAAGTTGTACAGCTTCACAATGGCTCCATACCACCCACAGAGATGACATGTAGCTGCATATAACTGTCACCCCTGCACGCTGATGCCAATTTCCTCAACTGCCTTTTTCTGCACCTTCAGACGCACAGCACGAAACAATATGTTGGGACAGTGTGCATCATTCTAACTTGGGACCTTTTTATATGTGAAAGAGGGCACTCAACAATATGGGGAGGCGGAAAGGCAGTGAGGAATCTGTGGTTAAAGTATCCTCCAGAAAGAGCTTTTAAGCAATCTGTTCTTCTGATGGATTCTTTTAACCACAGATTCATCACATCTAGTGGAACAAGTTACTTACCTTCAGTAACGCCTTATCTGGTAGAGACAATATCTAGCCACTGTTTCTTTACCTTTGAATTTCCCCAGGTGTCAGACTGGATACGGAAGATTTTTCGTGAGCAGTACCCCTGCGCACTGGTAGGTGGCATCGGTCTGCTCAGTGTGGCGTTGTCCGGTGACATCCCTGTCACCTATAAAGTCACCACCTCGGCATGGTGACGTCGGTTACTTTTGACAACTTTCCACACCAGAAGCGCGGAGCTATGAAGTGCACTGACACTGGTGTGTCCAAACTAGGGCCCTGAAAGGGATCAGCCCTGACCCTAGAAATCTGTCCGCAGAGTGGGGAGAATGGGTGAGTCGGTAAGGAATCTGCATCTAGATATTGTCTCTACCAGATAAGGCGTTACCGAAGGTAAGTAACTTGTTCATCTGATAGAGACATCTAGCCGCAGATGCCTTACCTTTGAATAGATACCAAAGCAATACCACTCCTGAAGGTGGGTCTGCGGACAAATTTAGACTAAGAAGTCCTGCAGAACTGAACAGGCAAAATGCCTTTCCCTGCTGACCAGACTGTCCAGGAAGTAATGCTTGGTAATCGTGTGCAGGGATGCCCACGTTGCTGCCTGACATGTCCAGGACTGGAACTCCATGGGCTAATGCAGTGGTCGCAGCCTTAGCTCTGGTGGAATGAGCTCTTAAGCCTTCAGGAGGCTGCTTCTTGATGCAGAGAATGACCCATCGACGGATGGTACGTTTCTGCATCGCCCGACCTTTCTTCGCACCAACATACCCCATGAAGTGTTGGTCGTCCACCCGGAACTCTCTTGTGCGGTCAAGGTAGAACGACAATGCTCTATTTGGGTCTAGACGGTGGAGTCGCTCCTTTTCTTTAGAGGGATGTGGAGGAGCGCAGAAAGTGGCAAGGAGACAGATTATCCCATATGAAATTGTGTTACCACTTTTGGCAGGAAAGAGGCCCCAGTGTGAAGCACAAGTTTGTCAGGAAAAACTGATAGTAAGGGAGGCTTGAATGATAAAGCCTGCAGCTCACTCACTCTCCTGGCCAATGTAATTGCCACAAGAAAGGCTGTTTTGATGGTGAGCAGCCTTAGGGGACAATTGGGTAAAGGCTCAAAGAGAACACACATCAGAAATGTGAAAACCAAATTAAGGTCCCACTGAGGCATAATGAAAGGGGAAGGTGGGAACATATGTAATAGACCGTTGAGAAATCTATTTACAATGGGAGATTTAAATAAGGAGGGTTGGTCAGGCAGCCGCAAGAAGGCAGAAAGATACCTTTTCAGAGTGCCCAGAGCAGAACCCTGCTGGGCAAGGGTCAAAATAAAAAGTTAAATATCAGAAAGGGAGGCAGAAAGAGGATCAATGGACTTTTCTGAACAATATGATACAAATTTTATCCCATCAGCAGACGTATACCGTTTTGGTGGAGGGACGCCTGGCTGCCAGAATAACATTACAGATTTCAGGAGGAAGGTCGAAAGCCATCAACTGCTGATACTCAACCTCCATGCAAGAAGGCAAAGAGTTGACAGGTTCGGGTTGAGGACTCTCCCCTGCTGCTGCGACAGAAGATTCTCCGGTAGGGGCACCCTAGTCAGAGGATCAATACTCATGTTCAGAAGCTTAGGATACTAGACTCTCCGTGCCCAGTCCAGAGCTTCAAGGATAACTTGGGTCCGGTCATTCCTGATCTTCTTGAGAACTCTGGGCAGGAGTGGTATAGACGGAAAGGTGTACAGGAAGTCTGCGATCCACTCGAGAAGAAAAGCGTCTCCGAGCGAGAGCTGCCTTGGAAATGCTAGTGCGCAAAACTGCTGACATTGCGCTGTTCTCGGTGGAGGCAAACCGATCTAACCAAGGCTCTCCCCACTGTTGAAAGAGACCTTGCGCCACCTCAGGGTGGAGACACCATTCGTGATCAGCTAGGCATTGATGGCTGAGTTTGTCCAACCTGGCATTCAGAAAACCTGCCAGGTGTTGAACCACCAGGGAAATGCTTTGCTGTTCCAGCCATGTCCAGAGACACACGGCCTCTTGACAAATGGTCCACAACCCTGCCCCACCCGGTTTGTCCCAGTACCACATTGCGGTAGTGTTGTCTGAACACTTGTGCCAGCCTCTCCTTCATGGAAAAGAAAGGCTTTCAATGCCAAACGAATCGCTCGGAGGTCCAGCAAGTTAATGTGGAGTCTGGATTCCGCCGGAGACCAGAGTCCTCTGATCTCCACCTCTACCAGACGGCTGCCCTATGCCAGGAGGGACGCATCCGTCACTACTGTGAGATGCGGTTGGGGGAGGGAGAGAGGTCTGCCTCTAACCCTATTGTGATTCGTTAGCTATCACTGCGGGTCCTTTGCAGTTCCTGCTGAGATCTGGACCATGTCGGAGAGATTCCCTTGATGCTGCGCCCACTTTAACTACAGGTCCCACTGCAGAGCCCACATATGCCATCTGGCATGTGTCACTAGCAGAATGAAGGAGGCCATAAGGCCCAGCAGCCGGAGTTATTCTCCCAGAAATCCAGGATAGAGGATGAAACATCAGTAGCAGCCTGAATATCCTGGACTCGCGGCTTGGGAGGATAAGCCCGTCCAGAACAGCTCTGATGAAAGAGCATCTGAGAGGGAGTCAGGTGTGACATGGGCATTGTGATAGTGAACGCCAGCGAATGCAGGACGTCCGCCATAGTCTGGAGGTGGGAGACAACAGCCTGGGGCTAGCCCACCTTCAGCAGCCAGTTGTTGAGATAGGGGAAGACTGGCACCCCTGACCTGTGCAGATGAGCTGTGACCACCGCCATCACCTTGGTGAACACCCGAGGGGTGCTTGTAAGGCCAAAAGGGAGCACGCTTAACTGAAAATGTTCGTGGCCTACCGTAAACCGCCAGTAATGCCGATAGGCAGGCAGGACGGGGATTTGAAAATAGGCATCCAGTCTCCTGGGTCCAGGGCAGGAAAGCCCTGAGCCAATGTGAGCATTTTGAATTTCTCCTTTAGGAGGAAGTAGATGGGGGCTCAGATCTAGGATAGGACGAAGACCCTTGTCCTTTTTCGGGACCACAGAGTAGCGGGAATAGCAACCATAGCTTCTTCGGATGATCTGCAGACCCACCTGTCCGATGTTATGAACTGCCAGTGGTGGAAGTGATGGCGGATCGTGCCACCAACTGGACGCCAATGATCTAAAAGGGGTGAGGTGTGTGTCTGTCTGTCTGTCCCCGTTAGGAACTGCGCCCAAGCGGAACCCGGTGAAGCTTGCATGGCTTGGATAAAGCTGGTGCAGTTGAAAACCTCTCCAAAGAGACTGCAGCCATCGAACGGCATGTCTGTAAGGGAAGCCTGGACATCCCCCCCAAAAGCCATCTCAGCTAGGCGTGGTGTCTGAGGGCATCCGTCGACGAAACCGCTCTGCCTAACGAGTCGGTCATGCCCAAAAGACAGCGTTTAGTGAACTTCGCTGCATCTCTCCTGTCTGTAACTGCTGGAGAGAGAATGGCCCGGGCTTCCTCCAGGACCTGTGTCAGCACTTGCACAACCGTTTCCCACAGCTTGTGGGACTAGAGGCCCAATAAGCATGAAGTGTTTACTGACCGCAATGCAGGGCTGGCGGAAGAAAACATTTTCTTTCCCAAGCAGTCCAGCCTCTTGGATTCCCGGTCCGGGGAAGTGGCAGGGAGCACGCCACGGGAAGTAGAGGCTTAGACCACCAAGCTCTCTGGGGTCGGGTGATATGTGAGGAAATTTTGGTCCCCTAGAGCGGGCGGTTGGCAATCATCCTATTCACAGCAACCCCTGTGCCGGGTTTGAACCAGGTCCCCAGAAAGAGGTCGGTGAGGACTTTGTTGAACTAGAGTAGGGGTTCAGATGAGCAAACTCCAGTTTGCAACACTTCCATCAAGATGTTAGTCTTGACTGCCACTGACAGCAACTTAAGGTCAAGGGCCTCAGAGCCAGCCTCCGCCCACCATTGTGTATGTGGCCCCCTACTCGGTAGCCATGGGAAGGGGGAGGATGGGAGCATGTCGGTATCTGGAGACGTGTCCTGTCCGCTCGTGGCATCACACAGTTCACACACCAGTCCATATCCTGCTCATACTAGTATTCTAAAGGGTCCAGTGACCCCTCCCATTCCTCCCTGAGACCTAGCCCTTCAGAATAGGGCTCAGGCTCT
The DNA here is from genome assembly GCA_963921515.1 of Calotriton arnoldi. Taxonomy (NCBI): domain Eukaryota; kingdom Metazoa; phylum Chordata; class Amphibia; order Caudata; family Salamandridae; genus Calotriton; species Calotriton arnoldi. The sequence continues at coordinate 6,962,411 of CAWUFW010000003.1, forward strand.
GACGTAGGGTGCGGGGGTCCTGTCGGCACCAGAATCTGCGTCGGTCGGCACAGTTCCAGCTCAGTGTCGTCAAGGATAAGAATGGGGCTCCTGCAGGTCATCGGGAGTCTACCGACCGCCAAGGCCCCTGGTTCCGATGGGTTAACCACTGAATTCTATAAGGCATATGCAGATGCATTAGCACCTCAATTACTGGCGGTGTTTCAGAAAGCTAAAGATACTGGCGAGCTCCCTCCGTCAATGCATGAAGCGATTATACTCACTTTGCTGAAGCCTGGGAAACCTGGTCAGGAAATGGACTCGTATAGGCCGCTCTCTTTAATCAACATAGATGCGAAGATCTATGCGAAATTACTGGCTAACAGGTTACAGCCCTTACTTCCCTTTATAGCACGACCCGATCAATCAGGGTTTATCCCCGGTAGATCTACTGCTCACAATCTCCGTACTTTCTTCACAGTGGTACATTATTTAAACCGAGAGACCAAAGCGCTTGTGGCGTTTCTCGACGCCACAAAAGCGTTAGACGCCCTAGAATGGCCCTATCTATTTACTATCCTAGGGAGGATGGGCCTCAGCCCCAACTTCATAGCTCTAATTAAATTACTATACACTAGACCCTCGGCAAGACTGCGCATGAACGGCTTGATTTCCGAACCATTCGCCAGCTCTCGTGTGACACGACAGGGCTGTCCCCTGTACCCGCTATTATTTGCTATAGTGATGGAACCGATAGCGGCTAGAATACGTCAACACCACTCCGCCAGGGGATTGTGATTCAGCTCTAGGGGACTCCTGATCTCCTCATATGCAGACGATATGACGCTATATATCAGCGACCCGGAGACCAACCTCACACCACTACTTAGGGAGCTCACAAAATTTGGCGGGCTATCAGGCATATTCATAAACTGGGCTAAATCTACCCTATTCCCCCTAACGCCGGCCACCAATGCTTTTGATCAAGAATTCCCACTTAAGTGGCAGAGGGCCCGGTCAAATACCTAGGCATCTGGTTAAGTTGCGACATACAAGAAATATGGAATTTGAATTTTGGCCGTGCCATTACCTGGTTGGAGGGGAAGATTGGGATGTGGACTAAACTACCGCTTTCCCTCGCTGGCAGAATAGCCATAGCGAAGATGATGGTTTTACCCAAATTTTTGTATCTATTCATTAACATACCACTACTATTAACAGTCGTTTTTTTAATACCCTTCGATCTCTCATGATTTCCCTAGTTTGGGCGGGGAAGCAAGCTTGTGTCAATTGGGAGATACTTACCCTTCCCTTGGGGCAAGGGGGGCTGGGAGCTCCAGATATGCCACTTTATGCACATTGTGCACAAGCAGTTTTTACATTTTTGGACCCACCCAGTCCCGTTTCAGCCGCACGTAGCTGTTGAGATTGACATGGCAGCCCCCACCCCCCTTCAGGTAGCCGTATATAAAAAGTACAGCCGGCCTAGAGACTGCATAAACACTGTTGAGACCTTGAGATGGGCCTGGGAACGACTACGCATTAGAGCTTGACTGGAGACGTTATACGCTCCATCAATTCCTTTGCCCTACAATCCACAGATCCCAGCCATGTGCGATAGTGGAAGTGTGACATTGGAATCATCAATGGGGCTCGAAACATTTGCAGATTTGTACCCAGAGGATGAGTTTTGTCCTCCACCGGAGGCTGGCGTGGATAACCCAAACTACTTTGCAAAACTTTTTCTTTATTTTAGAATTAGAGCCACATGTAGACAATTGCACTCATTTCCGAAATCCTCTAAGCAATTGCCAGCCCTCGAACAATTGATAAACACGACCAGTTCCCGCAGACTCATTACACGGCTATATAGCTCTATGCAAATCACGTCACCCATAGTCATCCCCAAGGCTCAACAAGACTGGAATACCGAACTAGACGAGCAGGTGACAGATGAGCAGTGGGTCTTTTGTTGCGGCCAGCTTCAGGTACTCTCACCCAATTATAAGTTGAGATTAATACACTTTAAATATATACACCGGTTCTACAGAACCCCAAGTCAACTTTGCCGCATGGGTCTGCGATCAGATTCTAGTTGTATGTGGCTACGCTCCTGCCACCTTTCTGCATATGGCCTGGAGTTGTCCACCCATTGCCAACGACTAGATCGCCATATTTAATAAGATTCATGATATTTTAGGGACACCTCATGAGCCGAATCCGATAATAGGCCTTCTAGGCTATGTTAAGGACACTAAGGCCGAGCACCGTAAATTGCATGCTTTGTTACTCCTTATGGCCAAACGTAGAGTATCCATACACTGGGGGGAACGGAGGGCTCCTGCGGTTAAGACTTGGGTTACAGACGTCACATTCTGCCACATGCAACTGACTACCTTTTGGGAACTAATGCCTGTGGCCTCCAGGCCGAAGAATATATGGGACCCATTTCTGGACTGGTTAAAGTCATTACAGGCGGACACATTACTCCTCCTGCCCCAGAGGTGACTGACGACGCAGTGCCACTGGGGGGACCTCCTACAAACTGTTCAGACAGGTCTGCTTGTGCCATGCCGACAGTCATGTCTTAAAGTATGCAGCTCTTGTAAGGAATAGGTGATAAAGCAATTCTAGCTGTAAAATCTGTTATCCATTCTGGGGGCAAACCAACCCGTAGCTCATTGTATATGATATGAAGAAAGTTTTGTTGTTAACCTGGTGCCTAATTACTACGATTGTAGATTGCTGTTTCCCGTTTGTGTTTTTATTTTTTTTCCGTTTATGTTTGGCTGCTCACGTGCTCAGACTTTTCCGATTTACATGAAGCCCTATTTCAATAACGTGAGATGCTTGTATTTTTGAAAATGCTAATAAACAAATTATATAAAAAAAATAAAGAACCAAAAAAAAAAAAAAAAAAAAAAAAGATAAGAATGGGGCTGACGCCGTGAGTATTGGCATCGGGGTCGTGGAAGGTTGAGGTGGCACAACCTGCGCCAGTCCAGATCCATAGGGGCCAATCGAAGCCGGCCCGATGGGGCCCCTCTAACCCTGCAGGGCCTGAAGGAATGCCAGAGGGGGAACAGGCTCAAAAATGAGGCACATGGCCTCATAGAACCTGTTCATTTGAGCGGGGGACGCTCCGGCTGCCAGAAAACTGGGGAGGCGCGAAGCCGGCCAAGGTTCAGAGGAACCAGGCCTCAAACGCTGATGTTCCTTCGTCGAGTCACCCGACGGACGAGATGTCGAAGCACGCTTGCCGAAGAGTCGCATGTCGGGTTGCTAGCAGCTTCAGGGACCACACCCTCAAAGCCTTTGGCGCCATTGCCCGGCAGTCCAAGTACAACTTGGATTCGTAGTCACGCTCCAAGCACCACAAACACACAAGGTGTAGGTCTGTCAACAACATGGCGAGGTGACAGGCACCACAGGGTTTAAAGCACAAGTTACTAACTTGTGTAACGATATATCTGTAAGAGACAGTAGTTAGTGACAGATTCCTTACCTTAGAATATCCCCAGGCGTCAGGCTGGATCCGGAAAGTTTTTGCGTAGCAGTACCCTTGCGCGTCGGTAGGCGGCGTCGTGCGGCTCCGCGTCCGTCGTCGGCGTCGTCATCGCAGGGATGACGTCGCGGGTAGTACTTAGGCGCCGCCCCTGCGCGCTGACGTCAGTTCTGTACACGACTTTCCGCGCCAGGAACGCAGAGCCATGCAAGAAGCTGACATAGGTGTCTGAAAAATACTAGGGCCCTGAAAGGGATGTCCTTAATTCTAGAAATCAGTTCGCAGAACGGGGAGGATGGGTGGGCGGAAGGAATCTGTCACTAACTACTGTCTCTTACAGATATATCGTTACACAAGTTAGTAACTTGTGCATCTGAAAGAGACACGTTAGTGACAGATTCCTTACCTTAGAATAGATACCCCAGCAATACCAACCCCGGTGGTGGGTCTGCGAACAAAGATCAGACAAGGAAGTCCTGGAGGACAGAACGGCCAAAGAAGCCGTCCCTCCGGACCCGACTGTCAAGGCAGTAATGCTTTGTAAACGTGTGCAACGAGGCCCACGTAGCTGCCTGACAGATAACCGGCAGCGGAACACCGCGGCCCAAGGCCGTGGTAGCAGCCGTTGCCCTGGTGGAATGGGCACGCAGCCCAACAGGAGGCTCCTTCTTAGCCAAAGAATAGCAGGTCTTGATGCACAAGGTAACCCAGCGGGAGATGGTCCTCTTGTGCACCGCCCGACCTTTTTTGGCGCCCACGTAGCCAACAAAGAGCTGGTCATCCACCCGGAAGTGTTTTGTGCAGTCGATATAGAAGGAGAGCGCACGTTTTGGGTCCAGACGGTGGAGCCTCTCTTCCTCTCTGGAAGGATGCGGAGGCGGAAAGAAGGTGGGCAAAGTGATGGTCTGCCCAATGTGGAAAGCAGTAACCACCTTTGGCAAGAAGGACGGACGCGTCCGAAGAACAACCTTGTCTGGATGGACAGAAAGGGAGGTTTGCAAGATAGAGCCTGGAGCTCACTCACCCGCCGAGCGGAGGTGATGGCCACCAGAAAGGCTGTCTTCAGAGTCAGAAGACGAAGAGGACAGTTATGTAGAGGCTCAAAGGGAGCGCACATTAAAAAGGTAAGAACCAAGTTCAAGTCCCACTGAGGCATCACAAACGGAACAGGAGGGAAGAGGTGAGTAATGCCTTTTAAGAACCTGTTAACAACAGGGGACTTGAAAAGGGAGGGCTGATCAGGGAGCCGGAGGAAGGCCGGAGATAGCACAAAGATAACCCTTGATGGTACCCAGGGCAGAACCCTGTTGGGCCAGAGAAAGAAGGAACAGAAGGACCTCAGAAAGAGGGGCAGAAAGGGGATTCACAGCCTTTGCTGTGCACCATGCCACAAATTTGTTCCACCTGCAGGCGTATACCACCTTAGTGGAGGGACGCCTGGCTGCCAGAATCACATCACAAACTTCGGGAGGCAAGTCGAAAGGAATCAACTGCCGCCGCTCAATCTCCACGCAAGCAGGTGTAGACTGGACAGGTTCGGGTGGAGGACCGTCCCCCGCTGCTGCGACAGAAGATCCTCCCGAAGAGGCAGACGGATCGGGGGATCTACGCTCATATTGTGTAGCTCGGGATACCAAACTCTTCGAGCCCAGTCCGGAGCCACAAGAATGACTTGGGCCCGGTCGTGCCGAATCTTCTTCAACACTCTGGGTAGAAGTGGTATAGGCGGAAAGGCGTACAATAGACCGCAACTCCACTCGTGACGGTGCGTCGCCGAGCGAGTGCCGCCTTGGAAATTCCAACGCGCAGAACTGATGACATTGCGCGTTCTCTTCGGTGGCGAATAGATCTAACCAAGGCTCTCCCCACTGTAGAAAGAGTCCTTGCGCCACTTCCGAGTGAAGACGCCATTCGTGATCCATCATGCACCTGCGGCTGAGTTCGTCCGCCCTGGCGTTCAGGGAACCTGCCAGGTGTTGAACCATCAGGAACATGCCCTGATGTTCCAGCCATGTCCAGAGGCGCAGAGCCTCCTGACAAAGGGTCCAAGACCCCACCCCGCCTTGTTTGTTGCAGTACCACATGGCGGTGGTGTTGTCTGTGAACACCTGCACTACCTTCCCTTTGACAGAGGGAAGGAATGCCTTGAGTGCAAGTCGGATCGCCCGGAGCTCCAGAAGGTTGATATGGAGCCGGGACTCCGCCGGAGACCAGAGGCCTCTGATCTCCGCCTCTCCCATGTGACCGCCCCATCCCAGAAGGGACGCGTCCGTCACAACTGTGTGCTCTGGCTGGGGAAGGGAGAGGGGATCTGCCCATGACCCATTGCCGGTTCGAGAGCCACCACTGCAACTGTTTTGCAGTCCCCTCCGAGATCTGGACGTGATCGGACAGGTTGCCCTGGTGCTGCGCCCACTGGAACTTCAGGTCCCACTGCAGAGCCCGCATATGCCATCTGGCATGATTGACCAGCAGGATGCAGGAGGCCATGAGGCCCAGCAGCCTCAGGGTCATCCGTACCGAAACCCAGGATAAAGGCTGAAAGATCGGAATCATAGCCTGAATATCCCGGACTCGCCGTTCGGGAGGATAGGCCCGAAACTGCGTCGTGTCCAGAACTGCTCCGATGAAAAGGAGCTGTGGAGAAGGAATCAGATGCGACTTCGGCACATTGATGGAGAACCCCAGCGAGTGCAGGAGTTCGGCCGTAGTCTGGAGGTGGGAGACGACTGCCTGGGACGAGCCCGCCTTCAGCAGCCAGTCGTCGAGGTAGGGGAAGACTGAAACCCCTGCCCGGCGCAGATGAGCTGCGACCACCGCCATCACTTTCGTGAACACCCGAGGGGCACTGCTAAGGCCAAAGGGGAGCACGGTGAACTGAAAATGCTCGAGGCCTACCGTGAACCGAAGGTAACGCCGGTGGGCCGGCAGGACGGGGATGTGGAAATAGGCGTCCTGCAAGTCCAACGCTACCAACCAGTCTCCAGGGTCGAGGGCAGTCAAGACCTGAGCTAGGGTGAGCATCTTGAACTTCTCCTTCCGGAGGAAGCGATTGACGTTCCGGAGGTCCAAGATAGGACGCATGTCCTCCTTGTCCTTTTTGGGCACCAGAAAGTAGTGGGAGTAGCAACCACGCCCTACTTCTGGGGTCGGAACATGCTCGATGGCCCTCTTGGCCAAGAGGGCCGTGACTTCCTTCTGCAGAAGTACCAAGTGATCCCCTGACATGCGGTGGAATTGAGGTGGCATGGCTGGGGGGGTGGACTCGAAGGGGAGGGAGTAGCCCCTTCGGACAATGTCCAAGACCCACCTCTCCGAGGTGATGGGACGCCAGTGGTGAAGGTGATGGCGGACCCTGCCCCTACTGGCGTGCTGTGCACCTGAAAGGAGGGGACTAGGAGGGCTTGGAGGCCGCGGACGGGTTGGAGGTGGTGGCCTGACCCGCACGCTGGTTGCCCGAACCGCCACAGCGGTATCCACGTCCTCGGCCACGCGAAGACGCCTGCTGCGCGGGCCGGTGGCTGGGCTGCTGACGTGACTGGGCGCCCCTTCCGTGGCCACGATAGGGGCGAAAAGCAGAAGTTAGCGGAGGGCGTGTAGCAGAAAGGCCCAGGGACTTGGCAGTAGCCCGTGAGTCCTTAAAGCGCTCCAACGCATGGTCTGCTTTGGACCCAAAAAGACCGACTCCATCAAAGGGCATGTCCATGAGAGTATTCTGGACATCCCCTGAAAAACCAGTGGTTCTCAGCCAGGCGTGGCGACGCAGCGCCACCGTCGTTGCAATAGACCATAGACCTGCCCAGCGAGTCGGCGGTATCAAGGCCACATCGTATTGTGTATTTGGCCGCATCTCTTCCTTCCGCAATGGCGCGGGAAAGCAGTGTCTGGACCTCCTCAGAACACTGGGGCAAAACAGTCGCCACCGAATCCCACAAGGAGTGGGTATATCGGCCCAAAAGACAAGCGGTGTTGATGGACCGCAAGCCAGCACTGGAGGAAGAAAACCCTTCTTCCCAAATTGATCCAGGCGTTTGGATTCCCTATCCGGAGGGGCGGTAGGGAAGGCGGTTTGGGAAGCGGAGGCTTGGATAACCAAGCTCTCAGGAGTGGGGTGGACAGAGAGAAATAGGGGGTCGCCCGGAGCTGGGCGATGGCGTCGGGACACGTTCCTATCCACAGGAGCCCCTGTGTTGGGCTTGGACCAGGCGCCCAAAAGAACGTCAGTGAGGGCATCGTTAAACGGCAGCACAGTCTCCGTAGAGGAGGCTGCCGGCTGAAGCACCTCTATCAAGAGATTAGTCTTGACCGCCACAGTAGGGAGTTGGAGATGTAAGGCTCCAGCCGCCCTACGCAACACGGTTGCAAAATTGGCTCCCTCCTCCGTAGCCACGGGAGGAGACAGCATGCCAGTGTCAGGGGAAGTATCTAGACCACTGGCATCCCCTAGACCCTCTGTCCAGTCCTCATCGTACTGACACTTGTGCCAGGGGGTCATCAGACCCCTCCCAGTCCTCCTGGTCCTCCTCTGGTTCAAAATAAGGAGGAGGAGGAGGGACATTTGGGACCCAAGGTCTCATCGGCGTCGAGCGATGTCGGTCCGGGTCCATGTCCGGAGCCGGAAGGAACTGGGGGACGACGCCGCCCGGAGCCCCAGGCGGCGTCGAGAACGGCACCGGAGACGTCGGCGGAGGCGTGGTTAGGTCGACCGGCGTCGATGGGGGTTGCGGAGCCGGGATCGAGGCCGGGGCCGGAGCCGGGATCGAGGCTGGAGGCACGGGCGACGCCGGGGCCGTGGGCGACGTCGGGGCAACCCCATCAGGGCCCGCGGGGCCCGAAGGCGCACCGGAGGGACCTTGAGGCCCGAAGAGGCGGGCCATGGCCGACAGGAATTCCTGTATTTGGGCCGGATCCGCCCCCGAACCCGGGAAGGACGGGTATTGCGGGGGCGACTCCACAGGCATGTCCGGGGCCGCGGGGGCAAGGCCGGGAGGGGCCTCAGCCGAGTCGCGAGACCGGCGGGGCGAAGTCCTAGAGCGACGATGCTTTTTGGACTTTTTGTGCTTGGACTTACCGGACGACGAAGACTTCGATGCCGACGACCGGTGAGGACTCCGCGACCGACCCCTCGACCTCTCACGCGACCGGGGCTTGGTGTGGCGCGGAGCCGAATGCCGGGCCACGAGGAGCTTTCGAGACCGCTCTCGCAAAGCTTTCGGGTTGAGGGCCCGGCAGTCGGAACACGACTCCGTGTCGTGGCCTCGGCCGAGGCAGAAGAGACACTCCCGATGCGGGTCTGTGATGGACATCATCCGAGCACAGGCGCCGCAACGTTTAAAGACGGGCATCCCTACGACACCTTGAAGTCGATTCGAAGAAACAGTGAAAAAAATTCACCAAAAAAGTTAGTCAAAAAATGACTAGGGCACTGCTCTGCCCGGATCTGCGCTTGCTGGCGCGGAAAAAGAACTGACGTCAGCGCGCAGGGGCGGCGCCTAAGTACTGCCCGCGACGTCATCCCGGCGATCACGACGCGACGGACGTGGAGCCGCACGACGCCGCCTACCGACGCGCAAGGGTACTGCTACGCAAAAACTTTCCGGATCCAGCCTGACGCCTGGGGATATTCTAAGGTAAGGAATCTGTCACGAACGTGTCTCTTTCAGATACCTGTATTCCTTGATGACATCGACACACCAGGAAGAGCCCTCAAAAAAGATCGACAAAACGTTGCACAAATCCTGTAAAAAACTGACAGAGGGGTAACTCTTCTCCTGAATCAGCGCTGGCTGGTGCAGAAAGATAAGAACTGACGTCAGTGTGCTGAGGTGGCACCTATATAGGTGGCGTGGACGTCACTTCCGGCACGAACCACACTTATCGGTGCACTAGGGTACTGCTCATGAAAAATCTTCCGGATCCAGTCTGACGCCATGCGAAATTCAAAGGTAAGGAATCTGCGGCCAGATGTCTATCAGATTAGATATTATACGTCTCATGATGCTTGGTCTGTGTAGTGGACTCCGACCAAAATGTACCAAGCGGATGAAGTGCCCTTCCTGTTGGACAAAACTGTCGAAGTAGTGCTTCGTAAACTTATGTACTGACACCCACGCTGTCTAAAACAGCATCCAACTTGCCAATGCCATCATGTCTACCTTAGCCCTGGTATAGTGGACCTGCAGGCCTTCAGGGGGTTGTTCCTTAGCCAGTGCAAATGTTTTGGAACTGAGACCTAGTCCTCTTGACAGGGTCCTCTTTTTCAGAGCCTTCCCTTTCTTTGCCCCAGAGAAACTCAAATAGCTGTTCATTCACGCAGTGGTCTTTTGTGACGTTGATAAAAAATTTTTTTAAAAAGCTTAAACCCCACTTCGGATCAAGTCAATGGGAGTCTCTCCTCCCTTTTTGAGGGGAGAAGCTGAGCAAACAAACACTGGCAGAGTAATTGATTGACCAGCATGGAAGGGAGTCACAACCTTTGGTAGGATGGCTGCTCTAGCCCTCAGTGCCAACTTGTCTGGAAAGAAGGTGGTGAAGGGCAATTGCAAAGAAAACCAGTAGTTCACACACTTTGCATGCTAACTATTGCAATGAGGAAGGCTGTCTTTACAGTAAATAGTTGTAAAGGGTAGTGGTGCACTGACTTGATGGGTATGCAGTTGAGAAACATTAAGAATAAGTTCAGGTCCCATTGTGGCATCAAGGACAGCTTAGAAGGCACAGGAGTCAAACCTTTTACGAACCGCATGACAACCAGACTTAAACAAGAGTTGATCAGGTACATGCTGAAAGGGCAGATAAATAACTTTTCAACGTGCCCACCATAAATCCAGCCTGCAGCCCACTTTTGAAGGTTGTTGCTTGACCTCTAGAAGGTGACTAGGGACCATCGCCATCCCATTAGTGAACATTCGAGGAGCAGAGGTAAGGCCGAAGGGGAGCATGGTAAATAGAAAGTGTTCCTGGCCTATATTGAATCCTCAGACAATACCAATGAGACCGCCAGATGGATATATAGAATTAAGTGCCCTGAAAATCAAGGGGCAACATTCCAGTCTCCTGTATTCAGAGCTAAAAGGACTTGAGCCAAGGTGTGGATTTTGACGTTTAACAGGTTCCTGCATCAGGTTTGTGGAGTGCTCCTCTAAAAGTCGATCTGGCAAAGGAGTAACTTGGGATGTTGTTGAAATGAAAAGCCAGGGCATAGCCACTTTGAATAACTGGGAAGACCCACTTGTCTGAAATGGTTCATCTCAGGCTGGGAAGGAAATGCTGCATTCTGCCTCTCATAGCCAGTCACAGGCCTTTGAGGGCAAACTAACAGCTTTCTAGCTAGTCCAGTAGAGGACAACAAATTAGAGGATTGCTGCCTCTGCTGGCGCAAACAGTTTCAACTGTTGCCATGCCTAAAAAGATCTGGGCCAGTTGCTGTAATACAATCTTGGAAGGCTGGCATGTCTGTAAGCAAGCCCCCAAACTGCCTGTATTGATGTGGAAATTGCTTAGCTGGCGATAATCCCAAGGACTTCGCTGTGGCATCACTATTTAAATCTTTCCAGAGCCAAATCAGCCTTTTCACCGAATAGCCTCAAGCCATCAAAGGGTGTTGTCCATAAAGGACACTTGCATGCTTCCCTAAAAACCTGGTTAATCTGATCCAGAAGTGCCGCCTGTTAACAAGTGCCAATAGCTCGGTCTATGCAATTAATAGTGTCCAAGAAATCTCAGAGCACATTCTTCACAGCATCCTGACCATTATTTAAAGTATGGGTTTACAGAGGCCTTGAGGTGCTTGGAGGTGGCAGGTAAGATCTCACTGGCCTACAATGTATGTGTGCGCCTTTTCAGGAGACAAACTGTGGATCTAATTGCTAAACCGTCCAAACAAAACAATCTTTCCAAAGGCCTTGATTCTTTTTGATTCTCTGTCCAGTAGATTGGTTGGAAAGAAATTTGGATTGGCCCTACTTGTTGATGCATGAACTATCAGGCTTTCAGGTGTAGGATGTTTGGTTAGGAAATCGGGGTGGTCTAAACATAGGTCTACTGACCAGAGGACATAAGCAATGTTTGGACCGAGTCCCCTTTAAGGGACTTACAAATTACTTCATTGAAAGGCATTAACGGCTCAGATGAAGCTGGCCCTGGTTGAAAAACCCTAGTCAACAGATTTGTATTTTCTCTCACTAGTGGGAAATTACTAGTCTAGAACTTCAGATACCCTCTGAACCACCACCGCAAACAAGGCACTTTCTTCCATTGGCAGTCTATGTGGGGAATCTAGCTCTGATTCAGGAGACATGTAGCCCACAGCACTTTGGAGGTTTAACAACAATGCTTCAGTATAATAAGGGAGGCGTAAGTCGTCCCCACCATAATCAGTTCCTTGACAGACATGAGGTGTTCCCTGCAATGAATCAGAGTCGAAGTGAGACCGAAGCCTCTGATAGTATTGGTGCTGTGGTAGAAGTCTTGGATTAGAGACAGATTGCATACCAACTGATTGCACTTTTGTGATTTTAGATTATGGCATGGAGCAGGCCAACATCAGTTTGAGGTCTGAGATCTAGAATCAGCGGTTTTAATGCCAAAAAGAGACCAGCATCGACATTGATGCCAGTGTAAAGACCAGGACGGAGTCTATGTGGGTTTCAAAGGGCAGACCCGTAGGCAGAAGTTAAACTGAAGACCTCTGCAGCTTTGTTGGGCCCGAAGGTGCACCAGAAGGACCCTGAAACACACTGAAGATTTGCAGCGCAGCATCTACAAAGGCAGCTATTTGATGTAGGGGGTCAAAGATGGTCCAGGAAGTTTGCTCTGTGCTGGCACCAATTTCGGGGCTGCGTAAGATTAGGTTGACACCTTAGAGCGTCCTCTAACTTGCTGCCTTCGTGCTTTCTCACAAGCAGCAGGATAGGGGTCAAGCCTGGCTTGGTCTTCTTGGGCCTATATCTAGAATTCTACTAACCAGAAGACTACAACCAGGTAGTGGACTTTTCACAAGAGCGGCCTCAAGACTGGGACCTCCCCTTTTGCTCGATGATGTAGAGCCGACATCCTGCACCTGAACCACATTTGGGTGCATAAAGGCACACTTGTCACATGACAGAATCGAGTCTGGAGCCCAACCATCAGAGACACACTTTGTGCAGATTCGTGACCAACATCTTTTCCGTGCAGTAACAGGATGGCTTGAATCCTGTTTTTGATGGGCAAATAGTTTAGCACACTGTTGTAGAAAATTTGTTGTTGAAGACTGACAAAGTTGGGAGCAGCGCTTAGGATCTGCATTGAAGGGTGCAAAAAGTAATGAACTGATATCTGTGATCCTGTCTGGCACCTGGGAATATTTGGAAGATGCAATACCCACCGTTATAAGTATCAATCCATACAAATCCATATAGGTGCTATACAGCAGGCACATCAAGTGAACCTAAATACAACCAGTGACCTGCCAGGGCATTGAAAGATAACATTTCACAAGGAGACATTACATTTGATAAATAAAACCAAACCTTTATTTACACCAAAGTCCATGACTGGATCTTTCACAAGTGGAGGACAGAGGGTGTCTATGTACAGAATGGGTAAGCAGGGATGAACACATATTCCCGCCCCCTCCCCATGAGGATTCAAAGTTTACCAATGAGGCAAAGTCTGTCTGCAAGCTCCTGCCAGCTGTCCGTGCATATTTACAGGCCTGCACAATCCAAAATGCTGAATGAAAAGGGACTTGGGCACCGCAGAAGCTCAGCATAATGGCTCCTGGCACCTACCTCTGATCATCATATAAAGGGTACAAACAAAAATTCTAAAACCCTGCGACAAACTTGCTTAAAGAAAAGAGTAGGTCTGGGCAATTTAGGTTCATGTTCATCTCCCAGAGGGCTACACTGGAGAAACCGTGTACAGAACAAGAAGCCCCTGCTCTCCAATGTCGACAGGATTTACAGTTTATAAGTTTTAAATTAAAACAAAAGACATGCAGGTAAGAAATGGTAGGATTCAGTCATGGAGAGAACACAGGCACTCATTCCATTCTGGGAGGGGATGGCAAGCTACATTCTCAGGAAGGGTTGAGGCAGAAAGGACGTGGGGAGTAGAATCATTTCACATTAGCAGGGCACTGCTTGAAACCTGCTGCAGTAGCTCTGACACTTTGGGTCACATTTCCAGACCTTGGGTTTTCCCCATTTCCTCTGGGCATGGCTTTAAAAATAAACCATTAATGTTTAAAAAAATGCAAAGATTGCAGATTTGTCCATGAAGCTCCAGAGAAATTAGAAACAGCTGTGAAGAGGCGAGACCAAAAGACAGAGCATGAAAAAATCCCACCTGAAGAAAGAGACCAGAAAATTGGGGAGGAGGTGGGAAGAGAAAAAAAGATTTGCTCTTGGATGAAGAATTTCCACTTTTAACGTAAAGCAAAGTCTTTTGTTGAAGGACCCTTTCTTGCTGCCTGGGCAGACAGGGGCCAATGTGAAAATACAAAAAAAAAGTTCATGTAAAAAAAAAAAAAAAAAAAGTCATCCTATAATTATTTTAAGATATGACAGAACTACTATAAATCCACGGGCAACTGCTCAGACGCGGAGCTTGTGAAGAGTCCCCACACTCCACTGCGTGGGCAGCAAAAGATGCTGGCATTACTGTGGTGCACCAGCAGTGGCTGCAACCGGCGTCCCCAGGCTGTTGGCGACAGAGATGACAGGTGATCCTGCGAGAGGTCCCATGGGTGATGAGGTTGGCACCGTAGAAATTCCTAAAAATGTGAAAAGGCCTTTTAATGCCATACATAAAATTAAGCTACAGACACATTTACAAAGTATATCATTCTCTTATATAAAAATTGACTGACTTGTAAATTATAAAAACAAGCATTGGCATAGCCAATAGGTCTCGCTTTTGGGACCTTATAAGTATTTAGTTATGCAGCACAATATCCTTGGTGCAACAACATCAACTGTTGCATGGCTAAACACTTATAAGGTCCCAAAGGCGAGACCTATTGGCTATGCCAATGCTTGTTTTCTATTTGCTGGAAAGGTTTAGGTCTTCAAACACCAGTGAGTGGTTTGCTGCACAAAGGGCCCAGGGCTGCGATGAGGCTAGGACAAGGAGGCTGTGCCCGAGAACTGCCTATTGCTTGTAACATGGAAAGGGTTCAGAATATCTGCATTCATCTGTATTTTATTAATCCCACCAAACCTCAGCATGAAGAATCCCAATAAACATCTGCATCAACTCGCATACCTCAACCACTCCCCCACCCCACTAATGTTAACACCCAACTGCTATTTATTTCATCTACCCCAAGGAAATTCTAGTGAATGCATGGAATAGTTGCTTGAATCACTAAACTAACCCCAATAACCAATAACATGACTAGCCACTAACCTTGGGTTCGGTAGCAGCATGCAGCCCAGGGTAAAGCGCTTCAGCACCTCGTCAGGGGTAGTAAGTGTTATATAAATGCAATTACAATTTACCAAGGTTCCCCAGAAATGGATTTCTGAGGCTTAGATATCTGTGTGAGTGAGAAGGGCTGGGGGGGTGGGGGTTCAAGAGCGAGAGAGGGGGGAGAAAGAGAAGGCTTTGACTGTTGAAGAGAGGCGAGAGAGGGTGGGGCAGGCAGAGAACAAGACAGATGGAGAGTCAGAGGAAGGCGAGAAGGAGCAGGAGGGAGAGAGTGACAGGAAGTGAAGTAAGTGTGTAGAGAGAGCGAGGGGGGTTGGGTGAGGGAGTAGGCTGAGGGCAAGGTGTGTTTAGGAACATCAAAGGTTCTTGAAATGAAGTGACGTCATTGAAGATGGAGTAGGTGGGAGAGAAGTGTCATGGCGAGGTGCGAAGAGAGATGAAAGAGAGGTGGGATTGGTAAGGGCAGAGGGGGCTGGAGAGTGTGCAAGACAATAAGGAATTTATGAAGGGAGAATGATGGGAGCACGGGAAGGTAATGTAAAAAAGGAAAAATATGGCAGAATATGAAAGACGGGCGGGATAAAGAGTTGGGCTATAAAGGGGAAGAAAGGTGTGACGAAAGGAGCGGTCAGAAGAGGGTACACATATAAAGTGGGAGAGAGGTAGGCGACAACGTAAGGGAGTGAGTGATGGAAAAGGACAATGCAGATATAAAAATAGGAAAGGGAAAGAGGAGAAGATGAGGGTCTGAGAAGATGGTGAAGTGAGGGAGAAAAGGGGGCGAAGAAAGCACAAAGTAGAAACAGGACCAGGGAGAAGAAGGGTTCAGAAGTGTGATGAGCAGGAGATGTAAAGGGGGACAGAGTGGCGGGAAACTGGAATGAAAAAGACAAAAGGTGGAGACGGGGCAAAGTATGAAGAGAGCTGAGGTTGAGAAGATAGGGAAAGCAATGAGAAAAGGAGGAGCTAGTGAGACCATGTATGATGTCCTGGCTCGTTCACGTATGGAGCGGAGATTCTGGGAGAGTGAGGGGAGGAAAAGTGGGGAGAGCCCGTGAGCAAGGGAACAGAGTCTGGAATGAAAAAGACCAGCGAGAACAAGGGGTCTAAGAGGGGAGAGAAAGATGTCAAGGGAGCAGGAGAGGGTGAGAAAAGGCGCTTCATGCGAGTGTGTGAAAGAGCGGTAGATTGGGTCGACAGGGACAGAAAATAGTTCGGGAGAGCATCAAAGAAAAAGAGTTACCCCGATAAAGAAAGGGATGAAACAGAAGATAGGTCTAAGGGGGAAGAGAGATGGTGACAGAGCAGGATAGAAAATGAGAAAGGGGAACGACAGGCTGGAAATTAAGAAACGTGGTGGCGACGGAGAAGTGTTAGAAAGCGAGGGAGCGAACATGTAAGAAGGAACGAAGGAATGGAACATGGAAGGGTGAGATAAACCAGGGAAGAATGAAGAGAGGATGTTTGGAAACAAGAACAGGGAATACCTTTTGTAGGAAGAACTCCTTAAAATCACACGTTCAACCCTATCAACAGACGCCATTCAGATCTTTCTTGTGGCGATTACATATGATTACAGCACACAAATTATAGTTTTGGCCTGCAGGTGGCGATACGCGACCACGTCCAGAAATTAGTTTGGGGATGGTAACTTGTCTCCGTAACATCCCTCTTTGGAGTGTGCCCAAAAGTGTGATAAGGGCCCCACACAAAGTTTGCGGCATTTAAAAAACATTGTGTGGCAAGAATGGCAAAATTATGGAACAAGAAAATACAAATTATGGAGCATGTTGCCACATATACAATGACAATGTTCTTTATTTTAACACCAAAGCAATCGGCAAATAAAACAAGCATTGCTTAAAAGCGGATGCCCATTACTCTCAGCGAGTGTGCTCAGACGGAGTGACAGGCGCCGGAAGGACGGAAGCAATGACGGGCAGAGGTGCGAGCGAGGAGGAGCGTGCTAAAAGGAAATAAAAACAAGCATTGGCCGCGCGCCCGTGAAAGTGACCGCGGGCTGTAAGGGTGCCCGCGAGCGATGCACTTAATGTGCCATGACGAGACAGGAAAGCCGGATGGCGCCTGTGCTCGTAACTGTGCGAGTAACCGCACGCTCTAGGCCACACAAAAAGCTGTGGTCGGCTTTTTGAAGCCCACTTACTAAAAGTCTCGCCAGTGCAGCGCATGCGAGACCTAAAAAACGGTTAAACTGTCCCCTTCCCATAAAGATCAATTCAGAACGTTTCTTGTTGTGCTGGTACCACTAGTACATGTGCATACAAAAGAAATATGTACTGCAGTTAACTACGGCAAGTCAAGGTAACCATGATTTCACAAGTGGTCAACCGCAGTCCATACTTTACTTATAAACCCTAAAAGTATCTTTAATATAAATATATATATATATATATATATATATATATATATATATATATATATATAGTTTGTGAGCTTGACTGCTGCTGTATATGGCATTTTCGATGATGACGCGATCTGTGCCTGATGCATACTGAAGGGCAAGTAAATGAAGACCATCATCCTTGAAGTAATCGAACAATGTGAGAACATACAGAAACTTGGAGCCTTCCAGTTGCTTACAATTGGTTGACTTTCTTATCACTCATTTGCCTACTTCTTACTCTTGTCCCAGCTTGTCAATCTTGTGTCCGTCCCTCCCATGAGAAATCGAATCTTTACCATCTCGATGACTGAATTCTATACTTCCACTACATGCTTTAAAATAACTACTTTTTTCATTTTGAGTTTAGCGCCCCATGGGGGGGGGGTCCATGCATTTTCTAGCTGTCTCCCTCATGTGTACTTCTCTCTGCCTGCACTTTGTGTTGTTCAGTCGCCAGCGTGCTTCTCCCTGCCGCACTTCATGGTGGGCTAGCCCATGTGCACTTGCCAGTGTAGCTTCTGTCCCACCACACGCCTCATGTATTTTATTGCTTCTTCCCTCCCTTAGCTTCTAGCCTCCTGTTATTTCCCCACACCCGCTTTAAAAGAAATGCCTTTACCCTTTCCTGGTTACTGATCCAACTCCGATTGGTGACTAGAAAAAATGGGCGACTGCTTCATTTTGTAGGTGAGCACATGCGTGGCGTGCATTCAAAATTACGCAACCAGCCACCTCAAAGGCTTTTCAAAACATTTATAGCCATGCTACACAGCATCTGCAATGCTGTGCAGCATAGCAAAAAACCACTGACAAAGTTAAAAGGCCCAATAAGTGAGACCGACTGGCTTTGGCAACGCTTAATATTCTTGACTGTTCCCCTTATTGTTCTAACTTTAAGTAGCCACCTATGTGACATGCAGCGCTTTAGAAAACGGCTAATGCAAATCCATATCTCCTTCTATTGTTGTTATTGCGAGATTCTTCATTCAAGCAGGGTGCAAAAGGCAGACAGATCTTAAAGACTGAACTTTTTTTTGTTGAGTTTTACCATGTTGTCCCACCAGGCTTTTTGTATTGACTCAGTAAGACTATCCTCTAATGGTATCTGCAATAAGTGGATGGCCGACTACATTGTGTGCATGCTAGGAAGAGGACGCATGATCTTCTGTGTCAGCGCCTTAACCATATCTGAACTATTCATAATCTGCAATACTTCAATCTGTTTATCAGAGTCTGCCACCACAAGAGGCGTGTCCAAGATTCTGGTTAGAATGTCCATTCAGAAGTTCATAAATCTTAGCTACATTAATCAACTTAGTAATCCTCCTTTAGCACACTGCCAGACCTAACAGTTTTAAATCATGTGCTTGTGATTAACTCTGTCCTTTGTAACAGCCTTTTTTTTGGCTCATACCCCAGAGGAAGGCAGTAATAGCTCGAGAATTGTCCAACTAGACAGTCAAGTTCAGCCGTAGCTTTGTTGCAAAACCTTCCATGGGCCTGTCTTAGTTCTGCAGTACTGGGTAGGGGGACAAAAGTGTTGGCTTGTCAGCCAGTAGTGTTGAGAGTACACCCTAGGTTGTCCTATGAGGTGTTTTAATCACCTGGCCAAAAAACACAAATACTGCACTCTCCCAGGGGAAATATGCTCAGACGCTTTTAAGAACATTCTCCACTGCCTGGCAGCAGACAACAAACAATTAACATTTCTCAGGGTGACAATATGCCATCATCACACCCATCCTTTATAAACATAGGGAAGGTCATCGTTCGGTTCAATTACAATATTGAAACTTCCACATCCACACAAAATCGTGGAAAGTAGACTCATGGGCAGCAGTAAGAATGTGGAGAACAACCTGATCCTGAAGAATAAACAATCTGGATTCAGAGTAGACCCTCTAGGGTTAAAAGCAGCAAAGTCAAACAGACGACCTCCGAAATTCTTAATCTACCTCCATTTAGGACTCTTCTTGACTTACATTTTTTGATAGCAGAGGACAGACTGGTCCAAACTGACCAAAGTGTTTGAGTATTGGATTCAGAGAGCCTTCCTAATGTGCCATGATTGTTAAGGTATGCCCAGCACAACTCAAGGAAAGGGGAGACGTGTGTTTTAGGTACAGTACGGAAAATAGATTTAGCACAGAGTCCCCAGCCCAACAGAGAGCCCATGTTTCAGGCAGGGACCTGAAACAACAGAGGATGTCACAAACACCGAGGATGCAGGCAAAGAGCAGAGTAACCACCACTTTGGACAGGACAATAGTGTGCTCTATGGATGCTGTTCATCATGCATATTTTCTCATCCACACACAACACAGATGCAACACTACACAACTGACTACCAGCTACATATGTTATAGGGGAACTAGTAGGATTTAGCGGGTTGGGGGGAGGGGGATTGTTCCACCTTGGTAACAACCTCCATCGCCTATGTTGCCCGTGTAATGGTTTGTAACCCATCCATCAGCTGTAACCTGTGTATTAGGGGCAGTCGCTTCCCTTCACTATGGGCGGAGTACACACCAGATCAATAAGTTTCTGCAGTGGACTGTAAGATAAACATCAAAGACTGAGCAGTACTGCTTTTCCAAGCTATGCTAGGACTTGCTCCGACATTCAGTAAAAGGGTCTTTTACATCAGAGGGCGCACTGACCGCTAGTTTACGGTAGGTTGACCTTTTACTTCAGTTTACAAGATCTTGTGCATTTTTCAATGTAGATCCCTGGAAAGTGCTAGAGAAAACTGAGGCACGACTGACAGGCAGGGTGTTGGGGGCCGCACATCAGAGCCTTTCATGCTTTTATACTCTTTTGCACATTTTATGTATGGGATTATTCTCCAGTGTGGTGAATCGCTTTCGATACCTTGCCGTTTCCTAGGATGCACGGGTAGGACCATCTGCAGATAACCTTCCTCCTTAAGAAACTTACACTTATCTATCTGGAAAGAAATGAGGATAGAAGGCAATGAAGACAACCAGCATGAGATTCATGGAGTTATACCAGCCGAAGGACAAGTAGTGACTGCTTTTAAATTGTCACCACTTTGGCCTATAGCTTTTCTGTGTTAAATTTGGGTGTTTCTGAGCTTCAAAAGACAAATTATATGTTATGTCTGCTGCATAGTACCACCACTCTCTTCATTCCATTTCCCCTGATCTACATGGAAGTAAACACATTTTCCCAACATAGGTCTCACTATCTTACAAGCCACTACACTGTAAAATTTTGCAACAGGAGGCAGGCAATGCCTTAGGCAAATGAGAAGTGCATACCATCATCCAAGGGGTTATGTTTCATTTTGGAGCAAGACAGCCAACACTTTGGGTGTTAATATCCTTCTTTTATAGGGCATCATACACATTTCATTTTGCGCTCGATGGGCACCACAAAGCCTTAAACATTGTTGCCGTCAACGAGTTTGCATTGAACAGACATGCTATGTATGACACAAACATAGGTGTGGTGCACTCAGCAAATGTTGCCATTTTATCACACCACTGTGGTGCCCAGGCATGAAAGGCTATATGACCTATGCTTGCTCAAGTAAGAGGCTCTCCCTGTTTTGCCATAAACATAATAGTTCTAGTTATACAAGGCGTTACACTGGATCTGCTGGGATTACCTCGGTTGTGCATTTAAATGTATGGTCATCATTCATGGTATATCTATTCAATCTCAGTTGCTCACAAATGACTTTAGATGCAGAGGCATGCAACAGTGATACACTGACCTCACAGCCTCTTTGCAAGGTCTGAATCATAGGTCAAAGCCTGGAAACGCTGACCACAGTGAGAGCAAAGAACACTTAAGATCCCCCTCTGGTCTCCTCCGCTCCCTCTTTTCCATGCAGGACTTTGCCTACTTTACCTATAACCATGCTAAAGGTGCAACAAGGTTCTTTAGAAAAACCTGGTCTGTCATGAAATACTTCATTGTAAATCTATATTTCTAGAGGGCTGCAAAAGGAAAACAGTAATCTTTGTTTTAAAATGGAAAGCATTAGGGTAATTTCCAAGTTAGGACTGTAGGTCTCATGCTCCAGCAATCTCAAGTACATCTAACATTTGCTGTTAACGTCATTCAGGCTATCGCACTATAATCCTCTGAAGATTAGTTATTCTCATTCTGCATTTCTACAACTATCATCTAGAATTTCTCAGAACGATTACTGGATCCACTGAAAGAAAGTTTTAGATGAAGCCACTGTTAAATCTCACATCCCTGACTGCCTTGCTTCAGTTTCTGGAAGTGTAGTCGACTATCATTGTCACCGTTTCAATTATAGGAATTAAGAAAAATAATCAGTCAGTATGGATGCCAGCAACAAGAGAAACTGAGCACTGCACTTGCTATGGTGCTGTTACACTAACACCTGCATTTGGATCAACAAATTTAGTACCACCTCGATCCAGTTAGAAAAATAACCGACCAAAGAATTATTAGAGTTCCCAGCAATAGCTAATTTAGAGGTAGAGGCTGGTGCACAAAAACTTTCCTGCTGTAACTCAAAGAAAGTGCAACCAGTCAAATGCATTTCAATTCATAAAGCTGATCAGAATTCCATTAAGCAGCTCTTCTTACAATTGTAGAGGCTGAGAATATGGTAAGAATATGCAATAAGACAGGAAGAGTACTTGAACTCTTTTCCAGCTACCTCTGCATGCCCGTAAACACTGCATAAATGTTGGCCCCTTGTGATATTTTCAGAGACTCACCTGGCATCATACTTGCATTGCTGACAGGTGTGCTCCCACTTGGCATGGTGGAGGCGCCCATACGGGCCTGGTCTTTCACAATGGGATCTTTACATTTAAAAAAAAAAAAAAAGAAGAAAGGATTACAAATCAAAACAGATGTATATAGGCCACAAACATTCAATTTTCTGTCTATAGCACAGTTTGGACATCAGATCATACATCATACTGTACTCACAGAAATATGGGTGGTCCATGGCCTCTCTCGCTGTCAGTCGCGTCTGGTGGTCATATCTAAGCAGTTTGTCCAAAAAATCTAGGGCTTCAGTGCTCACAAGGTGTTGGTTTTCACTATGAACAAAACGCTCCCATCGCTTCCGAGAGTGTCTGAAAAAAATAACACAGTCACCCAGCTCTCGATAGCAGTGCTCTCACTGTTCAAGGGGGTCAGTTCAACAAACAGGAACTGAAGCTCAGACAAGAACTTATTTTCCCCAAAACACTCACTGCCGATGTTGGGGATGAGTGACAAGGAGGGAGAATCACTCCCTAGCATGATCAGCAGCCCCAAGCAATACAAGTGACAAGCTTACCCCTGTGCCGTTTGGCAACATTTGAAACTGGAAATTAAACTAGTTTCTCACAGTCAAAAGCTGTTTACCCCACAAAGCTGTCCAGCAACACCCCCTTTCCTACCCACATTTCCCTCACCACCAAACCATGCTAAGATAAAAATGTCCATTTAGATACAAAAGCTATAATATCCAAACAAATAAAATGCCATATAAACCCAGAGGCAACTCTACTGAATACCTGAAAACTTGCAAACACTGATTGAGTTTTTGAAAATCTAATTCAGTTTATGATCATATATTTAGGGAAAAGTAAAAAGCAAGGAGCTCAAGTTCACAAAAATGACCTGAATGGGGGAGGAAGGGAGAAGGATCACTTACCTTCCAAGGATATCGTTGAAACGTGGGTCCAGTTCTATGTTGTATTTGTCAATGTAGTCATAGAGATCCTCTGTGCCCAATACCTTGGCTATTCTCACCAACTAGGACAAAAAGTTAAAGTCACTTGTAGTACACAGACAGGATGTGTCCCTGACTGAGGAAAAGTGTTGCACTCATAGCTTTCTGTAGACTTAGAGCCAAAACAAATTTTATAAACTACTAACCAACAAAGGTCTCCTTTTAATCCTACACCCACAGCCTAAAAATTAAACAACAATTTCAATGCACATAAGCAATGAATGCCAAGCTCAAAATAACATCCCCATATTTACATAAGAAACAGAGTAGTACTGTCATTATGCAAGTAAAAAGTACAAGACCATTAAGGTGGCATGCTACTAAGTCATTAGTCACCAATACTCCACAGCATCTTAAACTAGAAGGATAGTTCAATAACAAGCTATTTAAAATGCAAGGTGGAGAGGGTCCTTAGAATAGTGCTAACACATGAATGAATTCAATTGCTAGGAAAGATGTGACTGTTCTGTTATGAATAGCCCTCTGCCTTTTGAGTGTTAACTAGTCACACAGACTATCGGTAATTCAGCTTGTAAGGGGTGTGAAAAACAAATGTATTCAGGTAAACCTTAAAGGACTCGTGGAAAAAGAACAGTAATCTGAATATAAAAGGAAATATAAAAATACTTTTAAGTACATGTAGCAGATCAGCCATACAAACAGAAGTCATAATGTCCCTGTGGACTCTGGCTTTATCAAAGTAGTCCTTTGCCAAACAGTCTCTACTATTGATGCGCACCTCTAGGATAAACTATTTGCTAATAAAGGCAGGATACAGTTGAATTAAGAGACAGCCTTAAGCTGCAAGAGTCAAGGTAGAGAGGTGGCAGGTCATACCACTGCCTGCACTTGGGCAGTTTATCAGAGTGTGCACTGGAGGAATGGCATGCATGGATGTGTGCTTTGATATAGTGTGGCATATATAGGTTTGTCATTTGAGGATGGCTGTGTACCATTAGAGCAGGCACATAGCCAGAACTACATCTTAAAAGGGGTGGAGGGTTCCAATATTACACAGCCCCTTTAGAAACAATATAAAGGGATGGAAGTTTGTTTTTCACTGTGCCAATTTCCCCCCGACCATCTCCCTTTAAAGACCTCCACATTTCCTTATCTCTTTCCTTTTTAGTCCCATTCATCTGGGCACTTCTTGCCCAGATGCATGGCATTCTTTTTTGTCTCATACCTGACACCACTTACTCTCATCTCACTAGTCAATCAGATTCAAACAGGTTGTTAACCTACTAAAACGACATGCCGCAACCACTCATATGCAACAGTTTCAGCCCAGGGCCAGACTGGCTTTAGCCGGCATCGGGCGTTTCCCGGTAGGCTGGAAGGATGGGGGCTAGTTTTGCAGCAGTGGGGGGGCAGTTTTGTTACTGGGGACCTATTTTGCAGAGGTGCTGCAATATAGGCCTCCAGTAACAAAAGCAGCAGTGCTTCACACTTGCACCCCCATCCCCCGTTCCTTCCCTGGGGGCTGGTCTGACAAAATTGCCAGGGATGCTTTGGGTTCCCTGTGTTAGCCTCTTGCAGAGGCACTGCAATTTAAAGGTTATGACAGCGAGTGTATACTGCACAGAGTTCTAGTCTTCAGTGCATCACCTCTTGCTC
Source organism: Calotriton arnoldi (assembly GCA_963921515.1). Taxonomy (NCBI): domain Eukaryota; kingdom Metazoa; phylum Chordata; class Amphibia; order Caudata; family Salamandridae; genus Calotriton; species Calotriton arnoldi. The sequence continues at coordinate 6,987,065 of CAWUFW010000003.1, forward strand.
TGGTATATATCGACTCTGCTGCAGCTAAGAACTTTCAATCCAATTTGCCAACTCAGATTTTTCTTACTCACGCTCCTCGAGCTTTCACAGTTACTGAACTGCCACTCTCACTCAAAAGTTTAGAGAGGATCTCAGACTCAAACGTTAAGTGTTTTGACCTCTGTGCTAGAACTTCTAGTCTTCTTGCACTAGAGGAGTTTGAGGTCTCCAGCTACAGCAAATTCCTCCACTGTTGATCATGAGAAGTACATGAAAGATGGAGCAGTGGCAGAGAACGACAGCTGGAAGCCACACCTAATTACAGTGTACCCCGACTGTGGTACATGGGGCTCGAAGTCTACCCGTCAGTGGCTTCAAATGAGCAGGATACAGTAGTGTCTATGTGGAAATGAAATGGAACGCAGAAGGACTGTGCCCAGCGTTAGCATATTGGCTCTATAAAACTGGGCATTAACACTACAGACGCAAATAAGATGTTTGTAGCCAAACTTGGTTTTCTAAGTGATGGAGGCAGTTTGGAAAAAGGGGTGAGAAAATGCTAATGACTAGCCCACGGAATGGCCTACCAATTACGGTACCACTTCATTGCAAAGAAACACCCCTTTTACAGACCAGTGATGGGAGGATTGAGACAAAGTTAATGAAAGTGAGTGTGTCAAAGACAAAGGAAGAAAATAAGAGATGGAAAGACTTATGTGGCACACAGATTACACACAAAGCCATAGCAGTAATCCAGGACATTGGCCCAAACCTTTTCTGCATAAACGTCAATTTACTGCATCTACCACAATCCACCAGCTAGATAATTTACAAATTAACAAAAAATGGGTTTCTAGCTCAAACAAATTATGTTACTGAGATTGTTCAACGCTTCAAAAAATACTTTTTGAAAGTTAAATGGTCACACTCCAGCAAGCTTGGTTATTCTGACATTTAAAGACGTGACAATTTTGCAGAAAGCACAATTATTTCCAATCGTTACTGTGGAGTCTTCAACTGCAGCAGTACACAAAGCAGAAAGGTGCCATCCAGTGTAGAGGAAAAGACGTTCTAACCCAGTCCTGCATCGCTAATTATAACCAATAACAGGAGCTCAAGCATGTTTCTTTGTGTGATGGCAGATGGGGTTTTGAATTGTACTGCGGCATCGCTCACCAAATGGCCTCAAATAGTTTTATGTAATTTAAAGTGGGAAGAATAAATCATTTGTTGCCATGAATGCTTAGAATTTAAGAGTCCTAAACAAAATGTCCCTCTTCAAAGTTCAATATATTGACTCAGAGGGCTTCCTAGTAGGACACAATTTACAAATAAGGAAATGTACAATACTGGTCTGTGCAGCGGTGTCATGAAGATTAAAGGTGCTTCCAGAGGCCCATAGTGTGAATACAATATTTTCACGCAGCCATCAAAGAATGGGCGATGGAGGTAATAGGACACAAAAAACAGGCAGAGTCCAAACTCCTTACACACTCTCAAAGCATTCCTGGATCACTTGGTGATCTAGGTTATGTTTGACTAACCATGCATTATAAGCAGTGTAATTAGAAAGATATTGCTACTGTCATCTGATGGATGACTATGCTCTGGGGCTGCCAAAAATAGGTCTATCTTCAGTTAAAACCTTTACATTCTGTATATTTTCAGGGAAAACTTTGCTGTGCAAGATCAGACCCTATGTGGTTTGTGAACCTTGATATAGCACTTCTATTTACAAAAAGCTAATGTGTTAAAGGTCCTTTTTGCCTGAAGAATAGGTCTGATGTCTGAAGCCAGAGTCAATAAGTTCAAGGACCCCTGCACGTTTGCTCCAGTGTGTGATGTCCAGCTTTAAAAGGTCTGTCGCCCAAGTGATAGCCTCGCTGTTTAACATCACATCCTGGGGGTTTGTGTAGCCTGTAGAATAGCTCTGAGCTGTCTGAGGTATAAGTCTGATAGTTCAGTGCTGTCCTATTCAATCAAATTCAAACCCCTATGAGGGGACAGAGCCAAGCTCCTCCAAGTTTGCAATCAACTACACCATACCTTTAATATTAGAACCTCACCCACTGAAAGTCATGGATTGGCACCTGAATTGCAAAAGCAGCCCTCATTACTAGAAGCAGCACTTTAATATGGCTGAGCTCTCAGGTTTACAGATTCCATGCATGAGTATTTCCTCAAGGCCAGCTTATTCGTTGCATTATGGTACTTGAAGTCCTAAATTTATTATAGGCTAAAAAGGACTACAACTACCTGAAGACCAAATAATGAGTAGATAAGCTGCCAATTCATTGCTGTGATACTGTGGGGGCAATTCCGAAAAGCTTATAGCAGTACAGGAAGAAGTAGTACAGCACTCTTTTGCCTACTCTTAGACACCTTGGTGAATCTGCCCTGACATGTTCAAATCCCTCTTAGAAAAAGCAAAGTCATTTTATCTGGACTAGTTCTATATTTAAATATTCCCATTGTAACATGTTTTGGGGCTCAATTACAAAGGCAGGTAAGAGTAAGTAAGAGTTCTCTAGTAGTGCTACTTCCCACAATTACAAATGCTTTTGTGAATCAGCCCCAGTGAGAATATGCTCTGCACTCTTTCGGCTGAAGCACCTATCTACTTCAGTAGCATCTAATGCTCTAGTGCTTCAGTCTAGCTACATGACGTGGCACTGGAAGGGCAAGTCCCACCCTCACTTGAAGCTGCAGCTTCTCTAGGCTGCATTGTCACAACTATGTGAGGGGAGGACAAGAGCCTACAACTCCGAAGCACTCACACCTTCAGTCCATCATGCACCGCCACAAAGTGCACTACACTGCATTCCCTATATTCACTCCAAACCTCACTAGAGCCTCTGGGCTTGCCATTTCACGACTGGGTTAGAGGCAATTTTTATTGACACTACCTTAGCATGCTGAGAAAAAGAAAGGATTCTTTAATATACTGTTCTTATACAAGCTAAAAGCCTGCACGCCTTCATCTTTACCTAAAAATATTGTTTTTCCTTAATTTATTGAAGGCGTCCCCATTCCTTCTAACCACTACAGCCTCCAACATAGAATTTTCTTACAAAATTCACTTGTCTCTGGCCTCAATCTACAGCCTTGTTTATTCTTTCTTTTCTTGGCAGTGCAGCAGATGTTGATGGGGCTGCTTTAAGTCTTTGGAATTTATAAGACTGCCTGGGACGGGGGTGAGGTTTTCAGATATAAATATAGCCTAGCCTGTCGTGCTGTATAAGAAAATTGATTCCAGGTGCACAATCAAAATAATTGTTCGAAAAAAGCAAAATATATCTGTGCAGGAGGTGTCTTATTAGTATTGTAGCGATAAAAGAAAAAACACCCTTACCGTTGAAAGATATTGCCGATGCCCAAAAAATACTCTAAAGAACCCTAATGCGAAGATTGGATTGTAGATTCATAAACCACTAAATATCCCTGACAAGGCATTGAAATGTTTTGTGGGTAGCTAGATTACTACTCCATGGTGGGGCCAATTTTTAGTTTGTAGTATTAGTTGAAAGTGTTGCAGCAAGTTGTATATTTTGCAACATTGTTAGATTTAGTATACCAATTAGTTACATTCAATTTCTCTAGAGAAAAGTTACTTATTAATTAATGAAGCAGATGCTTATTTATCAATTTGCGCTCCTAATAGTGTCGCTGACTAAAGGACATATGGGTGCATTATTCTATTTTCTGGTTGTTCTGATACACTGTTATTGTACGGCAGTGGTGTTTAGAGAATAGTTATACTTAATTTGGGTCATGCAGGGTTCGTCACAGAGTCTAAAGGGAAGAGCTCTGGCGCATTTAGTTTGAACAGTCAAATAACATAGGACGGAAGGACACAAGGACTGACGGAATCAGTTGCTGGGGTTCGAAGTCAGTTATACACGTCATGCACTTGGAGATGGCTCACATGCTGTATCATGCAAAAGAGTGCAAGTCCAAGACAACGTTTTTATAGATTTTTGTAATTGTTATTGGAGAGTTGCATCCATCAGATTATGCAAGTTGTCGTAATTTCATTGCTGCGTTTCTGGACTCCACAGATGTGCACGATAAGCTGGTTGAAGGCAGAGTTCATCCAGTCATACAGATTCCCTGTTATCTGGTCGGTCTGTTTTTTTGTAAGGTTGGATCCAAAAGTCCTCCATATGGTTTTTCGTCCCATTGTCTTATGTTGCCACTTGAGAAGGGAGCTTAAAGGTTTTTTCTGAAAATTATGGTTCTTCGAGTTGAGGAAATTGTCGTTGCATGGGACTGGAGAGGTTTCTGTAATGTTCACTAGATCTGGATTAGAGAAGACAGAGCACATTGGAAGTCCAGCTGGGAGATGTATGTGGCGAGATCGGGGACAGTTAGCCAAATGTGATTAGGTTGTGCCATTTTGTTTGTCAAACCAAATGTTTTGGAAAAAGATGTGCGCAAGTTGGGCTATTTGATGTGAAATGTGAGATATTGCATCTAGAAAGATCTGTGAACGCTCCGATTTCTGGAGGACTGTAAAGCAATAGAACTGTGCATGAACAGAGTATGGCTGGATCTTGTCAGTGGGGATTCATAATCCCGATATACTTTTCTTCCATTTTGGCAATGGCTCTACATTAAGCATTGTATCCTAGTGGAATTGCCTAGTGGAATAATGGATCTATGGCTTCCGTTATGAAGAAAACAAAGGTATTTTTGGCCAGATAGTAGGCCATAGAATTATTCTGTTTTTGGATACTGGATATGGCATTGATCAGCAAGACATGAGCAGGGAAGAGAGGTTTTGTTAAGAGTAAGTTTTAACTTTCTGAGTTTGGTGAAGAAGGATCCTCAGTTTGAAGGGGAGCTATGCTGTCCTTGTCCAGTTCAAAGAGACTTTGCAGTGATTTAGTAAGGTTTCTCTGGGTGAGGGAGTGTGTGTGGATTCTTAGCCAGAGGAACTAAGGGCAGTGGCAGCAAAGGAATGGATGAGGATGTGTGAAAATGTATTTGCATTTGGTAAGCACATTATCGAATGTATATGCTAATCTATGATAAACTGTGAATTGATTGCTCAATTCGATGGATGTAGTGTTTTCATATATTCTTGCCTCACTTACCCCTCCTCCCCCCTTTTGTTGAGCTAGTGTGGCAAGACTGGTGAAATTGTGGTGATAAATGTAGATTTGCATTTTAACAAATATTTACTTATTCATAAAAATGTTGACTAATTTACGTTTTAGGAAATATGCCCTTTCTGCAGGGTCAACCCTGAATTTTTTGCTGGACCCTATATTTCTGCTCGCCGTAAAACTCTGTGTACTTTACCCACGATAATCTGTGATAAATTGCCGGTGTTCCCCTTTCAACATTGTCAAATTGGCATACTCTCCATGGTGGGATCTGGACAATTTCTGGGCAGAGCACCTACCTTGACGAAGGTTTGACTACAGGGGGTCTCTCCCATTTACTCGCCAGTTTTAGCATGATTCTGATGAAACTCGATCATCAAGTGTGAGTTACTTAGGGGGTCCATCCCTTTGGAAATGACAGATTCCAGGGATACCTAATCCAGGTACAAAGGGAAAAACGCTTTTGGGATCGGAAAGATCCTGAGGAATGCCGTTGTGACCCAACACTGTGGGCATTTCAAACACGGCAGAAACATGTCGACACTTTGCCAGTAAGGAGGGGTGACGGAACTCTTAATCCTTTCCTATCACCATCCTTCATGTTTTTTACACCAAGCCGGTGGGTCCAGGAATAAATTGTTGAGCAGAGACACCACAGACCTAGTTTTAACCTTCACTGCACTTTTCTTTCGGTGATCCCAACATATAATTGTATATATAATTTCTTTCATGTTTGTATTGTCTTCCCCTCTCTTTGCTCCACCCCAGGCGTTGGTCTGCGCGGGTGTGTTTTGAAGCAAGCCCAATGATGAAGCATGTCACAATTATGTGAGTGAGGGCAGTATTTTTTCACTGAGCACGTGCCACCTTTGGATTATTATTCGCTACTCCTCCGTGTGTGTTACAAATTGGCATACGCCTGATTGACATTTTAAACTTGCATGCAAGTCTCTAGTATACAGTACAAACGGTACACAGGATATTTAAGTTGTGCCACCCACTGCAGTTGCAGTGCAAACATGACTCCAGGCCTACTATTTGAAGCCTTGATATTGCTGTTTTAAACTGTAAATTTGACATGTCAAAATAACCCCTGTTGAAAGGGCAAAATCTTCATTTTAAATATGTATAGGTCATGACCATTTAGGCCTTATTACCCATAAGGCAGGGTGCATGGAATTTTAAAGTAGGAATTTAATATCAAACAAGTCCTTACAGAGAAAAAGCTACAAAATCTATTTTCACTGTAGCAAGACTGGCTGTTTCACAGGAAAACACTGGGTTACATTATTACATTTACTAATGCTAATTTTGGCCAGGAAATAGCTAGAAAAATACTTAAATTATTTTTTAATAGTTATTAAAAACCCAATTCAATGGTGAAGTGGAATGTTTGATACATTTTAAGGAATAGGTACTTTGAGACAGTTACCTTTTTTCCTACCTAAAGTTTTTGGGTGTCCATTTGCATTCCTACTTCTGCCAGACAGTAATTATATTTTGCATAAGTGTGAATGGGTGTGAAATGCCTCCCAAGAGCAAATAGGCTGGCCTGAATTGGCAGAGATGACCCCTGTGAACCTGACATAATATGCAGTATAGTGCTGTGAGCATTCTTTTTGGCATTAAAATGACTAAACCTGCTTGATAGTTCTTCTGAGGTTTTACATAGAACACTCCGGAGGCACATCAAGGGGTGAGAAAAGGATGCGAAAACAATTCTTGCATATCCACTGCCTGGTTGCTAGAAACCCCTGCTTTCTTCTACCAGACAAATGTCTCTGGGTTTATTAGTAGTACAGTGACTGCCCCAAACTGTATTTTAATGTTAGATATGGGAGGACACTAGGAATCCTATAGTACACTCTCCACATGCCTCCTTAGCCGAAGACTTCAGCCATCCTGAAAACGCCCAAAGTGGGTAGGGTTGCTACAGGAACTTATCAGATTGGTTACAGCAAGCCCAGGAGTCAGTCCCACCCAGTTGCTCGTGCCAGGCATAAATGTGGTACTTCCAAGCAACCACTTCAGAACACTCTTGGTCAGAAGGAAGATCAGAAGGGGACTGCACCTGCTTTCTGTGACTGGGAAGAGCCCTGAAAGGACTGGACCAGCATTTTCTAGTACCAGGAGAAAGAAGTGGACCTCTATGGTTTTAAGGCTGACCTCCGGTTAAAGCTACAAGAGGCCTTTGCCTGCAACTACTCAGCTGACCAACAGCAACTGGACCCTGTTTGGCATGTTCCCGACACCCGGTTAGCGCCTATATGCCCCCCCCCCTCCCCTTAAGGTACTGGGGGATTTGAAAGAGTACACCTCTGGTGGATACCCATGCTCCATCACAGTCAGCGTCAAATTGCACCCATGTCCCCGGCGACCAATGACTCATGTAGTACTTTGTGCTTCCTGACGCCATTCCTACATAAAACTTTAAACATTCATATCTCCTGATCCCTTGATTGGATTTTTGTCATTTTGTTTATTCAATTTTTCTAATACGGCTGGGAATTTTTATTGTTTTGCATTTCAACTTTATTAATGTTTTGGTACTGCATAATAATTTAGATATTGCTTTAAGTTAAGCCTGTCTGCTGTGTGCCACACCTACAAGGGCATGGTGCTCAGGTTAATTTAGTGAATTTGAGGGTTCTCCCCGACATGGGTTGTGATTATTCCTTGAGGTGGGTAGTCACCCACCTTAAAAAAAGAATCCAATTTCCTACAGTGTTTGAGGTTGCTGTTAAAGTACTGATTTTGGAACTAAAACATGGAAGCTACCCGCTTAAAGGTCTGTGATAAATCCTCAATCACATCAGGCAGTGGGACTTTCTTGGAGGACAGCCTATCGTGGTTCCACAGAAATAGCCTCATTCTTGCAACAATTTCAGCACAGTACGCTACCAGTGCCACCTTTAAGAGGTTCATCAGGAGCCAATAAACGACAGACAAGAATAGTTGTTCGATGGAGGGCCATAAGACCCGAACCAACACGGTGACCACACCAAAGGTACCATCCACTACACAGCATACAAAATGGTTAGGCAAAATCCATTCCAATCCTTCATCCCAATAGCTTCCCAGTGATAACCCATGCTCTCGAAACATCACCTAGACAAACTGGGGTCTGGGTATCCAAAACTACTAAGTGTGAAGAACATCCAATAAAAATAAAAAAAAACTACTGCAGTCTGAAAGCCACAACGCCAAGAGGCCAAGTAAATATTAAATATTGTGCAATAAATATATCTGGTAAAATAAAATATTCCTAGCTGGGTTTAACTTTGGCTGAATGCAGATGTTAAGATAGTTCCCGATTACAAAGTGTTTTGGTGGTGGTAGAATTATCTGGAAGCACATGCGCTCCAACTAGGAACCAAAGGAGCAGAGTTCTGGTTGGATGTGGTTACTTGGGAACTAATCTAGTTGCCAGGGTTTTTCCAGTCTGCATCATTTGTATCATGGATCAGCCTTGCAGGGAGGCCGGCCTGGAGAGTATTCCAATGGCCAAGCAGTGACTAACAGTTCTTACAGAGTAATAGTAATACCTAATGACAGTGGAGAGAGAAAGCGTGTTTGGCAAAGTGAAACTTTGGTCAAAGGTGTAGAGACAGACTTCATGGTATACATTACAGAAGATGAACTACAATACCTGGTTTAAGGCTTACCCTTAAAGACTACTCTAGCACACTAAACTGCTGAATGCACTGTAGGTGCTCCAGTTCTTACTGGATGTGTCAAGGCAGAGTTACGGCTCTGCTGAAAGCAGCTGCAACTGAGGGCCCACCACCACCCATAGTGAAGCCATTTGTACAGGTGACATGGTGGTAGTAGCACCTGGTTAGAGCTATGGGACAGGGCTTATTACCTGGTGGGAGAGTAGCCTAATGGCCTTCCATCGTAGAACTTCTAGTGTTTAAGGAAATGAGAATTATATTACAGAATGCCTGATTGCAAAGCCGATCTCTACTTGGTCCAACAGTAAAGAGTGTTTCAATCGATTCCTCACCTGATCATAGTTGTCGTGCCCGTGGAAAAATGGCTCCTTCCGAAAGATCATGCTGGCCAGCATACAACCCAAGCTCCACATATCCAGACTGTAATCATACATCTAAAACACAGTAAGACCGTCAGCACTGAAACATGTTGACCGAACACCACAAAGCCCTGCCCTAACTCATTTAGACCCACAATCTACAGTGTGAAGGACCACGAACTAGAACAAGAGTATACATACACACATATATACATATATATATATATATATATATATATATATATATATATATATATATATATAGACAAATTTTCGCACAAACATACACAACAGTTTTCCCCATAGGAATGATGTAGGAAAATCCCAACTCCAAATATACCAGTCAGCAAGTATAAACCAAACCCTGCTTCGTGTTCTATTTCATCAGTAAGTGCATTCTGAAGGTTTCATGGCTCATTTCCAGATCATAAAAAAAAAAAAAAAAATGTTGCTCTCAATGATCAAATCTACATAAATCACTGGCAAGCCCCATGAAGGCCCAAGTACAACACCTCTAGCACTCTTACAAGCAGAAAGTAAGCCAAGAGTGCTACTTCCATCCATAAACTAGCATCAGTCCCCAAAGTTAGACAGACTTATCTGTATCTGAATGATCTACAAGCTAAGTAAATGTTCAGGCAACCACTGCAGCTCCGTCTCACCTGATAGTCTACAAGAAGTTCGGGTCCTTTGAAGTACCGGGATGCCACACGGACATTATATTCTTGGCCAGGATGGTAAAACTCTGCTAATCCCCAGTCTATTAGCCTAAGCTGAAAGAGAAGAGAAAAGAGGTAAAAGCTAGTCCTGAAGACAGCCAGATGCTTAGTTTTACTGGAAATGTATTCCAATGTAAGACAGAAGAACTCCTATCATAAACACAATGAAAAAAATAGTATTTACCTGTGAAAATCTTTCGCGTGGATACTATGAATTTTCAAGCGAGAAAAGGCATACATTGTCAAGTTGCCCTCAGTACTATAAATAACTGTAGACTACGGACATCACTCGAGTTGGCTATTATCAAGGTCATATGATGTTGTAAGAGCTAAACAAGACTCAGACTGCACAATTTTATTTTCCTTCTGGAACAGGAAATGTACTCTGAAGATTGGCAGCTGCAAGCATAACATGGTCACAGACCTATTAGAACTATTGTTACATGCTTCTTCAGCATGAGATTGCCTACAGAGTCCCATACTTACAACAGAGTACCCAAGATTAATCTTTTCATGGAACATAGAGGAAGGCTTGGACTGCACAGCTTTCAGTCATCAACTTAACCCATGAGAGCACTTACCCTGGAGAAATATTCAAACCATATTGCTTAACGAAAAGTGGGGGGGGGGGAAGGGATGGCACCGCGGTGTCAACAAATTTGCATTTGGTTTACTGGATAGGGATTTTTAAGGGTGTTCTTATTGCAGTCTTACTTGTTGAATTAGCCTCAGGAGGACATCACAGGGAGTAAAAGGACTTTGATGAAATAATGTTAATACATTAACCTCTGCTGTGAGCAAAATTTCCTTCTTGGTCTCCTGGTGCGCACTCACATCACAACCCCACTGCTGACTTAAAGCAAGGGACTGTACAACAGACTCCAAGCACAACAAGATGTGAATATACAATATGTTTCTTAGTAAACCCAACTTCCACATAGGTTAAAAGGTATTTGCAACTTGTAATTCTCACACTATGAATAGAACTACCTTGGGTTTTCAATAATCCCAAACAGCTGCTCAGGATAATATACTAGAGTGCGCATTCCATTAAATTGGACTGTCACTCAAAGAGACATCTTGAAGATGCTCAAAAGAGACATTAGACCTCATTTTGCAGTCAAACAGGTCTTGTGGTCCAGTGGATTAACACTCACATCAGGAACCTGTTGGAACCCATGGACAGGTTCAAATGCCAGTGGGCCCACATAGCCTTTCAGTCTTCAAAAAAATATATACTACTACAGAGTTAAGTAACATTCATCCATTATCTGGCAACAGCATTAGGACGCTCCCACCCCTCCATGGGGTTGAGATGTGTGCTCAACAAATAAATCTGTTTCCTTATAGCTTAAGGGTGGTACTAGTCTGGGTTAGTAAATTTGAGAGAAATGAAGCTTCAGACATTAACAACATGCAGTTTATATATCAAAATAAAGGGGAGGGAGAGGATATACTGGGCTCGTCCTCCAAAACTGTATCAAAATACCATAACAGTAACCCAGCAGTATTATGGACCCCTGCCTCTGCCAATGCACCAGCAACCACCTGAGTACTGGGGACCACCACAGGGCCATTATCAGAATTACACACAACCAGTACAGGCCTTTTATTAGGACAGAGCCAGGGACGCCAAAAGGGCAGAATGAAGAAGGGAACCCAAGTCCAATGGGCACCCACACCAGAACAGGCAAGAATGACCACCAGGAGCATGAGCAGATATTTTAACAACCAGGTAGGACCGAGCCACCGAATAGCCTATTGGTAAACCTATCACCCAAAGTTCTCTCAGCCCCACAGATGGGGGTACTAGAAAACGGTCTAGCGTTTGTCCCAACAGCAAGTTTGGATAATTTCAAACTCAGCTGTGAAGTGAATGAATTCATTAGGAAAATAAAACTGGAAGCTTTTTGAAGGAAAACCACAGCGAGATGAACAAACAGGAGGCACAGGTTTAAGAGTAAAATCCTCTTTTACACCACCGACCTCTACTATACCAATAGAGATCCTTCCCGAAATCTTTCAGGACCACTTTCTCAAACGGGACATTGACCCAAGAACTATACGAGTCTTTCACAACACCGCGAGAGAGGAACAGACAGCAATACAAGAGAATAGTTATAAAGCCAGCCGACAAAGGAGGAACAGTCATCCAATCATTGAAGCCTACAGAAAGGAATGTGTAAGACTGTTGGGAGACAGAAGGAACTATACACCATTGACCAACGACCCTACAGAGTTTCTCAGAATCCGGATCACGAGTATGATTGAACAGGCTATGGCACATGACTGGATCACAAGGAAGGAAGGAGAGAGAGAATGCCTTAATAATAAAAATCCAATAACCCCTTATTTCTACAATATCCCAAAAATCCACAAAACACTGGATAACCCACCCGGGCGACCAATGTCAGGGACAGGATCAATCCTGGAACCACTTTCAAGATTTGCAAATGCCTTCCTGAAACCTATTGTCCAAAAGACTGATACATACCTGAAGGACATGAAGGCAGTACTTAACCTCTTAAAAGATGCACAGTAGAACCGGACACACACGTCCTTATGGGTTTAGATATTGAAAGCCTGTACACAAGCCTACCACACGGAGAAACCCTCAACATAATCTAAGAAGTCCTCTTCAAAGAAGAATGGATTTTCCAGACACCTAGGAATGTGGTGATGGATTGTTGTAAGTGAGCTCTCACCCAGAAGTTCCTCAAATTTGAACACACTTTATTTACAACGTCACAGGACTAGTATGGGAAGCACCTTCACCCCAAGTGTAGCTGGTCTCTATGTACATCACCTGGAAAAGCACAGAATACTGGGACCTCTCAACCCCTTTTTGAAACACATAAAAATGTGGAAGAGATACACTGACGACGTATTGGTGATTTGGGAGGGAAACGAAATTACAGCAACAAACTTTTTGAGCTGGCTGAATATACAAAATGAGTGCCTGAAATTAACCTATACTATGAACAGAAAGAAACTGGTGTTCCTGGATCTGAACATAGTAGCGGACAATGGTACTTTGACACTACTACCCACGAGAAGCCAACAGCAAAGAACTGCCTACTATACAACAGCTTTCCCCCTAGGCAAAATTTACCTTTCTGACAGTTCCTGAGAATAAGGAGGAACTGCTCTGAGCTAGGGGACTACAAAATACAAGCCGACCGGCTCACCCGTAAGTTGGAGGCCAGAAAACACTAAAAAAATGGTGGCTCGGGCCAAAAAGAGGGCACAGAATAACAGGGAAGCCCTTTTAGAACCCCAGGTACAGAAAAAAAAGGAAGAGAGACCAATATTCATTACCACCTGCAGTATAGCGTCCAATCTAGTGACCAAAATCATCAACAAACACTGGCGGATTTTGAATAGTGGTTCTCTCTCAATACCACGCCCAATGTTTTCCCACAAGGGGGGGAAAAGTCTAAAAGATATGCTGGTCCACACATGCCCTCGTGACAACCAAAAGACCTCAGCTGGGTTACAAGGTACTTTAACTTTAGCACCAGTTATGAGCTACTACCCATGCGGGAACTGCAGTTTTGGCCACCTGACCAAACCAACGAAAACGGTGGTCTTTAACAACGAAATGAGTGGGCAACTGAGGAATTTTACGAACTGCAACACACAAAGAGTAGTGTACCTGATATTGTGTCCCTGTAATTTACACTACATAGGGATGACAACAAGAAGGATTAAAACAAGGATCTGCTAACATCGCAGCATCTTGAGATGCGACCGCGCCACCACAAGAATGTCAACACATTATATAGAGAAGAGACATACAGCCCATGATTATCAATGGGTCATTCTTGAACACATTAATGAAACAGAGAACCCTGAATCAAGATTGTTTGAAAGGGAACAGCGCGGGGTCTTTAGACTTAAAACTCATTTGGAGGGTTTTTAAAATGACAACATCCCCTGGAACCAATTCATTAGGTAAGATCATCACTTCCTAGAGGCAATACACTGGACGAACCCTGACGCCCCATGTTGGTACGAAAATGCATCTATGAACCAAGAAATAGACAACTCATGAAACAATATAACACCATCTGGGGGCCAATACAACTGACCCATAAATAAAAAATTTATTTTTGTGTGACCACGATTGGATGGGCAAATTTTGAACCACAGAACCTACATTTGCTCTGTTGTACCAAATGCTCCATTCATATCCAATCAGTTGTTTTTCCACAAAGAAAATACATCAACAGATATGTGGATTAGTAGTTTCTTTTACATCCCCAATGATAACGCCTGAGGATTCAATAAAGTGTTTTTAATTTTTTTAAAAACACTAATGTAACAGAGAGGTTGTTCCATTTTAGTCTGCCATCTTTGTTTGGAATAACGTGGTCTACTCGTCTAGTGAGTGCGAGGATGCTACGCAGGTTTTTTTCAAAAGTTGGGATGACAAGTTGTGCCCGGTCACTGTGGGTTTCTTAAAATTACGTCTCTCTTCACTTTTAGGTGCCAATTACGCCGAAAATGAAAAGATTGAACACACAGAAACATACATACAGCTTCGATGCTGTAAACTAACCCTCCATTTGTTTTTTCACAGAAACAAAAGACAACGTCCGCCAGTTAGGTGGTACAAGTATATACACCTTTCAGTTGGGAGACACCCATCGCAACGAAGTGAATACTTCGCGAGGAAATTGCAACGCAAACACAACATCGCATTAACTTTTACACCGTAAAGCACTGCAACGCTTAAACGTTTACACCGTAAGGCATAACGTGAGCCAGCAAAACGCAACTTTACGATGTAAACGTTACTGCGATGGCAACTTTAAGATGTAAACGTTACTGCGATGTTCGGTAAATACTCTGCATTTCTAAATAATTTAGCAGCGCTCTTTACAGCTAACAAAAAATAAAATAATGTCAGTGTCAGATTGTGTCACCAATGGGCGCACAAAAGTGACGGCAACAGACATGTAATGTGAATTAGCGATGTTTGGCATAAGGGAAATTCACACAAAAGTGACGGCTATGTAATGCTATGAAAGCGTGGGTGGATGCATGAGGGGTGGATGAAACGGTGGATGGATGCATGATGGGTGGATGGATGGGTGGAAGGGTGTGTGGATGAATGATGGATGAATGATGGGTGGATGAATGAAAGTGTGGGTGGATGAATGATGGATGAATGGTGGATGGATGAAAGGGTGTGTGGATAAAGGGTGTGTGGATGAATGATGGGTGGATGTAGCAGCGCTCTTTACAGTTAACAAAAAATAAAATAAATGACCGTGTCAGATTGTGTCACCAATGGGCGCACAAAAGTGACGGCAACAGACATGTTATGTGAATTAGCGATGTTTGGCATAACGGAAATTCACACAAAAGTGACGGCTATGTAATGCTATGAAAGCGTGGGTGGATGCATGAGGGGTGGATGGATGAATGAAAGCGTGGGTGGATGCATGAGGGGTGGATGGATGAATGAAAGCGTGGGTGGATGAATGATGGATGGATGAAACGGTGGATGGATGCATGAGGGGTGGATGGATGTGTGGAAGGGTGTGTGGATGAATGGATGAATGATGGATGGATGAATGAAAGCGTGGGTGGATGAATGGTGGGTGGATGGATGAAAGGGTGGGTGGATGAATGGTGGGTGGATGGATGAAAGGGTGGATGGATGATGGTTAACAAACACACTTATTAATAATTGTTGCATGTGCGTCTTCCCAGGAAATGCAAGTGCAATGTTTGGATTATTTGAAATTTCCATTTTACCATGGGATGTTGCGAACTTGGCCCTAAATCCTTTGATCATGTTTTCTATAGCTCATTTAAGCTGTAAAATTAATTAAAGAGAAAACGAAACGGCCTCCTTTTCACAAAGAGGTATGTATTTTACTATCAAACTAAACATATGCAAAGAATTTGCATAATGCTTAAACTATTTTTAAAATATTTGGCAGGGATGGGATCCGAACCCATGCCTCCAGAGAAACTGGAGCCTAAAGCCAGCGCCTTAGCCCGCTCGGCCACGTTACCTCCTTGTTAACAAAGTACTGTTATGTAAGAGAAATCTTTAATCTGTGTGGCAGCCACACTATCAAATATTCCATGCTGTGCCAATCGAAAAACTAAGGCTGTAGCTGCGATTTCTACACTGTTCCATTCATAAATTCGGCGCCCCATAGCCCATCCCGGAGGAAGAGGTTTCTCATTCCACATAGGGGAGTACGGTTCATGTTTTCTTTGCTGCTTGCAAGACTGTGATAGACCTCATCCCCAAGAATGCGAGCACACCTGACTGTAGAGCTCTGCAAGTTTTGCTTAACACCGTCACAGGACATGACATGAAACTGAATGTGCAATAAATTATTGAAAAAACATTAACTATGCTTGAGGTGATATTGATGCAGCATTCTCTTTTGAATTTAAACGTATACACTAAAGCAATCTATGCCATGCTCAAGCACATAAAAAGAGGTCAAACCCATTCTATAGGTATTGGGAAGCTTTGAATGACATGTCTTCTGATTCAACACTGTGTGTGGGTTCATTGACAAGGGAATAGGAAGCTGACGTCAGACCCAGTGATATCTAATGACAGCCGAGATTACGTTCCTTTCTTTTTATCTTATTCTATGATCCAGAGTCTTGAGAGCCTGGTGCGCTACTAGTGAAGCCGAGGTTCTGTTGAGCACCAAACAGTGCTCTGAATAGCAGCCAAAAACATATTAAATGAACAGCAAGACTCGCATACCGAGAAGCCCAGGATGACTTAGAGCCTTGAAGGGCATCATTACTCACTGCCAGGTCAACATCCGGTTCTCTGGGTGCCCTCGCGCCCGTTCTTTTCCAATGTTACTAGCACTATTTAGTAACACAAATTACATTTAAAAAAATTTACAATTAGGAACAATAAAAAAGGAAGAATTAGCGTCGTGGGGACGGCGTGGGGGACAAGGGGTAGAGGCGGTGTATTTGCGCGCGATTTTGTAGTCTGCGATTTCGTGGTCTGCCAATAGGAATAAACGCATTGGCGTTGAGACGCCATGCGATGTTAAAGTTGGCGAGGCCGGTGACTGTGCGATGTAATAGACGCGTGGTAAAAGCACGCGTTGGGATGGTGCGCTATGTAGCGTCATACATCCTTTCAGTTGCATGCAATTAGTGTATTGTTATGTAGCAGGAGTGGTACCAGGGAACTATAATCATTGTAAATAGGTAGTTCCCCCTGATAAAAAGCCAATAGGGACAGAACTTGAAACATGTTGACTTTTTAAGAAACCGGGTACATGCACCCTAATTTCCTAAAACTCCCCTGTTTTTAATCATACCCACTAGAGGTCTGAATAAATAGGTTAACCCTACTAAGCAGGCATTTTTAAGACACACAAGCCCAATAACCCCCCCCCCTAATCTTTACACAATCTCCTTTATCATTGTATAGTCTTGAAAGTGCTCCCACGTATTCCGTAGGTCGCAGCACTCCCTGCTCCATAGCGGAACGGGATGGACGCGATGATGAAGCATGCCACCAAGAGGTAACCCTGGTGGGTGAGGGTTTTACAAGAAAACTTTGTTTTTCTCCAGTTGAGGGTTACTTTCCTCTATACTTCTGGGTTTCTGTTATGGTATTTTGAACATGCAGTTTATGACAACTACAACATTTTAAAAGATGTAAAATAATGAGGCAAGTAAAACATTTGCTTTGATAACCTGTTCAACGAACAAGCCAACGTGTGACTGCTGAAGGGGGGACATATCTTTGAGGAAGAGTAACTTTCAAATAAGAAATGCTTGGGTTTTCTGCTTTTTTAGTTGTGAATTATGGTTGATTTTCAGTGTTTCAAAAGTTGTAAAGTGTTTAAGCGTTTAAATTTTTTTTAAATTATTTTATTTTATTTTTTTAACAGCACAAAAAAAAAAATTACTGCTGCAATTTATCCAATAGCAAGAACATAGCTTTCATTTCTTTACTTTTTGCTCATTGCTTGGTCAATTCTTCCTGCATCTCACTTACCTCGAATTTTTTTATTTCATGTAACTTACTTCTTACACCCCTGTCCCTCTACTTTTCCAGCACTCAAACTTGTCTTCCCAGTAGGACAATCCAACAAGAATCTCAAAGATGTGCCTGACAGAGATATGCAAGATTTAACTGCAGTAGATAAAAGGTTGTGGGCACTCAATACTCTATCCTGCACTGACTGACCAAATGAATAATCTCTACTTTAGACAGCAGGTCTATCACTAAGTAATTAAAATGCATATTGTGGCTATGTGACAGAACTGTGCTTTCACGTAAAAAAAAAAAAAAAAAGTTGCAAGTGTGCTGACCTCCACTTAGAAACATACAGAGAACAGAGCTAACCCAGACAAAGTGTGCCATGATCCCAAAATGGCAGGGACGGGTGGTGGAACTAGGTCTTTGGGGGCCCTAGAGCATGGAGAACTGCAACAAAAGCATTTTGGGTGTCTTACTATAGGAATCGAGTGGCCACAAAGAGGAGACTCTTCTTTGAGACCACAGGGCACCAAAACAGTATAAATGCTGCAAAATTCACTGTTTGTTTCATCTGAAGAGCGAATATTCAGCCAAGGTGGAGTTTTACCACCAAGTATAACTAAAAACTGGAAACCCCATATTTTTCAGCAGCCATTTGCATCAGACTTCCATAAAAATGAGTAGAAAGTACACAAGAGGAGAAATCAATCCTCAGATATTCAATGCACCCTGTAATGAAGCAACAAGTTACAAGGCAGAACAAGCATTGGCATAGCCAATAGGTCTCGCCTTTGGGACCTTATAAGTATTTAATTCTGCAGCACAATATCCTTGGTGCATCATCAACTGTTGCATGGCTAAACACTTATAATGTCCCAAAAGCGAGACCTATTGGCTATGCCAACGCTTGTTAACAGTGTGCCTGTTTCAGGCTGTGTTGGTTAGTCTAAAGCAGGTGCCTCCCCCATAATAATTATTTGAGGTTGAAATGATATATTGAAATTTTTTGCTATGGCGTAGACGCTAAAGGAATGTGCCGGACTGTGCGGAGCTGGGAGAAGGAGCGTGACGGTTGGATAGTAGGAGCGCAGTGGAGCAAGAAGTGTGGGCAGAGAGAGGGAGACTTGTGGGGGGTGAAATTATGTGTTTATAGAGAGGGAGAGAGAGACGGCTAAAGTGAAAATGAGCGCGTGGCGCTGCATTTGGGAGAAGTGAAGGTGTGCTGCAAAAAGGGGCCGACCGGAGGAGCTGGATTTTTGCAAAGTGAGGAAGTGGCGGCCGGAGGGACGCGAGCCGAGCTGTTGGAAGCGGGTGAGGTGCTTCCGGGAGAAGTGAAGGAGTGCTGCCAGGAGGGGCCGACCGGAGGAGCAGGATTTGAAAAAAAGGAGTTACTGCCGGCCGGAGGGGCGCGAAAGGAGCCTTTGGAAGCGGGTGAGATGACTTTGGGAGAAGTGAAGGAGTGCTGCCAGGAGGGGCCGACCGGAGGAGCTGGAATTTAGCACAGTGACGAAGTTTTGGCCGGAGGGATGCGAGCGGAACCGCTTGAAGCTGGTGACCCGGATTTAAGTTAAGTGAAGGAGTTCGGCCAGGAGGGGCCGAGCGGAGAAGCAGCATTTGAAGAAAGCGTCTTACTGCCGGCCGGAGGGGCGCTTGCGGAGCTTTTGGAAGCGGGTGAGCTACTGAAGGAGTGCTGCGAGGAGGGGACCGCCCGGAGGAGCTGCAACATGGCGACATCTATTTGTGCAAAGTGACGAAGTGCTACAAGGAGGTGCCGATGTGAAGGAGCGGAATTGTAACAGTGTAAGTGTGTGTGAATGATTCGAAGAGAATGGAACTAAATTTAGTTAGCGTGCGCGCGCAGTCTGCTCTTTTTCAAAGCACATACTCGTGCTTGTGGCGCGCCGCTGCGCACTCCCGCAAGGTGTATGCTGCCACAAGCACGAGTATGTGCTTTGAAAAAGAGCTGCACGATGGCTAAAGGTCTCCTATGTAGCGCATGCGCGCTGCGTAGGCGAGACCTAAAAAGGTATTTTTTTGGGCTACAGGTCAGTTCATTGAGCTTGAAGCAGCGAAGGAAGATGCAGAGTTTGAACAGAATGGCTTCTTTCAAAGGCAGCCCTCACTGGGCCAAGCTTTTTTTTTTTTTTTAAGCCTTCTGGGAGTCACAAGAGAGAACTACTGTTTCATTAGAAAGAGGAAAGTGGACATTGAAAAGCACACTAACTCTTTAGGCAGGTGTAAAAAAAAAGCAGATTGTTACATTTAATCTGCAGTGACCATGACAATCACTGAAATCTCTACAAGGAGTCAACTCAATGGTTTTTTCCTCAGACTGAAAAAAATATTCTGAGATTAAGCACAAATACAATTATAGGCAAAAAATGTGGAAAAAATACCAGAAAAGAACACTTTGGAAAAAAAAATGTGGTGGGCCTTAAATACTGGCATTAACAGTAGAGGAAACATGCACAGGAAAGGAAACTGGATTCTTTGTGGACCAACGAAAAAATGGGCCTAAACATAACAGTAAACTCCAAAACAATGGCAAGTCGTTTTAAAAATGCTGAGCCCCTCTCCACCATTAGGTATCGTGTATGCAAACAAAACATAAGAGTAAGCCATGAAGCCGATTCCTCCTCCTCACTACTCCATACACCCAAGACAAACCAAGCCTGCTGTTCAGCCCTCTTACACTGCTGCTCCAGGGGTCAGCAAAAGAACCCGGAGGAAGGAGCATTAGATGAGTGGGCTGTGCCTTTCATACAATGGGTCATGGTGATCAGAACTACACAATCAGAAAATCGAGCTTTGTAAAATATTTGTGATATGACCAACTGCCTCATAACCAAAATGGTTTGTTGTAAGCATTTTAAGTGAGCCCATAGTCCTGCCCCCCCCGTAGTTCATGTTCAAAAAGCCATCATAAGGAGAAACTAGCCAGACTTAAAACCCTGCCAGAAACAGACTCAATCCAAGTACTTGCTTACCTTTCTGTGTTCATGATCAATCATTACATTGTGAGGTTTTACGTCTCTGTGCATGATCCCCATGCTATGACAATAATCTAGAGCCTACAGAAAGCAGAGGAAATGCAAGTTAAAAAAGGGGTAAATAGCAAAGCAACACCCATTTACAGCAAGTGTCAACACTGTACAGACATTTATACTTCTGTGAAACAGCAACACAATAATAAATGGAAAAGACTGCCACCATGTGATTTCCAGCAAAGTGAATACCACCCCATGGAGAACTGCAACTGCCACACAGATGAAAGGGGTAGAATGTCACCCATAAGCGAGCTCAGGAAGGGTACACTCCAGGGTCCACAGGGCAACAACACAAAGATGACAATCACAACTACATCACTTTAAGTAACTTTACAATAAACTATATAGCAGAAAGTATGTCCAACATAAAAAAGTAGGCAAAGTCACACCTACCTTAAGAATCTCGTACATGTAGAAGCGGATGTCATAGTCCGTTAAAGTCTGATACAGCTGCTGTTGGAGGGAAACGTGACACTTCAGTGAGCAGTAAAAGTACTTTTCACTTTACAGTTCCCACCTGCTAGGGCTCTACAGATTTTAGATACTTGGCCCTAGCCACTAAAAATTACAAAGCAGAGTTACTCCACTCAGATTATAGCCGACAGCGGAGACGCAATCACAGCAGAGAGTGAGAATAAAGCTTCAAATGTCTACTACTGTTAACTGCTGTGTTGATCGCAGTAGAAGAGTGATCAATCCTAGAAAAAGAAAGCAGATTGCAAACTGACAGCTGCTTGTCCAAGTGTACCTTCTGAAAAGCGCACTTGATCCAATGAAATGGCCTGGTGGACTCGGAGCTGCCACCATCATTAATCCCACAAATAGCCCGAGCACCTCTAAAAAAAAAAAAAGAGCATTTAGCAGAAGGGAGCATTACTGCACCACCACACTATACCTTAAAGTCTGTGTTGTTTACGTGTTCGAAGACGAGGGCTGGAGTTCGGGACTGAAAAAGATGAAAATAAAGGTCAGTCTTTTCACAGGCCCCATTTCTACAGCTAGGAGAACCTTGCGTTTGGTCACAGAATAGGCCAGACCACCTTTTGAAACAAAGCCCCGCCCTAAAACACATTCCACACACCTCCAAAGCATGCCTGAAAACACCCTCGATATTAAACATGCCTTTAGATCCAAGACAAACCAAACTGCTCTCCTCTGCACATCACTCTCTCAGACTTACCACTGGGTCTTTAACTATATCTGCCAGCGTTATGATGTTGGGTCCACCTCGGAGGTTTTCTAGAATTTTTATTTCACGCTTTATTTTCTTCTTTTTTACTGGCTGTAAATAAGGAAAGGTGACAAGAGTAATGAAAGGGTTTATGCCATCATCAGCCGGTGGGGTGACTGGTGCATGTGTTTAGTCATAAGTGTGTAAACAGCATTCCATTCAGGTGAGCCAGGAGTCGATGCGAGTATGGCATTAGCTGCCAAATCCTGCTAGATGCATGCACAGAATTTTTTTTTTTTTTAAACACGGAAAAAGCATGTTCCTTGAATCGGAATGTCCTCAATACTGCACTTGGTGCATAAAGCCTTCCTTCCACTGACACTGGCGAGTACAAGGCAGATGCTATTTACGTTCGTGGTTACCATGTGTGTGCCAGACAGCAATATCTTGACTGCCACTCAAAGGGCAGGGCTCATGAAATGCATTATGTCAGAAAGCAGGCTTTCCCGAGCCTCCAGGGGATGCATCACACAGGCAGTGTCTTTACGAGGAACTGGTCAATTTAGACATCAGAACTGGTCAGCCTCAACAAATGCTACACTCACCCTCCTCATCTAAACTAAATCAAAACAGTCCTCGTTTACTAAGATACTAGAATTTCAACACGCCTCAAACATTTGAATGTGTGGTGTTTCTATTAGTTTGTCTGACCCACGTTACAGTGGACACTGCTCACCTAACGAATAACCAAAGACCTCACACAGTGCAGTTTCTAATAGATGAGAATCTCTCCCTTCATCCCTGGCACACTTGCCTACTATACTCATTTTTTCACACAAATCCACCATTATTACATTTGTGACACAATCTATTCCCCCGGTGGACTGCTTTGCAGAGCCCACAGAATGAATAGACATGGTTGGTGTCTGAACTCTACCGCCATATTTGACCACTACTGGACAGTGAAAGACTGGATCACAGCTGCATAAGCCGTCAGGACTTCCAGTACAGGGGCACTGTAGAAACACCCCCAAAAATCACCCATATCTCTAGGAATTAACGTCTGCCAAAGACCAAAATGCATACCCTGCTCTAGAAAGGATTTGTCCAGGGAAGGTTTCCTATTCTGGTCTGATTCTTTTTTGAGAGGGTTGATGGCACCCTTTGCTCAGTGTTTGGTTTCTCTGAATGAGAAACTAGGCCAGTGGCCAAGGAGCATGGCAGGTATTTGGGTTGGGGGCTAATCCACCAATAGAACACCAACATGAGAGATAGAAATAGGTCTTCCTTTGGCAGGCCTGCAACCTTTATTTGGCAACCTCCACCACAGATGAGAATGTTAGAAACAAGTGGTATGTCTGGGAAGAATGACCATGCAACCTTTCAGTAATTGGGAAGAGGCACCTGATCCACCCAAAAAGAGCACAAGACATTAAAGAAGTTTCACTTTCAATCAAGCAATTTTATTTTACTTATTAGAGGCTAACTGGAGGATGAGTGCCCTGGTCCCTTGGGTTGGAGAGGCCTCCTCTCTTTTTTAGGTCTCGCCTAGGCAGCGCGCATGCGCTGCTCTAGGAGGGCCGCTGCTCTAGGAGGGCCTTTAGCCATCGGTCTTCACTTTTCAAGCACTGCACTCGTGGCGGCATCCACCTTGCGGGAGCGAGCAGCGGCGCGCCACAAGCACGAGTGCAGTGCTTGAAAAGTGAAGACTGCTCTCCCAAGCGCGCGCACCACTCGCAGGCTCCATTTCCATTAAATACTCCGATTTTTATTAGCTTATTCTTCAGTGTTGCTAGAATCAACGTGTTTGAGGTTCAGAATGTGTTCTTCTCCAACCCCGTCCATATTTGCACTTAGTCGTTTGAGTGAAATCTCTCCACAGAACCCTGACAGACGCCTGCCCTGACACCGCGCTGGAGAGTGA
Organism: Calotriton arnoldi; assembly: GCA_963921515.1. NCBI lineage: Eukaryota > Metazoa > Chordata > Amphibia > Caudata > Salamandridae > Calotriton > Calotriton arnoldi. The sequence goes on from CAWUFW010000003.1 coordinate 7,011,042, forward strand.
CGGCTTCTCCTGCTCTTCCCCCCCCCCCCCTTCGGCTGGAAACTATCTAGCATTACACCGTGCCTTGCAAACTCAAGCCTGGGGTGCGTTTTCATACCAGACACCGCACATGGAGCTGTTCTTCCCTGCTTCGCCGTTACCCTCTGGCTGCCCTTCGCTCCGTCCCCATCACTGCAGACCAACCACCAGAATGCGGCCAGTGCCGTGGGCCCACAAGCAGCCTGCCCTCTGGCACTACCTTGCCCACAGTCATTTACCGCGCCACTGAAAGGGGACTAGCTCATTTCGCTTTAAAGGGGCCACAGAAGAAAGACTTCTTGCAGCTATCTCTTATCAACACGGACGGGGGACCCCTTGTTATAATGTCTCCTTAGTTATTGAGCCATCGCCCACTTGCTGGCTGGCCTCTTGCAAGAAGTTTTTCGGTCTGGCTTTTAAAAACACTGCACAGACAACTGTTGATAGTCAGATTGAGACCATTTGAATAAACATTGGCGGCGAGGACTATCAATAGAAAGCTAATGACTTTACGCGCAGCCGAGCAGTGAGATGTGCTGCGCAGTCTCCGTCTTGCGCGTCTCTCACTGACCCCCTGCCCCAAAATGTTTTTTAATTCACCCTTCATTGCCCACCGTTCCTTCCTGGCCCCACCTCCTGAGTCCTATCTTCCTCAACCCACCTGTTCCTTCCCCAGCCCCATATATTTCCCATCTCTCCCCATGCTCTCCTCATGCTTTATATTAATTCCCTTCCCACCAGTGGCGCTCTCCCCCAATACTCCTTTCCTCTCATTCACAGCATCTCTCCCTCTTCAGCCCACCCTCCTTCCCGTCAGTGGCATCCTGTCCCCTCCTTACCACATATCCGTCACTTCACCTCTTTCGCCTTAGCCCGCTCCCTGCCCTCAGTAGAATCCTTTCTTCCTCCTCATGACAACTTCTTCCCTCCTACTCTTCGTCTCTCTCCCTCTTCATCCCGCCCCTTCCCTCCAGTTACTCCTCTTTCCCTCTCTGTCACATCTTCCCTCCCAGACCAGTCTGCCTCTCTCCCTCCTGATCTCACGCCCCTTCACTCCCTGTCTCAGTGCACTACGATAAAAAACAAGCATTGGCATAGCCAATAGGTCTTGCTTTTGGGACCTTATAAGTATTTAGTTATGCAGCACAATATCCTTGGTGCAACAACATTAACTGTTGCGTGGTTAAACACTTATAAGGTCCCAAAGGCGAGACCTATTGGCTATGCCAATGCTTGTTTACTTAGTTACTAACTGGAGGATGAGCGACAGATGCAGCATAGGGAGATGAAGACCAGACTGACAAGCATTTCCATGTCACTATCTTAAATACTCTTGCCACAATTCTTACACTGGCCACAAACTTGAGCTCACTCAGAGATGGTAAACGACTGAACTTAACACTCGAGTGTTGGCAACATTGAAACGTCTAAATTCAGGATTAGTGCACAGCGTCGTCTCTCTAAGGGAATCGGTATAAGAAAATTCACAGTCAAAGTCATATCCCCCCTTTTCCTTTGTAGGATGCGAAAACTGGGTCTTTGAGGACCAATGAACACTTCTATTAAAACAGCACCCATGCACCCCATACCGCAAGTGCAGAAAAGCATGCAAAGCATCATCTCTCCTGAAAGATTACTTTTAATTTAGGCATGCAAGTAATGAGCCAAACTTCCCAGAATCTTCATTTACCTTTAGAATTTTAACAACTACTTTCTCATTGTTCGTAATGTTGATGGCTTCAAAAACTTCACTGTACTTGCCACGACCCAATTTGCGTACCAGCTGGTAGTCATCCTGGTTACTGAGGAGACAAAGTGGATGATCAGCATCCTGAAAACCATACCTCGAGTTCCTTCCAATCCCACCATTACCACAACATCAAAAGAACGTAAAGAGGATTGGCTGCCTAGTATCCTCTACTCAACATTCAAACTTTCTTCCCCGGCATCGGGATCCTAACCAAGCAAAACAAGATATGCACCGGACATCCTGTTGCTTACCCCCATTCTACCACGTGCGACTCATAGTCCCAGTACTCTCGAGGGCGGTGCGTGTTCACCTCTGTGTAAACCCGGGCACGGCTTGGCACGGGAGCAGACATGTTGGAGTGGCTGATCTGTTGGCAGGGATGGATGCCAGGTCACAGCTCCGGTGCAGGGTGAAGGCAGCAGCTGGGACACACACTTTCCAACTGAAAGGGAATCATAACACAAAACATCAATAGATCAGGAGCAGATCATGAAGTGTCTAAACGTACAAAGCAAATGGCAGGAGTGTTCCCACCAAACTCAACTGGGAGCCCCAATCACAAAAAAGGAAAACTTCGAGCTGTCATGGAATGTCACACGAAATCCCTGTGAACTTGCACAGTAAAGAACAACATTTTATTTTCTTCACATCAAATGTACTATGGGACTCTGTCACCTGCCGTAAGCAAGCAAAAAAAATAAAAATAATAATTGGGGTCCAAAGAACTAAAAGTGCTGCAGAGCATCATAAAGGCAAAGGGAGTTTGAACCAGTGTGCAGAGATAGAAGGCAGCAAGACGAGTAAAAAAATAGTTGGTTAAAGCAGAAGAGAAGGAATATCCTGGGTATCGCAGGCAAGAGTAGGAAAACAAAATAGTTCCTGGTCAGGCTATGGATTGAGTTCTCGAAATATATATATGTTACACAAGTATTTAGTACTTTGCAAAGTGCATGTTAGTACCGCACAATTTCTCCCAGGACCTCGCCAACCACATAGAACTAATATTAGTGATTTCTAATTGCCCTGGCTGCCAGGTAAGATCTAGTGGCTTTCCCACTCCATTATCTTGCCAAAAAGACACCACTTGTTTTGAACAGCTGTCACACAATAACAAATGTCTTGCCCAGCGATTTGCAAAGTTATTATACAATGAGGATTTACAGCATCCTAAGGAGTGAAGGTGTTCACACATCTTTATAAAATCTTTCCTCTTCTTTGGAGCTATCATCTGCATGCCAAATAACAGGTCTCTTCCCTTACACACATAATATGGTAGGAGCATGAACTTTTCAACTTCCATTCACTAGTACCTAAACCATCTCATACCAAACAAGTGCTCAAAGAGGAGGCTCTCCTTAGAGCCAGATTAGGTCAAGTAAGGCCAATTACGTTTTGATCATCCGTTCAAGAGGGTACTTGTCTCACAAGCAGGAAGATATTAGACATGTTTCAGTAACGGGTAGACCATTTAGTGTTTTAATGAATACACATGGCTGAGAAGAGGGATAATGGTTGTCCTGTGAACACTCCTGATGCTAAAGTACACCTTACTGTTTAAGGCAATTTGTAGTAATGCTGCACGTGTTCATGCAATTCCACACTTTGAGAAGCCTGCACCATGCAGAGCTACACTCTATGCTTAAGCAGCCAGTTGTTTGTGCTGATAAATGTAAACTCAAGGGTGTCTTAGTAGCCCTAGGCAGCAACACTAACTATCCCTCAATAGAGACGGAAGCTCACAAGAATTCAATCTTCAATCCCCAGAAGGGGACACACCCTACTACCTTCCCCTGAGACGGGGAACAAGACTGTCTTCTCAGAAGAGATGCACACGACGACTATTCCACCAGAAAAATGGAGGAATGGTGTTCAGTAGAGAAGGAGCCGCCACACAGGCCCCTTTGGAGCAAATTAAATCTTTACAGCTATGAGCACACTAGGTGGATTATGTTCATGTGGACATGTCACTCATTGACTTGGCAGGTGCAGTCCGGTACTTGGAAACTTGTGTAAAGAAAAAAAAAAGGAAAGGATATGCTTCACCCCCAACAACCTTGGACCTTAAACTGCTGTCTAGCAACCAGACCTTTCCTCTCCTAGCAGAACACTGCAGGTTGACACATTCACAAACAGGAATGTTTATGAATATGTTGTATTTCAGTTATTGCTGTGTAACTGGAAAAAAATATATAATAACATATCAGGGGCAAAGGTGGCATTGACAGAGAGCAAGCTAAAGAGGGAGAAACGTGTCACCAAACAGAAGGCTATGCGCTAGATGTTGGCTTTTTTCAAAACTGCGTAACTGGCCTCATCGGACCATCAGGATTAGAAAAGCACCTTTGTGAACAGGAGCTATGCAGCCAAAAAGAACAATTCTCACTGCACAAAACTGTTTAACCATATATTGTTTGTGCTTTCATTACATACAGAAACCAGGACTCTAGCAGAGAACAAGGTCCAGTTCTGGGGCAGATGCAGACAACATTACCAAGTCAAAGTATGTGGATATTTCTGTATGAATTGGTGTTGGTGTGTTTAACCTAGAATTTAGGTACTGGGCACAAGACAGCCTTGTACACCAGACAAAAGGGAACTAAGAACATAAAAAGTTATAGTTTATTAATGTTTATGCCATGTACCCACCACGAAACAGTCTGTTTACCTCGCACAGTTAACCAACCAGGTATGGTATCTAGTAATGTTATGTATTACTTTTGAAAGTGTTATCCTAACATGTGGGAATGCAGAATGTAGAGATGTTCGAGCTTGAGTTGTCAGGTTATGCGATTCCATTGGGTCAGTTGTTGCGGGACCTGGAGGCTATATGACCTATGGATGGCATGCTCTCTAATAAAGAACCTATGAAATCTACACCAGGATTACTTAATTATTATACTGGCGACGAGTGGAAAGGAGAGCATTTCAACATCAATCAAAACCAGTATTTTCACTTATTTATTTTCATCCAAGCTTCAATTTTTTTTGCTAAATGACTTTAGAGCAATTTTTGTTGTTATTCTTTGATCTCTATTGCTCTTGGATTCTACTTATTCTGGGATTTCTTGGTATAATTGTCTGAAGTTTTTTTTTCTATCAAGGACTGTGCAGTGGGTGTGTCACTTTTCTCAGTCTGCAGGTGTGCTGCACTGTGGAACTTAGTGCGGGCGGTCTCTTTGTGCTGGGACAATTTTGTACTGTGTGGAGAAGAATTGTGTAGTTTTACACTGAATTCAAGGAGATCAACTTCCTCACACAGGAGTAGGTGTAACGACGCGTTACCAGCATTTATCGGTACGCGCAACTTTTGAATTTCTCTGGATTAAAAAAATGCAACCATGCACCAGTAAATGAAGAATCTTCTGATTGCTTGACGTTTTGGTATCCTGAAGCAGTGCATCCTATTCCGATGTTCCTGTTGCCGACTTCCTTCAGAAAGTGATGTATTTTGTTTTCCCAGGCATTGCCAAAACAAGCCCTACGGTCCTTAAAGAGGACGCATAGCACAATTGGCAGCCATTGTGCTTCAGGATTTCTATGGTTCTGCCCATTCCCCGCACCGCGATAGGCACTCCCCTCTTATCTGAGGTACACGCGTCTGCATCACATAGGCGATAGGCACGCCACTTCTGCTTGTTTAATTGTGCCGGTTTCTTGCAATGGCGATAGGCACGCCATGAAGTTTAGTGACTGCCTGGTTGTTTACTCATGCCGGTTTCTTACAATGTGTTAGGCACGCCTTGAATTTCAGCACGCAATAGGCGCACCTGAATTCCAATTCTGCCTGCTTGTGGATGACGGTCTTCTACTAGTGTTATACACCTGTTGTGAGTTCTAGCAGCACAGCGCTTGCCCAATTGTGCCTTGTGCCAAATGAAGCAATCTGCTTCATAAATTTTGCCTGTCATCGGCGAAGCGCACGCCTTCTAAAGGGGTGTGATGTCGCATAAGTTTCTGCGCTCTGTATTGTGCCTGTGGGATATTTGAGACCGTCCTCCACAGCACTAAGACGATACACACACCTTTCATGCTCTAGTAAATCATAGAGCAGTGCTTGGACTATTTTAAGTGTACTTTTACAGCTCTTTACTTCTGTCTCAAGTGTGCTTTGGTTGGCTTATCATGCAGAATGTTATTCCTCCACCATTTTTTCTCTCTGCCCCCAGTGAACCACCTGTTATATGGTCCAAGTGGAAGAAGACATTTCTGCATTATTCCAGAGTTTGTGGGGCGAATCTCTCTAGCGAGAGGAAAACTTCTGTTGCTACACTGTTTGGGGTGTGTGGAGCAAGAAGTCTTTGAAAATCTTCCCGCAGTGTGAAATCAGGATGATGAACTGAATGAATTCGACAGGAGTATGAAGAAACTAGATTAACACTACCTTCCCAAAGTAAGCACAATCCTCGAGAGGCACCATTTCGGCATGAGGGAACAGAAGAATAATGTGCGAGGGTGTGTGTACCGTGTTTAAGGAAGTTAGCTTCAAACTGCAAGTTTGGGGCGGCATTAGAAGGGCGCATCAGGGATCAGTTTATGCTCAGGTGTTGCAGTGAAAAGATTAGACGTGAACTGTGGGTGAAGGATAATCCTCCGTTACATGAGTTTATCAGCATTGCCAAACGCATATAACATACTTTAGCCTGTGTGGAGGAGCATGATGAGAGTAAAAAGTTGCTGTCAGCAAAGTAGAAATAAAACCTCACAGCCTCAAAGGAAATTCAAGGGTGTGTGGCAATCCAGAACATTTTGCTTCATTTAAGAAATGTCCTGCATGTAGTGCCATCTGTAAAACCTGCACACAAAGAAAAGGACATTTTGCGAAGTGTTGTCGATCATCCAAAAATGTTACTCAAGATGCTGTACAGTTAGATGACTGTATTTTGTCTGGGCATACCAATGAAGGAGTGAAGTATCCCAAGGATTGGGTTATGATTGAGGATTTGGATGTTGAGACTGATTCAGGCGCATGACTGACTGACTATCAAATTGTTTGTTAAAGAGCTCAGTGGTAAGATCAAGCTGCAAGATCCTGTTGTTCCTGGAGCTTACGGTGGGTAGACTATTGATCTAAGAAGATAATTTTGAGTACCTCACGTTCAGGCCAAAGACTATCCATGGAAAGGTGTAAAATCCTGGTGAAAGGGAATAGTGTTTTGAGTTGACCGCATCAGAGACCTGGAGGATCATACTTGATCGAAATTCTCCCACTCCTGTCATGATCAGGGAGGATTATATTAAGGGGCTTCTATTGTGCTCAGTGCAGAAACTCAAAATTTGGCAAGGAGATGATACAACAAGATTCTGTAATACGTTTCCTGAGGTTTTTAGTGAGGCTGCAAGGGTACACACTATTCCTCTCTCCATGAGGGAACTTGGTGAAAGTGAATTTGAGAATCTGTGAGGGGAAGGCATTATTGAACCGGTTGAGAGCTCTGAATGGGTTGCACCCATTGTAGTAGCTCGCAAACATTCAGGTGACCTCAGGTTGTGTGTGGACCTGAGAGCTCTCAACAGGTGTGTAATAAATTACCATTTTCCTCTCCCCAACATCACAGAGATGGTCTCTTTGCCTCCTGGTGCCAAATACTTTCCTACTTTAGATTTGACTGCAGCATACCACCAGAATAAGCTGCAACCAGACTCCAAAGACTACACCACCTTTATAACACTGTATGGGACTTACTGCTTTGCGTGCAAGCCACTTGGCTTAGTATCAGCTGCTGCTGTTTTTCGGCATGTAATGAACAGTCTCTTTGGGAGTGTGCAAGATGTCAAATGCTTCCAAGATGACATTCTGATTTATGGTGATACCAAGGAAATCACATGATGGATTGGTCAGGAAGTTTTGGGTATAATGAGGAAGAATGGATTGACACTCAAGCTGAGTAAATGTGCATTTGGAAGGATGGAAATTGAATATTTTGGCCATGGAGTTAATGCTGACGGAATTTACCCTAACAAGGACTTAATTGATAACATACTGAGTCTGCATAGTCCAGAGAAAAAAAGATGAGCTGTTAACGTTCTTGGGCATGGTGGAATTTCATGCAAATTTCTTGCCTAATTTGGCTTCCACAACATTGAATATGAGGAAATTACTAAAGAAAGGGGTGGAGTTTGTCTGGAATGGAAAGTGTGAGAAGGGGTTCACGGAGATCAAAAGGGAACTTGGGAATGCAGATAATCTGAGTTGTTTTGATCCTTTCAAGGAGATCCTTCATAATGACTGATGCAAGAATAAAGGGACTTGGTGCTGTTCAAATGCAAAGAGAGACCAAAGAAGGTGAGCTCAGAACCATTGCGTACATTTCCAATTCATTACATGGGATGGAAGAGAAGTACTTCACAACTGAAAGGGAAGCTTTGGATGTCTATTGGCCAGTTAAGAAATTTAGTTTTGAGCGGGGAAGGCAATTTACCATCTGTATGGATCACAAACCGTTGGTAGAAGTTCTCACCAAGAAGGGTCTTGACATGATTTCCATGCATATTTGCAAATGGATTGTGGGTCACTAGGAGTTCTGTTTCGATGTATGCTATGTTCTGGGACCGCGGAACAAAATTGCCGATTGTCTCTCAAGACTCAGTTCTGTAGTTGAGGAGGGTGAACAGGAGGAAGATGAGCAAGTTCGAGTATGCAGTATTATGGAGGGATGTGTATCGCAGGAGGAGTGGGTTTGTGCTGTTGCTAGTGATTCTGTTTTGCAACAGGTATGTGATGCTATTAGAAATGGCTGGAAGTCAGAGATGAGAAAGAACTCCATGCTGGAAAGGTTCTGGAAGGTAAAGAATGAACTTTCATCTGATGGTGGCATTATTCTACCTGGTTTGAGGCCTGTGGTGCCAACGGTATTGAGGGGAAAAATTATGAGTTTGGGACATGAAGGGCATCAAGGAACGAGCATAACCAAGGCGAGAGTGCGTCTTAACTACTGGTGGGCAGGAATGGATTTGATGATGGAGATTGGTAAGAGAATGTCCAGACTGTAAAAGTAGCGATAAAGTGTATAAAGTCAGGAATCCACCCCCATGAAGTGCAGGCATCTTTCATCCAAGCCATGGGATGTGGTGGCGGTGAATATTGTAGGACCATTGCACTTGAGGGGCTTCGAATTATTTGCTTGCTCTGGTTGATCAGTTCTCTCGTTGGGCTGAGATTAGTATTGTCAGCAGTATTGAGACTACGAGGAGTACCGATTTCCTGAGTGAGATTTTCAACTGTGAAGGTTTGCCCAATGCTACATTGACGGACAATCCTCAATTTCAATTTGTGTAGCTTGAAATTGAGGAATTTTTGCACATACAAAAGGTATTCAGCACAGGAAGTGTTCGCTACATCATCCCGAAGGCAATGGTACAGTTGAGAAGTTTAATAGAGCAAATAAAGAATGTATTCAATTGGAAGTAAGTGCAGGAAGGAATTGAAAGGAAGGGTTGAAGAAGGGTTCACTCCACATGCAACAACGGAAGAAGTTCCCTTTGAATTATTTAGGGGAAGGAAGGCCAATATTGAATGGTCTCCTGGGTGGTTACACTGGGGAAAAGTGTGACTTGGGAATCAGTGAAGGGTGGCCGTGAAAAAGAAAGGAAGTGTGTGGAAAATCGTAAGTTGTATTACAACATTCGGAAAGGTGTGAAGAATTTGGATATGTCACTGGGTGATCTGGTATTGATAAAGATACCAGTGTTATCAAAAGGTGGGTCCAAATGTATGGGTCCCCAGAGAATTGTCAAATGTTTCTACAATGCTGTTAAGATGGAGGACGGAAGGATCTGGAACCTTAATAGAGTTGTAATGCACAAAGGAAGTGATCCAGTGTGAATTGTAAATGTTCCATATTGGGTCGACTGCAATGTTTTAGGGCTTCATCGTTTTCGTTTTTTTGGGTTATTTGGGCTGTGTTACTGTTTAAGCCTAGGTTATGTTTCTCTTTTGTACTTCTATATTGCAACCGTTTATTTTTCTCTTGTCATTTGTATAGGAGGGAGGTGTGTGGTATCTAGTAATGATATGTATTACTTCTGGAAGTGTTATCCTCACATGAGGGAATGTAGAGATGTTCCAACTTGTGATGTTAGGTTATGCGATTTCATGGGGTCAGTTGCTGCTGGACCTGGAGGTTACATGACCTATGGATGGGGTGCTCTCTAATAAAGAACCTACTAAATCTACACCAGGATTACTTCATTATTACACCAGGTCTTACAGGGCAAGCTGAGAAAAAACAGCAGACCCTGAGTGCAAGAGTACGTGGAAACATAAAAATAAGGACATACAATTTGTTTAGCTATCTTTCCCTAAGCAGATACTAATGAAAAACCCAACATATCCACTCTTAAGCCAGTAACTGGACGAGTCAAAGTACATAGCACTTTAGGGTGAAAGGGAGGCAATGTGCATTTGCAGACCAGAAATGCGCACACATGCCACACCTACACATTCTGTTTTTTCTGCCAAGTGGAAAAGAGGTTATCTTCATTTTTCGCTTTGCTCAATGGCCCGTTGGGTTCATCTGATTCAACCACTGGCTTTCTTCAACCACTCTTTTTCAGGTATTGGCTTGAGACTGTGTATCACGTCTTGGCTCAACCCAGCAGAGTATAGATCTCTAACTTAATGCTATTGGATGCATCTTTCTGTCTCCGCTTGAGTGCTTGTTCTGAACTACAAACTACTTTGCAACTAAAGCCCTACCTGCTCTTGCTGTATCCCTCCTCTGTCTCTCTCTCTCAATATGCCAATGCAGCATGTATCAGCACGTTACACAGGCATTATAGGCTTTGCCAGTGCTTGCTTGGTTTAGCCACCACTAGGTGGAAACAACTGGATTGCATTTCTCGAGAAACTGACAACTCCACAGAAAGTGGATCCATCATCATAAATTCCATGTATCAAGTTGAATAGCCTTAGTCAGCCAAAGAATTTCTTTCAGAGCGATTTATAGATAAATCATCTCATTTTCTGCTGTGTGAACTGACCCAGGTTATGCAAATTGAATCTTAGCAATCCCTTAAATGGTAGCTGGGCCACCGATTAACACAGTTGCTGCTCTGACCAGGAATGATGCTGCAAGTCTCTTTGGCACCACAGACCAGGACCAGAAGGGAGCGGTTAGGGATTAAGATTGCTGGCTCTAAGTTTCCCTCTTCCATCAAGAGTCCTGCTCTGCCCTCAGAGGAACGGTCATGTGTCGTTTGGCACCATTCAACCTCCTTGTAGCCCGTCCATTCCAGACCCTCTGCAGTCCGGATTACACAACCCAAACTTTTTGTCCTTTTTGGTTGAATTATTTCTCCATGCCTTCTCATTCTCCCACCTCTAGACATGGGCCTTCGTTGAAACCCGACACCACATCCTTCCCTCATCGGCTGCTCAAACATCCTGCTGATGGCCATGCATTACAAAGTCTTGCGAAGAAGGGTCTTTCTTTAGAATGACCCTTTTCTACAGGAGTATTAAACAATTGATTGCAAATTACAAGGTCATTGCCGGTAACACACAACTTAGTATACCGCAATGCATGCGGCACCAATCAACATTCAACCCCTCCAAGCTTATAATGCGTGGATCTTGTCGGTAGACCTAAAACAAAGGCATATTCTAGTATTCTTACTTCCAGGGCATCCTAGACAAGCTCACACAAGCTAAACGTTACAAGTACAAGGCATATTATGACCCAGCACTAATATGATCATTAGTACCAACCGATGAGGCAAAGTCAGACTATGCAAATGCCACATACAATCTTCTCCAATGATTCAACCCTCTCTCGAGTATTCGGCTAGCTGGATCCTGACAGAACACTTAAACGTGGAGTTAGTTCAACCCTAAAGGGAAAAAAAACCAATATGGAGGTTTTTAAAGCAAACATGTAACCGAAAAACGTAAAAAATAAAAATCTGTAAATGACTGGCAAAGGCACCAGAAAACATTTTGGAGCAAGGACTATGAGGGAGACAATCTTACGCCTTTACACAGAGCAGATTCTCTATTCAGAAATGCATTCCTACCAAAAAATAGATAATCTCAACACAAACACAGATGCATGGCAGGGTAGTAGATAATTTAACAAGAGAATGCCATTAGGGCACAGGCGAATACAAGACATCAGATGCGTTTCAGGTACAAGAGCAGAATCTTTTGAGCTAGAGCTACAAGCCAAATATAAGCCTTACAAACCAGCCAAAGATAGTGTGATGCTTGCAAACATGGATGGAGTGTGGCAAGCATCATGCTTCTGCTGAGGGAACATGGGACATGCACCAGTTCTAATCATAGAAACTAATTCTGCACTCAGAGTTGCAGGACTTCAATTCCAAATCCTCACATCTTCATATATGTGACCTTTACACCAACTCTGTAGAATCCAACAACCATAGACACCTTGAGAAAAAGGACACATGCAGAATGAGGACAAATCAATGCCTATACAGAAGACTTGCAAAAAATATAATGCTTACTCAGAAGAGAGCACATGTTAAAGCAAAGGCTGCCTTTGAAAAGAAAGCAAATAATCGCCATGGTCCACTGAAGAAAAACAAGAAAAAGCACACTACTCACCATGAAGAAACTAAAATATTTTGAGGAAAAGCAAGAGAACTAGTAGATGCTGAGCAAGAGGTGGACCTAAACACTAGCTCATGAAAGGATACTCTCCAAGAAAAAAACATTTGTTTGCAGGTGAACACACTAACCAAGTGGCCTACCAACTAAAAGGTGAATTAGATGAACAGACAAAGCTCTATGAATATTTACACAATGTCTTTACTAAAGCAACACCGGAACAGTCACAACCTTCTGACACTCCATACAATGGCAGACTCATTGAAAAATCCTAGCAGAAGTTAACTAGTTGGATATTTCCACTGTAAAAAAAAAAAAAAACTGTAAAGTCGGCCAACAAACTGTTGAAGCAGTAACAATAGAGCGGTCTGCTAGAAGCACCGCCCACTGTGGAAAGAGAAGATGGCTTTTATTCAGAAAAAAGCATCCTACTTTAGCGCTGCAGACCTCTTCTCTTCATTACCCAACTAGAGCATCTTTTCCTAACAGGGCATCATACACATTCCATATTCAAAGTGTGAGACTGGCCCCAGTCTTGAAGTCCCTGTGGCAGTCCTTGGAAAATCCACTGAATGTCAGTTCAACGAAGCCCAAGGCTGGATTCAAAGAGGAGACAGGCAGGTGCAGTACTTGGCTTCAGGTTAGGGAGAAAAAGGCAACAGTGCATTCAGCAAACACACTTATGTAATGCTTATCTCATGGAGAATTTGGCACTATAATGAAGAAACAAATTATGCAAATTGCAGACCTCACGCTCTGCTTCAGGTATGAAAAGTGAGCAGACTATTCTGCTGTGGCAATGATCTGGGGCCAGTTTGGCAAACATAATGATCCTTCTCCCCTGCAGTGAAGCTTTGACAGCAAGGAAGCCATCCTATTTCGGAGAGATCACGGCAAGTAAGAAAATGTGCTCCCCTTAAATAGGCACATCAAGCACACGCTCTCCTCTGAATGAGACATGCAAAGAACCAACCATCCCTCACCCCATGATTTGGGACAGCAAGCAAGCAGACCTCCCACTCAGAAGCAGCACTGACAAGTGAACTGAATCCACTTTTCTGAATTGACAGGCAAGAAATCACACCCAACTATGGTCTGGTTCTGGCAGTAAAAATACTCATCTCCCCTCAGGGGGATGGCAAACCAACCTATCCAATAACAAAATATACGTACCGTTAAATTACAGACTACAAAAATAAAGTGCTCACTTGTAATTCTAGTTCCTAACAATGGGTATTCTCTCTGAATTTATAAAAGGTACAATAACTCCACATTTGTGACAGAACCCAGAACACAACCTTTCAAGAACTTAGGTGTTCTGAAATTAACCAAATAAAAAAAAATCATGGCCAAATAGGCAGCAACAGTTTAAAAAAAAAAAAAAAAAAGAAGAAGGATTTAGACAATTAGCTTCACATGATAACTTTTTAAAAAAAAATTTTTATTGAAACTTTACCAAAGGATTACAAAGTCAATTGATTCTTCACCATACCTCGTCCCCCCCCACACCGGGACCGAAAAAAAATGTTAACAATACATATTAAATTTACAAGCAGTGGGAATCAACTAGTGCATAATATAAGAAAATTCAGTGTAGCATTCAACAAACAGGAAAACATCCTATTTTAGAAAAAAATCAAAACTATATTGACATTGACAGAGAGAACAGTCTGAGACAGGCAACGAAACGAAGGGGTGGGGGTGGGGGGGGCGGAAGGTGCAAAAGTGGCATTGAGAAGGAGAAGGCAGTCCCACCAGGGGAGGAGGGGCGGGAGCGAAGCGGGGAAGAGGGAACGGAAAAAGGGGATCACAACAACATAATAACAGTGCGTTCAATATAATTTCTATATGTTCAAGGTATTGAGCCATCTATCCAGCGGGTCCCAAATTACTAATCCCTTTTTTTTGCGCGTCTGCCTTTTTTAGCATAAATGGCCTTCTCTAACTTATAAGTAGCCAACAGTCTAGCTTGCCATTGGCCAAAAGAAGGAGGGTTCAGATCTTTCCAATATGTGGCAATACAAATCCAAAGGATAGTCATTTCGACAAACAATAATGCACCCCCTTTCTTGAGATTAATCGTATCATGTAGTCCTAACATGATAGTAGTTGGTGTAAGTTGAATATCTAATAGAAGAACTCTGTTTAAAAACCGTTGTACTTCTTTCAATAATGATTCTAGTTTTGGGCATGTAGCAAACATGCACGGAGTCTGCGCAGTATTCTGCGCACCTCGGGCAAGTTGTTCCACGGCCCGTAGCCCATTTAGCGATCCTTCTAGGAGTGATATATAAAAAATAACCTGTTTTATAAAATTGTGCTTGCAATTTAGATGACAACATATGTTTGTGCAAGACCGAGGGCTTCACAAAATGTATTAGGTGGAACATTCAGTTTCTGCTGCCATTTTGCATCTATTTTACCCAAGTCATCAGGTCGTCGTTCATTTAGTATGTAATATATACTTCCTATCCTTGGCAAGTTAGAGCCAAGCAATCTATCTAGAAGGTCTATCCTTGCGAACCCTGCTAATCCCCCGGTTTTATTTATTAAATATTTTGCGATAGCTTGATACTGAGATATCTGGTTGCTATTTAATTTATAGCGGGATTTCAAATCTTCAAATGAGCAAATACCATCAGGGGTAATCGGATCCCCTAGTTTAAAGATACCAGCCTGATACCAATGTGGGAGATATGTATTTTTAAAGATTAAAGGTAGATTCTCGTTATTTCTAATAGGGGTATAATAGTTCAATTTAGCCAGTCCAAATGATTTACGGATATTAGAAAAAACCCGATAAGCACTTAGTGTTTTAAATCAGACCCTCTTGTAGTAACTAATTTCCAGCTGGCGCCAGAGGCAGCCCCTAGCATTTTTCCCTAGAAGTAGAAAGTAAGGGGAAGGCAGTCCTGATGAACTTAGGATGCAATCATCATACAGTAGCTCGGGGCTGTATTGCAGGGCAGCAGCCCAATAGTATAGTTTTAAATTGGGAAGAGCAGACAGAGTAAGTTAAAAGCCCTCCTCGGCTGTGAATAAGCCCAGATGAACTGGGAAAAAATGTGTTCAAAAATTCGGAGTATATGACTATTAAAGTCTAACGGGATTGTCCTAAAAAAGTAAAGTAGCTTGGGAAAATAAGTCATTTTTAAGACATTACATCTTACTACTATTGTGAGATGTAGGTTATTAATTTTTCGGAGTGATTTATTCATGTCGGCTGCCAGCGGGGTCAGATTTTCTTTAACTATTAGATCTAGATCAGAGACTATATTGACCCCTAAGTATTTAGCTTTCTTGGTGATTCTATCGTCCGCCCAGGTTATCTTCTCATTTATCACAATCTGCGTTTTTGTTTTATTAAGGGCGTATCCAGAGATTGTTCCAAATTCTTGGGCTTCTTGTTCCAGAGCCCTGATAGCCGATTTAGGTTCGGGTGTTATTATGGCTAGATCATCGGCATAAGCCATGATCTTTGTATCAATACCAAATCTACTCACTGCTGAGATTGTAGGGTTTAATTCAATTCTTTTAATCAAGGGGTCAATATAAAGGGCGAAAAGTAGCGGGGAGCAAGGGCACCCCTGTCTCGTCCCTCGTGATATCTTTATTTATTCTGACAAATGTCCATTAATTAATATTCTAGCTGTAGGGTTTTGATATAATGACTGTAGTGCCTGAACTATCCTGGGGCCAAAGCCGATCCGCCGCATGACAGCCCATAAAAATTGCCAGGAGACCCGATCAAACGCTTTTCGGCGTCCAGGAGAATTAGTGAGATCGGGTCTCCTGTCACCTCTGCGGCGTCGAATAAAGTAATAGTCCGACGGACATGCTCGGTGGTGCCCTTTTTTGGGATGAACCCATGTTGCCAGCTAGAAACTAGTGGCTCAATATTTGAGGATAGTCTAGAGGCAATAACTTTGGAAAATATTTTAGAATCGGTATTAATTAAAGTTATGGGTCTGTATGATGACATCTCCAGGGGTGATTTATCTTTTTTGAGGAATATTACGATTTTAGCAGTTGACCAAGAGCTCGGTGGTGAGGCCCCGTCGAAAATAGAATCTACAACGTCAGTAAAAAGATCTTTTATTTGTTGCGAGAAAACTTTATAAAATTCAATCGGTATGCTATCCATACCGGAGGCTTTGCCATCTGGAAGGCTAGCTAATGCGACAGCGATCTCCTCCCAGACTGGAGGAGCTTCCATTGGATCACGTTTGTTATTATTAAGTTCAGCTATCGGTATTGTCTCTAAATAATCACTAATCTCGATTTCTCTACGCTCAGTAGACCCTACAATCTCTTCAAGATATAGTTTCTCATAGAATTTCCTGAAAGCCTCCTATTTTTTTAGGATCGGTGGTTATCCCTTCAGTATCCGTATGGATTGAGGAGATTGTATTTGCTGTTACCTGCGGTCTAGTGGAGATAGCCAGTTGGTGACCGATAATTTCACTACATTCATAAAGTTTTTCTCGGGACGCTGCCCACTTAGCAGCTATTCTCTCTGCTAAAATGTCCCCCATCTCTGACTTAGTAACTGTTACCATTGTCTGTGCCTCTTCTATTCCTATACCTGCCTGAACTGCCTGTATTATTTTTTTCCGCGTCTACCATTTGCTTTTGTAAAAGGTCGACTTGTATTTTCTCCTTTTTGTTCCTCCTGATGGAGAAGCGGAGTGTCTCCCCCCTTATGCCTGCCTTCAAGGTATCCCACACCACCATTGTTGACGCAGTCCCGACATTTATATCCAGAAACTCTCGGATCCAGCCCGTCATATGTTCTCGATAGCTGTTGTCATAAGAATGCCTTTTCAAATGTCCAATTTGAACTTGGTCCCCTATCGACCCAGCCCTCTAGATTTAGAATGAGCGGGTTGTGGTCCGACAATAGTCGGGGGGCAATATCAATGCGACAGTCATGAATTAGTGAGGATGAGACAAAGAAATAGTCGAGCCTTGCCAGTGATAAGTGAGGGGCTGAAAAAAAAGTAAAACTATTTTCACCAGATTTCAAGTGAGCGCAAACGTCTTTCAAGCCATGAGTGTTTATCAAGTTGGACAATGCCCGGAAGACTATAGGCTTCCTTCCTCTGTAGGCCCAGAGTTTATCAGACTCCCAAACGCTAGGCAGGTTTAAATTTAGATCACCACATAAGATTACAGGGAGCGGCCAATGTGCTAGCTCATCATTTATGCCGTTGATTACCCCTGGATCATCTAAATTACTTGCGTAAATAGAACAAATCGTAAAAACAAGGTTGGAGGGGAGAGAGCACCCTGCAATCACCCATCTTCCTAAGGAGTCAGATTTCACCTGGTTCACTACTAAAGGTAGAGTTTTCCGGGCCAAGATCCCAACTCCCTTAGCCCGAGCACCTTGCGATGTTGCCCCAACGATTTTAAATCCTAAGGAGTTCAGCAAGGATTTCTGACCCCCTACAATGTGGGTCTCATGGAGACACACAATGTCCGTCCCCATTAATCGCAAAGCCTGAGCGGTTTTTTGTCTCTTCAAAGGATCATTCAAGCCACAGATGTTAATCAAGGTGATTCTAAGTTTTTTTAGTGTGTTAATTTTCAGGTTTTAGATATGACCACGTATAGCTATCAAAAACCGCAACCCATTTTGCGGCATATTTTGATATTCGTGTAGAGAGCGAAGAGTTTTTCCCCTTTTTTTAAAAATTGTTTTTTAGATTGTTTCTCCCTCTGATTAAGCCACCCGTGATCATCACTCCCCCCCCTCTCACCTCCCCAGCCCCGCCCCCATCTTCCCCAAGCCCTCCCCCACCCCTCCACGTCTCCTCCTCCTGCCGTTCGCTATAAATCTAATTTTTCCTCATTTATCAAACCAAGATTTTTTAACAGAATCAGCATTTTAACTTTAAATCCCACTGGATTCATTACGGACCCCCTTCCCTCCCTCCCCCCCCCAAAAAAAGCAGTCAGGATAACCCTGAATTATGTGAGCAAGTGTGAGTCCCCGGACGCCAGCCTGCTCAATATTTTACCCGCTAGTCAGCGAAGTTAGGCTAGTCTGAACACCCGGAAAAAAAAAAAAAAAAAAAATTTAAGAGGAAGGAAAAAAAGAAAAGAAAAAAAGAAATCCTTGGTGAAAGATTCCAGTTAAGACCCCCATCACATTAGTCCCTGTAGTCCATATCGAAGTTTTTAACTGCATATCTCATCTTTCTCCCCGCAATGTCCTTTAGATACTCTCCAGCTTTAATTTCGGATAGGAAAACCCGAGTAGAGCCTTCATATTTCACTTTCAATCTTGCTGGGTTCATTAGATATACTTGAGCCCCTTGTTGCTGCAAGGGAGTGATCATTTGGCGCAGTCGCCATCTGCGCTCGACTGTTGCATGGCAAAAGTCTGGCTTAGAATTTTTTTTTATTCCGTCGACTTCTTTCTGGGAATTCTGCCTCGCCTGATCATATTCCAGTTGTCTCAAAAGAAAATTCCCCCAAAAAACCTAGGTTTCCCATTCCCAAAGTTATTGCCATCTCGTTTCTGTTTCAGGTTAAAAGGGAAACGGTGTGCCCTCTGGACCTCCTGGTCCCAGTTCCAGCCAGTTTGTGATGGAAAAGCAGCCCGGAGCAGTTTGACGATATATCCTCTGGGGTCTTCCCCTTCCACGCCTTCGGGTATCCCCAGCAGCCTCAGATTATTTCTCCGTAGCCTGTTTTCTTGTTCCTCTAGCTTAGACATTAGGTCAGTGAGACAGGCCTCGTGGGAAGCTCCTTGGTTCTTTACTTGAGACTTCTGTTTCGAGGGTCTCTGTCCGTGCTTCAACCATTGAGACCCGATCGCCGATATCGGTGCAAATCTTATTTAACTTCCTGATACCGCCTTGAAGTTTTTTTAGATGCTCCCTTAGCGGCCAGACGGTCTGATCTTGCTTCTTCCTGAAATTGTTTTATAGAATCAAAAATAGAGGACAAAGAGGGTTCCGACAAATTTTCAGTGGTTAGCTGCGGGCTCTGCTCATGCTGGAGATTAGAGGCCCCCAGAGATGATGGCAGTGCCCCGTATGAATCAGAATAGTCCCACTTCAGTTGGCTACGTCTTTTACTCCTAGCCTTTTTTTTAAATGGTTCTAATTGTGGGATCAGATCCTTTTTCTTCTGATTTGCTACTTTCTGTAGAACTGAGAGATTCAGTTCCAGACATGGATCCATCTGAGACAGAAGAAATTCTCAACCACTAGGTCTGGTGTCTGCGGGTCTATTTGTCTGGGGGTCTGAGGCGCATCTCCTCTATCATCCAGGGGCATCTTTTCTGCCCCTTCGTGGTCGAGGACAGCAGTTGCGACGTCATCGGTATCATGGGTACAAGTACAGGTGATTAAGTCTTGAGCCTGTGCTGTCATACTCACACCGGTTCCCACCCCGGTATCATCCATAGCTGCCTGCGCGTTTGAGTCAATCACTTGTGTGGGCGCTTGCTCTAAATTCCCCTGGTTAGGCACCCTGGTTAGGCACCTGGTTAGATAGCTTTGAGTTATCTATGTTATCCCCCATAGGCGATTTAGAGTCAGTAGAAATAGAGGTGGAGGTAGATATAAGCGGTGCCTTGAGGACAGGAAAGTGTTTAGCGATAGATGGTAAACCCCCTGCTCCTCCCGCTGCATTTTCTTTTGCCAAAGTTTCTCCTCCTAACCTCCCCGTGTTTTTTTTGCTGACCGCTGGCTCCAGTTTACCTTTAGGGGGAAGGTCCATTTTTTCTGCCATTTTCTCCGCTTTGTCCTTCTCTGTCTCCCCCTGATTTGTTACTGTTTTCAATTTGTGGATCTTCTGTCCGCGGGTGGTCATTCTGTGCTCCCTCCCGCGCTTCCTGCAGCGCGTTACCTCGGATGCCTCCCCACTAGTGCTGCTACCACTTCCCAGCAGCTTGAGACACTCTCAGGCCCAATCGGTGAAAGCCCCAGCCGTCCGGCCCTTGATTGTAACCGGTCCCGTAAAGCAGGAAAAACGAAGTGAGATTGAAATCCAGGCTCGGGTTTTAGCCCTTCTGCCGCTACTCAGCGTTTGAGGGAAAGCGCCAAGTGTCCGGAGTTCGAATTCGGACGCCGCCGAAACTGCCGCGGACATCTGCTAGGGGTGTGTCCGTTCCGGGTCAGGTCAGCTAGCCGATCGCTGGCTGTCAGAACTCCTGCGTGTGGCAAGCGGCGTGACGGCCGGGAGGGGAAGTGCTCACACTAGCGCCATCTTCTGCCGAAAACTCACATGATAACCTAATGAACAAACTAAAGCAGTAATGACGCCCCATAATACCACACTGTGAAAAACACACAGCTTATTTTAACCCCTTAGCAGAAGAGGCTTTTCCACCCCAAGTGCTTAGCCCTTTTTAGGTCTCGCCTGAGCCAGCGCGCATGCACTGCTTCTAGTAAGGACTTTCAACTCGGACCACACGCGCCTGTATTTTTTTTTTTTTTGCCTACACGCTATTGGCCTTTGCGTGCGTCTTTCTAAGAAAGACAGCACACAATTGGCCAAAGGTGAGTGCATGTCCCCCCTTCTCTCTCCCCTGGCCTAGGGAGCGAGCAGCAGCGCAGCCGGGTGCCAGCTGCATACCTCACATTCCTTGCAGTGCGCGCGCACCGCGCTTGTTTATATATATGAGTGGTATGTGGATGTGAACCTTTGGGCAATTTTTTTTAAATTATTGCTGGTTTTGCATCGCAAATTTGAGAAAAGGCAAAGCACAGACAGATTACGTGTTTTATTACAGCAGACGCGATGGCAGCGCATGTTGGTGAAAACGCTTGGGCGGCTAAAACATGCTGCTTCCGCTTGCATAATAATATACACATTAAGGGTAACTAGAGTCAGCCTGCGGAAGGAGAAGACACCGGTGACAGCTGTACTCACCCACAGAGCGTACCCTAAAATGGCAACCTTTTGAGACTGGGGGGGTGGCAGCATAAATCCCACGAGAACCACCAGCTGCTGTCCCCCCCTCAGATGATCTAGCCTCGGAAGTGTGCTGCATCAATCCCGCTTCGGCTGCCAGTAACACACTTGAGAATTCCTGTTCGTCGGGAAAAGAAGAGTCACTGCACAACTGAAGTACATGAGCAATAAGCATGCCTCCCACTTACACACTACACTCACTTCTCCTTCGGTTACTCATACGTATGATGATGTACCATAATAAAGGTACAGTCCGGATGGCTGTCAGGTGGTGAAGCGCGCCATAGAAAGGCCGATGCGACTGGTCTTTTGGGTAAGCACAGCCACTGTTCCTTCTCCTCAATCTCATTTGTAAATGTCCTCTCGTATGTATTAGGAGTGGACTGTGGGCGCGGGTAAACTCTGCAATGCGGCTGAGTAAGAGATTTTTGCTGAACTCTGCGCTCCAAACGGAGCATGGAATTGCAAAAACTCAGTGAACTCTGTTCGCAGAGAGGAGTTTACGGCCCGGGCCTATTTGAGAGGCCAGGTTTTATTTCCTTAGACATTTTGCAAATCTTGACATAGGCTATTTGCAAATCGGTTGTCAAGTTGTATAAAATACAAACCTTGCCGCAAACTGGACATTGGCCACCCGCCGGACTGGTGTTTCTCTCCCCCAAGAGTCCCATTGTCCCGGGCTTTGTTCAGGTGGGAATTTGTTACTCTGTTTATGTGTTGCCCTGTTGGCAAATTACATGGTTTGGTTCCTCTACAGCTAACATAGCAAAACGGCAGCCAGTCTCCTCGCTGCTTGGCGGCAAACTTTGAAGGAAGCAGAGAAGAAAGAGCAGCAGTGGTGCATATACAATGCTCACCCCTTAAAATGTCCCTTTCTTAAATATTAACCCCAGATTATGGCACAGTGGTGCCAAATCCGACACCATGCTGCAAATGTGGGTTTTCACAGGATCTCAAAGGGACACTAAAATACAATTCAGACAATGGAGCTGCACATGCAACATTAACGTTGAAATTATTTCCAGTTTCACAATGAAACCTGCCAAAACAATTGTCTTCTTTGGGTTTTTTCTTTATCAAATCCTCTGATTTAGTTGGAACTTACATCTTCCACAAATAGTATTTTCACAGCCCAGCCAACTCGGGTTTCGCTTAAGTAAAATTACTTAACCAAGGCGTGATTCCTGTGGTACATTGTTTTGTGTACAGGCCTATTGATAAAATACTTTGAAGGCACCCGAGTGGCTGTCTTATGAAGAAACGCAACATGCTAACATTCATATATTACATACACGTGGTAACCTTATGCATTTCTGAGACCAGTTTCTGCTCAATGGCGATTATAACTTGCAAGTAACTTTATACTATAAAACATTGTGAGCCAAGGCAGTGCCTTTTCATTTTGCACATGCATACCAATTTCTGCATTTTAACATTGCCATAAAGTGTTTTAGGTCTTTTTTTACCCCCGTCTGCTGACAATGCTGCAGCATCATTGCTGCTGCACTCCTCCGCAGAAGAAGAGTGCACATGGCTGGAACAAACATGTGTGTGCCTAAACACCCCCACTTTCACTGCTGAGCGATTCATGCAATGGAGCGCCACAATGTGCTACCTACCAGCTGGCTTCCATTACTGCCGTTAATACAAGGAAAGGTTCCATTTGCCCTGAGCCTGTGTCCACTCAACTGAACTATATTCCACTACAATATACGCAGCACCACTCTATGCCACTATACTCTACAAAACTTCACTCTACACCACTGCGCTCTACATCACATAATTACACTGCACACCATACCACATATTTACACTACACAAATTCACTCCACAATACACAATTCCACGCCACACAATTACACAACTAACAATTCCAATCCAACCCACATAATTCCACTCAAACCACATATATCAACTTCATAACACAAGGATCAAATACATTGCCATTAACACCAATAGCTCTAACCCAAAGAAATGCAAGACCTATTGCATTTCTAATGCTTGTTTTATGTTTGGGGCACATTGCACTTATGCATTCCTAACTTGTTTTCTCCCTACAAATGGTATCCAACACAAATGTGCGCCCCTCCCTCCAACATATCTTACGCAGCGGACGTCAAAGCGCTAAAGCCTGTAAGGAAGGCATTTGCGGAGCTGTAACCACGGAAGGGAAAAGACAGATTTTAAGTTGCTTACGGATTATCAAGAAGGAATCCAAACTTGCATTGTGTACCTTCCAGAGTGTTCTATAATTTAGCCGCCGCTACCGTAACTGGGTTTGTGGAATCTGGGCATAGTCACCTTCCTGAAAGATGATGATCTGAGCAGTCTTTTAGGTATAAACCATTGGAAAGCTGTTTTGAAAGACACGGGCCCTTGATGGTGAAGAGCCAAACAGACGACGCAAAGAGCTTTATATATCACCCGCTTTCTGACTGGCAGCCAGTGATGGGAAAGAATGCCTTCCCTCGTGGAGAGATATTTAGGCACATTCAGGACCAAGCAGGCTGCCACATTCTGAATGACCTGAAGTCTGTTTAGCGAGGACTTGTTGATGTTCAGTTACAAAGCGTTACAGTAGTCTAAGCGAGATGTAATTAGAGCGATGACCAATGCAACTCCGAGCTCAGATGGAATAAGAGGAAAGATCTTTAAGGTTCACATAATAAAGAAGCAGGAGCTCACAGTCCTGGTGACCTGAGCATCAAAAGTGAGTGTTATCAAAAATAACCTCCAAGGTTTTAGCAGACTCAACCAGCGATGACAAGGGGCCATAGGTCTCAGGCTACCAAAGTTCAGACCACACCGAATGCTGTGCCCCAAAGACCACGATCTCCATCTTTTTGGCATTCAATTTTAAGCAACTGTCCTTCATCCAGGTACTAATGTCAATCATACATTGTTTGAATTGGTCTGCTACCAATGGGAGATTCTCCGATATGGAGACAATGATTTGGGTGACGTCCACATAGGATTAACACGTGGAAACCGAACGAGCTCACCAGTTCTGTGAGAGGGGAGACATACAGATTAAATAGGGTGGGGCTAAGGGAGAATCCCTGCAGAACACCACAAGGGAGCTTGAAAGCCTCTGCTCTAAAATTCCTGCAGCTGACTGTTTGGACTTATCTGTTAGAAAAGAACAAAGAAGGTCCAAAGCAGTGTCCCTTAACCCTGCCTGATGTAATCTTTGGACCAGGTGGGACAGTGGTATCGGATCAAATGCCACAGACCGATCCAACATTACCATGATAGCCGCATCTACTTGGCAACAGAAGAAATCTGCAGTGGCAACCAGCGCCGACAGTGCTGTGACCACTTCTGAATCCATTCTGTGATGATCTGCGAGCCCCTGGATATTAAACTCAGCCGGTTTATGGTTGGTAAATTTTTCAAGCATTTTAGCCGGCATGGGCAATAGAGAGATGTGGGCGTAGGTTTTTGAGATTCTCTGGGTCCCCATTAGGTTTATTTTGCAGCGGAACAACAACGGCTTCCTTCCAGAGACAGGGATACACTCCTGCAATTAATATCCGATTGAAGACTTTGAACAGAAAAGACACAATCTGATCCGGGGAGAGTTGTAGAACTTTAGGTGGACAAGGATGATCGAGTGAACCTGATTTCATGTTAATGAGGAGATTTTTTTACTTACAAGAAGGAGATAGGAGAGAATGCAGAAAAAACTGCTGGGAGTGTAGGTCAGCAGGGTCAAACGACAATTGGCAAAAAACAGCAAAATATTGCTTTTCGTTGGGGATAAAAAAAACAAGCATTGGCATAGCCAATAGGTCTCGCCTTTGGGACCTTATAAGTGTTTACCCATGCAACAGTTGATGTTGTTGCACCAAGGATATTGTGCTGCATAACTAAATACTTATAAGGTCCCAAAGGCGAAACCTATTGGCTATGCCAATGCTTGTTTGTCATGTGGTGCAGGACCACGCTTCTTTCAGTCTAAACTCTAAATCTACTGTTAGAAGATGTCCTTGATTCAGAATGGCTTTGCCACAAAAAAACCTTTAGTCAGAAAACCCTGCATCAGCAGATGTTCTTTACGGATATCTAAAATATGGAACTCAGCCCCTTCACGTATAAGCATATTTAGCAATTATCTATAAGTCTGGAATGAAGTAAAAACCGAGGGGCTTATTACAAGCATCACTGAATGAAGTTGCAAGTTTTGAACTCTTTTCAAATCACACCACTGAAAATTTTGACCCACAAAAATAAAACTTCTTCAGTGGAAAAATCTTCATTTATTCTGCTGAAAAATAAGTTTTCAAAATGTTCAAGTGCTGGGGTTTGTTCCCAACAAACACGTTTTTACAGAACCTCTCTTGCATTTGCAATAATATTCTGAAACTTCACGAAAATTTGCCAATATTCTCAAAAACTTCACAAAGTGTGCGGCAGCGAGGTCATACGATTTCACAGCCCTAGAGTTTCAAATAAGGTAGATGCTCAGACTTCCACTCAAAATCACCATTGCACTTCATGCTAACAAATACACTTGCTTGTACTCTCAGTATGGTAGAAAAGCCAGGTTGAGAAGTCCAAATGTCCCAGCACCCTCCTGGTGTGGCCATGCTGGGGCACTTTCATTGTATAATATGGATGATGGTGGCCCTGCACTGTAGAACCTAATATGTGCACTCTTATCTCACCCCGTCACCTTTTGGAAGGGGTCTTTCCAAGACAGATAATGCATGTATTTAAATTAACTATTTTAATATTGCTAATGTATCGATTCCAGATAATTTGATGTTATGAGTACCCTTTGTGGAAAACATCAGCTGACCAGGTATGAATGGACCCTGCTCAATGTAGTCGTACAATAAATGGTTTCTGAACATTGGACTGAATGCGTCCAGTGACCAAAGACAAGCTGATTATCAGCTGAAGCCACTGAAATTTAATAGACACCAAAGTACAACTGGTTTATTCTCCATAGAAGTTAGCTTATTAGAAAAAAAACACGTTTCCAATCAGATTCTGTAGAAACCATTTACAACTGGTTATCTGGAATTTCAACAAAGGGCTGGGACGTAGTTATCATTAGTGCACCAGGTGTGGTGGTACCGGGCACACAGGTTTGAGGGGCACACTGAACCCCAATTTCTAGTGCCTTTTTGCTACCCAAACCGGAGGGGAGGGGGCATTTCTTTGCTTGTGTTAAAGCTCACAGTAGCTTTGCTACGTCACTGACAGGGAGGCTCTCTTTGCCTCATTAAATACCCACAAACACCCTTTAAAATAGTGTAAATGTCACCAGACGACCAGTAATCATATTATATTTCGAGGGCCCAAGTTGGGCAAATTAGAAAGGGCATTGCCCCTTTTGGCCCGTAACACTTCACCTGACTTCAATAGGGAATAGCATGGATAAATAGACGCTGGTTTTCTGAGTGGGGGGGGGGAAAACCAGGGTTAAATTAACTCATATTGGCCCTCGCATGACGCAAGGCTTCGACAAGCCTTTATCCTGGGCAGTGGGTGGGGGTTACAGAAGCATCCTGGAAGAGAAACAGGAATTAAACTCAGGTCCCGCCCTCTCGGGTTTAAATCTCTTCAAAAACCGGGTTAAGCCTCTGCTTTCTCTGGGGCTTAAAATGTTCTTTCACTCTTTGCTGATTTCGGCGCCTCCTTTCAGCTTTTTATTTCTATTTCTCCTCCTTTGGCAAAAATCTAAATCTTTCTCTGGCTGTGTTAAGATAGTTGGTGGTGGTCAGTACAAGCCTGTGTGCCAAGAACGGACTTCGAGGAGAGCCAGGCAGTCCTACAAGACAGTGCTATCCGGGATTATCGTGTAAACAAAAGTTCAGCAATGGAAGGTTAATTCTTAAAACCCTCAAGTCCTCGGTAGCAGCCACTTTGGTCCCCTTGAAAAGCCAGAGGTAAATGTAAGAGGTGGACGCGCGCCTTTAAATTGCAACACAGCACGCGAGTGAACCCAAAAACAGGTTTT
Organism: Calotriton arnoldi; assembly: GCA_963921515.1. Lineage (NCBI taxonomy): Eukaryota > Metazoa > Chordata > Amphibia > Caudata > Salamandridae > Calotriton > Calotriton arnoldi. The sequence goes on from CAWUFW010000003.1 coordinate 7,038,273, forward strand.
CGGTGGAGCAGCTGTGGAGCTCTCGACACCGACACTTTCACATCACTTCATGTACAGCGTTTACCTTGCGGGAGCGAGCACGATAATTGCAAACAGATGGCGCCGCTGCTCCCTCCCGCAAGGTAAACGCCGTACATGCACGAGTGCCCATTGGAAACAGTGCAGAACATGCACGAGTTTCCACAAAAGCCCGGAGTGATTCCAAGAGGTCACTCCAAAGCAGCGCTTGCGCGCTGCGTAGGCGAGACCAAATAAAAAGGGGGGGGGGGAGGAGTGAGTTTTCCCCCTAAAAATGGCATTAACAGTCAACCTGAGAATTGCTTTCTATGATTGTACTGTCAACTGCTTATATCTGAAGCTTGTTTACTGAGTTAATAAAAAGAATTACATTTTTTTTTTTAAATGGCATTAACAAAAGAGGGATCCCATCTTCTCCGCACTGAGGAACAAGCACAGTTGTAAAAGAAAAACACATTTTTAATACCTTTATGTTTTTTCCTATCTGGTAGCTCACTTTTACTATTTTTTGCGGCATCAACCGATGTACAGTTTGTGGTAAAAAGCAGGGGTGAATATGGAAAGCTATACATTTCCAAAAACTATACAAAATGTCACTATTATGATGGGAAACCCTGTATGGTTCATCAATACACAGAGTTTGAAGCTCGCTCTCCCTCTGGGCAGATGCAATAGATACTAAAAGGGAAACCTTCCATGAAATATGTGGCAATCAGCCTTGTGCAAAGGTTTAAATGGAGGCACCATACATTTCAATGTGCCACATTCAAGTCCCAAGGAGGAGAAAGCCTTCTAACAGGGAAAACACTTTCTGAAAACCCTCCAGGAAATCCTTAGTCATTACAATAGTGAAGGAAGATGTTTCAGAAGGGGACCAACTGTAAGCATAGATGGCAGCCAAATGCACTCAAATGGAAGAAAATTTGAAACAAGACCTTACCAGATAAAGAAGTGGTTATTGATATATGGCATATTCTCTGGTGTGCTGGCCTATTGATTACCATATGCAGAAACCAACTCCATATGAACGAATAAGATCTTATGAAGGGAGGTCTCACCTCTCTTTGGATGGCCATGCAGTGTCCATACTGCAAGACTACAAAAGACAGACAGTCAACTTCAGCGATAGAAGGCTGGGTAAAATGATTCTGTCTGAGATCCTGGAAAGCAGGTGTGGTATTACTGGCAGTCTCTTGAGAAGCCAGAAGAACATCTGGAGATGGTTTGGATACCACCACTGGTGAGGCTAAACTGGGGTAATGAATGTCATCTTCGGGTTGCTGAACCTGAACTTGGTGATGACCTTGGGTAGGAAATGCATAGAGAAATCCTCTCGACCAGCTCATCAAAAGTGCATTCCCCAGAAATTGAGGATCTGGACACCTGGAAGAGTAGGCACAGTACATAGTAAGAATCCAAGCCATCCCAATCAAGCTATCGGAAATCTCTCTGGGAAGAAAATTCAGAAACGGGTTTAAAGAATCACTGAGGTACCCATCCTAACTGCGTAAACAGGCTGAAGAACTGGCATCTTGGACAATCCTAGCTGAAGTTTGAGAACCTTTGTTTTGCTCTCTTTTGCAGAGGGTTTAATGAGTAAGATCTCGCATATTAACCAGTCTATACTCAAGGCTGACACTTTCCAGGCCCTTCAACTTCTTGTACAACAACATCTTGCAAATGTCAATCTGTAATAGAGTAGGAGTCCAGAAGACCGACTACACAAATATATTAGTCATTCCTAGACATCATCCCCAAACAAGCTGTACATTTATTGAAAGAAACAACATAATGGCTTCATACAGCAGAGCAATAAAAGCCCATAAAAAAACAAGCATTGCCAAAGCCAACAGGTCTATCCTATTCTAGAGCTACTGGATTTGCCATTGTCTTTCAGCCATTGAGAACAGCAGCATAGCTGCCGTGCAGCGGGCCGAACGTTAGAAATAAAGCGCTATGACATGGTCAGCGCTGGCCGTATCATAACTTATCTTCCTAGCTGAAGTGGCCCAGAAAGCAACGCAATGTGGGAGGGACAGTGCAAGCAACAACATGGGAAGGGCACTGGAAGGACAGGTCAAGCAACAATGAGGGCTAGGCAAGAAAACGCCAGAGAGGGATGGAGCAAGCAATGTGGGGTCCCAGGGCAAGCAAAACAAGCATTTGCAATGCAATAGGTCTCGCATTTGCGAGAGCTTAAGCTATTGGCATTGTAAATGACAATGCCTTTTATTTATCTGTTTTAAAAACCAACACAAATGAAAGGCAGTCATTTACAATGCCAATAGCTCAAACTCTCGCAAATGCAAGACTTATTGCATTGCAAATGATTGTTTTCTTTCTGTTCCAGTACTTTGAAGTGACTTAGTTGATGTGCAGCACAATACAAGCCTTTTAATAAGATAGTGATCCCACACCCTTCTAAAGAAAACAAAAAAAAAAGCCTTTTGCTTGTCTAACACCACAAACTGGCCAACTAAACTAATTTAAATAACGCTGGTTGAGATATCGTGTAAATTATTGAGTAGTTTTTTCAAGTGCCCTCATGCTTAATGGGCACTTTACAAATGTGTGGCGCAGTCATCTACACTCGGTAAATGCTGATTTTTGAGTGCCTGTCTCTACCTAATAATGTGCCGTGGCCATAGAGCCACGGTTACTGGCACCCCACCTTGCTCCAATTGCGCAATGGGCGGATAGAAATTTCCCGTCCTCGGTAGTGCTGGAGAAAAAAACATGAAACAGCAGCTGCAGAATCTCTCAGGGCAGTCTGAAGCTGGCTACATCAAAGATCAAATTGTCCAGGTTTACCAACGAGGAGAGCTTGGCTTTGCTAAATGTGCCGCTGTGCCTTGTGCTCTGACTCTAGGTGGCGCTGGCACCCTTTTTATCCTAAAGACTATCTCTTCATCACGCCTGCTGTTTTCCTTCTCTTCTTTCTGGTGCGTGTTTTAATCTTTCCGTAATCTCATGTAAACTTTAATGAATAAACACAAAAAGGCTGTTGCCCCAAGAGGATGAAAGCTATTAGTTCCGTTGTTAATCGAAAAGCTCACTTTTCGAAACACTGCACAGCTGCAATGAAAATAGCGCAGAACCGTGGCAGTGTGCATTGTCTCAATAAGGAACAAATGGGAGGAAAAGGTTTAGGGTGGGTGTGCTGAGAGGGTGCCTTGGGATCGGGAAATGTAGATAAAAGGCCAAGAAAAATGCCGATCCTTATCCTGACAGGATATGCATAAGAGTAGAGCGTCCGACTTTGGTGCTAGGATTCAGGGTTCGAGCCTCCGTGTAGGCTTGTTGTTACATCCTTCCTCTCTTTTATTTACCCTGTTCCTTTAAGATAATATGTCACCTGGCCGCATGCCATATGTTATCTTTCAATGTGATTCCACATTCCATTGTTCCATTATGTTGTACTGGTTACAGTTTGGCCCAGTTGCATCTGGAGCTTCATCTGTAAGGTGTACATCTGCCGTGCTGTTAATAAATCCACTATTCATCTTTATTTGGACTTGGATCTTGTTTTAATACTCGTCCCATTCCTTAACAAGCATTGGCCGCGCGGCTCACTGAGAACATCAAAGCGGCCGAAAGGGGAGAAAGGAGGGGTGAGTGCAAGCCGAGGTGACAAGAAGGGCTGGGCGAGAAGGGAGGGGGAGAAGGGAGTGCGAGCAGCAGCTGTGCACGTGCACGGCTACAAGGCAAAAGTGAAAGCAGGCTGGCAAATGGTGTGCGATGTGCGCGCACCATGACGAGAGAGGAAAGCCATATGGCACCTCTGCTCGTCATTGTGCGCGTAACCGCACACTCTATGCCAGCCAAAAAGCTGTGGTCTCATTTCTAAAGCCCCCACTCACAAAATGTCTCGCCAGACCAGCTTGCGCTGGCTCAGGCGAGACCTAAAAATGAGGGAGAAGGTGGAGCCAACAGCAGGAGGAAGGTGGAGTTGGTAAGCACCTTGAAGGTCAGTGGGTGGAAGGCAGAAGGGGGAAAGCAACACGAACAGCGGGAGGAGTACGGGAGGGTAGTAGCAACATGACAGATAGCGGGAGGGGAGAGGGCAAGCAACATGACGGACAGCGAAGGAAGGCACGCAACATGCACCCTTATGGAGTGCTGCCATAAGAAAAAAAGCATTGGCATAGCCAATAGGTCTCGCTTTTGGGACCTTATAAGTATTTAGTCATGCAGCACAATATCCTTGGTACAACAACATCAACTGTTGCATGGCGAAACACATAAGGTCCCAAAGGCGAGACCTATTGGCTATGCCAATGCTTGTTCTGTAGGAGGCAGGTGTTAAAATTTGGAGCCTTTTGGGCTTCTCCCATCTACATTGTGCATTACCAAATTGAAAGAGCCAGTGCCGGAATGCATGAAAACGAGAGAGATTTGTCTGATACTCAACTTGGGTGAAATCCTGTTTATGAAAGGATTGAGTCGGTGATCCAGCCAGGAGACGCGCGAGACAGAGCCTTTCTGCCGGGCTGTACTTCATGGAGGGGCAGCACTGCTACAAGCCGGCACCCAGGAGGCACCCGGGAGTGAGGTATGGCACCAGGGGGCGTTCAGGGGCGATGAACAGCTCTGGTTAGGGGGTATAGCACCAAGGGGGCAAATACAGGGCAGGGGCATTACTGCGGGTGACTCTCAGAGGGGAAGGCTGTATGGGCTCATCCAAGGGGGTATGTAGCGCTTAGAATAGAGCTGCAGCACTTAGGGTAGCGCTTGAATAGGAGGTGTATCTTCGAAGCGGTACAGCAATGAGGACATGCACCAGTTCTAACAATGCCTGTCTGGGATGGGGGTCCACTACCTTAGAGGGTCCGTCCATGTGAGAGGTAAAGCAGTGAGGGAATAGAGAAGTTCAGCTATCAGGGGCGGGTGGTTTAGGGGCTATCGGTTGCCAGACCCCGGGAGAGATCGGATGAAGTTAAGTGTGTCACTCTGAATGGTTCTGTCACAACGGGAGCTCCTCCCATTGGACAGGTGCTCGGGAGTGGGTCATATAATGATGGCTTTGATAATCACGTAACTGTCCTTTCCTGTTAGATATCCCAATGCAATTACAAAAGAAAAATACACTGGCTAAGACTGTCATTAGTTAGCGCTGCCAAACTTCTAGTCGCTACAAATATTTAGCAATGCAGACACGTATGCACGAGTGTATACAAAGCGTTACCGTGTCTTTCTTAGACCTAATTACGTAGTCTAACATACAAATCAGTGACAACAGGACTATTACAAATTACTTTTGTTTACAAAAACTGGTGCAATCCTCGATTCATCTCAGCAGAGAAGGGATAGAAAGGCATTTGCTACCAGTGTCCAGGTGATCCATTAAAATTACCAGGCGGCGTAAAACGGACAGTATACATACCGAGAGGGACACACGCTGCTGCTCTATCTGTGCCCAGTGCCTCATTACACAGTAGAGCCACACCGAGGCCATTCCAATGCGGACAGCCATATAGCCCTGTTATACTTCAAACTCCCGCAAAACCAAAACACAACAGGGCTAGTAACATGGAGGGTTCTGTCTGGGAGAATGATCCTGTTCTCCAAGTACTAAGGATGGCGAAGATTCCCCCCGGATTGAAATTAGTCTCCTTCTCTCAGCTCTGGATACCATGTCTCACTCACCTCAGGCCGCGCAGGAAGAGAAAGCTGACCACACGCCGGGAGCGGCATGACGACTTCAAAATATCGCGAGATGTCGATCAGCCGCAAGCAAGAATATATTTACACCCCAAGTAAAATAACCAGCTGAAAAGCAATCGCGTTTTGAAAGCAATCAATCTAAATCGAATATGTACATTGAATATGAATTCGTTATTGTTACCTCGGATGTAACTTAGTACTGCCAAAATAATGTTTATATTACAAAACATAAAAATGCAATAGTATTTTTGTTCAATTGTAAATGCTAATAAAGTGTCCAAAATGTAGTTAGACAAGTGAAGCGCTGGACAGCAGAGACGTCGGCAGCGCAGAGGAGCGGGGGGCGAGCGAGCGCCGCAGCCTGCTGAGCTGACCACACGCTCGTGCACAATGGCCATGTGTTTTCAATTATCGCGCCCGCATCAGGGCACGATAATTGGAAACAGATGCCGGCCATGCGGGGAAAAGGCCATTGTGCACGAGCGTGTGGTCAGCTTTCAAAAGCCCCTTACATAAAGTCTCGCAGAGCAGCGCTTGCGCGCTACTCGAGGCTCGACCTAAAAAGCAGCTGCAAAAGTATGAGCAGTGGAAGGACACTGAGAAAGGAAGCAGTACTTGGGCCATGCTCCAGGGGGGGTGGACAAACATAAGAGGAAGGAAAGCCCACGGAAGCTAATGAATAGGAAGCAAGCAAATAAGAGTGACAAACAACCAATGGCATGCAGTAGGCAAGCTCTAAGCCCCTTGTAAGCTAATAAAGTGTTTCACACCAAACATCACATGCTTTGTTTTAGGCGAGATCTGAAAAGGCAACTTTAGTTTCAAAAGAGGCTACAGAAGATAGTGTTACTAAGAAAACACATTGCGAGGATACTGCTCAGTCCGTAGTATGCAGCACACACACTCACATGAAAAGGAAAATGGGAAATTAAAATTCAATGGTTATGTTGAATGGTTTTCTCGAATATCAGGATGGGTTGTGATTCTGCTACCAAACAGTCTCTTGCTAAAATACAACCACATCTTGCTAAAATAACTTGGTGGTGCGAGTGCAAAATTTCACAATCTAGTGACTTAATACTTTTTTTTAATAACTGTTTTTATTATTTTACCAGCATAAACAAATACACCGTGTGATACTACACACGACAATGTGAGAGAAAATAGAGGATCCCATGCCACAGTTACAGAGTATTACATTTTGAATAACGAGACGAGCTATGCCTTACATTGTGAGGGCCCAATCCCATCGGGTTAGAACAGTGCCGAGCCCCCAGGGAGCGTAAAGTAACATGGATTGTTGTGCGCCTCTAATGGGGTTTCGCAGTCAGTTATCTCCAGACTCTGCTGTATCCACTTCAGGAGCTACCGATTGTGCCTGTAGGTAGTGTTGCAAGGGGCCCCAAATGTCTCGTGGGCGCGACGATAGTGGTAACAGCTCTGCGTATGTGTTCAGTTGTTCTTGGCAAAATATGAGGTCCTGCAGCCATTCTTTAAATGTGGGCGCCCTCCCTCTCCCCCACCTGCATGCCACTCTTCGCTTGGCTATCAGGAGTGCCAGTGATATAAACCGCCTGTATCGGACATCTAGCTCCTTGGTGTAACCTTATACTGTGATTAGCGGGGTATCTGGAATGTGCAGTCCTGTCATCTGGTCGAGTGCCGTTAGTACGTCTGTCCAGAACTGCTGAACAGGGGCGCAGTTCCAGGCTATGTGTTGGAAGTCCGCCCCCTCTGTCCCACACCTATCGCAGCAGTCTGTGTTCCTAAGATGAAAGTGCATGAGTTTCGCGGGCGTGTAGTAGAGACGGTGCAGTGCACTGCAGTTGCATAATCGCAGCCCTAATCTGGTCATCCTCAAAGTCCGCCAGGAGAAACTCGCGTTGGGAGTCGCCCAGCCAGCCAATTGCTATATCTTCAAAGAAGGAAGTGAAGTCGGTCGTCTGTGTGATTTGTATAATGTCCTGTAGAATTAGCGAAAGACGGCCAGGATGTCTGGAGTGTTTCTATGCACCTGACCCTCTTCATCTAATATTTCGAGTATAGTGTTCGAGAACCTAGGAGGCCGGGTTAATACTGCCAGGATTTTCCCCGGTCGCTCCCCCTCACCATACTGCCGGGCCCGGAAGTATTTCCCCCTGAATTTGCACTCCCTCTCAGCAGTGTCCTGATATTCAGTTACTATGTCTCATTTTTGCCTGTAATTCAGGGGCTGGTGTTTGCTGCATTTGGGCGTCTAGGTGTTTGAGATCCTTTTCTAAATTGTCGAGAGTGGTCCGTATGTCTTTTAAAATCCCTCCCCCCTTGACGATGCATATACCTCGGATGGTGACTTTGAATGCCTCCCATACCGTAGCATAGCTCAGCACTGACTGTACGTTTCGGGGGAAGAAGTCTTCTATTTCGGCTTCCAGGTCAGCTTTAAAGTCTGGGTCGAGGAGCGCATGGGTGGGTAAACGCCAAGACCTGTACGGGGGCTCTACACAAGGGGGGGGGGGGAGAGTAAGAGTCATTTAAACGGGTGAGTGGTCCGAGTAGTTGCGCGGCAGATGTATAGCGTGTGTAAGCCAAGGCGTCAGTCCTCTGGACAGGAGCCATCCGTCTATGCGGGACCATGAGGAGTGCACTGTGGAGAAGCAGGTGCCCTCCCTATCCGTGGGGTGGAGATGGCGCCAGGCGTCAATCAGACCATGATCTGCGATGAGGCCCTGAAGGCAGCCTTAGGTGTTAGAGTAGTGGTGCGGCTGAGGGTGCGACCTACCCATAAGCGGGTTCAATGTAACGTTAAAGTCTCCCTCCCCCCCCCCAGACCGTATGCTCTGAGCCAATGGCTAGGATTTTCCCCCATAGGATATGGAAAAATTCGGGGCTGTCTATGTTGGGGCCATAGCAGCTGACAAAGGTAATGGAGTGGGAATTCCAGTCTCCCCCACATGATATAGTATCGTCCTGATGGATCGGCGTAAGAACCTATGGCGGTGTATGGGAGAGTGCGTCTGATCAGTATTGTGGTGCCTCGAGCATACGTGGAAAACGAGGAGAAGCTGCGGTGTGCCGCCCAGCGGGCTGCAAATGTGGGTGAAGAGTCAGGACCTAGATGGGTCTCCTGCAACATGGCACAGTGTACATTGTGTCTGGCTAAGTACGCTAAAATATGTCTGCGCTTGCGTGGGTTTCCTAGGCCGTGCACATTCCATGTCAGAAGGTTGTAGCTAGGGGGACTAGGCTGGGTCATCGAGTGTGCGGGTTATTCTGGGCGATGGGTAGTGTAGGCGCATCTCGCAGGGGAGTTACATAACAGTGATTGTCTGCATCTATTATGGCATGCAGTGGCTTTTGAGTGAAATCCCCCCCTTCCACATCAGCAGCCCAATCCTGCTGTGGTTTGTGGCCCTCCCTCCCCACCCTATGTACCCCAACGCAAAGTTCCCAACGGGGAAGTGAGTACAAATCTCTAACATCAGAGTACCAAACCATGTAGGGATTTCCTATTGGGTATTGGCTAGAGGGCGACACAGGGCCTCCTCGGTGGTGCGAGGGTGCTCAGGAGCAAGTATGGTGTCTCAAATGGCATCATGATGTATCGTATTAGCGTGGGATCATCCCCGCACATGCCATGACCAGTACAGGGGAAACATGCTGTATCTCTTCAGTTGTGTTGATGTAGGAGAAGACGAACAAGGCCTGCATTGACTGCCTCGGGACACAGCAGGCTTCTTACAAGAGTGCTTTGGTTCCTCCATTATTCTTCATCTGAGAGTTCAGAGGTGGAGGTTCGCGAAGCGCCAGGTGACGTTTGGCCAGAGGGTCTCATGGGCAGGGACTTCAGAAAGTCATTAACAAGTTAAGGCGGATTTAAAAAATGCTGTTTGTCCTGATAGGTAACTTTCAAACGTGCTGGAAACAGCATGGCGTACATGATGTTGGCCTGCTGGAGTTCTCTCTTGATGGGCAGAAACTTTTCGGGCATCCTGGGCGGCCATGGTGAAGTACGGGTAAATGGCGATTGTCGTGCCCTCAAAAGGATAGCGGCTGTTTTTCCCTCGCCAGCCGTAGGGCGTTGTCGCGGTAGTTTAAGATCGGCCGTGGAGGGGCTCCTGGCGGAGGACGAGTGGCTAGTGAGCGGTGCGCTCTTTCGACCACCAGCAGCGCGGAGAAGGCCTCTCTGCCAAATAGCGTGGTAAGTAGGCGCTCAACATACTCCTCCATTTTGTGTTTGTGGATTCGGCTACTCCAAGGATTCGGAGGTTGTTTCTGCGCTATCTTGATTCTAGGTCCTCGTTCTTGGCGGCGATGACTAAGGACCTTTTCCATATTAAGTAGTTTCTCTGTGCTTGCGGAGGAGGCATCTTCTAACTCAGAGATACGCTGTTCAGTGTCTTTAATCCACTCCTCGTGCTGGTCGAGCTTGTGTGTGAGGTTATCAAGGCGGGTGCACATAGAGTCCATCTTGGCCTCAATTGAGGTGAGGCTGGATTTCATTGTGAGAAGGAGATCTTTCAGGTCGTCAGTGGACGTGGGTGCGCCTGCGGTGGGGGCGTCGGTCGTGTCGTCGTCCGCTTCATGCTGCGTTCTGGTTGATTTGCGGGCGTCAAAAGTGAGTTTTGGCTGTCTGCCGTCCGTCTTCCCCATGGTGTTTGCCCTGTAGTTGCCTGTTGGAGTGGCGATGCCTGGAGAATGAGAGCTGGTTGTAGACGGGCGGGAGTGCGGACTCGGCACTGCGAAGCGATGGCGTGGGGGGCAGTAGTGCTGCTTCTGAGTTATTGCGGGTAGAGGCCAGCAGGTCGCATTGGGGCAGGGCAGTAGGTAGGAATCCGCTCCGCCAAGAAGAGCAACAGCAAGTTCAGTGGCGCCCAGCCAGCGTGGCCGCAGTCCAGCCAGTGAGGGCGGCGCGCGGCCTTAGTGACGGTAGTGGAGAGGGCTCTGCGAGGGATGACAGCGGCTGGGGCCCCGTGTTTATATTGTGGGCGTTTACTGTGGGTACTGAAGGCAGTGTAAAGGCGATGCCGCAGGTGGCGCCTGCTGTGGGAAAGTCAAACTAGCAGGCGGCAATGGCTTCTCAGGCCCCCCTCGCGGTGGGGTGTTAACCTGGCAGTCGTTAGTCTGTTGAGTTGCGCGGTAGTGTCTTTCCCAGTAGGGTGTATGCCGTTGGTCAAGTTCACATGGGGGGAAGCCCATAGCATCTGGATTGCAGCGTTATGAGTGGAGGGTGTGCCACAGGCCGCAGTGGGAGGCCTCACCACCTCCACGATGGTGCCCACAGCAGCAGGAACAGTGATGAGCACCGGGGCAGTTGGGGGTGCGCTAGGCCAGAGTTCAGCACACCGGAGCCGGCACAGGCAGGAGCCAGGAATGAGGATGGAAGAGGCCGGTGTTCTGGGGGCAGGCTCCTCGCCCCAGCTGGCAGTGCCGCCTTGAGTCGCGTGAGGTCTTGGGCGAGGTGCTGGTTCGCAGCAGGCGCTGTGCAGGGCAGCTCAAAGAGGTCACAGAGGCAAAGAGCAATGAAGGGGGAGCGGGAGTGCCATAGTCCCAAGGAGCAGTCTCTCAGCCCCGGGCAGTCTCCACTTACCGGAACAGCAGCACTGGCATTTTAGCAGGCAGGACTCCTCCCCCCCCCCCCCCCTCAGGGCACTGCTCCGTCCGCGGCAGCAAAGGCCGAGCAGCAGCGTCACCGGGTACACAGGCTGCACCGGGCAGGCTAGTTTCAGTGGTTCTGGTAGTCTGGTTCCCAAGGACGGCCAGAGAAGTAGCAGAGATTTGCCTCAAGTGCGTTCCTGGCAATCGCTGGAGCTGGAAGTGCAGGGGCGGTAGCGGCCGTTATCGGGCAAGTGCAGCCGCCACCTTGAGGTCTTGGCAGTGCTAGTCACGGAGGCTGATAACTCGACAGCTGGGCTGATTTGGACGCCGTGGCCCACTGTAAGATGTAGCGGAGACGTTCCGATCCCACGGTGGCGTTTTTTTTTTTTTAAGAGCGCTAGTACGGCATATGAGGAGGATAGTAATGTTTATGGGTCCTGAGCTGCAAGAGCCTCACGTAAGTGCGGCCATCTTGCTTGCGCGCCCTCTAGCGCCCCCCTAGTGACTTTTAATACTTATCTAAAACATATTCCTGATTAATATTCGCTCTACAGGTGAGACCTTTGTCACTTCAATACTGTAATTTGATTAAGTTTTAAATGTTGAATAAAACTTTTTTTTTTTTAAACTGAAATCTAGCTTAGCTTTCACCAATTTCAAATTGGAAATATGCTGTGTCTGGAATTCAAATAAAGTTACTTAAATGGCAAAGGCTATTAGGAGCAGTTTGACTGTGACCAGGGTGATTAGGTCCCAGTTGAGCTATTAATCAGACATGTAAACCATGGCAGTCAGAGAAGACCTTCCAGATGGTTTTGGCCTGAACTAAAACTTCAATGCAGGGACATTTCCTAGAAGTAATAGTTAACAAATATTCCTTACTCTGAGAGCGGCGTGGTGTTAATTGTTTGAAATGTTGGAATTACCAACTGTTTCCTCACAGATCAAACAATTCTGTCTGTGGTTGGTGTTGATCTGGTAACAGTGTTGAAGCTTGAAAGCAGTTTCCTCCCAGGGAAGAGCTGAACATTTATACTTGTCGCTCTCTTGGACTAGTCAGCTCAAAAGAAGCACAGCCTTGAGGTTGCATCACGATCGCCAAGAGGTTTTTTCAAATATCATGCAGCACCTTAAGAAAACCATGTTAATTTTCAAACCCGGAAATCTTTGCAATCCGTCCAGTATCTTCCAAGTAGTATATAAGGTTATATATAGTCAAGCATGCCCTTTGAATTTGTGGAAACCGCTATGCTCATCCTGCGTGCAGCTAGGAGCCTACACGGAATCTCCCAATTCGTAGACTGACCAAGTGCGTGCCAATGAAGGGGCAGGGGAGGGACCAGAGGAAGAACTCAATCCCTCAATATTCCTATTCAGAGGAACATGGAAAACATAACCAAAAAACATGGCTATGCAAGACTTGGAAGAAGTAAGAGTTTGGTTAAGAACTTGTTTCTTACTGCACATGCTGAGACTGCAAGCTCTCAACGTCATTAGCTAAATACCTTGTTGCTTTATTACTATTAGACAATCTCCTCTCCTTGCAGCTAAGAAATATGACTCGCATGTAGAGTGTTGCGACTTCACGAAACTCCTTCACTGAACGAGTAACTCCAACCAAAAAACAAAACAAATTTTTAGGTCTCGCCTAGCGATGCAGCGCAAAGCGCTGCTCGCTATGCGAGATCTATTGTTGCCGACTTTTGCTCCGATGCGGGACAGGACAGGTGCACGCGTACGGCAAGTCTTGGACAGGAGATGTGCACGCGTATGGTGCGAGCAGAAGTTGTAATAACGCCGCAAGCCGTACGCGTGCACATCGACTGTCTGTGCTCAAGCTGAACAGACAGGAGATGTGCACGCGTACGGCTCAGCGTCTTTTACAACTCCTGCTCGCACCATACGCGTGCACATGTCCTGTCCAGGCGCCCAGCATGCCTCCCGCTCAACCCCACTCACCGGCTCTTCTGGGGACTCAGCGCTGAATCTTGCTCCGGCCGCACCATGCGGCATTCACGAAGGCGGGGTGGGCTCCGCCGGACTTCCCTCTGCGGGGTGGGCTCCCGCCGGACTTCCTCTGCGGGGTGGGCTCCCGCCTCACTTCTCCAACACACGGGGCTCCCTCAGCTCACGGGAGCCCCGGACACCTCCGGCCGCGCGCTCCATGCGCCGCCCATGCGCCACGCAACTGACGTCGCCCAGCAGATGTGCACAAGCACGGCGGCTCGCGGGCTTCAGAGCCTTTTGCGCAATGTCCCGAGCTTGTTTAAATATGTTAATAGTTCGTAGAATTTGTATTCTTGGTGGACTACTGTTTGATCTGACATTTAAACTCTAGGATCTTAACGATGTATTGCTTTATTACCTAGGAGTTGAATGGGTCTAAGTATCCACACTCTTTTCCCTTTGTCTTTCTAATGTTACTCTGTACATAGAGGCCGTACTTATTTGTTGTATACCAGTTTGTATATCTGGTACTCCTTTTGTCCGAATGTAATTTTTTTATTTTATTCTAAAAATGAAGGTAATTCTGATAATTTCCTGAATGGCACAAATACTAATGCATCCAAAAAGGATGCGTTAGGAATTAAAAGTACTTCTGTTCAAAGTTGGCAATAAGAGAACCGCCTACCGCTGATTTGCTTATAGCTACTTGCTTCTTTGCATTATTGAACAGGTAATAACCCTTTGTTTCAACAGAACACTATTGCATTTCAGTAGTACAAAAAGTCAAGGTTTCACTGCTGCCTTTTAAAATCGTCTCAACTGGTGCATGTTGAAGGGCGATGAACTAGAGTTTCAGTTTCAATGATAATTGGAATCCTAGCGGTCATTCTTGGCTTAAATCTGGTCCTGCTTGCCAAGCACTTTATCATGCTTTATAAAAACAGATTGTAAGCAGTCCATGCCTGTTTGGTCGTATGTCCTCTGCTTACATTCCTTACAATTCTCTTGTCTCCTCTGCTATTTAATTCAGTGTTTACAAATCTTAATGAAGATCACAGGACGAACAAAAAGATCCATGTAACAGTAGCCATCCATAATGAAAATCTCCACTAAAATAATGACCAACCCTCCGTTCATGTCCAGTACAGCAATGGAAGGGCAGCTTTAGGCTTTGTTTCTTTAGACGGTCAAGATGAACAGGGGCACCATCTGTGACTGTGCTGCAGGCTAGGACTATGGAGAGCTCTTGCTTTTCTTCCATACAAAATAGTCTTTCTGCCACCAACGGATCTCGTTCAAGGCCTTAGTCCTGACTTTTCATCGAAGATGGGCCTAAATACCTTTAGAATTGTATTCTTACTTGTGTTCCGGTGAGCCCCTCCGGTTCTTTGGTGCCAGGCTATGGTTGATCCCGTGTTCATACAAGCTAGACGGGGAGGGCGCTTCTTTGGATATCTGGCAGTTAAGTAGTGGGATTCCCTGCCTCAGGACCTCCGCGCCTTGCTTCCACAGAAGCCTCTTTTTGGAAACCTCTGAAAACCAGACTATTTAATTCAAATTAAGTTAATCCAGCTTGCATCTTGCGGAACACAAGTCTTGGTCTCTAGCGTCTGGTCGCCTCGGTTGTGGATAGCAGGGGTACTCTATACATGTATCATTAATTCCTTCATATGTTTGTGGCAGCAGTTTACCTTTTAAATTTACAGTTTTAAAAGCTAGAAAATGAAAATCATGTTTGGCTGCAATGCTGCTCTGTATTTATTTAAACCGATTTTCTATTTTCGTATGAGTTTTCTGTGATTTGTGTACATTTACTGTATAAGAAGATACAGACTTGAAAGAAAACGTTTTTACACAGGCATTTACTTTCATTTCTCTGTAATAAAAAACAACAAGCATTGGAAATGCAATCGGTCTCGCATTTGTTTGAGTTACAACTATTAGCATTGTATATGGCAATGTCTTTTACCTATGTGCTATGGAGTGTATGTTTGTGGTGTAAAGTGGAATATGTGGATTCGTTAGTTGTGTAATTGTGTGGCGCGGAATTGTTTGGTATGGTGGATTTGTGTAGTGGAATTATGTGGCATGGTATGCTGTGGAATTATGTGGCTAGCAATTATGTGGTATTGAGTGTACAGGAATTATGTGGAGTGGTATTGTGCGTTATGGAGTGTAATTATGTTAAATGGTATTTTGTGTTGTGGAGTAGTATGTAGTGGAGTTTAATTATGTAGTATGCTGTTGAATTTTGTGGCATGATGTAGAATTGTGTGTATTGGATGTATGTGGTGTGTTGTGTAAATGTGTTGATGAGTTGTATTATGTGGTTTGGTGTCAAATTATGTGGTTTGGATTGGAAATGTGTGGAGTTGAATTGTGTGGCGTGGAACTGTGTGGATAGCTTTGCCTTTTTGGTGACGAAAAAGAACAAATAGGTAGGAGCTAAGCTCCAGACCCCAGACCTGTGTTTTTGGGTGTTAAAAAAAAGAGAGTTAGAGCTATTGGCGTAACTGTCTCTTACCTATGTGGTATGGATTGGAGTGGATGTATGTGGTGTGTAGTGGAATTATGTGGGTCGTATTGGAATTGTTAGTTGTGGAATTGTGCCATGCAAATAATATGTTAGTAGGAACTTCCACTAGCATTAGCAAAAGCCCTCTGAGAAAATCCTGCAAGCGTTTTGTTGCTATTGGCCACTATTGCAGTGAGGTTGCTATAGAAAAGTCAGTTTAGACAGGCTGTGAGATGCACCACATTACGTTACCATTCTGCTAAGGAAACTGGTGCCCGAGACATTAATGTCATTTCCACCATACACAAAGCAGCCTCCACTGAAGACATCACAAATAAAATCCGAAAGGCTACCATTTGGGATAAGCAAGCATCCTGTGATTATGCGCAAATAATTTAATCTCCCGTGCCTGAAAATCAAATGTGTCCATCTGTACTGCAGCTGGTGGTCATGTAAAGCGCTCTGATCCCTTCAGGTTGAGTTTGCACTTTATAATACTGCAAAAAAAAATATATATATATATATAGAAAGGCAGTGCTGTGGGAACGGTGGGAGGGGGCAACACAAGGAGATTAAGTGGCGGCAAAGATGCAAAAAAAAAACAAGCATTTGCAATGCAATAGGTCTCGCATTTGCGAAAGTTTGTTATTGGCATTGTAAATAATAATGCTTTTATTTATGTTTTAAAAACCAACACATAAATAAAAGGCATTGCCATTTCCAATGCCAATAGCTCAAACTCTCACAACTGCGAGACCTATTGCATTGCAAATGCTTGTTTATCTGGGGATTCCATCTTTTGAAGTGACTAAAGGCTGTCCAAGACCAAAAAATAATTTCAAGTATTTTGTTTTTATACTAAATATAGTCTTTGTTGAGCTGGATAAGACCACAAACACGTTTTGTACAAGAAGTTTCAGAGTATGGACATTACATTAATTTAAACAACTGTTTTTGAACCCCATCCACCTTCATAAAGTAACCCCCAGGTTACCAGAAAGGTGCCTTAAAACTCCAGCAATAGAAGAGTTCCTTTCTTTCACGTCGCCAACTATCTTGCTAGATACTCAACTAAAAAAAATAGCTCCTCCAGAAGAGCCAGCAGCTGGCTCACAATTTACAAATCACGCACAAGCTAAGAGATGATGAATCATGCATCCTATTTTTAGGACGATAAATTCAAGAGAAAACTCATCCAGAACAGCATCATTTACACAAGACATCTACTCCCAGTCCCCAACAGACCACTGATGCTGTTGAACTAGCATATTCATGTAAACAGATCAAGGTCTTGAAGTTAGTCTACAAATAACGTGACCCACTGGAAGTCAAAGACCATTTTTGATAATCCACTAATTCCAACAGTTCTTAAGTAATTGGATGCAAGAAGATCTGGGTAATCCTATGACTTCACTCTAGGACAGTGGTTCTCAACCTTTTGACTTATTTGGGACCCCCAATTAATCATTAGTGGAACCCAGAGGAATTCCCCCGAATCATTACTGGACCCACTGAGTCATGACTGCTAGCTGAGGGCCCCAGCCTAAGCACTATCGATGATTTGAACAGCAAAACAATACACACAAAAACATTCAAACAAATACACAAATGACAAATTGTATTTATTTTGCAAACAAATGAAAAAAAACATCAAAATTGTAATTTTAATATAAATGTTGGAGCTTTTCTAAATTCAATTGAGGCCACTCATCATCCATACTATATTCTGTTTGATGCATTTGCACTTCTCCCACAAATCAATCTGAGGATACTAATTTAATTTTTAGTCTCCAGTTTCAAATCCCTTCACATTTACTGTACCTTTCCAAAATGTCAATTGTACATTTAGCTTGTTTATTTATATACACTTTAACGATCTGTTAATATTATTTAATTATCCAAGTAGTCATGGACACCCTGAGGAGGCTTTGCGGACCCTCAGGGGTCCCAGACCACAGGTTGGGAACCACTGCTCTAGGATTAATATACCAGATAATGGGTAAAGGCAAGGGGACATGCGTTTCCTAACTTGGAATACAAATGTTTTACGTCAAAAGATATTGCTGAAAACCCACAGAGAATGCAATAGTGAAGCCTGTACAACATTAGGAAGCTGACCACTAGCTTGTCAGGGAAAGGGCAAAAGATGTTTTCATTGGTTCAAAGTCAGCCTCCTCCTTTGCTGGCCCATTCCTGCCCAGCGTATGGTGCAAGTGCTAGGTGCGAAAATAAAACCGGTGCTGCTATAGAGCCAAAATTTTGATTGGTATTTCCTCAAGATAAAACTAAATATAGGGGGAGGTTAAACTGTGATTGAGCATGAAGCCAGACCTACGAGGCTGCCCTTGCCAAGAAGGCTGCAGCCATGGTTCAATGAATGGTCCAGCTGAGGGACCTGGAGCAGAGGCAGTGTTGGAGACTTGCACGTCTGTGGACGTGGTGCAACTCCATATCTCATGTATCTCAGCGTGTGATAGAGAACATGTGTATGTGTCTCTAAGCCTGGCAAACTGTTGTCTCTCCTGTTTCACCCTTCCTCCCAGCCCCAGTTAGACTGTCTAGCTAGATAGGGGCCTAACCCTCGAACGATGCAGGTAAATGATTATTTTCGAATAGTGGGCATTTGTGGCATGTTACTGCAATGCCATAGGATTTCATTGCACGATGATGCCCATCTCTGGCATAATGCTAGCTGCAGCATAATGGTGGAATTCTTGGGAAAGAGTGTACATCAATAACACAATGGTGCCCAAATAGGACAGCATGGTACTAGCTTACTGCAGGCATTCATGGCATGTGTGCCTATGTCTGAAGTAATGCTGCCCTTATCCTAATGGTGGAAAATCTATGTAGAATGGGCATCCATTTACTAACGGCAACCAGGTCTCAATAGTTGTGATTGTTGGCAAAAATCGGGCATCCATGGCATGACACTACCCACTTCTGGCATAATTTTGACCCTGGGTTCTTGGTGGCAATTCTTAGCATGCTTTGGTATCAATGGAATGGGTATACCCACTCCTACTATAGTGATGGCGGAAAGCCTTAATATAAGATCTGCATCCTGGCATGTGATAATAACACGTACATTTAAGGCAGAATGCGAGTATGATGCAACTGACCTACTATTGACTGGGGGACCAACTATTGATTGGAGATCAAAAGTTTCTTACTTCAAAACTAAAGGCTAGTATATAGAGACTTTTGTTTAATGAAAACGCCATGTTTCTATTTGGAGCAAACTTGAGTTTATGCAAAATTAAAAGTATGCATTTTACACCAACATGTATACATTTGCAGAAAGTAACAACCTGATGTGGGGGACAAAAGAATTGCATTTCCAAAATATACTCATTAAACTTATTGGTATTAACAACATGCCCTAAGAGACGTGAAAAATAAGCCAAGTAGATGTGTCCTGCTGACAGCTAAGCTCTAAACATAGGAAAATCAAGCCACCATAAATGTGTTTGTTCTTCATCAGGGTCTGTAGCTCTGGATACCAAAAACAGCATAAACAGTATTGACTCAAACAGTTAAAAAAAAAAAAAAACAACATCCAAGATAGGCTTTCATTTGTGATTTATTGTGGCACCTAGAATCAGTTAGAACTCTGTTGTAAATTATACAAAACAGACTGTCAACCTTGATTTCCACAATACACAACATTCCAGTGTTTCTAGAGCCCCATTTTAAGAATCAATGGATTTCCTAGATGCTTCCAAAATCATGCTTTTGGTCCACAACATTAGCAAACCTACCTAAATTTGCTGGGAGGACAAATGTATAATTTACCACATACAACTATCACAATAAATCCTGCTTGACTACACAGATGATATGACTGACCCCTTCATGTTTCGCTGTGCTGGAAAGCCACCTGCCACTGCCTGGACAGCACCCACCCACACAAATTCTTGTTCTGGTGCCTCAACATTGCTAAATCTCTTAACCAATGATTCCAAGTCACAGTTCAGTATTAAATCTGCCAAAAGAAATACTGATGACTATCTTGTGCCACAGCAACAAAAGCTGTAAACATACATCTAGTTTAACTTTTTTCTGTAAACTCTCAGAATATACAAAACTTTTGCATCATACTGCATATACGGGTGATAGATACATATTGTACTCGATACAGTGCAGATAAGCAATTTGAAGGCATGAGTAAGTGAAACATTTTCCCGACTTCATTCACCCCCACACAATCGACTTAAGCTAAGAAACTCACATGAGTAATACTTATCCCGTTACCCTTTTCCTGTTTTATTTTCAGAATCCTCTGAAATCCCTCCAAGCCCCCCATACTTTTCGGGCATCCCCTCCGTTGGTACACCGGCCTGCTCTGCTCTCTGACACCAGTGTATGTCAGCCATTAAATCTCCTAAGGACAGGGGTTATATCATGCCCGGGGTATAGTTCGCTTGGCCACTCGGGCCGCCAGTGTCACCCAGATGTTCTGATACTTAGGCCTAGGTTCTTCTCCCGATATATTCAGTAAGAGCGCTTTTGCATTCATCAGAATTGTGATAGACGTTACTTGAGTCAACACCTCCGTCAAAAACAACAACCAAGTACTCAGGAGCTGCACAAATAATGGGCTCTAAATGTCTCATTTCTAGAAGGAGAATTTCTCAAAATAAAATTCAGATTTATAGGATGTATGCCCTAACCCACCCAAAAGGTAGCATGCTTCTTGAGTCGTAGGTAAGGATTGTTACCAATGTGGATTGCAACCCTGATGAGCAGAGGAGGTCTTAAGGTGTCCGGTGTGGATGTGCAAACACTGATGTGGATCGTCAACTGATAAAAACAGAAGAGAAGTGAGGAAAGTAAAATTACCTACGACCAATAGCTTTATTTTTGTCTCAGTATGTGGAGTTAAAAAAGACAGAGGAATGTTTCAACCATGGGGGAGAGCGACTTATTAAGGCCCCAATTCTAGCCCAAATATTCAGTAGGCTTTTTTCAGAACTTAACCACTGTCAGCACAACGAGCACTGTATGTGGTGAACGAAAATTAATATACAAAACCAATAAAATCCTCAAGTGTTTTAGCAATACACCACGTCGTGGAACCCTATGACAGAATATTAATGCCACTTTACTTGGAGGTCAGATAGGATAATGGACCTAAATTAATCCACCACCGTGACTGCCATGCACACCCAACTTGCAAGTAGAGACCAATGAGGATGATGAAGCATGTCAACTTTGGGGTGGGTGAGGGCTCACGTCCTACAAATAGGATTTTTTAAGCACTTTTCTCAGTAGAAATTTGAGAGACATTTAGAGACCACTGTATGAACAGTTACTGGGTAACAGTGTGGTTGTATTGACTGACTTGGGAGGATGTGCTCAGGAATTTCTCTCTCCACTCCCACCATCCCACTGATATTGGATACTCCCAGAGTAAGACATCCCTCATTACATCCAAAATATGTGAAGCATTGCAGGACGCCCCCCATACAAGAACTATGTACTTCTATTCATCAAAGCGTTTGAGTACTAAATCGCATCCCAGACTTGCAGACAGCCACATTACGATTCTAAAACAAACTGAGTCAGTTAATAACACGTTATCAGCGCCTCAAGATCACATGTTACAAAAGTGTAGTGATTAATATTTGATCATCTTCTTGGGTGTTAAAAACAAAGTTGTAGACTACTTCACCGTCCACCTTTCAAAAATAATTCAAAGCAATTTCTAGAAGGGGCATGTGACTGCAGCTCGCTAAAGCTTTAGTTTCCACCCTAATTTATTATTTTCAACACTGCTGCTGTCCAAATTACTTATTGGTGACTATCTTTTCAATAATCCAAGATACCCCAATGCTACCAATCCGTGTTATTCCAAACCCTTCTGAACCATTCTCTACCAAAGTAGTAGCATCTCTGCTGTTGTAAATTCTGTTAGGGCCCCAACTGCTAAGAATCCCATTCATCCTAAAGTCTATACTCCAATGATTATCTGCCAAACCCAAAACTGTAGATCCCTCCCCCACCTTAATATTGCATTGGTGAATTCCCAAATGCTCTCAAAATGAAACACTCACCCACATCAATAATCCGAGTTCTGTTGGGATATGCCCAAAGTCAAATTGTAATGGTACTAACACACATTTGCAGCCTTTTGGGGTTAGCCACAAACTAGTCATATCACCCCCACAATCTCCAGTAAACTGGAGTTGCAAGACTCCTTCAAATGCTAAACCCCCTCCTAACTCTTAATCTCTACAAGTAAATTCGGGTGTACCACTACTCACATGCATTGTTTAAATTACTGATAATGAACACCCATTCAAGAGTAAACTCCATCACTATTCTATTGCGTGCTGTGGTGCCCAAATATTACCACAACTGCTTACACAATTAGTTTAAGACTCTCTACGCTACTCTTATAACCCAGAGCAGAATTTCAGTTGATAGGTAACCAAACCTTTTGTCAAAATGACATTTAAGTTGAGCAATCCATTTAAGATTTACTGAGGTACCAACAAAGATACAGCCCTACTAATTCCTCTTCATTCCAGACCTTGCTGGAGACGCAAATATCCACATCCATATAGTACATCGACCGATTATCCTTAACTTGTTTGTCTTCTAACATACTTTAAGGCTTTAGTACCAACAGCCTATATCCTTTTATGCCACCATCCACCAAAGATGACCCACCAACACATCTGCCAGGAATCTAGCCCCACTACACTGGGTGATCTAGAGATGTCCTTATGCAACCGAATTAACAGCTTATTGCTCCATTTATCCTACTACAGTCTATTAACCCCACACTACCAAACACGCAGTCCCACGAAGTCTGGGTGGAAAGTCCTCATAAGTATGAGAAGCTGCAACACTCCCCTTTTAATAAGTTTGATGTGGGATGCCACATACACCAAAATTGGCATTATCCACATTATAAAATATTATGTGGCTTAACTTTCCCCAAAAAATGCACTCCATACTGGTCAATTCATTTTTGGGACAATCCTCAAAAGCTGCTTTCCCTTCTACTCCAAGATAGACAGGTGACATTTCAAAAGAAATACAACGAACATTAGTCTACTGTCGAGTTCCTCTTCTCGAATTATTCAAATTATTTTTGAGATGCTCACGCAGCAAAAGAGGCTAAATGCCATTAAGAGTTGTGTGTTTTTGCCACATGGACAGGACTGTGAAATCACAAGGAATCCAATGCGACCACTGTCAACGCGTATGAGTAAGTGGAACGTATGTATCTATTATGCACAATGCGTTATGGCAATGGTTACTACTATTTTGCACTGCACAGTAGCCGAAAGTTGGCTTAGTGAGTTAAATGTTTGCTCCTGACATCTGGGAGATCTGCAAGTCACGAGATTAACTTTTTGTAAAGGAAATCCAGCCGGTCATCCTTCTAAGGTCGGGAATGACAAAACCCTTTAATTACAGCCTTTAGATCGAACAAACAGTTGAATTTTGCTCTGCGAGTCATTTGTTATAATACTACTTAATGCACATTTCCCCAAGCACAACTTAATTTTGCAATCCTCCCCGTTATTCTGGATAAACTGTGGTGGCGCGTGTCCCTTAAAACACAGCCTCTGTCATAACACGGCATGCAGGGTACCAACGCACGTCACTTAACACCTCTATGCCCCACTGCAACGCTCATGTTACTAATGGTGCAACTCTTTAATACAATGTGCAATGGGGTAAATGCACAACAAATCTGTACTAATGTCCTCAGTATTTTAGACAAAACCTGAAAGATAGCCAAGTGCCTCTATAGATTATTTTATTAATCTATATTAATTTAAACCTTGTACTGATGGAGTCAAAGCACTGGGAACCTCAACGCAAGAGCTGCTGGGCTGATCACACATCCCCAAAAAGTGTGACTAGCCCATCATTCTAATACATGCTTCGCCGGGGAGGCCTTTTTAATTTTAAGACTTCCCGAGAACGGTACAAGCACCCACTGCTGTACCCAACCCCTGCCCCCCTTATTCTGTATACTGACAGGATTGACTACATATCAAAAGCCGTTACCTGCTTATTATCTGACGCACTGCAGGAATACTCACGCCAAACGCTACACTTTTTGCTTTACATATGCCGATGTTCACAAACCTCCCACAGCTGCAGTCCAATTATTATATTCACTTAAACACTTTTAGCACTCTCAGCGCAAAGATGTAGGCGCGTTTGGAAATAAGGTTATGCGCTGTGGTCCATCTAACAGCTAAAGCAGAACCGCCTCTTAAAGATTGCTAGGTGCATCAATTTCTCTTAACGGTAGCCTTCACTCGCAGCAATACTGGGGAGCCTGCAAACCACAAATATGAGTACACCCACCCTAGCCGCTCATTCTATTGCACCACTGGAATACTATGCGAATACATATGCGAAAGTCTACTGTCTTAATTGTATGCATTGATGAAACACCAAAATACTATAAAATATAAAGATTAAACATTATAAAAATTGACAGACTGCCTACTAAGGTGACCACCACTCCATAATTATTGCTAATAAGACTGAATAGACAAACACGCACACACTAATCTATATGCGGAACATATACCCAAGATATATAGCCACACAAGCTTGCAGGCACTCAACTACACGTAACTATTACAGGGTTGGATACATAGCACAAATCAATATTTAATCACCCGCTCTGACATTCCATAGTGCTTGAGCCCACACACACGAGAACTAGAACCCCGTTACCCCAAGCCTTGGAACGTTCAGCCGTCCCACTCTTCCATTCTAAGGGGCCACTCTCAGCGATTATTCCGCTACTATGTACTGAACTGTATAACCCCACAAGCCCCCACCTCCACTTTTACCTCCCCCCATGACAGGCGTCAGTGCCCCCTCGCTATCACATCCCGAAGCGTTGGTACAACCCAACATTCAGTCCGCCCCTTACTCCATTCAGCGAACCTCTGTCTTTCACCTCCAATCCACTGAACCCCACGACCCATAGTCAAGTGTACAACCCCAGTACCTGCCGCCTCTCCCCCGCCCCGCGGCCTCCGCTTCCTGCCGGCCTCACACAGACAATATGGCGGAGCCACACACCGCTCAGCCGACAGCCGCAAGGACCACAGCGAGGCCGGACGGAAGCGGAAGTGTTCCCGCCCGCCATTTTTCCCACGTCGAGCGCCAATCGCGCCATATTGTGGTTGGATGAAGTCACGGGCTAGGAGAATATTTGGGTTTAAGGCCGAGCCACAGATCAATTTATGTTGCGGAAAATATACAACAGGCAGTAGGAGCTGTCACAAACGTAGATCGGACACCGGTAGCGTGAGAATACGCAGACTCCGGAGCCTGGCGTCGTCCGTTGACCTTGCCAACCAGCAAGGCCAGCGAGAGAAAGTAAAAGAAGACAGGACCGGGCCAACCTTCTTGCTGTGCCTGCTAATTATTATGCCACATCGAGTGGTAATACGATTTCTTAAAATGAAAGCAACTAAAATGATATACAGTGGCGGATTGCTTCTTGTACGAGCATGATTCTAGTTTTAATAAAATATTGGTACAATGTTGCTAATTTCAAGACATGGATATGTTATACACGTTTTGTAAACGAGCGACACGTCTACCAAATGTTCATTATTTTGCGAAGAGTAGCAATGCTATGTGACACTACATTTTCTGGCGCCTTTCCGTGGCCTGTCTAGTCGGTCTTTTTAAAGATGGCTGCCGCGTATTCTTTCGATACGGAGTGGTTTGAACCAATACTTGACAGTCACGCCCTGATTTCGTTTACCCTGTTCCTCCTTCCTGAAGGCTGGGAGCCTGACGTGTGAGCTGATCTGAACAGATGCGTGCGGTACTTGTCAACTGGTCACCGAAGGTTAACGGGAATGGTAGTGCTAAAGTTCCTGAAAGCGGATGCCCTAGATTCAACCGTATCCATGGCCTTGTAGTATTACTTATTCTAAAATGAAAGTGTCTTGTAATGCGGGCAAACTCCTTACACTTAAAAAAATGTTATTTTCTGTAGCGCTCTGTATGGTGCTTGCTGGCAGAGTTTTCGACACGACATTGGTTTTCAATAGCAGGCTTGCGAACTTTTTGCTCCAAGTTATTCCGCTAGTTTGAACAAAATGAAAAATAAAACAACAAAGTTCCTGAAAGCGGGTGCCCTAGATTCAACCGTATCCATGGCCTTGAAGTATTACTTATTCTAAAATGAAAGTGTCTTGTAATGCGGGCAAACTCCTTACACTTAAAAAAAATTATTTTCTGTAGCGCTCTGTATGGTGTTTGCTGGCAGAGTTTTCGACACGACATTGGTTTTCAATAGCAGGCTTGCGATCTTTTTGCTCCAAGTTATTCCGCTAGTCTGAACAAAATGAAAAATAAAACAACTTTCCGTGGAAGAGGCAGTTTTGGGTCGACTCTTGCCCATTAGACGTCTCTTTCAAGATACACTGTTAGCTTACAGCAGTCATCTTCAAACTGTTTCATGCCGTGCCCCCAGTATAAAAAAAAAAAAAAATCATTGCCCCCCTCTCCCCCCAGAATTTTTCACAAATATTCTATTAAATTTGCAATGTTTAAATTTGCCTAGACTTATTTAAACATTACAGTTATGTTAAACGGTTTAAAAATGCAATCAAATACATGATTGTCAAACATACTATTCTGCTTAGCTATGCGGTATCCACAGTGTGATTATCCGAAATAGGAGAGGGAGGAGGTTTTGAAGAATATTAGGAGTCCCTTCCCTCTTGACACACACTCCCAGCCAGGTATAAACGACAAAAGATGTTAGTAGCGTCCCATTACAGAGTAGCTTAATGCTGATCATTTGTTTTCAGCATAAAACAAAGCACTGCTATCGGCATGATGCTTATTTTAACCAGAGCCCGCGGCCCCCCTCCCCTGGATCAGTTAAGGCCCCCCAGTTTGAAGACCCCTGGCTTAGTGTCCTTGTAGCCCGTCCATTGCCTAACATTAGTGGTTTTATTGTCACTCTCATTTGCTTGTTTCTTTTTTCGCTAGATCGCGTGGTACGTCCTTGTTCTTCCTGCATTTATCCTTCCACTGGAGCATTGTCACATTATGCGCTCCACAGGAGTGCATGTGTTTTCCAGTTGTCTCCCTCATGTACTTCTCTCCCCACCTTCGCCATGCTCTGTGTTACTCTCTTTCGCCTGTGTGCTTCTCCTCCACTCACTCTGCATTGCTTTCTTGCCCATGTGCTTGTCCCGGACTGCTCCATGTTGCTCTATCGCCTGTTTGTTCCCCCACTCGTGCCCCCTGTGTTGCTTTCCCCCACTCGGGTCTCCCGTTTTTCGTTTGTATCACACTCGTACCAGCATGTTACTTCTGCCCTATTCTCGTGTTACTTTCTCCCGACCCGCGACCTGTGTTGCTTCCCCCGCTCTCATGCTTAAAAAAAAAAACCATTTAGAACTTCTTTCATTTAAATTACTGACCCAACGAAAACTGGTAACTAAAAGGAAAAAATAGCATCTGCCTCATTTTGCAGGTGTGCGCATTTGTGGTGCACACGCCTACAAAATAACATACAAGGCACAGCATTTTGTTTCTTTTTAATTCTTTAGCCATGCTGCACAACATTAGGGATGCTGTGCAGCATAGCTAAATACAAATGGCAAAACCAATAGGACCAAAAGACAAGACCTATTGGCTTTGCCAATGCTTGTTTGATTTACCTTAAAGTCTGCTTTCCATGGAATATTGTGTATATATGTGATACACACCAGATAACCATGAACTACGGTGCAATGTTGCCATCTGGGGATCTGGTGACATCAGGAACCATGAGGATGAAAGCAAGTGGTTTGTAAATATCACAGAACCCCGAGAAGTAGGGTGGGCGAATTTCCATTATGAGTTCACAGCACACTTAGCATATTCAGAGGCATTTTGCATGCACCAACACATCAGCAGGCGTATGTAAGAGATCAGGGGTGCTATAAATCACATAGCAAAGTTTTAGGGTTTCATTCTTACTCCTCCTCTAAATCAAGCTATTTTAAAAGATGTAACTTGGCTGGAGATAGAGCTTCAAGTGTGTGAGAGGGTGGCCTGGTATATGGTGTCCACTAATGTAAGTGGGCACCCTGCACCTGTCAAGACAACCCTTATGGTGATTTAAGAGGTCTTAGACAACCTTGGAAAGCTCTCTAAGTGGTAGCTGTGGAGAGCAGCCTTCAGGCTTAGTCCAGAAGGAGTGTAAAGCAGCTTGTTTTATCAGAATGCAA
The DNA here is from genome assembly GCA_963921515.1 of Calotriton arnoldi. Taxonomy (NCBI): domain Eukaryota; kingdom Metazoa; phylum Chordata; class Amphibia; order Caudata; family Salamandridae; genus Calotriton; species Calotriton arnoldi. Next base: position 7,066,227 of record CAWUFW010000003.1, read on the forward strand.
TCTCATATGTATAGATTAAGTGAAAAAGAACCACACATGGTATTTATAAAAAATATGTATTTATTATATAATACTCTCTAACACATACAAATATCTCCTACCTGGAGATATGCACAATGCACACAATACTTTGCATAGAAATCAAGTAAATAGCACGAAATACACAGTGGACCCCAGCGGTGGACCAAACCATATTCTAAGAAAGTGGTATAAGAACCACGACTCGGGTCAAGACAATGTCGAGAGGACGTAGATGTGCTGGGGACCCAAGGAGCCACCCAAGGTGAGTGACTAGGAACCCCACGGAGAGCGCCCCACGGAGAGCGTGTGCAGTATGGGAACACAACTGTGTGCTCTGTACAAATCAACGTGTAAGTAGCGGTTGGAATTTTAAAGATTAAGGACCCTTCCCAGTGGTCCCTGAAGAAACCCCGTGGAAGACAGAAGGTTGGAGAACCGCTCCAACCGTGGATACCCTAGTACCCACGCTACCTACACCAGGGAAGCCGGGTGCATAGGTGTGAAGTGGTGTTGGAAACCGCCGTCGAACCCAATGGAGGACTTCAGGAAAGTGCCGCTGCTGAAGAAGGAGAAAGTGTCCGGTGGAATCCGAAGATGGATTCTAGTTGAGAGGTACCTGCAAACAGAGGGGACAGAGTCTATGTCACTTAAAAGTGACCAGGAGATCTGGAAGTCGAATGCCCACCAATGTCGGGTTTTGCAGGAGAGTTGACGGTGACCTTGAGTCTGCAGCTGTGAGGACCAGGAGCTGTGCACGAGCTGTCCCACGTCGGATGTCGAATGCTGAGGGGTCTGTGCCCGGCGGGAGCACCAACAAGCCTTGGCAAATGCAACCAGTGCAGAAGTCGTAGAAGGTGCAATGTCGGGACCAGCAAGGTCCAGGGGACTCACCACAAGCAGGGGAGTCAGGGCAGGCCCGAGCAATCGGGAGCCCAAAAGAAGCAAAGATGACCCTCAACGGGGCCCACAGGCCGGAGGCACGGGAGTCGCAAGAGGACCTCGAGCAGCTTACCAAAAGATGCAGGCCACGGTACAAACGATGTGAAAAAAGACTTTGGTCACTGGAGGTGCTTGAGGTTGGGGCCACTTGGAGCCCGAAGATCTTGGTGGAAGGAAGCCAACAAGCCTTTGCAACTGCAAGTCGACGCGGTGCACAGGGGTTCGGTTCCTGCGGCTCCCACGAGGGATACTGGCCTCAAACTTGGTGAGAGGGCAGGGCAGTCCTCGAGCGCTGTGGAGAACCACCACCTGTGTTGCAGAACCTTTCGGAGTCCCTAGGAGCTCAAGATCAGCAGACCGATCAGCTTAGTTGCGGTGCCTGCGAATGCAGGGAAGTGACTCCTTCCCTTCAAGGGACATTCCTTCAGGTGTCTTGGATGCCCACAGGCCTTGGAAGGTTCCTGTTCGGTGCAAAGGCAGCAGACTGAAAGGGGGACGAAGTCGAGCCCAAACAAAGTCCAGAGTGCCCAGACGGAAGAAGTAGAAGTGGTTTCTGAATTGAATCTTGTCCGACGACGAATCTAGAGACCTACACCCAGGTAAGCCCTTAAGTACCCTAAGGAAAGGGCTAGGACGATTCAGGGGACCTTCCCAGGGGAGGGTCTTGACAGGGGGGAGGTTACTCCCATGCCCTTTGTCCAGTTCCGCGCCAGAGAGCTGGTATGAACTGGACTATGCACAGGGACACCAAATGTGACCCTCATGCAGACTGAGGGGCGCTGGCAAGTGCACCCACCCGGCCCCAATACACTAAATCCTGTCTGGGAGGTGGTCACACATCCCTGTGACAGGATGCCTATTGTTCTGCCTTCCCCTGCCCGAGCTTGGCTCAGCAGCAGGAGAGCAGACTCGTGTCTCTGGTCGGCAGCAACCATTTTGTGCATCTCTGGGTCTAGAAGACTGGTACCGGGAGCACGGAGAGCCTAACGGACGGCTCTTCCAGTGCTTGGAATCATACCTCCTACACCGTGTAGGGGTATGATTTCAACATGTTTGATACCAAACATCATAAATCCGTATTTGTAAAGCGCAAACTACTCACCCTTACGGGTCTCAAGGCGCTGGGGGCCGTCGTGGAAATTAAGTGAGCTATTGCCCAGAGTCACATGGTGCTGAGCTGAGCTGCCGCCGGAGCCGGGGATCGAACCATGAGCCCTGTGCTCCGAAGTCAGCTGCCCTGGCCGCTGCACCACACCAGAACACAAGCAGCCAAAGACTGCCCTGATTTTTCTAAGAGTTTTGTGACGTGTCTCCCTGGGTTTAGCTCTGTGTGGTCTCTTCCTCTGGGAGGGGTTGGGGAAGAGTCATTCAAACAGAGAATGAAACCGGTCCCAGGCAGGCACTGGTAAAACTCAAAACAGAGGATACAGCGGAGCAGAGGCCAAACATTCATTCAATGGGTTTTGTAGGAGCTTGTCATACGGTAAGAAAAGAGAACAAGGAGACAGGGTGGAAGTTGATGGATGAGGCGAAAAGGCAGCAGAAATGAAGAAAAACAAGGGTGAGATTAAATAGAGGTGGATAGGATGAGGTTGGAAGGAGGAGGTCAACTGTGGATGAAGAAGAGAGAATAAAGTAAGAGTAGAGACAGCGTTAGAAAATTAACAAGGAGATAGTAAAGAAAGATGGGAGTGTAGAGAAATGGCAAAGATAAGTATGGGGATTGGAAAGAAAGAAAAGGTACTGGATAGGAAAGGAGACAAATAATAGATAGATGGAGAGGAAAGACGATTTGGGAGTGCGAGGGAGAGGGGAGACGTGAATGTAGAGAGAAAAGGAGCATATATGGAGAGGTTAAGCTATGGAAGTGAAATAGAAAAAGGAACAAGTGAATAAAAAAGACATGGAGGGAAAAGAAAGAAAGGGGAGTTAAATGTAGAAAGGAAAGCGAAAAGGGAGGGAAAGGAATAAGGAAGAAAAGGACGATAAAACAACCAAAAGGGCATGGGTAGACCAAGAGGTGACAAACTAGGTCGGAGACAAGAAGAGGAATGAGTTGCGTGAGAGAGAAGCATATTCAATATTTTATATAGTAAGGTTGGAATGAGAGCGAAGAGGGAGTTTGTGGGAGAGAAAATGAGGACGTGGATTGTAGAAAGGAGACAGGATGAGGGAGAAGTGGAGCAGAGCAGAAATAGAGAAAGAAAAGTAGGGAGAGTAAAGAGTAGCACGGTGAAAAGAAAAAAACTAAAAAAAGGGAGGAAGGAGATGAGGACAAGTGAGAGAGATTGAGTGGTAGTGGACAGGGATGAGAAAAGGTGCAAGGAGGAGATAAGTGCAGCATGGAGATATCAAATAGAGAGGAATTGTAGGTATAACAATTAGGGCACAGGATGCTTTGGCGCCCATGGCCAGGGGTGCGAGGAGCCCACTGCGTCCTTGTAATGGGTGTCTTTTAATACCAACCCAGAGGTAAGAGGGGCATTTTGTTCTTGTCTGCATTAGGGCCCATGGCACCCTTACTAAGCCACTGATTTTGGTAGCTTGCATATCGCACATGCTTGAATATTGTTGTTGCTGGTCTTCAGCGCACACAGCCTTAGCTGCAGTGCATGGAGCACCATTATTGCCGCACATAAAGGCAAACATTAGAGGGAACATTGCTGGTAACTGAATGGAATGAAACAGATTTAAACTTTGAAGCACCAATGGTAAATGTTACCATCTACCACACATATTACCCAGTAACCACCTAAAGCCCCATGACCTGGTCGAGTGGGTAATTTTTAGCAGTGGAATCAGAATGCTTGACATCTAATCTCTCTTTTAATACTTCATCTAATATGCTAGAAAAACATTGTATTCTAAAGATGGACGGGGCCCACAGCATAGTGTCATTGAACAGGGGCCATAGCACAGTGATATTTATGATGGAAGCACAGCCCCCTGGCGTTGCTGTTACAATCACTGCCACCACAGTTGCAGTCTAGTGAGTTAGAAACAGACCTAGTTTTCAATCCTGGCCGCCCATTTGGACAAATTGTGTGGTCTTGGGAAATCACTTTTTGAACTTATTCCTCTGCTCCATCTTGGCAACATTGGAATCATTTAGAATCAATGTAAAAGCTGCTAATAACTCTGTGGCTAAAACAATATGACTTGATATTACCTGCATGAGGGGCGAAGCGCTCAACCTGTCGTATTTTCACCAAAGTTCATTATGGTGGTAAATATATAGCCTTTAAAACAAGTAACATTGTATTGTAATCTTGGGTCTACTACTTTACTAAACTGTTTGATTCTCGGCAAATAATATCCTCCATGTGCCTCCATCCACTGATCTGACAATATGTCAGCACTCTGAAACTTTCTTAATAGAAGAAATAAATGCCAAGGGCTTATTCCCAGCAAAGACCCCCCCATCATGATTTTCATTCACACATTCAGGGCTGTTTAACTGCAAGGGCCTGGATTTGCATATCAATAGCTGAAAGTGCACAGGAAGCTGCCCTGTGCAGGCCCCCTCCTGTGGTCTAGCTCCTTGGTCTCAATCACAGACAGGCACCTCCATTACAGCTAATAAAGGGCTGAAAGAGTGAGAGTTGCTTGTCTTTGGAGAGGGTTAAAAGTGGCTGGGAACTAAAATGCGGTCAGTGGGAATCCCGCAGTGCCTCTGTATGAATAATTGGGCAGGAGCCACATTTGCAGGACAAACCTGCAAAAGGCAGAACGCTTGGCTACCTTACTGAGATGGAAAGGTAGGGCCAAATTACACATTACCCATTATGTGTTTTTATATTGCAAGTTTATTATGGGGTTGTAAGCTTCAAAAAGGCATTCTCTTTAATTATGGATTTACAAAAGTTGTCACATTTGTTGTTTCTAGCTCTAATGGATGAAAATAGTACTGCCGAACAATGTGCTGGATAATTTGTATTTTTTTTACTATACATGTTTGTTTGTGTGTGTGTATGTGTGTGCGTGCATATATCTATAAATCTATTAACCAGCCACGGTTGCCACTGGGTAGTTATAGTTAGGACCACGTATCCATGGGAAAAAAATATTTTGGTTTGCTTATAACTTTGGGGCAGTTTGACGAATCTTCACAAAACTTTCCCAAATAAGTCTCATCCACCTCAGTTCCTTCCTGGTAAGCTTTGGGGTGATCTGTAAAGCGGGAGGACTTGGGGAAAAAAGGGTGGTGGAGAGTGCCCAAAATGCGTTTTCCGCATAGGAAAATTAGACAGAGCTACATCCCAAACGGCTGAACAGAATTACTCCAAATTTGACAGAAAGCAAGATCTTGGTCCACAAAGCTTGCTTTTTGTGATTTGGGGTGATTCCCTTCAGTAGTTTCAGGGAAATGAAGGTTAAAAAATATAGATATTTCACACCGCTGAGGATCCATTAAGCTGACAGATCTCAAGATGAGACCTGATTGGCCGTCACCACATTAACCAAGATGTGATGGCTGTAATTTTAGGACTCTGGGACTCAGTTCCCTGTCCTACAACAAAGTAAAATAAAACGTATAGGGGGGCAGGGTAGGCCTGATAAGCCAAAAACATAAATATAAAAAAAAATCGGCACAATGGATCTGTGTAGGAACTGCGGATCCTGGCACTGATTGAAAAAAATGCAGCACTCTCCTGCCTTTTTTTTTTTTAATTACCCCGGGGTGAGCCAGGGCCCGGAGGGATGGAGCATTGTTTTTATGGGGATGGGTGCATGCATCCCCACCTCCCCGAGCCTTCATTAGGTCCTGGGGACCCCATCGCTCCAGAGCTGGTATTTTAAAAACAGGGTGGGTGCACCGCCCCTCTTCCCAAGACATGGGCTGGGAAGTCTTCTTGTGCTCCTTCCGGAAGGAAGTAGAAGGCTGCTCCCACCATGAGGGATCACAAAACGTTCTCCCTGCAACAGTTCTCGTGCAGGGAAACTGAATTGTTCCCACTCAGTGAATGCAGAAGAAAGGCTGCTCCCGCAGAGTGGGAGCAATGCCGGCTCCTTCCACACCTGGGATGGGTGCTGGAAGGAGAGCTGCAGAGGCCTTGTGGCTCTCCCTGCAGCTCTCAACATGGAAAATGTTGTGGGGTGCCCCTGGTGGGCACCAAGGCCCCCGACTATATAAAAAAAAATGGTGGCCGGCTTGAAGGAAGCCGGTGGAGCTGCGTGTGTCCTGGGGCTCCCCTCCCTGCCTAAAAAGGAAAAAAATATTGTGGGCTGCCCACGGTGGGCACCAGGGCACCCCGGTATGTAAAAATAAACTTGATACTGGCTTCTGCATGGCTCAAGGAACTACGTGCAGGGAGCCGGTAGGGCCACAGTGGCCCTGGGGCTCCCCCGTGACCCCCCAACAAAAATTAAATATGTGGATGTCCTGGGTCGTACCGGGAGACCCCAAAAAAAATAAAGAATAATAAATGAGCAGTAGGAGCCGTTCATTTATCATTCACTGCTCCTAGCAAGGAGTATCCCATAGTGCCCTGCAAGGGCTTTTTACTGATATTGTTTAGCCTGGTGATGCCCCTAGAAGGGGCAGTGGCACCACCAAGCATTTTTTAAATGTTGTGGGTGCTGCAGGGAGTGCAGCAACCCTACAGTAACATTAAAAAAGTAAGTCTCCAGGGTCTTTAAATCCATGACCCCAGGAGAACTTACCATATTTGTTTAAAGCACTCCGGGCTGGAGCTTTATGCTCTTCAGCTGGAGTGCTTGACCCTCTTGTGGTTGTTTTTATAGCTGCATTTTGTTGGCTGAACAAGGTTAAAATAAAGGCTCAGATTTTAAAAAAAAATACGATACTTGTCAATTTTTTTTATGATAATCACTTTTATTAAACATTGCAGTGTGTGAATATTGAAATATACATTTGATTATAATAAGAACTAACTAAGAATTAGTTATTAATTGTTAATTATGTAATTGATTTTAATTATGTAATTTATGAAATACTTATTTATTTTACTTTTATTTTAGTTGCGGGCTGCTATGTTTGTAGGGTTTTATGGTGGAAAGTTAAATAATTAACAATTAATTGTTTAATTGGATTTAAATATGTAAATTATGGAATACTTAAGTTATATTTTAGGTACGGGTTGCGAGGTTTGTAGGGGTATAGGGTAATAAGTTAATTAATAATTGAATAATAGTTAATTATCAATTGATAATGTTTTTATAGAACAGTAATTATGTACACCGCTTAATTTTTTATTACATATATATTTTGTGAATTAATAATTTTTATATTAAGAGTTTCATATTTTTTCTACATTCATTGTGTTACTTATAAATGTAATGTGTTTGAAGTGACGTACTTTCCCTACTCTTGCTTAGACTGCAGTAGGAATAGTAAAAGTAACCTCTTTGTAATTCAATACTTTACCTGCAGTTGCACTGTTTGGAGTGTGAATAGTACATTTCATCCATCCAAAATCCAACGCTACCCCTACTGTTTCACAGACTGGAGTGAGAATAGTCAAAATACTCCTCCAAAGTCCAGCACTTTCCCTACTATTGCGGTGTTTGGAGTGGGGTATAGTACATTTTACCCCTCCAAAATCCAACGCTTTCCCTACTGTTGCAGAGTCTAGAATGGGAATACTAAATTTTACACCTCCAAAGTCCAACACTTTCCCTACTGTTGCACATAGTGGAATGGGAATAGTACATTTAATATTCTTAGACTCCAATAGTTTTCATAATGTTGATTAAAGAGAGTTTATAGCATTAATTGTTTTATATTTTACATTTGTTTTTATTTTTAAATGTATTTTAATGTTTATAGTATTTTTTTGTAATTGTGTTTTTTGGATTTTTCAATTTTTTATATTTTATTTATTGTTTACATTAATTATATTTTTTCTTATTCACTTTTTAAATATGTCTTATGGTTTTGTGTATGTATGTTTATATATATATATATATATATATATATGTGTGTATATATATATATATATAATTACATATATATATATATATACACATATATATATATACATATACATATATATATCAGGGGCGTAACACAGGCCCCCGCAGCCCACGCATTGCAGGGGGGCCCCCGTGCTCCAGGGGCCCCCTCAGCGCGGAGTTAAGCACTACACATCCGTGACCGTCTGGGATTTGATAGGTAATTAATTAATAGGTAGGTTACATAACTTACGTTACAATACGCATACGCTCACTCTAGACTTCATAAATTAAATGGTTAATGGTAATGGTGCGCAGCGCACAGATGTCTCGGCGTCTGCACGGTCTTACTCTTCACCCTTAGAGTGGGGCTGGTGACCAATTGTCATGCGCATTGCGGCTCGCGCAATTAAAAGTGCGCGTGACTGGTGAGGCATCCCAGAGGCCAGAGACGACTGAGAGGCACCGTGCGGCCGCCGGCCATAATTTAATTATTTCTAGCCCCTGACTAGCCTTGCCCTGTCTTCTGCCTGCCCGCAGGTGAGTCTGTCCGCCCAGTCGGGGTGGAATGGGATGCATCATGGGCAGTGGGCGGGCGGTCGGGCCGGGATTAAAAGCAAAAGGTAATATAGGCCCCGGCCCTGGCCCTATTCTGTGCAGTGAAGACCGTGAAGATTGCTCCAATTTGTGAGAGCGGAGCGAGGTGGCTGGTGGTTGCGGCTTGCGCACCGTCGCAGGCCGTGGCTGGCTGCAATAAATCAAAAATTTTAATCATGATGATTGTCACAGTGACCGTGACAATCATCATGATTAAAATTTTAGATTTATTGCAGCCACGCGACGGTGCACACAGCGCAACTGCATCATGGGGCGAGCGGCCGGGCCGGGATTAAAGTAGAAGGAGAAGGTAATACAGGCCCGGGCCCGGTTCTGCACAGTGGAGACCGTGACGATGATTTCTCCAGTTTGTGAGTGAGAGCGAGGTGGATGGTGGTTGCGGCTTGCTCACCGTCGCATGGCTGCAATAAATCAAAAATGTAATCATGACAGGTGATTGTCACCGTGACAATCATCATGATTAAAATTTTTGATTTATTGCAGCCACGCGACGGTGTGCAAGCCACAACCACCATCCTCGCTCTCACAAACTGCACCCCCACGGCGGCGAATTGCAGGGGGAGTGACATATTGCTGCAGGCCCGGACTGGAATGGCGGGCGACCGGGCCCGGTCAGCCCGCCCCCGCGGTAATTAACGAGTAATATAGGCCCCGAGCCCGGTTCTGCGCAGTGGAGACCGTGGTTGCGGCTTGCGCACCGTCATGGGCCGTGGCTGGCTGCAATAAATCAAAAATGTATCCCCGTGGTAATTAACCCATTGCCACAGCTCGCGGCCTGGCAAGCTGAAGTAAGTCAGACAACAGCCAGTCCTGCAAACATCGTGTTAACAATTTATTTTTTAGTGTAAGCGGCAGCGCACGATCAGCTGCCTGCAGTGTTACTGCTGAGCCTGAAGTTCAATCTCCCCTGGGCTGCGGGCATGGCTGCAGGCTCGAGGCTGCCGGTGGGCTGCAACCAAGTGTGTGTCTCACAGAGCCTGAGGCTGCCTTGCCCAAAATCATGCCCGGCGGACGTTGCGTGCTGTAGTTTGGCGCCGTAACGAAGACCATGAATCCAGCTCCACTAAAGAAGTTCCTGTAGTGTAGCCTCCATAACATCTTAATGAATAGTGCTTATGTTATGGTATTATTGCTCTATATTTTAGATACCTAATTATCGCAATTGAAATGTATGTCGCACATAAGAAATCTAAAAAACTTGGCAGCAATGCCGCAGGTACGTGCGCGCATTATTTCAAGCGCTTGTTGGCAAATGCAGCCGGATTTCTGGCAGCCGTGCTTGGTTTGTATCTTGGGTAATTTAAAACAGGTGGGTCTCTTCTGACAGTCATACTAGCTGTTGGTTTTGCTGTGAGATTACTGCACAGCTTCTGCCTCAGCCTGAGGATAATGCAGTATAGTACCTGTCCGTGCGCGAGTCAGTGTCACACTTAGGCAGCTAAGATGGATCCGTGTGTTGTAACTGTTCATGTTGGGGCTGCCTCACATTCTGTTGGGTCGAGTCCCACGTGGACAGAGAGGCCCTGGAGTCCTGGTGCTCTCCTGAATGATTGCTGGCAGGGAGGGGGCCCAGTATGGGCAAAGGCTGGCAATCTTAGGGGCGCCTCTGCAGCAGGCAGCCATCTTGTATTTCATAAAAGCACATGGGAATGGGCAGATTAAGTATCAGGAGGTGTTTTAAATATTCCTTTTACCTCCACATACAACATGGGGGTTTCCATACTGGTCATGATGTGTACCACAAGCCATTTCATGTGCTTAAACCGTGTTCCCAGCTGCACTGTGTTATAAAACACTCCTAATAGCTTTTGACTAAACACATTTCTAACCCGTAGGTTGGCAAAAACCTTTGATTTCTGTTTCCCAATCCCGGCATGAGGTTTAGGTATGTGCATGATGCATGGCCCCGGGGTTAGTTTGTATCAAGGTAGTTCTACGTTGCCAGCACTGCTCCCTGTTTATTGCGGTGCAGTTTCTATGCCCTGCAGGTGTGTGTCTTCAAGGATGGCGGGGCTTGGAAATGGCCTATTGGCCTCTGTGGAAGGGAAGGACAGGACATGCACAGTACATGACCATCTACTATACAATGTGAGGCCATATCGTGCTATTCCATGACTGAGTGCCCTTCCATTTCTGGTGCTTTGCACCATTTCTGGTGTTTTAAGATCTTCTTCAAGTTTCTTCTTGCTCAAATGGGTGTAATTTCTGATATTTATATATTTTGATTGTCTTCATTGCGTGATTTTGCTCGCAAGAAAGTGTCACTCATAGTCGTTGAAATGTCACTCATAATTACACTGAAATTATGAAAATGTCACACATGGCAATCTGAAACCTTGGCAGCTATGCCCGCAGCAGCCCCCGTGTTCCAGCCTCCAGGGGCCCCATCAGTGCAGTAGCGCACACAGGCAGCACTACACTCTCTCGCCGGCGTTGGTTGCACCAGTGAGTTACCTCATAACAGCCCTGCCTCATAAATTAAATGTTGCGTGCCGAGTGCGGTGGGTGCAGGTGACTTGAGCTCCCAGGCCCAGCAGCAAGGGGGTTGAAGGCAACTGCCTCGAGGCCAGAGACCATTTGCATATTTACATACCTTTGTAAACTGGTTACCGAGGCTTAGTTTTTTCTGGTTCCACTACCCTCTGGGCCCCCACTCTGCCTATTCCTTACATTTGAAATTTACATTTACTGCCTTAGTGTGAGAATGCATTTCATGAAACGGAATATATAGTAAGGTTGCCAAAAGAAAAATGCCAGCCATGTGTTGTTTAAAGAGCCTAGAAAGACCTCATCTTGACACTAAGGGGTCGATTCCGATTCGGGCCGGAAAAAGCACCGACCGACTCGGAGCCGGAATTAATTCCGACCGACACGTACCTGTGGCGCCCGACACGCCAAGTACGATGCAAGGCGTGCAAAATCCGACCGACACGTACTGAACCCAAGCCGAACGACCGAGCCGCACGGAAAAGAGCAATCCGGCCGGAAAAACACGCGAATCGAACCGACCGACACGCACCCGGAACAAATCCAACCAAGACGTACACGCGAACTCCAAACCGCAAAGTACGATGCAAGGCGCGAAAACCACGACCGAGTCGTACGGAGGACAAGCCGTACGACCGACACGCATACAAAACTGCGAGCTGAAGTAACACAAAACACCGCGACCGACGCGTACGCAGCATAGAAAACTGCACAAACACAGCGTGAACGAAACGGAGAAGACCGTACGAGACAACTGCAGGGTCCGACTCGGTCACAAGAACGTTTCCAACATGCACAGAAAGTACTAAGGAAAAATACACAAAAAAGGCCAAACAAGCAATTACAAAGCCAATAAATACTGGGGGGGTGGGGACAGAGAACAAAGACACACCCACAACTCCACCCATATAAAGGACACAAATCCCAACCATGATCCTTTGCAAATGCTATTCTACTGCCAGCACTCAACAGACAGCAACCACACACCCACAGCTCATCCCTCACACAAGCCACACACCATCAGCACACCAAAAAATAGCTACCTCACATACACCCAGGAAAACACACACTCACACACCCTCACCTGCACACCAACACACACATCACTCACCATCACCACCCATCACCATGCCCCCAAAGAAGAATCACAAGTTCCTAGATTGTGAATTGGAAGTCCTGGTAGACGAGATCCTCAGGGTAGAGCCACAGCTGTTTGGCACACTGGTCCAACAGACACCCATCTCCCAGAAAACCAAGATGTGGGAGAGGATCATCAACAGGGTGAACGCACAATCACCATGTCTGCGCACAAAGACTGACATCCAGAACAGGTGGTATGACGTGCGCAGGAGGGTACGGGAGCTGCTGAAGAAGGACTACCTCCTGAGCCAATACACTGGCAGTGGCCCTCCTGCCAAGCCAGTATACCTCAGGCCCTGGGAGGAGAAGGTGCGGGCCATCCTTCCGCCAGTGAGCGTCTATGGACTAGAAAACATCCCAGAGCCTGGTGAGTACACAACAAATGTACACAATATTCTGCCACAATACACACACACATCACTGTCAAGGGGAGAGTCAAACCATGCACTCTTAGCAATTACACAGCAACCAGAACAGAATCATCCCAAAATGTGTATGTCAGTCAGATAAACACAACACATGCCATCTCAAAGTTACATTTAACCGTGTCATCACATGTACAAACACAACTACAACTACAGCTAGGCAGTGGCACAAATATAACTAACAAACACATCCAGACATGTAGCCACCACTACAACACCAACACACAGTGAAGACCACTGAAAGAAAGGAATTCTGTGTATGCTGGGCAAGTCAGTGTAGCCAATAGCATCATGGGAGTCGTAGTCACAGATATTGCTCACCCCCACAACTGTCCCATCAACACCACCATGAACCATGCGCACATCACAGGGAGTGGAAAAGGACTCACAAGATGGCTGACACTGGCTACTGCTGTGGGGAGCACAAGGCCCTGCTGGCAACTGTGCAACAACCAACAGCAGGACACCACTGACTGACATCCTGAGAGACAACTTCCACTCCCTGCAATGGAAGCACGTTCCATGGTGGGATATCTGGCTGGGTGGGAAGGAGGACTCGCAGCACTGACCATAGTCACAAGCACATCCCCTCACACACCCCTTCAACACAAACTCCACATAACCCACCTGGGAGAATGCAATGCCTCACATCCTAACTCAAGATCCCACAAAGAACCACCACCCTGGGTTATGTTGTGTGAAGCACAGGGACACTCTTGGGACTTTTAGCCAAACAACTGCCAGGACAACACTCCCAGCCATCCTGTCAGCACAGGCAGCCCACCCCACAGGGAAGCAGAGTCAAAAGGAAGGAAGCATGGGCATGCTGGGAAGGGGGTGGAGGCAATAGCATGATGGGAGTAGTAGGCACAGATATTGCTCAGCCTCACAACTGGCCCATCAACACCACCCTGAACCATGCTCACATCACAGGGAGTGGATAAGGACTGACAAGATGGCTGACACTGGCTACTGCTGTGGGGAGCACAAGGCCCTGCTGGCAACTGTGCACCAACAAACAGCAGGACACCACTGACTGACATCCTGAAAGACAACTTCCACTCCCTGCAATGCAAGCACGTTCCATGGTGGGATATCTGGCTGGGTGGGAAGGAGGACTTGCAGCACTGACCATAGTCACAAGCACCTCCCCTCACACACCCCTCAACACATACTCCACATAACCCACCTGGGAGAATGCAATGCCTCACATCCTAACTCAAGATCCCACAAAGAACCTCCACCCTGGGTTATGTTGTGTGAAGCACAGGGACACTCTTGGGACTTTTAGCCAAACAACTGCCAGGACAACACTCCCAGCCATCCTGTCAGCACAGGCAGCCCACCCCACAGGGAAGCAGAGTCAAAAGGAAGGAAGGATGGGCATGCTGGGAAGGGGGTGGAGGCAATAGCATGATGGGAGTCGTAGTCACAGCTCAACATCCCCCACCACATGGCCCAGCAAGCTCACACTCACGCATGCACACCCCACAGAGAGTGGAAAGGCCCATCAAAGATGTCTGATACTGTTGCTGTGTCGTGGGGAGCACAAGGGCATGCTGGGAACTGCACACCAACCAACAGCAGGACACCACTGTCAGCCATCTTGCCATTGCTCTCACACCCACACACACTGAACTCCCCACAAAAGCAAGTAAGTATGGGAATGCTGGGAAGTGGGGTGGAGGCAATAGCATGATGGGAGTCATAGTCACAGACATAGCTCACGCCCACAACTGTCCCATCAACACCACCCTGAACCATGCTCACATCACAGGGAGTGGAAAACAACTGACAAGATGGCTGACACTGGCTACTGCTGTGGGGAGCACAAGGCCCTGCTGGCAACTGTGCAACAACCAACAGCAGGACACCACTGACTGACATCGTGAAAGACAACTTCCACTCCCTGCAATGCAAGCACGTTCCATGGTGGGATAACTGACTGGCTGGGTGGGAAGGAGGACTTGCAGCACTGACCATAGTCACAAGCACCTCCCCTCACACACCCCCTCAACACAAACTCCACATAACCCACCTGGGAGAATGCAATGCCTCACATCCTAACTCAAGATCCCACAAAGAACCTCCACCCTGGGTTATGTTGTGTGAAGCACAGGGACACTCTTGGGACTTTTAGCCAAACAACTGCCAGGACAACACTCCCAGCCATCCTGTCAGCACAGGCAGCCCACCCCACAGGGAAGCAGAGTCAAAAGGAAGGAAGCATGGGCATGCTGGGAAGGGGGTGGAGGCAATAGCATGATGGGAGTAGTAGGCACAGATATTGCTCAGCCTCACAACTGGCCCATCAACACCACCCTGAACCATGCTCACATCACAGGGAGTGGAAAACAACTGACAAGATGGCTGACACTGGCTACTGCTGTGGGGAGCACAAGGCCCTGCTGGCAACTGTGCAACAACCAACAGCAGGACACCACTGACTGACATCCTGAAAGACAACTTTCACTCCCTGCAATGCAAGCACAGTCCATGGTGGGATAACTGACTGGCTGGGTGGGAAGGAGGGCCGGCTGTCAACCAAATACAACCAATGCAGACCATGTTCACACCCCAACAAATACATAGAAATGCCCAAATAATGCAGGACAATGTGCTACACCAATATCAACCCCTGACTGTGACAACTTAGGACAATGCAATGTACAGGCCCGCACCCAGAGGCACAGTCACAACTGTCAGGTGTGTCAACGATTGATGCCTGCAGAAACATAACATACATTGTGTGTGTCTCCCAAAAACAGGTGATGATGGGGACACAGCAGCAGACGCTGAGGAGTCCCAGTCCCAGGCTCAAGAGGATACGGAGCTCACTGGTGTCGTACAGCCTCTGCCCTCCTCGGATGAAGAAGACCAACCTGGCACCTCCGGTGCAAGTCAACATGCAGGACCACCAGCTGCAGCACCAGCAGGACCACCAGCTGCACCCCCTGCACCCACCCCTCCAACGACTGTCACCACAAATACCATCCCTGCCGACATGGACAGAACAAGGAGCACCACCAGCACAGGGACCCTGGACCAACGTGGGGCCATGGACACCACCACCAACCCCCAAGGGGGACCAGGGTCATCTGTGCGTGCCACTGCACGCACTGCACATGTCGGCAGGGGTGGTGGGAGGGGTGGGAGACAGAGGTCGCTGCTTGCAGAGGTGTCTGGTGTGCATGATGACCCACAACTGGTACGCATAGCCGATGCGTACCAGTCCAGCAGCGGGAGATCTCAGCCAGGTAGTGGGGCTCCTCAGAGACATGAAACAGCAGCAGGCTGCCCATCATGCCCGCTTGGACTCACACATGTCCCGCGTGGAGTCCAAGTGGGACACACTGCAAGAGATGACGGCGGTGCATAGGGACATATTACAATGCCTCCGCCAGATGAACAGCAACCAGTCTACACCTCCCTGTGTGCCAACAACATCTGGTGCTGAACAAACTGCAACTGCCACAGGGAGGGAGGATGACTCTGGCGGAGAGTCCCCTGCAACGCAGCAGCCTGTACTTGAGGGGCCCCCAAAGAAGAGGGGTCGTCCGAGGAGGGGCAAGTGAGAGGCCGATGGCCAAGTGCAACCCCCAGGAAGCCTGAACCTGTTCTGGATGTTCACCTTTGTGCACAAACTGTTCACCCTGTTGACGGCAACACAACTCCCACACATGACATGGGGAGTACAAGTTGGACCAATGTCTCAGACAACTGTGGCCCCGATACTGGGGATTTTGTCTACCAGGACTTTCAATTCACCTAGGAACTTCTGATTGCAATATAAATGTACAACACTAACCATCCTATGCACTATTCACACAAATGTATCACAATAAACACACTAATACACCATACTTGCCTCTGTTGTGATTCCAACGTGGGTGCTGTCATGGGGATGATGAACTGCAAAATTACACTGTGTATGCGAACTGCAACAGCAAGTACAACACAGGCATGTGAGTAATGGCAACGTGACACATATGAGGGAGACACACCACCAGGGCTACACAACACATACACACCTAGGCCATCTGACTCATTGCCTACACTGATGTTGCCAGGAAAGACGGTGCAATGCACAGACACCACACCTATTCCCAGTTGTAGTCAAGTAGCCCACAGGTGCAGTAAGCAAATGGCAGTCAAATGTGTGACCACAGACAACGCACATCACAAAGTGAAGCACAGGTTTATTACACAGTTGCAACATGTCGTAACCACTACAGATGCAAGGTAATCCCACCTGGCAGCGGGCACACAGTCAACAACTGTAGAAGGAAGGAAGTCCATGGGTGTGGCGCACATCACCTGTAGGGACACAACAGCTACCACCCTGGAAGTACAATCACGTCGTCGGTGGACACAGTTAACCAAACGAATCTGAAAGTACCCTGTGAAGGACAGAAATGACACACAGTCAAAAGCAATGGAGAACAGGACAGAACAGCAAAACTCATGCACAATACATGTTACAAGATACCCACCCAGAACCAAGTTAGCATGTCAACACTGTTGGGGAGTACATACCACCTGTAAGCACACATCGCTACACACATCCAGTCAAGTAGCCCATGGACACACTCCAACAGCACCAGAGCACCACCTACACATATCATGCCAACTCACATCATTGACATGACACCTCAGGATACTCACATTTAGCTAAAGAAGTTGGTGATGAGCTGTGTGCGGACATCACCTTCATCATCATCATCATCATCACTGGCATCGTGGTCCAGGCCAGGATCCTCCACAGGTGGCGGATGTTGGTCATTGTCATCCTGGATGAGAGGCAACTCCTTCCGCACTGCCAGGTTGTGGAGCATGCAGCAGACGATGATAATCTTGCACACCTTCGCTGGGGCATATGGGAGGGACCCTCCTGTCTTGTCGAGGCAGCGGAAGCGGCTCTTCAGGAGACCAAATGTCCGCTCAATCACTCTCCTGGTCCGACCATGTGCCTCATTGTAGCGCATCTGGGCTGGTGTCACAGGGTTCCTGAGGGTGTCAGCAACCACGGCATGTTGGGGTATCCCGAGTCACCTACGGACAGACATGTGCACATTAGCTGACTTGGAAAAGTGGGCGGAATACTACAGATCAGATCACACACAATGGCACAAAGTCAGTACACACCGACAAGCCAGGCACGCTGGTTCTGCATCTGTGCCATCATCCTGGGGATGCGACTACTCCTCATCACAAAGGCATCGTGTGCTGAACCAGGGAAACGGGCACACACGTGTGAGATGGTCATATCTGCAAGACACACCACCAGTGCATTGACCGAGTGGTAGTGCTTGCGGATACGGTAGGCCTGCTCCTGGGCCTGTGGTGGTACCAAAGCCACATGTGTCCCATCAATGGAGCCAATGACATGCAGCATCCTCCCCAGGGCATAGAAGTCACTCTTCACGTCAGTGAGTCGTTGCAGTCTAGGGAAATAGATGTACCGGTTCAGGTATAGCAACATTGCCTCCAAAACATCGCGGAGCACACGGCTCAACATGGTCTGTGACATCCCACCAGCAGTCGCCACAGTATGTTGGAAGGTACCGGTGGCAAAGAAGTGTAGGGCTGCCATCACCTTCACCTTGGGGGTCAGCGCTGTAGGATACGGCCGGCCAGGCTGCAAATGTGGGGCCAACTGCACTGCCAAATCCTCAATCAGCTGCCTGGTGAAGCGGTACCGTCGGATGCTGTCCCGTTCCACCATCGTTGCCAGGTCTGGGAATGGTCTATGGACAGCAGGAGCCCTGCAGTGCAGAGGAGAAGAAAGCAAGATTGTCAGTCACCCCACATATGCGGCATTGAACACACTCAATATCACATCATACATCATTATGAGGCACAACTACATGAAGTGTGCAGTTCCGTAAGGACATGTATGGTACATACATGGCCAACATCTGTCATCATGGTTCAACAAGTGGCATCAATAAGTCCCAGGTTGGCCCATTGGATATCATGAGGCCGGGTCACAGTTCCCATCTCCTGCTGCCATGTCACAATCACCCCCCACAGTGACATGTGAGGACAGATGTGCCCCAGGCATCACAGCTCAACGACAGGTACATTCCCAGGGACCCTGTATTGCCACATGGACACTGGCATTACATGGAGTATCATGTATACACCACAGCAAAACAACCATGACCCCCACAGGTAGTGGTTCCACTTGCCTCTGCAGGACAGACATGGACGTCTGTGACACACACACGCACAACATCAAAGTCCATGCACACACAACGTGGATGTGGAGACTGTCTCCCATTGTGCACATGAAATCAGAGACATTGTAAACACTACCTGCACACAGACTGTGGAGGACCATCACTATTGTGCCACTGGGACACCCTGGCTCAAACATACCGTCCCACATGGGACTCACGGGGTATGTGACATGACACACATACACCACCGTGAAATGTGACCATGGCACATGCACAGATATGAACAGTTGCACATCACAGTGGTCATGTACACGTAACACCCAGGATCCTGTCCCCATGGACACGTGCACAGCCTGGGGGTGGCTGCCCCCAGGTGACACCCACAGGACAACATGTACACCAACATACACACAATAGGAAATGCAGCCTTACATGCCTTATGATACAGTTTGGACAGGCTGTGGTGTTGTAGGTGTGCCCCTCACTCCCTGGGAGCTATCTGTGGCTGGCATATGTTCATCTGAGACAGGCATGGTGACATATGCCAGTCACTTGTACAGGGATGCGTTGAACAGCAATGGACCGATCGGTGCACCCGGCCGGCCCATTGCATTCAATGTGTGCGGGTACGCGTTGTACCCCTGTACGCGTTGTACCACAATGGACCGATCGGTGCACCCGGCCGGCCCATTGCATTCAATGTGTGCGGGTACGCGTTGTACCGCAATGGACCGATCGGTGTACCCGGCCGGCCCATTGCATTCAATGTGTGCGGGTACGCGTTGTACCCCTGTACGCGTTGTACCGCAATGGACCGATCGGTGCACCCGGCCGGCCCATTGCATTCAATGTGTGCGGGTACGCGTTGTACCCCTGTACGCGTTGAACAGCAATGGACCGATCGGTGCGACCGGCCGGCCCATTGCATTCAATGTGTCGGGTACGCGTTGTACCCCTGTACGCGTTGTACCGCAATGGACCGATCGGTGCACCCGGCCGGCCCATTGCATTCAATGTGTGCGGGTACGCGTTGTACCCCTGTACGCGTTGTACCGCAATGGACCGATCAGTGCACCCGGCCGGCCCATTGCATTCAATGTGTGCGGGTACGCGTTGTACCCCTGTACGCGTTGTACCGCAATGGACCGATCGGTGCACCCGGCCGGCCCATTGCATTCGATGTGTGCGGGTACGCGTTGTACCCCTCATCCCGTACAAATTCCATCTGAAGATCCGCCATACAAGGAATTAACAATAAAGAATGATACTACACTAGAGCCCATGGTGACTCCTGATGCCTTAAAAAATAAGATCTTACGCCTCATAACGAAAGCCAGAGCCGAAGGAGCCCCAGGCCCGAATGGCCTCCCTCAAGCCATGTTCAAATCCGATGTCAGCTTATGGTCAGAATATTTGACCCCTTTGTTTCTCTATTGTAGTCTAAGCAACATAGTCCCAGAGTCTTGGAGAGGTGCAATCATTCACCCAATTTATAAAAGTGGGAAGAGAAACGAGCCAAAAAATTATCGAATGGTGGCACTTCTCGACGTGGAGTCCAAGTATTATGCAAATATTCTATTGGAGGAGCTACAGGCCTGGGCAGAATCAACTGTGCGCCTTCCTTTTAATCAGACGGGTTTTGTGGCTAACACCGGTACTACAACCAATCTGTTAACGCTAACAGTCCTGATGGAGAAAGCGACAGCCCTACAAATCCAGTTGCACTGTTGCTTTGTAGACTTCAAAGCAGCTTTTGACCGTGTGCCCAGGGGTCTGTTATGGCAGAAATTAAAATCGTGGGGCATACCCCAGCCTCTTCTCCAAGCAATAATCCAACTCCATACGGAAACATGGATAAGAATTAAGCTGGGTGAAGGCTCTCACGTTTCTAGAAAGATTCGAACTGAAACAGGCGTCAAACAAGGTTGTGTATTGGCCCCACTCCTTTTTAACTTGTTTATATCTGACCTTTCTCCAGCTCTTGACAGTGTTAACTGCCATCCTCCTCAACTAGATGGGACCCGTATTACCAACTTGCTTTACGCCGATGACCTGGTGTTGTTAAGCTATACAAAAACGGGTCTCCAGAGGTTATTGGATGAACTACTACCTTATACGATAAGAAACCATCTAGAGCTTAACATGTTAAAAACTAAAACTATATCTTTTGGGAAGCAAAAAAGGTCAATAGAAAAGTGGTTCTTTAACAAAACAAAGCTAGAATCAACCCCTAGTTATAAATACCTGGGCATCTTTCTTGACACAAGAGGGACCTTTATTAAACATAAAGAAGCATTGAAAATCAAAGCCCTGTCATTAGAAGTGGCCGCTGCAAAATTAGCAAAAATGCTATTAGGTCCCAGCCTAACCCCCATGCTGAAAGTAATGAAGGCTAAAGTAATCAACTCCCTGACGTATGGGCACGAGATCACTAAGGGCACAACCTGTACATTAATAAATAAGTTGACAACAAAAATTTTTAAAAGAGCTTTTCGGTTGTCAAAATCTGCCTCGCCAGCCCAAGTGAGACTCGAACTGGGACTTCAAGATCATCATGGAGTGGAGGCAGGTGCATTTATCAAATTGTGTCACAGACTGCGCCGTGCCCGGGAGGGCTCCTTGGAGGCCCGACTATGGCAGGAAATACAGAAAAATCAGACCAGCCATAAGTATCGGCAACTCCTGGATCGTCGTTTACAGCTACTAGGTGTAAAAGATCTCTGGGAATCAAATCCCTCACACCTGGTACTAAAGACCGCCATCAAAAAAACTGTTAGATTGTGGTCTTTTCACTCAGACAGGGCAATACTGTCAAAGAGGAGACACGCTTGGGCTGTGATTGCTAATTTTAAAGTGGGTGTCCAGCCGCTCTACCTATCAAGCACATATGCACTTTTTTGGAAACATAAGTTTTTAGCCTTGAGGATGGGTGACTGGCCCTTTTTGAAGAACCTTCCTGAATGGCGCCGGCCAGGCAGAAGCACTGAATGCAGGTTGTGTGGCTATCATTCTGAAACAATGGAACATATCGTCTTTGCATGCCCTGCATTGCTTAAAGCAAGACGGTCACTGCTGCGAGGCCAATGTATTATGTTGGGAGTTCGTTCTTGTCGCCAAGCAATAATGGCTGCTCTTAACCCTGACAACACCAAGCTAAACATTGGGCTGACGAAACTTGTTTACAAAGCGTCAAAACTATTTGAAGCTACAATCACATCTAAATCCTCCTCATCACAGCATGGCGGCTGAGTTAACAGACTCAAGTATTAAATCAGAGACTATAAGAAATCCAGAGCAAAGTCCTTTATCAGAACATTATTAGCCCTTAATGGCCCCCTAATTTTAAGTAATTTTATACTCACAGTTTTTAACATCTACTACATTTTTATTGTTCAATTTAGTCATGTTTTAAATTGTAAATGGTTTTTTTCTTTAAACCAATTCAATAAAGAGTTTACTTACTTACTTACCCTGTACGCGTTGAACAGCAATGGACCGATCGGTGCGCCCGGCTGGCCCATTGCATTCAATGTGTGCGGGTACGCGTTGTACCCCTGTACGCGTTGTACCGCAATGGACCGATCGGTGCACCCGGCCGGCCCATTGCATTCAATGTGTGCGGGTACGCGTTGTACCCCTGTACGCGTTGAACAGCAATGGACCGATCGGTGCGCACCCATTGTCAATGGCCTAGCCTGGCAACGGACGCGTTTTCGAAATTCGAACGAGTCGGTTGCTGGAAATTCAGTTGGTCACCCACAACAATGTAGCAAAATCATGTATGTCATGAAGTTGAAGATTTGAAGGATGCTGTGGGCGTGTATTGGTGCTGCTATTCCATGGATTGGCCAGATTCAGAAGATGCAAACGACTTGGACCTATCACTTTGGACACATGGGACAGTATCTGCCTCTGCAGCACGTATATATTGCTGGCTGTTCCCCTGAGAGCTCACTTGCCTGCACTACATGCTCCAGGATGACATCTGCCACTGCACTGCTGCTGTCTCTGCCCCCTCTGGACCCTGCAATGGCACATACTGTGGAGAGAGCCCCAGCCTTCAGCCTTGAGGAGAACCAGGCCCTGCTGGACAGCCTACTTCCACAGTACAGCAAGCTGTATGGGACACCAGGGGAGCAGGTGAGTGTTCTGTGCACTGCCTTTCTGAATGTGCATTTTGTCTGACTAGCAAGGCTGAAAGTCTGCACGCCACTGGCTAGCAGGCTCACTGAGTAGTTGTCACCCCCCATAGTGTGTAGTGACATGCACTGGACAGGTATGGTGCAGTGACAGTGCATTTGAACAAGGTTTTACTTTCCATGCAATGATACCATGTAGTGATTTCTGGCAAACTGTCCATGGGCAGCGTTGCACTGCCTGTGTACATCATGTGCCCCTGTGATTGAGACATGTATATACAACTGTGTCATGCACGGATATGTTGCATGTGTAGTAATGGCCTTTTCACTTTGTCATCCTCACAGGTTAATGCCCATCGGAAGCAGGAGATCTGGAAGGACATTGTCCGGGCTGTCCGGTCCGTGGGGGTCTACAAGCGCCGGATCCGCAACTGCCAGAAGAGGTGGCAGGACCTTTGGGGCTGGACCCGGAGGATTGCACGGGTCCAGCTGAAGCTGTCGCCTCCTCGCAGGAGGGGCAGAACACGGACCCTGTCCCCCCACATGCTCCAGATCCTGGCGGTGGTGTTTCCAGACCTGGATGGGCAGCTGAAGGCCAGACAGCAGCAAGGAGGGGGTGAGTCAAAGACTGCACTGTGAAGTCTGTATTACATGCTATGTGCCCTCCTCTGGCCTGGTTAAACTGCCACAGTACAGCAGTCATGTTGTCCAGGAGCCATGTCCCTCTATTGTGCACTGCCCACTCCTCATCTGATACCCAGGTGTGGCCCTTACATTCAGGGAATTGTGTCACTTGGGACTGTGTCCTTGCAGTTTGCTTCACTCAAGGTGGGGGACAGCATCTGTTTCCCTAACTCTGTTGTGGGCATCATGGGTGGGTCCATTGTTCACACAACGCCTGTGTTCGGACATGTAATCTGCGTGTTGCTTTGATATGCGGTCCACTTGCTGAGCTGAGCCACCACATGTGCCTGGGGTATCTGGCACACACCCATGCAGCGGGTGGGAACAATGTTTGGGCCCCAGGAGTGTGCAGATTACGTGTGTCACACATACATAGCCAGCTATCCACTGTCCAGGGCTCATCCCTCATTCATGTGGGGCAGGACAGTCATGCCTACTCCAGCCCATCCAATACACCTGTACTCCCACTCCCGTGTATCAGCTGACACATTGTGCGCAGTGATTTGACCCCTCAGGTGTCTGCCTCTGTGTCAGTGTGCTGTGGATTTGTTGCCAGGACTGCTGGGGTGTTTCTCGGTAGGGGCTCAGCATGCCACTGGAGATGTGACCATAGGAGACGATACTTGTGTGTCACATAGGTGTTT
Organism: Calotriton arnoldi; assembly: GCA_963921515.1. Classification (NCBI taxonomy): domain Eukaryota; kingdom Metazoa; phylum Chordata; class Amphibia; order Caudata; family Salamandridae; genus Calotriton; species Calotriton arnoldi. The sequence goes on from CAWUFW010000003.1 coordinate 7,090,421, forward strand.
GATCAGCTGCCCGTGCAGACTGGGGTATGCGAATGTGAAGTTCAGGCAGCTGTTTCCCATTCTCAGCAGATTGTGAGGGGCTCAGGTTCAGAGGGTAGTGTCACAGGTCTCCCATATGTCCAATCGGTATGACCTGGACAGATGAGGGTTAAGATGATGTGTTGTGTGGGGGATGTACATGTGCACTTGTGCAGCTCCAGGACTTGCATTCCCCATGACCTACTATTGTGACACAGTGCAGAGTGTTGTTGTCTGGCTGCCAAGTCATACATCACTGAGACAGTGATGTATGACTTAGCAGTCATGCCTCCGCCATGGCATGTGTCTACTTATTGGTGATCCTGCAGGGGAGTGACATGTGCTACATGCACACCATTGTGGCGATGGCTATCAGGACATGGGTGCATCATGGTGTCTGTCGCTGGTATGATTCACATGCATTTCCTATTTGACTCTGGGCATCCCTTTCATCCGGAAACCTGTACTGACTCAGTGGCAAGAGTTGTGATGTGTGCATGTCCACATGCTACACCGTGTCCTCTGCACTGTCCAACTACTGTGTAGGTGGTGCATGTGCCCACACTGGGGTGTTGCTATCCAACAGACACCAGACAGATGGGTGCAAGGCCATGTGGGATGTGAGTGACATGGTTGGCATCAGACTGACAATTGGCTTCTCCTGTTCAGTTAGGGCACTTTTAGCAATGTTCAACTAATGATGCCAGGGCTTGCTCTGTAATGTGCTGTGCTCACAGTGGTGTGTGCGTTTGGTGCAGGTGACTGATGTCTGTCTGTTTCCCCATTGTTTGCAGATACATCCACGGCCACGGAAGGGGACAGCTCCACGGACCAGGAGGAGCCGGAGAGCCAGACTGGGTCAGCAGGCGAGGAGTGGTCGGAGGGACCCAGTGGCACGGAGGGCGAGGGGAGCCACACCGAGGAGTCCTCAGCAGCATCCACCTCAGCTGAGGACCACAGCGGCTCGGAGGATGACTCCCTTATGGAGGCGGGTGTCAGCAGCCACCACACCCCAGCTAGTGTTGCTGTCCCCGCCACCACCAGCACCACCACCGCCCTCCCATCAGCTCCCATTCCCCAGGTCCGTGGAGGCTCCCATGTTCGGGAGCGTGTCTCCTTTGGGCCAGGCACCGCACCCCCTGCCCCTGTGTCCCCTGCTGCCCTGAGTGAGGAGTCTGTGTACCTCCTTCGCCAGCTCCATGTAGGGCAGACAGCCATGCTGAGTGTCCTCCATGCGCACACCGCTCTGTTGACTCAGCTGGTGTCGTTCATGGAGGGCATCTCATCGGGCATGTCTGACCTACAGAGGGGCAATAGGTCCATGGACTCCTCCCTGACGGCAGCAGTGTCCCTCCTCAGACAGTCCCTCACCCCTCCTGCCTTTGCTCCATCCACACTCCCCAGCACCTTACCCGTCCCAAGCACACACACACCGGCACAGGCACACACCAGCACACACACGTCCAGCACACAGACACACACGCCACAGACAAAACGCACACGCATGCACAGTCAGGGGACTGAAACCAGACTCACAGGGGATGGGGCCCTGGAACACACACATGCATCCACGAGCACTGCGCAGTCCTCAGTTGCCTCTCCCTCCAAAGCACCCTCCCTTGCCTCACCTGCAACCCCAAAGACCCAGCGGCTCTTCCTCAGTGACCTCGGCCTCTTCCCCTCCGATCCAGCTGATACAGCATTCAGGGGGAAGAGGAAGCCCACCCACACGGAGCAGAGTGCCCCTCGCCCCGGACACCCTCCCCCAGGCGCAGACAGACTGAGGCCCCCACCCGCAAGTCCCCCGGAGTCGTAAGAGCAAGACCCCGCCGCCGCCCTGCAGCTCATGCACCAGGTCTCCTTCCTCCATCCCTCAGGCCCCCACTCCACAGGTGCCCCCACCACACCCTGCCCCAGGTTCCCCCACAGATATACCATCCCCAAGAGGATCCGGCCTTCTCCCCCTGCCACTTGCTCTCCCGGCACCACACCCCCCGCTGCGCTTGTCTGTGCCACTGATGTGGTGAGGGTGTCCTCCCCCTCTGTCCAGCCCACCTTGCCTGTTCCCCATTCTCCTCCCTGGTGGTAGGCACTGCAGTGGAGTCCACTACCACCCTGTCTGACTTGGGCACTGCAGTGGCGGACCTGTCCACTCCATCTGCAGGGTCCACTGCAGTCGTGCCGGCACCCACAACATCTGAGTCATGCCCCCAGTTGTGCCGGCACACACCATGTCAGACACCTCCACTGCAGTTGTCAGTGGCTCTCCAGCACCCACCACCCCTTCCCTGCCTCCTCCTGGTGAGCCCTGATCCTGTCCCTGCGGTGCCTGGCCTGCCCCCCGGTTGCCCCTCCTAGTGGATTGTCCCTGGTCTTGTGCAGTGCAGGCATGCGTTGGGTGACATCTGCCACTGTCACCCTGTTTGGACTTTGACAATGGACTGGCCATTGGCCTTTGTGTTTTTTCTGGACTTTCACTTTAAACACACATATGCTGAATAAAGCAACTTTCTGTTCTCTAGTGCTTATGCTTCTGATGTACATGTTGTTGATGATGCTAACCATGCCCTTGCTGCAGTGATGGTGATATTTGGTCTCATGATAATGAAGTGTTACTGTGCAGGAACACATGTGGTCCAGGGGGAATGTGTCCTATCCTGTGGTGTATCCATGTCATCCATAGCAGCATCTGAGGGTGTCATGTGTTCAGTATTTGGCAATGGGATTTCCTACTTACATTAGCAATTTCACATCTGTGGCTTCCACCCCTGCACATCTGTTGTGCCTGCCATTGTTCAATTCGTCTACTTCCCTGACCGTGTGGCCATCTCCACTGGACATGCAGGTTTGGGCATCAATGGGGAAGGACTCATCTGTGTTGTCAGTGCAACATTGCTATACAAGTGTGTTGGATCTGTGCTGATGATTTCGTTGGCACTTCCATGACCAGGCTGATGTGACGGGAGCCTTCATTTGGTGCTAATTGTTGATTGTGTGACCAAGTGCTCAGCTGACATGATGGGGCCCTACTGAGGCAACATATGGCACAGCTTTCCTCACACAGGAGTGGAGTCCCCTCATGGCAGTGTGTACTCCTGTGACATTGCCTGCGCCCAAGGTGTGTGTTGTATGAGCATGTCTGTGTGTTCACTTCCGTTTTGCTGTGCAAGCTGTGATCCCTAGTGTTGTACCTGTTTGTGATGCTTGCTGAGTTGACCTATGTTCCCCCAAAGTCTTCTCCCTGGGTTCTCTGTGATGTGGGTGCATGGCACATTACTGGTCATCAGGGTGTCACCCATAGGTGTGTTTGCTGTCAGGGCTGAGTTTGTGTGCAGACGCAGATGGGTCACAGTCAGGTTTCCCCTTGGCACTTGTTGTTTGCACCTGTCATGTGATTTCCAGTTTGTGTTATCTTTCAGTGATTGTGACACGTTGTGTGTGTGAGTGCTGGCACTCCTCAGGGTCCGGGCTGCAATGTTGGTTGTTGTCTATGTGTGTTCTTTGTGGGTGACCTTGGCTTCTTCATTGGTGTGTGGCTGTGGCTGGGATCCCATTGGTTGGTGTGGTATTGCCGTCATGTCCATGTACAGCGTAGTGTGCAGTGTGTCAGACATTCAGGAGTCTTGTTGAGTGGCCATGTGTGATGTGTTTCTGCACCTTGGTTCCCACCCACCACCCTGGAATTGTCATGGGTGCATGTGCAATGTCACCAGTGCATGTGTGCTTCACTGCTGCACATTGTTGGAGGTCGAGGTGTGTGGTGTTGAGTGTGTGCAGATGAGAGTTGTTGCCAGGCTAGACCCCTGCCTCCATGTTGGCCTTGGCTTACTGGCCGTGCTGATTGATTTGTGCTTGTGTAGGTGTGATGGTAGTTTGTTGCTCAGGACACATGACTGTGGTTCACAGTGTGAACGACATTTAGCTTTGTCATCACAGTGGGATTGTAATGCAGCCCAGGGTCACCACATTGTGGGGGCCCTGGGGGTAGTGCTGTGGTGTGTCTGTGTCTTGCTGTGTCAGTTGCTGTTCCTACGTGCCTGTGTGACATGTGTGATTTGTGCTCCCTCTCATCTGACAATGCCTGATTGCCCACATAGGGGATTTGGATCCATGAGTTACCTTTGTGTGGCACTGTATGCACATCTGTATAATTGGTATTCAGGCCTCCTCATGTGTTGTGTGGTTGCCTGGGGACACTGGCACCCCCCTCACCTGTTGTGTTTGATGTGCAGTGTGGGTCTGCCTGTTTGTGTTTGTGCATCTGCACCACTGCATTGGCATATCTTAGGTGTGCCATTGGCTGTATGTAGTTTGGTGGGTTTCCCCTGCTGTCCTTGGGACTCCTAGGTCATCAGTCAGCACAATGATCATGGTTTGTGTGTCCCATTGCTGCCATGGTATGGTATCTGTTCACCTCACATCTACAGTCTCCACAGGGTATCTGCATTTGTGTGCCCATTGGTGCAAATATGTGGGTCTGCATTCTGATGGTCACTTCTGTCATTGTGTCATTGATGAATGTTGACTGTGTCAGCCCCCATGGGTGGTGTTTGTCTGCACATGGCCAAAGGTATGTCTTATTTGCACTGCAGTATTTGCCTCCCCCAATCTATGTTGCAATGGGACACATGCACTACTTTGCCACTGATGTGTTTTATGTTCTGTGACCAGGAATCATCCATGCAGTTTGGCAGTTGCAGCTTTTTCTTTGTCAACACTTACATTTTGGTCACTGTGATGATGGGGGTTTGGACCCCATTGCCACAATGTTCAAAATGTGCTTCAGCTATGGACCCCACACTTACATTTTGGTCACTGTGATGATGGGGGTTTGGACCCCATTGCCACAATGGTCATGGCCTGCTTGCATTGTGGGGGCCACACACATATATGTGTGGCACATGTGATAGGGGGTCACATTGTATGTTCAAAGTCATGTTCAGTGTTGTAGGCATTTGACACAGTCTACACTCGCTTGTCATGGTGTTGGGGGGATGTCTTTTTCTTGCATTCCCTAGGTTGTGGTGTGCTGGTTGTGTCATGCATTGTCCATCCTATGAGTGGGGGTGGTTTTGGTGGTAGGCATCCAGCCCCCCATGGGTAGAGGTGGTAGTAGTGACAGGCATCCAGCCCCCCTGGGTAAGGGTGGTAGTAGTGGTGGGCATCTGGCACCCCCTGGCTAAGGGTGGTAGTAGTGGTAGGGATCCAGCCCCCCTGGGTAAGGGTGGTAGTAGTGGTAGGCATCTGGCACCCCCTGGCTAAGGGTGGTAGTAGTGGTAGGCATCCAGCCCCCCTGGGTAAGGGTGGTAGTAGTGGTAGGCATCTGGCACCCCCTGGCTAAGGGTGGTAGTAGTGGTAGGCATCCAGCCCCCTGGGTAAGGGTGGTAGTAGTGGTAGGCATCTGGCACCCCCCTGGCTAAGGGTGGTAGTAGTGGTAGGCATCCAGCCCCCCCTGGGTAAGGGTGGGAGGCATCTGGCACCCCCATGGCTAAGGGTGGTAGTAGTGGTAGGCATCCAGCCCCCCCTGGGTAAGGGTGGTAGTAGTGGTAGGCATCTGGCACCCCCTGGCTAAGGGTGGTAGTAGTGGTAGGCATCCAGCCCCCCTGGGTAAGGGTGGTAGTAGTGGTAGGCATCTGGCACCCCCTGGCTAAGGGTGGTAGTAGTGGTGGACATCCAGCCCCCCTGGGTAAGGGTGGTAGTGGTGGTGGGCATCTGGCACCCCCATGGCTAAGGGTGGTAGTAGTGGTAGGCATCCAGCCCCCTGGGTAAGGGTGGTAGTAGTGGTAGGCATCTGGCACCCCCTGGCTAAGGGTGGTAGTAGTGGTGGACATCCAGCCCCCTGGGTAAGGGTGGTAGTGGTGGTGGGCATCTGGCACCCCCATGGCTAAGGGTGGTAGTAGTGGTAGGCATCCAGCCCCCCCTGGGTAAGGGTGGTAGTTGTGGTAGGCATCCAGCCCCCCCTGGGTAAGGGTGGCAGTTGTGGTAGGCATCCAGCCCCCCTGTGTAAGGGTGGTAGTAGTGGTGGGCATCTGGCACCCCCTGGCTAAGGGTGGTAGTAGTGGTAGGCATCCATCCCCCCCTGGGTAAGGGTGGTAGTAGTGGTAGGCATCTGGCACCCCCCTGGCTAAGGGTGGTAGTAGTGGTGGACATCCAGCCCCCCCAGGGTAAGGGTGGTAGTGGTGGTGGGCATCTGGCACCCCTGGCTAAGGGTGGTAGTAGTGGTAGGCATCCAGCCCCCCTGGGTAAGGGTGGTAGTTGTGGTAGGCATCCAGCCCCCTGGGTAAGGGTGGTAGTAGTGGTGGGCATCTGGCACCCCCTGGCTAAGGGTGGTAGTAGTGGTAGGCATCCAGCCCCCTGGGTAAGGGTGGTAGTAGTGGTAGGCATCTGGCACCCCCTGGCTAAGGGTGGTAGTAGTGGTAGGCATCCAGCCCCCCTGGGTAAGGGTGGTAGTAGTGGTAGGCATCTGGCACCCCCTGGCTAAGGGTGGTAGTAGTGGTAGGCATCCAGCCCCCTGGGTAAGGGTGGTAGTAGTGGTAGGCATCTGGCACCCCCTGGCTAAGGGTGGTAGTAGTGGTAGGCATCCAGCCCCCCTGGGTAAGGGTGGTAGTGGTGGTGGGCATCTGGCACCCCCATGGCTAAGGGTGGTAGTAGTGGTAGGCATCCAGCCCCCTGGCTTAGGGTGATAGTAGTGGTAGGCATCCAGCCCCCCTGGGTAAGGGTGGTAGTGGTGGTGGGCATCTGGCACCCCCTGGCTAAGGGTGGTAGTAGTGGTGGACATCCAGCCCCCCCTGGGTAAGGGTGGTAGTGGTGGTGGGCATCTGGCACCCCCGTGGCTAAGGGTGGTAGTAGTGGTAGGCATCCAGCCCCCCTGGGTAAGGGTGGTAGTTGTGGTAGGCATCCAGCCCCCTGGGTAAGGGTGGTAGTAGTGGTGGGCATCTGGCACCCCCTGGCTAAGGGTGGTAGTAGTGGTAGGCATCCAGCCCCCCTGGGTAAGGGTGGTAGTAGTGGTAGGCATCTGGCACCCCCCTGGCTAAGGGTGGTAGTAGTGGTAGGCATCCAGCCCCCCCTGGGTAAGGGTGGTAGTGGTAGGCATCTGGCACCCCTGGCTAAGGGTGGTAGTAGTGGTAGGCATCCAGCCCCCCTGGGTAAGGGTGGTAGTAGTGGTAGGCATCTGGCACCCCCTGGCTAAGGGTGGTAGTAGTGGTGGCCATCCAGCCCCCCTGGGTAAGGGTGGTAGTGGTGGTGGGCATCTGGCACCCCCTGGCTAAGGGTGGTAGTAGTGGTAGGCATCCAGCCCCCCTGGGTAAGGGTGGTAGTTGTGGTAGGCATCCAGCCCCCCCTGGGTGAGGGTGGTAGTAGTGGTGGGCATCTGGCACCCCCCTGGCTAAGGGTGGTAGTAGTGGTAGGCATCCAGCCCCCCCTGGGTTAGGGTGGTAGTAGTGGTAGGCATCTGGCACCCCCCTGGCTAAGGGTGGTAGTAGTGGTAGGCATCCAGCCCCCCCTGGGTAAGGGTGGTAGTAGTGGTAGGCATCTGGCACCCCCCTGGCTAAGGGTGGTAGTAGTGGTAGGCATCCAGCCCCCCCTGGGTAAGGGTGGTAGTAGTGGTAGGCATCTGGCACCCCCCTGGCTCAGGGTGGTAGTAGTGGTAGGCATCCAGCCACCCCTGGGTAAGGGTGGTAGTGGTGGTGGGCATCTGGCACCCCCTGGCTAAGGGTGGTAGTAGTGGTAGGCATCCAGCCCCCCCTGGGTAAGGGTGGTAGTTGTGGTAGGCATCCAGCCCCCCTGGGTAAGGGTGGTAGTAGTGGTGGGCATCTGGCACCCCCCTGGCTAAGGGTGGTAGTTGTGGTAGGCATCCAGCCCCCCCCGGCTAAGGGTGGTAGGCATCTGGCACCCCCATGGCTAAGGGTGGTAGTAGTGGTAGGCATCCAGCCCCCCCTGGGTAAGGGTGGTAGTAGTGGTGGGCATCTGGCACCCCCATGGCTAAGGGTGGTAGTAGTGGTAGGCATCCAGCCCCCCTGGCTTAGGGTGATAGTAGTGGTAGGCATCCAGCCCCCCCTGGGTAAGGGTGGTAGTGGTGGTGGGCATCTGGCACCCCCATGGCTAAGGGTGGTAGTAGTGGTAGGCATCCAGCCCCCCCTGGGTAAGGGTGGTAGTAGTGGTGGGCATCTGGCACCCCCATGGCTAAGGGTGGTAGTAGTGGTAGGCATCCAGCCCCCCTGGCTTAGGGTGATAGTAGTGGTAGGCATCCAGCCCCCCCTAGGTAAGGGTGGTAGTGGTGGTGGGCATCTGGCACCCCCATGGCTAAGGGTAGTAGTAGTGGTTGGCATCCGGCCCCCCCTGGGTAGGGGTGGTAGTGGTGGTGCGCATCCAGGCCCCTGTGTGCATATGTGGCATTGGTGATGGGCATCCCGCCCCTATGGTGCTGCTGTTGCTGGTGTAAGTAAATTCTGCATCCCTCTGTGTGTGTGTGATGTGTCGAGTACGTGTTGTATGTTTTTGTGGTTGGTGTCTGACTTACCTTCTGCGCCGTACGCGTCCGTGCCTGTTCCGGTAGTAAATGTAGAATATTGGTAGGATCGGGACGAAGGGATTCATGGTTGGTTCGTGTCATTCGTCTTTCTCGTTGCTTTGCGTCGTCCTCGTCGCTGGCGTGTTCGCCTCGTAGCCGTGGATCGTGTTGTGGCGCGAATCGGAGCTTATATGCGCCTCTCCCGGAAGCTTTGACGTGCCGGACGTAGCGACGGGTTCGGCGCGTACGGAAAGCGCATCGTACTTGTTCGGCCGGACGGGGCTGCATTTTCCCTTCCGTGCGACTCGATTCTGCGTTTCCGGATTCGCCTCGGTCGGAGAACAGGACCTGGATTGGGTGAGTACGACTCGGCCGGATTCTGTGCTGTTGTGCGCATCGTACTTACTCGTTCGGTATGATGTACGGATCGGTCGGGAAACAGGCATTCGCATGGCTTTTTTCCCGACCGAATGGTATTGGGTGCGCCTCCGACCGAGATCGGAATCGGACCCTATATAGGGTTATAAATAAAGTATGTATTCATTTGTAATGTGACTTTTCTGTCTTTGTTCCTTTTAATTATCAGTCACGGATCATTCAGGTAGCCCTAGAACACAATTAAAAGTCCTTTCTATTTATATTTGCTGTTCGAAGTATGCACAGATAAGTGCTAGAAATACGGCTTTAGGTGACTGCTTATTTTTGTACCGTCTGGGACATCAAAATAATGAGCTTGCAACCCTAATCATAAGACTGAAAGTTTGTCGCAGGATCAACACATTATTTATTTCTTCCACCCTCTATCCCTGATTAATGCCATAATAGCAATAGTTTAACTTATATCTGAAAATCCTACACCGTCTTCAATAACATGCTGAGTTACTTCAAGTGTCTGGGAATGCACCCTGCATTCAGACAACTCACTCCTCATTCTCGCCCTTCACTTTCACGCTCACCCTGCACTCACAGCGATCACAATGCACTCACACTGATCACCATGTACTTCCACCATTTACCCGCTCACCCTGCACTCACAGTGATCACTCTGCTCTCACAATGCAGTTGCGCTGTTCATCCTATACCTCACCCTGCAGTCACACGAGCATACTACTCACCCTGCACTCATGTCACACTTCATGTCACACTTCACTCACCTGTCCCCCTCACTGCTCAATCTGCAATCTCACTCAAACAAGCCCATCACTAACCATGCATTCTTTCGTCCCACTCTGCACTTACATCTGCACCCAAATTCATATGGTCACCTCACTCACGCTGCAGTCACTCCTCTTACCCTACTCTCACACTGTTGCATCACTCACCGTGCACTCACATGGGCACTCCTATAACCCACAACGCGCAGAGGGTTAATGTGCCTGCTACAAAGAACGTGTACCATGCAGATCACAGAACTGAGTGTGAGTAAACTATGAGTAGCGCTATAAAAAAATGAAATGTTTGTCAGAAAGGTGCTATAGGGAGATGAGGTGCATTGTTGGTGAGTGGTAGTGGGGGAATTCTTGGAAAAGGAGGAAATGGGGGAGGTGGCGCCAAAAAAGACTGTTGTAAGCAGTCTTCAGCCTTGTGTCCACTTTTTAAGTATTGTTTTCTGCTGTACCAGCTTTCAAACTCTGCAATTAATTTCATCAGGCTCCTGCAAGTACTGTTCCTACTCATAGTCTGATTTTCTAAATGTATCTGTCCTTTTGATTCCCATGAGGAAGCAGTAAGTAATATGGTATTCTGCCAGTATATCATTCTTTAAATATTGTTCGCTTATTTATAAGCTACCTCAATACTCTGAACATACGTTTATAGAGGCAAGAAGAAATGTATTCAGTTTAACCTGACATATATGCCCCCCTTGAAACTTTCTTTTGCACAGAGACAAGGGGCATCATTTGAGTAAACAGCTTTGTTTATTTTGCTGCTGAGCTTGTTATTGTTTTGCCGGTCACTTAAATATTTGCGCCTTTATGCACAAACTAAAGGGGCATACATTGTCTAGACTGGTTTAATGTTCATGCTGCTAAACTTGTTATCGTTTTTACCACTCACGTTGAAATATTTGCACCTTTATGCACAAATAAAAGGGGCATTGTTTGACTGGACTGGTATGATGTTTATGCTGCTAAATTGTTATTACTTTACCAGGCACTTTGAAATATTTATGCCTTCATGCACAAACAAAAGGGGAATTAGTTTGACTAAATAGGTTTGATTTATGTATGCTGCTGCTTGCTGTACTTGTTATTGTTTTACCAGTCACTTTGAAATATTTGCACCTTCATGCACAAGCACAAACCAAAAGGGCATTGGTTGACTAAAGTGGTTTGATTTTTGTATGCTGCTGCCTGCTGTACTTGTTACTGTTTTGCTAGTCACTTTGACATATTTGAGCCTTCAAAAAGAGAATTGTTAGTTTAAACTGGTTTGATTATTGTATGGTGCTGTAGTTGTTATTGTTTACCAGTTCCTTTGAAATATATGTGCCTTTATGCACACACCAAACGGGTAATTGTTTGACTGACCTGGCTTCATTTTTGCATACTGCTGGACTTGTTTTTATCATGCACTTTGAAAGTATTTTCACCTTGATGCAAGAAGAAAGTTAATTGTTTTACTAAACATGCTTGATTTTTGTATACTGCTGGACTGGTGATTGCTTTATTATGCACTTTGAAAGTAGTTGCACTTTTCTTTTGCTTTACCAACTACAGTTTGTATAGATTGTCATTAGGTACTTGCTGATATGGTTTGTTTTTATTCTACATGCGGTGTTATTTATGGTGTTGCTTGCACTTGTCTGTAACATGTGTGCCTTAAATCTTGTATTTAGCATTGTTTACACTACAGAAATGATAAATTAAAACAGACAAACATCTGCATCAATGTTCTGAAGCATCCAAACAGTTTTCATCCTCAGCCTTGTTTGCCTGCCTGTTTTGTAATGCTTACTAATAAAGACATGATGGTAGAAATTGAAATGGCTTCCTCAGTTCACGTTATTATCATGCACAACCCTTGACAGTCGCTAGTGTGTGGCATGCAGATAATTCACTAGTCCATTTCTCTTGCCTTTCGCAGGATACTGAGTTATATCTTGTGTACTTCTCATGTATATTGTCAGTCGACTTTTTATGGAATTGCAGGTTTGGGTTTGTCTTTCAAAGTTTCAAGTTATTGTCCTTTAATGTCAATTCTAATTCAGGCCTTTCATAGTTGTTCTTCAGCCATAGGCAGTTCCTGAGACAATAGGATCGCTCCTTGGCATTTTTCTGATTGCTGCCTCAGTTAAATAATCTTCTTTTGACATTATTGTTACAAATGGCGTAGCTCATATGTTAAGAGGGTTTCCCACTTTCTCATTAGAACTTTGAGAAAGACAATATAGAGGCATTTCATTTAAATGTTGGAGGTTTCAAATCGAAATATGTCAGATTTTTGGGTGGTGGGGCAAAGTAGTAGGTGGTGGGCCGGGCCGCCGGGGGGGGGCTCCATGTGCTTTGCAGGGGGGCCCCCTCAAGTTTCATTACGCCACTGATATATATGTATATATATATCCTCAACACGCCTGTCTGCATTAAGAACAAGCACCAGGACGCTCGGGATCACTTACAAGACGGTTTTATTTGCTACACAGGTAACGCGTTTCGATCGCAGCCACGATCTTCGTCAAACCGTTTTTTCTTTCATTGCGACATTACTTTATACCTTCTCCTGACGTCAACGCAATGAACATTTTTTTCATACGTTTTTCAAACTTTTAAAGTGACAGTGCTTTGCATACACATTGTGCAATCTATAATCAAAGTGCAGCGTGCATAATACAGATCATTGCCATCTTTCAATTGATTTTGATAGTCAAAGCACGGGGCAGCACAGATAAAGTGACAAGTGCCAATGCATTAAATAATCAATAAAAAACTTCAATGTTGCTCATCCAGCGGTGCACACAGATTATTTCATCTATATACAATCCTGTATATAAAAGAGAGAGAAAAACATTTACCGATTTTGCTAAAACCGTTCAGCTTTTTCATATTAATTGATTAACTATGCAAGATGCTGGCATGGGGAGAATTGACAAAGAAAAAGATTTAAAGATTCCAGGCAAGAGCCTTAATCAATTCTTTTTTCTTAATACATCGATCCCCAAATGACTTTAATCCTTATGTTAACCGCATCTGCAATATACTTGCATGTGCAAAATCGCATCAACAAAACTGCTAAAAAATTTGCAAATCCACAATTCTTTTAAAACACAACATCCTTATCATTTAAAGTGCATGTGCAAAGATCAATACATTAACGTCAGGATTAAAAAAGAGGTCACTTCTAAAAATCATCGTATGGATCTGATAGGGAGTATACAGATTATGTGTATAATCAAATACAATACATATACTAGGAAGGGTCTGGCCTTGTAAACTATATTAATTTTACAGTTGTCTTATCTCAGAAAGTGGAAATCATTCTACAAGTGTATGTGCATATCTTCCTCAGTATTGAGACCATTTGGAATTCTCGAATTGAATCGTATTATGTATCTGGATTCAAGTTGTCTCAAATATCTTTCTCTATTGCCCCCCCGGAGCCTCACGGGCACTTGATCCGGTACAAAATATTCTAAATCATTAAGGTTACTATTGTGAATCAATTCGAAATGTCTCGCCACTGGGTAAGTTTGATCCTTGTTCCTAATGGCTCTAATGTGTTGCAACACACGCTGATGTGCACAAAGTATGGTGCTTCCAATGTACAACGTTTGGCAACTGCATCTTAACACGTATATTGAATATTCACTTCTACATGTAAGGGGCTTTGTGATTCTCCATTTCTTGTCCCCATAGGGTAAAGGTACCTCTGTGGTATTAATACCATGGGTTCACGCTTTGTATTTGTTGCACCGTCTAAATCCTTTCCCCCCACTCAGCCAAGTCTCCTGTTGTTTCATGCCCGGACAGTTAATCACCAGGTCTTGTCTCATCGATCTGGCCTTACGAAATGTGATGAGGGGTTTCTTATGTAGTTTGGGTCCTAAAATAGGGTCACTGCATAGTAAATGCCAATGTTGCTTAAAAATTGCTCTTATTTTTTGATGTTGTACATTAAAACTTGTAATAAAGCGGAATTTCTGTTCCGAAACATCTGATGCTTTATCTTTTGTTTGTTCAGAAAAGATTAACTTTGCCCTAGATTTCAGATTAGCCTTCCGCGTCGCCTCTTCTAGAATGGTCATATCGTAGCCCTTTTCTTTAAATGTCTATGTTAGGGCTAACTGGGCTTCAGCGAGCTGGGCGGGATCACTGCAATTTCTCCTCATTCTGAGGTTTTCCGCATATGAAATACTGTTTTTGAGTTTAGTGTGATGGAAGCTCTGTGCAAGAAGCACAGTGTTTCCTGCTGTACTCTTTCTAAATGTCTTAGTTTGTATCCTTCCATCTGCCACGTATATAGTTAAATCCAAAAACTGTACATCCTGATCGCTGAGATGCGCAGTGAATTGTAGATTTAGCTCATTGTTGTTTATATTTTCAACAAACTTTTCAGCTGAGAACTTACTGCCACGCCACAGGACAAATAAATCATCTATGTAGCGTGACCAAAGTACCATATTCTCATACATCTCTCTTGCGTACTCATTGTTGACCACCTGCTCCTCCCACCAGCCCATATGCAAATTCGCATAGCTGGGGGCGAAGCAGGTGCCCATCGCAGTACCCCGCAGTTGTTGATATGTCTCAACCGAACAGAAAAATATTATTACGCAAGCACCACCCTAACATGCACATCAGCATTTCAGTGTGTTTATACAGCGACAAAGGTCGCAAGCCTAGAAAATATTGTATTGCATTGATACCATCTGAATGGGAAATGCTTGTATATAAGTACGACACGTCTAATGTAATCATTAGGAGATCCTGTTCCCACTCTACATCATATATCTTTTTATGGCAATCTCCTGTGTCTCTAGTATAGGAGCTAAGGTTTTTCACGTAGTCTTGGAGGGAATAGTCCAAGTATTTAGAGGTATTCTCGAATAAACTCCCTAGGGACGAAATTATAGGACGGCCAGGTGTTGTGTTTATGTTCTTATGAATCTTAGGTATAAGATACAATATGGGAGTAACAGGAGCATCTATTTTGAGGAACTTGTATTCTGCTTGGGATAATAAACCTGCTATTTGCCATTTCAGCAGATCTGCATGATATTCCATTGTTTCTTTTTCGAAGCAGCCCATATCTATCTTCAAATAACATGAATTATCATTAAGCTGATTAAGAGCCTCTTCCTGATACATGGTGAGCGGCCAAAGCACGATATTGTCTCCTTTGTCGGCCTGTCTCACCACTATATCAGGACGTAGTCGCAACTTGGTCATCAGGCTTTTATATCCTATTGATGATTTACCTCCTTCAGGATTACATTCAACACTACTGTACAACTCTTTTATATAATATATTACCCGGTCTGAAAATGTGTCTATGGAATCCCTTGGAAACATAGGACAAAATATTGACCTCGGTTTAAAAGGTGTACTGGGTTTTTCATGTATCCTCAGAGCATACTCTCTTGCCAATGTATCATCAGTAACATCAGTATGATCTCCTCTTGAAAGGCTGTCCAAATCCCTCAAAAGATTTAAATCAGAAACCAACAGATCATCATTATCTGCACCACTACTACTTTGTTGTGCTCCAGATGCTGTCTGGTTAACAAAATATTTCGCCAGTCTCAATTTTCGAGTGAATTTAAAACAATCTATCCGAGTTTGGACATAGTCCATATTCTCAGTAATACAAAATGATAGACCACGAGACAATGTTTTGATTTCTGCTGTATTTAATTCCAGGTCCGTCAAATTCACTACGCTCATATCCAGCACATCCTCAATTATTTGGTTTTCTTCCGTGATCCCTTGTTGGCTTCGTTGTTGCCGGATTGTTCGCCTTGTCCTCCTGGTTTTCCTCTTCCTCTTCCTCCACCCCGAAATGTCCTTTCTTGTCCTCTCAGTGGTCTGAGCTTGGTATTTCGGTCCTAGCGTAAACAAGCATTGGCATAGCCAATAGGTCTCGCCTTTGGAACCTTATAAGTATTTAGTTATGCAGTACAATATCCTTGGTGCAACAACATCAACTGTTGCATGGCTAAACACTTATAAGGTCCCAAAGGCGAGACCTATTGGCTATGCCAATGCTTGTTAATGCTTGTTGTTTGTGTCGGCCGCCGCTGTGAGAAAGTATAGCAGAGACTCGCCTCATTTCTCAGACCAGTTTTCACTCGAGCATTCAAGAAAGACTTGTTGAGAAACTGCTCTTTTTAAATGCACCAAGCAAGCGTACTCCAATTAATTTTTTTAAAATCATTTTGACTCATTCTTACGATTAACTCCTCAACACGTGGAGAATGTACATTTGTCTTACAATAGGTTAAATGTTGGTTCTTTTCGCATTTCTATTGAGGATAGCTTTTAGTTTATTTGTTTTAAGTTAAAAAAAGCCAGACGACCTCTTCGAAGCGCCCATAAAAACAAAGCATGTTCACAAACCAGAGGGTCCTGCATGTGATCTCGATGTAGAAATATGCTCTGTACATCATATATTTACTTGGATAAATAATACACATGACTATGTAATATATTCGCTATGGTTGAATAGGGGGCTCTCTCTATAAGGGTGTGAGAGTCCCTCTCAAAGATGAAGTGACATTGATGTGCATTACTTTCGTTAATTATTCCCCAACCATTTTTTCATGGACTTTGTCCCTGCTTTTGGAGTTACAGGGGTTGCAAGCTTGGGTGCTGGCGCTACACAAAATGGATATGTTGCTTATTCATTGTTCTTGAGCTAGGATGAGTTATTTTGTTCCTGGTCTTTTCCATGGAGCATAGTTAATTAAGTATGGGTTTGCTGCGGGACACCCTTGCGCCTCGGCTTCACTAATAAATAGCTTTCATGGCTTCACTAATAAATAGCTTTCATGGCGACAGTGTGAACTAATGCAATGACTTTCAAAGAAAGTCCTTCCGCCTAGCAAGGTATGGTGCGTTTGAAATGCCCCGGCTAGAGAAAATAAATTCATGTTTTTATTAAGTCGCAACTTCGGAGGAGAAACGCGCTCTCTGGTGAGGGAGGAGGGGTGAGGGAGGGGGAGGAAAGGCAGATGGCGCCTCGCCAGCGATGCGAGGAATGGATGGCAGCTGTGCGCGTGCACGCCAACGTGAACGCAAGCTGGTCGCCAGCCGAAAGACAGTGGGTTTGCACTTCCAAAACCCGCTTACTAAAACTCTCGGCCAGACCAGCGCAAGCGCTGGTGCAGGCCGAGACCTAAAAACGAAGTTCGTCTTCTACAGATGGTATTGTCTGCATTGGCCTGATATCTTCATTGTCTGTATCCACTTCCAAGCTCATTTCTGAGCCAGACTCATCTCTTCCTTGGGATGTAGTTGGTTTTAGGCTTTGTGATAACTTTTGGCGGCGGATGTTCTCAAACCGTTTTGAGAAGGTAAAGATTTGGCCTCGTTGGTAGTCAAGCTTATCCCGTCTAAACTTGACCACTTTTCTGTCCTTTATGACTTGCTCATATTTCTTTACCCTCTCTTGCATCTCAGCCTGTAACTTTGTTGTGGCCTGGAATCCTCAGGATCGTACGTTGCTCAATAATGGTCCACCTCTCGACACCCCCACGGTCTGACTAAATACACACAGACACAATGGAGTGATCAAGCGGGGGAAGGGAAGGAAGGGGACAGCAGGGAGGGAGACCTGTAAAGACAATGAAACAGGAATCAGCAACCAATAGTACAGATTTCTTCCTACCCTGACCCCCACTTTATCAAGTACCAGTTCGAGGAACCGTACCTGTAAAGAAAGAAAACTTCTCTTCTCAATCGGTTAACTAATAAGGCGTGCGGTAGCGCTCACATAGATCTAAAGGAAAAGCATTATAGTCAGCAAGTGCAGTAACACCACATTTATCAGCATTCTCTAAGAACGGCAGCTGTAGCACTCTGACCTACCAATTGGTTTAATATTGAAAGCGGAGACAGGGGTGCGGAGGAGCCGTCCTCCTGCTCACTCTCTGCACTCCTGCTAAAGAATATACAAGGAAACAGGTATGACTCCAATGACCACAAGGCACCACAGGCAAAACACAAAGTACCTCCGGCACAATTCCTCACTACTTCTTGGTCAGTGGCCGAACACAATTATAAACGTGATAACACCCAAGGAAAGGCATAAAAGATTGTTCGTTGGTTTTCCTGCTAGATTCCCCTTTTTGCTGAGGGCTATTATTCATCTCATGTCTCTCACGCATAAACAGGAAATAAATAATAAGTTCTCAGGTAAGTAACTCCTCGTTACTTCCTTCAACCCGACCAAGTCTCAAACAGGTAATGTTTGAATCGGGTAGGCGTTTTCCCCAACGTAAGAAAACGCACCTGTAGTGAATAAGCCCCAAACAGGCTCTGTGCCCTGAAACAATCCCGGGATGGCAACCTGACAAGGAAAAGACCCGGTAATGGCAGAGAAGGGTCTATCCTTCGTGAACTGTGCTCAACGGGAAAGTTGCTCCGCAATGAACCTCCGAACTGGGTTCAGCCAACGGAGCAACTGGAAGGCAGCACAATGCCCAGGAATGAGCTATCGCTCGTAATGCGAACCAGTCAAGAAGAGTGGTGCTCGAAGCACCCTTACCAGCCTCCTCGGGTCGCAGGCGCAGCTCCAGGAAAAGAGTAAGCGGCACCTCTCCGATACCCCGGAAGCCTTTTTCAGAGTAACGCCTTAGCGCGTGTTGACGTCACCGACGTCGAAACTGCAAAGGCTCATGGGGGCTGTAGTCCTCTAATGCCGGTATCGCGCTCTCGCGCGTAGCTGCAGTGTTCCCCTGGTGCCCTTCCCATAGGACGAGACAGTACACCCCCCCTCCCGAAGAACACTGACAGGGACATGGTTTCCTAGGGAAGCGTTTGTGGAACAATCTGACATAACGTGGCGCGTGAACCCGTTCCGCGGGCTCCCAAGAGTTCTCCTCGTTTCCGTATCCCTTCCAAGCTATCAGATACCACAATTTGGTACGGTATATCTTGGAATCCAGGATGCCCCTCACCTCATGCTCCGTCTCCTCGTTCACCAACACCGGTGGTGCACCTCCTTTGTCCGCTGAACGAGAGGGTTTGAGCAAGGAGGTGTGGAACGCTGGATGGATTCTCAGTGAGGAGGGCAGGGCCAGTTTAACCACTACGGGGTTTATGAGTTTCACTATTTTATACGGGCCGATGTATTTAGGATTAAAAATACTATGCCTTTTGAATCTAATGTTCCGGGTGGACAGCCAGACATAGTCCCCTAATTTGTAAACGGGCCCTTTACGCCTGTGTCTGTCGGCGTAGGCCTTGTAGCGTTCTTTTGCCTAAGCCTATTCTGTGTGTCTGTTAAAGTTTTTTGTATATGGAGTACCCTCTCTTGTACTTCTGGTATGTTCTCAATTCTAACTGGATGCAAAAAAGGAATGAATCTCGGGTGGAAACCATAATTGCAGAAGAAAGGAGAGTGTTTTGTAGAGCTATGTGTAGCGCCATTATAGGCTATCTCTGCCAACCATAGATTCTCTACCCAGGCTTCCGTAGTGTTATCCACGTAACACCTCAGGTATTGCCTTAGCGTTTGGTTCACCCGCTCGGTTTGGCCATCTGTCTGGGGATGAAAGCTTGTGGACATATTAGGTGTTATCTTCAGGGCAGCACACCACACCTTCCAGAATTTAGCCGTAAATTGGGAACCACGGTCCGAAACCACCACCTGAGGTAACCCGTGTAAACGTATCACATGTATTAGCAACAAATGGGCTAACTGGCCCGATGTGGGTATTTTTTTGCAGGCAATGAAATGGGCCATTTTGGTAAGGTAGTCCACCACTACCAGGATTACCGTGTGCCCCTTGTCCGATGGCATGCCTACTACGAAATCCAGGGATATGTTTTCCCACGGGTGGTCAGGGGTTGGTAAGGGTTGTAGAAGTCCTGCTTGGCGAGTGTGCGAAGCCTTCATTCGATTGCACACCACACACTCATTGTCCCATAACTGAATGTCTGTATGCACCGTGGGCCACCAGAATTGGCGTAGCACTCTCTCTGTGGTCTTCTCTATGCCGTTATGTCCAGCGCTGGGTAGGGTGTGACACCAGATGAAGACACGCCTCCTTAGCGAAGGGATCGGGATCAACAGTTGTTTCCCTCGAACAGGTAGACCGTCTTTCATTTTCCACTCCTGATGTTTTGCCAACCATACCTTCCATCCCTCGGTAAGTACGTTCTGCGCAATGCTCCTAAGGAAGGGCTCAGTCACTGTGGTGCATATAACATTATGCGGACCGATGATGGTTATCTCCACCTGTTCTTCCGCTGGTTGTGTGTTGGACTGACGGGTTAAAGCATCAGCCTTTTTGTTATCCTTTCCTGGTCGATACGTGACCAGAAAGTTGTACTCGGCAAAAAACAGAGTCCATCGCAGCTGTCGAGGGGAGAGGTGTCTGGCTGCAGTCATAAACTGGAGATTACGGTGATCCGTAAACACTGTGACCATGTGTATGGCTCCCATGAGGTAGTGTCGCCACTCCTGGAAGGCATCTTTGATAGCGAGTAGCTCCTTCTCAGCTATTGTATAGTTACGTTCTGCCGGGTTAAGTTTCCGGGACATAAACGCCACTGGGTGTAACTGACCGGTGTTGATGTGGCGTTGTGGCAGCACCGCTCCCACCGCGTGATCCGATGCGTCCGCTTCTACTATGTATGGCTGATCAGGATCAGCGTGCACCAACACCGGAGCGGAGACAAATGCTTCCTTTAAGGCCTCGAACCCTTTTTGGGTCTCTTCGATCCATTGGAAGGGGACCTTCTTCTGTAACAAGCGGGTTAGGGGAACTGCCAGGTATGAAAAATGGCCAATGAACCGACGGTAAAAATTGGCGAACCCGAGAAAGCATTGAATGTCTCTAACGGTCGCTGGGGTAGGCCAATCCCTCACTGCTGTTATCTTCCGTTCGGACATCTCCTGTCCCCTAGGGGTTAGCATAACGCCCAAGAACTCAACTGTGGAGACTCCGAACTCACCCTTGCTGATTTTGCAGTAGAGGTGGTGATCTTGCAGGGTCTGAAGGATGGCGCGCACATGAGTAACATGGCTCTCAACGGTGGACGAATAGATTAGTATGTCGTCTATGTATACAACGACGAAGTGATCCAGGTATTCGCGTAGGACGTCGTTCAGAAAGAATTGAAACGCCGCGGGCGCGTTGCATAACCCAAAGGGCATGACGAGGTATTCGTACAGGCCGTAACGCGTTTTGAAGGCCGTTTTCCACTCATCGCCCTTACGCATCCGCACCAAATGATAGGCCCCTTTGAGATCCAGCCGAGTGTATATAACAGCCTTCTGTACTTGATCCAATAAAACCGGGGTCAACGGTAGAGGATACCGGTTCTTAACCGTGATGGCGTTTAACGCTCTAAAGTCTATGCAAGCACGCAGCTCGCCGTTAGCCTTGGGGATAAAAAACAGCGGAGAAGCCGCAGGAGACATGGAGTTGCGGATAAACCCCAGCGCTAGATATTTATCCAGGTAAGCCCGCAGATGAGTGTTCTCAGGTTCGGTTAGGGCATATACCCTTCCGGTGGGCACGAGGGCCCCTGGTACCAAGTCGATCTGGCAATCGTATTGCCTATGAGGCGGAAGTGTCTCGGCTTTGGCATCATTAAACACTTCCGCGTAATCCTGGTATTCACCGGGCAGCGTAACCGGGTGTTCCGCTGCTGTAGCGATATGGTGCAACACAGCCAATGCTTGCGACGGGCTGTGTGTCGGCGGAACACAATGCATAGAACAATATACAGAGGTAAACCGCACTGTCTTTTCCACCCAGTCCACCTGGGGATTATGTTGCCTCAGCCAGGGTAACCCCAATATAACCCCATATTGGGGGGCTTGAATCACATTGAAGGCGAGCCTTTCTACATGGTCGAGTCCGTGGCGCATTTCCAGGGTATCCGTTTGGAAACAGATAGGACCAGCTGCTAGGCGTCTCCCATCCACTGCAAACACCGTTTCCGGTTTCTCTTTTTCTCGAAGTACCAAACCCAACAGCGATGCCTGTCCCTGATCCATAAAACACCCAGTAGCCCCAGAGTCTAACATGGCTGTCACTCGACACCATTCCCCTTTTACCAGCAGGAAGAGGTCAACAAAGAAATGCTGCTTGATACATGGGGTGTCACCACTCAATGAAGGGATATAAGTTGGGCTTGAAGAATCCCTTTCTCCTTTCTTCAAGCTCTGTCGTTTCCCATAGAACCTTCGGATGTAGCCGCCAGTTGTTTGCGGGGTTCCGTGCGTGGGAACTTTGTTCTCAGGGTGCATTCCTTAATGTAGTGGCCTTTCCTCCCGCAGTAGATACATAAGCCTTTCTTTCGCCTGTACTCTCTTTCCTCGCTAGTGAGGGTGGAACGGACCGCTCCTATCTCCATAGGTTCGGATTTGGCTGCTGTTGAGGTGTCAGAGTTCCGAGGTTGTTCCATTCGCCAGGAGCTACGGTCTCTTCGTTTGTTTTCCCCTCTCCTTTCGCTGAGGCGGTGATCTAATCGGAGAACCAGATGTATTAGGTCTTCGCACGTCGCGGGTTGTGGTTCGATTTGGGCCAACACATCTTTCATTTCCTCTCTTAAACCGCGATGAAAGATGGCGGACTGTTTAGCCTCTGGCCATTCGGTTTCAGTAACCAGCCGACGGAAATCGTTAAGATAGGCTATAAGGTCTCTGTTCCCTTGTCGTAGCTCCAGCAGGTCTTTGTCGGCTGAAAGAGTGGCCGTTCGACGGTTGAAAGTTCTTTCAAAGTCCTTAATGAATGAATCCCAATCATATAGCAGGGGTCGTCTCTCTTCACCAGAGGAACCGCCCATTGAGCCGCATCCCCTGCCAGATAGGAAATCAGAAAGGCTACTCTCGCATGGTTGGTAGTGAACGCCTTAGGTTTGCAAGAAAAGTGCAGCAGGACCTGTGTGAGGAAGACCTGTACCTTGCTGCTTTCCCCATGGAATCTCTCGGGTGTGGCCAAGGGAACGGGGGTGGGTATCTCTACCACCAGTGGAGCTGAGTGGGATGTTAGTGGTATGCCTGCATTGAAAGGGTTCCTCTGCATTCTATCTACAGTAGCTTGTAGGGTAGCTGTCTCTGCCCTGGAGGCTGCCAACTCTGTCTGTACTATGTGTAACGCGGCAATCACGTCCTCTAAGGTAGCCATGCTTCAACGTACAACCGGGAGGAATGTAATCCTTAGGCCGCTTACTCTGTTGTGGCCTGGAATCCTCAGGATCGTACGTTGCTCAATAATGGTCCACCTCTCGACAACCCACGGTCTAACTAAATACACACAGACACAATGGAGTGATCAAGCGGGGGAAGGGAAGGAAGGGGACAGCAGGGAGGGAGACATGTAAAGACAATGAAACAGGAATCAGCAACCAATAGTACAGATTTCTTCCTACCCTGACCCCCACTTTATCAAGCACCAGTTCGAGGAACCGTACCTGTAAAGAAAGAAAACTTCTCTTCTCAATCGGTTAACCCATAAGGCGTGTGGTAGCGCTCATACAGATCTAAAGGAAAAGGATTATAGTCAGCAAGTGCAGAAACACCACATTTATCAGCATTCTCTAAGAACGGCAGCTGTAGCACTCTGACCTACCAATTGGTTTAATATTGAAAGCGGAGACAGGGGTGCGGAAGAGCCGTCCTCCTGCTCACTCTCTGCACTCCTGCTAAAGAATATACAAGGAAACAGGTATGACTCCAATGACCACAAGGCACCACAGGCAAAACACAAAGTACCTCCGGCACAATTCCTCAATACTTCTTGGTCAGTGGCCGAACACAATTATAAACGTGATAACACCCAGGGAAAGGCATAAAAGATTGTTCGTTGGTTTTCCTGCTAGATTCCCCTTTTTGCTGAGGGCTATGATTCATCTCATGTCTCTCACGCATAAACAGGAAATAAATAATAAGTTCTCAGGTAAGTAACTCCTCGTTACTTCCTTCAACCCGACCAAGTCTCAAACAGGTAATGTTTGAATCGGGTAGGCATTTTCCCCGCATGAACCGCTATATGCCGGTTCTCCAACGTAAGAAAACGCACCTGTAGTGAATAAGCCCCAAACAGGCTCTGTGCCCTGAAACAATCCCGGGATGGCAACCTGACAAGGAAAAGACCAGGTAATGGCAGAAAAGGATCTATCCTTCGTGAACTGTGCTCAACGGGAAAGTTGCTCCGCAATGAACCTCCGAACTGGGTTCAGCCAACGGAGCACCTGGAAGGCAGCACAATGCCCTTGCCACACAGGAATGAGCTATCGCTCGTAATGCGAACCAGTCAAGAAGAGTGGTGCTGGAAGCACCCTTACCAGCCTCCTCGGGTCGCAGGTGCAGCTCCAGGAAAAGAGTAAGCGGCACCTCTCCGATACCCCGGAAGCCTTTTTCAGAGTAACGCCTTAGCGCGTGTTGACGTCACCGACGTCGAAACCGCAAAGTCTCATGGGGGCTGTAGTCCTCTAATGCCGGTATCGCGCTCTCGCGCGTAGCTGCAGTGTTCCCCTGGTGCCCTTCCCATGGGACGTGACAAACTTTTTAATTCCTTCTTGATCTGGCTGTTTACTAAGTTCATCAATTAAGGTGTCAATTTCCTTCAATAGTACTTGCCGGTCAATATCCGCATATTTGATCAGGATTGCCAGCATTCTCTTTGATGACTCGGCGTTATTTTCTGCCCATTCCCTCAGCATGTCTGGGTTGGGGTTTTCATACGTGGGGGCAATTAAAATTCTCAGGCCTCTTGGGACCCGTCCCACTTCCAAGTATATATATAATATATATATATATATATATATATATATATATATATATATATATATATGTGTAAAAGAAGCGGAGAACTCTGGGTAGTTTCCAAGTTTAGGTGGAGAGCAGCTCCTGTATAGAGCACCCTACAACACCAGTGACACTCTGAATTTGCTCACCCCAAATGTCTGCTTTTCTGTCAAAGTTTTTAAGCATGGGATTAGCACATTGCCATCCATGTCGAGATAGAAAGGGACAAAGTCTTTTGCCATTTATATGCAGCACAGGTGAGCAAATTCAGAGTGTTGCTGGTGTTGCAATAGGTGTAAGTACACATGCCCAGCAGGAGCTGACCGCTCTGTCTCTCTTGCCTGTTGAGATCCCATTAATATCAGCAAAGCAGTCCTCCTCAGACAATCCCTTGCTAGGACGCAGGTCGAGCAAGAACTGACTACCCTATTCTTCTGTCAGCAAAGCCCCCACTGACACCAGCAGTACTCCCACTAGCATTGCAGGGACACCTGCATACAATAAGGGAATCCTCCTGCACCCAGTCCCAGAGTGCAGCAGTAACTGGGGTAGAATTGAGTTATAGCCCCAAGGGTCGTTGTGTTGCCTCCAAAGCAGCAGAAGGTACCGCCTTTCCCCTCATGCATCAACGGCTACAGTCCAGTCGCAAACATAGGCAAGGATCCTGAAGGTTGAGGTAATTAGAACAGTCCCTCCAGGAGATTCAATAAGAAGATAGGCAAGATCACAGGGGTGAAGACACACATTTACCCCCTGTGTAGCATCACATCCTCGTCGCCATTGAAGAAGTTCACCATGAGATGAGGTAAGTGTTCAGTTTTATTCTAAGATATACAGATCGTGTCTTAAGTCCCACCTGGCAAAATCTAACAGGAGAAATACGAACATTCTGAACATGGAATGTTCCATAACTGACAAAAGGGAAGGGGTGAAATGGTGAGAGGGAAGGGTGGAACCATGGATAATTGGGATACTAAATACAATACTAACTCTCGCAAATAGTTCAAAAATGTTGAAAATAATCATTCATCCAGTGTAAAAGGAAAAAAGGCAAAAGAAGTTATACCAAAAATTCATTCTAAGTTCTAATGGCATCAATCTAATAGTCAAATCAATCAATGTCAATTTTGAATCAGTGAAAGGGAGCAGATCAACTATCTGGCACTTGCATAAGAATCCAAATATACATTGAGTTCTTCATCATAATTCAACCCCACAGGGTGTTTTATCCCTAAGGATATGAAGTATTGTGATTCCAAGCAGTTTAGTTTGACTACTCTATCGCCTCCTCTGATTCCCACTGATACGCAGTGACCATGCCAAAGGATCCCCCAACAAGTCGGCATTACTGTTGTGTTCTTGATAAAAATGCCTGGCCTCAGGGTATGTAAAGTCACAGGGTATGCACAGTGTTGTCATCGATGATGTCATTTCAGCTGTGATCAGTGATGTTATCACTGATGTCATAGAATGCGTCATGAGTGCTGTAAATATGTGAGGTCACAGCAGAGTATGATCAGGGAATGAGCTATAGTTACTTCAGTTAACTATAACTGGTAAATTTCAGTGTTTTTTTAAATTTTAAAACGTTATGTTTTAACTGACAATTTCACCTAACTAAAACTTCACTTTAACCTTTGTTTTTTTCACTGAATTTTTAGAGTTTCTTTTAACGTGAAGTAAGATATTATTACCAGACCTAATTATAACGTCACTATAAGCTATGTTTTTTCAGTAAATTTTTAGCTTTTTTAACGTAAAGTAACAACATAAAGAGATGTCATTTTAAGTAAGCCAGACCTACTGGCTTTGTCAAAGAGTCAGAACACCAAACTATAAAAAGCTTGCCTGTTGCGTTTAGCAAGGGGTCAGCACATCAACCTATATAAACCATAGTATTGACTTTTTCAAAGAGTCACCACAATAATTTATCAATAGCCTTATTCCAAAGTAATACTTATAAAGCCACACATGGCAATACATAATAATTATCTTCTCAAAAATATTTAAAATAAAGCATATTTATCCCAAACAACTCTAAATGTGTGTCTGAGTTTTTCTTTAACACTCTTCAGGCCACAAAATGCAGCCATAGAATGGCATTAGAAGAGCATTATGGGGCATTCCTGGCCAGGGAGCAGTGAATAATAAATGAACTGATCCTGAAAACTCATTTATTATCATTTTTTATTTTTGTGTGTCCTGGTTCAACTAGAACACCCATAATTTATGTATAGTTTGGAGCTGCGGGGGAACCCCAAGGCCTTCACGGGCCCTGCATCCTGGGTGCCGGCGGGTGCCAGCCATTTTCACTTTTCGGTGGGTGCTCCGGTCCCATCTGGGGCACCCACATCTTTTTCACATGTTGAGTGCCATGGGCCCCGCTGCCTATGCCAGCTCTTCAGCCAACACCCATCCTGGATGCCGACTGGAGTCAGCCATTTCTTCCTCTGTGGATGCCCAGTCCCATCCGGGATACCCACATATTTTTTAATTGTTGGGGGCCATGGGTGGACCCACAAGTCCCCTAATGGCTTTCCAACCAGCACCCAGTGCCGGTGGGATCCTGCAACAATAAAAGTACTCCCGTCTTGCAGGAAAGTAAAGCTTTGCTATAGCCTGACTGGAGCATTTCTGCTCCCCCCTGAGATGGCAGATAATACTTACCCAGGGCCCATGGGGATGGAGTCCCCGGGGCGTAGAGATAGCTCGGGGGGAGGGGGGGAAGGGGGCACACACAGGCCCCCCATCCAAAATAAAATGCTTTTCGGCCCCAAAGGGATGGGGTCCCTCTGGCCCGTATCGGGAAGGGGGCACCCTGATACACACCAGAGGGGTTATAATTAAGGCTCCCGGTTTTCCGTTTAAACGGATTTTTACATATAAATACAGACGGAAAAATATTTTTCTTCTGTCTGTATTTATAAATAGAAGCGGAAAAATACAACCAAATCGGATTCTCGGATTCCGAGAATTGTTTGGCAATCCGTGCTCCAGCCAGGGTTGCCTGCCACGCCCCTCTTCCTGATTGTGGTGTATGCCTGCCCACATTAGCACCTGCTGGGCCATTAATCTCTGGAAGGTGCGGGAAATTCCTTCAGCTGTTCCTTCGACATCTCCGGAGCTGCGCCAGCACCCCAGTCAGTTTTAGGTCACAGGTAGGTGAAAGGGTGGGGTGGACTTGTATTTCACTGTTTGCACCACTACAGGTGTTCAAATTGGAGGAGACGGGGACGTTGTTAGTAGCGCTAGTGCGAGTACTTGGCGCTAATGTAGGACTGGCAGAAATGTGTGACCCAAAAAGGTCAGAAAGACCGGCTGTATAAACACATTAGGGAAATTAGGTCGCATTCGCTTTCAGATATTTTTAGGCCTTAAATTGAAACTTTCCTTCCTGACTTGGTGCAGCATGAAGAAACAACATTCCTGAGAGACAGAGACAGTCGGGGCATATCTGTAAGCCCCTTTTCAAGTTAAATCGTTTTTTTTTTTTCTCCACTGTGCGAGGAAGAACTGTGGCTGCAGCTACACTGTGTGGGATTACAGCATTACAGTAAATTGTTCAAATACTACTAGGCAGTACAAAGTTAAATAAGGGAAGTGATACACGCCCAATGTCTTCAAAGCAGAGACTGTTTAACTTATGGAAAAAGGGTTTTGCATTAGCGAAGGACTTAGTATAAAAAATGTGAATCAAAAGCTGCCAGCTCACGTGGGTGTTGTTGGATATTTTTTTCTGAATTGAGAGCTTGCTGCCGTCTTTGGCCAGGTCACTGAAAGTGCACAGGTGCACTCGTCTAAATTCTAAATGCGTTTACATTTAATAATCATGGCTAGTGACAGTGTTTTCAATATTGTAACAGCAGCAGCTCACTAATATTACTGCAAGTAATCTCAGTGACACCACTCTCATTTCTCATATGTGAGTTCCTGTTTTGATCTAACAGAAAAGTTTTTTGTGGATGTTGCATGAAACATATTTGGCGCATATATACATATAGCTAAACCTATAACAACTGTGTGCACTGTCTATTTAAATAAATGTGGAAAAATACTAGCTGCAACCTCTTTTTTTGCTTGCGACAAAAATAAATACAGATATATACAGATAAAATGACATAAAAATAAATATGGATAAATACAGACGGAAATGTTAAAAAAATAAATACCATAAAACCGGGAGCCCTAGTTATAATGCACTGCCGTACTGTTAAAAAAAATCTGCTTTTGGCCCCATAGGCTCCCTCTGGGCACTAGGCCTAGGGCAACAGGGTATCTCTACACTGCCCACTATATGGACGCTGCTGTCTGCATAAAGATATACCTTGCGGCCACATTTTTGCTGTATCGCTGTTTAATTGTCCTATTGAAAATTGCATGGGAAAACACATTTTGGTACCCCCATTTTTTTTGACACACACGTACAATCTAAAAGGATACAGTGAGTCAATAAGAAATGTAATATAGAAGAAAGAAGTGACTCTAAAAAGATGGACTCACCAAAGAACAAAAATACATGTTGTCACTACAATTTGTTGGCTTTCGCCTTCCTCAGGTAGGACAAGGTTGTATGCTCAGTGCCTGCACAGCTGACAAAGCTGGATTTTCAAAAACCATCATGAGTGCAGATTCCATTTGGAATGTGGAATCTATACAATCCTAATATGTCTTGAGATATGTCGTAACCATGTGGTGTTGTCAGTGATGTTCAGTCCATCTGGATGCAATGTTTTAAACAGGATATCCAGAAGTTCTTCCTTTAAGACATGTTCCACAGGGGAAAATCTTCAAATCTAATAGCAAATGGTCCACGAGGTTAAAATGATTGGCTACAGGCTGGTCAAGTTTCTTATTAGTATTTGCTGATTTGTGATTTCTGAATCATGTTTGGAGGTCATTCACTGTTTGGCCTACATATTATTTTTACAGCTTTGGCGTTGGCACAAAATCATATAAATAATGGATGCTGATCGACATGTAAGCTGTTGTCTTATGCCACACTTGTTACTAAAGATGTTTGTAAAAGGAATTCACATGAGATGTGTATGTGTGTGTGTATATATATATGTATATATATATATATATATATCGGCGTTTTTACTCCGTCAACACATCAGATTCCTCTCAAAAGAACGGAGCACGGACCACAAAGTAGTGCAGCAAGATAATTCCTTTATTGCTCTACGACCTCTACAGCCATGACGCGTTTCAGCCCGTCAAGGGGCTTGATCACATGACACGCTCTGTCAGGTGAGTAGTTTTTTTTAAATACCATTTTTGTCACTTTCTCTTTTTTTCTCCTGTTTTTTTCTCCAATGCTCAACCAGTGTTTATTTAAAGTGACCAGTGCACAAGTTTAAAATCATGGAAACAAAAGACAGATTCAATGGGTATTGGGGAACTTAGCTAAGCAATTTTGTTAAACAACGAGTGTTCAGGTAAAATACCATAACTGGATAGCTTTGCTTAAAAATTCCCTGTGGTTGATATAGAGTTATAACAACCAATCTAATTTCACCTTAGTTACCATTTTGCTGAAACCTTTAAAACCCAATAGTTAAAAGGCCAAGTTCATAAATTACATAAAATCAATGATGTAATACATTACGGTATAAATACCTAGTTGTTAAAATCGGAATTAACAATCATTTTAAACATGTCAGATAAGTGCAAATTTCGCAAAAACAGTACCATCGATATGTTCAGTTCCATGTAAACTTGTTGACTTAAAGTACTTGTGCTAGTGCAAAAATATTATATTAGTGCTAAAAATTCTAAGACCAAGTGTAAAAAACTGCTAACTCACCCTATGTGTAAAAAACTTGTGTAGGTTGCGGCAGGCAGAGTATATTGACTAATGTCTAAAATATACTACAGTTCGTAGATGATAGTTTGCAGTAGGCCTTCTGTAAGGTGTGACTTTGAGATGTTAAGTTGTCACTGGGCATTCATAAACACGTATAAAGTTCCTCAGTGGCGTTCAGACCCCTTGGTTGTTTTGTATCGAGGTTAATGATGTAGTTGGCCTCTAGTAGTCTGAGAGCTCTTTTTCTGTCACCCCCTCGTTTATTGGGTGGGACCGAATCTATCAAAAAGTTAACTCAGGCCATTGGGGTCCGCTTTGTGTGCCTCACTGAAATGTCTGGCTACTGGATACGCCTGATCTTGATTTTTTATCGCTCTTATGTGCTGGAGTACCCTCTTGTGTCCCTGTAATATCGTGCTACCGACGTAGCGCAGTCCACAAGGGCACTCCAGCACATAGACGACATGATCAGATTTGCAATTGAGGGACTTGGTAATGGGATTTACTTTGTCACTGAAAGGGGTTTTGTATGTAGTTTGGTTAATGCCGTGCTGGCACGCCTTACATACTTTACACTTGAAAAAACCCTTTCTTTGGGTCAGCCACGAGCTTTTACTGGGACCTCTAGGATCATTCTGGACCAAAATGTCTTTCATGGACACTGCCCTACTATATGTGATTGATGGTCTTCTTGGGAGCAGGTGACCAATCATGGGGTCACTTAAAAATAGGGGCCAGTTTTTGGTTAATAGCTTTCTGACTTGTTTTTCTTGTTTGTTAAATTTTAAAATGAATCTGAAAGTGTCCCCTTCGTTTTGTTTGCTTGTATCCTTCGCTAATTTGTTGTTTCCCTCAATATCTTTTTTGAGGAGGATTTCCCTGGGTTTGGCCCTACTTTTTTGGATGGCAGCATCAATGCAGTGTGTGGTGTACCCCCTTTCCTGAAATCTCAGCTTACTGATTTCTTGCTCTGTAATAAGATCTTTTTCACAGCTGCAGATACGTCTTAGTCTAAGCATCTCACCATATGGGATGCTGCGGATGAGATGCTTGGGGTGTGAGCTACCTGCGTGTAGTATTGCATTGCCCGCTGTAGGTTTTCTATGCAGTTTTTTTCTAGCTTACCATCCTCAACAAAGACCTGAACATCTAGGAAGTTGACACTTATATATATATATATTTATGTATATATTACACTAGTGACAACAGCGCCACTGTAGTTATGTTTGGTTAGAACTTTCAAGCGAAAGGCATCTTTTGTGTTCTTAGGAACGTTGGCGTTGTTCGACGAATCTCCACAAAACTTTCCAAAAAATAAAGTCCATCTACTTTGAGTTCTTCATGGCACATTTCATTTAGACCATTCAAATGAGTGCCAAGAAAATTGGGGTTTCCAAAAAGTGGCATTTTCTATTTTAATTCTCATCTTATACATTGTTCTTTGATACAGAAAAAAATGGCTGAACTGAATTACATCAAATTTGGCATGTAGGCAAAACTTTACTCGGATTGTTTTATTGTTGGGTTGATTTAAATCAGTTCATAAGTTTTCCAGAAATTCAAGTTTAAAAGATATTGATTGGGCATGAACAAGTTACATGTTAGAGCTTCCTGAACCTGTTAATTCCCAGGCCCTCCACAAATTTACAAGTCTATGGAGAATTTGTGACTGCATTTAATAACAAGCATTTGCAACGCAATAGGTCTCGCGTTTATGCAAGTTTGAGCTATTGTTATTGTAAATGACAATGCCTTTTATTTATGTTTTGGTTTTTAAAAGGTAAATTAAAGGCATAGTCATTTACAATGCTAATAGCTTAAACTCTCGCAAATGCAAGACCTATTGCATTTCAAATGCTTGTCTATTCAATGATGTCATGCAGCCATCAGGTTTGAGTTGGAGAAAACCAGGCTGAGGGGCTGGCTACAGAAGCACACAACCATAGAGCGGAGATCAAAGCTAGAATGTAGGTTTGGTACTACGACCTCTACTGCTGGGTCCAAAGACTACGTCCGGGGCTTGTTCGCTGTTGTGTGACGCAACTCAAGCGCGTTCCTGTTAGTGAATTACCCCTAGAAGTTGACAAACAACTGTTTTTTTTGGTTAAAGCGCCCCATGCCGCACTTTCATTTTAATGTCGGCCACACCCCTTTCTTTAGACGCAGCTCGTGTAAAGAAAGGTGCGTGGCTGATATTAAAGTGAAAGCGCTGCATGGGGCACTTTAAAAAAAAGAATTAAGCATTTGTTAAGCAGCACAGCACGTGCAAAAGTGCTCTGCTGTGCAGGGAGCATTTTTTACATAAACCGCAGCGTCCATGATCGGGTGCTGCGCTGTCAGGAAACAGGGTGGGTTAGGGAGAGCCTGTTGTGGCTGCTAGAATAGACATTAAAGAAAATAGTGCTCAACGACTAGATAAAGCAGACCATGTAAGACCACAAGTAAAAAGTCCAGTTGTTATGGGAGGTTACAAATGCAGACAAGGCGGTACCAAGGAGGGCCTAGTAAGCCTATTCATGAATGAAAAGCATCGATTTTGTACGGACTGTAACAGGAGCCAACTGAAAAGATGGGCGGGAAATGGGCGGAGCTCTTATTCCATTCCTCAGTACAGCATGCCTCGCAGAGCAGCGCATGCGCTGCCCAGGCTCGACCTAAAAAAGGAGCTTATTGTCCCTTCGTGCACTGTGGATTCACAAATCTTGCTGTGGATTTGTGAATCCGTCTGTGGATTTGTGAATCTGCTGTGTTCGAATTGGATAGCCTTCACAGAAACATTTCTGTTGCGGCCACCATTGCACAACACATTGCACTGAGTATCATGTTGGGAAAAAGAAAAATTGAATAATGTGGCCTACACAGGCCCATGGCAGTAGGGGGAAAAGACGGTAGGGGTTGGCACCACCACTGATATTGAAATAAAAATCTTTTTTTTTATTTGGGCATTTCAATTTGCAGATTTGGACCTTCTCTTTGTTCTGCGGATCCATGTGGGCCTCAGGATTCAGAAATTTACCATAAGGTCTGTGAATTCTGCAAAAATGGGGAAAAGAAAGTATTTAGAGCATTAGTGCTGTGCTTGGCCAAAGGTCCACGTGGGGGTTGGCCAAGCACAGATGGGTGGAAGCAGGGCTTTGGCATAGGCCATGCCCCTTGACCAACCTTGCTGTGCTCGGTCGTAGGACACAGAGAGTTGGGTAAAGGGCCTTGCCAGAGGCCAGGTTCAGCAGCCGTATGCCCATGGATTGTTGGGTGTTAGAGATGGCTGGGCACTGTGGGTGTTGGCCGCCTGTGAAAAGTTGGATGTAAGGACTGTCCAGAGGCCAGGTCCTGCTGCTAATCCTACTGCACATGACCTTCAGCCATGCACTGTGGTGTTTGGTCCCCTGCGGAGGGTGGGGCAGAGAACCTGGAGGGCAGGCCTGGTGGCCAGCCTCGCTGTGTACAGCCTTCATCGCACAAAGTACTGAGGGTGGCCAGGCTCACTGGCAATCCCTGCTGTGCATGGCCAAAAGGCCGTGTGCTGTGGGTGTTGGCCACCTGTGGAGGTTTGTCACAGGTCCTGGCTGGTGGCCAGGCTCTGCAGTCAACCCTCCCCTCCAAGCTGCGCACAGCTAGAGGTCATACACCGCTAGTGATGGCCACCTGTTGTAAGTGCTTGTGAGAAGTTGGCCTGGTATATGCCGTCCACTAGTTAAAGTGGGCACCTTGCACCAGTCCAAACAACCCTTATGGTGATTTAAGAGGTCAAAGATAACCTTAGAAAGCCATCCAAGTGGTAGCTGTGGAGAGCAGCCTTCAGGCTTAGTCCTGAAGGAATGTTAAGCCGCTTGTTTTACCAGAATGCAACCTTATAGTGTTGGTTAAATGAAAGGAGAACCACACAGTAGTTATAAAAATATGTATTTATTGATATAACACTCTCTAGTACGACATAGTATCTTCTACACGAAGATACTCACAAGGCACACAATACTGTAGCAAAGAAACAATAGTAAATACCACTAATACACAGTGGGCTCCAGGGGGAGACCAAACCATATACTAAAATAGTGGTATAAGAACCATGACTCGAGTCAAGACAATCTCTAGAGGACGTAGAATCGCTGGGACCCCAAGGAACCACTCAAGGTGAGTAAGTAGGGACCCCACGGAGGACGGGTGCAGTGTGGGAACACGACCGCGTGCTTCATACAATTCTATGGGGAAGTCACGGTTGAAGTTTTAAAGTTTAAGGACCCTTCCCAGTGGACTTCGAAGAAACCCCGTGGAAGTTAGGAGGTTGGAGAGCCACCCTTACCGTGGATACCGTAGTACCAGAGTTACCTATCCCAGGGAAACCGGGTGCATAGGTCTGAAGTGGCGTCGGAAACCGCCGTCGATCTCAATGGAGGACTTCGAAGAAGAGCCGCTGCTGGAAGGAAGAAAAGTGTCAGTTGGAATCCAAAGGTGGATTCTTGTCGAAGAGTACCTGAAAGCAGAGGGGACAGAGTCTGGGTCACTCAGGAGTGACCAGGGGCTCGGTAGACGAATGCCCACCGATGTCTGTGCTTCAGGTGCGTTAAGGGAGTTCTTGACTCTACAGCCACGGGGACCAGGAGACGTCGAGGACGACCAGGAGCCGGATGCGAGCTGTCCCACGAAGGATGTCGAGTGCTGAGGGGTCGGTGTCCGGCGGGAGCACCAACAAGCCTTGGCAACGGCAACCCACGCAGAAGGTCAAGGAAGGTTACGGTTCGGACCAGCAAGGTCCAGGAGACTCACCAAACACAGGGAAGTCAGGGCAAGCCTGGAGCAACCAGGGGAGCCCAAGAAAAGCAAAGTTGACCCTCAAATGGACTCACAGGCCGGAGGCACAGCAGTCGCGAGAGGACCTCGAGCGATTTCACAAAGCAGCTACCCACGGAGCACTCGGTGCGAGGAGGCTGGAGTTCTTTGTAGGAAATGGGGCCAGAGGTTGGGGCTACTCGGAGCCCAGTGCACTTTATTCGGGAAACTCCAACAAGCATATGCACTTGCAAATGAAC
Source organism: Calotriton arnoldi (assembly GCA_963921515.1). NCBI lineage: Eukaryota > Metazoa > Chordata > Amphibia > Caudata > Salamandridae > Calotriton > Calotriton arnoldi. Next base: position 7,125,702 of record CAWUFW010000003.1, read on the forward strand.
GCGGTGCACAGGGGTACAGGTATTGCAGCCCCCACGAGGGATTCTGGCCTCAAACTTGGTAAGAGGGCAGCTCAGACCTCGAGGGACGTAGAAACCCACTTCCTGTGTTGCTGGAGCCTTCGGAGTCCTTAGGAGCTCAGGAGCAGCAGACCGGTCAGTCGAGATGTGGTGCCTGCGGTTGCAGGGGAGTGGCTCCTTCACTCCAAGGGAGATACCTTCGGTTGTCCTTGATGCTCCCCAGATCCTGCACGGAGCCTGAATGGTGCACAGGCACGGACGATGCTTCGGACTGAGAGGGAGACGAAGTCGGGCCCAAACGAAGTCCAGATTGTCCAGACGGTTGAAGTTCAGTGGTTTCTTGTTCAGAATCTTGTCCACGTCGAATCTAGGGTCCTACAGCCAGGTAAGCCCTTTTGTACCCACAGGAGAGGGTTGGACAGATTCAGGGGACCCTCTCAGGGGAGGGTCTGGACAGTGGGGAGGTTACTCCCATGACCTTTGTCCAGTTTCACGCCAGAGCAGGAGCCAATTGCTCCCAGGACTGGTTTGAACTGGACTATTCACAGGGACACCAAATGTGCCCCTCATGCAGACTTTCAGTTGCTTGCAAGCGCACCCACCCAGCCCTAATACACTAAATCCTGTCTGGGAGGTGGTCACACCCCCCTGTGACAGGATGCCTATTGTTCCACCTTCCTCTGCTCGAGCTTGGCTCAGCAGCAGGAGGGCAGAAACGTGTCTCTGGTCGGCAGCAACCATTGTGTGCTGCCCGGGAATCGAAGGCTGGTACCACAAGGGACCCAACGAAGCTCGCTTCTGGACAATGTTTGACACCAAACACGATAGGGTTACTTTCAGCCGTTTTAGAGTTGGTCATCACGTGGTCGCATAATGCCACTCTATATGTCGTAAATGGCTGCTGCACTACCAACCCGGGAGAATGGACTCCGTAGGCTGCAGGGGTGTCCTGCTCATACAGTGGCACCCTCTCACGTAGAACCAAGCACCCTGCCTTCAGGATTGTTAAGGCCTGCTTATAGGGGTGACTTATAGGTTTTAAGTGTAGTGACCCTTAGATATAGTAAACCTATATCTTAAGTAAGTGGTGCATGCACCAACTTACACAGGCTGCAATGGCAGGCCTGTAGTTCCATTCTGCATGGCCTCTCGAGTGGCATACTACATGCTTCAGCCCATGGGAGGCCTCTGGGGTACCTATGCCCTGGGTACATGGGTACCATATACTAGGGACTGACAAGGGTACCCCAGTATCCAACCTGGAGTGTACCTAAGTACATAACATAACAGTTTAGGGAGAAAGCAGATAGACTGGGGTCCTGATTAGCAGGATCCCAGTCAGACTAGTTGAAAACCAGCTTAGCTCCAGGCAAAAAGTGGGGGTAACTATGCAGAAAGATCCTACCTTCCTACAGTGCTCACTTGTTGTTTCTGCAGGAGCGAGATGCAAGGTCTGTTGCTGGGTCCCAACTTCCCCCACCCACCAGAGTCAGCCCAACAATGTAAAAGCCAACACGGTGGGGATGGGGGAAGAGTGGAAACAAAACAAAGAAAGGAAAAAGGAGATGCGTCACTGTCATATTTCCTACACGGACATTCTGGTGGTGCGGGTTGTATGCAATTCCTGGGTAGAAACAAGATATAACTGTTACCATGTATATACAAGTGTTGAGACCATTTACTCGTAACTAAAGTTATTCCCTCTAAGTATAACTTCCTGGGTAGAGTCCCTCTTCCATTTGGGCAGTATAAAGAAAAGCAGAAAACAGATACAGGTTGATATACCTACGTTTAGATAATGTACTCAATGTACTCAATGTAACAGCACAATAATATATGTAGAAATAAGTAGTGTGACTGACCTCAAAACATATCAAGAAAAAATCCAATCTAGCCCACTTAATTCATATCCAACATATAGCAGGGAAAAACAAAAAAACATATTTTTCCATACTGGATAAGAAAAGAAAATAATACACAAAAAGGTGCAGGGCCAGGAGATATATCCAATCAGCTTCTTAAGGTATGAGGAAACTAATTTATATTTGTACTGTCTTTTCAGCCATCAAGTAATGCAAGCACAAAAATAGGATCTCCACTCACCGAGGAAAAGACACATCAGATAAGTAATTTCAACAGAGCATACAACTTTCAAAATAAATGTTACCGCCTTTTTATGTTACGCAGATTCTTTAAAGCATATTTGCTCTTTTCGTTGTTTTGCAGGACAAACAAGAGGGTTTCAACCACGTTGAACGCAGATACAGGTATTCGAAAGAAACTGCAACTTGGAAACAAAGCGCCCGAAGAGGGAAACGCTGAGCACGTCGACAACCCGGAAGGACTTCAGGAATGACACAGAAGAGGACCGGAACTGCAAGACGGACGTCCAACGTGGGATCGCCGACACGTCGGTGATCACGAAGAATATCAGGTAAGTGGAACAGGAGGAGGGCAAGGCGCTAAGAACACACAGGCCGGACTGAAAGCGAAGTGCGTTCTTGCACTACTCTGTCCCTTTTATTCTTGCTAGGCTCCGCCCCGCGCACGCTTGCGACCGGGAGCAGAGCAAGCATGTCACCTGTGGAGTGTTGGCCACATGGAACTCTTGGATGTTTTATATTATCCAAGGCCCCCGAAATGTATTGAAAACACTACAGAGTTTAAAATAAAGTTATGTTGGGCGATAGTTATAACACCTCAATGTACTTTAAAAAAAAACCCTGAAACATTCACTTAAAAACCACTGTTAATGTGCAGTTATGATTACAAATTAAAACTGAAAAACTACTGAAATTCACAAGTTATGGTTAGGAGTGCAATCCAAAAATCCCACAACAGCTATACAAACCATAACTCGCACTCCAAATCTAATGCTTATAACCTCACAATATTTATACCAATCAATAAGAACACCTAATAGCGAAATGTAATCGAACAACACCACATAATCAAACTAATTAATTATACTACATTCATAGTAATCTCAGTCAAAGTGGTAAAGGTAAAGTGATGTAATTTTATCTGTAGGATGATTTACAATATTTATAATTGAATCTGCTTAACTAAGGCAGATGTCAGTAGCATTGCATTTGGTGTGCGAGTTACGGTCTGTGTGACTGTTGTACATTTTGTCATCAATAATCTTTGTTTTCTTGACCTATAAACAGAGCCTATTTCAATCCAAAGTGTCAAAATAGAAAATCTAAATACTTTATTACGACAGTTGCCACAGTGCACAAGAAGAGAAAGTGTTCCAAAATCATTTTATGCAACAATAAGCTTAAAGGAAAGGTAATAAACTTCCTTTGACATGTTTGTAATCAAAGATAGAATACTATCCCGCCATGAGTCCCAGTTTATCTAGCCTCTTTCTCCAGGACGCTTGAAAGAAAGACGGTGTTATATTCACCACAATGTTTTTGGTTACCACTTGTGAGAAGTTGGCCTGGTATATGCGGTCAACTAATTAAAGTGGGCACCTTGTACCAGTCCAAACAACCCTTATGGTGATTAGGTCAAAGATAACCTTTATTGAAAGCTATCCTAGGGGTAGCTATGGAGAGCAGCCTTCAGGCTAAGTCTTGAAGGAATGTTAAGCACCTTGTTTTACCAGAATGCAACCTTATAGTATTGGTTAAATGAAAAGGAAACCACACAGTAGTTATAAAAATATGTATTTATTATATATAACACTCTCTAGTATCCTCTACACGAGGATAGAACACAAATCAAATGACACCGTTGCAAAGAATCAAACGTAAGTAGCACAATACACAGTGGGCTCCCGGGGGAGACCAAACCATATACTAAATAAGTGGTCTAAGAACCACGACTCGGGACTAGACCTAGTCTAGAAGGTGTAGAATCCCTGGGACCCCAAGGAACCACCCAAGGTGAGTGAGTAGGGACCCCACGGAGCACGGGTGCAGTGTGAGAACACGACCGCGAGCTCCGTACAATTCAATGGGAAAGTCGCGGTTGAAAAATCAGAGATTAAGGACCCTTCCCAGCAGATCACGAAGACAACCCTTGGAACTTAAGAGTTTGGAGAGCCACCCCACCCGTGGATACCTTTGTACCAGAGTTACCTATCCCAGAGGAGCCGGGTGCATAGGTGCGAATTGGCGTCGGAAAGCCTCGTCGTTCTCTATGGATGTCGACAAAGGAATGCTGCTGCTGGAAGAAAGAAAAGTGTCCAGTGGAATCCAAACGTGGATTCTAGATGAGAAGAACCTGAAAGCAGAGGGGACAGAGTCTGGGTCACTTTGGAGTGACCAGGGGCTCGGTAGACGAATGCCCACTGATGTCGGGTGCTTCAGGTGTATTGACGGTGATCTTGACTCTTCAGCTGTGCGGACCAGGAGACGTCTTGGACGACCAGGAGCCGGATACGAGCTGTCCCACGAAGGATGTCGAGTGCTGAGGGGTCAGTGGTCCGGCGGGAGCACCAACAGGCCTTGGCAGTGGCAAACAACGTAGATGGTCAAATTCGGTGTCGATCTGGCCCAGCAAGGACCAGGAGACTCACCACAGCAAGGGGAGCCAGGGCAGGCCTGGAGCAACCAGGGGAGCCCAAATAAAGCAATGTTGACCCTCAAGTGGACCCACAGGCCGAAGGCACAGGAGTCGCGAGGGGACCTCAGGCGGTTTCACAGGATACCAGCTAGCAGGGCACAGAGTGCGAGGATGCCGGATTCCTTCTCAGAAAAGATGCGCTGGGGTCAGGGTTACAAATGGCCCAATGCACGGAATTGTTGCACGACAACAAGCATGTGTAGCTGCAAATGGACGCGGTGCACAGGGGTACGGGTTATGCGGTCCCCACGAGGGATATCTGCCTCAAACTCGGTAAGAGGGCAGCTCGACCTCAGAGACCTTCAGAAACCCACCTCCTGTGTTGCTAGAGCCTTCGGAGTCCGCAGGAGCTCAGGGTCAGCAAACCGGTCAGATGCGTTACGGTGCCTGCGTTTGCAGGGGAGTGACTCCTTCACTCCAAGGGAGATTCTTTTGTCTTGGAGGTCCACAGGTTCCTGCACGGAGTCTGTATGGATCACGGACAGTGGCGAGACTGGGGACGGCAAGGGAAGACGAAGTTGAGCCCAAGGGAGGTCCAGCGAAGTCCAGCGTGTCCAGACGGTCGAAGTGTAGTGGTATCTTCTTGCAGAATCTTGTCCACGTAAAATGTAATGTCCTGTAGCCAGGTAACCCATTTTATACCCACGGGAGAGGGTTGGACAGATTCTAGGGACCCTCCTAGGGGAGGGACAGGACAGGGGGGAGGCTACTCCCATGTCCTTTGTCCAGTCTCGCGCCAGAGCAGGAGCAAATGGCTCCTAGAACTGGTTTGAGCTGGACTATGCACAGGGACACCAAGTGTGCCCCTCATGCAGACTTTCTGGCACTGAGACAGTGCACCCACCCAGCCCCAATACACTAGATCCTGTCTGGAAGGTGGTAACACCTCCCTGTGACAGGATGCCTATTGTGCTGCCTTCCCCTGCTCGAGCTCGGCTCAGCAGCAGGAGGGCACACTCGTGTCTGTGGCTGGCAGCATCCATTTTGTGCTGTAAGGCTCGAGAAAGTTGGTACCGGTAGACTTAGGTACCCCCAGAACCTCGGTTCTGAGGGGAGGAATCATACCTCCCACACAAGTTACTGGTGTGGAGGTATGATTCCAAGGTGTTTGACACCAAACACGACATACTTAGTTGCAGTCGTTTTTGAGATAGCATTTACCGCGAGGTTATAATGCACCTCTACCTATATGTCTGGTAGTATCACGTACAGCCCGGGAGAATGGTCTCCGAAGACTGCAGAGGGGCCCTGCTCATGCAGGAGCACCCTCTCACGCAAAACCCAGCACCCTGCCTTCAGGATTGTTAAGGCCTGCTATAGGGGTGACTTACAAAGTTTTAAGTGTAGTGATATATATAGATATAGTGAACCTATATCTTAAGTAAGTGGTGCAATCATCAGCTTACACAGGCTGCAGTAGCAGACCTGAGGTTCCATTTTGCATGGCCTCTAATGGGTGGCATAATACATGCTTCAGCCCATGGGAGGCCTCTGGGGTACCTATGCCCTTGGTACATGTGTACCATATACTAGGGACTGAAAAGGGTACCCCAGTATCCAATCTGGAGTTGTACCAAAGTACATACATTGCAATTTAAGGGAGAAAGCAGATAGGCTGGGGTCTTGAATAGCAGGAAACCAGCCAGACTAGTCAAAACAGTGGGTGTAAAAAGCAAAAAGTGGGGGTAGCCATAATCCTACACCACTGTTTTAGTAAATTCATTTTTACTCAGTAGTGTGACCCATGATCTTTTAAAATTACCGGGAACAAATCTAATTTGAAATGATTCATTTACAATTTTAGCCAGAGGACACTTCAAAATTACATAGCTTAATGTTCCAGCCTCCCACAATTGACAGCCGGTTGACATTTCAGAATTACATAGTTTAATGTCCTAGCCTACTGCCATTGAGTGGATTCAACCATACAAACTGTTGGTTTTAAATATTCTTAAATCCCTATGATTTTCCCTTAGCTAACCTCTAGAAAGAAAATGTATCCTGTCCTGCTCTTGTACCTAATTATGCGTGGTATGACCCTCTGAACAAACATAGAATAAACGTATCATCCCTATATTTCTTTAAACGACAACCTAGTCAACATTAGATCCAAGGAGGGACAAACAGCTGATTCCGAAATTCAAATGCAATACTTTTATTACATTTATGTTTCTACATAATAATGAATGCCTAAACACATTCTTTACACACACACACACCCACCCACACACACACACGCGCACACACATACACACACACAGACAGATAGTTATCTATTATAAACAATTAATAAGGGTATACTATTCATCTAATATGAAAGACAATCAGTTCTATACTTTATCAGTTTTGTTCACCTATACAGAATTTTTTTTAACATCGAGAGCATACATAGACCCACAACAGCACCCTTATTTGTGCCACTCGAACACAATACATCATGAACCTCATTCATTCATACCTAAGCTTGCTTGTTTTTAAAAATCAAAGTTGCTAGAAAATCATCAACCAGTCAAATACATTGATGGGTAGCATATGTAATTTCACTCTTCCTTTCAATATACATGCCACTAAATATCTAATTCCAGTGGACCCATAACCAGTGTCAATGCATATCTGAAAGAAACACGTTAGTTATAGATTCCTTACCTTAGTTTTTTCATCAACATATTAGTTATAGATTCCTTACCTTAGAATTACCCCCAGGCGTCAGACTGGATCCGGAAAGTTTTTTCGTCAGCAGTACCTCTGCGCGTCGGAAGGTGGCGTCGGTCGGCTCCGTGTCCGTCGCTGGCGTCGTGGTCGCCGGGATGACGTCGCGGCAGCTACTTAGACGCCGCCCTCGCGCGCTGTTGTCAGTTCTTTCTTTTTCTCGACTTTTGTCGACTTCTTTTTCAAGTCTTCGACTCCGAAGGTGCACAAGGGATTCCCGGTTTCAAGGCCTGCGGTTCCTGTCATCGCATGATGTCGGTGACGGATCTGCACCGCGTGTGTCTTTTTTGCCTGGAGCGCGACCACGACCCCAAGTCGTGCTCCGACTGCCGGTCGATGGCGCCGAAGGCTTTGCGGGAGCGGTCCCGAAAGCTGCTTGAGCACCGGCAGTCGGCTCCGCGCCGTTCGAGGTCCGGGTCGAGAGGGAGGTTGAGGGACTGGTCGCGGAGCCACCACCATTCGGGTTCGAAATCTTCGAAGTCTTCGCACTCGGGGTCGGGTATGTCGAAGCATAAGAAGAAGTCGAAGAAGCATCGTCGCTCTTCGACTTCTCCTCGTCGGTCGGCCGATCCGACGAGGCACGCGGGTGGTGCCCCTCCCGCGGCTCCGCGCACTGAGCCCGAAGAGTCGACTCCGCGTTTCCCTCCCTTTCCGGGACCCGGAGCGACTCCCGCCCAGCTTCGTACGTTCTACGAGGCGATGCATGCCATCTTTGGGCGGACCAACCTCGCTGGCGCGCCTTCGGGCCCCGCGGACTCGGTTGGGGGGCCTAGGCCTTTTCTGCTGCCGGCTCCGGCCCCGGCACCCCAGGCCCCCCTTGGATCCAGGCCTGGATCTGGATCGACGCCGGTTGACCTCGTTACACCTCCACAGGCGCCGCTTCCGACGGCACCACTACCGCGTTCTACGCCGGTTGGCCCCCCGGCCGGCGTTGACCCCGGCCTCCATCCCGACGTGGACACGGAGCCGGACCGGCGTCGTCTGACGCCGGATCCGGCGCTGAGAGGGGTTTTTGTGCCCCTGTTCACTCCTGGGGCCCCTTTTCAACCTGAGTGGCAACCAGAGGATGAGGAGGAGGACTGGGAGGGGTCAGGTGACCCTCTGACTGACCAGTTGGACAGTGAACAGGACTGGAGAGAGGAACTGGGGGATGCCAGTGGTCTCGACACCTCCCCTGACCCTGGCATGTTGTCTCCTCCTACCATGGCTACGGAGGAGGGAGCGTCGTACGCAGTGGTGTTGCGTAGGGCGGCCGAGGCTCTCAACCTCGAGCTTCCTACAGTGGCAGTCAGGACTAACCTCCTGACAGAGGTGCTTCAACCGGCTACGAGCTCTTCGGAGTCCTTGCTGCCGTTCAATGAGGCCCTCACCGACGTCCTTTTGGGCACGTGGTCCAGGCCCAACACGGGGGCTCCCGTGGACAGGATGATTGCCCGACACCACCGCCCGGCCGACCCCACTTTCCTCTCCCAACACCCCACCCCGGAGAGCCTGGTAGTCCAAGCCTCCACTTCCAAAAGCGCATTCCCTACCGCTCCACCGGAAAGGGAATCCAAGAAGCTGGACCACCTTGGGAAGAAAATGTTCTCTTCCGCCAGCTTAGGACTGCGGTCGGTAAACACCGCATGTCTCTTGGGCCGTTATTCCCACTCGGTGTGGGATACGGTGGCGCAGGTGCTGCCTCAGTGTCCGGAGGAGGCCCGGGCAGTGCTCTCCCAGGCTGTCGCCGCCGGGAGGGATGCAGCGAAGTTTGCCATACGTTGTGGGCTGGATACCGCCGACTCTCTGGGCAGGACCATTTCAACGTCGGTAGCTCTTCGTCGCTACGCCTGGATGAGATCGACTGGCTTTTCGGGGGATGTCCAGAACACCTTGATGGACATGCCCTTTGATGGCCGTCGCCTTTTTGGCGACAAAGCAGACAACGCTCTAGAGCGTTTCAAGGACTCATGGGCTACGGCCAAGTCCTTGGGCCTCTCCACCCGCCCTGCGCAGTCTGCTTTTCGCCCCTTTCGTGGCTACGGAAGGGGTGCCCCGCTACGTCCCGCCCAGAGCCACAGACCGCAGCAAGTTACCTAACCTTCGCACGGCTGGGGATGTGGGAACAACCGTCGTGGTTCTGGGGGCCAGCGGGCGGGCCAGTCCACCAACCCCCCCTCTGCAGCAGCCTCCAAACCCTCCTAGTCCGACCTTTCAGGCCCATCAAACGCCAGTGGGCGGCAGGATTCGCCATCACCTCCCCCACTGGTGCACCATCACGTCGGACAGGTGGGTTTTGCAAATAGTCCGAAGGGGCTACTCCCTCCCCTTCGAAACTACCCCTCCAGCCATGCCACCCAGATACCACCGCATGTCGGAGGATCATCTGGCCCTTCTCCTGCAGGAAGTTACGGCTCTCTTGGCCAAGGGAGCCATCAAGCGCGTTCCTGTCCCAGAAGTAGGTCGTGGTTGTTCCTCCCACTACTTTCTGGTCCCCAAGAAGGACAAGGGCCTGCGTCCTATCTTGGATCTCAGGAACGTCAACCGCTTCCTCCGGAAAGAGAAGTTCAAGATGTTGACGCTTGCTGAGGTCTTGTCTGCCCTCGACCCGCAAGACTGGATGGTAGCGTTGGACTTGCAGGACGCTTATTTTCACATCCCCGTCCTGCCGGCCCACCGGCGTTACCTACGGTTCACGGTAGGCCACGAGCATTTTCAGTTTATCGTGCTCTCCTTTGGCCTTACCAGCGCCCTCGGTTGTTCACGAAAGTGATGGCGGTGGTCGCAGCTCATCTGCGCGGATCAGGGGTTTCAGTCTTCCCCTATCTCGACGACTGGCTGTTGGAGGCGGGCTCGCCCCAGGCAGTTGTCTCCCACCTCCAGACTACGGCCGACCTCCTGCATTCGCTGGGGTTCTCCATCAATGTGCCGAAGTCACACCTTATTCCCTCTCAGAAGCTCTTCTTCATCGGAGCGTTTCTGGACACGACGCAGTTTCAGGTCTATCCTCCCGAACAGCGAGTCCGGGATATTCAGGCTATGATTCCGATCTTTCAGCCTCTATCCCGGGTTTCGGTCAGAATGACTCTGAGGCTGCTGGGCCTCATGGCCTCCTGTATCCTGCTGGTCGATCATGCCAGGTGGCATATGCGGGCTCTGCAGTGGGACCTGAAGTTCCAGTGGGCGCAGCATCAGGGGAATCTGTCCGATTGCGTCCAGATCTCGGAGGGCACTGCACGTCAACTGCAGTGGTGGCTCACGAACCAGGATTGAGTCAATGGCAGATCCCTCTCCCTTCCCCACACCACACTGTGCTGAAGGACTCATCCCTTCTGGGATGGGGCGGCCACATGGGAGAGGCGGAGATCAGAGGCCTCTGGTCTCCGGCGGAGTCTGGGCTCCACATCAACCTTCTGGAGCTCCGGGCGATTCGTCTTGCACTGAAGGCATTCCTTCCCTCTGTCCGGGGAAGAGTAGTGCAGGTGTTCACGGACAACACCACCGCCATGTGGTACTGCAACAAACAGGGCGGGGGGGGCTCGTGGAACCTCTGTCAAGAGGCCCTCCGCCTCTGGACATGGCTGGAACATCAGGGCATATCCCTGGTGGTTCAACACCTGGCAGGTTCCCTGAACGCCAGGGCGGACGAACTCAGCCGCAGATGCATGATGGATCACGAATGGCGTCTCCACTCGGAGGTGGTGCAAGGTCTCTTTCAACAGTGGGGAGAGCCTTGGTTAGATCTATTCGCCACCAAAGAGAACACGCAATGTCAGCAATTCTGCGCGCTGGAATTTCCAAGGCGGCACTCACTAGGCAACGCTTTTCGTCGCAAGTGGAGTTGCGGTCTGTTGTACGCCTTTCCGCCTATACCACTTCTGGCCAGAGTGCTGAAGAAGGTCAGGCGCGACCGGGCCCAAGTCATTCTTGTGGCTCCGGATTGGGCACGAAGAGTCTGGTATCCCGAGCTGCTCAACATGGCCATCGATCCTCCGATCAGACTGCCTCTTCGGGAGGATCTTCTGTCGCAGCAGCAGGGGACGGTCCTCCACCCAAACCTGTCCAGTCTCCACCTCCTTGCGTGGAGATTGAGCGGCGGCAGTTGACGTCTTTCGACCTGCCTCCCGAAGTATGTGACGTATTCTTGGCAGCCAGGCGTCCTTCCACTAAGACGGTATACGCCTGCCGGTGGAACAATTTTGTGGCATGGTGCACAGCAAAGGCTGTGGATCCCCTTTCTGCCCCTCTTTCTGAAGTTCTCTTGTTCCTTCTTTCTTTAGCCCAGCAGGGCTCTGCTCTGGTTACTATCAAGGGCTATCTTTCAGCCATCTCTGCATTCCTTCGGCTGCCGGATCAGCCTTCTCTTTTCAAGTCCCCGGTAGTTAACCGTTTCTTGAAAGGCTTAACGCATCTCTTTCCTCCAATCCCCTTCGCTATGCCTCAGTGGGACTTGAATCTTGTTCTTACCTATTTAATGTGCGCTCCCTTTGAGCTGCTACATAACTGTCCTTTGAGACTCTTGACTCTTAAGACTGCTTTCATGGTAGCTATCACTTCTGCTAGAAGGGTGAGTGAGCTCCAGGCCCTTTCTTCCAAACCTCCTTTCCTGTCTGTCCATCTGGACAAGGTGGTTCTCAGGACCCGTCCATCCATCCTTCCTAAGGTGGTCACTGCCTTTCACATCGGGCAGACCATTACTTTGCCCACTTTCTTTCCGCCTCCGCATCCTTCGAAGGAGGAAGAGAGGCTCCACCGTCTGGACCCAAAAAGTGCGCTCTCTTTCTATCTGGATCGCACAAGACAGTTCCGGGTGGATGACCAACTCTTTGTTGGCTACGTGGGCGCCAAGAAACTTCGGGCCGTACACAAACGCACCATTTCTCGATGGGTCGTTTTGTGTATTAAGGCATGCTATTCTCTGGCTAAAAAGGAGCCTCCGGTTGGGCTACGCGCCCATTCCACCAGGGCGACGGCAGCCACTACTGCCTTGGGGAGAGGAGTTCCTCTAAATGACATCTGTCAGGCGGCTACGTGGGCATCGCTGCACACGTTTACGAAACACTACTGCCTGGACAGCCAAGTCCGGAGAGATGGCTTCTTTGGCCGTTCTGTTCTCCAGGACTTTCTGGTGTGATCTTGGTTCGCAGACCCACCACCGGGGTTAGTATTGCTGGGGTATCTATTCTAAGGTAAGGAATCTATAACTAACGTGTTTCTTTCAGATGAACAAGTTTCTTACCTTTGGTAACAATATATCTGTAAGAAACATTAGTTAGTTATAGATTCCTTACCGCCCCACCCATCCTCCCCGTTCTGCAAACTGATTTCTAGGGTTAAGGACATCCTTTCAGGGCCCTAGCATGGCTCTGCGTTTCTGGCGCGTAAAGTCGTGTACAGAACTGACGTCAGCGCGCAAGGGTGGCGTCTAAGTAGCTGCCGCGACGTCATCCCGGCGACCACGACGCCGACGACGGACGCGGAGCCGACCGACGCCACCTTCCGACTCGCAGAGGTACTGCTGACGAAAAAACTTTCCGGATCCAGTCTGACGCCTGGGGGTAATTCTAAGGCACTGATACTCAAAGTACGGTCTGGGGGCCGCATGCGGCCCTCCTGACCTTTACATGTGGCCCCCTGGTTAAGAGCAGCTCTGGGCTGCTGTTAACTCGTCTCAGCACTATAAAAAAAAAGATGCTAAATAAACGGGTGAACATTTATTTAAATGTTAATTTGTGTTAAAGAAAGGAAGTGACTAGGGAGTCCTGCGCTGCTCAACTTTAAGAACATCTTTGTTTTTAAAGACATTGTGCAGGAAAAAGTGTAAAAATACGATAGTCTCTTCAAAATTCAAAAAGTTTATTTAATTAACCTGCAGAACCTTTTAACCTTAGTTTATCAGATTATATCAGTGCATTGACCAGTATTATTTTAAAAGTGATGGTTTTCAAACGTGAATTTCTAAACATTAATTCTTCCCTCTAGCCTGACAATAATGCCAATGGTGAACTAAAGACGCAAAACAGTTGTTATGTGCAGTCTTTGGGTGACCTAGGTTCCTATTATAAATGGACAACATTATAGTTTATTAAATCAAACACAGGAGAAGGTTTTGTACAACACACATCCTTAAATCATTTATTTTGAGGTCCTTTTATTTGTGATAATGAAGAAAAAGGAGGGAAAGTGAAATAAAACGATTGCCTAGCGTCACACAATTTAAAAAAGTGGGGAAGCTGGGATTAATCCCAGGTTTTCTAGTTTCACATTCTGCAATTATGCTTCACTTCACCTACATCCACTTTAATGCCAACTCCCCCCGCCCAACCTCCACCCCACTGGCATCAATGTGGCCCTCGGTCACATCACAAACAAAACTTGTGGCCCCTTGGAAAATCTTTGTGAGCACCCATGTTCTAAGGTAAGGAATCTATAACTAGCGTGTTGACTAACTAATGTTTCTTACAGATATATCGTTACCGAAGGTAAGTAACTTGTTCGTTTGGGTGTAATGGGCCAATAAAGCAACCATCTATTTCAGGACCTATATAAATGCTTCCTTAAACAGAGGCGAGAGGGAGGGGTAACCTAAAGTATAATCACAAACAAAGAAGAACATAAGTACATCGCCAGTCCTGGGTTGACCACTTCAAGATTACTTCCTCAAATCCTAGATCATTCTTTATCATTATTTGAATAGTACAATAAGTCCATGTATATGGACATCACGGACAACTGTAGGTAGGTACTCTGCAAAAGGAAGAAAAATGAATCCATGGTTTTGGGCTTCCTGCTTTTTATATTTTAAAGATTCTTTGATCAGAGTCAGTAGTTATACTGCCAATTTATAGTTTCACCAACCAACACCATTATTTTGTAAAACAATACATAAACATGCATCAAGAGCATCCATCTTTTTTACTTGTGTACCCATAAGTATGACGTCCTTCTATGACTGGTGGCAAACCCGATCAAATAATTGCAGTACCTTGAAATATGTAAACAAAATATTCAGATATTTTTCTATTGATTTTAAAGGGGACAATGTATAAAAACTGGATAAATGTCTCAGAGCTAGATCATCATGGGGTTCACCATTGTAAGCATCTACAATGATATATAGGACATAGTGAGTCAAATATGGATCAAATGGTCTGTTAAACCGTGTTATGTTATGCTTATTTGTATGACACACATGTCACCCGTGAGGGTATCCTGGTGCCTAAGAAGGGGGTTGTTGGTCTGTCTGGGGCCTATTGGAAGAGCCAGGATTTTGGTTTCTTACAGAACTCTAGGATGGAACGGATGGCTCTGATGTGGAGGGGGAAATCGTTCCAGGCTTTGGGGCGAGGGAGGAAAAGAAATGCACCCTCCTCTGGCTTAACAAGTCTGGTGGTCGTGGATGAGGAGGTTGGCCAAGGGGAGGTGTCTGGCCAGTGTGTGAAATTTTATGAGGATGCTGAGGTATGCTGGGCCTTGTTCATGTAGTGCCTTGTAGGTGTATGTGAGGAGTTTAAATAGGGCACATTTGTGGACTGGGAGCCAGTGGAGGTCCTTGAGGTGCTTGGATATATGGACACAGTGTGTTAGTTTGGGAGTGAGTCTTGCAGCTGTCTTCTGTATGACTTGGAGCCTGTTAGTGAGTCAGGAGGTGATGCCGGCATACAGGTTGTGTTTCCATAGTCCCGTCTGCTGGTGAGAAGAGCTTGTGTGACAAATGGCCCTGGGGACACATTTGAAGATTTTGTGAATAGCTTGAGGGTGTGGAAACAGGTGAATGCAACTGTGTTGACTTGGTTGGTCATCGAGATTTGGTTGTCAATTACAATCCCTAGGTTCTTGCCGAAACTGACTGGGCGTGAAGATGGTCCTAGCTGTGTGGACCACCAGCCTAAAGACCAGAGGGAGGTGTCTTTTCTGAAGAGAACCACTTCCGTTTTATCGCTGTTGAGTTTCAAGCAGTTGATTCTCATCCAGTCTGCGATCTGGGACATGCAGCTGATGAAGTTTCCTTTGGTGTTCGAGGTCTCCTCAGATAGGGAGAGGATGAGCTAGGTGTTGTTGGCATAACAGATAATGCTGAGTCTGTGGGCATGGATAATGTTGGTGAGTGGAGTCATGTAGATGTTAAAGAGTGTGACTCAACGAGGAGCCTTGAGGGATGTCGCAGAGCAGGTTGGAAGCAGTGAACGAAAATTGGGCTAGGCTGACTGCATGTGTCTTGAGAGAAAGGAGCTGATCCAATAAAGTGCCTGGCCACAGATTCAAGTCTCGTGGAGGCGTTAGATGAGGATGTGGTGGGAGATTGTTCCAGATGCAACCAAGAGCTCTAGTAGAATGAGTTCCACTGTGTTCCCCCTTCCTTGATGAGGGGGATGTCATCAATGGCCGCAATTATGGCTTTATGTGCTATGGTTAGGCCTGAATCCAGTTCAGGAAGGGTCCTGGAGGTGGTTGCCATTGAGGTGGTCAGCTAGTCGGATGTTAATAAGCTTCTCTATGACTTTGTCCGGGTAGGGGAAGAGGGAGATGGGTCTACAGTTAGCCAATGTGATGGGGTCCGCTGAGGGTTTCTTCATTGGGGGCAGGATTGCGGCATGTTTCCAAGAGTTCGGGAAGGTGGCAGTGGAGAGAGAGGCACTGAGAATTGGCATGAGGAAAGTGAAGATCGGCTCAAGTCCTTTGGTGAAGATGAAGTGTGGACAAGGATCTGAAGGGGCTTCTGAGTGTATAAGCGCATGGTGTTGGCGGTTTCTGTAGGGGTGATGGCTGGTCAGCATGTCAGGGCAGAGTCTGTGGTGTCCTTGTCCTCAGAGTGGGGGATTTTGAGGGTGGAGAGGTCCGGTTGGGAGGTGAATTTGTTGTAGATGGTGTTGATTTTGTTGGTGAAGTAATAGGAGAGTTGGGAGCAGAGTTCCTGTGATAAGGTGATGGGCATGGAGCTGGCTGAAGGGGATGTAAATTCCTATACTATAGCAAAGGTTTCTTTTGAGGTGTTGAAGCTGTTTTGTATTCAATCAGTGAGGGCTAGGCACTTGGTGGTTCCGATTCGGTGGTGATAAATCCGAAGTGCTGATCTGTAGGTGTCTCTGTCAATGTTATTGTGTGTGGCTCCACCACCGTTCCATCTGCTTGCAGTGACACTTGATGAGTCTGAGGTCTTCTGTGTACCAGCTTGCTTGTGGCTTGGCCCAGTGTGTGGAGATTATTTTATGGGGAGTCACGGAGTCTGCGTAGGTAGTGATCCATGTGTTGAGATTTGTGATGGATCAGGTGAGGTTGTGGTGGTGGAGTGGGCATTGTGACTGAAGCTCGTGATTCAGATGTGTTTGGTGTTCTTGTTCTAGTTGCGCCAACATGTGTGAGTGGTTCTAGGTTGGTTGTATAGATGCAGGCTGAAACTGACAAAGGAGCTGTCAGTCCAGGACCATGTAAGCTAATCACTCTGATTACAAGATGAACCTACCTCACTGAAGTACCTTTGTGCTTCTGATCACCACTTTAAATGGCAGCATTTCAACCTCATTTATGTGAAGCTCACAACGTAATAGTCCATTCTGTATGTATCCCATGTACTATAAACATATGACATAATGTGAACACAAAGTTAAGACTAGTGTTTTCCCTAGTGCGCTAATCATTCCTAACATGGATATAGATGCCTGCATTTGAAGATGCTAAAGACCATATATCCAATAAAGAACAATCCATGTTGACAATCTATCAACTATAGGGATCCGTCTTAAACCAGATGTTACTTATTTAACACAATGTAAATCAAGGAGAGAGCGAGGAAGCTATGGGGAACGTCCCTATCCCCAGTTCAAATGTATGCGAAACAATGTGGACGAACCCACTGAGAAAAGAGTCAAGACTCACTGTTATAATGAACAGTGCCAAGGAACCATTAGGTTTTGTTAAAAGACCCCTCACACACCAACCTGGTTGGTGTCATGCTTCATCATTGGGGTCCCAACCGGGTGGCCGAATGCCCCCCGGTTGTGCTACGACGCCTGATTACAGCGGAGCTGGTGTGGTGTATTTTGTGTGAAGTGGTGTAGTGAAGATTTAAAATTATCTCTGGGAATCCTTGCCTTCTGTGTTTATTAATGGCGGCCCAGGATACGGTTAAAAACAAAAAGCGCAACTACTGGAGTGAATTTACTCATAGTTGTGTAAAATAAGGTCTACATGTTTCAGCCCTAGAAAGAAAATGAAAGGGCTTTCGTCAGGACCGGGTGAAAAGTGCGTGAGTGGCAAAAATCGTGCCACGTGAAAGGTGAATATACAACACACACGCTAAGGTGTGTTGTAGTGCTCAGTGGTATTTGTATACTTACGAACCCACTGTAAAAAACACTGAATTATAGTGTTAGGCAGGAATTCAGGGTCCGGGTGGGGTACCGTCTATAGTCACACTTTTGTCAAGACGCGTAACCCGCTACAACCTAGTTTGGACTCCCGTGATCACTTGTTTTACTTTTTTTGAAGTTAGATTGTTCTTTCCTATAGATTCCATTTTCTGCCTTTTTACACCCAACATCAACAGGAGAGGCATTAAACATAAAATAGGCAGATAGAATAATATCTAGTCCAGGATGTGCCCTTACAATAAGTGGGGACACTGACCAGTTGCCCAAAACCCAGGTTTTATAAACTATGCAAAACATATGCTGCATGCACGTCCTAGGTGTCATAAAACCATAGATTTAAATTACCTGTGACTAGTAGTTTGGCATGAGGGGCAGGATTGTCTCTAAAATTTCTAACCCAAAAACCTTTTCTCCTTAAGGGGTGGCATACCTATATATTTTTCTCAATGGGGATGACAACAGTATTTGTACTACTAGGATATTAAAGGAAGTAGACATATCTGTCACCACTCATCAAATGGGTGTTGTCAATTTGTAGACTATCACTACCTCAGCTCCCATACCAATGATTTTGGCTATCCTTACTAGTGCATAGTACAACAATTCATTAACCACAACCCAAATAACCTACAAACATATTGTCACTTGCCAGAAGGAAACTAAAATCAAGGAAATGCGCGAGTGTATGATAACAAGGTTCCCTGATCGTACCTTCCCACCACAACCCCCAAACTCTACACAAATCACCCCGACACAGAAGTTATAACACCATGAACCACCGCAAAAAGCCCACACACAAATCTCAAAGTCCACTTTCTCTAACCAAGCAACCTCCCTTCCACCTTCAACAACAGCCACAAGCACCATTCACCCACAAACAAGCTACATCAAAATATCCTATCCCCTGCCATCTCAAGACATGAAGAAGAAAGACACACAACTACAAAGCTTACTCTTCAATGCAAGATCTATGAACAAAAATCATGTTAACATCTTTGACCTACTTTCAGAAACAATGCCAGACCCCACCTTCATTATAGAAACATGGCTCAGTGATGATTCTGCACCCACATGCCACAAAGCCATCTCGATTGTCACATCATTGACAAAAACCATATTGGCAAAATTGGAGGAGGCCTAGCTGGTGTGCATAAAAAAATAAAAATAATAACAATCATTGACAATCTCGCCATGTAGTGGCTGTGAATCCTTGCTGATAAGATGTCACCCAACTCCAAATATTACCTATTCCTTCCGCTTGATATATAGGCCACCATGCAGCAATACCAACTTTAAAGATAAATCAATCAACACCCATCTGGACCACACAAACCTACAAATTTTAGGAGCCCTCAACATATGATTTGACAAGACCACAACTGTCACAACCAACCTTGAAGCCTTCAACCTACATCAAATCGTTTCTGGCCCAACTCCCTGTGCAGGACACATGCTAGATGTCATATTTATAGCCCTAGGACAAACCACAGTTACAGACAACTCCCCCGTAAGCTGGAGTGACCACAACATTATCACCTTCAAGATACACAATAACAACACTTTGAAAACAACAAAAACCACCAACAACAAAGGATCATACAGACTATGGAAAAAACTAGACATCCAGTAACTGAACACCCACCTTCAAAAAACCCTAATAAACATGCGGACAAAGGCATTATACGCCTTCTACAGCTGTATATCTACTGTACTGGACAACCAGATACCAAGAAAAACACATCTAGAGGTAACTGCAAAAAAGAACACAACATTGGTTAATGACAAAATAATGAAAACACAACTCAACATACTACAACAGAAATGGAGAAAAATAAGGAGATGTGAACAGAGAAAATCATGCAACAGCACATAAAAGAGCCTAAAAAAGAGCCATCAATATCACAAAAAGACACCATCACAGCATGCACATAACTAAAGCAGACTGCCCATAAAAGTCTAAAGAATTCTACAGTTCAGAGTGCCTAAACACAGAGACATCACGATCACAAGACTTCTGTGACATTTCCAATGAATTGATCTAAAAAATTACAAAGATTGAAAAGAGAACACATACAATACCACAATGAGTGACCTAAGAAAGATACCAATAGACGTCCATCAATGCATACCTTCAATACTCTGGCACAAAAAGATTTTCTCAATATTATCATTGCATCCAGACCATCAGGATCACCATCAGATCCAGCACAAAAATCGTTAAAGATAACCTTTGATCAATCTGTGCAGGAGAGGTAGCTGGATGCCTACTCAACAAGTCCCTGGAACTAGATTCATTCCCACCTCAGCTCTAAACTCCTACACCAGACCTCTCCTCAAAAAGAAAAGCCTCAACCCATTTGATCCAGCAAACTACAGTTTAATCATTCTTAGGAAACAAAATTGAGAGAGCAGGGTTTACTCAATTCTAAATTTACCGTACATTATGGCTTACTGGCAGACAAACAGTCTGGTTTCAGACTAGGTAGAGGCACAGAGTTAGCCATCATTTCCATCTGGGATGACCTTAAATATAACGTGGGCAAAAAACGGAGTAGCTGCCTTCTTACTTCTGAATTTATTGACTGCATTTGACACTGTCCATCAGCACACACTAATGCAAAGACTTCACAATATCGGAATCTGTGAAAATTCTTTAAATAGATTGCTTCTTATCTCATAGACAAAGTGTAGTCTACCTACCCCCTTCCACATCACCTCCTCACAAAATACTGTGGCGTTCCTGGGGGATCCATCATATCCCCCTCTTATTCAACATATACCTTACCAGATCTGATTAAACCATATTTCCTCACCTGTTGCAACTATGCAGATGACACCCAAATCATTTAAAAAATAGATTGCCCCTGTTGGAACCGGCACTGTCTGGTTGGCTGAAGGGGTGAACCAGGCAGGCAGAATGCACCTCTCCCGTCAAGGGTAGGTAATTACACACACTGTACAACACGTGCTCACCCTTGGGTAGCTAGCCACTGACCAGTCAGGTGCCCCTCAGAAGCAATGTGTAAAGCAGAACACAGCATGCGAACACAATAAATATTTTGCACGACACAAAGGAGAGACTTCACACTTAACATCGAGAAATGTCGTTTATATTCAACACTCACATTAAACAATGTCACATGAATATCATGGAGGTCTCGGCATAAATTGCACTTGGCAATATTACTAGGAGTACTAAGCCCAATTCGTGTTAATCAGGTCCCGATAACATGCGCATATGGGAAAATTCCTATTCTAAACCCCACACAGCACCCTTATGTGGTGCGACACGTTGTCAGCCCCCCGTCCACCCTCACAATCCTAATCATGCAATTTCACCCAGCTATAGGGTGCACCCTGGGCTACAACGATATCAGTAATATGTGCATACACAGAATTATAACACTTTTAGCCGCGGCGCAGGACGCGGTCAGGTGAATAAATCCACAATTGAGAGGTAAAGTGCTTTTGGCAAGAGTACTACGTATAAACCAACACCACCGACCAGTGTCATGAAGCACAGGCAGTCCACAGTCGGTCACTCCCGCACACCCACACTCACTTTGCACTGCTTCGTAATGTGTGAGGTACCAGCCCGGTCCGTCTGGGCACTTTCACACTCATACGCACCCGGCACCCTAATGCGGTGCCACTGATACCAGGCAGGTCAATAGATAACACGCTGCAGATCCCTTGGTTCCAAGTCTCCCGCCACCCTTCAATTCACCCACACTGTCCCAGACATCCTGGATGGAAGCCCCTCCCTCCGGACATGGCTGAGGTCACACCTCGTCTGGGTCCCTGGAATGCAGATGAAGATAGACATCATAAACAAGAGGTAGACGTAAACAAAGGGGATCTTGGTGCCACTCAGGACGTTCACCAACAAGTTGTGAAGCAGAAACGGGCCAAGAGCAACAATCCATTATAAAAAGGGGTCCACCGGGGCCTTTTGGCATCAGCCAGTTCTCCAAAGCACAAGGGGGTCACGCAGTCTCTTGACCTGCTCCCGAACCTTCTCAGAAGCGTCCCTCCAGCATAGTCAATTCTTCTCACTCCTACCTGGTGCCACAAAGTTTTTGGAAGGGCTAGATGTGGAGAGGGCAGTTGGTCCACCATGATGGACCACTGAGGGAACAAGCAGTGAATGGGGAACAACACACAGGGGAGCCTCTCGGCTTGACGAGGCACCCTGTCTAGTACACGTTGATCCTAGTGGTGCCCTGGCAATCCAGGCACAGGGTCTGGGGCAAAATGAGATGAGTCGCACCGGATGCTTCAGGTTATACGAAGTACAGTTGCAATTCCGTACCTCCCTGGAAAGGAGGCACTATATCCGGCACACCTTGATGTCGGTTGCACCAGACAATTCCGGACACACACATAGGCGTGAGTTCAGCAGTGCCTCATAAGGTAGAATGAGACTTTACAATGGGTGCGTCCTCCATTTCTGAGGGTCGCAAACTGAATCGGACACCGCACCCAATGAGCATGCAGTTGGTGTGGTGCACAGGAGAAATGCAGCTCAGTCGACGAAGCGGGCCACTTTGGATCCTGCAACCGGTGAATCCGCTCACCACCAAGAAGCTAATGCGTGCCGGGTTCCCTGCAGTACAGGAACCACTTTGCCGTAGACGCAGGCAGCGTCTTGAGCTCTGACTAGGCACTCCAGTCTCCAGGCGTGATTCTGTAGTTCTAAGCTCCCTCCGCCCTGTCCAGCTTTCAGCAGGCGATGTGGACACTTAGAGGGCACTGCTCTCCAGATGCCACGGTAGATGGTGTGGGCCCCCCGTACTAGATCTTTGATGCCCCTGAGACCTTTGAAAGAACAGGAGACCAGCCAACTGATCATTGGGAGCTCACTTCAGGATGCCACGCATGTCGGCAGGTAGTTGGCCCAGGCCAGCCACTATACAGGAAGGCATGCAGTCCTTTCCATGGGCAGTTATCCTCCATGTGCACAACAAAATCCTCTGGCAATGTGCACCACACAGTCCAGGTTCTCCGGTGCTGCGTCCCTGCAAGCGGATCTTTCCCCTCAGTGGGATGGCACTGTGTGGTTATTGCCCATTGGGCCTTTGAAGTTGGGGGGAAGGTTCAAAAGGTATTCCATTGAACCACAGATGTGGCCCCTAAATTCTCTGTCCTGTCTGCCATGTGGCAGCGGAATGCAGATCTCTATCTTTATGGGACTGTGATCTGGCACCAGAGGCCAAGTATCACAATCTCTGCCCCCCCATATATTCCCTCAGGCCCGCGAATGGCAGAGGTTTGCTATCTCAATTACATGCACAATGGTTTATGGCTGTCGCTGGGGAGTGCCCAGTTGTGCTCCCCCGGCCTCCGGTGTTGACCGGCGCCAAACACCATGGCACACAAAGAGTTTGATGCCTCGAAATGTCCACTTTCCATACGTGGCATTTCCACACAAGATATGCAAAGCCCACTTTTACCATTGGAATGGGTATGGCCTAGTGAATCCATTGATAGGAAACATCACGAGGCTGTGCCATTGCAATCCATTATTGCAGCTTGAAATACAGGTGACCCCTTCCCCATGCAAACTTAAGGGAAGAGCAAGCCTCCTTGGTAGGGGAACCCTCGTGGCTCTTCCGTACTACTTGGACAACGAACACCCGTGAGTGCCTCCCAGCCCTTCACCTTCCATCTGAGTGGCAGTGTAAGGCCCCCCTCCGGCTGGACCGTGTTTGTTCCAGGCCAGCCGGAGTACGCGCCAAGGGCGCTCTCACGGACCGGCTGTGGCAGGTCGAAAACCTGTTTAAATGCACAGTCCATGCGAGTGCACACACCAGCATACAATAGCAGGTCAGACACATAGGTAAACCACACCAGCAGTGCAAGTGTGCACCCAGGCCGCAAAGACAGGCCTGACCCACATTTACAAACATCATGTCTGCACCACTTCCTAACGTGTCAGAAGGGTGTGCGCACTTTCACACTGCAGTACAGTGGGAAAGGGCGCAGAGCCTCGAGGCTCCACACGAGAATCAGCACGCACACCAGCTTGCAGTGGCAGGCCGGCATGCCCTGGTCTCCAGTACACCCATGGTGTCCGTGCGCTATCTGGCTGACAGTGGCGGTCCGGATTCACGCTAAGCACTTCCTTGGTTCCAACGCTCACAGGCTGGTGGTGAGGGCCTAGAAACATCACGGGCGCAAGGGCTCAGGCTGACCGGCAATATCTGGCCAGACCCAGGCCCAGCACAACCTAGGTGCTAGTCCACCCTCTGCTTGTCATGGCAGGCGGATGATCCGTTTCACCCCCTCAGCTAAGCGCTGCTACCTACGAGAGGTAGGAAGTGTGCGTGCACTTCCACACTGCACCACCAGTGGGGAAGGGCTCCAGCCCTATGGCTGCAAAGGGGCCTCAGCAACCTTGGGAGGTGTCCCATGGAGGGTAACTCAATCCCGAGGTAGGGGGACCCTACCTAGGGGCTCTCTGCTGTTCAGGCAACGGTCACTCTTGGACCCCCACCCGGCTATTCACCTACCCTAATCTTCACCCCTCAGGATGTACCCTAGGGCCGCTTCGGCAGTAGGGAAGGCCCACTCCAGGTTGGCTCACCAGTGGAGATGCGAACCTGAGTAGGAGACATACTGGGCAGACGAGTCCAGTGGGGCATGATTAATGCCACATCCCCCTTCTCGCCAATGCCGTACCCGCACCTGGGTATATGGTGTACCTTTTCATAGGGCACTCCAAGGTATGACACTTAACCCAATCGCGTGCGCACCCTGCTCCTAACCTGTGTAAGGAGGGTGCTCATACCTTCCCACTGCAGTACAGTAGGAACAAGCCCCGAGTTCTAGGGTCATGAACAGGAAGTAGGCGAAGACTAGGAGGACAAAAAAAACAAAAACTTTCAGGGATGTTCCCCAATGAAGGCCATGTCCAACAGCCCCATACACTTCTAAAATTCAAAATTCCACAACTTCCTTTATGCCATAAACACAAGAATGATGAAGAACCATCTAAAGCTCAATACCGCAAAGACAGAGATTATAACATGGGGACCATGGCAAACTACCTACTGGCCTACTGCCATATGGCCTAAGGAACTTGAAGCCCCTCTAATAACTTCAAGAGAAGTTAGAAACCTTCCGAAGACTGTTGAAAACTTGACCATTTCCTAGATAACTGCACCACATCCATCCATGCAACAGAACCAAGAAAACAGTCACACTCTAAAGCTCAATCCACGAATTGCAAACAACTCAACCAGCAAACTGCTTTCATTATGCAGATAAGCAAAAAAAGGGCTGACCTATGGTTTGCCGTGGCATTGAAGTTATGGTTTCTATATTTAACTGTTATTTTATTGTATTTATTTAATAGATTTCTAAAGGTCAGCTATCACCTTACAGGTATCCTGGCGCTATACACTTCATCTCAACAGAGCCAGCAGTGAGAGTAAGGCTAGAGGCTAAAACAGCCAGTAAAATTACTGGTGAAAAGTCAGGTCTTCAAAGCCTTTGTAAAGCACAGTCGATTGTTAGAGGCTCTAAGGGCAGCTGGCAGTGTATTCCAAAGTTAAGATGGCTTAACTGTAAATGCTCACCCGCCTTGTCTAGCCTTGCGAAATCTCGTGACACAAAGGCGGTTGGCTCAGGCTGAGCGAAGACACCGCCCTGGAGTGTGTTTCTTTAGGCTCTGTTGCAAGGGCACAAGACCAAAGCCCTGCATAGCCTTAAAGACAATACATAAGGATTTAAAAGCTATCCTTTGTTTCAGAGTGAGCCAATGTAGTTCTTTCATTGCCTCAGGTGACCTATGAGGTCTGTTTATTGCCAGTTTGGCAGCGGAAGCCTGTACTCTATTAAGAAGGTAGTCGGGTGCGCCAAGGAGCAGTACATTACAATAATCCAGCCTGCTCAAGACAACACTGCGCACTATAAGGGATTTGTCTTGAGAAGGTAGCAGAGGAAAAAGCTTTCTGAGACCTTGCAAAAGTGTGAAACATGTCTCGGCTACCTTGTTTACATGTTGCTCCAGGGAAAGTTTATCATCAAATGTAGCCCCAAGATTGCAAACCGTATCAGGTAAGGACAGCTCTTGTTCAGTGGGGAGTGGCCAGAAATCGACGGGAGGTGTCATGGGGACTCTATTCGCCATACAGCAGAGGAATTCAGTTTTATTCCCATTAAATTTAAGGGAGTTGGTATTTAACCTGTTGACCATGTCTGACACGCAGTTATGAAAGGAGTCAATAAAATCCTGCTGTTTATCGCTTATGGACAGGATCAGCTGCGTATCATCAGCATAGTTAACTAGACTGATGTTATGATCCTTAATCAAGGGGATGAGTGGTCTCATATAAATATTAAAAAGGGTCGGACTGAGAGCAGATCCATGAGGACCTCCCTGTTGGACAGATGTGAAAACAAAGCAGTAGGGGTGCAGGGCGACCGTCTGGTGCCTGTCCGATAAGTATGAGCTCATCCACTTCAATCCGGTCCCACCAATTCCCATCACAGCAAGTCTATTCAGGAGTATCTGGCGGTACACTGTATCAAAGGTGGATGATAGATTGAGCATTATGAGAACTGTGGATTGGCCATTATCCATCCTTAACCGGAGGTCATCCATCACCGTAAGAAGGGCAGTCTCAGTCCCATGTCCTGGCCTAAAACCAAAATGTTCTTCTTCTAACAGAGAATGGTTTTCCAAATACCAGGACAGCTTCCTGCTGACCCTTCGCTCAAGTATCTTTACTGAAAACAGGAGAAGAGAGATTGTCCTGAAATTGCTAAAAACCAATGGATATGCTGTCAGTTTCCTCAGCAAAGGGGTGACTATGGCCCTCTTCCACTGCTGAGGGACAATACCTGACTCCAGTGATTGGTTACAGATCAGCAGTGTGGGTGGAGATCAACTCATCGGCCATCTCTTTCCAGACAATAAGTGGTAGAGGGTCCAGAGGGAAACCCGATGAGATGGTCAGAGCTGTAGTCCGAAAGACCTCTTCAGAAATTAGATCAAGCGTATCAAGGCTATAAAAGCATGTATCTTCCGAATTAGTCCCGTCATGAATATTAAAGGCACTTGGGGCCAGGGGAGTATTAGTGGGGGCGGTAGAAGTTGCTGATTCTGTACCTCCATCAGGATAGGATACAGTCTGACTTAACCCTGTCTGGTCGAGAGAACCTTCAATATCCTCTAAATTTTACTGATCTTCAATGCAAAGTAGTCTGCAATGTTATCGCAGAGAGCTTGCTAAGGGATGATATCGTTTTTTTGCATTCACAATGTGACAGGTCCCGCATGATATCGAAGACCTTCTTGGCATTATCGGAGGCATTCAGAATGGGGGTGGCATAGTACTCGGCCTTTGCAGTTTCCATTTTCTACTTATTCAGGGAGTGTTTCTGATACTTTTTATCCTCTTCTGAGTATGACCTATGCCATTGCCTTTCAAGATTTTTGCACGCCTGTTTTGACTGTTTTAAGAGTGTATTATACCATGGGGCAGATGGTCGATGATGCATTTTTATGTTTGTAAGATGTACTTCAGCGTCCAATGTAGTAAGAATGCTCTCTTCGACAGCAGAGCAGTTTTCCTCTACCAACCTCTTAGCATTAAAGATGCCAGGAAGATTAAACACCTGTCCACCGGTTCGTCCAATGACTTTATTCTAGGCCCTACACTTTCTGGTTGAGACTGGCCCTGTCTTCTTAACACAAGATTCCTTTATATTAAGGAGGAAGGTTACACGTGCATGGTCAGTTCAGCACAGAGGAGAAACCTCTTTAACTTGGACAAGCCTGCCAGGGGAGAAGACAAGGTCAATAGTATGACCCCCCGATGGGTGGGGACTTGCACTAGTTGCTGTAACCCCAGAATCTCACAGGCCCCCTGTAGTTCTGGTAGTTCTGTAAAAGGAAGGGAACGATCCTATCCGGCCCACATAGTAAAGTCACCTAACAAAATGACATTGGAGTGGGTTAGGGCCATATTTGAAATGACCTCAATTAGGGGTTTGAGATAGGAATTTGGGGGACCTGGGGGTCTGTAACACAGGACCCCAGAAAGCACAGAACCACTTTCTGACTTTAAAGAGAACCCCAGCAATTCAGGGCCTACAATATCATCAAGTGAGAGCCCAGAGGAGTTCCATTTATCTTTATAGATTATGCTAACTCAAGGCCCTTCCTATTAATACAAGGTTTATGTAAGGCTTTATAGCCCAGAGGGCAAGCCCTCCCTAGGTCAGTAGCAGAATCCGAAGTTGTCCATGTTTCAGTAGTAAAAACAACGTCCAACTTCTCAGTTTCAATTAGCAGATTAATTTCTTTTGCATGTTTCACTAAAGACCTAGCGTTTAATAATCCACAACTCAGCATGAGGGATCTAGATGTATCATTATGAGAAGAAGGGCAAATTCCTGTTTCACTGAGAGCCAGTATAGAAGGGAAGCTGGTCATTTGTTCAGTCGAGACTGGAATATACAAGGGATTCTCACTCAATTTACCAATCTGTAGTAACTGTTCCCTTGAATAACAGAGCTTCAGGGCACACCTAGCCCCAGAGGACCCAAGGTGCTCAGCGGGGAATCCAGCAGCGTGGCTGGCGCTGTGCGCGGTCAGTGCGTGGACGGGCGCAGACGGGCTTGCCTTAGCGTGCATCCACTGTGCGGCCGCGCCAGCATTCTGTTTAAATAGCCTGTCTAAAGTAAACACTAGACCAGTAACCAAAATGGTGACTGGCACCTGCTCGCTCTGACTGGCGTGTCAAAAAAGGTTAAAACAGTGTTCAAGGTACGTTTTTGTTTTTTTTAAATTCTAAAATGAGCAAGCCTTCCAATTCCCCCGAAACACTGTGCAAAGTTACTGCTGGCAAGTCTAGAGAACTCAGTGCGGCAGTACCAGTGTTCTGTTTAAATAGCCTGTCTAAAGTAAACACTAGACCGGTAACCAAAATGGCGACCGGCACCTGCTCGCTCTGACTAGCGAGTCCAAAAAACGTTAAAATGGTGTGCAAGGTAAGTTTTTTTAATGAATTCTAAAATGAGCAAGCCTTCCAATCCCCCCGAAACACTGTGCACTGTTATGGCCCACAATTATACTAAAACCATAATACACAGCCGTCGGCAACAAATTGTGACTTATGCCAATTAAATTCACTTAAAACATATCTGCTAGGAAGGTTGTCCATTGCCAGCAATGTTTAGCCAAAAAAACAAACATCATCAAATGAAGAGGCATGGACTAACTAAAGAGATCTGTCACACATTACTGGACAATTTTGGTAGATTTTAATATAGTTGATTCACTGCAGGTCCCAAATATCGGTACAATCTGTCTGTTTTTTTACATCCCATATAGACACTCAGATATGGGATGGTAATAAAAATGCCATCGATACAGATGACCCCGATTCTACCTCCAACCATGCCAGCTCAGGACCACAACTATCCACAAAATCTCAGATTGGACAACCCAGTGGAGTAACCAGCAAGCAGACTGCTTCATATGAAATGCCACAAAGGAACCTGCAGAGCTGTTCAAAACTATTAGCATACTGAAAATCATAAAACTACACATCTGTCTCTTACACTTCATGATCCAACACACTGCTATGTGCTGCGTCCCATAACTGCACCTCGGTGGCCATCACACACAACATGGAGACACCTCGCACATAGGATCAACATCCTTCCACACACACCCTACATGAGGCAGCAAGCTGCTCATGTAGGCAAGCGCTCAGCGTCCCACACAGGGGTAGTAAGCGCTATATAAATGCAGCAGTGCAATACAATATAATTTGTTTGAAATTTGGCCTTCTGAAGGGGTCACCCCAAATTTTTTGTCTTTTTGCTGAACCATATATAAATGCTGCTATATAAATGCCACAATACAATACAACACAATACAATAATCTTCTGGACTGGCCAAGGGCATGGGGTGAAGGGTCAAAGGCATCATCTAGACCAGCTTCTGTGATGAGTAGCAAGTCCAAATATTAAACCACAACTAGGTAGAGACGTTGACTCTTGGTGGATGTTTAGTGTGGTGACTGGTAGAGTCGGTGCCCGTTTGTAGTGATATTCCGGGGCCTAAGCCTCTTCAGTGAACAGTCTATAACGACTTACTTGTTCTGTGATCCTTATGTTAAACTGCAGAGTACCTAACTCTGGCACTCCTCTTTTGGAAGAAGGTTCTGATCGGGAGACACTGTGAAAGTGGGGGAATACTGACTCCAGCAGCACCAGGGCCCCAGGAGGTGGTCCCTGGCAACGTTCCTCACCTATGCGGCAAAAGTGCTTTAGAGCGCAATGACGACTCCCACTGTGCGAGACGCGTGCAGGCAGCACCTCGGCAAAGCCCGAGCGGACCCATCCACCCCTGGAGGAAGCTGGACTGGGCCGCCCCTCTTGTGTCTTCTCTCTCAAGGTTTGTGTACTCTCTTCAAGTCATTTTATACCAGCCAAGCACATAGTGGATACTTGTACATGTTCAGCCTGTGAGATTTGTAATCAAACTGGTGAAGAGGAAAAGTGGGAGGAGGCCCTAGCACCATCGCGCCTCCAGCACCAACTACCTCAAATGACAGGAGGCTCCAATGAGCTGTGAGCGTGATAAGTAATGAAATAGATCTTACATAACCAAGACATTCTCTTGGTACTAACAATGTGATGGGCCCCAAAAGCAAATCCCCCGCTTTTTCTTCTTCACCTGACCCCCCCCCCCCCCTCCCACAACCATGCCAGGTTGCCCTTCGCTGCCCTTATCTGTACCCAACCCAGATCCGACACATCCCTCTGTGGTGTTTCGCTCACTGGATAGCCTGCATTCCCCTGCAGTGGCTAAGTGTCAAAAGCGGTCTACTAAGGCTCGCTCAGTGGACACTGTAGACCTGACTAATTTCTCTTCCCCCTGCTCACTGCAGCCTCAGCTCCGGTGCAGACAGTTCCGCCATCATTGGAGCAAAGGGCAAGAGACTTTTTTAATCATCTGGAACAAGGCTCAAGGGTTGGCTAGACAAAGTAAAGGATATCCTGCGGGCGGAACGGTCTCCAGTCCTAATACGGTTGGATGTTATCGAGCGCACACTGATGAACCTTAAAAATCTACTGAAACCACACGCCCAGGGCCCTAGCACAGCATCTACCATAAATCCCAGCGAAAAGGTGGGTCACGATCTTTATCAAAGTAATTCCGCTAGACAGCAGCGTCCATTGGCAACATTGGTCACAAGCCCTGCCCTCGATTCCGCAAGTTTGGACTTTAATATTATGAACTCCAAGCAAAAAGGAGATTGTTGCACTTGCATGCCAAATAGTCATGTCCACCAAGATTTACATCACACCCATATTGCACAGGAATCAGGCAGC
Source organism: Calotriton arnoldi (assembly GCA_963921515.1). Classification (NCBI taxonomy): domain Eukaryota; kingdom Metazoa; phylum Chordata; class Amphibia; order Caudata; family Salamandridae; genus Calotriton; species Calotriton arnoldi. The sequence continues at coordinate 7,156,712 of CAWUFW010000003.1, forward strand.
ATTGGTAGGAGCGGTCACGTACAATTGGCAATGCAGCCAGTGATGAACCTATCCCCAGCCTCGTGCCCTTATGTGGCAATCCTTTCCGGAGTTCCCTCACTGCGACTGGACCAAAGAGAGTGCCAGGTTGAATTGTCTAATAAGACCGTGAACTGGTTATGACATTTTAGAAACTTTCCGCTTGCCATGGGTGTTGGATAGGTGCGGGGCCAGTGGACTGGCAAGGGAATTGTATTAGTGTCAACTTCAGAAACCCACTCTTGGTTCGGAGCTTACTTTTTGGGCACATGAGTACTCAGTTTGAAAAAGCAATATTGCTCTATTGCCCTTGGGCTACTTTTACACACGTGGTCCTTGTGCTCCAGGGGTCAGTGACTGGGGGCAGAGTGTGGCCCCTGCGACAATAGCCCCAAAATTGTGTAACGCCCCCCCTAAATGGGATCTCAACCCATATCCATTTTGAAGTACTGGCAGATATAGACTGACTTGATTGGGCTGGGACTAGTGACAGTGTGTGTCTGGACGTGACTGGGTCTGTCCCATCTTGCGAGGATGACTGCAAGACTATGTCCTTGGATGGGGCTGTTTCTGTTCCATCTCGTGTCGTTGTCAGAGAGAGTGTAGGTTTGAACAAAGTCCATACCCCTCCGATTTACAATTTGATATCTTGGAATATAGCTGGGCTTCTACCTAAGTTGTCTCACCCAGATTGGTGTACCTTCATTGACGCATATGATATATGCTTATTCCAAGAAACCTGGTCGCTCAGTCCTTTGCATTGCTCAGGGTTTACTACGTATATCGAGGATGCTATTGCATCAGGGAGAAGCAGACCAGCGGGGGGCGTCACAATCTGGGTTAAAACCCCTTCAATGTGCAACATCAAGGAACGTAAGCTAGGCTTCCCTGATTTGATGTGCATCAGTTTAACCACTCCAGGTACTGCCACTTGTTACATACACAATGTTTATTGTAGGCCCCTGGGACACAAACCAGAGTCAGGAGTTATTGACCTGACTGCAATCCCTGCAGAGGTGGTTAGAAAGTTGGGGGGTGATTTCAACTGCCAGTTTGAGCCACTTGATGTCCATTTCATGTCGCATTCTACTGAGGAAGACCACTTATGGTCTATACCTGAGCTAGCTATTCCTCCCATTAAAAAAACGGTCCCCCTTGTGTAGGAAGGTGGAATCTGACTATATGGTTGCCCCCACTTTTTTTATGGTGTTTTGCTGGTTTATGACTTAGTTGGACTAGGATCCTGCTATTCAGGGCCCCAGTCTATCTGCTTTCTCTGTAAAATGGTTTCCATGTGCCTTAGGCACATCTCTGATTGGAATCTGGAGTGCCCTTATAAGTCCCTAGTATATGGTATACTATGTGTACCTCAGAGGCCTGCCAGGGGCTGCAGCATGTATTGTGCCACCCCTGGAAGGCCATCCAAACTGACACCACAGGTCTGCTACTGCAGCCTGGGTAAGGTGGTGCATGCACCCCTTACTGTGATATAGGTTACCTATATCACTATATACATACACACATTTAAACCTATAAGTCACTCCTATGGCAGGCCTTATCAATCCTGAAGGCAGAGTGCATGGTTCCTATGTGAGAGGGTGCCCCTGCATGAGCAGGGCCCCTCTGCAGCGTTCGGAGAACCTTCTCTGATGCTGTTTGTAGTGCAGCCTGACCATATACTCTTAAGCGCATTATAACCTCGCGTTAAATGCTAACTTTGGAATGGCTGCACCGAAACATGTCGTGTTTGGTGTCAAACATCTTGGAATACTACCCCCCGCCAATTCTGGCGGCGGGGGTAGCATTCCACCCTTCTAGAGGAGAGACATGTTAACTCTGGCCTGGCCGGTAACTTCTTTCTAAAGCCTGGCATCACAAAATGGATGCTGCTGCCACAGACACAAGTCTGGCCTCCTGCTGCTGGACAAAACTCCGGCAGGGGAGGCCTGGACAATAGGTTTCCTGTCCCAGGGAGGTGTGACCACCTCCCCAGACAGGATAATGTGTATTGGGGCTGGGCGGGAGCACTTTCGGGTGCTTTGAAATCCTGCACTGGGGGCACATTTGGTGTCCCTGTGCATACCCCAGTTCAAACCGGATCAGGGGCTTGCAGCCCCTGCTTTGGCGCGAACTGGACAAAGGGAAAGGGGTGTAGCCACCCCTCTGCCCTGACCCACCCATAGGTGGGGCCACAGAGTAGTCCAACCCCTAAACTTGGAATAAGTATAGGAACCCAGTCCTTAGGACTTTAGATTATCCCTGGACGAAACTCTGACACAGAATCCTGGACCTTCGACGCTCTACTCAAGACTAGAGGACAGAAGAATCTGCCTTGGGGTCAAGGAGTGACTCCCCTGCTTGGCAGGCACCAAAGAAGCAATTGTCCGGTCTGCATCGCCTAAGCTCCCGTCGGACGCCGAAGTCTTTGCATCACCAGAGGTGGATTTCCAGACTTCCCCGAGGCTGCCCTGAGTCCCCAGCAAAGCTGAGGCCCGTAGCTGTCGTGGGTAACGTGGAACCGTGACCCCTGGACACCACACGCATTTGCTAGTGCATCCTCTTCTGGGTCTCCCACGAAGTCGTGCTTTGGGCTCCGAGTAGCCCTAGCCTCCAGCACCAACTGCACCGAAGATCACTGGCCTCCACTCCACGAGTGTCCTGTGAGCCAGCTCCACGTGCGACGTCTCGAGGCTCCTTCGCGGTCGCTAGCCCGTTGGCTAGTAGCCCTTCACGAAGGCCAATCCTTTTCTTCTTGGGCTCCCTGGTTGCTCCAGGCTTGCCCTCACTTACCCTTGCTGGGTGAGTTCCTCAGACCTTGCTGGTCTGCATCATCGTCATTCTTCACTTTCATCGAGACTTGCCGTTGCCAAGGCTTGTTGGGTCCAATCCGGTCGCCGACACCTCAGCACTCGACAGACATCGTGTACCAGCCCGAATCCTGCTCCTGGTCGCCGACAACGCCTCCTGGACCTCGTGGCTGAAGAGTCAAGACGACCGTCAACCTACCTGAAGCACTCGACATCGGTGGGCATCCGCTCATCGCCTTCCTGGTCACTGGCTAGTGACCCAGACTCTGTCCCCTCTGCTTTCAGGTTCTTCAGATCTCCGATCCACTCTTGGATCCACCCGGACACTTTCCACTTGGTCGCCAGCAGCACTTTGCAGCAGATCGCCATTCAAATCGACGACGAAACCCGACCCCGAAAGGCACCTATGCACCCGGCTTCCCTGGGTGAGGTAACACGAGTACTCCGGTGCTCCCGTGGGTAGAGACTCTAGAACGACCTAGTTCTCAAAGGGTTTGCTCCAAGTCCTCCTTTAAGTGTCCCTTTCTTTAATTTCCTGATCGCGACTTTCTCCATAGAAGTTAACGGCGTATCGCGGTTGTGTATTTACACTGCACGCGTCCCCCGTGGGTCCCCTGTGTCACTACCTTGGGTGGTTCCTTGTGGTCCAAGCACTTCTAGAGGCTCTAGGCCTAGTGTCTAGTTCAGTCGTGGTTCTTATACCACTTTATTGGTATATGGTTTGGTACGCCCCTAGGGCCCAAACGTGTATTTGTGCTATTACTGTGTTTAAATAACTTATAACTTGTGTACTTGAACTCTAGCCTCATAAAGAGACTAGAGGGGTGTGTTTAGCAATAAATACATATATTTTGAATATATACCTGGTGTGGTGCTCTTTCATTTGATCACTCAAGAGATTATAGACTGGTAAAACAAGCTGCTTTACATTCCTTCAAGACTTAGCCTGAAGGCTGCTCTCCATAGCTACCACTAGGATAGCTTTCAATAAAGGTTGTCTTTAACCTATCTCCAATAAGGGGTTGTTTGGACTGGTGCAAGGTGCCCACTATAATTAGTGGACAGCATATACCAGGCCAACTTCTCACATTGGTGGCAGCGTGTGGGATTCCAGCTTGCTATTGTTTTACCAGATAATCTCAATTGAATTGATCAACTGAAAACCACTAAAGGTACCTAAGGTACATATAAATTAAGCTTAGTATACAGTAAGTTCTACTGAACTTAGAGTTGTGTGTTAAGGGATAGCACACCCTTTCTACAACTCAAGAGAGTTTAGTAGGCCACACTAGAGTAGGTAGTGCATACACCACACCTCACTAGTGATGTCTTCAAAGCCAGGACCCAGTGAGTCCTTGCCAGAAGCCCATGGGCTTCTTCCCTCCAAGTATGATACACTCCCATTCTTGGAATTGAGAGCATTATGCAATTTGAGGAAACTGAAGACAGGCCAAAGCCCCACCACCCAACATCTGAGAGAGATGTTAGAGGCTTATGATCTCAGCAGGCCCTTAGGGACTGAAGGGGTAGGAGCAGAGGGTGGGGCAGAAGATGAGGATGGGGCCAGGGGTAGCAACACCCCCAGCCCCCTCTGGAACTGACCAGGAGGGTGACAATGACCCTGACCTGGATAACCCAATTCCTCCTGTGGATGAGGAGGAGGCTCAGAATGACCTCCACTTTGTCCCCCAGGAAGGATTGTGAGTGTGCCCAGAAGGTCTAGGTCTCCTTCTCAGGAGTCTAACCACTCTGGCACCTCAATAGGGACCTCTGTCTCCTCTCATAGGAGGGAATCCTCTCATGAGAGGAGAAAGAGGCTGATTCAGTATGAGGAAGCTCAGCTTGAACTCAGAAAACAGCAACTGGCTATAGACAGGGAGTCCCTAGATCTCTACAGAGAGAGAAGAAAGTTGGGACTAGAGTCCCATGGTGGCAGCAATATCCCTAAAGATAGGGAAAGGTCTTATGACCATAGAAACCTAAGCAAGATTGTCCCTCCCTACCAGAGTGGGGATGACATCCACAAATGGATAACTGCACTGGAGAGGGCCTGTAAAGTTCAGAAGGTCCCCCAGAAGCAGTGGGCAGCAATCTTGTGGCTCTCCTTTGCAGACAAAGGTAGAGACAAGCTCCTCACTGTAAGAGAAGAGGATGCTGACAATTACACAGTCTTGAAGAGTGCTCTGATAGATGGGTTTGGCCTAACCACTGAACAGTATAGGTTGAAGTTCAGAGACACCCAAAAAGCTCAGACTCAAGACTGGGTTGATTTTGTAGATTGTGCTACTAAGGCTCTGGAAGGTTGGATACATGGCAACAAAGTGCATGACTTTTTAGGATTGTACAATTTGATTATGAGGGAGCAGATCCTTAATAATTGTCAAAACCAGCTTTTGCACCAGTATCTGGTGGACTCTGATCTGACCTCTCCCCAAGAATTGGGAAAGAAGGCAGACAAATGGGTCAGAACCAGAGTAAAAACTAAAAGTCAGGGTGGTGACCAGAAGAAAGATTCTACTAAGTCCCAAGAGAAAGGTGGGGATAAATCTAAGGATAAGTCCACTACAGGGCCCCAAAATTCCTCTTCTGGGGGTGGGTCCCAAACTCCTTCTTCTCCTGAAAAGAAACCATATTGCCATGTCTGTAAAAAGCCTGGGCACTGGAAAACTGATCCCAGTTGCCCCAGGATTGGCAATAAAGAAAATGTTCCTCCCACAACTACTACCACCCCTCCTGGTACTACCAGTAGTAATCCTCCAGTTGGGAGTAGTGCACCCAAAAAGTTAGGTGCTTTTGCAAGAGGAACAGAGGTGGGCCCTAGTTTAGACAGGGACCCCTCAACAGACTCCTCTGACTCTGATGGTGGTATAGGATTTGCCACCTTTACCATGGGTCCCACAGCATTGGGCAGGTACAGATTGGAGCCAATAATTAATGGTCAGAAAGCTGTGGCATTTAGGGACACAGGGGCTAGTGTCACCATGGTGGCAGGGAAACTAGTCCCCCTCACCAGTTTTTACCTGAGTTTAAATACCAGGTGACCAACATTGATGGTGTCAGAACAGATCACCCCATGGCCATAGTCAATCTCAGCTGGGAGGGGTCACAGGCCCAAAAGAGTGGCTGTGTCCCCAACCTTACCTGTAGATTGCCTGATGGGCAATGATCTGGAAATTTCAGCCTGGGCTGAAGTTGAACACCAAACCCATCTAAGGATGCTGGGCGTCCCTGTAAAGGTTAGTGGGGCTGTGATGGCCACAGCCCCAGCCCAAGATTTTGGAGAGATGGAGCCTGGAAGAATGGCCCACTCTCCCCCAAAAGAGAGCACAAGGGTTGAAGAAAAGTCTTCTTCCCTCCAGACAGTAGGTAAGGGTCAGCCTCCTCAGGGAACTGACCCTACCCCTAGTGAAGGAACTGCCCCAGAGGTAGTCAGGCCTGGCCTGGCCACACCCCTGATGGCAGAGGACCCTTCCAAGGTGGTACCCAGTCTGGAGCAGGTAACCTGCCCCTCTCTACCCTGCCTCAGCCAGCCCAGGGCTGCAGAGGTCAGGGAGGTCAGTGGACCCCCAGGGCCCCCTGTCCAGAGGAACCCCCCATCAGCAGATTAGGGGCACCCAGTCTAGTAGCCCTAGCCAGGTGAAAATTCCTCTACACACTGAGGGATCCCCCATACCTTTATGTAGGGACCTCCCCCAGAAGGACTCTGGTAGGCAAGAGCAAACCTGGGACCAGAAGGTTCCAAACCTGCCATGTCCCTCCAGTAGCCCATCCAAAGGGACCCAACCCCCTGCTGTAGGCAGCCAAAGGTTGACCCTTAGAGCAAAGTGCAACTCAGTCATGGAAAGACAGGCATACATGGTGACCAGTGATCTGAGGAAGCTGAGGCCAACATTCCTAGGGTCTCACTTCCCTACTCAGACACCTCACCAGCCTTGTACTTTACCTAAGCACACCACAGGTAGTGATTACCCATGGTGGAGACCCTCTCATACCCTTAAGGTGAGGGATTGCTTAGTGGACCATAAGACAGGGGGCAACCATGCTAGTGCAGGTGCTTCCTTATATGGCCACTTAGTCAATAAAAGCTCAACTGGCCAAGGTTAGCCTTATCTCCTTTCGTTTGGGGGGGTTATGTAGGAAGGTGGAATCTGACCATATGGTTGCCCCCACTTTTTTTATGGTGTTTTGCTGGTTTATGACTTAGTTGGACTGGGATCCTGCTATTCAGGGCCCCAGTCTATCTGCTTTCTCTGTAAAATGGTTTCCATGTGCCTTAGGCACATCTCTGATTGGAATCTGGAGTGCCCTTATAAGTCCCTAGTATATGGTATACTATGTACCCAGGGCATAAGTACCCCAGAGGCCTGCCAGGGGCTGCAGCATGTATTGTGCCACCCCTGGAAGGCCATCCAAACTGACACCACAGGTCTGCTACTGCAGCCTGGGTAAGGTGGTGCATGCACCCCTTACTGTGATATAGGTTACCTATATCACTATATACATACACACATATAAACCTATAAGTCACTCCTATGGCAGGCCTTATCAATCCTGAAGGCAGAGTGCATGGTTCCTATGTGAGAGGGTGCCCCTGCATGAGCAGGGCCCCTCTGCAGCGTTCGGAGAACCTTCTCTGATGCTGTTTGTAGTGCAGCCTGACCATATACTCTTAAGCGCATTATAACCTCGCGTTAAATGCTAACTTTGGAATGGCTGCACCGAAACATGTCGTGTTTGGTGTCAAACATCTTGGAATACTACCCCCCCCCGCCAATTCTGGCGGCGGGGGTAGCATTCCACCCTTCTAGAGGGAGAGACATGTTAACCCTGGCCTGGCCGGTAACTTCTTTCTAAAGCCTGGCATCACAAAATGGATGCTGCTGCCACAGACACAAGTCTGGCCTCCTGCTGCTGGACGAAACTCCGGCAGGGGAGGCCTGGACAATAGGTTTCCTGTCCCAGGGAGGTGTGACCACCTCCCCAGACAGGATAATGTGTATTGGGGCTGGGCGGGAGCACTTTCGGGTGCTTTGAAGTCCTGCACTGGGGGCACATTTGGTGTCCCTGTGCATACCCCAGTTCAAACCGGATCAGGGGCTTGCAGCCCCTGCTTTGGCGCGAACTGGACAAAGGAAAGGGGTGTAGCCACCCCTCTGCCCTGACCCACCCATAGGTGGGGCCACAGAGTAGTCCAACCCCTAAACTTAGAATAAGTATAGGAACCCAGTCCTTAGGACTTTAGATTATCCCTGGACGAAACTCTGACACAGAATCCTGGACCTTCGACGCTCTACTCAAGACTAGAGGACAGAAGAATCTCCTTGGGGTCAAGGAGTGACTCCCCTGCTTGGCAGGCACCAAAGAAGCAATTGTCCGGTCTGCATCGCCTAAGCTCCCGTCGGACGCCGAAGTCTTTGCATCACCAGAGGTGGATTTCCAGACTTCCCGAGGCTGCCCTGAGTCCCCAGCAAAGCTGAGGCCCGTAGCTGTCGTGGGTAACGTGGAACCGTGACCCCTGGACACCGCACGCATTTGCTAGTGCATCCTCTTCTGGGTCTCCCACGAAGTCGTGCTTTGGGCTCCGAGTAGCCCTAGCCTCCAGCACCAACTGCACCGAAGATCACTGGCCTCCACTCCACGAGTGTCCTGTGAGCCAGCTCCACGTGCGACGTCTCGAGGCTCCTTCGCGGTCGCTAGCCCGTTGGCTAGTAGCCCTTCACGAAGGCCAATCCTTTTCTTCTTGGGCTCCCTGGTTGCTCCAGGCTTGCCCTCACTTACCCTTGCTGGGTGAGTTCCTCAGACCTTGCTGGTCTGCATCATCGTCATTCTTCACTTTCATCGAGACTTGCCGTTGCCAAGGCTTGTTGGGTCCAATCCGGTCGCCAACACCTCAGCACTCGACAGACATCGTGTACCAGCCCGAATCCTGCTCCTGGTCGCCGACAACGCCTCCTGGACCTCGTGGCTGAAGAGTCAAGACGACCGTCAACCTACCTGAAGCACTCGACATCGGTGGGCATCCGCTCATCGCCTTCCTGGTCACTGGCTAGTGACCCAGACTCTGTCCCCTCTGCTTTCAGGTTCTTCAGATCTCCGATCCACTCTTGGATCCACCCGGACACTTTCCACTTGGTCGCCAGCAGCACTTTGCAGCAGATCGCCATTCCAATTGACGACGAAACCCGACCCCGAAAGGCACCTATGCACCCGGCTTCCCTGGGTGAGGTAACACGAGTACTCCGGTGCTCCCGTGGGTAGAGACTCTAGAACGACCTAGTTCTCAAAGGGTTTGCTCCAAGTCCTCCTTTAAGTGTCCCTTTTCTTTAATTTCCTGATCGCGACTTTCTCCATAGAAGTTAACGGCGTATCGCGGTTGTGTATTTACACTGCACGCGTCCCCGTGGGTCCCCTGTGTCACTACCTTGGGTGGTTCCTTGTGGTCCAAGCACTTCTAGAGGCTCTAGGCCTAGTGTCTAGTTCAGTCGTGGTTCTTATACCACTTTATTGGTATATGGTTTGGTACGCCCCTAGGGCCCAAACGTGTATTTGTGCTATTACTGTGTTTAAATAACTTATAACTTGTGTACTTCGAACTCTAGCCTGATAAAGAGACTAGAGGGGTGTGTTTAGTAATAAATACATATATTTTGAATATATACCTGGTGTGGTGCTCTTTCATTTGATCACTCAAGAGATTATAGACTGGTAAAACAAGCTGCTTTACATTCCTTCAAGACTTAGCCTGAAGGCTGCTCTCCATAGCTACCACTAGGATAGCTTTCAATAAAGGTTGTCTTTAACCTATCTCCAATAAGGGGTTGTTTGGACTGGTGCAAGGTGCCCACTATAATTAGTGGACAGCATATACCAGACCAACTTCTCACACCTTGGCTTTACAACTCACCTCCCTTACGTTGAACCAAGGCTTAAGAGCCTACAATGACAGGTCAAAATCTGACCGAGAGGCAATCATACATTCAGCCGTCCTCAGAGCACAAGCCTTATCGATTATCTTCTGCTCGATGGTCGGCTATGGTCCAAACTAATAGATATGGTTGTTTTGTCCTGCCAGGACAGCGACCATAATGCACTAATTTTAGAATTGAGGTTCCAACTCCCTGTTACAAAGTTAAATTGTGATGAGCCCTTTGATAGAAGACTAACCCTGTCCACCAACAGATATATGGTTAAATGGAGCACGCTGATGCAGATAAGGGAATCGGTTGCAGAAATGTACAAAGTGGCTGCTGACCGGTTTGGGCAATTGATGCCATTACTAAATCTGCCTTTAGAGAAGGGGGAGGACTTGATTAACTTCAGCAATATTCACCCCCATATGTTCCAAAAATTTAGACAACACTTTTTTGTGGAGATTAGATGTTCAATTAGGAAACGCAGAGCCCCCACCTGGTATAATAAATGGTGCAATGACGCTCGAGGGGCGTTAACAGGTGCTATTAAATCACATGATAGACCATTGATCCAAGCAGCTATAGGAGCATACAAAAAAGCCATACAGGTAGCTAAGAGAGAGTGGGAACTCAGGAAATGGTAGGGCCTGCTAGCAACCGCAAAAAAGGTGACTCTTGCACCTTTTGGAATATTGTCTCCATTGGCTCCTCTGAAGGGTTGATCCCTGTCGAAAATCACAATTCCAAGGCAGATTGGGTTGTCCATTTCTCCAAATTGTATTTTTCTGTGGAGCAGGGTGAAGGCCCTGAGCAGGCTCTGTGTCAGGCTAATATTGACAGCTATGATGGACTAGAACCCACCCTATGTTTATCCGCCCCATCAAGTGGTCCACAGTTGGATATCGTTTGTAGCCCTGGGGAAATCAGGCTAGCAATCAAGAAAAGTGTTCCACACAAAGCACCAGGGTTAGATAAGGTCCCAGGGGACCTTTATTGGATGAGATTGATGTCGAGTTTTGATCTTTAATGCTATATTAAAAGGGGCCCCATTCCTCCCTCCTGGGCAGGTGCTGAAATCATCCCTGCCTTTAAGAAGCGATCCCTCGATCATCTCTCTAATTATAGGCCTATACATTTAATTGATATTACCCAAAAGCTCTTTGCGAGGTTCATCTTGAGAAGGCTGGATGATTGCCTCGGACATATTGACCCCCTCACAAGGTGACTTCAGAGAATGCACCAGTACAATGGATCAGGTGCTTTGTCTCCAGCTGCTGTACTGGAAGTTTTTCCACCTAGGGGGCGGGCGCCTTTATGTGGTGTTTGTTGATCTCAGGTCAGCGTTTGATCTTATTCCTCGTCCCAAGGTATGGCAAGTTTTGGCTGATATAGGGATTCCGAATTATCATTGAATATGATCATAAGACTCCATGACAACAACTTTGCACAAGTCAGATGTGGGCAGATGGGGGAAATGACAAATCCATTCCCAGTAAACAGGGGGTCAGGCAGGGGTGCATCCTCGCACCTCCTCTATTCTCGCTATTCATTAATGACCTGGTAGCTTACGTAGATCACTGCGAGTCTGATGCACCTCACTTGGCAAGCGTCAGAGTTCCGGCCTTGATGTTGCCGATGATACACTGCTCCTCTCAAAATCCCCCATGGGCTTGTAAAAAATCCTGGATAGATTTGACAGTTTCTGTAAACTAAGGGGTCTAGATGTTAATATTGGCAAAAAAAAAGATATGGGTTTGAATCCTTGCCACTCCACTCATTCAAACCCCTTGCTGAAAGGGTCCCCCTTGGAGCGACTCCACACTTTCGATTATTTAGGTGTTACTTTAACAGAACACTTTAACTGGCAATCTCATATTGCAAAGTATAGACTCAAATTAGAGCAAACCTAAGGGGAAATACTGAAGATGCATAAGGCCTCCCAATTCCGCCCTATTTCCCCGACCCTTCAAGCTTACAATAACCAAGCGTTAGGGTCAGCCTTGTATGGTGTCAAGCTTTGGGGACATAGGGAGGGGACCTCTTTAGCAGTGGTTGAAAATCAGTTTATGCAGCAATTGATTGGCCTTCCCATTAGCATTCCTCTGCTCCCCGTTAGGTTGGACCTAGGGCTCAAAAATGTGTCTGACAGAGTCAGCGTAAGGTCTATTTTGTTTTGGAGGAGGATTTGGGCAACGCCTGAACTGAGTCCTTTCCTGCTGGGCCTTGCTGAGATACTTTGTTTGTCAGGTGCTGGTGATCTCTCGTGGCTTAGGCGTGAGAGAACAACTCTAACAATCATTGGGCTTGAGCGACTGTGGAACACTCCTGTGGAGGCCAGTGCGATCTCTAAAGATCATATTAAGAGGGTGTACTGGCAATATAAAGTAGGCATATTGCAAAGCCAGTCCAACATGGGTCACTTGACTTCGATCTTTCAAACGTTGAAGGATGGCTTTGAGATAGAGCAGTTCCTGAACGAAATAGATCCCACATGGCCAGGAGCTCTATCTGCAATTCAAATATGGGACCCTGCCGCTCTCCTAATTTACAGCTAACTGGGAGCAAGAAACTAAGCCGAGAAACAGGCAGTACCCATTCTGTATAAACCAAAACGAATCAATTGACCATGTATTATTCTTTTGCCCCTTATATCAGAATATAAGAAGCAAATAGATTCAACCCCTTTGTTAAAATACAGAGGTAAGAGATTTCAGAGAAGCCCTGAGAATCATAAAGACAGACACTAGCCAATGTGTGGTCTTTGTGGTCTCGCGGTTTCTGCTGGCTATGTGGAGGATCAGGCAAAAAGCACTTTAAAGTACCTATGGAAACCATCTAGCAGCTTTTTGAAGGTTCTGTGACTTTTATTTTTTTATAACCGTTTTTACATTCAAAGTTTTATCTAGTCATTTGCACTGTGACGGTTTTTATATGCTTTTATGTACATTTTATCCGTTTTCATTTATATATTTGATCTTAATCAATAGTATTGTGTAATTTTATGAACTTTGATGGCAAACTTGCTGAATAAAGTTGTTTTGAATCGTGTGTCTGATCGACTTGCAGCACTTGGTGGTTAAGACTTTCGCTAGGGTTTTAAGTTTGGGCAATAACCTTGCCACATCTTGAGCCTCAACTGAGCAATTCATCAGAGTATAATTAACATCTGAATTTACGTACCTCAGTATCTGGGAGAGATATTATAACCCCAATTTAGCTGATTCAATGGATCCCTGGTGCCTGTGCTACACTGCCAATAATCTTCACCAGCCTTATGCAGTTGGAGTACGACATCAGCGAGTGAGTAGGAAGTGCCGCATGTGCAGACCATCCACCTTGTCCGCTCTTTGGTTTACCCTAGTCCCCTTTCGGGCCAAAGGGTATTTCACTGATGGAAAGGCTCTCCGTTGTCTGCTAGTTCCCCATCCCTTTCACCCTGCCCGCAGTTGTCAGCTTGCTGCCCCATCCCCTCCTGTCTGCCCTCAGTTGTCATCTTGTTTTCTCAGCCTCTCCCACCCACTCTCCAATTTTCTGCTTGTTGCCCCAACCCATCCCGCCCGACCCCCCCTACATTGTAAGCTAGCTTCCCCAGCCACTCCTACTTGCCCTTCTTTGTTAGCTCGCTTCCCCACCCACCCACTAATGTCCGCTTGCTCACCCAGCCCTTCCCTCCCGTCCTCTATTGTCAGCTTGATCTCCCAGCTCCTCCTTCCCGCCCCCATTTAAGTTTGTTCTCTGAACCACTTCCCGACCGCTCTCCATTGTGAGCTTGCTGTCTCCCCTCCCACCTCCATTGTCTGCCTGCTACCCCTTCCCTCCCGCCTCTATTGTCTGCCTGTTGCCCCTTCCCCTCCTGCCCTCTTTTGTCAACTTGCTTCACCAGCCCCTCCTGCCCGTCTTCTATAGTCAGGTCACTTTCCCATCCCCTCACCCCCACCCTCCATTGTCCTGCTTACTTCCCCCATCCCCTCGCGCCCTCCTACTTCCTCAGTTTGCTTCTACATCCCCATCAACCCACCCAGCATTGTTAGCTTGCATCACCAGCCCCTCCCACCAACCTGCGGTTGTCAACTTGCTTTCCCCATCCCCTATCGCCCACCCTCCGTTGTCCTTCTGCTGCGATAAGGAAACAGTATCCTTTGGACCAAATTATATTATCCAATCATCAACCATTTTGTACGTTTCATTCAACCTGATTTTTTACCTCCAATTCAATCTCGTCCACACTTCAGAAGATTAAGCCATATATCGCCAAAAGACAATCGGAACACATAGGATTATACAAAAGTATAAATCGATTTATTAATTAAAAACTCATAAAAACACAGTATGATTAAAAAAACGAAGAAATGTTTAACACAATTTATAGCATTACCAGTCAACAGTGTTCACATTAACCCAATATATTATCACAAAATGTTAACTAAATAACTGTAAACAAGTTAAAAAGAGAGTACATTACACAGACTAACACAATATGTCATTTACGTGGTACACATCCGGATTGCAACAATGGCAAAGGCGTGGAACCTGGTATTTTTGGATTTAACGAATACTCATTGGCCACAGCCCCTTTCACAGATTGTGTGCTTTACTATGCGTCGACGCGTTTCGATGGATGTATTATACCACCATCTTTATCAAGACAAAAGTTCTGACTCTCTTTGACATAAAGCTTGAATTTTGATGAATTAAAAACACCTTAATGTTCCCTAGTTCAGCCAGTGCAAATATATTCGTATTATTCAATCTGGCAGGTGGGCATATATCATTCTGCACCAGAACGTGAGCGGAATCTGCTTCTTCTGCACTGCAGTATATATTTAAACTGTGAATTCTTTTCACACGGGGCCTTATTGGCTGGTTCCCCAAAACAAACGTTTTGATGTGTCGTCCTCCAAAGTTCCCTTTTATAATTAGGGTTTGAAATGGACGCACGCTCCTGAGTGGTATCGTCTCCACGAGTAGTGATTATTAATCGTCACAATACACTGTTGACTGGTAATGCTATAAATTGTGTTAAACATTTCTTCGTTTTTATAATCATACTGTGTTTTTATGAGTTTTTAATTAATAAATCGATATATACTTTTGTATAATCCTATGTGTTCCGATTGTCTTTTGGCGATATATGGCTTAATCGTCTGAAGTGTGGACGAGATTGAATTGGAGGTAAGAAATCAGGTTGAATGAAACGTACAGAATGGTTGATGATTGGATAATATAATTTGGTCCAAAGGATACTGTTTCCTTATCACTGTATAGTGCCCTATTCCTTTGGTCTTAAGGGGCTCCTCTTTGTCTTGACAGTCCTTCTGCTGCCCCATTGTTTTTCGTGTGCCCTTCTCTCCCGCTTCCCTTCTGCCATGTTGCCTCATCCCCAACC
Source organism: Calotriton arnoldi (assembly GCA_963921515.1). Classification (NCBI taxonomy): domain Eukaryota; kingdom Metazoa; phylum Chordata; class Amphibia; order Caudata; family Salamandridae; genus Calotriton; species Calotriton arnoldi. Next base: position 7,171,834 of record CAWUFW010000003.1, read on the forward strand.
CATGTCTCTGATTCTTTTTGCTTTTTTTTTATCATAAAAATGCATTCGCGCTTGCCCCATCATATCACTTTAAATTATTTTTAGCCATGCTGCACTTTAGCTGAGCTGCTTTACTCATCTCTACCAACTCACTCGAAAGGCTTCACTTTGGACTGGATCATCTCAAAGGAAAATGACGGTCAGGCTAACCTCAATTGCTCCTTGCGACTGGTCAGACCACCACACCATAACCTTCCTAATACAGGGTGTACATAAGGAAAGATCAGTGCAATCAGTGAAACCGAAAATGTTTCTCAGTGACACAAAAACCTAGACTATGAGAATCTGGCAGCTCGATGCGAGAATGATCTCCCCCTCCCCACAAGCTATCTAATGTCTGCAATCTTACTGAGCACTACAACTCAACAATGCCGGATATAATTGACTCTCTTGCTCCACCTAAACTAAAAAGAATTCAGGTTAAAGACAAAAATCCCTGGTTCAATGGGGCCCTAAACAAGGAATGGAGAATTCTTCGGCTAACAGAAAGGAAATGGAGACAACACCCCTCCTCCCCCCAGCTTAAACTTCTCAGAAAGACCAGAAATGCATACAACAAGAGCATTCGCAAATCAAAAAAAGAATTCTTTAGTCTGGAACTGGAGAGCGCTAAGAATAGACCTATCAAGCTCTTTGAAATGGTAAAACAACAATCGAACAAACTGGCAAAAACCGCTCATAAATCCCTAATAAACTGTGATGAGTTCTCCTCCTTCTTTGCAACCAAAATCAATTCCCTAGGAAACGAGCTGAATTCCACCGCTCGCGCCCATTCTCTTCCTCCGGCGACACAAACCAACGTCTCCACTCACCTCTGCCAGGCAGCACCCAAAAACCAAGCTCACTGGTCTACCTTCGACCTATACGATGACCATATCATCTCGAAAATCCTAGCATCCATTAAACCGAACAACCACGTCAATGACAACTCTCCTCCAACTGCTTGTCCGTAACCAACCAATTTATCATACCCATTTGGACCACAATAATCAATGCTTCTCTAACTCAAGGGCCCATACCTTACTCTCTAAAAGCTGGGCAAGTCATCCCCATCTTAAAAAAACCCACTCTGAATCCTGCTGAACCGGACAATTTCAGACCTATATCCAATATTCCTCTTCTAGCTAAAGTTCTCGAGAAATGGGTGCAACAACAGCTTAGCCAACACATCGCCAAATTCAACCTGCTAGACATATGCCAATCAGGCTTCTGGCCAGATCACAGCACTGAAACTACTATTCTCCACATAGATGACACCCTGTTAACCCTAGACCAGGACAAAACATGTCTCTTAATTCTTCTGGACCTATCAGCAGCATTCAACACAGTCAACCATGAGTAGTTACTAGAACGTCTTGAAAATAGGATGGGATTAGGGGGAATGGCTTAAATCCTTCCTTCGTAACCGCTCCCAAAGATTCTTAGTTAATCGAAAGCTATCCACTCCTTCTCCAATCATGATCTGAGTTCCCCAAAGTTCAACTCTCTCCCCTACGCTTTTTAACCTCTATCTGGAACCGTTAGCTGAAATTCTGCATATCGCCAACATCTCTTTCCACATGTATGCAGATGACTCACAGATCTACATCCAAATCTCATCTCTAGAAGAGATCAAAACATTGAACGAGGCTCTAAAGCTAACTGTGCAATGGCTTGCTAGCAACCAGCTCAAGCTGAATTTGCAAAAAACTGAATCCTTGCTAATCTCCCCCCCCCTAACAGTTCAACTGACATACTGGAATGGACTAACTCGATCACCGCGCTGAACTGCACCCCGACCATAGTGAACTCAGCCAAATCACTAGGAATCACACTGGACAAGAACTTGAATATGAGAGCCCACATCAACACACTAGCCAAAAAGGCAAGGTTTCACCTGAGCTACCTGAGAAAACTAAAACCAATTCTAGATACATCGGACCTTAAAATGGCAGTTCAGGCACTAGTTATTTCTAGGATCGAGTACGGATGCTCTACCCTCTCCGGACAACCTAAGATCTCAACGGCTCCCCTAAAAGCTTGTCTCAACGCAGCCGCAAGACTCTTAACAGGTTCAAAAAAATTTGACCACATCTCTCTGCACCTCAAAGCTCTGAACTGGCTCCCTTACGAAGCCAAAATACAGCTCAAATTGGCCTGTGTCACACACAAAGCATTACATTCTAACTCTCCAGCGTATCTTGCCCAGAAAATTGTGGTCTCCGGAGGAGATAGGCACTCCCGGTCTGCCAGGGCTTTTGTTCGGAAACTTCCCCTCTTCTGGAAGAAGAAAACATACAACAGAGCTTTCTCTGGGTCCGCACCCAGAATCTGGAACTCTCTGCCACCCAGCGTCAGAAGAATACCTTGCTTGTATAGATTCAAAAAGGAAGCTGAGACATTCCTAATGGGCAAATTCCTTCCTTAACACTCTTGGCGCATATACAGCTCAGCTGCCTAGCGATATGCTCTCTCTCTTGACCTCTACCAGTGTATGCCAATCTGGACTTCCTTGATGTAGCCTATGCAATGTCTTGTATCATGGTTGTTGCTTATTCCTTTTGCTTCATTCGTACTTCACTGTCACTTTATGGGGCAGAGTCTGGTGCTGTACAGTCTGTCCCTGTTCCCGCTAATGTTTGTTTTTCTTCCTTAAGTTGTACACTTGTTGCCTATTCCCTCTCATTGCTATATCCTGTTTATCACGGCAAGAGGTTCACATGATTTTGTCTGTTCTGAACTTTTGTAAACATCTTGCTTAGTCTTGTAAAGCACTCTGATACCCTAACAGGTCATGTTCGTGCTCTAGAAAACATTAAATAAATAAATAAATAAAATACATAAATGACAAAAAAAATCATTGCCAAAGCAGCAGCTTTCATAGGGAGACTTAATGGCTTTGTAACTAACCGCTTCTCCCTTGTGCTCTGTCTTTTGACTTGCAGTGGCCTCGCGATAGAAGGAGACTCACATGAGTACCAGACTGAAGTGAATGGAGTAAAGAAAGAGGGTGAGCCTACGGCACAGCAGGCAATGACTTACCTTCACAGGAAAACGGGGCTGGTGACTTCAAAAGGGTCTAGTTTTGTTACACAGTCCAAACGTTTCCCTTCTGAAGACATTTAAGCACGGAGACCTACAAATCCATAGAATGTTGGCTATTGTTGTGAAATGTTGCTTGTTTTATACCTGCTTGTGTTGCAAGATCAATTTTACCAACATGCAACTCATGTTCTTCAGATGGGTGTTGATGGTTGCTGCTCTCTTTCAGTCCCTGTCTCGTATGCCTCTCCCCTACTCCGAACCCGCTCAGTGTACTACGATATGTCAGGTCCTTAAGTACATAGGGCTCATTTGGATTTGGTGGAATGTAAGGAATGCCAAACTTGTGGTTCTTTTTAGAGTCAGAGGTTTACCACCTGCAGATCCTCCGCTAACTTTAACAATGGTAATCTCTGACGTGGAAGTCCCGTTGCCACAAGACTGCTGGGTCACAGTGACCGTCACTCATTTTCCCTACTTGTGTCCTCCATGGGAAGCATGGCGGAACCAGGGAAAAAGTTAAATAGCCCCTGCAGGCTGGGAAAAAGTTCCCGGCGCCAGTGGCAACTCCTCCGCTATGGCGGAAGAGCGTCGCCCCCCTGCCCGCATAGGAAAAATGAAAATAAAATGATAATAAAACCGTTTTATTATCATTTTATTTTTCATCAGTAGCCTAGTCTAGGTGGTGGGGCCTTACTAGGAATGGTGGAGGAGTGGTGGGCGCTGCTGTCAGTGCTCATATCAGTTTGGCCATCCGTCTTAAGACGGCCAAACTGACATGCGCACTGACATCTCTCCAAACCAGGTGCGATGCAGGGTAGAGAACAACAGCAGGCAGAGGTTCCCAGCCCCCGATGGAGCACAAAACCAGCCTGCTCCGCCCAATCCAGACGCTGCTCTCGTGGTTATTACCACTATGGGAGCAGCGTCTGGATTGGCCGTAGGGGAGTCTGGGAGCCTCAGCCTGTACCCAGAGGAGCAGAAGAGCGGTGAACGGCAGGTAAGTTTTGTTTTGTTACTGCCCCCCCCCTGCACTGCCGCACCACTTTTCCCCGACACCAGCCGCTACTGCCCAGCGCATCAGGGCCGATTACTTGTATTAAGCGAAAACAAACTCCCCCTTTGGAAGTTTGTTTTTTCTGAACAAAAACTTCTGTCAAACGGGTACCTTAAACATGACATCTGCTCAGCACTGCTGTGAAGGGAGACCCACTGCTCCATTCACCCCAATGAGAACCCCACTTTGCTGGGATTTCTAGATAAGGCAGGAGAGCAGCGGCCATCCCGCTGCTGACTTAGCTGAATGGCAGGACACCCACAGAGAGATAATTCCCTTAGTTCTATGGGGACTTTTTTGATATAAGCCTTTTGATAGTACATCACATCTGAATTCTGTTGATTTACTATTCTTCAACAAATGTGTTTTTTTCTACTTTTCTGCGTAAGATCTTTGCTGTATCATTATTTTTAGGTCGCAGCCTACCAGACAGCACAGCTGTCTGGTTTGCTATAGACATCTTGGGGACATTCACAAAGTTGACCTAGGAATGCATTCCGCCCATTTCTTACCATTGGCTTTGTGGTTGTAACTCACATTTTCTGGCTTTCTATTTGCTGGCTTTAGGCTGTCCAGCTCGAGTTCGTCCTTCCAGTTGTCCAAACCTTGTTTACTGTATTCTTCCACAAACTCGCTTTCTGTAAATAGGCCTTTGAATCTTGTTCTTAACTTGTCACATTTGCTGTGCTTTTCGGAGACAGAGGTAAAATGTCAGGCTGTGTCTTCCAGGGAGCTTGGTGTTTATTTTTCTTCCTCTGACTTCAAAGTGAGGATTTATGTGAGTATCATGCTGGCTACAGGTGATCTGCTTGAGGAAGGTTGTACAATATTATTTTTTTTCTAGCACACAACAAAATTTAAATGCGCTGTGCGTACGATCAAATCAATACATTGGGTGATGACATTTCCACACATTATTGTTTGTGCCCTGAATACTTTTATCAGTAACACTGTATGTGAGTGCAAATGTAATGGTCATGTCAATTGAAGATGTGTTGTCTGTAATGGCAGTACGCTACCATAACATGCATACTCCACTTTACCCCACTCTACTCTGCACCATTCTATGCCACTGCACTCAAATCTGCACCACTCCACACTACGCCACCCCACTCAACACTGCATCACTGTCCTCTTATCTGCACCACTCTATGCCTCTCTACTGTACACCACTCCACTGTATGCCAATGCACTCTATCCACACTACTCTACTAAGCACCACTGCACTTTTCACCACTGCACTGTACACCACTCCACTCTATGCCACTCTACTATGCACACTGCACTCTATGCCACTGCACTCTACACCACTGCACTCTACTTTGTACCACTCCACTGTACACCAGTGCACTCTATGCCAGTCCTCTCTACTCCACTCTAATCTGCACTCTACTCTGAAACAATCTACTCTACACTAGTGCATTCGTCGCAACTGCACTCATTGCCACTCCACTCTGCACTACTGTACGCCACTACACTCTATGCCTAAGCACTCTACACCACTTTACTCAAAACCAGTGCACTCTACGCCAATCTACTCTGCACCACTGCACTCTACGCCACTGCACTCTACACCATTATACTCTGTCACTGCACTCTACACCACCCCATTCTACTATGCATTGCTGTACTCTACGCCACTCTACACCACTGCACTCTACGCTAATGCACTCTACGTCAATGCACTCAATGCCACTCTACTGTACACCACTGCACTCTACCACAGTGTACTCTGCAACACTGCACTCTCTGCCACTCTACTTTATGCCACTCTATGCAACTGCACTCTATGCCACTACACTCTACGCCACTCTACTCTGCATCGCTCCCCTCTACGCAACTGCACTCTACGCCAATCCACTCTAAGCCACTCTAATCTATTTTGCACCACTGCACTCTACAACACTCTGTAGCACTGCACTCTACGCCACTTCACTCTACTCTGAAACAATCTACTCTATGCCACTGCAGTTTACGCCACTCTATTCCAATCTGCGCCTCTCCACTCTATGCCACTTCACACTACACTACTCTATTCTACACTGCTGCACTCTATGCCACTGCACTCTACACCAATGTGCACTAAAACACTTTACTCAAAACCATTACACTCTATGCCACTGCACTGTATGCCACTATACCTTATGCCACTGCACTCTATGCCCCTCTACTCTACACCATTCCACTCTACGTCGCTTTACTCTGTACCACTCTACACCACTGCACAAATGCACTCTATGCTACTCTACCCTACACCACTTCACTCTACTCTGCATCACTCCACTCTATGGTACTTTACTGTACATCACTCTACACTGCAACACTGCTCTCTCCGCCACTGAACTCTCTGCCACTGTACTCTGCATATCTCCACTCTATGCCACTGTACTCTACGCCAGTCCACTCTGCTCTGAAACAATCTACTCTATGCCACTGCAGTTTGCATCACTCTTTTCCGCTCTGTGCCACTCCACTTTATGCCACTCCACACTACGCCACTCTATTCTACACTGCTGCACACTACGCCACTGCACTCTACACCAATGCTCTCTACACCACTTTGCTCAAAACCAATACACTCAAGCCACTGCACTCTATGCCCATCTACTCTGCACCACTGCACATGTACACCAATATACGCTACGCCACTCCATTGCACTCTGTCACTTTACTCTGCACCACTCTACACCACTGCACTCTGCACCAATGCACTCTATGCCACTCTACTCTACACCACTGCACTCTGACACTCTTCTCTGCAGCACTGCACTCCGCCACTGCACTCTCTGCCACTGAACTCTATGCCACTCTACTCTGCGCCACTCTACTCTATGCCTCTCTACCCTGCACCACTCTATGCCACTCCACTGCACTCGAAGCCAATGCACTCTATGCCACTACACTCTACGCCACTCTAATCTACTCTGCACCACTGTACTCTATGCCAGTGCACTCTACTATGCACCACTGCACTGTGCACCACTCCAGTCTAGGCCACTTCACTGTGCACCAATCCACTCTACGCCACTCTGCAACACTGCACTCTACGCTACTACTCTATACCACTCCACACTTCCATGCAAAACTTCACTCTACTCTGAAACAATGTACTCTAAGCCAGTGCACTCTATGCCAGTGCACTTTACGCCGCTCTACTCCACTCTGTGCCACTCCACTCTATGCCAGTGCACTCTGTAACACTGCGCTTTACGCCAGTGCACTCTATGCCATTACTTATACCACTGCACTCTACCCTACACCCCTCCACTCTACACCACTTCACTCTACTCTGAAACAATCTACTCTATGCCACTGCACTCTACACCACTCTACTGCACTCTGCGCCACTCCACTCTGTGCAACTGCAATCAACGCTGTGCAACTCTACTCTCCGGCACTCTACCCTATGCCACTGTGCTCTACACCACTACTCTATGCCACTGCATTCTACTCTCACCACTATACTCTACCCTGCACCACTCCACTCTACTCTGAAACAATCTACTCTACACCACTGCACTCTATGCCACTACACTGTACACCACTGCACTCTACCCTGTGCCATTCTACACTTCTGCAGTCTACACTATGCCACTGTACTCTAAACCAAGAGTACCTACGCCAACTACTTTGCACCACTGCACTTTATGCCATTATACCTTACAACATTCTACTCTATGCCACTGCACGCTACGTCACTCTACACCATTGCACTCTACGTCACTGCACTCTACACCACTGCAATCTACACCACTCTATTCCACTCTGCACCACTGTACTCTACATCACTGCTCTCTTCACTACTCTACTCTGCACCACTCTACTCTGTACCACTCTACGCCCCTGCACTCAATGCCCCTGCACTCTACTCTGCACCACTCCAATGTACTCTACACCACTGCACTCTATGCGCCTACACTCTACGTCACTCCACTCTATGCCACTGCACTCTAGGCCACTGCACTCTACGCCACTCTAATCTACACCCTGCCCTCTACGCTGCACTACTCCACTCTACCCTGCACCACTCCGCTCCCTGCCACTTCTGTCTATGCCACTCTACTCCAGTCTATGCCACTCTACTCTATGACATTGTACACATTGTACACTGCAATCTACTCTGCACCGCTCTACTCACTGCACTCTACGTCACTGCACTCTACACCACTTTACTCAAAACCAATGCACTCTACGCCACTGCATTCTACACCAGTCTACTCTGCACCACTGTACTTTATGCCACTTCACTTTAGGCCTCTCTACTCCACTATACTCCACTCTATGACACTCCACTCCACTCCACAATGCTCTACTCCATTAAACTCTGCTCCACTCCACCCTATGCCACTCTACCCTACAGCACTCTACTCCACTCTATGCCATTCTATGACACTACTCCACTCTATGAAGCTCTACACAACTCCCTCTATGCCACTCCATGCCACTTTATTCCACCCTAATCTATGACACACTACTCCACTCCACTCCACTCTGACACTCTATGCCACTCCACTCTGTCAATCCACTCTACAGCACTCTACTCCACTTGACTCCATGGCAATCTACTCCGCTCTACACCACTCGACTCTACAACACTTAACTCCACTCTATGCAACACCTCTACGCCACTCCACTCAGCTCTACACCACTCCACGACGTTCCATGCCACTCCACTCTATGACACTTTACTCAACTCTGGCACTGTACTCCACCCTATGCCCTTCCACTCTGCACCTTTCCACTCTACAACACTCTACTTCCTCCACGACGCTCCACAACACTGTATGCTACTCCATGACACTCCACTTCAATCCTGTCCATGCCATTCAACTCTACTGTACGCCACTCCACGCCACTCTACGCCACTCCATAACACTTCACTCAACTCCACACCACTGTCCTTTTCCCCACTAACGTTTAGCCATGCTGAACAGCAGCCACGCTGGTGAACAACGTGGCTAAAACATATTGGCAAAGCCAATAGCTCTTGCATAGGCGAGACCTTTTGGCTTTGCCATTGCTCATTTTCTATTTTTTGTTCTTTCACAGCTATGTAGGGTTTAGAGCTGCATGAGCCATGTATCCTTTGGCATTACTTAAACTGCAAGAAGAACCGTCTGCTTCTAAAATTTGACTGTATTTTTCTTGTGAAATAAATGTTTAACCAAAATTGTAATAAAAGAAAAAGGGAATGGCTTTACACCATATCTAAGTTATCGAAGCAGCTTAATAGAAATGTGAGAGAGAGACAAGTCAGACCATGCTCAATAAAACACTTGTGACATTGTGGCCCTTAAAGCAGGAGGCCCTCGAGCATCTGAATTCACAGACAGTCACTTGCCTAGAAAATTGCTCATTATAAAACTTGTATTTTTAAAATTTGTTTTTGATGCTTTTTTTTTACATTTCACCAGCTGTCCTCCTCCCCGCTGATATGCTTTGTTACCCAAGTCTGTAATTGGCCGGGTTGTGTGACTGCTCTCAGTGCCAGATTGTCCTGGGTACCACTCTTGAATCCTGATGGATGCTGCAAAATACCGGTGCGCCGCAGAGAATTCTGCTCTGGCTCACTGACTACTCGTACTTAATCTAGGAATCATTCTTCAGCCTCAATTTTAGACTGAGCTATCACTTTACGATAACTAGGAAATTTAAATATTGCAGAGTACTTCAATTTAGCCTTTTTTGCGATTTCTAGCAATTCACATTAATAGCAGCTAGTAGAACCGAGCTATAGAGAGATCAGGGGATTTGCCCACTATTGCAAAACTGAGTCACATAGGGAAGCTGAGATTAGATCTAGGGGGCCCTCGAACAACTTACCTACTAGACCCCATATCAACCCTAGACCTCAACTAAAACGTTGGATGTGTACTGAGACCCTGTGCCATTATATTTTCTCCAGGCCACATCTTCTTGCAACGTTCTTCTTTCTGGTCACAAGATCATTACCTGGCTCCCACCGATTTATATGGGGGCTGGAGCTGTAAGCCGCTCAAACTACTGCCTGCCACGCAGTAAGGCAGGATTACCTCTGAAGAGTCATTGCTCTGCCAAATCATTGTCTCTTTATTGTTGAGGATTCCTGGGTTCCCTCTCCCAGACTGTGTCCCTTGCGTCACTTTCAGGAGAACCCTTCGGCTCAATATCCTACTTGTTTATGTAGACATCTTCTGCCTCTCTATGGTACATCCTGAAAGCCTGACGTCACTTCCTACTGCAGCCATCTTATGATCTTGTGGCTGTGATATGGGGCTCAGAGGATTTGTGGGGGCTGTGGACTGCTCCTATTACGGCAAAGAGTAGAGATTGTGCACTCCTTGTGTCATGCACTCCCAATACTTAGTTTTGACGGGTTACCACGCCTCCTGATCACTTGACGAGAGTGTAGGAATATAATTTCGCCACATAATGTAATGTATAAAGATCCCAACTACTGCAGCAACTGGGATTAGTGGCGAGTCTACACAAGATTTTCTACATCCTTTAGTCCGTTTGTATAAAAAGCATGTTAGCACTGGCCCCAGATGTGCGAGTGTAAGGTTGATCCAGTACAGCGCTTAGAAGTGGTAATAAAAATGTATATTGCAATATTGCCAGGGCTTGTCTTGTGGCATCTTGGTTAACCACAATAAGGAGCTCAAGAGGGAAAGTATCAGTCAGGTCGCCCTCCACTCACAAGTGACAATAAACAACAAGCATTTGCAATGCAATAGGTCTCGCATTTACGAGAGTTTGAGCTATTCACATTACAAATAACAATGCCTTTTATTTTTGTTTTTGTTTTTAAAACTTAAATAAAAGGCATTGTCATTTACAATGCCAATGGCTTAAACTCGCGTAAATGCGAGACCTACTGCATTGCAAATGTTTGTTTATCTTAATGGTACTCCTACAGCATAACTCAACATCATTTGTGATCATATTAGCCATATACATATAGATTTCTTAATAGAAGAGTTTTTCAAAATATTTCAGTCACATATATACAAAACCAAAACACATAATATCGTACATTAATATACACACTTTTTACATTGTTTATCTCCTTTTGATCGACACCAATAGATTTTTGTACACTCCCCATATCTCAATTCACTCCCTCCTTCAATCACCAAACAAGCATATTCTCACTTCAGCCACATTCAGGACCCCTGAAGATTTGGGGGCCCCCTTGCACAACAGGGACCTTCGTTAGGCCCATACGCTGAAGGTCAAGACTCTAATAGTTTATTGAACACGCTTTTCTGAGCCCAACCACTAGAAGGCGGTATAACACTCAGAATAGGTTTATCACGGAGCGCTATTTTTATATCCACTTAACGATATTGGCAACCTCCCTTCCCTTACACCTATGTCAAAGGTGCCTAACTGAGCAGACCAAACAACTAACTGCCTGGACCCAACGTTTTTTTTTCTGGCGGTCTGATTTAAGCGCTAGAAACTAGTAGAAAACCGCAAGGCGCACAAGCTGTTGAGTTTGTTGGGAAAGAGAAGAGTCCCCCGGAAAATAATGGAAATGGACCATGCGATGACCACAGGAGTTGGGAGATATGCAAATAATCAGTAAGTGATCACCAACGGACTTCTAAGAGCAGGGACAACACTGGCCCCTTTTAGAGACTTCAGCTTGTTAGTTTTAAAAAGTGCGCCTTGAAGCTGATGATAGCAACGCTCAGTGCTGTATTAAAATAAGCATTAACCTCGGTGCTTTGAAAAAACAACGTTCAAAACATGCAAGCTCCCAACGAAAAGTAGCTAAGTAATCCCCAGCCCGCCATCGTGTCGCATCCAAAGGGCATGTGTCAGATGAAAAGTAACCACCCAGTAGAACGAGTGGCATCATGAACGGGATGGGACATCAACTTTGTAGGAAATCTAAGACATGGCTACGATGAATATTCCTCTTTCCGATTTCCAAATATTGTCGTGCACTCGGACCTTGTTTGTTTAAGCAAATAAGACTAGGTGCGATATTAAGAGTCACTTCCGTGAGTGTACGAAAAAGGATGTGCATACTTAGTAAAGCGATAAATAAAAAGCCATAAACAAATACAACTTAACTCTGGAAGAAGAAAAAATGCCTAACCCACCAAATCACGCACCTTAAAAGTAAAGCAACACCTCGGAGGCACGTAAAAAATTAGTATTTCCTTAAAATATTGATTTTATTTTAAATGACGAGCTAGCAGACATGAGTTAAACAGGCTCTATCATGTTCGTGTAACACATGACGCATCAACTTTTTGGAAATCTAAGACATGGCTACGATGAATCCTCTTTCCGATTTCCAAATATTGTCGTGCACCGGACCTTGTTTGTTTAAGCAAATAAGACCAGGTGCGATATTAAGAGTCACTTCCGTGAGGGTACGAAAGAAGGATGTGCATACTTAGTAAAGCGATAAATAAAAAGCCATAAACAAATACAACTTAACTCCGGAAGAAAAACAAAAACGCCTAAGCCACCAAATCACGCATTTTAAAAGTAAAGCAACACCTCGGAAGCACGTAAAACCAGCGCGTACACAGCCGCGAGCGTTACCTGGGGTTCAAGAGGCAAGGCTGGCACCGGCCTGGGGCTCCTCCGGTCTTTGGGACACTAGGCTCCTGGTGAAGCTGCACGGAGAAGGAGCGGGGCAGCCTCATGTTTTGCGGCGAGGACGGAAGGGGGACAGGAGATGTGCACATCGCGTGTCCGTTCACGTGCGCGTTCACAATTGCAGTCCGTCCTGCGCGTGCCTGCGCGTGCACATCTCCTGTCTCCCTTCCGAAGCAAGTGGGTAACAATACATCTCGCTAGCGACAGCGCTTCGCGCTGCGTCGCTAGGCGAGACCTAAAAAGACCTGATTGAATAGGGCAAAATCCAATTTCCTTTGTAAAACTGGTGGCGGGGGGCTACAACCTCAACCCACTTGCTGGTTAGAAACAATTACCAGTCTTATCCAGTCCTAAATGCCCAAAGAAATTATATTTATTTTTATATATTTATAAACATATGTTTATCAGTCCACTCCCTACAAACATACCCCCTACTGAAAAGGTGTATATAAACAAACAAAAAAGTTTGAGAAGGCGAGAGAGTCCCTCACGTGCGCTTCACCAGAGGAGCTGCTGGTAGGTTCTCACCAGTTTGCCCACGTTTGTCATCATCGGTAACTCTCTCACCAGTGAAAAAAGAGGAAAAAGTGTCCAGTCTAAGAAAAGGGGGTGCAGACAATAATATGTGTATGTCTAAAAAAGACCCCATAATGTGCATAAGGATAAGGTATTTCTCCAGATAAAATTGAGTTAGGACTCACATGTACCAGGTTCCAATTTTATTCAAGACTGTGAGCCTACTCAAAGTTTGAAAACAAACTGCACGTTGCAAACCACTTAAAGATGGGCCAACATGTTTCATTGCCTGTCTTCTGTTGCGGCAATTTTGTCAGGGCTCGAGGTCGAAAATCACCTCACTGGACTCCAACTTTTATACGAAGAGTGACTGATAAACATAAAAAAACACTAGTTAAAACTCCCAACCGGTTAGGACATCCTCCATAACATCTACTAGATGTTAAAGTCACAAATGACTTATACGGCACCATTATTAGTATATATTTACCAAGTGGTAGCCAAGGGCAATCATACCAGCTTCCCACCATGTCAAGGGGTGTTGCCTTCAACCATAAGTCCCCCTCCGGCACATTCAGTTGCCGTTAATATACCTGCGAAAACATGCATCAAATATTCAGTCAATTCCAATGGGAAACACCGGTTGACCAGTGCGAATCATTGCAGTATATCAGAGCACGTTGTGTTTCCCCAAAATTATACACACCAGACAAGGCAGTTCTAAATCTTACTGCTGTGTCAGCCCGTCCGTCATGGACTTCGTGACTAACACCGTCCACACAATTTACACAAACACTAAAAACAGCGCATGACCCCTCTCTATTGAATTCCATGGAGGAGTTGCACATCAAGGTTCACTCACCAATCCTGATGATCACACGCACACCCTTACCGCGTCTACCCAACTGGTGAACCTTTTCTCATTCCGGCGCATTTCCGCTCTCGTCGCGCTACGTTTTCAAATGCGCGTCCCGGAAGGGCAACGTCATGTGACCTTGTCATCTGTCACATCACGTCGGAGCCCCAGCGTGAGCGCCATGTTTAAATGAAGTTGTTTCCTATTTTAAGTACCTATGGGCCACAAGGCACACTACTTAAATCAACGAAAGGATTTCTATTTTAATCAAAAGCACGAAATTCAAGTGGCGCTTCTTCATTTGCAAATTGTCAATGCTTATGTACCACAACACTATCTTAAGAAACTGTTAAAAAAAATTGTTGTTAAGTTTCTAGATGCAGGACTCAGGACCCTGCTGTTGGGTATACCACCCGCATCAGTAGGATTCTACCCAGGCACCCGAGTGTGTCCCAGCCCCATTTACAGCGCTCTACCTTGGACCAAAATTCACCAATATGTACTAAGTAGTCACCGAGGCCAAGGGCATTCATTTACTGCCCTTAATCTGCCGGCAACCATTCCTCTAATGACTCCCATGCTATTTCAAGCTACTCAACATCATTATGTGGGATAGCTCATTCCAATCACTCACGGCAGATATCCTCACCGAAACCAGGGTTGCAACCATCATCTCCCAAACGGGGACCTGCAGTATTAAATGGAACCATTTCTCAAACGCCAGCGATTTATCTGCTGATCTTATTCCACTCAATAACCTCATTTAGGCCAGATTGGTCAGCCTTTTCAGAATAAATCCAACGGGCCTCCTTTCTCGCCAGGGTCCCTTCTATGTTGCATGCCTCACAGACTACTCGTTCTAGCACAGCCCATTTTAATGCTTTGTGGTCATGGCGTTGTTCCTGAAAATGGTGTACCAACCGTGTTGTTAATTTTCCACCTTTTATTGTACTCAGATGTTTTTGAATTCGTACTTTGATTTTGCGTGTGTTTAAACCTATATAGTGCAAGCCACACTCACAAGTAAGTCTATATACCACATTTGTAGTGTTGCAGTTACTGAACTTATTCTGATACCATATTTTACCATTCAGCAACTGCACACTACTGGTCCTTTCCGTCAGGTCACACACTGAACAACTGCCACATGGGTAGTGTCCGGGCGGGATGGTTGAGTTTTTTATACGCTGCATTGGACGGGTATGTACCAATTTATCTTTTAGGTTACAAGCTCGCTTAAACGCAAACCTAGGGGGTGGCATCTTAAATTCAGTTGTGGATAGCAATGACCAGTGCTTCCTAATAGCTTGTCGTATTTGAGTAGACAAGGGATCATAAGTCATGACCACTGGCAGACAATCACTATTCTGTCTGACATTTCTTTCAAGTAGAGCATCTCGAGGTGTATTTAAAGCTCTTTTTTTGGCTCTTTTTACCACCCTACTCGGATAAGCCCTTTGCACCAGTTTATCAGCCAGATTCTCAGACTGCTCCATATATGTCAGTGAAATTGCTCTCCCACCCTCGCAGCTCCACCATTAAGTGAGGCCTGCCCCTGCACTCTTGAGTGTTGGTGATCGAGGCCCTCCTCCACCCGCAGGTTTCCCTGCGCCTCATCCCTGGTGGTCCAGTGGACCTCTGTCTCCTTCCTCTCACTCTGCTCTTTCACTCGTTTTTCTACCCTTTTTATCTTTCACCTTTCTGCACTTTTCTGCATCTCTGCTCTTTTGTGCCTTATTTCTGCTCATTTTCCCTTCCTCTCGCTCTGCTCTTTCACTCGTTTTCACTCGTTTTTCTACCCTCTTTTATCTTTCACCTTTCTGCACTTTTCTGCATCTCTGCTCTTTTGTGCCTTATTTCTGCTTATTTTCCCTTTTTTCTTTATCCCTTATTTCCTCCCTTTACCTTTCCCAGCCGCTGCTGCCCCCGCGGCCCCTCCCCCCCCAGCGCGACCGGCCCAATCCAGCTCCCCTCCCCGCTCCCGCCTCCCAGCTGTCCAGCCCTCCCCGACCCCTACTTAATGGCGGCCACTGCGCAGCCGCGGGCAGCGGGCGCGCCGCTGGTGCACCGAAGGCGCGTCCAAGTCAAGCCCGTCTGCGCCCATCTGCGACCCGTCCGCGACCAGCGCCAGGAACCCTGGACCTCCGCCCCGCCAACGCTACGACCCAGCAGCACTCCACGCACTCAACCCAGGCCGCAACAACAACTGCAAGCTAGCATCACCAGCCGAAACCCACGGACCCTTCAGCTGTCACTGCTGCCGGCACACCTGCAGCACCGCCAAGAACACGGATCCAGCACAACCCGCCCACAAGAACACAACCGAACCGAAGACCCTGCAATGCATCCTCCTCAACGTCCGATCCCTCCACAAACACGCCACAGAAATCTGGGACCTTCTCGACAGCACCACCCCGGACGTAGCGTTCTTCACCGAAACCTGGACCAACACCACCTCGGGACCGGACATCGCCATCGCCATCCCCCAAGGATACAAGATCTCCAGGAAGGACCGCCCCACCCGCCCAGGAGGAGGAATCGCCATCGTCCACAAATCCAGCCTCCGCCTGAGCACACTCCCCGACGAGCCCACAGAACTGATGGAACACCTTCACTTCAAGATACTGGCCAGCCCCACCGCCACCCTCCGAGGAACACTCATCTACCGACGCCCTGGACCCCGCGGACCCTTCGCCAACTCCATCACGGACATTATCTCCCCGCAGGCCATCGCATCCCCCAACTACACCCTGCTGGGAGACCTCAACTTCCACCTCGACAACCAACTGGACCCCAACACCACATCCCTCCTGGACAACCTCCACAACATTGGGCTCCGCCAGACTCGTGACCGAGCCCACGCACTCAGCAGGACACACCCTCGACCCCCTCTTCACTACAGGAAACTCCATCACCTTCAGCCACACCACCGAACTCCCATGGACCGATCATCGTTGCGTCCACTTCACCTTCAGAACACCCACCATCCACAGACACCAGCACCTGCTTCCACGAAGAAACTGGACCAAAATCACCGACGACCAGCTCACCTCCTCACTCAACAACTCCACCCCAACCATCGTGGAAAACGACGACCCCAACACCGCAGCCCGAACCCTGCATAGATGGATCTCGGACAGCACCAACACCATAGCCCACCTCAAGAAAAACAATACCCGCGCCAAGAAAGCCAGATGGTTTGCCACCGGACTTCGAGAGTCCAGACGCACATGCCGCCGCCTCGAAAAGGCCTGGAGGAACACCAAATCCACAGAAGCCCACAACAACTTCAGAGCCGCCACCAACGCCCACCATCAACTCATCAGAGAAACGAGGAAAAAAGCGATTGAAGACAGAATCTCCACCCACGCGCACAACAGCAAGGAACTCTTCAGCATCATCAAGGAGTTCGCCCAACCCACCAGCGAGTCTACCGACATCCCTCCCTCACAAGACCTCTGCGACAAACTCAGCACCTTTTTCCACCACAAAATCAAGAGCATCTACGACAACTTCGACGAAGACAACCAACACACTGAACCCTCACCAACCACCCCCGACACCCGGAAACCAGCGATTGACGACTGGACAGCCCTCACCACTGAAGACACACTGAAGACAATGAAGTCAATCCACTCAGGGGCCCCCACGGACCCCTGCCCCCACCACATCTTCAACAGAGCCGCCGACACCATCGCACCCATGCTCCGCCACACCATCAACCGCTCCCTGGCGACCGCCTCGGTTCCCCGACGACTGGAAACACGCCGAGGTCAACCCCTCCTAAAGAAACCCTCAGCGGACCCCACCGACCTCAAAAACTACAGACCCATCTCCCTGCTCCCGTTCCCAGCGAAAGTCATCGAGAAAGCCATCAACAGCCAACTCGCCACATTCATTGAAAAACACAACATCCTCGACTCCTCCCAATCCGGCTTCAGAAAAAACCACAGTACGGAAACCGCCCTCCTCGCCGCAACAGATGACATCCGCACCCTACTGGACAAAGGAGAAACAGTAGTCCTCATCCTCCTCGACCTATCAGCGGCGTTCGACACAGTCTCCCACCGCACCCTAATACGCAGACTCTACGACGCAGGAATCCAGGACAAGGCTCTCGACTGGATCCGCTCCTTCCTCTCCGGCAGGACGCAGCGGGTCAGACTCCCCCCTTTCCTCTCGGACCCCACACCTACCACCTGCGGAGGCCCCCAGGGCTCCTCCCTCAGCCCGACGCTCTTCAACGTCTACATGGCTCCACTTGCCCCCATCGTCAGAACCTACGGACTCAACATCGTGTCATACGCAGACGACACCCAGCTCATCCTCTCCCTATCCAACGAGCCCAACACCGCCAGACGCAACTTTCGAGAAGGCATGGAAGCCGTCGCCAAATGGATGAAAAACAGCTGCCTACAACTAAACAGCAACAAAACAGAAGTACTCATCATGGGCCCAAACCCCGACGCCTGGAGCGACACCTGGTGGCCCCCCGCCCTCGGAAACCCGCCAACCCCCACAGACCACGCACGCAACCTGGGAATCATCCTGGACTCCGAGCTCAAAATGGACCGCCAGATCAACTCTGTCTCGTCTTCCTGCTTCCACACCCTCCGCCTCCTTCGTAAGACCTTCAAATGGATCCCCCTCAAACACCGAAAGACCGTCACTCACGCCTGGTCACCAGCAGACTCGACCTACGGCAACGCACTCTACGCCGGAATAAACAAAAACCTCACCCGCAAGCTACAGAACATCCAGAACGCCGCCGCAAGACTGGTCCTCAACCTGCCAAAACACTGCCACATCTCCCAGCACCTGCGCACACTCCACTGGCTCCCCGTCGAGGCGAGAATCACCTTCAAGATGCTCACCCACGCACACAAGGCCCTCCACGGCACCGGACCAGCATACCTGAACAGCCGACTCAAATTCCACGCACCCCAAAGGACCCTACGATCAGTCCAGCTCTCCTACGCCGTGGTCCCCCGCACCAGAAAGACCAGATCGGGAGGCCGCTCCTTCTCCTTCCTCGCGGCCAAAGCATGGAACGCCCTTCCGCTCCACCTCAGACAGACAACATCGCTCCCCATCTTCACAAGAAACCTCAAAACCTGGCTCTTCCACAGACCCCCTCCTTGATGGAATGGAACCTGCACCCACCCCTAGCGCCTTGAGACCCTTACGGGTGAGTAGTCGCGCTTTAACAAACCCCTGATTGATTGATTGATTATGCCTCTGTAGAGGAACAGTTCCTGCGGTACCGCAGAAACTGGCCCACGGGAAGATTATCCCTTAAGGATCTTGGGTGAAAAGATTGATAGTGGAGCAAAGAGTTTCTATCTGTAAGTTTTTGATGGACAGTGGTACACAGTTTATTATTAACCACTGCGATGTTCAAATCCAAGTATACTGCCATCCGATTGCTCATTGTCCAGGTAAACTTAAGGCAACTGTCTAATTCATTGAGCCAGTTCAAGAATTCCATAAGACCATTCTCCGATCCAGACCAGATGCAAAGCACATCATCAATATACCTCTTCCAGAGGCAAATATTCCTCTGGAAGGGGTTTGATGTGTGATGGATGTAGTTTTCCTCAAACTGGCCTACATAAATGCAGGCCAGACTCGGCGCAAAAGTTGCACCCATGGATGTTCCGGACACTTGTAAAAACAGCTGGTTCTTATGCTGAAGTAGTTTCTCGTCAAGGCCAACTCTATACATTGTAGCACAAATGACTGGGGTGTGTCATAAAACCAGTCTTGAGCCCCAAGAGCACGCGCTGCTGCCACCAGCGTGGCATCTTGGGGTATGCTAGTATAAAGGGACTCAATATCTATGGTCACCAAGATATTGTTTCTAGGATCAAACTCTACTTCATCGAGATTATTTAGACTGTCAGTCGTATCTTGGACATAAGAAGGCTGTTTTTTTCCTCTTTTTTCACTGGTGAGAGAGTTACCATCTGATAGAGACATCTAGCCGCAGATTCCTTAACTTAGAATATCCCCAGGCGTCAGACTGGATCCGGAAAATCCTTTTTCCCCAGCAATACCTCTGCACGCCGGGAGGCGGCGCTGCTTGGCTCCGTCGTGACGTCGCCCACGTTAGTGACGTCAATGGAGCCATATAGGCCGCTTACGGCGTGCTGACGTCAGTTTTCTTCTTTTCCGCGTCCTAACGCGGATCCGGGAGAGTAATACCTCTGGCCTGTTTTTGTATTTTCAGGCCTTCTAGACGCTCCTTTTTGCGTCAAAGGAACAGTGTGTTCGATGCCTGCGGGCTTCAAACCTTGCCGGTCCTGTTCGCGCCAGATGTCGGCGATGGACCCGCACGAAATCTGTATGTGGTGCTTGGGCGAGCAGCACGACTTCGTGGAGTGCGACGCTTGCCAACAGCTGCGGCCCAAAGCCCTGCGAGAACGCCGCATGAAGCTGCTGTCGGCGCGGATGTCCCGAACTGGCCCCTCCCAACGCCGGTCTCCATCTCCGGCGGAATCGTCAACATGGCGCCGGCGATCAACCGACGACGCTCCTGTTAGGGGCAGGTCCCGGGAACGTTGCCATCCTTCGCCTCCCTCTGGTAAGCACAAACGGAAGTCGCACAAATCGTCGGCTTCACGCCGACATCATGCTGGGGCCTGTGGCTCACGGCCTTTGAAAAAATCTGGCCCCCAGCAGCCGGACCCCGCATATCCACCATTTCCGGGTGCCGGGGCAACTCGTCCTCAGATGGAGGACTACTGCAGGGCTCTGCAGTCCTTTCTTGCATTACCCCCCCTCCCTGGCGTGCCTTCCGGCCCCACAGGCGGGGTGGGGTCTCAGGTCGACACTCCGCCGGCGGGTTCGCCCTCGGCTCCGACCGGGCGCACTGACTCCGACTCCAGAGTCGCCGCTACATCGGGACACGACCCGGAGGGGCATCCCACGGTGTCTAGCCCTTCCTTGGCGCCGGCGCACAGCCTTACGGGGCTCCCTGCGACATCGCTGGAGGTGGCTGCGGCGCAGTGCACATCACCGCTTCGGCGCACTCTCTCCCCGCAGGTTTCCACCTCGGGTGATGTAGAGTCGGTGCCGGTCCGACTCCGAGCGGTTGACACCTTTTCAGAGGTCGCCGACGCCGGCTCAAGTCGGACGGCCGACGCCTCTTCGGAGGTCGCCGGCGCCGGCTCGACTCCGGCAGACGAGGCCTTTTCAAAGGTCACCGGCGCTGGCTCGACTCCGGCAGCCGAGGCCGCCGGCGCCGGCTCGACTCCAGTGGCCGAGGCCTTTTCGGAGGTCTCGGCGCCAGCTCGACTACGGCAGCTGAGCCCAAGTCGACTACGGCGGTCGAGACCTTTTCAGAGGTCGTCGACGCCGGCTCAACTCCAGGAGTAGAGGCCCTTTCAGAGGTCGATGACGCCGGCTTGACGCCCCCTCGGCGCCGTTCAACGCCATTACCATCTCCGGCTTTATTGGTGGAGGATGTACTTACGGTGGATTCACCGCCCCCTGAGTCATTTCAACGCTCTCCGGAGCGTACGC
This sequence comes from Calotriton arnoldi, assembly GCA_963921515.1. Lineage (NCBI taxonomy): Eukaryota > Metazoa > Chordata > Amphibia > Caudata > Salamandridae > Calotriton > Calotriton arnoldi. The sequence goes on from CAWUFW010000003.1 coordinate 7,193,448, forward strand.
AAATGGGGCATTGGCCTACTCCTTTTGCTGAGTTTCTTTTGAGCGGACGGATTAGCTTGCGCCCGTCCCCTACCGATAACTTGCTGTCCCCACCTCGTGGTGCCACGGACGCTGGTGGGACATTTGTCAGGGCTGTTTGCAGAGCTGCAGCCATTTTACGCATGCAACTGCCCTCTGTCTCTCGGCCTTCAGAGCCTTTGCAGGCACTTCTCCACCAGGGCGCGGGGAATGTGGAGCCATTATTGCCGTTTGCGGAGTCATTATTTGACATCCTTCTTGGGACATGGGCAAGACCCTCTTCGGAGGACCCAGTGGATCGTGCTGTAGCACATCGCCATCGGCCTGCTCCCACTGACCCCGCCTGTTTGACCCTCCATCCAGGAGCTGGAGGTCTTGTGCTTGAGGCAGCCCTCTCTATCACTCCTGTTCCGTTGCACCCTCCCACTCGAGAATCTCGGTGTTTGGAGTCATGGGGCCGTGATGTGTTTGCATCCGCCAGCTCCGCACTCCAGTCCCTGAACACCTTGTGTGTGTTTGCTCGGGCTACCTTTGCCCTTTGGGACGCTGTCGAGCAGCTCCTTCCCTCCTTGCCGGACAGCTCGCGTGCCGATCTGGTCCGCATTATCAGTGATGGCCATGATATGGCGCATTTTTCAATTTGGTCTACCATGGACTCCACGGACTCGGTAGGTCGTGCTATGGCCAGATCGGTTGTCTTGCGCCGCCATGCGTGGTTGCGCGATGGCGTTTTCCCGCAACATATTCAGGAGCGACTTAGGGATCTGCCCTTTGATGGGATCACTCTTTTTGACGCCCATGCTAACTCGGCGGTCCGACGACTCCTGTCTTTGGTTGACTGTCTTCCCAGGTTTTAATACTGTTGGAGGATTTTACAATACGTGACGGTGCCGTCACGTTCTTTTGTGTTGCCCTTTGTGGGTTACTAAGGTTCTCAGTTGCGTGGCTGTTCAGCCGTTTTCTTCCCTTCTTCTGGTGCAGCGGTATGACTGTGTTACCTTTCGTTTGAGCCTCTGCCTACGAGCGTGTCTCAAGAGGGACCTTTCTTTATGTAGGGTGGTGACTTACCCTATGTGGGGTATTTGTTTGCAATTATATTGCTACTCTTCACTTGCCTAGGAACTTTTGCCGCAAGTTCACTCTTCCTACTATTGTAGGATATCAAATCTGGTGAGATCCATGGGCTTGGTTTCTCTCCAGGGGTGGCGTATTGGTGGTCTACGGTGAGTCCGTGACACATCCCTGCCTCCATAGGGACGTTCGTTCCCTGATGTTTGCTTCAGGGTTTTGTCACACCTGTTCATTCCGGGCGTGTTCTTACAGCTTCGCTGTGCGCATCTTGCTAGTCTACCGGTGGACATGCGCCCTGGGGGGCAGGTTCCTCTGGTCAGTTCCGGAACGGGCAGGTTCCTCTGGTCAGTTCCGGACCGGTGTCTTCTGTATTCTATGAATACTTGCGTTCTTGGTGCATGCCCGGCAAGTTTTCCGGTTCCTTGCTTCTTGCAGAACACAGGGTCCGGTTAAATCGTTCCTATCCTCCGCATCTTTCTTCATTCTCAAGGAGTACCTCTTCTCGACATTCTCCTACTTGCTGAATGGGGTCGGTCTATGGCGGAGTGTGCTTTTGGGCGACAGGCCTATGTCTGTGCCTTATCTCCTATTTAACGTTTCTTCTATTCACATTTAAGTGGCAGACTTCATGCCTCTTAGTGTACATATCGTAGGTTATACACGCCACAAGGGTGTTCCCATTCTAGGTTCTTTTTGCCCTAGTATTCGGCCTTCTTGCACACTCTCTCTCTTTTCGGGATACAGTCCCCTATGTGTTCCTGGCCCTGCCAGTTATCTACTCACAGCGGCACCTTTTGATACATTTGGCTGCATGCCTACCTCATGAGCTTGCTCCACGACAACTCTTCTGTTGTCACATGTCCTACAGGGTACACATTGTTATGTGTTTTTTATTACGCACACTAGCCTTCTCTTGCGGCTCCTGTACTTCCCCGGTCAGTCTTCGGACTGTCCCCTGGTTTCATTTTTTTTTTGGCATCCCAGGTAGTGTATGTTCAGGCGGTATCCTGTACCGTTCTCATGTTGTAGGGTCCCTTTGGGCCTTTGTTCCTCATGGATCAGGAAAACCAGTGCTGGGCTCCTTCTTTCATGGAGTCGCTGCATTTTCTCTTACGTGGGCACTGACCCTTCTAGTTCCACATTTCCTTCGTCTGTGTCTGGACGAGAGAGGTCTCACACCATCCCTCGCCGGCTTGCGGTGCTTTTGCCGTCCCTTGGCCATGTTCATTTTGGAGTTTCCTGGGTCTAATGTCAGCTGCCCTGGCATTGCGGTTCCCACCGTGTTTCCTCGGCCATTGACAAATTTGTTCTAATGGCACTTGGTGATTGTTTCGAGGACCCTCCTCCTATAGGGGATGGCTTTGGTATCTATTCTAAGTTAAGGAATCTGCGGCTAGATGTCTCTATCAGATGGAAGAGTTACTTACCTTCGGTAACGATATATCTGGTAGAGACACAGTCTAGCCGCAGATTCCTTAACGCCCGCCCATCCTCCCCACTCTGCGAAGACCTTTGAATATGGTGTCTTTCCGCCTAGCCCCTCTTCTGGGTGGCCTTGGTCTTCCAGAGGTGTGCTCTCGCTCCTCACTCTGGGGTAGGGTGTGTTGTTCTGCCTCAAGCCCTTCGGACTCCCCTCCGTTCTTGTGTTGGTTGGTAGCGTGTTATCGTGCCTTCCTTTGTAGCTGGGGGTGTTGTTCGGATTTCGAGCTCTTTGGCTCTCCACTCCATTAATGTTTTTAGGTGGCTAAACTCTCTGTTTTCCACTGCCCACTTAGCTTGCTTCACCAGTGTTCCAATTACGTGGGGTTCTTCTGCTTTTCATTCCCTCCCACCGCCCATGCCTTTCTATCTATGGCAATCAGTTACATTGGAATTCTCTTGGTCTTACAGTCCTTTAATCCTCGTAAGGTCTGGGTAGTGAACTTTCAAGTGGCCGTTCACTTCTAGTCACTTGTCTGGCGACATGTTCCTTCCATATAATGATTCTTTTAACCTCACTCCTATGATGACAAGCTCTGTCTGCCTTATCATGTCGATTGTGCACCAGCCGTAGCCCTCTCAAACTGGGGCACAGCTTGGCGCATTGTTCGGCCATTGCTTACAGCACAGGCTCTATGAGCTCACTCCAGTCCTTTCTGGTACTGGGGGCTTTCTCAAATAATTTTGTTCCTCATTATACATAATTTTCATCTTTTTTAACACACACTGTTCCTATACTATCTCAGTTTTTTGTCATGGCTCCGCGTTATGGCGCGGAAAAGTTTCCTGTAGAAAACTGACGTCAGCACGCCGTAAGCGGCCTATATGGCTCCATTGACGTCACTAACGTGGGCGACGTCACGACGGTGCCAAGCGGCGCCGCCTCCCGGCGTGCAGAGGTATTGCTGGGAAAAAGGATTTTCCGGATCCAGTCTGACGCCTGGGGATATTCTAAGTTAAGGAATCTGCGGCTAGACTGTGTCTCTACCAGATATATCGTTACCGAAGGTAAGTAACTCTTCCGATGATGAGAAACGTGGGCAAACTGGTGAAAACCTACCAGCAGCTCCTCTGGTGAAGCGCACGTGAGGGACTCTCTCGCCTTCTCACACTTTTTTGTTTGTTTATATACACCTTTTCAGTAGGGGGTATGTTTGTAGGGAGTGGACTGATAAACATATGTTTATAAATATATAAAAATAAATATAATTTCTTTGGGCATTTGGGACTGGATAAGACTGGTAATTGTTTGTAACCAGCAAGTGGGTTGAGGTTGTAGCCCCACGCCACCAGTTTTACAAAGGAAATTGGATTTTGCCCTCTTCAATCAGGTCTTTTTGTGGCATCTTGGAGCTGTGCCCAGAGGATTGCATGGCAGAGAGCCTAGAAGTGGACATAAAGGATATTTTTCTAAAAATGCCAAGATTTGTCCGGTATAATAATGGTGGCTCAATGCCCAGATTAGTGGTCGAAGTACACTAAAAAATAAGTATGGGAACTTTGATCTTAAGTGCAATGGGAGCGGGGATAGTGATCGTAGGTGTTAGGTCGAAGACGTGGCTGAAAAGAACAAAATATTCTGTAGCTATTTTAAAGGTCTTCCAACTTCAGCTAACTGCATATAAAATAAAACACACCTTAAATGAAAAATAAGTTAAAGTAATCACTAGGAAATGCATTGTTACACACAGTATAAGATAGGTTGCCAAAAATGTGCGAAAAGATTTAGTTTTCAGATTTAAAAAAAATGCTTTTAAAATATAGATTTTAGCAAGCGCAAACATTTTATATAACTGTCCATTAAAAGCCCTCACTCCACAGCTCAGCTTGTAACACCCTTACAATCACTCTCAAATAGAATTAATCTTTGTATTCAAGAAGCTCATGTGCCTCCATCAATTAAAGCCAATACTGGATTCCAAAAGTCTTTACATTTGCAGAATAACCACTTGTACACATTTACATATTTTTCAGGCAGTAGACACCCTGGCAAAGAGGTGTGTTTCTTGTTCAGCTGACAGCCCATCCCTCATTTTCTTAACTGTTTTTGTTAAATTAAATAATTATAGGCACATCGTGCCCCACAGATCCCACCCACTTCAACCTCTGCCACATAACAGTGAAAGATCAGTGGTGATGGAACAATTTTCAGAGTGGGACGTGAAGCCACCAATGTTACTTAACTGGAGTCAGCGATTTTGAAAAATTCAAGTGTCACACTAAGAACAAGTGTAGTAAATGACAGGTGTAGTAAATGAGCCCCGCCCATTCAGCAGGAGAGTGGTAAGGGTGTGGTATATAGATGGTGGTGCACACTGTCACAAATACATTAGTAAAGTGTGGTTTGGTAGCGCACTGTCATCTGAAAGAGACAATTGGGTATAGATTCCTTACCTTAGAATTACCCTCAGGCGTCAGACTACATCCGGAGAATTTTTCATCAGCAGTACCCCTGCGCGTCGAAAGGTGGCGTCGGTCGGATCCGCATTCGTCGTTGGCGTCATGGCCGCCGGGATGACGTTGCGGTAGCTACTTAGACGCCGCCCTCGCGCGCTGACGTCAGTTTTTTCTTTTTCCGTGCCATCCAGCGCAGATCCGGAGAGAGCGGTACCTCCAGTCACTTTTTGACTGACTTATTGGCGACTTTTGTCGACACCGTTTTTGAGTCTTCGACTCCTGGTGCTCGTCAGGGATGCCCGGTTTTAAGGCTTGCGGCTCCTGTAGCCGACTGATGTCGGTGATGGATCCGCACCACGTGTGTCTGTTTTGCCTGAAGTGCGACCACGACCCCAAGTCGTGCTCCGACTGCCGGACCATGAATCCGAAGTCTTTGCGGGAGCGGTCCCGAAAGCTTCTCGAGGCCCGGCAGTCGGCTCCGCGCCGTTCAAGGTCCCGGTCGCATCGGAGGTTGAGGGACCGGTCGCGGAGCCAACACCACCAGTCTTCTTCCAAGTCTTCGCACTCCTCAGGTAAGTCGAAGCACAAGAAGAAGTTGAAGAAGCATCGTCGCTCTTCGACTTCTCCATGTCAGTCGACTGACGCGACGAGGGATGCGGGTGGTGCCCCTCCCGCGGCTCCGTGTGCGGAGTCGACTCCGAGTTTCCCTCCCTTCCTGGGACTCGGAGCGACCCCTGCCCAGCTTCGCCAATTTTACGAAGCGATGCATGCCATCTTTGGGCAGCCCGACTCTGCCGGCACGCCTTCGGGCCCCGCGGACTCGGCTTGGGGCCTTGGACACCCGCGGCTCCGGCCCCGGCCCCGCAGGGTCCCCTTGGATCCAGGCCTGGATCCGGATCGGCGCTGGTCGACCTGATTACACCTCCCCCGGCGCCAATTTCACGGGCACCACGTCCGCAGCCGACGCCGGTTGTGTCCCCAGCCGGCGTCGACCCCGGCCTCCACCTTGATATAGACACGGAGCCGGACCGGCGTCGACCGACGCCAGATCCAGCGCCGAAGGGTACTTTTGTGCCCTTGTTCTACCCTGGCTCTTTTAGACCAGATTGGCAGCCAGAGGAGGGTGAGGAGGACTGGGAGGGGTCTGGAGACCCTTTAACTGACCAGTTGAGTTACGAACCGGACTGGAGAGAGGAACTGGGGGAAGCCAGTGGTCTGCATACCTCTCCAGACCTTGGCATGTTGTCTCCTCCTACCGTGGCTACGGAGGAGGGAGCGTCTTACGCCGTGGTGTTGCGTAGGGCGGCTGAGGCTCTCAACCTCGAGCTACCTACGGTGGCAGTCAGGACTAACCTCCTGACAGAGGTGCTTCAACCGGCAGCAAGCTCTTCGGAGCCCCTGCTACCGTTTAATGAAGCCCTCACTGACATCCTTTTGGGCACCTGGTCCAGGCCCAACACAGGGGCTCCTGTGGATAGGATGATTGCCCGACGCCACCGCCTGACCCCGGGCGACCCCACTTTCCTCTCCCAACACCTCACCCCTGAGAGCTTGGTGGTCCAAGCCTCCACCTCCAAAGGCGTATTCCCTAACGCACCACCTGATAGAGAATCCAAAAAGCTGGACCATCTTGGGAAGAAGATGTTTTCTTCCTCCAGCTTGGGACTGCGGTCGGTAAACACTGAATGTCTGTTGGGCTGTTACACCCACTCCTTGTGGAATACGGTGGCGCAAGTGCTGCCCCAGTGCCTGGAGGAGGCCCAGGCCGTACTCTCCTGTGCAGTTGCCAAAGGGAGAGACGCAACAAAGTTTACCATCCGCTGTGAGCTGGATACCGCCGACTCACTAGGCAGGACGATTTCCACGTCCGTAGCCCTTCGAAGCTACGCCTGGCTGAGGTCGACTGGTTTTTCAGGGGATGTCCAATCCACTCTTATGGACATGGCCTTTGATGGCCGTTGCCTATTTGGGGACAAGGAAGACAACGCGCTGGAGACCTTTAAGGACTCTCGGGCTACGGCCAGGTCCTTGGGCCTCTCCACCACCTGCCCTGCGCAGTCTGCTTTTCGCCCCTTTCGTGGCTACGGAAGGGGTGCCCACCACGTCCCGCCCAGAGCCACAGGCCAACGCAAGCTGTTTAGCCCTTGCGCAGCCAGGGACGTGGGAACCACCGCCGTGGTTCTGGGGGCCAGCGGGCGGGCCAGTCCACCACAGCCCCCTCTGCAGCAGCCTCCAAACCCTCCTAGTCTGACCTTTCAGGGCCACCAATCGCCAGTGGGCGGCAGGATTTGCCATCACCTCCCCCACTGGCACACCATCACGTTGGACAGGTGGGTTTTGCAAATAGTCCGAAGGGTCTACTCCCTCCCCTTCGAGACTACCCCTCCATCCATGCCACCTCAGTACCATCGCATGTCGGAGGATCATCTGGCCCTTCTCCAACAGGAAGTTTCGACACTCTTGGCCATGGGAGCCATCGAGCAAGTTCCTGTCCCAGAAGTAGGTCGTGGTTGCTATTCCCACTACTTTCTGGTGCCCAAGAAGGACAAAGGCCTGCGTCCTATCTTGGATCTCAGGAACGTCAACCACTTCCTCCGGAAGGAGAAGTTAAAAATGTTGACGCTAACTCAGGTCCTGTCTGCCCTCGACCATGGAGACTGGATGGTAGCGTTGGACTTGCAGGACGCTTATTTTCACATCCCCGTCCTTGCGGCCCACTGGCGTTACCTGCAGTTCATGGTATGCTACGAGCACTTTCAGTTTACCGTGCTCCCCTTTGGCCTTACCAGCGCCCCTCGGGTGTTCACGAAAGAGATGGCGGTGGTCGCAGCTCATCTGCGCTGATCAGGGGTTCCAGTCTTCCCCTATCTCGACGACTGGCTATTGAAGGCGGGCTCGCCCCAGGCTGTCGTCTCCCACCTCCAGACTACGGCCGACCTCCTGCATTCGCTGGGGTTCTCCATCAACGTGCCGAAATCGCACCTGACTCCCTCTCAGAAGCTCCTCTTCATCGGAGCGGTTCTGGACACTACGCAGTTTCGGGTCTATCCCCCGAACAGCGAGTCCGGGATATTCGGGCTATGATTCCGATCTTTCAGCCTCTATCCCGGGTTTTGGTCAGGATGACCCTCAGGCTACTGGACCTGATGGCCTCCTGCATCCTGCTGGTGGACCAAGCCAGATGGCATATGCGGGCTCTGCAGTGGGACCTGAAGTTCCAATGGGCTCAACATCAGGGGAACCTGTCCAATTATTCCAGATCTCGGAGGGCACTGCACGCCAATTGCAGTGGTGGCTAACGAACCAGGATTGGGTCGACGGCAGGTCCCTCTCTCTTCCCCAACCAGAGTTCACAGTGGTGACCGATGCATCACTTCTGGGATGGGGCGGTCACATGGTGGAGGCAGAGATCAGAGGCCTCTGGTCTCCGGCGGAGTCCGAGCTCCAGATCAACCTTCTGGAACTTCGGGCGATCCGTCTTGCACTAAAAGCATTCCTTCCCTCTGTGCGGGGAAGAGTAGTGCAGGTGTTCACGGACAGCACCACTGCCATGTGGTACTGCAACAAACAGGGCGGGGTGGGGTCATGGACCCTATGTTAAGAGGCTCTCCGTCTCTGGACATGGCTGGAACATCAGGGCATATCCCTGGTGGTTCAACACCTGGCAGGTTCCCTGAACGCCAGGACGGACAAACTCAGCCGAAGGTGCATGATGGATCACGAATGGCGTCTTCACTCGGAGGTGGCGCAAGGTCTGTTTCAGCAGTGGGGAGAGCCTTGGTAAGATCTATTCGCCACCGAAGAGAACACGCAATGTCAGAAATTCTGCGCGTTGGAATTTCCAAGGCGGCACTCGCTAGGCAATGCTTTTCGTCGCGAGTGGAGTTGCGGTCTTCTATACGCCTTTCCGCCTATACCACTTCTGCCCAGAGTGCTGAAGAAGATCAAGCGCGACTGGGCCCAAGTCATCCATGTGGCTCCCGATTGGGCACGAAGAGTCGGGTATTCCCAGCTGTTACACATGGCCATCGATCCTCCGATCCGACTGCCTCTTCAGGAGGATCTTCTGTCGCAGCAGCAGGGGACGGTCCTCAACCCCAACCTGTCCAGCCTCCACCTCCTTGCGTGGAGATTGAGCGGCGACAGTTGATAGCCTTTGACCTTCCTCCCGAAGTCTGTGATGTTATCCACTAAGACGGTATACGCCTGCAGATGGAACAAATTTGTGGCATGGTGCACAGCAAAGGTTGTGGATCCGCTTTCTGCCCCTCTTTCGGAGGTTCTCTTGTTTCTCCTTTCTTTGGCCCAGCAGGGCTCTGCTCTGGGCACTCTTAAGGGCTATCTCTCAGCCATTTCAGCCTTTCTCAGGCTTCCTGATCAGCCTTCTCTTTTCAAGTCCCCTGTTGTAAATCGCTTCCTTAAGGGCATTACTCATCTTTTTCCTCCTGTTCCCTTTGTAATGCCTCAGTGGGACTTGAACTTGGTTCTTACCTACCTTATGTGCGCTCCCTTTGAGCCGCTTCATAACTGTCCTCTCAGACTTCTTACTTTAAAGACTGCCTTTCTGGTTGCCATCACCTCTGCTCGCAGAGTGAGTGAGCTCCAAGCACCTTCTTTTAAGCCTCCTTTTCTGGCTGTTCATCCGGTCGTCCTCAGAACCAGACCTTCCTTTCTTCCAAAGGTGGTTACTTCTTTTCACATTGGTCAAACCATCACTTTGCCCACCTTCTTCCCGCCTCCGCATCCTTCTAAGGAGGAAGAGAGGCTCCACCGTCTGGATCCAAAATGTGCGCATTCCTTTTATTTGGATCGCACCAAACTATTCCGGGTGGACGACCAGCTCTTTGTTGGTTACGTGGGTGCCAAGAAAGGTCGGGTCATGCACAAACGGACCATCTCTAGGTGGGTCGTTTTGTGCATTAAAGCTTGCTATTGTTTGGCAAAGAAGGAGCCTCCAGTGGGACTGCGCGCCCATTCCACCAGGGCGACGGCAGCTACCACTGCTTTGGGATGTGGAGTCCCCCTTACTGACATCTGTCAGGCAGCTACGTGGGCATCGCTGCACACTTTCACAAAACACTACTGCCTGGACAGCCAAGTCCGGAGAGACGGTTTCTTTGGCTGTTCTGTTCTCCAGGACTTTCTGGTGTGAACTTGGTTCGCAGACCCACCTCCGGGGTTGGTATTGCTGGGGTATCTATTCTCAGGTAAGGAATCTATAACTAATTGTCTCTTTCAGATGAACAAGTTACTTACCTTCGGTAACGATATATCTGTAAGAGACATAGATTAGTTATAGATTCCTTACCGCCCCACCCATCCTCCCCGTTCTGCGAACTGATTTCTAGGGTTAAGGACTTCCTTTCTGGGCCCTAGTTTTGTGCACCAGTGGTCAGTGTCTTGCATGGCTCTGCGCTTCTGGCGTGGAATGTCGTGTAAAAGAACTGACGTCAGGGTGCGAGGGCGGCATCTAAGTAGCTACCGCGACGTCATCCCGGCGACCACGACTCCAACAATGAACACGCAGCCGACCGACGCCACCTTTCGACGCGCAGGGGTACTGCTGCCGAAAAAATCTCCGGATCCAGTCTGACGCCTGGGGGTAATTCTAAGGTAAGGAATCTATAACTAATCTTTGTCTCTTACAGATATATCGTTACCGAAGGTAAGTAACTTGTTCTTTACAGTCAGCACATTTCCTATTGAAATGGCCACTAAATTTGCAGAGACTTATAGTTTTATTAATACATTGATAAAGCCCCCAAAAGATAATGCGTGGAAGTCAGATTTCAAGAAGAATTATTATTTACGCATCACCAAGCAAAGTGCCTTGATTTGTTTTGATTAAAGCTATATTTCCATCCTACTTCAGAATTACAAAAAAGTGCTTCATTTGTGTTTTACTAACTGCTGATATATTTTGAACAATTTGTACAGTTAATTTACAGTTATTTGAATTTTGATGTGTGTTAAAAAAAATTACATCCTATAGAAAGGAAAGGATGTATTTTTTTTTTATAACTCTGTAAGATTGCTTCATAATGCACTTTACAAAATGTCTTCACTTTACAGTCAGAGAAAGAAAAGTAAAAACCAAACTGCATGTTAAAAATATAAGCAGCAATTTGACAGAAGACGTAACCTGAAAAGTAACCTCTGTCTTCGAACACATGGCAGATATGACAAAATGCAAACAAAATATAAAGGCATTTTTATTGCTCATTCACGTTCAGAATTCCAGCATGATTATTTTGTGGGTGCTGAAGCACACCCCGCACCTCTACTTCCAGTGCCTATGTGGCAGATACAAAAAGTAGATTTTGTCATGGTTGGCCCAGGAATGACGTAGGTACAGAATAATACAGTAACAGTTATGATGTAACAATGAAAATAAATGTGGCCCAAGCCCAATCATTCAATTTTTAGAACAAACATTCTCACATTTATTCCTGTAGTCAAATTTAATGTTATCACAGTACATGGGAACTAACGCGAGAAAACATCGCTAATTGCAGTACATAGTGCATGTTACTATGACGTCACAGAAAAACAACCCTGTTCATAGCCACACGATCACTTGTATGTAATTTTATCTCACTCTACAACTTTACCATGGCCTAACCTGGTTTTAGTTAAATATATTTCTTTCTAACAACTGCACAGAAAAAAGCTTGGTATACACTTTATGTACAGATGTACAGAGTGTAATATGCTATTTATTGCATCTGTTGAGGAATAGTCAGGGTAACATGTCTTACTCGAGACTTTGCCTGGCCCCTTCCTGCATTCAACAGTGGTAATAAATAGCTTATTACACTGAGCTCCTCTGCGTATATGCTATATATAATACACAACAGTGAACACTTTGGTCCTAGATATCTATAAATTGAGGTAGTTACAAATATAATGCATTGTTTAGGCCTAAGGAAAGCAAAATATATATTTGATCATATTAGATTAAAAACATATACTTCCAAAGAGTCATCCAGTTCAGTCTCTTTTATGCCTTCAGTGTCTTTGGCTTGAGCGTTCTGTAAGTGCCTGTTGACAGATGAGTGCAACTAGAGGGTAACACTTCTATCAGGCTAAAGAATCTTTTTGGAGATTTGGAAAAGTTGGGATGTGGGGACCACAGGAGCCAACATGGGACTAACAGGCATCAACTGCGCCTCTTTTTAAATTTTTACAAAAGCGATTTTATTTCTGGTGTTCCAATACTTACAAGATGCAATGCTCAGTTCTTCTCAAATTTGCATTAATATGTTGCAATCTATACACAATTTGTTACTGGCGGTAATGTGCGACTACCTTAACTCATTTGACCAAGCCACACAGATTTGATTATTGTATCTCAATTCCCCAATAGTCAATCATTTCTTTCTCATTCTATAAAGAGATGTTTTTAGATTTGTCAATTTTACTTTCTAGTAATTTTATAATTTTAGACCTTTTTATTTTACTGAAAGTATATATGTATGTGTATATATATATATGTGTGTGTGTGTGTATGTATATATATATATATATGTATGTGTGTGTGTGTGTATATATATATATATATATATATATATATATATATATATATATATAATATACTTATAGAGGCTTTAAGCCAATGCTCATCAGCAATTGGACTTTTATTGTGTGAGTCAAATTTTTCTTCTGCCCAGTACAGAATACAGCATGAGGTAATGGGCCAGTCCACTTCAGCCATTGGCTAACTTCACTGTGAGTCACAGTATTCTTCTGTTTCACAAGGGGCACTTCCACACACAAAGTAGTTCACTTAAGTGCCTCGGACTACCATGGCAATGTGTGATTTCTGTGACCAAAAAATATTTTTTGTTTTGCCCAATGTTTGTTGAGAATGATGAGGGGTAGCAGTTTCCCAAACAATAAAGTTTAGCAAAACCATGATAAAACAAGCATTAATAAATCCAAAAAGCTGGCAGCCAATTCCAGACCTATTGGCTTTGCCAATGCTTGTTTTTAATGGGGTTTAACATTGAGTATCTTGGTGCCTCCACCTTTCCTTCCTTTCTTTTATTTGATATCACCTTTAACTTATTACTTTTATCTCTGTGCTACTTTTATATGCACTTACATTGTGTGTTTACTACCATCTCAGCATCCATAAGACTTGTGTGGTCTTCTGTTGTCAGGTTTGTCAATCGCCGGACCTCACAACCTTGTCCTCTGTTGTTTAGGAACACGGTGCATCTTCTAGGCATAGGCCATCACTGATTCCTCAGTAGACCCATGAGAAGCGGGATGGAGATGCTCAGCAGTATTTCTTTAAAGACCATGGGTTGAAACGCAGGCCCCTGCAACCACTCTAGTGGAGGGGCCCCCCTAACCCCACAGGGGCCCCCATTCAACCTAATCTATTTCACTGACTAGCATTGTTATTTAAGCTGGCTGGTTTAGGGCTTTGGAAATATATTTTGTACTAGTAGCAATGGCTTGAAAGTCTCTGTCTTGGCATAATGCTTTCTCGCCAATATATAGAATACTCAGATTCCGTCGAAGTACATACTGAGCAGAACCATTTTCACGTTCATTGCAAACATTTACAATTACTGTGTCAGTGTAGGAAGCTGGAAATACATTATCAGTACCCAAAGTTGTGAGGAAGCCTTCTATGGATTTAAGATGAGGAGTGGTGTCCAGTCATTGAAAATGCTCCTGGATTGCCTTATCTGGCATCATTCTGTGGTTCAATGTTTCTAATCAACCTTTTTACGTCTGGGTGTTGACCGCACAGTCAAACAGACATAATTCTAACAAACTATCTTAGAGTGGGCTTTGGATCCGCTCCCTTAGCAACTGTCTTTCTTCAACCAGTCTCTTTCACCTATTGGTTTGAGACTTTGTCAATCACATCTTGGCTTAGCCCATCGAAGTATTCATCTCAACTAATGCTATTGGCTGTTTGGGTGTATCCGTCTCCCTGAACTCCAGTGCTTGCATTGAATTGCATGAGGGACTACTTTACAACTAGAGTGGTCGACCTCGAAGCTGGGGAACCGGGTTCGAGTCTGGCAGGGACGCTCAACATCCTATGATTCCGGGCAAATCACTTAATCTCCCCGTGCCTAACAAAATGAGTGTGTCTGTCTGTAACGCAACTGGTGCTCATGTAAAGCGCTCTGGTACCTACGGGTCGAGCTTGCGCTTTCTATACTGGCTCCCTCACATGTCTTGCCCTAAAGGGCTAACATTGCATATGTTAGCACATAACACCCAGACCTATTGGCTTCGCCAGTGCGTTTTCTACTCGTGCAGACACATTGTGAAGGCAAGAGTAGGTGATTGTGGTGCCCTGTATAAGGCAGGGTTCAAGGCTGAGGTGTTTACAGTGAAGCAAGCATTGAACATGGTGTTGGAGTGCACGGTTGATCCCGCATCCACCCAGATGGAACCTGCCACCTTCCATCAGATTTAAAGAGTAAGAACTTGCACCACACTGACACGTCATACCTCACGCCAGTGTGCAAACATTGCACTCTGACGGCATCTTACCTTCAGTATGACTGCGTATGATTTTATTTATGCGTTGTTGGTCGTTTATTTATTGGTCGTTGTTGCTTGAAAAGAGTCATAGCGCTTGCTGTGATTGCAAATGTGTTTGGCATTATTTGCATTGACAAAGTACAGTGCGTTTCCTGCAAGGTTCTAGATATATTCAGAACACGTTCTTCTTTAACCCAACTGTGCAGAAAATAGTTCTAAAAAATGTTTATCGACGATCAGTGGCAGGGAGCGACTTAATGTGTTTACCCAGGTGCCTGCTAAGAACTGTAGCCAAACTTAAAGTAATTTCTCCCATAAACCCATTCCTAGAGTGATTCGAAGTGTTTACCCAGGGAGCATAGCTGAGGAAATGCATTTTTGGCTGAATCTTTCTTCAAGGTTGCCTTTTATGATCATTCGATTTGTTGTGGAGGAAATCAGATCTTTCCATAGAGGCAAATGTAGCTGACATCATTTATACCAGTGGACAAACCGCGTAGATTGTGGCCTTTTCGGTTCCAGGAATGTGTATTTTATTATATGTTTTGCTGTAGCTGTAAATAAAAGAATTGTGGATGGAAATCATGAAGATTTCTGGACAGTCACGGGTACACTATGTTTTCGCATCGTTTTATTTTACATTTGCCGGCTCTTAGGTAGCGGTGTTGGGAGGGGCAGGCCCGAGGCATGGGAGGGAGAAGGAGGAGGAGTGTTAGTACACTCCACTCCCTAAGTGCTCATTTGGGTTTGGCCGGCTGTCTCAGGCCGACCAAAAACACATGCGCACTTAGGACTTCTCTGGCCCATCTGCATTGAGCAGCTGGGATGGAGAAACCCCATAGTTTCCCTGGTCTGGGCAGGGCGTCTTTCCTGCCTGCTCAGACCAATCCCCGCACATTGGACAGGGAGTCTGTCCCAGGGGCTGCTGGGACCAGGGAGGAAAAAGTGAGGCGGCGCGACGACACATGACGCTGGAGGCGGCCGGCGGCAGAAGGTACTTTTTTTTATTTCATATAGTATTTTTTACCGCATTCCGCCCCACCCCCCTTCCCGCATGACACCTCTCACGCGACCCCACCTGCCCCACTACCCTTTGTTTTTGGCGGCCGCCACTGTTTGCTGCCCATCATTCTTGGGTTTGCTTCTCAATCATTCTTGGGTTTTCTACATAACCATCCTTGGGTTTTCTGCCCATTCATCTTTGGGTTTGCTACCCAATCATCCTTGGGTTTGCTACCCAATCATTCTTGGCTTGGCTACTCAATCATTCTTGGGTTTTCTTCCCAATCATCCTTGGATTTGCTACCCAATCATCCTTGAGTTTGCTACCCAATCATACTTGGCTTTGCTACCCAATTATTCTTGGGTTTGATACCCAGTTACCCTTGGGTTTGCTACCCAATCATCCTTCAATTTCCTACCCAATCATTCTTGGCTATGCTACCCAATTATTCTTGACTTTGCTACCCAATCATTCTTGGGTTTGCTGCTGATTCCATCTTGGATTTGGTACCCCGTCATTCTTGACTTTCCTACCCAATCATCCTTGGCTTTGCCACCCAATCATCCTTGGGTTTGCTATCCAATCATCCTTGGGTTTGCTATCCAATCATTCTTGGCTTTGCTGCCCAATTATTTTTATGTTTGCTACCCTACAGCAGTCGTACAGGCAAACAGGACTTCCTAACTCAGTATTCCTGTCCTTTAACACATGACCGATATAGGGCACTCCAGCTTCTCGACAAACCGATCAGGACTCAGCAGCACGGTTTTCCCAGGGCAAGACAATTACCATTACACACCAACAGCTCCACAAAATGCCAAATACCAGCACACCTCATGGATTCTTTGCAAGAACGTCTGAAGTACAGGGCAGAACATTAGTGATGCCTAGTTTGTCCTGCTGAGGCTTAGAAAGGGCCTAGCACCAGGACGCCTACATCCATTATTTGCCTGATCGTAAGTAAACATTTCAGAAAAACAATTCTTAAACCATTGTACAGTCATACCTTTACCGGCATACCCACATGTCCCCTAATGTCAACTACCAAAAACATAATCAATGTATTACCACACACAGCACCCCAGCAACCATAACATTGCTAATCAGTGCTTGTTCTGCAATGGGACACGTACCCAACTCCGCGGACATCATCAAAACGCACCCACCTTGATGCACATTTAAATGCAGAGATAGGGCTCACCCCCACATGCTACAGTTAGTGCACCCTGATGCATACACACAACCAGAGAAGGTCTTTCTGTCAGCCAGATGCCTCCCTGGGCTTACACAATCAAAATCCATCCACAGAACTGAAGGCCTGCCACTTCCTCATCTCTGCATCACAAACCATCAATTTCAACCATAGCTACATAGCTCCCAGAAACACGAATATCTTTAGAGACTTCCCTCATTGCACTACCAGTACATCCATCACTCATATGCACAGCATCTACCCAGAGAACTTCAACCTACCAGGATATCCACCTACCAACAAATACTCCACTGTATCTCCTGAACACCCTCAACATCCCTAAGCACACCCAGAAACGTGCTCACCACCTAGGCTAACATCTCAGGCTTGTGATCACCTCCATGTTCACCATCGGCTACCATCTCACAGTCCGCTTGGATTGGAAAGGTCCCTTTGTCGTTGCATTCTTCACGAAACACACACCAACCACATACGATGGCCAATCCAAACCATCCTCGCAATGGTACTGCTATTTTAAGAACTCCCCATCAACAGACCTAAGCAAGATATGAATACTCTTGTCGTCATCTCCCAACCAATAAGCAACTTAAACTCACTCCTGGACACCATCAACAGGAAATACACTGTCGCAATGCATGCTCCCTGAAACATCTCACTGGAAAAGCTAGATCCCCAGCTCCTTGATACACCCAAGAACAAATCTTCATTAGCAGTGCAAATAAGAAAAGAAGAGCTGGTAAACACACTGCCAGAATGACCTAGCCAAACTGAAAAACTTGGGTTCAGTGATCAGAAAATTCTTCTCAACAGCCAAAAATCACTTACTTCGCAATCACAGTGTCTGCATTGTGGCATACCACTTATACACAAATGCAGCTCTGCTAACAACCACTTCATAGAAGCAGTGGTGGCCGGCATGGATCGCGGGTGGTGGGTGGGCGCAGGGGGTCGCGGTAAATAAACTTACCTTGCCGCCGGGTCCCCCGTCTCTGCTCTTGCTCTCCTGCATCCGACTCCAGGAACAGGAAGATGGCAGCCAGGTTCCCTCCCCTAAGCCAATCACAACGCTGATTTGTCTGAGCACCGTGACAATGCGCTCAGCCAGGGGCTGGAGGGGTGGGCATGTTCTCCATGCAGGCTGTAATGCAGCCTGCATGTAGAAGGGTAAAGTGCACAGGACTGGTTTGGGCGGCCCAAGAGGGCCGACCAAACAGTCATTGCGCACTTAGGAGTGGGCAAACCACTACTGCCCTGCCCTGTTCCGAGAGCAGACCCGCCCGCCCGCAAAGCAGCAGGACACGAAGCTTAAAATGATAATAACTCTAAGTTATTATCATTTTATGTTTCTGCCTGGCACTGCTCAAAAGCAGTGGGGTGACGCTCCTCCGCCATAGCGGAGGAGCCGCCACTGCATAGAAGAGAACAACTGGGGCACACAGCACACTGGCAACACCAAACAAACAACTGCCCCTGTTCCCCCTCCCAGAAGGTGCAGTTTAAACTGCTCTTACTCGCTGACCTCAATGCCATCCTCTCCAGGCTCAAAACAACTGCTGTGAATCTATAATGTGCAATAAAATGGATGCCGGCCTTGGAAAAGGCACCCAGAGCGGAGATTGTGTCTTGTTTGCAGTGTTATCAGCACAGGAAATGCTATCACCTGGTCTGGTGGCTTAGTGTATTAAAGCGTCCACTCACTCCAGGGATCTCTGTTGACCTCATAGTCACGTGCTCGAATCCTGGTGGATCTACTCAGCCTTACATCCTTCCAAGATTGATAACATGAGTATCACAGGTAGTCAACAATAAACATTTGGCATTCAACGCTAAGCTGGCCTAAGGGGAGAATGTGCACTTTATAAATATATATGTTATGCTAATCATGCACTATGATAATCACTGTTTACTGTGATGTTTGCAGTGCATACCTTAACTCAGGGAAAGTCCAATCTAATGTATACGATTTAGAATATGCAATAAAAAACAACCATACAGATGAGCACACCTTCATGAAAAGGCTGAGGCGTAGCAAGGATTCCTTGGGCCCTAGTGCAAAGAAAATGGCACCTTTAACTGCTGTTGAGGTTGTAAAATACAGCATGGCCAGGGTTCTAATGGCCCTCAGGGCTCTGGGCCCCGGTGCACTGCATCTGCTGCACCAAAGGTCTCTACGCCCCTGTGAAAAGGCTCCGGAGACGAGGATGTACAGGAGCCGCGAGGTACTGATGCTGTCCTGCAGAAGAGGAGGCAGACTGCCTCTCTGGAAGAGCTTTCAGTAAGGCGGCCACCAGACTGAAGGAAAGAAGTATAGTATTCAGCTTTAATAGTGAACAAAAAAGTTTCGAAATACCTCGCAGGAGGAGACATCAGCCTGAAGCTATGCATACAGCTTGTGTTAGCGGAATTGATTAATCGTGACTTGTTTGTAGAAGTCTACCGCCATCTGGTGGTTGGTTGAAGGACACCTTGGTGCAAAGTGAAGTCATTGATAAGGGATATTACTGAACCCGTGGCAGACAGAACCCTCGGTTTAACAAGTGCCCTGTGGAGTCACCAGTAAGAAATACCATGCTAGTATTAAAGTAACATGTAAAGTTTTATTTACAGGCATCAGACAATTGGACTGTAGGTCAGGGAAAAAGAGGAATGCTGATCAATGATCTGTGTGCTGAGGGGCGAAGGTCATTTAAAATTCTCGCAGAAAGTAGTAAACAAGCAAGGTAATAACACAAGGCGTCCTACTGACAAAGGCATTTATGAGTAAATAAAAAAGAGTAATCCTGTAACACTTATTTATGTACTCTTACACCCCTTTGTTTACTGGCCCCAAACATCTAAAATGAGAATATTTACAGAATGTCCACATACCATTAGTACAAATAGAAAGCACTGTGCACTCTTTCACTTTTTACTAATAGTGATTTGGAAGTTTCTGGGCCGATTCACAAAGAGTGCCGGTGCCCAAAGCACTGGTTAGAGGCCTGTTGTAAAGGGGGAATAAATACTATGATACTAGATGGTGTATTTATTACGTTCAATGGAGCACACAACTGAGCGGGATCCCTCCGAGGCTGTCAGGATGCAACTGACAAACCTGGAACTCTCATCGTCCACCATTCTACAATAAAGTTATAATGACATCATACAACATAACACATACCCTTCCCTTCACATAATACAATAAGTAAACTAAAACTAATCATACTAAAGATATACAAATTATCCTAAACAAAACAACAATAAGATAAAAGGGTACTGTACTTTTATGATACCATGAAAATAGTAATTCGCAACAAGGGAAATAAAATGCTGTAAATTCAAGATCTCACATAATCACTAAGGTAAGATGGAGGTCTGCAAACTCTTCTCTCTGACAAGATTATGTCCTTCACTCCTTCCAGGAATAGCATCTGTTGACAATGAATTGTTTGTGTCACATAAGTCATCATCCCCCATTAGCATCACACCAGAACATCCTTCATTCCTTCTCATGCACATTCCGCCCTTCTGATACAATGCTACACTCCTTAAATTCCACCTTTCTCCACCCTCAAGAACAACAAAGAATCTTCTGACTCTTTCCACCCGAAATGGATCATTGAACTTGGAAAGGCCACCCCTTGTCCGTCCCGATTTTAGTTTGACCCAATCACCTACATTCATTTTACAATCCTTCCTTTCCAAACGTACATTTGACCTGTTGCCACCAGTGGCTCCCACCAGGTAAGTGTCCTCGCATCTCTTGAAACAGACATTTCTGGGTGACTCTATGAACAGTGGTACTTTATGCCCACACCATATCACACACCATTTTCCTAACATCATACTGGTTGGCTAACACCATTTGAATCGACCCCTTGACCAGCCTATTGTCGTGCTCTGCCATATGTTACCCTGGGGGTTGTAACCTGAAGTGCTTTAATGTGTGATCCCACAACATTCAAGAAAATTGGACATCACATTAGGGGGCATATTCTCATCGCGGATTTATCGGCACTTTAGCGCCGCAAAAGTGGCAATAGATTTATCGCCCTATTCTCAAGCTGGTGCAAACTGCCGATATCGCCAGTTTTCCAGCGATAGCTGCCGCAAAAAACATCACCACGGATGAGAGCGACAACTAACGCTAATGATATGCAGAGTAGGCGTTCCCGTGCAAAAATCACACGAAAAAACCACTTCGCGATATTCTCAACAATCAGCCAGATCGGCGATGCGATCCAAAAACAGGCGATAAGGCGCGTTAGCAGCAGGCATTTAACACCTGCCTTCTACTGGTGTTAAGCAGGACGACAACCTGCAGTATAAAAGGGAGCCCAGCCCAGAGCCACATCTGAAGACAACACATGTCATGGAGCTACTGATCATGCAGCTCGGAGACCCAAGAGGGCCACAACACCCACCGCCACCACCCCCAGGCCCCCCCCCCCTGGACTACCACAGAGGCAGCGCAGAACAAGACAGCGGACCTTCCAAAAATGCACCAGCCTCACAGACTTAACGCCAGAGGATGTAATTGCCCACTACAGGCTCAAAAGGACAACCATCCTCCGCATCCTGACCCACATTGCCCACAGGCTGACGGTACCAACACAGCGGACAACCAACATCCCTCCGCAGACAAAGCTGCTGGATGTGCTGCACCTGTTGGCCTCTGGTACCTTCCAACCAACAACTGCCAGAGTTGGAGGAGTCTCACAGCCAGACATATCAAAGTTCCTCACACCTGTCTTGGATGCCATCATTCCCTTGGTACCCCAGCACCTTCACTTCCCCCACACTGCGCTTGAACAGCTGGAGACCAAGCAAGGATTCTAAGCCATAGCTGGCTTCCCGCACGTGTTGGGGCCAATTGACTGCACACATGTACTACTTGTGCCCCCTACCGACACTGCACACAATTACCGCAACAGAAAGCACACACATTCCATCAATGTGCAGGCAATAGTGGACCACCGGGGACTCTTCACCAACGTCGTCGCCAACTACCCAGGCAGTGTGCATGATTCCTACATCTTCCGACAGTCCATCATCAACCAGCGCTTCCAGGATGGCACCTATGGAAATGCACTGCGCGTTGGTAAGTACCAAATGAACATACCACACAACTCAACTCCACAATCATGCAACTCACAACTGTGGGAATGCACACGTCACAAAATCACATACAACATGCCAAACAACATGCCCACCTACCAGACACGACAACACAAGTAACTGTGGTAACCGTGGCCAGCCATGTAGACAAACCATCCACGTCATGGCACCTCTGCCACACAATTGCAGAATGTGGGGAGAGGTGGGAACCAAGTCTGTGCGAAGGAGGCAAGTGACCCATGAATAAGAATGTACACAATGCCAAGTGTGGCGGTGATGTGCTGGACAGGCTTCAGTATGCAGAGCAGTGCAGCCTACATGGAGAAAACGGGAGAGTGTGTATGACTGGTTTGGTCGGCCCTGGGGCCACTCCTCCCCTGGACTCCAGCAGACCCACCCACCCGCCCGCACCCAACCAAACCCTTCTGCTTTCTCGCAGTGCGAGAAGCAGAAACATAAAATGGTATTCATAATACCATTTTATGTTTCTGCTTCTTGCACTGCGAGAAAGCAGTTGGGCGACGCTCCTCCGCCCACATGGAGGAGCTGCCCCTGCGTCAATCATAACCAATGCAAACCACATATCATGGGTTAAACCTGCCATGGGACCTATGAAATCTAAACATACAGTATGCCATGGCACCCCTGGGTCCTTAATATGACCTCCTTCCAATTTACACCCCACTCTCAACCTCTTTTTCCTCTCTTTGCAAACAGAGCATCTCTCCACCCACACACTGACTTGATCATCTAGGCCAGGCCACCAAAATTGACTCTTTAGCCTCCATTTAGTTACAAACAGGCCTAGGTGACCCTCATTGGCCAAATTAAACAACTTAAATCTTAGTCCCACCAGGATACAAACCGATTACCAACCGATTACCCCTCAAACAACATTATGACCACTTACAGACAACGCATCTAAAATGTTTACAAATGGTCTTGCAGAAACTGAGGTCACACGCTCCCTTGGTGTACCATTTCAAATCATTTTCAGGACCTCCTTCAAGACCCCATCAGAATTCATTTAATCTTCCTATTCCTGCCTCATATGTGCACCCAGAGCACAATCCACTGCAGCCTGTATTAACACCACTGCACCTTCATTATCAGCCTCAATCACAGCAGGTCCATCCACAACCTCCCAATCCAATGGTAGTCTTGATAGGCAATCACCTTGTACATTCCTCAACCCTTAAATAAACTCCATAACATACAAATACTCTTGCACTATGGCTGCTAATCTGTCCAGTCTTGCAGAACCTTTACCCACTCCCCCAGTCAACAAGAGTTTCAACAATGGTTTGTGATCCATTCATAAAATGAATGGAGAGCCCCACAAGTACACCTGGAAGTACTCTGCACCCCAGGCTGCAGCCAAAGTTTCCTGTTCCAATACTGAATAGCTCCTTTCTTTCTGTGTGAGAGTGTGTGATGCAATTGCTAGAGTTTTCTCATCTTTCCCATGAATCTGGGACAGCACTGCCCCAATGCCTATGGCACTTGCATCAACAGTGAGTACTGATTTAAGCTTAGTATTAAAAGAGGCCAAAATGCCTACATTACAGATCTCATTTTTTATTGTGGTGAAACAATTCTGTTGTTCCTCCGCCCACAAAAACCTACTGCCTTTCCTCAGCAACTTTCTTAAAGCCTCAGTTTTGTCAGCAAATTTTTCTACAAATTTTGCATAATATTCAATGAGGCCTAAAAAAGACCGCAACTGGTCTTTATCTTGCGGGGAAGGTGCTTGTTGTATGGCCTCCACTAAACATCGTTTGGGTTTGATTCCCCCTTCCAAAATGGTGTACCCCAAGTACTCTATCAGTTCAGTCAAAAATGTACATTTCTCTCGACTTCACATTAGACCCGTTTCTCCCAACGTTTGCAAAACCCTGTTCGGTCGCATGCCTATTCTTTACAATGGGAGCATGCATTCCGAACGGAATGCATGCTCTCATTGCAAAGAGCAGAGTTGCAGTTCATCCCTGCACCCCATGGCAGGCACCTCAAGGTGCCGGGTACAGGGATCAACAGGGGGGCACCATGGGGCATGGTCTGCCGAGCTGCGGAATGGCCGCTAGCTAAGCGAGCTCCGCCGGCCGAGGATTAATCCTTCATTTATCCGTGCACTCGGAGTGGTGCTGTGGTACTGAAAATATCTCCAGACGCTGCCAGGTGATCAGGGATCCAGGCGATCTGCTTGCCGAGCGTGGATCCGACTCAGCGACAAACAGATAACCCAAGCGGAGGAGAGTGAGGTGGGGCTTATCTAGGCCATCGGAGAGCAGACCGGCAGGGCGAGAAAATTGAGCCCGAGGCTCCGCATGCTGTGTGGGCCGCCGTGTTTGAGGTGGCCGGCAGGATCTGCCATTGGCAAAGAAGGTACGGCTGAGGAGCAGGGGGGCCCCGGAGGGGGGACGCTGCTAAGCTGCTGAGCGCTAGAAGACCCGGGGTAGAGTGCACGCCGATTAACCTGCACTTAAGGCAGCTGTGTGTGTGGTGACATCGGAGGGTGCGTGGAGCATAGACGGAGCCGCTGCAGCGCTGTACGGAGACCAGCGGTTCGACTGGACACCAAGTGAGGAATAGTGAGTGTGTGACGCCCCCCGCCAGCGGCAGTACGGACACGGGCGCCCCCCCGCTTAGCAGGGCGTCCCGGAACTCGAGGCCCGGGCGCCATATTGGGATCAGGCAGGCCTCAAGTAGACGGAGGGCCTGTGTAGACGGCATGTAAGGAGCAGGAGTGCCCCGAGGCTGAGAGGGACATCATATGCATTCCGGCGGGCACTGGCTTGGCCCCCCTAAGTGTGTGCAAGTGGTGGTTTACATATATTAAGGGCCCGGCGATTGTCTCTTGGATGTGGGCTGCCCCATGCATATGCAAATAAAACAGAAACTCAAACAAAAAAACGAGCGTGTGCACTGGGGTTAGATGTGCTGTCAGAATTTAGAGGTGGAGGGAACTGAATACCAGGCAATACTGCCACGCGATTATAGCCCTTAGATAACGCCCGGTGGTGAGAAATGGCCATCTAGTGCACCCTGCCGGACATGTGGCCTAAATATAGGAGGCGGGCACAGGTGGGAAGTGAAAGGCTGGAGTGCAGGCCGGTGCAGAAGTCGGAGACAGCCCGAGTTAGCCCGCCACCGCAGGTGGGACAGTCCGGCCCATCGAACTCTATGGTGCATGCATAAGGCACAATCAAACAAAGGACTGCCGTGGGGTATAGCGGTTAAACAAGTGACTCAGTGGGCACGAGCTGGCAATGCAGTGGGCAGTGAATCAATACATACATTATTGAGGACCCGGCGGACATCCGTCAGCTGCCAGTACTAATCCCAGACGGGGTGGATGTGGAGGAGTGACCCACATATAAAGTGCTAGATACTGATCTGCGCTGAACTGTGCACCAACGTTAGACACATAGGAGAGATTCGTATATACAGCGTGCACTGCCTGAAGCGGGACTATGAGCAAGCAGGATGCAAAACAGCCAAAGCTGACCTTCGACAACAGACGGACCACGAGGTTCACGGAATCGGATCCGGATACCAGTGCGGAGAGACCACCTGAGTCACAGACGGAAGACCGAGGGGAGGACCTAAGGTCTTTAATGTTGGAAATGCAGTCGAGCTTGCGTAATATTGATAATAAACTGGATGCGCTCACTACTCAGCTGGACGCCGTCAAAAATCAAGTGGGGTCACATGAAACCCGACTGGACGTGCTAGAAAATCGCAGTTCGGACTTCCATGAGTTCCAAGTGGAAACAAAGGAACAGTTATTACACATGGACAAAGTGTTGGGCATCATCCGAGCAAAGAACAAAGACTTGGAAGCAAGGTCCCGTTGGAATAATTTGCGCATTACCAGAATACCGTAAACGACAGCCATCTCCAAGATGGAGACCTACATCTCAGACCTACTCCACGAACTTTTTGATCCCCAGTTATCTGCAGTGTTCGCAGTAGAGAGAGCGCATCGCTCCCTGGGTCCCAGACCCCCAGTTGGAGCCACACCCAGGCCCATACTAGCTAAAATCCTGAACTATCAAGATCGCGATCTCATCCTGCGGCTGGCCAGGGAAAAAGGGACTATTTCGCACAGGGGCAACACCATCTCCTTTTATCCAGACTTTACTCCGGCTGTGCAGGCGGCAAAGCGGGAGTTCCTGCCGGCAAAGCGCATCCTGCTTCAAGCTCAGATCCCCTACTCCTTGCTATACCCCGCCAAGCTTAAAGTGACGCATGATGGCACAGCCCACTTCACAGACGCGAAGTCTGCCTTAAAGTTTGCCAAACACATTGGTGGGAAGAGGAGCAAACAGGACCCTAGCTCTGCGGACTCTCCTGCTGATCGTCTGAGTGATAATGATTGACATGGGTATCGTACTGTCATGTGATTTGTGTACTTTGTTTATAATGGGCTGGATTGGGGCACTATTAGTACCTTGTTATTTTAGGTTGCAGTGGACATTCTTTACTTCAGTCCTGGTTGCCACGGCGTGTTAGGAATCATCCATACTAGTAGTTAGATAATGCATAACTCTCCGCAGTTTTCTTGGCCACCCTGTTTATTACAGGGAAGTTAGCCGGTGTTACTGCGCCCTCATGGGAGAGCTCCCACCAAAGGAATTTCCCTTTAAGTTGTTCGGGATGGGATTTCTACAACCTGATTGGGGTGTTGGAGTGGGCGGTGGGTTGGAGGGGAGGGTTGTTATTATGTTTAAAGCCAGTATTATGCTATGCAGACTAAAACATTTCCACCGTGATGTATGGCCCATTGAAACGTGCTCTGTTCCTACTGTAACTTTATATAATGCTGGGCCGGTCACCATATGACTAGGTTGAATCTTTTAACGTGGAACATTCGTGGGTTGAATGACGAAGTCAAGATTAGTCCACTCATATCTCATACGCCACCAGATAGATATATGCGTGTTGCAGGAGACACACTTAAACGTTGCACCATCTCCCAGGCTAAAGCATAGTAGATGGGGATCTGTGTACTCATCCATATATTCAAATTATTCAAGGGGGGTGGCTGTGCTGGTCAGAAGAGGACTAGACTAGACGGACAGTGAAATACAAGTCGATCCTGAAGGCAGGTTCATTATAATACTTGGCTATTTGGGTGGGCGGCAGGTTGTACTCATTGCAGTATATGGTCCGAATGTTGATTCTCCAAGCTTTTTCCAAGACTTATGGGCTAAAGTGAGGGCGACAAACTGCGAAACGATAATCTGGGGGGGCGATTTCACACCATACTGGACGATGATCTGGACAGGAAGGGGGTATCTAGATCACTACACCCCGCAGCCAGTGCTGCGTTGAATGCTATTACTTCAGATGGGGACTTAATTGATATTTGGAGACACAATCACCCATTGATCAGGGAAGGGACGTGCATTTCTGAACATCACAGGGCGTGGTCCAGGTTGGATTTTTGGTTAGTGTCCCGAGATGTGGCCACATGGGTCAATGAGGTACAACATCTCCCTAGATCCTTGTCGGACCATGCACCCAGCATCTTGGGAGTGACGCTGCCGAACTCACCCCCACCTATGTTTACCTGGCGGCTGCTGCCGGAGGCCCTCCTAGACGACGCGTTCAGAGAGGAGATTAGAAGTGATATAACTGACTATTTCACCCTTAATGAGGGATCGGTTGACACCCAAGCCTCGTTGTGGGAGGCATTTAAGACGGTAATCAGGAGTAATTGCATAGCCCGTCAAGCTGGGGTCCTAAAGTCAATACGAGGCATGCTTGAAATGTTAGAGAAACAAATCAGAGAGCTGGAGACGCAGTTCTATGCTGCGGGAGAATATAAGACAATGGCCCAGTTGAAGGAGAAACTGTTGGCGTTTGAGGAAGAGGCACAGCGAGAAGTAAAGTTTTTAGGGAAACATGCCCAGGCCAGAAGATATGGGAAGGGGGACAGGCCGGGGAGGACTCTGGCATCAATGTTGTGTGTATCTCGCACCAATGCCTACGTAACCGAACTCAACAGCACACGCAACACAGTGGTTCGAGGCCCGAAAGAAATTTTGGATGCCTTCACTCATTTTTACTCTGAATTATATACTACACATCATAATTCCACTCTGGAAGGCCTACAGCCTTTTCTAGAATCATTAGAACTACTTTGGCTAGGTAGGGGGCATAGGGAATACCTCGACGCCCCCTTTACGGTGGAGGATGTACCCCAGGTCATCAAAAGCCTGCCACTGAATAAGGCACCGGGATCGGATGGTTTAACCACTGTGTTTTACAAGACGTACGTGGAGGAATTAGCACCACGCTTGATTGTAGTGTACGAAGGCAGGCATATTACCACCTACAATGCGTGAAGCAATAATAATAACATTGTTGAAACCTGGGAAGCCTGACAATGAGTTGGACTCATATAGACCTTTGTCGCTTATAAACGTAGATGTGAAGATCTTGGCGAAATTGGTCGCAAATCGGCTACAACCCCTGCTTCCGCTAATTGCACGCCCGGATCAA
The DNA here is from genome assembly GCA_963921515.1 of Calotriton arnoldi. Taxonomy (NCBI): domain Eukaryota; kingdom Metazoa; phylum Chordata; class Amphibia; order Caudata; family Salamandridae; genus Calotriton; species Calotriton arnoldi. Next base: position 7,221,749 of record CAWUFW010000003.1, read on the forward strand.
TCGGGCTTTATCCCCGGGAGGTCTACATCACACAACCTCAGAACCTTTTTCACTGTGGTACATTACTTACATCCCAATGTGAAAGCAGCCGCAGTCTTCCTTGACGCCACTAAAGCGTTTGACACGCTCGAATGGCCGTATTTGTTTCGAATTTTGGAACGAATGGGATTCAGTCCACTGTTTCTTAGCCTTATACGTCTGTTATATGCGAAGCCATCCGCTCGGATAAGGGTAAATGGAATGTTGTCACAGCCATTTGCCATTTCGCGGGGAACGAGACAGGGTTGTCCTCTGTCCCCACTTCTTTTTGCGATAGCCATGGAACCTCTTGCTGCTCGTATTAGACAGCATCACACGGCTAGGGGGATTGGGTTCAGTACGAGAAGCCTACTAATATCACTCTATACTGACGATGTCACACTGTATGTCATAGACCCTGAAACTAACCTCGCTCCCCTACTGCGCGAGTTTATCAAATTTGGAGGCCTCTCCGGGATCTCCATTAACTGGACTAAATCAGTTGTTTTCCCCCTGACGGACGCCACTGCCCCTACTCCCACCGAATTTCCCCTTAAGTGGGCTGACGAACTGGTGAAATAGCTGGGGATATGGCTCAGCAGAAACATACAGGAGGTATGGGAAATGAATTATGGGCGAGCTATAACGTTGCTGGAAGGAAAAGTCACTGTGTGGTCCGGACTCCCTCTGTCCTTAGCGGGAAGAATAGCGTTAGCCAAGATGGTGGTGTTGCCAAAACTACTTTACCTATTCGTCAACATACCAATCCCCCTCACTCAAGTCTTTTTTAAAACTCTTAGATCCCTGCTTGTGTCACTGGTTTGGGCAGGGGGGCAGGCGCGAATATCCTGGGAACTCCTAACCCTTCCACCACACCAAGGTGGCCTGGGAGCACCGGACATGCAATTGTATGCTTTGAGTGCACAGGCACAATTTCTACATTACTGGGTGCATCCGACCCCCTTTTTACCCCACACAGCGGTGGAAACAGATGCTGCAGCACCCATTCCCCTGCAGGTAGCTTTATACCAAACATGCAAACGACCCCGAGCGGACATAGATACGGTAAACACTTTAAGGTGGGCGTGGGACGGGCTAAAGAAAAGAGCCCATCTTTCCATCCTCTATGCCCCATCAATACCTTTGGCACACAACCCAATGTTACCAACGATGGAAGAGGGCACTAGTAGAACACTAGCACTAAAAAAGGGTATCCGCACATTTGCGGACCTATATCCAGAAGAGATGTTTAGACCCCCCACCGGTGGCTGTGGAGGACAGGGCTGTACCCTTCTCTGAACTTTTTTTGTATTACAAGCTTAGGGCTACATGTAGGTCTTTACACGACACCTTCCCGAGCCCCCCACCCACTCTGCTTGCATTAGAAAATGTGATTAAGTCGGACTCACCGCGCAGATTAATCAAACGCATCTATAATCACATGCAAAACTCAGCCCCACTGACACAGCCACGGGCGCTCCAAGCATGGAACGAGGAGCTGCGAACTCCACTCGCGGAAGAACAGTGGGCCTATTGTTGTAGCCAACTCACGGCCCTGTCGCCCAACTACAAGCTTCGATTAATACATTTTAAATACCTGCACAGGTTTTACAGGACCCCTGCTAACTTACATCATATGGGACTAAAGGATGATGATGGCTGCTGGAGATGTGGCTCTGCCTCAGCCTCTTTTTTACACATGGAATGGAGCTGTCCACAGATTGCGACATTCTGGTCCAACATATTCATAACAATACTCAAGATAATAGACACACCAGAGGTCCCAGACCCCTTACAGGGGCTGTTGGGATATGTGAAAGATACGCCAGTTAAAACTCGGAAGCTTCATGCTATGCTGCTTCTGTTCGCTAAACGCTGTGTGGCCATACGTTGGGGGAGGAAAAGGACTCCCAACATAAAAGAATGGCTGCGAGACGTAACATTCGGACATTCGCAACTAACCACCTTTTGGGAATTATTGCCATCAGCGTCCAGGCCTAAATATATATGGGAGCCATTTGTGTTATGGGCTCGGGAGCAAAAGGAGGAGGGTGGAGGAGACCCGGAGATAGCCGAGAATACACTGATGAGTGCAGTGGGGTCTGAAGAAAATTGATGTAAGAGAAAGGGGACTTATTACATAATGTGAGCTGTGGTATAATGCAACGTGATAAATTGTATTCACAAGAGAAGATGGATGAGAAGAGTTGGACTTTAAACTATTACCCTGTTGTTCTAAAAAGCCTCGTATTAGGATGGTTACCAATCCTTATCACACAATATGTAGAGAAAGATGCACGTTTGTACTACAATCTGTAATAATAGGGATTCGCGGATGTATAATACTAGATGTACTGACTAGCAACTAGCATGTTGTTTGTAATGTTTATGACATTGTTTGAAAATACCAATAAAAAAAAAAAGTAAACAAAAAAAAAACAGGGGTGCCCCCTAGGCCGCCATTCGGCAGCCTTGCGGGGGCCCCTGCTGGGGGCCCCCAAAGCAGATTCCCAATGCCTTTCTGTGTCGTAATCCCTCGGCCGTAAATAGCCGGCCGGGGGATTACTGTAGGCTTTCCGAATAACGGACGGGCTCGAGCCAGTAGGAAGCCATTCGGAAAACCGATTTGAATTCCCTTCCGACCGAGCCCATCGAAATGGGTTGGTCGGAAAGGAATCCGAACGGGCAATTCTAATCCGCATCGGAATCGGGCCCTTAGTTTGTGCTGCACGGGTATCGCATCTTTTTTCAAAATGATTTTGAGCACATAACCTTTGAGGCAACCGATTTTCCCCTCAAATACGCTCCTTGCATCAGTTAAAATATCTTGTAATTGCAGCTCCTCCACCACCATTCCTTGGCTAGGTGCTCTAGGATTAATCATGATTTTTAAATCAAATTTGTGCATCCATCCGAATATGGGAGGGCCCTCTACTAATCCATAGACTTCCCCCTCTACCTTTCAATCTTCAAATTTGATTGTGCCAACTATGTACCCTAGAATGTGTATGGTTTCACCTTGGTACTCACTAGGACACATGTCCTTAGGCTACAACGTGACAGTGCCCATTAAACAGTTCTTCAGGAATAATGGTGTACATGGATCCTGAGTCCTTCATTAACTTGAACTTGCTCCCACACACTTCAAATTCAGCTGTAGGCGAACAACATACATACAACATAACAAGCCACATGGTCAGCGCTAACAAGTGTCTGCGTGCCGAATACTAAGATTTGTAGCCTTCACTCCATTCGATACCTCTTTAATCCACTGCCAGACACTCCCTGATGCTTTATCTCACTCTTGTGGGTTTCTGCTTTCTCCCCATGAAAAGGTTTCTCCGCTTTTCTCTTCCTCCTTTTTTACCCACGGTGCTTTTTTCCCCCTTCTGTTGCTCTCTGGAAATGTCTGAAGAGGAAAAAAAGTGCCGGTCCTCAAAAAAGAGTTCCGGTCCCCCCCCCCCCCCCACTGGCTCAAATTAAGCACTGGCATCTGCTGAACTCAGAGACCAAAGTTCGAATTACGGTTTCCCCGTTTGTTGCAGAACCTCCTTTCCCTAAAGGAACTCTCTCTAGGACAGTCGTGCCCAATTGCTGCGCTCCCCCTCTCTAGCAAATTCATGGTTTAATTTTTACATCCCCTACACGCTCAGACTTCTCCAGCCGCCATTGCGACTGGGCCAGTGATGCACTGGCTAGGCTACTGATAATAAAAGGTCAATGCTGTGTTGTATAAATGAAATACAAGAAAAGTTGGGGTTACGCAGAAATCCCACTTTTCAGCAGGCAATTACCATAGCAAGTGATGGGAAGAGGCCAGTCTCGTGCATGAGACGGATGGGTGAAGTGAGAGAAGAATCGTGTTTTTGTACTGTGTGTAGTGAAGATGAAACGGCTGAAGCTGTGGAACGGGAAAACATGGTATTTGGCTCCACCTGGTGGTAATGCAGCGTCAGCTGTATAACAAAGAACAAGTCAGGCTGGGTGTTTATTTTCTAAGTAGGTACTGTAACAGTAGGAAGGGTCCATAAAAAGCACCGACCGTGTGGCAGAGAGTCCCAGCTGCCCTCATCTTGTGATGGCCCAGTGAGGTTGCAGATTGGAGTTTGAAATACGATGGTGTTATTATATAATTAACGTGTTATTAGAATGCAAAATTGAACTTCAAATTGAGGAATTGTGGCAGAAGGGTGCTTTGGACTGAAAATGACGTTACAATTACAAAGTGGTCCCTGACAGGAGAGATTCACACACAAAACAATGAATATAGGCCTGAAATCAGTGCTATATTAAAACTGTCCAGCCGGATAGAAATATTTAATAATGTATCAAATCACATAGAACACAAGAATAAAGTGGGACACAATCCTGCTTCCAACGCAACATATATAACAAAACGACACAAATGAACAGAAATTCACAAATTCAGAAAAAGGCTCAGGCAGGGTAAGAAATGCTTGTAAATTGTATTGAATGTTTTTTTCTGAGGCTGTGCAGCATCGGTAAACATATAATTTTTCAAAGGTACAATGACACGACTAATCGCGTCTTTCTGTAGGTGCGCGCATGAGTGATACATACACCCTTTCCCATGTTTTTTATCTATAGATCTAAAATGGTGACCGCAGCTTGGATTGGTAAATAAAGCAAATTGAAAATTTTAAGCGTGAAAGCACAAAATAAAAAAACTGATGTGGGGCTTCTGGACAATGGAGGGGCGTATTTGAGGGAAGGAGGGAAAAGGCCATGCATGATGGAGAGCAACAGGGGGTCTGTGGGAGAGAGTGACACCAGGTGGGGGGATAAACACACAATGGAGAGAACATTGAAAATGGGAGCTGGGGGAGAAGTACACAGGAGAGAAACACTGAGCGCTGTGCATTTAGGGGGTGCACGAGGGGAGAGAGCTAAAAAACATGCACTCTCATGGAGTGCTTAATAAAAAATAAAGAGTAGTCCCCTAAAAGTCAGCACGGGAAGGACGCCAGTCAGCCAAATCAAAAGTATAGTAGAAAGGCTATATACTCCAAGTAAGAGACAAACACAAGATGGACAAGGAAGGCAATCAAATAAGAAGCAGGAAAATGAGAGTGACAATAAAGTCAACCAATGGTAAGCAGTGGGTGGGCTAAATGCCCACTGTAGATTCTTGGTATGCCCACAATAGGTTTTTTCCACCCAGAGAGCTTGTGCTGTGTGGTTGGGAAGCACTAAAAAGAGGGAAAATGGAGCCAGTGGAAACCACAGATTGGATGCCTGAAGAAGTGGTCATCACAAGGGGGATTGCAAAATGACATTTTCCCTAGATATAAAGAGTCTAAATTACTGTGTTTTAGTGAACAGTTTTCCTCTCTTAATCATCGATGAAGTGTTGCTGATATTGACACATTTAAATTCAGCCTATCATCAGTTCTGTCTTGATCAAAAGACCAAGGCTTGAACAGCTATAATCACTAAGGAGGGACTGTTTTAATTTAAGAGACAACCATTGGAACCAGCCTCATCGACAAGTGTGTTCCAACGCATGATGAGAATTTTGTTCAGAGCAGAAAAATATTATAATGTACTTATTGGACAAAATTAATAGGAGTTCAATAATGCATTGGATGCTATGCTAGAAAGGTTAGCCAGGACAAGAATAAATATGCAAAACAATGTAAATTAAGAGAAGTTGAATAACTTGGTCATAAGTGGTCGCGCAAGGGGTGAGCCTGGAAAAATGGTTTTGATAAAAGCCAAATTACAAGAAACAACAACAGCCATTTATGGCTCAGTTGAGAAGTATGTAAAATGTATTGCTCATTTCAGCACATATACAGGTACCACTGCATGGGCTGTTGGGAAAAGGAGTATCTTATTGTCTGGGTTAGCAGAAAGAGAGAACCTTCTATGATCTGAAGAAATTAATAGTAAATGCATTAATTTAAGGCCATTTCAGGTGGGGGTTTGAAGAGTCGTGGGCGTTGATGGAACCATTTTTGGTGTATGGCCAGTACTTTCTCAGAAAGGCTACGAACTGTGTCTGCATTGCAAATGGAGGGAATTCATTCTGGAAAGAAACATTGCCCGATGTGTGTTGGCCGCGGACTCCTTGAGAACGTATTTGTGGAGAAGTGATTTTTCGCTGCATTTTGAGAGATTAGCAGCCAAAGTTCAGGTGAATGTTTTGCAATACAGAGCATGTTCCATGATGGAAAAATGGTTTCACTTGAGTGAGTAGGAAGGATGAGAATGTGGTTGCACAAATGATCCATTCTCCTGTAAGAACTAAGGGCCTGATTAAGAGTTTTGCAGATGGGTCAAGAATGTGACGAATTTCCCGTTTGCCTTGTAAAGCGACTCAGAGATGATCTCTCAAATAGATTCAATTGTATAAAAATCAGCAGTAATTTCACCTCAAATCTGAACTCCGCTCCCTTTGGTGTGCCGAAGAGATTGGACCTAGTCTCACTTCTCTTTAAAGCATACACTGAACCATTTTATGAACTACTTCACAAGCAGGGAATCTGCTTCAATTATGCGGCCAGGGATGGCAAATAATGTGGCAAATTGCTGCACATTTTGTGATAGTATTACCTCATTAATTTGACATTTTTTCACATGTTAACACTATCTAGGCAAAGTTTTCACCTCAATAGTATCAGTTTGGCACCCAAATACAGCACTTAGCAAAAGAAAGGTGACCAGTCAACCTTTCCAAAAGGCTTTCAACTCAAGACAATAAGCCAATTTACCAGGTTTTTAGTAACTGTTCACCCATTTTAGTTAGAAACTATTTTTCTTGTTAAAACCTTCAGATTGTGCAGCAGATGATGCATTAAGTAGGAAATGCACCAAATCCATAATTATATGTAAAATGCAGCAGCCACAAAATTGCATAATTCCAGTGGTAGTTTGCAATCATCCACCACTATGCGGATTTAAAGGTCAACAGAAGCACCAGAGAACTGGGCTATTCAATCTTAGTGATGTCTAACTGTAACTGGTATCATCAACATATATACAGACGGTGACATCCACACCATGCAGCCAATAGACAAAGGGAGCTAGATAAATATTGAACAGCAGAGGAGAGAGAGACAACTCCTGCCGCATCCCTATGGGATTGGCCAACTAGCAATAGTAAAAGTACCCAAATGGAACAGTTTGGGGTCTATTACGCAAAAAGGAGGAAATTCATATATGAGGTTTACGACAGATCTACATCGAGGCTAAAATGTTCATAAGGGGTTGGTCGGTGACAATGTCAAATGCTGCAGACAGATTAAAAAATATCAGACCACCGGTCTCGTCACCATCCTTAATACCTTCCAACTCATCAACCACAGAGACAAACACTGCTTCATTTCCAAGATCTGGGTGAAAATCCGCTTGCTGTGGAGGAAGAGGGCAGTTTGTCATCATAGATTACTGAAATTGGCTGATGATGGTCTTTTCCAGGAATTTGGAGGCAACTGCTAGCAAAGAATTGGCTGAAATTTACTTGATAATCCGCTTTCAGCAAAGGCTTTTTAGGTCGAAGCCTACCAGACAGCTCAGCTGTCTGGTTTGCTAAAGACATCTTGGGGATGTTCACAAAGCTGACCTAGGAATGCATTCCACCCATTGCTTACCATTGGCTTTATGGATTGTAACTCACATTTTCTGGCTTTCTATTTGCTGGCTTTATTTGTTTTAGGCTGTCCAGCTTGAGTTTGCCCCTCACGTTGCCCAAACAATGTTTACTGTATACTTCCACGAACTTGCATTTTGTAAACAGGCCTTTAAATCTTGTTCTTATCTTGTCATATTTGCTGTGCATTCAAAGACAGGGGTCAAATGTCAAGCTGTCTCTTCCGAGGGAGCTTGGTGTTTACTATTTTTCTTTGACTTCAAAGTGAGAGAATTTATGGGGCAATCTTGCTGAGTGTCCATGTAAGAGGAGAAGATGTACGATGTTTTTTTAGCACACAACTAAAAAAAATGAACAGTGCTCATGTTTCAGAATTTATCAGAATTATTACAAATGAAGCAAACTTTTTGGTAATTCTGAAGTATAGTGGAAACAAATATTTGGATACGATCAAAACACATTAATACACTAAGTGATGACATTTGCACACATTATCGTTTGTGTGCAGTAAAGCTGTTTTTTCAGTGCAAATGTAATGGTCATTTCAATTGGAAATGTGTTGTCTGTAATGGCAATGCGCTACCACACCATGCATACTCCACACTATACCACTCCAACCCCACTCTATGCCCTGCCACTCTATGACACGCCACTCCACTCTACGACATGCCACTCCACTCTGTGTCCCTCCACTCTAAGACACTGTACGACATGCCACTCCAATCTATGCCACTCATTCCATGACACAACACGCTACTCCACTCTACGCCCATCCACTCCACACCACTTACACCACTCCACTCTACCCCACTCCAATCTATCCCACTCCATTCCAACATACCACAATCTACCCCACCCGACTTCGCTACAATCTACCCCAATCTACTCCACTCCAATTCACCCCACTCCACTCCACCCAATCTACCCCACTCCAATCTACCCGACTCCACTCCACTCTAACCCACTCCAATCTACCCCATCCTAATTTACCCGCCCCACTCCAATCTACCATCCAAATTTACCCACCTCACTCCAATCTACCCTATCCCAATTTACGCACCCCATTCCACCCGACTCTACCCCACCCTACTCAAATCTACCCCATTTCAATCTACCCCACTCTAACCCAATATACCCCACTCCACTCTACCCCAATCCACTCCATTACGATCCAATCTACCTCACTCCGCACCAATCTACCCCACTCTACTCCAATCTACCCCACTCAACTTAAATCTACTCCACTCCATTCCACTCATCTACTCCTCTCCACGCAATCTAACCTAATCAACCCTACCTCACTCCAATCTACCCCACTGCACCCCAATCTACCGCACGCCACTCAAATCGACCCAACTCTGCTCCAATCTACCCCAGTCTACTCCAATCCACTCCAATCTACCCCAATCCACCTCACTCCAATGTGCCCCAATCCAACCCACTCCACTCTATCCGACTCCTCACCCATCTACCCAACTCTACTCTACTCCATTCCAATCTACCCAGTCCAATTTTTCACACTCCATTCCAATTTACCCCACTCCAAACTCCACTGCAATCTATCCAACTCCTCTCCACTCCAGTCTACCCCGCTCCACTCCAATCTTCCCCACTCCACCACAATCTGCCCCGCTCCTATCTACCACAATCTACCCCACTCCAATCTACCACAATCTACCCCAGCCAACTCCAATCTACCACATTCCAATCCACCCAATCTACCTCACTCCGCTCCACTCTAATCTACCCCACTCCACTCTACCACATTCCACTCTACCCAAATCTACCCCACTCAGATTACACCCGATTGGTACAGCAGTAGCGTCAATCTTTCACCGCCGCTAAACGCAAGCTCAGAGAATTGAACGTCTAATATATGCTGTTGTATCCTGCCAGAATGCGAGTTCTCTACAACTCTAAACTGCACTTTTTCGATACACCGGAATCTGTCTTCGCTTGGGCCGATGAGTCAGAACACCTCAAACCACATACGCCGCCACCGATGGAATCAGACTCCTCGCAAGGATCGCAAAGGAATAGACAGAAGAGGGGTAATTCCAAGAGGAGACACAGATCCAGGTCCAACTGGCGCTCCCAGACCCAGGGCGATGAGTCATGATTGTGTAGTGACTACTCCTCTCTCTGTCACTCTTGGCCTTGGCTGTGGTGCGATGCCTTTGTGATGATGCAGGTCCGCTAGGTGAACTTCTATGGCTTGGGGGTCAACTTTAGGAGCGTCACGCCCCTGAACACTTATGTTTAAGTTTCGTGGGTTGTTTGGGTACAATTGGCGGAGACCTCCCGGGACCCCCTGTTGGTGCCCCAGGATTCTCTCCTTCGCGACTGATACTCCTTGTTGGTGGATGTATTGAGCTGGGGGGTGGGGAGGGGGATTGTTTAGACCTACTTGGTCAAAATGTTTGCAGTTTCTATGTAGGCACAGGGATTCGACCACTTAAGGGCACATACACCAGAAGGAGAACCCTCCCTAGACGACCTATGACCGCCCATACACACACTCCCAAGCTTGGGTACTTGAATATCGTATCCTGGAATGTTAGGGGGATGTTAAACAAAATTAAATGGGGCGCCGTCCTCAGACAAGCTAAACGCTGCGAAGCCGACATACTCCTCTTACAAGAAACTCACCTACTTGGTAACAACCCCATGCCTTACCCGATTTGGATATAGCACAGCATACCACTCGGGGTTCACACGAGGCTCCCTCAGTACGGCTGCCCTAGTGCACCGGCGTGTCCCTTTCACTCTGTCTAAACTTTAGTCCGATCCCGGGGGCAGATACATCATTGTCTCAGGTACACTACACAGTGAATGCCTCACCATAGATAGCATCTACGCACCCCCTCCCTTGGGAAAAACGTTCGTTGACAGAATCACACGACTGTGGGGGGAATTCCCCGACTGACTGACGGTACTGGGTGGGGACTGGAACGATGTCATGTTACCTTCGGATCGTCTGCGGGAGCAGGGGTGGACGCCCCAGACGGGGAGAGCCAAGCTTCGCCTCCTGGCCACCACACTGGGGTGGGCTGATGCGTGGCGGGCTTATCATCCGGCCGAGATGGGTTTCATGTTCCTGTCCGCTGTACATGGCTCTCTATCCCGACTAGATTATTTCTTCATAACGCATCGTTACATACACAGGGTCTCCCATGTCTCTATCCTGCCCAGGGGACTGTCCGACCACTCCCCGATTTCACTTAAGATTCACATTGGACCACAGAGGCCTCCCCTTAGGTGCCGTATGTCGCCCTGGCATCTCCACGACCCCAATTACCAAGACGTTATCCGTCAGGCCATCTCCAATTATTTTTCATCCAACGACGAGTCTTCCCCGTCAAGGGTCATCCTCTGGGAAGCCCTAAAACCCACGATTCGGGTGTGGATATAAGTTATCGCATGGGCGAAAAACGCAAACTTTTCGCCCAAGTCCTGGAACTAGAAAACCGGCAAAGCTCCATTGAGGCAAACACGGGTCAGTTTAGGGGTCCCGCAGCGCACCGTAACCTCCTTCTAATACAACAACAAATACATCAACTCTTAATTAATGAGGCGTGGGAGATCTGCCTAGCGTCACAACACAGGATATACCAGTGGGGCGACAAATCAAGTAAAATGTTACATAGGCTGAGACAGGCCGCGATATCTCCCCCGCCCGTGCCGATGCTTCGCAATGCCGACGGGGTCTTATGCACTTCCCCTTCCGCCGTAACTCAAGTGTTCGCAGACTACTAAGCCTCCCTATACCAGCGGAAAGAACACATATCGAGCGAATTGATAGAGGAATTTCTATCAGACATACCCCCTTCAAAACTGTCAGATCATGTACGTGACCAATTAGAAGCCCCCATTACGGTAGAAGAACTCAGCGCAGCGTTAGCTGAGATCCACCCCGGCAGGGCACCCGGCCCCAATGGTTTCCCCAGTGACTTTCTACGGCCACACATGGCAATACTCGGCTCACACTTGTTGGAAGCGCTACATGAGGCTCTCGAACTATGCATACTACCCCGACTGGCGTCAGGCTGAAATCATTGTGTTCCTCAAGCCCGGCCGCCCTCCAGACGACCCCTCCTCCTATTGTCCTATCTCCCTCCTCAATTTCAAACCCAAACTCTTAGGTAAAGTTCTTGCAGACCGTCTCCGCTCGTGTATCTTCGACCTAATACACCCAGATCAATCAGGATTTATGCCCCATCGATCCACCGGGCACAACATCCGACGGGTATATACTGCCATCTTGAGGGCCCCTAAACTGGGTCGTCCCGCTGCTATCCTCTTAGCCGACATCGATAAAGCGTTCTTTGAGCTGGACATACCTATTTCGACTTCTCCGAGCCTTCAACTTCGGTCCGCGCTTTCTGGCCTACATTCAGCTGCTCTACACAGACCTTTCAGCCTCCAGACGGGTGGTCGGATACAGGTCAGCTTATTTCCCCATTTGCCGTGGCACAAGGCAGGGCTGCCCCCTGTCTCCACTGCTATTCGCGCTGGCCATAGAGCCCTTGGCCACTTGGGTGCGACAAGACCCTTTGATCCGGGGATTCAAGTGGACGCGAGAGCGGTCGGACAGAATCGCGTTATACGCGGACAATGTTTTATTCTTTATGTCAGATCCTAGGTCTACCGGGCCATGTGTGCTTCAGATACTCTGAGTGTTTGGTGAAACCTCAGGCCTGGGAACAAATCCGTCTAAATCTGTGATATTTCCTGTGTGCGGAGATCAGGGGCACCTGGGCCGAGCAACTATCCCCCGCTACGGGCGGTTTTAAATACTTGGGCGTTTTTATATCACTGTGCCCGACGACATGGTGGTCTCATAACATTATATCGCTACTAACATGTATACGAGAAGAGACCAGGATATGGTCCCATTTACCACTATCCCTGTACGAACAGTCTGCAATTTTTAAGATGGTCTCGCTACCACGGCTTCTTTACCGGTGGCAAAACTTCCCATATAATATTCCCCACACATGGTTTGCCCAGGTTAATGCTATTCTGAACAGGTTCCTATGGGACGGTGGGGCCATCCGTGTAGCATTGCGTACCTGCACGCAGTCATCTTATTGTGGAGGGATAGCTGCTGCAGATGTTTATGTGTACTATGCAGCATCACACCTGCTGACCATTAACGAGTGGTGGTACAGCCCACACACGGACCCATCATACGCAGTCGAGCGCCTGGCGATGGAGGGTACGTCCCTCTTGCAACTCCTCTACAGCCGCATGAATCTAGACTTTTTGCCCCCTGCCGCTAGTACGGTCATTCAGATCTGGCAATATCCCGTCAAGAAAATGGGCTGGGAGGGGCGCCTGACGCAGACCACCCCGCTGTGGCAGGGTACTTACCTAAGTCCTGTGACCGAACTCGCCGGCTTCCATGCATGGGACCTCGTGGTAATTTCTACCCTAGGAGACATCATGAAGGGATTCACCCTCAAATCGTTTGAGCAATTACAAACTGAATTCCATCTGCACCAGTCGCAATTTTATAAGTGCTTGCAATTGAGGCGTGCTCTAGCCCCATTGATTCGCTCAATGAGTGACTTACCGGAATTCCATCCTCTCGAAGGACGCTTACTCATGGGGGACCTAGGTGCTCATAACATCCGACAGATCTACCAGACATTGACCATGCACACTCCCAACACCATATACAAGACCCGGAGGCGTGGGAAGAGGTTATGCCTGACATGATGGATGATGACTGGACTGAGGCTCTTGCGAGCCCCTGAGGTGCCGTTATCTCCACACGATATCGCCTCATTCAATTTAAATATCTCCATAGAGCATACTTCACCCAGGCCCGCCTTTATAAGATGGGTATGATTTAGTCCCGTATGTGTCTCAGATGCGGGAAAGAGGAGGGAACCTTCTTTCATACGGTGTGGAGTTGCGAGGCGCTGCAGCCGTACTGGCGGAAAATTGCATCCTGTCTGGGCCGGTTCTCTCGTGGAGCATCCCACTGAACCCCAAACAGTTTTTGCTCCATAGCACGGAGGAGATTGGTGGGAACCACTACAAACAGCACCTTTTGTTACTGGGCCGCACACTCGCCAAGAGGGACATTGCCCAATGGTGGAATCCAGTTCGGAAGTGGAGTGGGTGTTATATCCCGCATAGATGCCCTAATGTAGACCCGTTCGTACATGCCCTAAAATGGACATTTTCATATTTACCCTAATATGGTCATATTCGTACTTGCCCAATTATGGTCATGGCCACATATGCCCAATTATGGTCACAACTGTACATGTCCTATTATAGTATGATTCCTTATATAGGCATGATCTTTCACCTACATTGGTCCCAGCTAGTACACAACGAGTTCTGAGGGCTGAACGTTATCTATCCTGTGGTTTTGAATGCAGCAGGGTTCTTCCAAACACAGGCCCACACTGTACTCATTAATTATGCATGGCTTTCTAAGAATACACCACCAGCATAATGTATGTACAAAGTTCACCCCTGACGTCTTCCTCATGTCCAATACAAACCATACTGAGGACCGAGACTCTTTAGGGTATAAATACACCACATCTTGCCCCGGTAAACCAGAGGGAACCGAGACTTCCATGCTGACACACTGACCAGAGACGCTGAGGCTCCTGCATGCAGTCGCTCCAGCTGACAGTGGTCTGACACAGCCCTGACGGGGTGTCCAACTCGAGACCAGGACGGGGTCCCACACTCTCTCTATTCAGGTATGGGGGTTCGACTAAGTCCTAGAAGGATTCTTGGCTCTTAGGCTTTAGACCTACACACATATGCTAGGTACACTCAGGTACATCTAGTTAGGCATCGTAGGAGTACGCGCACTTGCATAATGCTTTTATATTCATGTATGTACTCATGATTATCGCAATATGGTAGAACTGTTCTATCCCTTTGCTTTTATCGTACTGCTGATCATATATCTCTGCTATTGTCTGCTTGTTACCGCAGCACAAATATTTTACACTAGAATAACAACTGTTCAATAAATACTTATTGAAACGCCCGACTGTTTATTCTGTGTAACTCTCTGAGACAAACCGAACAAGTGAGCACGAGTGACTGAGCGAAAGGTAGTACATTGTTTCCACGATTCTGAGGGAATCAGGGTTGTCATGTTCTAAGGTTGCCAGAAACTAATCTCTCCCCGATAAGAGGAGACACTAGTGGCACTGCGAGCTAGCTAATGCAAACCAGGCTAACATATACGGTGGGGGTGCACGGAGTCAGTCTGCCACCAAGCCAGCAGTATATGTTATCCAAACGCGCAGGTCCTGCAGGGGTACTATAGGAGCTACACGACATGGCGCCCAACGTGGGTTGGGTACTTATTTAACAGTAGAATCTGAGTAGTTCAGTCGTGCTATTCTCAGAGAACCTACTCACAAAACCCCAGAGACGTCTGGAGTGGGTGGGCACTAAATCCGCCGCAGCTGAGTAGTACGAGAATACTATTTATTGGCTGTTGGTTACTCAAGCTTGAAGGACATATAGTTCCTACAATTGTGCATTTACACCTTATCTTAAAAACTCTATAATCTCCCTTCTTCCAATTAAAAATGGTGGAAGAAACAAGCGCAACAGGGAGAGTTACAACAAACCTCTTTGGTTTAGAAGAAGACCCTGAAGAAGCAATACAAATTGCACCAAATTTCAGAAGGGCAGTCACCATAAAACTTCTAGAACATGGCTTAAGAGCCAGGGGTGGTACAGTAATTTTCGTGATTGAGGCACACAAATCCAATAAAACAGAGGTGTTCTATTCTTGGGTTACACTCCCAGCAGTAAATGCAATTACAAATGTATTTCACTATTACCTAGAAGGTGAAACACCAGCAGACTATACTCCTTTTGAGGAAGTAGAGGTCCTGCTCACTTACCAGGAGCATAATTACTGGTTTAAAGGCACCCTACCCCACGTACATGGAAGAGCAAGATTAGGCCCGCTCGGAGGAGCAGGAGCCACATGGCCCATATTAGCGGCATACACACCGCATCCTGACATTAACACAATGACACAGCCAGACTTACTCGTACAACACAGAGATTTAATTAAAATCTACAAAAACCTCACACAATTTGTGATGAGGACCTTAACAGTTCAGCCTGCACCAGCTGCAGCACAAGACAATCCAGTCCAGAGTACAGTTAATAAAATTACTCCACAAACATTACACGCGGTAATGGGCAAAATGCCAGCAAAACGCGAACAAATCCCATTCTGGATAGCTCAGAAAATAACTCAGCTTGAAGCAGTATTCCCGAATACTACAACCAGTGATAAACACAGAATTCTAACTATCTGCTTGCCCATGGGTCTCACACCACAAGTAGAGGACTGCACCTCTTGGGGTTCAGTCTTTGCTGCCATATATACCAGAACACATGGTATCCCGTCCTTAGCAGTAGTACCAGACGTATTGAAACAGATACAAAATGAGTACGGAGCAGAGCCTGCCCTTAACGTAGGGATGAAGTTGCTAAACAACTTTGAACAGGTCTCAGCCATAATACTAGCTAACATTAAGGGGGAAGCAGCTTCAGTGGCGATACGCCAACGCCTAAGGGAGTTCAGTCCAGACGACCAACAACACGAACTACCCAAAATAATTGAAACTGCATATGCAGAACTAGGCAGAGACAGTTTGGGTGGGAAAGCATTAAAACTACAACTGGGCAGTCCTGAAAAGGACACTACAAAGCAGACACCTACTTCTTCTAAAAAGAAGTGGGAAAATAAAAAACAACAAAAGTCTAAAGACACCAGATCTCAGTCCAGAGGTAGGTCTCCTCAACAGGAGCCCTCTGAAAAGAGGTATAACCTCAGGAATAGGGATAACATTAAAAAACCTGACAGGTATCAGGATACTGATACTCGTTCCTCTCGTTCCTTTCAGGGTTCATCACGAAACTCCGAGAGGGAAGGACGATCAAAGGAGCGTACAAAGTTCAGAGATACGCAACACGCTGCGGACTACGCACCTAAAAAAGAGGATAAACAAAAATCAAAAACCTCAGTTCAAAAAGAAGAAGGTAGCAGGTCTCAAGATCAGACATGCCCAGAATTCTGAGGACAAAGCTTCTGAACGGGGAATGGGCTCTGATGATGCTAGACAGCGCGGCAGAAGTAACGATAGCTCGCCAGAACCTGAAGGAATTTCTGGTGACAGCGGAGTTGAGTGAGTATATCACGGTGGAAACACCTGATACTCGGGTAAAAGTGTCCCACATAAGTTACATGAGATAACACTCCGGCTGGAGGGGGACAAGCCCAGAAAAGTTAAAGCTCTCTTTTGGAAAAATCTGTCATCTGGTTATGACATTCTATTAGCAGAACAAGACTGGCCGCCAGCATTCGTCATGGAGTGCCCTAGGGGAGAAACGATAATTTTTCCAGCCTTTTCCGACCTCGTTCCCATTCACCTAAAACATGCATATGCGCAGGAGTGGGCGGTTGCCCTAGCTCCAGCATTGTACAAAAATCATGCTGGTTGGGATGAGGATTCAACCCACCACGTGATCCCGTTAAAAGTTTCCCCAAATGCCCAAAGGCAATACCCAATAAAGCAGGAAGCTAAAAAACAAGTCGGGGAGATTCTAGATCAACTTGAATATCAGGGGGTGATAGAAAATTGCACTTCACCTATGAACAATCCTTTGTTCCCCGTAGCCAAACCTGAAAACACATATCGTCTAGTTTTAGATTACAGACATTTAAACACTTGCACAAAGACATTTGCAGTTCAAAATGCACACAGTGCACATTAATGAATAACATTGTGCGGAAAAAATACAAAACGACACTTGATATCTCAAATGGATTTTTCTGCCAAAATATAGCGCCTGAAAGCAGGTATCTGACCGCATTCAGTGCGTTAGGGTCTCAACGGCAATTTTGCAGACTCCCCCAAGGGTACAAGAATAGCCCGGGGTTGTTTTCAGCAAGGGTAACAGAGTTACTCCAAAATTTGGATGAAGAAGCATTGTCCTATGTGGATGATATTTATCTGACGGACGATGACTTAAAGAGGCACTTGACCAGGGTGAGCACCATTATTATGGGATTCGTCCCTGAGGGCTATAAATTTAATTTCAAATAATCAAAAATTGCCCACCTCAATGTCCTATTTTTAGGATACGAGCTGTCAAGTGAGGGAAAAAGCCTGGCAGCTAACTTTTTGGAAAAGTGTGCGCTGCTCCAACCTCCAAAATCATTAAAGAATTTACAATCAATTCTGGGATTCCTAAATTTTGGTCGAACATACATTTTGGATTACGCAGAAAGGGTAAAACCTTTCTACGACTTAATAAAACCTGACTTTTCAGTCAAACAATGGACACAGGAACACACAAATATCCTGCGTTCCCTACAGGAAGACATGATAGCTTCTAAATATTTACAGACACGCGTAAACGCACAGAACTTAGTGATCCGAGTCATAGCGGGTCAATTCGGGTACACATATTTAACTTTTAATGAAGGTGAAACAGTACCAATCGCATACAAATCACACCTGTATACAAACGCAGAAATGCATTTCACTTCAACAGGAATAATCCTGACAGCCGTGCAGACCGCTGTAGCAAGAGAAAGAGCTCTGGCTCAGGGAAAACGCATAATTGTCGTGACCCCAGTACCAGCTTTAGAAGCTGTTACAAAAGCTAGCATTCCAAATGCAAAAGCCTTACATCCGAGATGGATACAATGGGCTAATTCTCTTACTGCAACGGATGTTGAATACAGATTTGATCCTAGTTTAAAAACACAGGCATTCCTGCAATACGAACAAGAATACCCTCTACCAAATGAAATCTTGCCTCTAGATCAGTATGAATACATTATCTATACTGACGGTTCTGCTCAACCAGCCACAGGAAGTAAGCAAGCTCACAGCGCAGCGTGTGCGATTGTTAAAGGTCGCATGCACGATGGCAAGTTCCATCCAAGTTGCACAAAAACGCAATCTCTAGGAGACTGCACGGCACAGTTGGCAGAACTCAAAGCACTTATACTGGCACTTATAAATACGGATCACGAATTCCCCACACTTATTGTGTGTGATTCCTTTTACTGTGTACAGTCGTACAATGAATATCTACATCATTGGGAACAAAACGGGTTCAAAGATGCAAAAGGTGGCACAATTAAGCATAAAATGCTATGGGAACAGGTAGTGGAGTTGAGAAACGAACTACCAAGGGCTCACGTGATACATACACTGAGTCATCAGCGTGATGGCGTTCACGTTGAAGGGAATTCATTGGCTGATGAAGCCGCAAAAGGGGCTGTTCGCACAGCCGCCGTAGCTGCAGTTACTTGTTCAAAGACGAGGGTAGACGGCGAGATAATGGTAGCTGTCAATGCTTCACGCAAAGGCAGCACAGCAGTACCTAAAAAATTTCCACTCAAGTACTCCTACAAGTTAGATGCACAAAACATTCCATATGCTCAGATTCCTGGAGCGGGGGATAGAGTAATACCAAATATGGATCGTAGGCTAGGCTTAATTATGGTAGCACACGAAGGTTTGGGTTCTGTACATACAGGTGACTTACAGGCGACTATTTCTTTGTTGAAACAGCGCTACTGGTGGCCAGTGATGAGAAGGTTAGACTAGAGACTATGTCTGGAACTACGACATCTGTCAAGCAGATGAATAGGCTCCACCGCAACACGCCCAGCACAGACACCATTGCTGAAATCAGACAAACTCTCGCATGTGTGTATTTGGACCACTGCGGACCCTTACAATCTGATGGGTCCAGAAATATATCATGGTTGCAGTGGATTCCTGCTCAAGATTCCTATGGGTTTGGCCTCAGCGCTCGGCTGACGCTCGAACTGTTATAAAAGATTTGCGAGTCTTTATCGGCACATACGCAGTTGGCACGTTACATTCTGACCGTGGTCCGGCGTTTAGCTCTCGGGCTTACAAAGAGGCCATGGAAGGAATGGGCGTAGCATTGCGGTACTCCTCTCCGTACCATCCCGAGGGAAATTCTGTTGTGGAGAGGAAAAGCCGAGACTTAAAGCAATCTTTAACAGCTAGCGTATTAGGCAAGGGCGGTAGATGGGTCGATCACGCGCGCGCTCAATAATCAGCCAAGAAGCTCTCTAGGAGGTGTCACTCCTTACGAGGTCCTATTTGGGACAAGAATGTGGGTACCTGATCTTGATTGTGAAGGCACATTGGCGGATGAAAAACCATTTGATATCCATGATCGTTTGGCTGTTTTACAGGTTCTAAATGAATCCAGGACACAACAAAGTAACGTGCTCCAGAAACAGGCCGCCACTGAGGAAGTCAAGGCAGTAACGGCAAGACCTATCTGGATCCCAAAACCCGGAGATCTAGTCAGAGAGAAGATTGCTGACAAGAAAGAATTGGGGCCATCCTACAGAAAGCCTGTACTGGTCCTTGCAATCCACGGCACAAGAACTGTACTTCTGCCGCCTCTTGCCGGAAAAAAGGAGAACAGATTTGTCTCAATTGACTTAATCAAACCACACTATGTGGCCGATACTAAACAGTAGGCCTCGTGGACTCCACAGTAGCAGACGCCCTCCTCTCGCTACAATCCAAGAAGTTCAAACAGAAAGACTCATCACGTTTGAAGAGCCACCTGTACTGAATGATGGACTAAGCAACAATGCTATGGAACTTGTTCCACTTCAACAAGAAATTCATCTTCATAATGAAAATCAACTTAACAACCAGGTTGCAATCAGACCTAATACAGACATCTACGTCAACATGCCTCGTCAAGAGCAAAATCCGATTTCAACAAATCCCGATGAAATTCCAACAATTGATCGAACTGCTTCTGGCTATTTCATGAACTTTGATACGTTTTCACTGGATCCAAGCGAGCCGGAAATGACGCCAGCCCAAAAATCACTCCAACAGAAACTCGTTGACTTTTTGAACTTTTTTAGAAAGACTTACCTGGTGTCACCTTGGCTAGAACTATGGTATATCACTGGGATTTTATTTTTCATTTTCTGGCTAGGTTTAATAATAACTTTTAGTATGCTTATTAATGGACGATACCTCCAGCCAAGCTCTACTGCCCAAAGAGTCAATTTGATTTTGAAACCACACCAGTCTTCACATCGTGAACCAAGAGACTTGTCTTCAGTGAACATTACAGCAGTTCCTATACCGGATGGTATAGTATGGGACAAGATTGATTATGATATATCAGGTCCTATTGAACTTTTAAAACTAAAACATGTATTTAAAATTTCTTTAAGTGATTTCATTACGTCCAGTACATTTTCTGATGATTGGAACACTGAAACTGTAAATGCTATGATGTCTGATTTAGAAAAAACTGCAGCATTTCCGAACAATGAAATGTTAGAAGGTACTTCAGACTATGATACATTGTACTGTTACAAACATTTTGGTGATCATTTCTTACACAAGTCTATAACACCTAGAAATGTATTTGAATACCACCAGTGGGAACACTGCCCAACACCTCCAAAAGGTAGTTCACAAGCGTTTGCACAGAAATTCACATACTTCTCAGGGTTTAACACATCCGACCCGACGTCATTTTATTATAAAATGGAGAAAATTTCAGGTCAGAAAATTATGTTAACAAACACCAAACATATTTACTCTGCATCCTTTCTGAACCAGTTGTCTAAACAGGGTTTCGATCTATGGAAAGACACAATAGAATCCAAATCAATCTAGGGTTCTAGGGACTGGCAAGTCCAGGGAATAGAAGCACTTTTTAGAGCATGCATCATTCCGCAGCAGATTTTATTTCTGAATGAAACTGTGCAACAGACATCCTGTCTTGGATTAGCCAAAGGCAAGGAAATGAACACACCGGGGTTTCCAACACCATCGCAGATGGGTGGGGGCAGAACTCAACTACACAAGGGGTAGGATTAGATGCCATTTTCCAGTACAACAGATCAGATCCTGATTGGACAGAATGGCTGGTTTCGCCCATTGACACAAACAAATGTCAACAGAGATTTATGAATACAACCAGAGGGTTTAGTATCCATAGGCCAGATCCACGCTATGTACAAAGACATCACCCAGGTGTAGTGACAAGGAGGAGCCAGGTTTGCAACTCTGGCCCCTAAGTTATGGAATTCTATCCCTCTGGAAATCAGGTCCACTACTGATCTACTGAATTTCAGAAAATTGCTTAAAACTTGGTTGTACACTCAGGCTTACAATTGATCTGTTAAACCTTCCGGCACTTTCTAGACTCAGCGCCAAGAAACCAACCGGTGAACGAGCGCTTTATAAAACATTATTAACATAACATAACATAACGTATAGTGTTGGGAAGTTGTGCCTTGATTGGCTAGAGACCTCAACACTGACAGAAGTAAAGCACCACTAGACCTTACTCACACCTGACATGGATCTTAGAGATTTTCTACTGGGACCCAAGAAACAGCATCAGAAACGTTTCATATATGCAGGCCTTTATGCCTACTATAATGAAAACTGGAAAATATCCCAACAAGAGGCCGCAGAAAGAATACGAGAAATAGACCGTATTAACTTAGAAAAAGCATTAGCAGTGGTGGATAATGGGTTAACTACTTTGACCTCCAGGATTTACTCCTTAGGGAACATTGTGTCCTCGGCAATCGACATATTAGAACAAGATCTGGCCTTGTTACAACACGGGCAATCTCAGCTACGTTCTATTATGATGTTAAGCTGGACGCTGCAATATTTGCGCGCAGGCTATGTGCCATGGCGTTTTATAAACACCACGTCTCTGTTCTCAGAATACAATCTAACTGATAAACAGACAGAAATGGCACAAAGGGGAGCCAAATATACAATGCTGCGTATTGAGAAACTGGAAAGGTTACCATTCACTGTAGCCGAATCACCATCAACAGAATGGCTCATTCATGGCCAAATAACTCTGCCGGTCACTACGTTTCAGTTTCAATATTGCCTTGAGCAAAGGCAGGCAGGCAAATATGTAAAAATGGGTAAGGGATGCATCAAGGAAACTTGGGAGTTACCATATAGATACCGATGCCGGAATGGGGATCGAGAAGTGTATCTGAGTGGCACTAACTGCAAGAACGCTTTGAGCGGTTCTCTCATGTGTCAGGATATTTCTCTACACGGAGCCTGCAGTGGTTCAGTGGCGAACTTATCTTGTCACATGTCAGGGACCCCAGCGGCCATGATCACGCCGGTTTTCCAGCTGCTCTCGAATGGGAGTTACTTAATGCTAAATGATCAAGGTTGTTGTGGGATGCTTCCGGGCGTTGCATATCTAGTAACTGTTAACTCCAGGGTTACTTGCTGTATGCAAGCATTGTTTCCGTCACTGAACACAGTCAGGGAGGCGCCGTTATGGCCTTCACTGAATGTTTCTTTTATACAGTTTGATACTTTGAGCAGATTGAAAGCCATGCTTTTACAGCAACCCGTGCCCTTAACCTCCGCTCGAGAAACCTATGAACTTCAAGTTGCAAGGACCTCAACCGAAATACAGGCACTCATACGTACAAACTGCCCCATTCATTCAAATGGTGGGACGTATCTTCAATATGTCTGAGACAAGCGGAATTGTACACCTATTTAAGACCATAGGGTCCGGACTGTTAAGCACCTTTCAGACAGTCCTCGGAGTAATCCCAAATTTTATACACTCCGTATTGGGAAGCGTATTTGGAGGATTCCCGCTCATCCTGTTCCTAATCGCAGGAATCCTGATTGTAATATTGCTGCTACGCAATGGACGGCCACCTTCCCGAGGGAATGGTGAACACGCTCCTGGAGCAGAAATACCGTGAACGCATGGTACAACTTCTGGGCATTTCTTGCCTGCGAGAACTCAGTGCCTCCTGGTTTCTATCATTTAGACCAGTCTGGATAGACTGCATCTTACCTGTGCTTCGATGCCTGTTCTGCGGAGAAGAATGCATGTTGGATCTTTGTCTAACATTTCCATCAGATGCGCCTCCGGACACGGATGCAATGCTGGACCCCATAAAGGCCCATGCTCTGCGTTGTCCCCAGCGGCTTCCAATTCTGATGAATGCATTCCTGGAGAATCCACAGGTGCCGTTCGCTCCTGCTGGGTTAGGTGACTCCTCCACAGGCACCCAGGTTACAACTGCCGCACAAGCTGCCGCAGCACCGACTGTTAGCAGCACTACATTCCATCTATGTGCGATTGACGTTCTCTGTGAGGCGTTGGATTTGTCATCTACAGCAGCTGACACGATAATATTGAGCTTCCCAGCCAGTACGCGTAATCTTGAATTGGCTCATCGTGTCCTGGGAAAGAATTCGGCTTTTTCACTCATTTCAAAATAAAACGATCTAAATTTGGAACATTTTCTTACATTGACACTTTCGCTTGAGAAAAGTATGGAATTCTCCTGCTTATGGTAATACAACTTCTATAGAGAGACGATATTGACTTTTAAGTGGCAACTAGAAAAAGCTGAATTTAAACATTTTTTTTTTTAAGCACCAACATTTTTAACGATTTTTTAGAACCATGTTTTTACTTGCTTTTAAAAATGGTTTTAAATTGTCCAGATTTTAAGTATGGTCATTTATTATCCAATTTGGAAGTGGAGTGGGTGTTATATTCCGCGTAGATGCCCTAATGTAGACCTGTTCGTACATGCCCTAAAATGGACGTTTTCATATTTACCCTAATATGGTCATATTCATACTTGCCCAATTATGGTCATGGCCGCATATGCCCAATTATGGTCACAACTGTACATGTCCTATTATAGTATGATTCCTTATATAGGCATGATCTTTCACCTACATTGGTCCCAGCTAGTACACAACGAGTTCTGAGGGCTGAACGTTATCTATCCTGTGGTTTTGAATGCAGCAGGGTTCTTCCAAACACAGGTCCACACTGTACTAATTAATTATGCATGGCTTTCTAAGAATACACCACCAGCATAATGTATGTACAAAGTTCACCCCTGACGTCTTCCTCATGTCCGATACAAACCATACTGAGGACCGAGACTCTTTAGGGTATAAATACACCACATCTTGCCCCGGTAAACTAGAGGGAACCGAGACTTCCATGCTGACACACTGACCAGAGACGCTGAGGCTCCTGCATGCAGTCGCTCCAGCTGACAGTGGTCTGACACAACCCTGACGGGGTGTCCAACTCGAGACCAGGACGGGGTCCCACACTCTCTCTATTCAGGTATGGGGGTACGACTAAATCCTAGAAGGATTCTTGGCTCTTAGGCTTTAGACCTACACACATATGCTAGGTACACTCAGGTACATCTAGTTAGGCATCGTAGGAGTACGCGCACTTGCATAATGCTTTTATATTCATGTATGTACTCATGATTATCGGAATATGGTAGAACTGTTCTATCCCTTTGCTTTTATCGTACTGCTGATCATATATCTCTGCTATTGTCTGCTTGTTACCGCAGCACATATATTTTACACTAGAATAACAACTGTTCAATAAATACTTATTGAAACGCCCGACTGTTTATTCTGTGTAACTCTCTGAGACAAACAGAATAAGTGAGCATGAGTGACTGAGCGAAAGGTAGTACATTGTTTCCACGATTCTGAGGGAATCAGGGTTGTCATGTTCTAAGGTTGCCAGAAACTAATCTCTCCCCGATAAGAGGAGACACTAGAGGCACTGCGAGCTAGCTAATGCAAACCAGGCTAACATATACGGTGGGGGTGCATGGAGTCAGTCTGCCACCAAGCCCGCAGTATATGTTATCCAAACGCGCAGGTCCTGCAGGGGTACTATAGGAGCTACATGACAATAGTGCCTGCATAGGCGAGACCTATTTGCTTTGCTAATGCTTGTTAAAGAATGGGGTCAACATTAGTGGTTTTTAACTCCACAGGAGCATATCCTGCAATGGAGGTGCTAGCCACCATGCAAAGGAGAAGCCTACTAACCATTGACTGTTTACTGTGTTTACTTGCAACAGAGGTTTAACCAGACATCCAAAGGAGAAAGACTTGATTTACAGCTGAGGAGAAGGGTTCTCAACTCTCCCATGATAAGAGAATGAAGCAATCCTAAGACATAGGGGCTAAGCCCCAAGTCACAATATGCTAGTACAATAAATTCCCCACATGATGAAGTTCATCTTATGAAAAAATAGGCTGACAAACGTACCATCAACTGAACCAAAGATGCGCCTTTGAGTGCAACAGCAAAAGGATTTGTTGAAACGTTTGCAGCTTAAAGAAGTTTATGAAGAGAATTTTCTGCATGATTTATTTATTTTTATATAGGTCATGGGCCAAAATAGGTGACAAAGAGGTTCACAAAGAGCAATCATACATAATCGAAGTTGGTTGCAAAAGAAAAAATGAAAATATATGTTCATAACTGTTGACGTTTATTTTGCTGCGCAATTTTGGGTGACAAATTACTTGAGTGGATTAGTAATTTTAATGATGCATCTGACCGTAACCGATCAACTAATGATTTTGTGCACTTAAAACAATATAATTATTTCATTTAGAAGTGTGATAAATAATGTATTATAGTACACATTTTTATGTACGAGACACCATTTAATTATAATTGATGCAGTTTCTGGTGTTCTGCTTATCTTGCTGCTGCTCATTTCCCCTCCCATATAAGCAACCCGCTGCAAGTCTTTTCTCTCCACAGTTTTCTTGGAACACAGAGTGCTAAGACGCGAATAGAGTGTTGTATTAGAATGTGTGTATTATGAATGAAACTTTCCCTTGTGTACCTGATGTATCATTTTGAAGGATTTCCGCTGTAAGTTCAAATGCAGGCTTGTAAAAGAACATAATTCTATGAGCTATTATTAAGAAATGTTTCATATTATGTTGTACATCTCCGGAGTGCAGTTGCTGAGGAAGCAAGTGGAAGATTTCTCTTACCTTAAGAAATAGGTTATTGCTAAGAACCTTTTAGATTTACAAAGTTGTTTTTGATTTGCCAGTGTGACCTAACCATGATCATACCATGCGGAATTTGCAGTTTTAAATTAATTGATATGCATAAATTGTGTATAAACACCCCTGTTTTTTTCTCCCGAGACTCTATTAGACTATGTCTACATGTTCTTTCCTCACTTAAGATGCTGTCAGTACTCTTTATGAGTCCGACACTTAGAATGTAGAGAGATTAGCTGCTTAACTAGTGATTTTGTTATGATTTGTGGTTCTGTATTCTCTATCTGAGCCTTTATAGCAATCAATGCATATGTCCCAGTATCGCTTCATTATTAATTTTGTATTAAACTCTTGAAAACTTAATTTTGATCTAGAACTCAGTTCTCTGGTACGTTTGTGTTATCGATGGGAAGGGTAGTCTCTTACGCTAGATCATTGAGAAGACTCACGGAGCCGAACTGCGTAAGGTAAAATTTGGGGTTCATACATTATTGAGTTCAGGGAATTTTTGGGGTTCGGCTCCCACATTGGAATGATTTTCAATTAATAGTACTTTTTGCCACACTTATTAGAAGAAAATGTTTCCTCAGTTGTAATTTATAAACATGTTTATGCCTTTCCTCATATTTCTTTCTGTATTGTAACTATAATATGCAACAATGGATCTCTCACTTTTTAACTCAAGAGTAAATTATTTATTTATGGTTTTCCATAACTCAGCTATAGCAACGAAAGTGTGAAGTGCACTTTACAAAATAATCAGGACGATAAAACTACAAGAGGCATTTTAGGAGGGAAACAACCTTTAGAACGCATGCATTACATCGCATGCCATTAGATTGCGGTTTTTACAACGAAAGTCGTTACAACGACTTGCACTGGAGGGCGCTATAGGACAAGGAGTAGTTTAAATTACTATCCAACACCTTCCCTACTGTACGTAGGCTGGAGTTGGAATAGTAAATTAAACTACTCCTAAGTCCAGCGCCCTCCAACGCAAGTCGTTGTAACGACTTGCGTTGTTAAAACCGCGATCTAATGGCATGCGATGTAATGCATGCAGGGTATCGTCATACATCCATTTTAGGAGCATAGCAAATTTTTAGTTGTGGCGGGAAATGAGAGAGTTTATAAACAGGTCAGTTGAGGTATAATCGGAATAGGTGGGGTTTAGTAGCTTCCAGAATGTGAGCAGGTCCGGTTGAGTTCTGAGGGAAGGGTGAAAGAAATTCTCAATATTAGGGGTGGCTCCAGAGAAAGACTGTTTTAGAGCTAAGGAATTCTTTGAGGTCAGTGCTAGGGGGAGGAGGAGTATGGTTTTGCTTCTAAAGTCCTCTTTCACCATCCGAGACGATTGGAAGTGATGAAATGTAGGGAATAGTCCTGAGATGAATGGCCATGTGAACGAGCCAATGTACTTTGTAGAGTATTCTGTCCTGTATGGGAAGCCAGTGAAGTTCCTTAAACATCACAATCATGTTTCAAGATTCTATGTTAATGAAGTCACGGCATTGAAGACTGCCTTGATGGGTGACAGCAGACATAGGAACTCCGGCAAAAACTGCATTCCCATAGTCCAGACGACGGGAGATGATTAGCGAGTGGGTGGCAGATCTTGGTTGAACAGGGGTCAGTAGATGTTTTATTTTTTTCAGTGCACAAAGAACAACGTTTATGAATTGAGACAGTTTGTCGGTGTGAGGGGTTAGAGTAGCGGTGCTATCAATATTGAAACCCAAGTAAGGATTTTGGAAATAAAGAGATGATTATAGGGAAGTTGTTGATGGAAAGTTCATATAGTATAGCTGTGTCCAGTTTGTTTTTTCTTCCTGGTGTGATGTGTAGAAATTCTTTCTTATGAGGTTTGAGTAGGAGGACATCCAATTATGTAATTTGAAATACAGGCCTTCCCTGAGTGAATGCCCTTTAGACATTATGGTTTCATCTATAGCTGAGTGTCATCAGCATATTAGTGAATAATGACATCACATTCTTTGAATAAATCATAAAGGGACGCAGAATGGAGGTTAAATTGTAGTGGGATCAAAATAAAGCTTTGAGGTACACCATGAATCATGCTGGATAGGGACGGGCAATTATTTCCAATTTATAACAGGTGGTTTCAATACGGATGGAAGGATGCGAATTAGATTAGAATCTGCGTTGGATATGTTTTCTGAGCCTGACATGATCTGTGGTGTCAAAAAGATCCAGCAGGACCAAGAGGCAGGAGTCACCTCAATCGATAATGTGATAGATGTCCTCAATGACCTTCAAGGTTGATGTCTTCTTACTAAATCCAAATCTGAAGCCAGATTGGTATGCAGTAAGGAAATTGTTTTCATTTACAAATTAGGTCAATTCCATGGAGGCACATAGTTCAATGGCTTTTCTGAGCCAGTGTTGGTTTATGATAGGTCTGTGATTAGAGTGGTTGTGTTTTTTTTTTTTAGGATGTAGATAATTTGTCTGGTTTTGAGGAACTTGGGGAAGATGCCTTGCAGTAAGGAAATTTGTTTTCCTCAGAGTGCCACCCTAATGGTGACAGCTATGCTCTGATGTGGGTCCAGTGCTTACTCTTCCAGAGAATTCAAACTATACCACACTGACGAGGCCTAACTATGCTAAAACAGGTCTGGGGTTGCTTGTGTTACCATTCAGAGGTGACCAGGCCTGGCAGTTCAAGCTTTACAGTTCCTATTGGATCAGGACCATGTCTGATTTGCATATGGTTGGTTCCTTTCTGAGGTGGCATGGTGGGCAGAAATATGACAGACTGGGAAACAGCCCGAGTAAATACTAGTGACTGAGATTAAGCCAAACATACCACCCATTACATTGTTGTTTTCATCAGTGGATTCAAATCAGTGACATGAAAGTTACACACAGATTTCTGTATAGATTGTTCAACCCATTGAGCTATCGTATGTGCCATTGAAGTCCCTTGAACAAAATAAAATATACCTTACTCTTATTGTTAACAAACATTGACAAATCCATTTGGCCTGAGTTTAATGTGCAAATGCATGCAGCATAAGCTCATTGAATCAGGACAAGAAATTAAAGAAAGACTGTATTGAAGTCTCCCTAGTTGTGAAGTAGTTCCTCATAAAGTTCAATGCAAGCAATGGATATGAGGTGGAAGGATACAGCCAAACAGCCAAGAGCATCAGGGGAGAGATGACTACTCCACTGGGTGAGCCTAAAGGTGATTAGTGAAGCCTTACGCCAATGGCCAAAAGAGGCTGATCAAAAAAAGCCACTGGTTGCAGTGGGTGGCCCAAAGCCCACTTTATATATTGTAAGCAATGGGGCAACGTGACAGCAGCACTGACAAATCCCAAACATAAATATAGTATTTCTAACTAAATTGGCTTTATAAAGCAAAATTCTGTCTAAAAGGCAATGTTTTTAATGTTATCAGTAAATACATTTCTGCCTTCTTAAAAGGGCCTGGACTCATTTTTTATCCATGTCAGAGATCTGATGCTTGTTAAATAAGAGGTGTTTTTAAGGCATGGAGAAAGTGGGCAATTGCCTGCCCCCCACCTTACAAGCATCCCCCTGATGAAGTGATTAGGACATTAAGAAGACTTTCCTCTTTCTCTATATATCACCTTCCATCCCCATGTATTATTATCTCTGATTCTGTCTGTCTACCTATCTCATCGCTCTCTACCTTTCTATCTGCCTCTCTTTCTCTACATCACCTGTCTCTTACTCTTTCATCTCTCTCTCTATCTCTCTCTCTCCCTTGCTTACCCCTCTTCACCTCTCTCTCTAACTCGACCTCCCTCTAACGTACTTTTACCTCCATATGTCTAGCATGTCTTTCTTTCTACTCTTCCTGCTCGGCCCGGAGAGTGATCAAACCCCTTTGCAATGTCTCCCTTCAAGTCGCCCAGGGCACCCTGTTACGGGCATGTACCGCAGTGCTGCTTGACGATACTTTCCATGTACTTCCTATTTGGTGATAGACGGTGCAGAGAGGGCTATGTGAGACACAGTGAGTAACCTGTAAGTAAGGGAATAGCCATCAAACGTGCTGACAGTGTGCCTTTGGGGAGATGTATAATATATATATGCACAGCGTAGCATGTTTGTTTGTTGTGTACCTCAGTTTCTGAAAGTTTAGGGTATAATTTATTATAAGAACATTAGAATGTTGAGAGCTCCATTGAAGACAATGGAATAGCTCAGGGCTTCTAATGGCTGGTATAAGCCCAGAGCTCCAACATTCCAATGTTTGTCTTCATGTGTATCCCTTTTTAATTTAGAACATTCTACTCTCACTGGATGGAATGTTCTAATAGCCTTATAGCCCTTCTGCCCCGGGCTATACTGGTTGTTAAAGGCCCTCTCCCTCGTTATAGACCCTCAGGTTCAGGGCCTTTAGCAACCGATATTGTCTCTTTAAATCCAAATATCTATTTTTTGGCCATTGCAAAAAAAGTGATAGCATGGCATTAACATCCCACAGCACACTGTAATGTGCTTTAGGTGGTCTCCTAATCCTCATTTCGTATCCTACATACCGTTACATTTCTTCCCACAGATCTGCCTTCCACTTGAAAATACCCTGCTGAGATAGCGGACCTGTAACAATTAATTGTCCGATATTCCAAACCATCCTCAAATTTTTTCACCAAAAAATTAACCACCTCCACTACAGGAGCCTCCATGGGATCCAAACTCCTTTCCAGGCACCAACTAGACCATGCTCTCCAAATTCCTTTATACCTAGTCCTAGTTCCTGGACAATGAGTCCCTTCCATCTTGAAATGCCGATAAACCAAAAATCTGTTTAATTCTCTGAGATTTATGACTGGACCCTTGTCCTTTTTCTCCACCAAAAACAAGTTGCTCACAAAAACCTTTGCTGATTCTTTTACTTCCTCGATTGCACACTTTTGAATCAGATATTCTATCTCTGAATCTATGACTCCTTCTTGTTCCTTTGACATCTTTATCTCTCTTTGTTCCTCCCTTTGATAAGGACAACCCACGAATTCTATTGTATATCCTTGAATTGTGTCTAAAACCCATGGATCCTGAATTAACTTTTCCAAGTACTTCTTGAAATACCTTAAACGTCCTCCTATTCCTTTCTGGAAAGAACCAAAAATAATCCCCGTACTCACCTTGTCCTCCATTATTGAGTAGACCTCGTCCTCCTGAATATCTCCAGCCTTGATTTCCTGCTCTTCCTCTGCTACGATAAATCCCTGTGTTTGACTGATAACTAAGGGTGGGCGGCAAATTCCGTTCCGCTCGAGGAACTTGCAAAATTTCGGCATTTCCGCGGAACGCGGAAATATCGAAACTTCCGCGATCCGCGGCGGAACGGAATGCGGGTGCATGAAGCACTTACAGATTTAAATAAAGCAAGTGCCCGAGTTGAAGCTCAAATTCTGTAACGCATTAATCAGCACAAAAAATTCGTGAGCAAGGTCGAGGCTAAGCAGGAG
Source organism: Calotriton arnoldi (assembly GCA_963921515.1). Lineage (NCBI taxonomy): Eukaryota > Metazoa > Chordata > Amphibia > Caudata > Salamandridae > Calotriton > Calotriton arnoldi. The sequence goes on from CAWUFW010000003.1 coordinate 7,253,779, forward strand.
TGCTTTCTGCCCAGATCTACCGCCAAACATTAGCTGTAATCCCTGATGGAGGTCTTTGCATCCTTGATTTTCTCGAGCGCAATCCCCGTGTAGGTCCAGTGGCCAGGAGGTTCTTTCTCCTCATCTGCAGCTCAGATCGTGCTCTGACCCTTTATAAACAAGATGCATGTGAACTCGCATGGATGCCCTGCCCATTTTGCCCCGCCCCACATACACTAGCGGTATGCAACGTCTTCCCGCCCTTTCTCCTCTATGATGGACAGCTTACTCAAAGGACCCCGGCGCCTTTCCGGCGCGGTGGCAAAGTTACAGACACACAGGTCACTGGGGACAATTCTTCTGGTCCTTTACGCTGCTGTAGTGTAGGAAAGGCACTATACATTTACCCAACGAGGTAGCACTTACTGATTAGCCAGTAGAAAGTACTTCAGTTGAGTAGAGGTATTGCACAAAACGGTGGCATCTTCGTGGATAAATATGCAGGGCAGGTGTGCAGAATTCGTGAGCATGATTAAGCAGATGTGCCTTCTCTCCATTTCCAACGTGAAAAGTTAGCTGTAATCCTTGATGGAGGTCTTTGCATCCTTGATTTTCTCGAGCGCAATCCTCGTGTAGAATTCGTGAGCGTGGTTAAGCAGACGTGCCTTCTCTCCATTTCCAACGTGAAAAGTTAGCTGTAATCCTTGATGGAGGTCTTTGCATCCTTGATTTTCTCGAGCGCAATCCTCGTGTAGTTCCTGTGACCAGGAGGTTCCTTCTCCTCGTCTGCCACTGATGGACAGCTTAATCAAAGGACCCCGGTGCTTTCGGCGCGGTGGCAAAGTTACAGACACATAGGTCACTGGGGACAATTCTTCTGGTTCTTTACACTGCTGTAGTGTAGGAAAGGCACTATACATTTACCCAACGAGGTAGCACTTACTGATTAGCCAGTAGAAAGTACTCCAGTTGAGTAGAGGTATTGCACAAAACGGTGGCATCTTCGTGGACAAATATGCAGGGCAGGATTCATTCTGGGACGATGCTCTTCTGCCCCTGAGAGTGACCCTGCATAGATTACAACAGGCGCAGCGAAATCTCCGCGAGCACGCGAAATTCCGCGTGCTCGCGGAGATTTCTTGCCGTTTCGCGGAATTTTGCGGAACGCAACTCCGCAAATTCCGCCCACCCCTACTGATAACCTCTTCCTCTATATTGCATTCCATACTGCGAATTGTACTGCGTACCAAATTGAGACCTCTGCAATCCACGGTCAGTAAAGGGTCCTCTTCTACTGGCCCTTCCATAAAATCCAAAAACCTTCCTCATATTTACTTGCTCCCTATCTAAGACCGTAAACGTATTAACATATTTCCCAATGCCTTTCACTAGACTTTCTCCAAACAGTAATCCTTTCATATCTTCATTTGCCTCTTTCTGTGCCATATCCCCCAAAGTCTGATTTATTTTCATAAGTATAGCTTTCCTTCTTTCTTGTAACAACCCTGCATTCACATTTCCTAAAAGTACCACATCTCTTTGGCTCCATCCCCTTAATAATTCCAAATCCACTTGTTCCTTATTTGCATAACCCCCTCTGCCATATCCAAAATTCTGGCCAGGGGGCCTAAGCCATTCAGTAATTTATCCTGGCATATCTTTAAGGACCTCTCGAAACCTTTCCTTGGGTCCCTCCCCAAGCGAAACAAATAACTAATAAGGTCCGGGTCCAAATTTGGGGTAGCGCAAACCTTTTCTTCAATTCTTGGCCTGGAACATTCTGCTCTCATTAATCAATGAATTTATGTGAGAAGTTGGCCTGGTATATGCTGTTCACTAATTAAAGTGGACACCTTGCACCAGTACAATTCGACTCTTATGGTAGATAGGTTTAAGACAACCTTTAAAGAAAGCTATCCTAGTGGTAGCTGTGGAGAGCAGCCTTCAGGCTAAGTCTTGAAGGAATGTAAAGCAGCTTGTTTTACCACACAATCTCTTGAATCACCAAATGAAAAGACACCACACAGGTATATATATCAAATATATATGTATTTATTACTAACAACTCTCTACTAATCTCATTATGAGATTAGAAGTCAAGGACATATGCACAAATCAACGTTTCACAATAAATTAAGCACAAATATGGCTGGGGCCCTAGGGGCGTACCAGACCATATACTAAAAAAGAGACTTAGAAACAACGACTTGCAAAGAGACAAGGCCTAGGGCCTTCAGAAGTGCTGGGGCCTCACGAAACCACCCAAGGCAGGTAAGTAAAGGACCCACGGGGGACGCGTGCAGTGTGGATACACAGGCGCGAATCGCCGTTGACTTCAATGGGGCAAGTCGCGGTTGGAAATTAAGAGTTTTAGGATACTTCGGGAGAACCTACAAGCAAGTCACTTACAGGGTAAGTAGTTCTAGGGCCAACACCCACAGGAGCACCGTAGTGCTGGAGTTACCTCACCCAGGGAAGCCGGGTGCATAGGTGTCCTTTGGTGTCGGGTCGCGGCGTCGTTTTCAATGGAGGACAATGAAGACTTGCTGCTTGTGAAGTCCGAAGAAGTGTCCGGTGGAATCCAAGCCTGGATTCAGAAGATGGAAGACCTGAAAGCAGAGGGGACAGTGTTCAAAGTCACTTGGCAGTGACTCGGGGCAAGGAAGATGGATGCCCACCGTCGTTGCAAGAATCAGGTCGTTCACAGGTGCCTTGACTCTTCAGCCACGAGGTCCAGGAGGCGTTGACAATGACCAGGAGCTGGATTCGGTGTGTCCCAGGAGGTCTGCAGCTTACTGCGGTGTTGGCGACTCGATTGGAGCCAACAAGCCTTGGTAACAGCAAGTCTCGGGGAAAGTGTAAAAAGGCAATGGCGCAGACCAGCAAGGTCTGAGGGACTCACGCAGCGAGGGTAAGTCAGGGCAGGCCTGGAGCAACCAGGGGAGCTCTTTGGTTCTGTAGGAAAGCCTTCAGGGGACCCACAAGCCGGCTGGCAAGGGATCGCGAAGACACCTCGGGAGGATTCGCTCAACAGGGGCCCACGGTCACTCGGGACGTGGTAGACCGCTGATCTTCGGAGGGCTTCCTGCTGGAGGCTAGGACCACATGTGGTCCAAAGCACAAGTTCATAGAACGTTGTGAAGGGGTTGCACTCGACAATAGTGCACGGTACCCAGGGGTCGCGGTTCCTCGTCACTCTTGGGGTCCACTGGCCTCAGCTTCGCTGGGGACTCACGATGGCCTTTGAGAAGTCAGGAAATCCACTTTTTGGGCTGCAGGGACTTCGGACTCCAGCGGGAGCGGCGTAGTTTGCGACCATCGTTTGTAGTTTTTGGTGCCTGCCAAGCAGGGGAGTCACTCCTTGACTCCAAGGGAGATTCTTCATTCTTCCAAAGGTAGTGGAACGTCGAAGGTCCAGGATTCTTCTTCAGAGCATCGTCCAGGGATATCTAGTTTGCAATGCACAGGTTATTTATTTTATTTATTTATTTACTTGAGTTTTATATAGCGCTGGCTAGACCCGGAGGTATCAGAGCGCTTTACATAAGGACACAGCGAGTTACAAGTTGCAAAAGTTTTACAATGGTTACATAGAGGATAAATAAACAATACAGGAGTAAATGAGCCAATACGAAAATCAGGAAAGGAAAGACCAGGGAAAGCTGGTAATACACAGGAAAGAGACAGCAGCGGGGGAGAAAACGAGACAAATGTCCGAGATCCGGCTGGGTAGGTGACGGCCATAGCGGTGTGCCAGGGCCAATCTCCCCTATAGCTGTCAGAGCAGCTCCACCGGGAAACGGCCATGCATGCGTTTAGGGCACCGCCAGAGTAGAGTGAGGATCAGGAGGGGCTCAAAAGGCAAGAAAGCAAAGACGGGTGGTAGGCACTGGCAGGGAAGGCAAGGTAGGAGGAGGAGTGTGGATTTGGCAGCCATCTTAGAGTCAGGTACGTCTAGTCAATTTGTCTCCATGGCACAGTGGTTAGTTCAAGTTGCCAACAGTTCTAAAGTTGGTTAAAGAGTACAGTTGTGAGGAAACCCTGGTCACAAAGAGACGGCTGGAGGGGTGTCAATGTAGCATTCTCTAGTGACTGTTGCTGGATATTGGGCATGAAGCTGTGGATCGACGGAGGGCACTGCCGGTCTTTGTCCCGAGGAGCCGCCATCTTGGAGTCAGGCAGCAGGGATCGCCCGTTCCTCAGGTGCGATCCTTCCTTCAGAAGAGCAAGGCAATAAATATTGTAGTGCTCGAGAGGTGCAGGGTTGTAGTCTCTCACCGGACAGAAAAGAGGAGAGCCGGCTCCCGAAACCACATCTTCGTCCCAAGGAGCCGCCATCTTTGAATCAGGCAGCCGGGATCACCCGTTTCTCGGTCTTGCCGCCTCTCATGGTCGGAGTAAAGAAAATCCTGGTGCGTAGAATCTGTTTTCCCCTTTATCAGAGCGAAGGTGCGGCAGGCCGCGGCAGGGATCTTCATGCCGCTGTGAAACCAGAGGACTCGGAGGGGGGTACTCCTGGGCAAAATGGATGTCCGCCTCTCGTCGCTCTCCCCATCTAGGGATCTCCGTCCACTCCGGCCGATGCAGCCCGTCACTGGACCTCGGACGGCCCGTGGAGCCTCGGAGACAATTTCCGATGACCCGCAGGGGTAGGAGGCCCCCGGACCCGTGCCAGCCACCACCAGGCGTCGGCCACACCAGCTCGGTTTCAACGGGGGAAGACCTCGAGCCTGCCCTTATTCACGAACTACGAGTTCGCAAGCGGGGAGACAGCGCAATGAGGACCGCTGAGCAGTAGGGTCCCAGGTGAGAAGGAAAGTCCCGGGAGGTTGGAGGATATCGACAGAAATCACCAAAAAGGCAATGACTGGTCGGGAGCTCCCGACCCGAGCACCTCACCGGTCGGCCATCTTGCTCGGCTCAGTTCCCCCTCTTATACTAAAAGAAAGGGAGGGACTAGCTCTATGACCCCACCTATGGGAGGGTCAGGGGAGTGGGTGGCTACACCCACTTCCCTTTGTCCAGTTTCGCGCCAGAGCAGGGGCAGGTAGCCCCTGAGCTGGTTTGAACTGGCATATGCACAGAGGAGCCTTCTGCTCCCCAGTGCAGGACTTCAAAGCACTCTAAGAGTGCACCCACCCAGCCCCAATACACTAAACCCTGTCTGGAAGGTGGTCACACCCTCCTGTGACAGGATACCAATTGTTGGGCTTCCTCCACTGCGAGTTTCGGTCATCAGCAGGAGGGCAGCCCAGTGTCTGTGACTGGTGGCATCCATTTTGTGATGCCAGGGCTCTGCAGGATTCTACCGCGTTTCCACAGTAGGTACATGTCTATCCCTCTAGAAGGGTGGAATGCTACCCCCGCCGCCAGAACTGGCGGGGGGGTAGTATTCCAAGATGTTTGACACCAAACACGACATGTTTTGATGCAGCCATTCCAAAGTTAGCATTCTACCGCGAGGATATAATGCACTTAAGAGTATATGGTTTAACCGCATCCACAAACAGCCCCAGAGAATGGACTTTGAGAGCTGCAGAGGGGCCCTGCTCAGGCAGAGGCACCCTCTCACATAGGAACCAAGCACCCTGCCCTCGGGATTGATAGGGCCTGCCTTAGGGGTGACTGATAGGTTTAAATGTGTGTGCAGGAGAGATATAGGAAACATATATCTCAGTGAGGAGTGCTAGCACCACCTCACCCAGGCTGCAGTAGCAGGCCTGTGGTGTCAGATTTAGTCTGCTTCCCAGGGGTGGCATAATACATGCTTCAGCCCCTGGTAGGCCTGTGAAGTACTTATGCCCTTGGTACCTAAGGTACCATATACTAGGGACTCATAAGGTACCACAGTATCCAATCACTAGTGCACCTAGAGTGCACTCCAAGTCATTTAGAGAGAACAGAGAGGCTGGGGCCCTGATTAGCAGGGACCCAGCCAGACTATAGCCAGAAACCAGTGTAAACATCAGAAAAAAAGTGGGGGCAACATAAGAGGCAGATCCTACTCTCCTACACAACCCCCCCAAACGCAGGGACACTAAACTAACCTTGACCAGTTGAGTCTTCGTGTTCTAAGTGGAAATACCTTGAGAGTCCATCTGCATTGGCATGTTAGGTCCCAGGTCTATGTTCCACTGTATAGTCCATCCCCTGTAGGGAAATGGACCACCTCAAAAGTTTTGGGTTTTCACCTTTCATCTGTTTAAGCCATAGGAGGGGCTTGTGGTCAGTCTGAACTATGAAGTGGGTGCCAAACAAGTATGGCCTCAGCTTCTTCAGGGCCCACACCACAGTAAAGGCCTCCCTCTCTATAGCTGACCAACGTTTCTCTCTAGGGGTCAGCCTTCTGCTAATAAAAGCTACTGGCTGGTCTTGACCTTCATCATTCAGTTGAGACAGTACAGCTCCCACACCCAGCTCAGAAGCATCTGTTTGGACAATGAACTTTTTGGGGTAGTCTGGACTCTGTAAGATGGGGGCAGTGCACATGGCCTGCTTTAGGTCTTCAAATGCCTTCTGACAGCTAGCTGTCCACTGAACCTTTTTGGCATTTTCTTTGAGGTCAGATCATTCAAGGGGGTCACTATAGATCCATATCCCTTGACAAACCTCCTATAGTACCCAGTCAGGCCTAAGAAGGCTCTCACCTGTGTCTGGGTGGTTGGAACAACCCATTCCATTATGGTTTGGATTTTGCTCTGTAAAGGCTGAACCTGGCCTCCACCTACAAGGTGGCCCAGGTACACAACCTGACTCTGCCCTATCTGGCACTTAGTGGCCTTGATAGTGAGGCCTGCTTTCTGCAGAGCCTCTAAAACATTTCTGAGGTGGACCAGGTGATCCTGCCAGGAGGAACTAAAGACAGCAATATCATCTAGATAAGCTGAGCAATAAGTTTCCATCCCTGCCAGAACTTTATTCACCAACCTCTGAAAAGTGGCAGGTGCATTTTTCAATCCAAAGGGCATCACCACAAAGTGGTAGTGCCCACTAGGGGTCGAAAATGCTGTTTTGGCTTTTGCATCATCAGCTAATCTGATCTGCCAGTAGCCAGCTGTTAGGTCAAATGTACTCAGATTCTTGGCTGAGGCCAAAGTATCAATCAGCTCATCTGCCCTTGGTATGGGATAGGCATCAGTCCTAGTGACTGCATTGAGGCCTCTGTAGTCTACACAAAACCTCATTTCTTTCTTACCACCCTGGGTATGAGGCTTGGGTACCAGGACTACTGGGCTAGCCCAAGGGCTATCTGAAGGCTCAATTACACCTAGCTCCAACATTTTCTGGACTTCAGTCCTGATACAGTCCCTGACATGGTCAGGTTGCCTGTAGATTTTACTCTTGACAGGCAGACTGTCTCCAGTGTCCACCTCATGGGTGCACCAGGTAGTCTGACTAGGGGTCAGGCTAAACATATGTCTATACTGTTGCAGAACTTGTCTGCACTCAGTTTGCTGATGGTCAGTGAGGCTGCTTGCCAAAGCAACACCATCTACTGACCCATCATCAGGGTTCTGAGAGAGCAGGTCAGGGAGAGGGTCACTCTCCTCCTCCTGGTCCTCATCAGTTGCCATGAGCAAGCCCATGTCAGCCCTGTCAACATATGGCTTTAATCTGTTGACATGGAGCACCCTCAGGGGGCTCCTGGGAGTTCCAAGATTCACCAGATAGGTGACTTCTCCCTTCTGTTCAACTATTGTATGGGGGCCACTCCACTTGTCCTGGAGGGCTGCTGGGGCCACAGGCTCCAACACCCACACTTTCTGTCCTGGCTGGTACACAGTCAGCACAGCCTTTGGTCATGCCAAGCTTTTTGCAATTCTTGGCTGGCCTCCAGGTTTTTGGTTGCTTTTTTCATGTATTCGGCCATCCGGGAGCGGAGACCAAGTACATAGTCCATCTCATCCTGTTTGGGGGGTTTGAGAGGTAACTCCCAGCCCTCTTTAACCAAACACAATGGACCTCTTACAGGGTGCCCAAACAGAAGCTCAAATGGGCTGTAACCAACCCCCTTCTGTGGAACTTCTCTGTATGCAAATAACAGGCAAGGAAGAATAAGGTCCCATTTCCACCTAAGCTTCTCTGGGAGTCCTTTAATCATTCCCTTCAGGGTTTTGTTGAAACGTTCAACCAACCCATTGCATTGTGGGTGATAGGGGGTGGTGAACTTATAAGTTACACCACACTCCTTCCACATTGCTTTCAGATATCCTGACATGAAGTTTGTACCTCTGTCAGATATGACCTCCTTTGGGAAACCCACTCTGGAGAAAACTCCAATGAGGGCTCTTGCCACCACAGGGGCTGTGGTGGTCCTCAGGGAATTGCTTCTGGGTACCTGGTGGCATGATCCACTACCACCAGGATAAACCTGTGCCCAGATGCAGTTTGAGGGTCAATGGGACCAACAATGTCAATCCCTACCCTTTCAAAGGGTACCCCCACCACAGGTAGTGGTATCAGGGGGCCTTTGTTGTGCCACCTGCCTTACCACTGGCTTGGCATGTGACACAGGAGCGACAAAACTCCTTTGTGTCCTCTGACATATGTGGCCAATGAAAATGTGGAACAAGCCTGTCCCAGGTCTTGTTTTGGCCCAAGTGTCCTGCTAAAGGGATGTCATGTGCTAGGGTCAAGAGGAACCCCTAAACTTCTGAGGTATTACCAACCTCCTGGTGGCTCCAGGGGCTGGGTCTCTACCCTCAGAATATAGGAGTCCCTCATCCCAATAAACTTTATGGGACCCACTAGAACTCCCAGCAGCCTCAGCAGCAGCCTGCTGTCTGAGGGGTTCAAGAGAGGGGGCAGCACTGTTGCTCCTTACTCAGATCTTCCCTAGAAGGGCCCCCTGCCCCCAAGAACTCAACCTGATCAGGCTCAAGTCCCTCTGGGACAGTTCCTTCTTCAGGATCTGCTTCACCTCCCTCTGGAGGTGAATCTGTGATCTGAGACAGTAGGGAAGGCACTGCCTTTACCCTACTGCTCCTCCTCTTGGGAAGCATCTGGTCCATTGTTCCAGGATCCAGAGCTGGTTCAGTGTTATGCATTCTTGCTTGTGACCTGGTCACAGCAAATACCTCTGCAGGGATGCCCAACATCTCAGCATGAGTCCATAACTCTACTTCAGACCAGGCTGAAGTCTCTAGATCATTGCCCAATAGACATTCTACAGGGAGGTCTGCACTGACTACAACCTTCTTGAGGCCAGTTACCCCTCCCCAGGAGAAATTCACAACTGCCAGACTATGGTTGGTCCTGACATTGCTTGCATTGGTCACCTGGTACATTTCGCCCAGGTTGATCTGTCCAGGGTCCACAAGATCCTCTGCCACCATGGTGACACTAGCACCTGTGTCCCTAAATACCAAAGCCTGTTTGCCATTTATTACAGGCTGCTGTTTGTATTTGCCCAGATTACTGGGGCTTACTAGGAAGGACATATCAAGGTCTCCATCACAAATCAGCATTGCCTGAGTGGGCACTCTGACTAGGTCAGAGTCCACTTCAGAACCCAGGGTCAACCCTACTACACCCTTATTCTGAGTACTACCTCCACCAGTAGCTGAGCTAGGGGGAACAGTTGCCTTAGGGGCAGGAGTGGTGGAGGTTTGGTCTTTGGACTTGTTACAATCAGAAGTCCAGTGCCCTTTCTGTTTACAGAATTTACACCAGGGCTTCTTTTGGCATTTTCCCTTGTTGGATTGTGACTCCCCACCAGATGCAGATTTTTGGGGCCCTTGTGAAGACTTCTGGTCTTTTGACTTATCCCCACCTTTCTCAGAGCCCTTAGGATCCTGCTTCTTGGTGTCACCCCCTTGGTTCTGGGGTTTCTGCCTTACCCTGGTTCTGACCCATTTGTCTGCCTTCTTTCCCAATTCTTGGGGAGAGGTCAGATCTGAGTCCACCAGGTATTGATGCAACAACTGGTTCTGGCAAATATTAAGGATCTGTTCTCTCATCATCAGATTATACAATCCCTTGAAATCAGTAACCCTACTGCCAACCAGCCAACCCTCCAGAGCCTTGGTTGCACAATCTACAAAGTCAGTCCAGTCCTGAGTCTGTGCCTTCTGGGTGTCTCTGAACTTCAACCTGTACTGCTCAGTGGTTAAGCCAAACCCATCTATCAGTGCACTCTTCAGGACTTCATAATCATCAGCATCCTCTTCTCTAACAGTGAGGAGCTTGTCTCTACCTTTGTCTGAAAAGGAGAGCCACAAGATTGCTGCCCACTGCTTTTGGGGGACCTGCTGTACTCTACAGGCCCTCTCCATAGCAGTTATCCACTTGTGGATATCATCCCCACTCTGGTAGGGAGGAACAACCTTGCTCAGGTTCCTATGGTCTGGAATATATTCTCTGCCTCTAGGGACACTGTTGCTGCCACCAAGGGGTTCTAACCCCTCTCTTCTAGAAGCTCTCTGGATCTCCAGGGCTTCTCTATCCAGTGCCAACTGCTTGGTTCTGAGGGCAACTCTTGCTTCCTCATACTGCAGCAGTTTGCACATTCTGTCAGAGGAGCTCTCTCTTATGGGAAAGTATGAGTTCCTCTGCTGGACAAATTCTCTGCCAGAGTGATAAGAGTGGTCAGATTCCCTGGAAGGGGACCTATGCCTCTCATCCACTCTGTCAGTTCTCTTAGGGAGAATTCCTCTGTCCTTTTCAGGCCCCTTGGAGCCTGGCCCTTCAATCACAGAGTCTTGGTCATTCTGATTTTCATCATCTGACCCAGACACTGTAATTGACCCACCCACTGATTCAGACCCATTAGCTCCTAGAGCCAATCTAAGATCATCTGCTGTCAGCAGATCTATCAGGTGTAGTGTGGAGGGACTCTGTCCTAGCTTCAGGTGTCTTTCAACACACATGGCTCTCAAGTCAGAGAAAGCCTTGTCCTTATACTGAGGCTGAGTGGATCCACTGGTTCCAGCCTTTAAGGACATTCTAGTGTTGTGCAGTGTTGTACTACCTACACTAGTTTGTGGCCTACTGATACTAGCTTGAGCTGTAGAAAGGGTGTGCTATCCCTTGGTACACAGCTCTAAGTTCAGTAGAACTTATTGATACTAAGCTTGACTTTATATGTACCTTAAGTACCTATAGTGGTTTTCAGTTAGTAATTCAAATAGAGATTTTCTGGTAAAACAATAGCAAGCTGGAATCCCACACGCTGCCACCAATGTGAGAAGTTGGCCTGGTATATGCTGTTCACTAATTAAAGTGGACACCTTGCACCAGTACAATTCGACTCTTATGGTAGATAGGTTTAAGACAACCTTTAAAGAAAGCTATCCTAGTGGTAGCTGTGGAGAGCAGCCTTCAGGCTAAGTCTTGAAGGAATGTAAAGCAGCTTGTTTTACCACACAATCTCTTGAATCACCAAATGAAAAGACACCACACAGGTATATATATCAAATATATATGTATTTATTACTAACAACTCTCTACTAATCTCTTTATGAGATTAGAAGTCAAGGACATATGCACAAATCAACGTTTCACAATAAATTAAGCACAAATATGGCTGGGGCCCTAGGGGCGTACCAGACCATATACTAAAAAAGAGACTTAGAAACAACGACTTGCAAAGAGACAAGGCCTAGGGCCTTCAGAAGTGCTGGGGCCTCACGAAACCACCCAAGGCAGGTAAGTAAAGGACCCACGGGGGACGCGTGCAGTGTGGATACACAGGCGAGAATCGCCGTTGACTTCAATGGGGCAAGTCGCGGTTGGAAATTAAGAGTTTTAGGATACTTCGGGAGAACCTACAAGCAAGTCACTTACAGGGTAAGTAGTTCTAGGGCCAACACCCACAGTAGCACCGTAGTGCTGGAGTTACCTCACCCAGGGAAGCCGGGTGCATAGGTGTCCTTTGGTGTCGGGTCGCGGCGTCGTTTTCAATGGAGGACAATGAAGACTTGCTGCTTGTGAAGTCCGAAGAAGTGTCCGGTGGAATCCAAGCCTGGATTCAGAAGATGGAAGACCTGAAAGCAGAGGGGACAGTGTTCAAAGTCACTTGGCAGTGACTCGGGGCAAGGAAGATGGATGCCCACCGTCGTCGCAAGATTCAGGTCGTTCACGTGTGCCTTGACTCTTCAGCCACGAGGTCCAGGAGGCGTCGACAATGACCAGGAGCTGGATTCGGCATGTCCCATGAGGGCTGCAGCTTACTGCTGTGTCGACGACTCGATTGGAGCCAACAAGCCTTGGTAACAGCAAGTCTCGGGGAAAGTGTAAAAAGGCAATGGCGCAGACCAGCAAGGTCTGAGGGACTCACCCAGCAAGGGTAAGTCAGGGCAGGCCTGGAGCGACCAGGGGAGCCCTTTGGTTCTGTAGGAAAGCCTTCAGGGGACCCACAAGCCGGCTGGCAAGGCATTGCGAAGACACCTCGGGAGGATTTGCTCAACAGGGGCCCACGGTCACTCGGGACATGGTAGGCCGCTGATCTTCAGAGAGATTCCTGCTGGAGACTAGGACCACCCGTGGTCCAAAGCACAAGTTCGTAGAATGTTGTGAAGGGGTTGCACTTGACAATAGTGCACGGTACCCAGGGGTCAAAGTTCCTCGTCACTCTTGGGGTCCACTGACCTCAGCTTCACTGGGGACTCACGATGGCCTTTGAGAAGTCAGGAAATCCACTTTTTGGGCTGCAGGGACTTTGGACTCCGGCGGGAGCGGCGTAGTTTGCGACCATCGTTTGTAGTTTTTGGTGCCTGCCAAGCAGGGGAGTCACTCCTTGACTCCAAGGGAGATTCTTCAGTCTTCCAAAGGTAGTGGAACGTCGAAGGTCCAGGATTCTTCTTCAGAGCGTCGTCCAGGGATATCTAGTTTGCAATGCACAGGTTATTTATTTTATTTATTTATTTACTTGAGTTTTATATAGCGCTGGCTAGACCCGGAGGTATCAGAGCGCTTTACATAAGGACACAGCGAGTTACAAGTTGCAAAAGTTTTACAATGGTTACATAGAGGATAAATAAACAATACAGGAGTAAATGAGCCAATACGAAAATCAGGAAAGGAAAGACCAGGGAAAGCTGGTAATACACAGGAAAGAGACAGCAGCGGGGGAGAAAACGAGACAAATGTCCGAGATCCGGCTGGGTAGGTGACGGTCATAGCGGTGTGCCAGGGCCAATCTCCCCTATAGCTTTCAGAGCAGCTCCACCGGGAAACGGCCATGCATGCGTTTAGGGCACCGCCAGAGTAGAGTGAGGATCAGGAGGGGCTCAAAAGGCAAGAAAGCAAAGACGGGTGGTAGGCGCTGGCAGGGAAGGCAAGGTAGGAGGAGGAATGTGGATTTGGCAGCCATCTTAGAGTCAGGTACGTCTAGTCAATTTGTCTCCATGGCACAGTGGTTAGTTCAAGTTGCCAACAGTTCTAAAGTTGGTTAAAGAGTACAGTTGTGAGGAAACCCTGGTCACAAAGAGACGGCTGGAGGGGTGTCAATGTAGCATTCTCTAGTGACTGTTGCTGGATATTGGGCATGAAGCTGTGGATCGACGGAGGGCACTGCCGGTCTTTGTCCCGAGGAGCCGCCATCTTGGAGTCAGGCAGCAGGGATCGCCCGTTCCTCAGGTGCGATCCTTCCTTCATATGAGCAAGGCAGTAAATATTGTAGTGCTCGAGAGGTGCAGGGTTGTAGTCTCTCACCGGACAGAAAAGAGGAGAGCCGGCTCCCGAAACCACATCTTCGTCCCAAGGAGCCGCCATCTTTGAATCAGGCAGCCGGGATCGCCCGTTTCTCGGTCTTGCCGCCTCTCATGGTCGGAGTAAAGAAAATCCTGGTGCGTAGAATCTGTTTTCCCCTTTATCAGAGCGAAGGTGCGGCAGGCCGCGGCAGGGATCTTCATGCCGCTGTGAAACCAGAGGACTCGGAGGGGGGTACTCCTGGGCAAAATGGATGTCCGCCTCTCGTCGCTCTCCCCATCTAGGGATCTCCGTCCACTCCGGCCGATGCAGCCCGTCACTGGACCTCGGACGGCCCGTGGAGCCTCGGAGACAATATCCGATGACCCGCAGGTGTAGGAGGCCCCCGGTCACGCGCCATCCACCACCAGGCGTCGGCCACACCAGCTCGGTTTCAACGGGGGAAGACCTCGAGCCTGCCCTTATTCACGAACTACGAGTTCGCAAGCGGGGGAGACAGCGCAATGAGGACCGCTGAGCAGTAGGGTCCCAGGTGAGAAGGAAAGTCCCGGGAGGTTGGAGGATATCGACAGAAATCACCAAAAAAGGCAATGACTGGTCGGGAGCTCCCGACCCGAGCACCTCACCGGTCGGCCATCTTGCTCGGCTCAGTTCCCCCTCTTATACTAAAAGAAAGGGAGGGACTAGCTCTATGACCCCACCTATGGGAGGGTCAGGGGAGTGGGTGGCTACACCCACTTCCCTTTGTCCAGTTTCGCGCCAGAGCAGGGGCAGGTAGCCCCTGAGCTGGTTTGAACTGGCATATGCACAGAGGAGCCTTCTGCTCCCCCAGTGCAGGACTTCAAAGCACTCTAAGAGTGCACCCACCCAGCCCCAATACACTAAACCCTGTCTGGAAGGTGGTCACACCCTCCTGTGACAGGATACCTATTGTTGGGCTTCCTCCACTGCGAGTTTCGGTCATCAGCAGGAGGGCAGCCCAGTGTCTGTGACTGGTGGCATCCATTTTGTGATGCCAGGGCTCTGCAGGATTCTACCGAGTTTCCACAGTAGGTACATGTCTATCCCTCTAGAAGGGTGGAATGCTACCCCCGCCGCCAGAACTGGCAGGGGGGTAGTATTCCAAGATGTTTGACACCAAACACGACATGTTTTGATGCAGCCATTCCAAAGTTAGCATTCTACCGCGAGGATATAATGCACTTAAGAGTATATGGTTTAACCGCATCCACAAACAGCCCCAGAGAATGGACTCTGAGAGCTGCAGAGGGGCCCTGCTCAGGCAGAGGCACCCTCTCACATAGGAACCAAGCACCCTGCCCTCGGGATTGATAGGGCCTGCCTTAGGGGTGACTGATAGGTTTAAATGTGTGTGCAGGAGAGATATAGGAAACCTATATCTCAGTGAGGAGTGGTAGCACCACCTCACCCAGGCTGCAGTAGCAGGCCTGTGGTGTCAGATTTAGTCTTCTTCCCAGGGGTGGCATAATACATGCTTCAGCCCCTGGTAGGCCTGTGAAGTACTTATGCCCTTGGTACCTAAGGTACCATATACTAGGGACTCATAAGGTACCACAGTATCCAATCACTAGTGCACCTAGAGTGCACTCCAAGTCATTTAGAGAGAACAGAGAGGCTGGGGCCCTGATTAGCAGGGACCCAGCCAGACTATAGCCAGAAACCAGTGTAAACATCAGAAAAAAAGTGGGGGCAACATAAGAGGCAGATCCTACTCTCCTACAACTTACCTATCCAAAGGTTTCTTAATCCAGGACTTTATATTCCATTCTCCACTTCTAGGATGTTTAATATTAAGAAGTGTAAACATATCTCCCCCAAACGGGTCCCTAATTGTATCATTTGAAATATATACATCCATTTCTTCCAAATCCTCGTAATCATCATCCTCCTGTAAATCTAGAACATACTCATCCAAATCTTTCAAATTATTGCCAGACATTGAATTTTGCAAATCGCCTTCAAAATCTTCTTCTTCTTCCTGTGTGCCGCCAAGGGCATCCTTTTCAATGCATGCCACTAAGGACACCAGTTCTACTTGTGCCGCTAGGGACACCTTTCTTCGCAGTTACCTTAAAGTCAACTTTATTCTGTTTTGACAAATCAATGTCTTCAATATGTCTGGTCTTCCTAGTACGTTTCTTTTCAACTTCACTACTCATTCCCTCTCCCTCAGAAGGGGAATAAAACTCATCACCTGATTCAATCTCCTTTCTTTTCCTATTTTTGAGAATATCCTCCATTGTTTCTCTAACTTTCTTTTTCATCTCAAATTGAATTCGTTTTAACTATTTCCTCTTTTACCATACTCCCAGTAACAGTAAACTCAATATTCTGATCCTTTTCTATATTTTTTCCAACTTCTCAATACGAAAATCCTGTCAAAAATGCCAATTCACCTAAATACTCAAACCAAATTCCCACTAACCATAAAAGGACCTCCTGTCAATGTAACAGAAGCGTTAATTGAAGCGCATCAGTTAAACCGTCTTCGCGCTTACAGATCCCTAATTTTATTGTATTCTAGTCTTCCCTATCTAAAATGGCCGCTCACATCTCGCGAGACTTGCCAAACTACGCGTCCTCATGACACCGCGTGACCACTCTTTCCATTTCCAGAGTGGTCCCGCGTTAACGTCTACAAGCCACTCATCCTACTTGCAGAATGCACACGCGTCGATAACGTCTACGTGAGCACGCTCACCTTCCGCCATGAGGAAGAGAAAGAGAGAGCGGTCCTGAGGCAAAAGCCTTCGCGTGCACCGAGCCTCGTGCTTCTCCCATTCAAATCAGCAAGACCACACCGCAGGTAACAGTGGTTAGACTCGGAAATGCAACATTTCAAAATCCCCACTTTAAAGCGTGCAAAGTCATTCGCTCATATACCTATCAAAAATTTCATACTCTCTAAGTCATTCGATTTAAAAATGTTCGAGTATATATATATATATATATATATATTTTTTTTTTAAACGATCTCACATTGTAGTCTTACCCTGATACATAAACCAATAAAGCGTTCATTTTAGAGAGCACGCTTCCATAAATTAGAAGCCAGCTCGATATAACCAAATATTTAACTGTACAAACATACAATACTGTATCTAATCTTACTCTCATAAAAAAGAAATAAAGGTGTACTTATCTCTTCAGGAGCAGCAATTAAAAGAAGAGGAATGTTCAGTGGAAGGATTATTTATGGACTTGAGTGTTCTGGTTCTAGTGTTTGATGTGCTGTGGGTTCTTTAAAGGTGCTTCAGGAGTGGCATTAAAAGTTATTCATGCATTATGGTAGCCTCCGGTCTTGTAGCCTCCGGTCTTGTAATGAAATCGGCCCTGTTGGATTCTTTCCCTCATGTGTTCCATTAAGTGACAGGATTGCACAGAGTGGGATGGCCACAAGGTGGCGCGCAAGCCCACAATATGTTAGGACTATCTTCGGCTGCCTCTAGGTCACAGAGATGGTCAAACCTTTTAATGAGCCCTCCCCCCCAGTATAATAAAAAAAAATCGTTGGGGCCCCCTAGAAGTTTTCACATTTTTTCTATTAAATTTGCGACGTTTAAATATATCTAGACTTACTTAAACAACAGTTATGAAACCTTTTAAAAATGCAATCAAATACGATTGGCAAGCTTGATATTCTAGTTAGTTAAAAGTAGCCACAATATGATTATCCGAAAGGGGGGCAGGGAGGTTTGAAGAATATTTGGGGTCCCTTCCCTTTTGACACATACTCCTAGCCAGATATAAATGACGAAAGATGCCGGTAGTGTCCCATTACAGATTGGCTTACTGCTGATCATTTATTTTAATCTTAAAAAAAGCACTGCTATCCCTATGATGCTTCTTTTAACCAGAGCTTGGCGCCCCCCCATCAGTTAAGACCCCCCTAGGGGGAATCGCCCCCCATTTTGAAGACCCCTGGCCTGGAGGAGGTAAAGGCAAACCTGAGAGCACCAGCCGCGCTGTCAGATGAAACCATAACCTGTGAGGGGGGAGCCCAGGCCCCTCCAGTCAGCACCACGGACCAGGTGGAGACCAGCCTGAGGAGGAACCGGCACATTTTCAGACATGGTGATGATTCTGAAGGACGCGCAGTGGTTACAGACAACAGGCTCATGGCCCAGTTGCAGGAGAGGAAACTTGATCGTTCACCCTGCTGAGGAAAAATAAAATGGCTACCCTTGACATGGGCACCGTAGCGCTACGAAGCTGTAAGACTGTTTCACCGGCTTCACCTTTCCAATTATTACTATTATTAAGTGAGAGATGTGCGCCTTCGATTTTGGCAACAAATCACTGCAGCAATTGCCAACGCTTGACGTATAATATTCACTGGATGTGTGAGATGTTCGTATTGTTTTTTGAGGAGGAAAGTGGTTTATGGGAAGAGAAACATGCATTTGTGAAATATGTGAATAATGCAGACTCATCTAAATGTGCGTGTGGGGGGTTGGGGGGTGCATGACGTGAGTGCCTTTTCTTGTACAGCGTCTACTGCAAACTAAATTGCCTCAAGGCGCTTGACGGAATGTAGTGATGGATTTGGTTTTGGTGACAACTGCTGGTTTCACGGTCACTGCATCCTTTACCTCCACCCCGCTCCGCCGCACTGAACAGAACCTCCCACTGCGCACTATACTGCAGCAAACTACTCAGGTGTAACTATGTATGGTAAACACGTATTGTGAGGTACGTGAAGTGACAGTGCTTGAGGGTAGAGCCCGGATGTTGGGTTATTGTCCACAAATGTCACACATCCCCATCCGTGCTCAGTGTGCCCCAGAGGGAGCCTGTCCCCTTCCTGGCCTGGGAGCGCCATGGCGATGTCACCGCCTGTTGTTGAGTTGTTTGTCCACAGAGTCCCGCCCTTGGCCCCGGGCCCTCGGTTTCCCAGAGGGCCCTGCTCGCTCCCTATGGGTAGGCCGCTCCACGGCCGCCGCATCGGTCCGTGGCCTTCCTTGTATTGTGCTGCCCTGGGTCATCGAGGAAACCCACCGGTCATTACGAAGTGGAGGGGACACCGAAGAGTCCCCGCCCCTTCCCGCCATTGTCAGGATCCTGGCCTCATCCTCGGTCCTAATCTGACAGATGAATTTAGTGGCGTGTTGGCGGGGAGCTAGCATCCTACCCTAGCGCCTGTATGTCGTCTTCCCATCGCTAGAACCAGCGCTATGTACTGTTGGAAGACCTGAGGTGAATGGGTGCTTGGCAAAACAGGAGGTGAGCTCTAAACTCATTCCTATATGTCTTTCATCGGTGGCGTTGTCTAAACTGACCCGAGTTCAGTTAACACTGGGCATAATATACCATATGCAATACCTGTCGACTTCTTGTCGCCAAAATGCGGGTGAAGTCAGGTGTTTAACAGGGCGATCCCATTAAGGTCAATGGGAAAAGAACACTTTTTTGGAGGGTGACATAGGTTTGAAAAACAGGTGACTCCATTAGAGTCTATGGAGGCGTTTTGATTGTTCAGGCAGGTGAATAGAGGGAAAAACGGGTGACCTCTCACAAGTGTGTGGGAGTTGATAGATATGCATAAGGAGACGGAGGGCTTAATGCTGCACGTGCCAGCTCCTTATAAAACCCATTACTCTGTTAACTTCTAAACGAATACTGCCTCTACGCTGCCATGTAGCAATAACCCCACATCTACCCAAACTTACCCAACTACAGTAGTAACCGAGCACCATCTTACCTGCCCCCGCCCATCTCTACTACCCTTTTAGCTAATCTTATGCCATCCATACCAGATTCATACCCCACCTCAATCTTTCCTACTGCTACCATACCCAATCCCAGTCATCCTTACAGGCATCTAACTCGACCTCATCCATCGCTCCCACCATCTTATCTAACCTTACTGTACTTGTCCAAAATGCATCCAACTTCACGGTTCCCTCCCACTATCTTACACAACTTCACCCTTTCCTTCCACGGTCTTACCCAACCTCACCCATCCCTCCAACCATCTTACACAACCTCACCCTTTAGTTCCACCATCATTGTCAAGAAATCCTTCCAAACCAACATCTTCACCAACCTCACCCATCTTAGATACAATACTACTCTACATCATCTAACCTGGCCTCCGTGTAACCCCATCTTACCCATCCACGCCACCACTTCACACATCGCCCATCTCTAGCGTCATCTTATCCTCCCACACACAGTCAGCTTTTTCCCAACCTCTCCATCTGTACCCTGATCTTACCCACCCTTACCCAGCCCTACCAGCTTTTCTCCAAACCTTGGGTGTGCTTCACTTCTTTCCTTCTTACACAACCTTACAGATATCCACGTGCATTTTGTCCAACCTGATCCATCCCTTCTAACTTCTGATCTGTCCTCAGCCACCCTGGCTACAATGTTGTCCAATCCTATCACCCTGTCCTATGTTACCTAGCCTCACTCATCCATGCCATATTCCTACTTACTTACTTGTGTGCCACCCTTTCATTCAAAGCAACCATCACTTCTGTATTTTAGCCAAATATAAATATACCAGCCACCATGATATCCAAACTCACCCATGGCGTCCACCCTCTTACCACAGACTACCCATTACTTTCTCAAACAACGTCATGGTTCCCAATCATGTCAATCATATCTCCATTGGTCCATCTGCATAAGGACTTGCACAAGGATAACATTTTGTCATGCTACACAAAGTAAAATCAAAACCCACACACCCCGGTGTGAATCATGGGAAATGGTAGCTGCTTGTAGGATATGTAAACTCCAGAGGGACACCGTGGGACCTATTCTCAAAGCATTTATGAGTATGCTATGTAGTACTACAGGAGTATTCATTTACGTACTCTTACATTCCTTTTTGTGAATTGGCCCCCAAAATGTTCAGCTCCCTATTAGTAAAGATGCAAAGAAGACACAGTCCTTTCTATTTGTTCTAATTATATATGAATATTACCTGGATATTCCAATTTTGTTACTAATATGCTTTGGGGCAAATTTAAAAAGGCACAGTAGAGTAGGTAAAAGAGCACTACTTTACGTACTCCAGAACGCCTTCGTGAATGGGCCCCATAGTCTTGTCTCTCTATAAAACCAGACATTTCTGCCCCCCTTTTCATCCATATTGCATGTGACACACCTATAGGAAGCGGCTTGCCCAAGTGGATTCTTTGTAGAATAGTCTAGTACCTACAAAAATTAGTTCAATGATCCTAGGCGCCCAAATGTAGTGCACCGCAAGTATTGAAAGGTAAGTAAGTATAGATTTTCTATACCTAACTCCAAATATATGTACCTTGACGATATATAGCTTCAAAGAGCACAGATATGAAGTTAGGAATAATAAATCTATATTTCTTCTATTTGCAAATAAAATTCGATATTTTGGCCACAATATTCTTGTATCTCGATGTTCCTAGCCTCGATATATTTAGTAGTTCAATCCCAACAGTGTGTTTCTGAGGCTTTTTCACTGGTCTGTGAAGCAAAGGAACTACATAGCAATGTCAAGTTGATATTGCATTTGTTCGCCACGAATCAAGATATAGTCCACACGGTCTGAGATGAAAAGTCAGGCATCCAAAGCATCTGTGAACCTCTGAGGCAGCTTGTTGGAATATTCAAGACCTGGATTTTGGGAGCTGATATGAATGTTGAGACTAAACCCAAAATAACACTGTTATCACAATGGAATTTAAAGTGGACAGTCCGACTTTAAAAATATATACACAGTAAACAATAAAAAAGCAAACTGTCCACTAAAAACCCTTTCCAAACTTCCTTCCTAAGACACTACTCTATTTTACTATTATCATCAAATAGGATAGATTCGGCAAAAATATAGGAACTTACAGGCCTCTAATTCTGTTTTTTAAACTTATACACAAAATCTACATACACTACATTTCTAGAATGTCAATATGATTTACGCCTTCTCGCAACCTTGATTCTACTAACCTGCGTCTTGTCATCCCTAAAGCTTCATTTACTGCCTCATGTTCCATTCATTTAAACAACTCAAAGCATCTTATTGTAATCATCTCCCTGTGGGACAGTCATCCATCTTCTCCATTCTTGCTTCTTTCAAGATTGCCTTATCAGCTTACTTTTGAAAGTGATCACGACTAATTGTCTCTAACTCACTCTCACTCCTACGGCCTCCCATTATCGTCTAAGGTAAATATGAAGAGCCAGTGGCGGCTATCGATTATAAAATATGGTGGTGGGCGACGGTGCCAAACTCACCATAAATGCGGCACTTCTCCCTGGCATGGAACTTCTCCCCCGCGTCCATGAGCATGAATGGAAGGACTTCATTCCCGCTCAGTGGAACGTGAATCCAACCAATCCTGGAGCTGCTCTCATGCTGTTTTCAGCATAAGAGCAGCTCTAGGATTGGTGGTAGCAGGCTAACCCAGCTCTCATTTTGAGGCTGGGGCCTGTGCCAGCAATTCCCCGGCTGTTTCACAGCCCAGGGATTGCTGAGGCTACAGTGCGCATGCCGGGGTGGCCGTAGGTAGCCAGCCGGCCAACCCGACATGCGCACTGAAAGGGCAGCAGTAATCCCACACTAGCAGAATTCAGACCCGCCCTCCTGCCTTACACTCGCGCTGTACACAACGCGAGCTGGTGGCAAAATAAAATGCCATTGTTATGACATTTTATTTATGTGTATGTGCCTGCTGCGCTCTCAGCAGGCGGGGCGACGTTCCTCTGCCCCTGTGAAGAGCTGAATATTTTTTGAGTTGTCTAGCCTGTCTATTGATACCTGTTTGTCTTTTCTGTGTTTTATCCCTCAGTCAACACCCTTCATGCATCTAACACACACCCAAAATCAATCTGCTATAACCCAAACTACATATGATCTTTTGTACCAAGGCTCTGTTGCTGTGTACAGCATTTTATGCCCAAATGCTTATTTCTTATCTACTAATAATACTTCTGATAATAATTCTATATGGGATGAAATACCCTCCGCCGTACATTATAAGGATAGTGCATGACACTGAGGAGGTCCGCGACCGTAGAGCGGAGCGAGGCTGAAGTTCATGGATTACTGACTGAGGTGACTTTCAGTATTCCTTAAATGTGCAACAGAGGGTAATTTACTCCTCACCCTTCCCATAAACGTCTTAAATCCTTGGTGTCTTGCTCTTCCATATGAAAGAGGTAGTATGGGTCCAGACATAAGGAATACATTCAGAATATGTAGCCTGAAATTAAACACATCAAAAAGTTGTTAGTAATATGTTGCAAAAATGTACTATAATCAGTTTCATGTAAATCAGATTAAAAAACACTGCAGCTCAGAAAGTGTAGAAACATACTGAGATATTTGATCTTTACTCTAACGGCCTATAACGTGGAAAAAATACACATGTTGACATAAATATCTCCTTTGTGCTGCAAAGGCAGTTCTCGTTTTTCGTTGTTTAACCTGCAGCTGTAATTTTACTCTGTGACATGACTTTCACAATTCTACTGTAATAAATTATTAAAATTGTGCAGCTATGTGATTTCTTTGTCACTGGTGACTAGACATGTCATAAGTCGCCTGCGTCCCTATTCGCCTGTAATAAGAAAACTAGAGACAGGTTTTTAGAAAGGGTTTGCAGGGTCCCGATGTCATAATGTTCTCATTACTTACCAGTAATCAGGTTACTGAAGTCATCCTCTCTTGCTCTGGTCCTCACTTTTGAGGGGCCTGCCTCCTCCACAGAGTTACCCATGTGTCTTTCTCCTACCTCCTATCTGAAGCAAGCATTTGCAATGCAATAGGTTTCGCATTTGCGAGAGTTTAAGCTATTGGCATTGTAAATGACAATGCCTTTTATTTATTTGTTTTGATAATTAACACATAAATAAAAGGCATTGTCATTTACAATGCCAATAGCTCAAACTCTTGTAAATGCGAGACCTATTCAAAGAAGAGGCCGCCATTGTCCTGGGCTGCTTAGAAAGTGAAAGCGCGCTTGGCGTACTGAATGTTGCAGGAAAGCATGTTGTGCCTGCAATAGGAGAAACGCATTAAAGAAAATAGTGCTTACAGACTAAAAAAGAATCACTGTGTAACAACCGAAGTAAAAGGGACAGTCCTCATGGGAGGTTACAAATGAATATAGGGAAACAAGGGGAGAGCAAGGGAAATGTGGGGTACGTCCTTATCCCCAGTGTAATGCTAGACTAAACAATGTGGACGAACTCGCTACATGTATGTGTTACAATCACTTATGTGGTAAGTACATGGACCCATTAGGTGTACTTAAAGACCCCTCACACACCAACCTGGTTGGTGTCATGCTTCATCATTGGGGTCCCAACCGGGTGGCCGAGTGCTCCCGGTTGTGCTACACGCCTGATTACAGCGGAGCTGGTGTGGTGTGAATATGTGATGTGTCGTGAATTTTATTAAAAATATCTCTGAGAATCCTTGCCTGTGAAATTTATTAATGGCGGCTCAGGATATGGTTAAAAATATGTGGTGCAACTACCAGGAGGTTATTACCCTTAGTTGACTATGTGATGTGGTCTACATGTTTCAGCCCGTAAAAGGATGTATGGAAGGGCTTTCTTCAGGACCGGGTTAGTGGGACTAGTGAGTGGCAAACGTGAAAATAGCCACGTGAAAAGAAGTGAAGTGCCTACACACGCGCTAAGGTGTGTGGTCTGAGTGTCGGCGTACTTACAGACACTTGTCAAAAAAACACTATATTAAGGTTTTGGGCAGCTAATCGAGGCTCGGGGGGGTCTCATCCGGTGTCCCAACTTGGTCTCGGTGAGTATCCCGCTTTGAACCAGCCGGGACTACGGGAGACCACAGCAGGTTCAAAGCGGGATACTCACCGAGACCAAATTGGGACACCGGATGAGACCCCTCCCGAGCCTCGATTAGCTGCCCAAGCCTTAATATAGTGTTTTTTGACAAGTGTCTGTAAGTACGCCGACACTCAGACCACACACCTTAGCACGTGTGTAGGCACTTCACTTCTTTCACGTGGCTATTTTCACGTTTGCCACTCACTAGTCCCACTAACCTGGTCCTGAAGAAAGCCCTTCCATACATCCTTTTACGGGCTGAAACATGTAGACCACATCACATAGTCAACTAAGGGTAATAACCTCCTGGTAGTTGCACCACATATTTTTAACCATATCCTGAGCCACCATTAATAAATTTCACAGGCAAGGATTCTCAGAGATATTTTTAATAAAATTCACGACACATCACATATTCACACCACACCAGCTCCGCTGTGATCAGGCATTGTAGCACAACCGGGGGCACTCGGCCACCCGGTTGGGACCCCAATGATGAAGCATGACACCAACCAGGTTGTGTGTGGAGGTCTTTAAGTACACCTAATGGGTCCATGTACTTACCACATAAGTGATTGTAACACATACATGTAGTAGGTTACAAATGAAGACAAGGCGGTACTAAGGAGGGACTAACAAGCCTATTAAAGAATCAGAAGTCAGCATTTATGAAGGACAATGACACAAGCCAATGACAAATATGGGCGGAGAGTGGGCGGGGCTTCTATTCCGTACTCCAATACAGCATGGCTCGCAGAGCAGCGCTTGCGCAGCCCAGGCTCGACCTAAAAACATGAGCCCCTTGTGTATATACGGCTCCTCCCCCTCTCAGAAACCCTGCACTATCCAAGATTGCTGACTGGAAACACTTGGGACAGTGGGCACGTATTAACGACTCAAGTGAGGGAGGACGACTCAAAGTAATGCGATTAACAGTAAGTAATTAGAGCATTACTTCTTCGTCTCCCTCCATCACTTTAGTCCTCTCTTTTGAGGAATACTAAAGTTTAGATTTTGGGTCATGAACACCACAATGCCAATTATGCTGCAAATAAATTTACTCAACACATTTCCGACACCAGCACACAGTTACAACTTCACTGCTTCTGAAAGTACTTTTGTCCCCAAAACATGAGATGTGTCTGTGTTACAAAACAATCTGTAGTGAATGAAAAGGTAAATGTTAAAGGCCATGTAGCTGCCCTACAATTTTCTGATATTGAAGCCGCCTGAACCTCCACTCAGGAAGTCGACATGCTTCGACTAGGTCTACCCAGTACCGCCCTGGTGAAGGTCATCATTCTTCTGCATAAGCACATCCAATCAGAGATCTGATCCCTCTACTCAAAGATGCAGTAGATGGTTTTAACCCTCCCCTGGCTGAACAGAAGTTGACAAACTGGGAAGCTGTTCTCCTGAAGGAAGCCACTCTCTCCAGTTATGTCAATAATGTTCCTTTGACATTTAAGGCATGGAGAGAACATTGCTCCTCAGACTGTGGATCTGTGACAAATGTGTGTAAAATTACCTCTTGTAAGTGAAATTGGGAATTGATCTTAGTCAATAAGCTTGCGTGTATAGAAAGCACTAATCTTCCTGCAAATATTTCCAAATAAGGTGCCCTGCAACCCAATTGCCACAACTGTCCAAATCTTCTTGCAGAGGTAATCACTACAATAGAATAATCTTTCCATATCAATTACTGCAAGGACACCGACTGCAAGTGATCAAACGGATGAATGGCACCCAAAACCCATAAAATGTCCCAATCTGGTATTCCATTCTTCCTTGCTGGTCCGGCCATAGAAAAACCTCCAAGAATTCTAAAAACATGGGCTTCTAGTACTACTCCTGCCCAAGGTTTCCTGAAAGCTTTAATGGTTGACCATTGGAGTCTAAGGGTTGTCACTGACAGGCCGAAAGCAAAACCTTTTTGCAAAAGTCTACTAACTTCACCGCTATACAAGAAATTGGGTCACAATAATTTCTCCCACACTTTTCTGGAAGGAAGCACAATGCCGAAAATAGGCCCGTAGGGTAGAGGGTCTTCGAGAGGTTTAGACGGCTCAGGCTAACTGGTTCAACAATCCCTTCTTCTGTAAGTCTAGCTTTTGCATTTCTAGGCTGTCAATTTCAATTAGGCAATAACCTCCCTGCTCAACATAGGTGATTCTAGAGGTTAAGGGACAAATGGTAGAATCACCATCTTGTGAAGAAGAGGAAACGCGAAGAGTGGGCCAGAAAGGAACCACCATCATCACCCTCACCTTCTTCCTCTTTATCCTCATCAACACCTTTGATATTAGGGGGGAGCGGAAAATGCATCAAGCAGCTTCCTGGGCCGTGGAGAAGTTAAGGCATCCACTTAAAACGACCCTATTGTTTTGAATCGCAAAAAAAAACTTCAGGTTGAGTGTTGAGTGCTCTGTTTCCTGGCAAAATGCCTATCTGTGGGTGACCCACCCTCTTGCAAATTTCTCTGAAAACAGCACAACTGAGGCAATAATTCTGTGAGGTTGGAAACTTCTGCTGCCATATTCCCCACTGCCTTGTTATAAATTGCAGTGAGAGAATAAAGACTCTGCTATGTCCAGCTGAAAATCTGTACCGCTATATTGGACTGTGATTGTGAACGAGTGCTCCCCTTCTTGTTCAGGTACGTCTTGGTTGACACATTGTCCATTTGAATGGCATTTGCTGACCCCTGGATCCTTGTTACACATTCAAACAGAGCCATTTTAACTTCCAACTCTTTCTAGTTTGAGGAGGGCAACTTGCCCCTCAGAGACCTTTCACCCTGTGTCTCCTTTGAATCCAGTATGGTTCCCCAACCCTACCCAATGGCATCTGCCTTTGTAGATAAATGCTGATCACGTCGCCACCGTAGATTTCTAACTAGGTATATGAATCCCTCCACTGGACCGACAGTAAAGTCTGTAATAGAAAAAAACAGGTTTTCTGAGTGGAAGGAGGAGCCATATATACACAGAGGGATCGCCTCTTTCAAATAGGAGCTAGAGAAAGACTAGGTGGACAAGCCTGTGGGGCAGAGGCAGGTTCCTCAAAATTGAGAACTGGAGCGATGGAGGGAGATGAAGTGGTAAAGATAATACAAATATGTTCTGGGATTGAAGACTTAAAAGCCAGTGTGTTATATACTGGGAATGATGAGGCAGAGGACAGTGTCTGCTGTTTACGTTGAGGAACAGGTGAAATAGAAATCAGCATGCTAGTTATATTCTGGGATTGGTGACGTGGAGGACAGTGTGTACTGGTTACACTGGGGAACTGGTGAAGTAGAAATAAGTGTGTGCTGGGGATCTGCTGGGATCCGTAAATACTGCATTGGCATACTGTCCTGAGATTGGACGAAGTTGTGATCTTTGTTTATTGATAATAGAAAGGTGGCTCGTTGTATGCATGCGCAAAACTTGTGCATGCCCATTTTTTAGATTTGCCACATGTATATCCAGTGCTACAAAGGATACAAGTCAGCCACCACACCATTCTTTATCAGGAGAAACTCCTGAAAACAACTATACAATTTTTCCCGAGCACCTATCAATTCAATAATGTCCAGTCCTGCTAGTTGTCCATAATATAATCAATCAAGTTTTTTGTAGAGTGCGACTACTCACCCGTTAGGGTCTCAAGGCGCTGAGTTGGGGGGAGGGGAGGGGGGGCGGGTGGTCAGAAGTTCAGTCGAAGAGCCAGGTCTTGAGGTCCTTCCTCAATTGTGGCAGCGATGATGATTGCCTGAGGTGCAGAAGCAAGGAGCTCTAGGTCTTTGCAGCAAGGTAGGAGAAGGATCTTCCTCCAGCCGTGGTCTTGCAGATCCGTGGGATGGTGGCCAGGGCCAGTTGGGTGGAGCGGAGATGTCAGGTGGGAGTGCAGAAGGAGAGGTGGTGGTTGAGGTATGCAGATCCGGCGTTGTGGAGGGCTTTATAGGCGTGCAAGAGGAGCTTGAAGGTAATTCTTTTGTTGATAGGAAGCCAGTGATGGTCTCTCAGGTGGCCGGTGATGTGGCTGCGGTGTGGGATGTTCAGGATGAGTCTGGCGGAGGTGTTCTGGATGTTCTGCAGTTTCTTTAGGAGTTTCTGAGTGGTGCAAGCATAGAGTGCGTTGCCGTAGTCGAGTCTGCTGCTGACGAGCGAATGAGTGACCGTTTTCCTGGACTCAGTGGAGATCCACTTGAAGATCTTATGAAGTCGGTGTAGTTTGTGGAAGCAGGAGGATGAGTCGGCGTTGATTTGGCAGTTCACTGAGAACGAGGAGTCCAGGATGATGCTGAGGTTTCTTGCGTGGTCCGTGGGTGTGGGGGCGGGGTTCTGAGCACTGCAGGCCACAAGGAGTCGTCCCAGGCAGAGGGGGTGGAGCCCAAGATGAGGACTTCGGTCTTGTCTGAGTTGAGCTTGAGACAGCTGTCCTTCATCCCATTGTGGAAGTTGCTCTTGGAGGCTATGGGTTCATCTGTGAGAGAGAGAAACAGCTGGGTGTCGTCGGCGTAGGAGGCGATGTTGAGTCTGTGGCATCTGGTGATGGCTGCAAGTGGGACCATGTAGATGTTGAAGAGGGTGGGGCTCACTGAGGATCCCTGAGGCACTCCGCAGTTGATCTCAGTGGATTCTGAGTTGAACGGTGGGAGTCTGACTCTCTGTGTTCAGCCGGTGAGGAAGGAGCAGGTCCATTCTAGGGCTTTGTTGCGGATGCCAGCGTCATAGAGTCTTGTGCAGAGGGTGTGATGGGAGACGTGTCAAAGGCGGCTGAGGGGTCCAGGAGGATAAGGGCAGCAGTCTCACCTCGGTCGAGGAGGATGCGGATGTTGTCTGTAGTGGCGAGGAGAGTGGTCTCGGTGCTGTGGTTGCTTCTGAAGCCCAATTGGGAGAGGTCCAGGATGTGGTTCGTTTTGATGAATTTGGAGGGTTAGGCATTGATGGCTTTCTCGATGACTTTGGCTGGGAAGGGGAGCAGAGAGATGGGTCTTTAGTTCTTGAGGTCCATTGGGTCGACAGACGGTTTCTTCAGCAGGGGGTGATCTCTGCGTGTTTCCAGTCTTCATGGAAGGTGGCGGACTCGATGGAGCAGTTGATGGTGCGGTGAGAAAGTTGTTTTTGGATTACATGATTGTGGATTGAGGCCCTGACGAAATTGGTGGTGAATGTTGCCACATCGACGAAACACGTGTTGGCTAATTTGGCTACATCTATTAATATTTCCATGAGTGAAGACTTGTTTGGAACCAAATAAAGAAGAAAAAGAAAACTGTATATTATGGACAACTAATAGGAATGGACATTACTGAATTTATATTTGTTTATTGGTTCTATAATGGGGTTGGGTAATGAAACAGTTATCAATGTGACTGGTTACATGTTTGACTTGGTGAAGAAAAGATCTCCGTATAATGCGATCAGTGTAGATGTTTTTGATGTGTGTTGGTTATATACCGGGATTTGCTTGGTGATAATCTGGTAATTAGAATTGGTGATGCGGTATTCAGTGCGTACTAATAATCTACAGAGTTTGGTGAGGCTGTAATTAGTACACACCTGAACTGGTGATGCGGTAATCAGCGTGTTCTGTTCATGTGCTAGAATTGGTGAAGTGGTAATCACTGTGTATTAGAACTGGTGAAGCGGTGCTTGGTGCGTTCTGTTTAGATACTGGAACTGGTGAAGCGGTAATCGGTGTGTATCGGAATTGATTGATGAACCTTTAATTTGTGTGTATGGGAACTGGTGAAGCTGTAGTCAGTCTGTATTGGAATTGGTGTGGGGGTAATCGGTGTGCTCTGTTCATGTAGTACAATTGGTGAAGTGGTAACCAATGTGTTTTAGAACTGGTGAAACTGAGGTTGGTGTGTACTGTTTAGATACTAGAAGTGGTGAAGTGGTAATCAGTGTGTATTGGAATTGATGAAGCTGTAGTCAGTGTGTAATGGAATTGAAGCTGTAGTCCGTGTGTATTGGAATTGATGAAGCTGTAGTCAGTGTGTATTGGAATTGAAGCTGTGGTCAGTTTGTATTGGAATTGAAGATAACTGTAGTCAGTGTGTATTGGAATTGAAACTGTAGTCAGTGTGTATTGGAATTGATGAAGCTGTAGTCAGTGTGTATTGGAATTGAAGCTGTGGTCAGTGTGTATTGGAATTGAAGCTGTGGTCAGTGTGTATTGGAATGGAAGCTGTAGTCAGTGTGTATTGGAATTAAAGCTGTGGTCAGTGTGTATTGGAATGGAAGCTGTAGTCAGTGTGTATTGGAATTAAAGCTGTAGTCAGTGTGTATTGGAATTAAAGTTGTGGTCAGTGTGTATTGAAATTGATGAAGCTGTAGTCAGTGTGTATTGAAATTGATGAAGCTGTAGTCAGTGTGTATTGAAATTGATGAAGCTATAGTCAGTGTGTATTGATATGGAAGCTGTAGTCCGTGTGTATTGGAATTAAAGCTGTAGTCCGTGTATATTTGAAATAATGAAGCTGTAGTCAGTGTGTATTGGAATTAAAGTTGTAGTCAGTGCGCATTGAAATTGATGAAGCTGTAGTCAGTGTGTATTGAACTTGATGAAGCTGTAGTAAGTGTGTATTGGAATTGATGAAGCTGTAGTCAGTGTGTAATGGAATTGAAGCTGTAGTCTGTGTGTATTGGAATTAATGAAGCTGTAGTCTGTGTGTATTGGAATTAATGAAGCTGTAGTCAGTGTGTATTGGAATTGATGAAGATGTAGTCAGTGTGTAATGGAATTGATGAAGCTGTAGTCGGTGTGTAATGGAATTGAAGCTGTAGTCAGCGTGTAATGGAATTGAAGCTGTAGTCTGTGTGTATTGGAATTAATGAAGCTGTAGTCTGTGTGTATTGGAATTAATGAAGCTGTAGTCAGTGTGTATTGAAATTGATGCAGCTGTAGTCAGTGTGTATTGGAATTGATGAAGCTGTAGTCAGTGTGTATTGGAATTGATGAAGCTGTAGTCAGTGTGTATTGGAATTGAAGCTGTAGTCAGTGTGTAATGGAATTGAAGCTGTAGTCTGTGTGTATTGGAATTAATGAAGCTGTAGTCAGTGTGTATTGGAATTGATGAAGCTGTAGTCAGTGTGTATTGGAATTGATGAAGCTGTAGTCAGTGTGTAATGGAATTGATGAAGCTGTAGTCAATGTGTGTAATGGAATTGAAGCTGTAGTCAGTGTGTATTGGAATTGAAGCTGTAGTCAGTGTGTATTGGAATTGAAGTTGTAGTCAGTTTGTATTGGAATGGAAGCTGTAGCCAGTGTGTATTGAAATTGAAGATAGCTGTAGTCAGTGTTTATTGGAATTGAAGCTGTAGTCAGTGTGTATTGAAATTGAAGATAGCTGTAGTCAGTGTGTATTGGAATTGAAGATAGCTGTAGTCAGTGTGTATTGGAATTGATGAAGCTGTAGTCAGTGTGTATTGGAATTGATGAAGCTGTAGTCAGTGTGTATTGGAATTGAAGCTGTGGTCAGTGTGTATTGGAATTGAAGATAGCTGTAGTCAGTGTGTATTGGAATTGAAGCTGTAGTCAGTGTGTATTGGAATTAAAGCTGTAGTCAGTGTGTATTGGAATTGAAGCTGTGGTCAGTGTGTATTGGAATTGAAGCTCTGGTCAGTGTGTATTGGAATTGAAGATAGCTGTAGTCAGTGTGCATTGGAATTGAAGCTGTAGTCAGTGTGCAATGGAAATGAAGCTGTAGTCAGTGTGTATTGAAATTGAAGATAGCTGTACTCAGTGTGTATTGCGCTTGGTAAAGCCAGTGGAGGCTGGCATCTATGGGGAGAGGGGGGCGGGTGCGCACACAAATATTATTTAAAAAACTTACCTGAACCGACGGTTCAATCCTCCGCTCCCGAACTCTTCTCAGGAACTGGATGCAGTGCATGCTGTGAGAGCAGCGCCTTGATTGGAGGGAGCAGTTTCACTCGCCGCTCGAGGACACTGGAGCCCTGCACTTACTCTAACCCAGCTGTCTTAAGACAGCTGGGTTTTAGGTTTCAAAGTGCGCATGTGTGGCTAGCCGTCGCTAGACGGACGGTCAAAGGGACATCACGTGCACTTTGAAAAGTGCACAATCAGCCCACGCTCCTCCCTGCTGCTGTCATTCAGCAGCGGCCTCGCCCCCGTCCTGACGCTCCGTTCAGGACAGGAGGATGAAAAATGAAATGTAATTAATTACCACTTTACTTTTCATCTTTGAGGTTAATTTAAGTGGGGCGACGCTCCTCCACTCCAACGGAGCCCCTGGGTAAAGCGTTGCTCAAGGTGTACAGGTTCTACACTGGGATTAAATGAAGCATTGTTTTTTGTGCACTAATTCTGGGGAAGCAATAAAAGGTGTACACCGCTTGCATACTCGGATTGTTGCTTTAGGTTCAAAATCTGGGAGGACTTTGATGTATATTTCTGCAGAATCTCGGGCAGCCTATATGCTGAGTTTATAAACTGCAAACGCATAGTTGCTTTTAGAAGGTAAAAAAATTTGGAATTTTACTGATTTTCATTACAACTTTTTCTCACCAGATGAAATTGTAAATGATATTCACAACGTCAATTCTGTTTATTTTTTATTGCAAGTATATGCCACAAAAATTAAAAAAAATAAAAAATATGCATTTGCTTAAATGTTGTGCTCTTAAGCTTACAACAAAATGTTTTTTTGTTTTTTTTAAAGTTAGCCATCACATATGATTTTAATAAAACAGTATGGGTGTTTTATAGTAGGTAGGTGCACTTAGAACAGGTAAGAAACACTTTTTAGTCATTATCATCATAAACTTTATTTCGGTCCTCAGACCATGAAAGTGGAAGCGCATACAGTTCACACAAAGATTTTAGATACGTACAAAGATACATTGGTAATCAACTAAAAGTATTACTCCATTACTTAAAAGTTAGATAAAAGAATAAAAGTGAGACAAAAGCACTTAAAATCAAGCTCAGCAAGAGCCTATCCCTAAATAGATGTAAACGGCATGGCCCGCCATGCTGGCTTAATGATGAAAATAGCACTAAAAACGTGACCAATTAAAATCACCAATTTCACAGTTATACAGAAGTTAAATAAGCAGTTAAAACACCATAAAAGGTACTTACAAGTGCTATATATTAACAAGTATGATGATGTTACAGTTTCAACACAGACCTTCGAATTGCCCACACATTACCGAGAAACTTTGCATTTGCTTAAATGTTGTGCTCTTAAGCTTGCAACAAGATGTTTTTTTAAATTGTTTTAAAGTTATCCATCACATATGATTTTAATAAAACAGCATGGGTGTTTCATAGTAGGTAGGTGCACTCAGAACAGGTAAAAAACACGTTTTAGTCTTAATGCGCATCACAGTAAAATAAGGTTTATATTTACTTCTTTCTAGTTTTATACAGTGCAAACTAGATCCAAGTGGTTGCCAGAGTACTTTACCTAAGAAGCGTTAGAATGGAGCGACACTTTGAGGCGTGTTACACTCTAACGTTTAGGTAAACAATTAAGCAATCGCCAAGAATAGTCTGAAGTGGGAACCTACACATTTAGTCCACCCCTTTGCTAGGGGGGGCCTGTCAGTCACCTCGCAGCCTCTGCCTGTCCTGCCAAGGCTCACTTACCATCCATGCTGCCAGGGATGAGGAAATCCTTGCAGGAGGGGCCCATGGAAGTCATGTCCCAGCAACACTAGAGTGCTGGCCAGCTCATGGCATTTAATAATGAAAGATATACATTTTCAGCCTTTCTTGTGATCACGGGTTAGGAAGGAGTTAAAATAAGATCGAAAGAGTGGCTAGAGTCAAGACAGGCCATTGGTGATCAGAGGAGAGGGCGGTGGAAAAGTTAAGGGAAGAGAGCTGAGCTGATAAAGTTTATATAGGCAGGTGGCCGTTTTTCCTCCAACATAGCAGGTGCCCTTTGCTCCTTGTATTTTCTATGTCAGGGGAACTAGATGATAGGTCAGCGGTCTAGTTGTTTAAATGATCTAAGGCCTTATATTGCTTCTTCCATAGAATGCAGGCAACTCCAGAGACCATGTCACTCCAGTCCCTTCCCGAACTGGCAGCGGCATTATCCAGGGCAGAGAAAACCATCTACTGCCCACCAGTTCCACGGCTGACACACAAAGAGGCTCCTGACAAGAGGCATCACAGCGGCACTGATTCCCAAGTGAACTCCACAGCCCACCATGGAGCGGAGAAACTGAGTCTGGCTGAAGCCATCAGTTACTGGGAATGCATGGACAACAGGTATTGCTGACAAGGGCACAGAACCATGGCATACCTGTCATTCCCGGGAGACCTGCACTGGAGGGCCTACAGTTTGACCCACCTCCATCCCGCGCAACGCCGTGAAGCCTTTCTGAAGCACTAACAAATATCATTGGGTGTCCCTGAGGAACTCTCGCCATGTCGTCGATAGCAGTTGGACGGCAGGGGGATTAGTGTGAAAACATGAAAAAGGTTAAAGAATAGAAAGAAAAGGGCATTTGGAAGTACATTTTGGTCCACCAACCCTGGAACTGAAGTGCACTTCTTTTTAGGCGGTTGTGCACATGTGATTACGCAAAATGCCATCACTCACAGGGCAATAGAGCCAAACGCTGAAGTGGGCTGACCCACTGCACCATTCTGTATGCTGTGGTGGGCGGAATCAAAATGTGAATGACAGAAGAGCAGACGAATAGGTGAAGAGGGCTGGCACAAATCCTTTCAATGTGTGTGCAGACGTTTGAGGTGATTGGTTGACAGTGTTGCTTGTGTTGACGATTCAATCCATTTAAAGTATATAGCAACAGCTCTCCACCTAAGGTCTGGGAACTACCTGGGCGCACCTGTGCGTGCCTACGCGCGCCTACGCTGGAGCATGTCTGTGTGTGCTTGTGTGTAACTTCAAGTGGTGCTCCAGAAATACATATAGTTAAAGAGCCAGTCGATTTACACCACTTATATCGACTTCTGAACGGAGTTCGATAGGGTTGATGGACTCATAATGGCCACTTTACACATGTCGGAGGGGCTACTGCAACTCGAGTAGAATATGGGACGGGGTTTTATCAGGGGTCAAAAAAACATCATGGTATGAAGCAAGGATGCTTGTGAGCACCCTTGCTAATTGCAAATTATATGATTTCCCAAAAAAATGCGTAATTTCCATCTACTGCATTTGTTGACCTTCTCGGAAAATCTGAACCAATCTTAAAATAAACTTGCCCGAGCCAATTGTGGGTCTGTCCTGGTCAATAAACTGGGATTGGATGAAGCTGTGGTTTCTGTGTGCTTGTTCAGTAAAGGGCATTGGCTGAATAAGTGGTGACCTTACACTGGCGTGAGTGATTTGCCTCCTCCATTGTATCGCACGGTGAACGCGTGAGACGACGGCCCTCCGTGCAGGCCCACGCTGGGTGCTCAAGCGCAGAGGCAGGAAGGGAGCAGCAAGCGCCGTGACTCAGGTCTGCGTGACGTGGGTCACCCACCCTCAGCCAGATGTGCAGAGTCACTGGCCAGCAATGATAACAAAAGATGAGCAGTGAGGAAGGAAAGGTCTCTGTGTGGAACAGATAAAGGTAGGGAAAAGAGAAGTTGACACACAATGTATGATCATGAATATGAAAGTTAAACAAGGATCTAAGTGGATATGGGAGAGAGTGGTAGGAGTTTGAAAACAATCATTTGCAATGCAATAGGTCTCGCATTGGCGAGCGTTTGAGCTATTGGCATTGTGAATACCAATGCCTTTTATTTATGTGTTTTAAAAACCCGCAAGCGGTGCATAAACACACACTTTGTACTTACGGCTGTTGCTTATGAGAAGCAACGCTGGCAGTAACCACACCTCTTTTACTGCAAGCCTTGCTTTTCGTATGCAACGACTATCAGCACAAAGTGCGTGTTTATGCCCAGACGTGGAATTCGCCCTAAGTTGGCAGGGTATGCCCAGACGTGGATCTGAAAAGTTTCAGCGCTCCGTCCATCATCTCCTTGTGTTTGCTTTGTTCGTCCTAAGTTGGCAGGGTATGCCCAGACGTGGGTCCCTTGCTCACTTTGCCACTGGATTCAAGCTAGCCTGGCTGATGAGGGCTGTTGGCCCGAAACAGGTCACAGGATGCTTGTTTCCGGTCCAGGGAAGACATGGCTTGGCAATTCGGGCTGGACTGTTCCCATGAGGCACAGGGTCAAGACTGATTTGCATATAGCTGTGTCTGAACTGGGGTGGCGAAGTGAGCTAAAGAATGATGATGGATTCAACCCAGATCTGTGACTGGGGGATTACAACTGCTATAACTTATAACTGCTCCAGAGCTCAGAAACTGCCCAAAGTGGTGCCAATGAGAACAGCTTTTCTGAAGCAGCCGGCATCATTTATTCAATAAAAGCTCCTTTTGCATTTGAAGATAGGTGACTTGCAGCGGTATCTGATGGGCCGGTGCACTCCTCGGGGATTATGGACCGTTTTAATGTTGATCCCTCCCACGGGCCTTATGTTGGATGCAGGCGTCAACGTGTACTCGTGTGAAGGGTGTGCCACTGTGCAAGGGAATAGTGTGAAAAACTCACTAGAGGTACTCTGCAGTTTTAGCTCACAGTAACTATTTTGTTTCATGGACAGATTGTAAAAGAATGCCTTAAAGAAGAGTGATATTCTATATTTTGTGATTAATACTTCAAGTCCAAAGAAATAAATTTTTCGTTAAATCAGCTATGAAAAATCAGATTTTTGTTTTGTTTTTAAAAGGGGGAGACTACACCTTTTGATTAGATAAATACTGCTGAAAGTCTCAAACAAAAAACTGAAATTCCTCTGAAAATCATTCAGACTAGGCTATCTTCATTTTCTAGCATTTAATCTTGAACATTAAAATATTCTGACTCCAAAGGAATGGAAAAACAATAGAAAATGGATTGCTACACTAATCAAAAATTGTACATATGGCGATAGTTTAACTTTTTTTTCCTGTAAAGTAATACACCTCCAATGTTCTCTTTCATCCAGAAGACGTATACATTTTTTATGGTCTGGCTTGACAGTGCAGCTGTCGCCAGACAGTTATGTGAGTATCACCTGGAGAGGGACTTTGGCCCCACCCACATGTTTTGAGCCAGGAGTACATGTTTTGATTTGGCAGAAGCTGGGTGCTTCCACACAGCTGTCATCATTTTGTTTATTTATCCAGCTGCCTGGGCTTGAACTTTCAGGGGCAGACATGTGTCATTACATGGGAGAAGGACAAGGTCAGCTCTACTTATTACCCCCACAACTGTGGTACTTATAGGAAACACTCCACAGGCTTTACAGTCCCACAATGCAATTCATGGTTTACCTTTTCTTTTAAGGGACCAAGGTAAGTCCAAAGGCCCATGCAACTGCCTGCCGATTCCGATCTCGCTAGGAAGGCCTCCAGATGGGTTCCGTAGCGAGCAAATCCGATTCGGAGCCTATGTTTCCGACTGAGTCGTCCTCCGTTCCGAATGACCGAGTACGATGCGAAGATCTCACCCGCGTCGACCGAAGCATTTCCGAACCCGATCCTGTCAGTACGACTCATTCGCAGCCGAATCCTGCCACGCAATGGACCCGGCTTCCGAACG
The DNA here is from genome assembly GCA_963921515.1 of Calotriton arnoldi. Classification (NCBI taxonomy): domain Eukaryota; kingdom Metazoa; phylum Chordata; class Amphibia; order Caudata; family Salamandridae; genus Calotriton; species Calotriton arnoldi. The sequence continues at coordinate 7,291,804 of CAWUFW010000003.1, forward strand.
AGCAAGTATGATGCACGATTCGGACAGCCGTATCGACTCGGTCTCAGCGAGACGAAGCAGCTGTGGGAATCGGACTTCGGGGAGCCATAGCAGGCCCCCCTTTCCCTGGGGCCCTCCGAATCAGTCACGGGGGGTGCCCATGGGTCCCCCCGATCCAAGCATGTACAGTGTGGTGGGCACCATGGGGTGCCCGCCACAGGGTGTACACTTTTCCCCACCCACCCCTTTTTTTGCAATGGGAGCCTGTGTACGCGTTCGATATACAGGCTCCCATAGAGTTCAATGGGAGTCCGAGCGAACCGAGTCCGTCAGCATACAGATGCATCGTACTCGTTCGGTCGGACTCTCACAGCGCGATTCGCTAGGAAAGCCCTCCGGATCCGAGTCGTACAGAGGGCTTTCCTAGCGAGATCGGAATCGGCCCCTAAGTCGGGAAAACAATGTTGCTACTGCTATATTGGTCCAATTTTTTTATCCAATATGCTAAATTAAATGGGCTGTTTTATAGGTTTCCTACATCTGAATTTGTATATATTGAAGTACTGCTTTATGGACAAGTTACTCAATAAATGTAACTGCCAAACACTACAATATCTCAATCTACGCAGCAGAACTAGAATCCTTTACACAGAAACAGTTCAGCAGAAGCTCCATTCACAGTCATCAAAGCACATAAGGCTGCAGTGTAGGTGCCACTCCACAGAACATGGGGTGGCAGCAGTGACCAATGCAGAGAGAAATAGGTTTTGTAAGCCATACTTAACTTCATTTGAACAACAGCGAGCAAAAAGTGCTGTCTGTCTATGAGGCTGGTGGGACGGCTCACAAGCGAGCCAGTCAATGGGCATATAAAACAAGTGATTATATATATATATTTTTTTAAATAATCATAGATGCACTTAGAAAGACTGTGGCAAGCAGCACGGTGGCACATGAGCACGTCCCCCTCTTTATTACAAATCAGAGGCAGCCATGCTGGACTGCTGACAAAAACAGTAATGGCACGTGGAGTACATCTTCACGGCCATCATTAAGCTGAGAAAATATATCTAATGCAGTGAGGTATGGACTACATCTCTAGACCTAGCCACCGAAAACGTGAATTAGAATCCAGCCTTCAGCAATACAAGAAATGCACGACACTAGGCAAATCATTTCACTCTCTCTAAACAAAACTGCCAGTATGCAAAAAACAACAGTACTGCCGATGAAATGTGACAGGATGGAAGACAACACAAGGCTACCTTGGAACCGGATATTTGGGTGAGATTTTTACTTGCAACACTTGAAGAAATCACTCTGATTCTGGGGAAATTACTTCATCCCCTTACATACCAAATTGCAAATATCTGAAATAAATACTACCAGGATTCCATGGGTGCAGTATTTTGAACAGAGGTCATCTGGTATTGTAGACAAAAAAAGCCTAGCATTGGAGCGCCCAGGACAGACAGTTAACACACATAATGGCTGACAACAACTATGATGTGAACATTAAATACAAAGGCAAAAACTGACAAGGACTGTTAGAGTCGGTCTACCAGCAAGGCAGCATACGAGTGTGATCCCCTTTTCGTCACAAATCTGAGAAGTTGACTCTTGACAAATAATTGAAAAGCAAAGGACCATACAGTGAGGCTTCTATGTAGCCCCAAAAAGCCATGGACATACGTTAGGAGAAGGGTAAAGGTGCAGCTCTGGTGGACCTTAGATCCTAAAGATCCAAGTTAAAATCCCAACCTTTGAACGGATTATTGCAGCCAAACAACTCCATCTACCCTGCTCCATATTGTAAAATTATAAATCCAGTGGTACTATTGAGCTCCAAGGTGGCAGCAGAACAATCAAGCATCTTGGTGATTTTAAGTCTGAGGTGCCGACATGGTGGTATGCCGGCGAGGCAGGCCATAGACTAAGCGGCATAAAAGATTTAAGAAGCCATTCGGATAGGTGAAAGGGAGAGATTTGAAACTTTCTACCTACAGTGCAAGAAAAACAGACAGGAAACCATAGCATAAGCCCGATCACTTATGCCACCGGGGTCTTGTATATGCTTTGTAGGACTATAAACATACAGAAACAACAGCTCTTCGACTCCCAAAATCACACTCTGTAAGGATATTACAAGTGGAATAAAATGCTGTACTGCAGTGCTTAACAATGGTGCCACTGACTTACCAAGATCAAGAAACGGAGGCCGCGTTTATATGGGCAGGCAGCAGAGCAGGGAAAGGGAGCCAGTGACGGCAAAGGAAGAAAGAATACTTTTAGAAGGGCCAGCGACGGCGGGAAAAAAAAGCATTTGCAATGCAATAGGTCTGGCATATTGTATTGCAATTTTTTTTTGTTTATTAGCGCCCATGTGGCGCATTCACATTTATGGAAGCCGCGCCCCTTTCTTTAGGCAAGCCACGTCTAAAGAAAGAGGTGTGACCGACATTAAAGTAAAACCGCGGCATGCAGCGCTTTGACAAAAAAAAAGCATCCGTTTGTCAAGTTGACAAACAGATGTTTTTTTTTTTGTAAAAGCGCCCATGCAGCACTTTCACTTTAATAGCGGCCGCGCACCCTTCTTTAGGCACAGCTTGTCTAAAGAAAGGGGCGTGGCCTCCATGGATGTGAAAGCGTCACATGGGCGCTAGTAAACAACAAACAAAAACAAAAAAAGTAAGCGCGTCCGCTACACTTAAAGCGGACCGCCACTAGTAAGTTAAATAAATAAATAAAGAAACACGGCTGCTATCGTTAAAGCGAAACACCATTAATAAGTAAAATTAAAGTGGGCGGCGTGCTGCGACCTAGTGGCTGCAATAGGGGCAAATCATTAAACAAAATAGTGCTCAGAGCCAAGATAATTTTTAAACAAAGAGGGGGGTTGGGCCTAAGACTGCACCCAAGCTAGGCCTCAGCAATAGTTTTAAACAACAGGGTGTTTGGGTGCGTGACTCAAATTTGTACCATTTATGCAAAAACCACCTTGACAACTAAAGTTGTCAAGGTGGTTTTTGCATAAATGATACAAATTTGAGTCACGCACCCAAACACCCTGTTGTTTAAAACAGAGCCAAGATAAAGCAGACCGTGTAACAAGACCAGTAAAAGGTCCAGTTGTTATGATAGGTAACAAATGCAGACAAGGCGGTACCAAGGAGGGACTAACAAGCCTAATAACGAGTCGGAAGCCAACGTTTACGAAGGACAATGACACAAGCCAAATAAAAATTTGGGCGGAGAGTGGGCAGGGCTTCAAAGCCATACTCCACTACTGCATGCCTTTGCAGCAGCGCATGCGCTGCCCAGGCTCGACCTAAAAAAGAGCAGACTGGGATTTACGAACTGTGGGTAGAAGGGAGGAAAGAGGGAATATGAAACAAAAGTAAATTGCAAGGAGACAAGGCTGAAAATATGGAATCTAAGGGAAGCAGGGAGTAAAGAGCAAGATGGATGTTAGGTTTCCACCTTTCCTAGAGAAAAATAGCGACCATCTGTTCACATTTTAAAATTCTACAAAGGCCCAGACATGATCCTTAATTAGAATTTAATAATCAGGGGTCATTAGGACAGCTGTAGAGCACATCTTAAACTGCTTTCTTCTTATATTTACTGTTTAAAGTATATACTGATTGCCGGCTTTAGGGAATATTCTTAATTTTTGTACCTACAGGGACATTAAAATACCTGTCATGCCAGTATAAGACCGGCCATAGATGGCAGTAAAGGAGAATTGATGGCATGGGGGGAATGTGAGTTGATAAGGTAGGAAGTCTTCTGGATGGAAAAAGGATCTGCAGATTGATGGGGGTAAATGCTAATGTCAGCAGAAAATACACCGGATTTCCTGTCAGTTTACAAAACCATCAAAGACACACTGGCACGTATGCATTTATGTGCTCTTTTATATGCATAATGTGAACAATGTAAACACTGACATTAGAGCACTTTAGAATTAGAGATAGTTGTTTCTTGATACAAATTGACTGCCACGGACTTACACCATCTGTGCCGTTTGAAAAGTTCATCACCATTCTGGTTGCCATCTGTAACTTATTATATTACCATTTTTCTTATAGAAAGTGGTGTTTTTATACTTTTTTTTAAAACATATTTTTATTGGCATTTGTAGGTTACAGAAACATGGTGCATTAGGATACATTTGGTTTGCTTGCATTCTGTGCATTTTATAGCATTATACATTGGTTATCATACAATAGATGGACGTGTATCCTGCCATTATTAAGGTCTAGCATTAAATAATTTCTATATAGAACTGGGATGCGAAACTGGGGGAGCGTTCATGGGATCCTGGGAACGGATGCTAAATGGGGTATCAGGGCGACATGTGTCTCGCTAGTTGGTATGTCTGTGTGTCACTGGGGGTGGGGAGGAAATACGGTTGGTCCTGCTCCAGTGCCTGGCCTTCGAGTTTCGTGCGATGTGTGGTGAGAATAGCAGGCGACGTTACGTGCATGCTGCAGGAGGAGGTCTAGTGCGCGTGCTTGCGATCTGGGCTTGTGACTGTGGATCCGTCGAGGTGTGCGGGTAGCTATCTGGGTCGTCATGTGTAGGTAGTTGTTTGAATTGGTGCAGTAGTAGGGCCCACTCCATAGAAATGGGGTGTTTGCGTGTCCCCTTCACCTCTTCCTCTCTTAGTGTTTCCTCCTCTGCCGTTGCCCACTTGTGTACCGCTCCCGTCCATGCCGCAATCGGCGGGCCTGTGGGGGAGCGCCAGTGCATGGCTATACTCCGTTTAGCCAACAAAATTGCCAGGGAGATAAATCGGATTGGCACTTTGTGTTGCTTCCGTTTCCGTAAAACACCTAGCGCGCAGGCTTCCCACGTGTTCAGATGTGTAAGCCCTGTGAGATCTCCGAGTGATTTGTGAACATTGTGCCAATATGGTTGTAGTGTGGGGCTGCTCCAAAACATGTGATGAAAATCTGCTGCCTGTGAATGGCATCTGGGACAAAGGAACTGGGTGTCGGGGTAAAATCTTTGGAGGCGTGCTGGTGTTAAGTATGCCCTGTGTAGGAGATAGAATTGTATATTTTTAAAACGTGCATTTCTAGACACTTTCTTGGGATATTCAAGGGCCATCTCCCATTCTTTCTCGTGTAGCGGGCGCCCTAATTCTTCCTCCCAGGTGGCTCGTAGGACCTCTAGGGGTCTGTTTGTAAGTTCCCGAATGGCTTTATAGAGCCATGTGGTCAAGTGTCGCCCCGCTCCCATATGTAAGATTGTGTGGATGACCGGGTGAGTAGCAGGCTCTCCCGTCGATAGGTCGTGGTGCAATCGATAGCTTTCGAGGAGTTGGCGGTGAAGTAGGAACTGGCCAGGGGGAGATCGTAGTCGTCCATAAGCTGTTGGAACGGTTTGAGCTGTCCGTCCTCGAATAGAGACTCCATTTCAGTGAGGCCGCAGGTCGTCCATGTGTGAAGCATGTTAGGGGTGTAATAGTGTTCATGTTTGGGCCAGCCGACTAGCGGCAGCAGGGGAGAGTACGAAGGTTTCTCCGGCGACATACGGTGTATCCTTTACATACATTTGCGTGCCACTACTACGTGTATGGGATATGTGCGTCTCGGTTTTGTGCCTGGTAGTAATAGGCGGCTTAGTTCTGGGGTGGGCACCTGGCCGGTTGAGGTGTATGTTTCACCTATATGTCTGCCTGCAGTCCAGTAGGACAGCCACTGTAATTGTGCTGCCAGGAAATAAGATTCAAAGGATGGAGCGCCCAGTCCTCCTTGTGTGGTGGGTAGTTGTAACTTCGTTAGCGCTATCCTACGTCTGCCTGTTCCCCATATTAGCGAGCTGAGAAGAGAGTCTAGGTCTCGGAAGAATGCTCTGGGCGGGATTACCGGTAGATTCGTGAAGTGGTATAGCAACCGCGGGACTATTATCATTTTGGCTATGGCCACACGACCGATCGGGGCTAACGGGAGGGTCTTCCAGAATCCGACCGCTGATCTAATGCCGGCCAGTGCTTTGCGGTGATTGCCTTCAAATATGTCGGTCGGGGAGTGGTAGAGACGGATCCCGAGGTATCGGGGGGCCTCCGCACTCCAAGTCACTTTCTGGTCGCCCAGCCAGATATTTCGGGGGGGGGGGGGGAGGTTCGGATGTAGTGGGTAAACTGTGGATTTGTCCCAATTTACTCCCAGCCCGGAGGCTTCTGCAAATTCTGTCAGTGTTGCCCAGATGGGTGTGAGGTCCTCGGTAATGTCCCGAATATATAGGAGAAGATCGTCGGCGTACATGGAGACACTATGTATGGTATCCGCTATGGGGATGCCCCAGTGTTCTCCTTCTCGCCGCAGTCGTATAGATAGGGGTTCGACCGCGAGGGCGAAGAGGAGAGGCGAGAGCGGGCAACCCTGCCTCGTGCCTCTTTGTACTGCGAATTCTGGCGATATGTGTCGCCCAATGCGAACACGCGAGGTGAGTTTGGTATATAGAAGTTGCGTATACGCTAAGAGGATGGGACCGAGTCCTGCTCGTCGTAGGACCGAAAATAGATATTGCCATGTGAGGGTATCGAAGGCCTTCTCGAGGTCTAGGATAAGGCAGGCTGCTCTGGGGAACGTGTCACCCACTTGATCCTGGATATGGAATAGTCGGCGTATGTTTTGGGACGTGTTTCTGCCCGGAACGAAACCGCACTGATCTGGATGAACCAGGGGTCGTAGGATTTGTGTGTATCTGTCCGCTAATATCTTCCCTAGGATCTTGCAGTCAGCGGATAGAAGCGTAATGGGGCGGTAGGAGGCCATTTGTTGCGGGTCACGGTTTGGCTTCAGAAAGGTCACGATAACTGATTCCCGGAGGGATCTCGGTAACTCTCCTTTTTCCAACGCGGTCGCGAACATAGTCACCAAGCGGGGAACCAACAGGGGGGAGAAGGTTGTGTAGTATTCCAGGGGGAACCCGTCCAGCCCCGGTGCTTTGTTGCGAGCTAGGGCGTGTAGGGCGTGAATAATGTCAGTAGATTGTATCTCCGTATCTAATGCCGTTCTGTCAGCCTTCGTGATTCTAGGGATCGTCAGTGAGTCTAGAAAATGGTCTAGTATGTCCTGCCCGGTTGGCGCTGGGCTTTGATAAACCTCTGAGTAGTATTGATGGAATGCCGCAAGGATCTCGTCCTGGGATCGTACTAGATTTCCGAGGGGGTCTATCACTTCAGTTATGGGTTTCACATCGGTGTCTTGTTTAGCTAACCACGCCAATAATGTGCCTGTTTTATCCCGCTCCTTGTGCATCCGGGTAGCATACGCCCTGAAATTGTACCGACGGAGGTCGACGCAGGCAGCTAGGTACTCTGTCTTGGCTTTAGCCACTTGTGTCGCCGCTTCTTCAGTGGAGTCGTTTCGTTTGGTAGCAGCGGCTAACTGCGTTTCGGCTTTTGTGTGTGCCTGTTCTAACGTCCGTTTTACCCCTATTATTTGCTTAATACATTCTCCCCGGGCCACTACTTTGAATGTATCCCACTCCACTAATGTTGAGGACGCTGTCCCTGTGTTACTAGTGAAGTAGTCCTGTATGCTCTGCCCCTGTTCGTGTTTGAATACTTGGTCTGTCAGGCAGTCCCGCGGTAGTCGCCAAGTGGGAACCGGGGGGCGTAAGGGTCTCCAGTTTAACCGCAGAATATGGGCGTCGTGATCAGAAATGATCCTACCCAGGTAGTCTGTGTGTTGAATTTTGGGTAATATTGCCGTTGAGCATAAAAATCTGTCTAAGCGGACTCCTAGGTTATGTGGTATGGAGTGAAACGAGTACAGTCGAGTCTGAGGATGACGTATCCTCCATGCGTCTCCGAGCGCCCATTGTGTGACCCAGGCTTTAAATCGTTCTGTCTGTTTATGAGCTGAGGAGTGTATGGGCGGGGGATGAGAGCGATCTAAGGTGAGGTTTAGTGTGCAGTTATAGTCGCCCCCTAATATCCATGGTATGGAAGCAAACTGGGCCAGTACCCCAGTGAGGCGGTCCCAGAACCTGTCTTGCTCTATGTTTGGGGCGTATATACTGCCCAAGAGTACTGATTGCCCTCCAGGAGTCCCTCTAGTAGGGCGTATCTACCCTCCTTATCCACCACCCGTCGGAGTTCCTGAAATGGGGTCCCTGGTCGAACCCAAATCAGCGCCCCGCGTGCATATGCGGAACATGATGTGGTACATATGGTTCAATGCAATTTGGTCTGTAGTTTGCCTATCTCGGTAGTGGTGAGATGTGTCTCCTGTAAAAACACGATCTGAGCGTTCTGGCGCTTCGCATATGAGTATACTGCGTAACGTTTGCTCGGTGTGTGAAGGCCTCTAGTGTTGAGCGTTAGAATGCTGATGTCCGTGTTCTGTGCTGTTATGGCCATGGGGTGCTGTCAGTGTGTGCCAGAATGGCATGTATCAGCTGGAGCCCGGCGCCCCATGAATCCCCAGTGGCGTGAGGAACACATGTGATACGCGATGTCGCCCATTCGCGTGGGTGGTGTTTTTATACTTACATGCAAAATAGTAAAAAAAATTCCAATGATTTCTGTGGATGGAAAACAATAAACATAATTGCAAATATTACAGTACTTTAATGAAGTGTTCTCGAGGATCAACTGTCATCTATTGGAGAGGCTAATATTGAGACATATCAAAGATCATTTTCATGCATCTAAAAATTCCGATCAGAAGTCATCAAGAACCATTCTTATGTATCTGAGAATGCTGATCAGAAGTATCATCAAGGACAATTTTCATGCATCTAAGAATGCTGAACAGATGAGGTAGCAAGGATCATTCTCATATCTGAGCTTGGTGAATGCAAGAGTCATCAAGGACAATTCTCATGCATCTGAGAATGCTGATCGGAAGAGTCATCAAGGACAATTCTCATGTATCTGAGAATGCTGAACAGACGAGGTAGCAAGGATCATTCTCATATCTGAGCTTGGTGAACGCAAGAGTCATCAAGGACAATTCTCATGTATCTGAAAATGCTCATTGGAGGAATCATTAAGTATAATTGTCATGTACCTGAGAATGCTGATCGGAAGAGTCATCAAGGATATTTCTCATGTGTCTGAGAATGCTGATCGGAAGAGTCATCAAAGATAATTCTCATGTATCTCAGAATGCTGATCGGAAAAGTCATCAAGGATAATTCTCATATATCTGAGAATACTGAACAGAAGAGCTAGCAAGGATCATTCTCATATCTGAGTTCAGTGATCGCAAGAGCCATCAAGAACAATTCTCATGTATCCGAGAATGCTAATTAGAAGAGTCATCAAGGACAATTCTCGTATCTGTGAATGCTGATCGAAATAGTCCTCAAGGACCATTCCCTTGTATCTGAGAATGCTGAACAGACAAAATAGCAAGAATGATTCTCATATCTGAGCTTGGTGATCGAAAGAGTCATCAAGGTCAATTTTCATGTATCTGAGAATGCTGTTGGGAAGAGCCATCAAGGACCATTCTCATGTATCTGAGAATGCTAATCAGACAAGTAATCAAGGACAATTCTCATATATCTGAGAATGCTGATCGGAAGAGTCATCAAGAACCATTCCCTTGTATCTGAGAATGCTGAATGGAAGAGTCATTAGGGGCAATTCTCATGAATCTGAGAATGCTGAAAAGATGAGTTAGCAAAGATCATTCTCATATCTGAGCTCGGTGATCGCAAGAGTCATCCAGGACAATTCTCATGTATCTTAGAATGCTAATCGGAACAGCCACCAAGGCTATCTGAGCATTCTGATTGGACGAGTGATCAATGATCATTCTCATATAAGAGCATGCTGTTTCAAAGAGTTACAAAGAGTCATTCTTATATCTGAGCATGATGATATGACAATTCATCCAAGATCATTGAACTCTACTGAAAGAGGTATTGTGATCTTACAGCGTGCTTAGAGCCTGGCTTTGCTTACCAGTGGTTGACTTTATTGTCATTCTCCTTAACTTGATTTTTATTCATGTCCTTTAGTGGGCTTGTCTTCCTCTTCTGTGTCTGTTCCTTCTCAGAGCAGAGCCTTTTTACTTGTGTCCTTACACAGCTTACTTTTCGGGAACTCCATTTTTTGGGGGGTAAGCACTCCATGAGTTCATGTGTTATCCAGCTGTCTCCCTCATGTATTTCTCTTACCACCACAGTGTTTTCTTGCTTGTGTGCTTCTTTTCCCTTTCCTAACCCACTCTTTATTGCTTCCTCCTCCCCCCATATGTGGTCTGTTTTAAAATGTATCATTTATTTTTGTTTTTGCAGGGACCAGGCAGCAAATTGCTGCATGCTTGTCCGCCTTAAAAAATGTTCCTGTCACTTATTTTTTTCCTTAATTTAACGGATCCATCTTAGGTCTGTAAATAACATGTGTTGTGCCTTTTTTGATTTTTTTTCAAAATGCTGCACTTGTAAAAAGACATTGTCAAAGTCAACCCTCATTGACTGGCTCCTTCAAGTCTTCGATGTGCCCAAACCCGAAATTGAGGGGGTGGACACTTGAAGGTGTATTTGTAGGAGAAATTCTACACTCTGAAATAGTAAACACTGCAAAGTGTACATTTACACCTAGGTGCAAGAGTGTATTTACGCATGAGTCACACTAGACATATGAGTTGACCTTTGTGAATAGCCCCATTTGTGTTCTCACAATAAAATATATTTTATCTGTATTTTGAAGGCAGCTTATGATGCAGGTTTTCTGAGATCTAGTGGAATATTAACACTTATTTTTCATGCACTGCCTGATGGACAAGCTTGAAAGACCAGTATGTGTTCTATTTTTGTCCCCTCGTGGACCACAGGACCAAAATAACTGGCCTACACACTGGTCCTTTCAAGGTGGCCCACCTGGCAGTGTCAGACTGCCTGACTGGCCAGTCCAACACTGTTGAGTTTCATGGCACATGAGCACAGGCGTTTGAAGTAGTGCAAGGATAGACACAGTCACACTTGTGGGTCAATACCATCTTTGTCTGGAGATTGTTGTATGATAGTGTTTGTATGTTGCACAGGCTGAGCCATTAAATGGGTCACGTATGTTGTGGGAACAAGTGACAAATCATTGAATAATGTTGGTCCATCCAGTGGTTGTGCTGGCAAAGACCATCTACGACAGTGAGGTCCAACCAAGTAGTGTTTTATTCGATATAATGGAAGGGACATTACCAGGCTGCTGGTTGTAACAAACATCATTAGGTCATGTTATGTAAAATATGAGTCTGAGAAGTTATTTTTTGCTTAGTGGATTTTGAGAACGAATTTGTCTTTGGCAGTCAATAAAAGTGTGGCAGCTGGCCCGCCGGATTCCCATGTTCTTTGAGACTATGGTGACTGTTGCTGTGATGGCTGGAAAGTTTGCCGAGCCGGCATTGTGTTTGTCGTGCTAACTCAGCACACTTTTTTGTTTTTGAGTCATAAGCTTTCTGGATGTAGAGGCCATGACTCGCACGGTGATCCCAAGCAGAATAATCTAGTGATGATCACCCCAGGGGGCGCATTACTACGACCTGGTGGTCCAGTGATGGACAGGCGCTCAGGTCAAGAGTTTCCGCTCGCACAGCTGTTCAAGGCTCCTCCGGTTCCACTACAAACTAAATGGGGCATGGGAACTCCAATTTTGGCAGATACCCCACATCCACCAGACTATAAATGACCCCTTTGTTTTTAGAGTCTCAGTCTCTCTCAGTCTCTCAGTCTCTCTCAGTCTCTCAGTCTCTCTCTGTCTCTCTCTCGCTCAGTCTCTCTCTCTCTCAATCTCTCTCTCTGTCTCTCTCTCTGTCTCTCTCTCTCTCTCTCTGTCTCTCTCAGTCTCTCTCTCTCTGTCTCTCTCTCTCTCTGTCTCTCTCAGTCTCTCTCTCTGTCTCTCTCTCTCTCTCTCTCTGTCTCTCTCTCACTCTCACTCTCTCTCACTCTCTCTCTCTCTCTCTCCATTTCACTTCTGGGCAAAGTGGTTTAATTATGCACACTATACGTGATGCAGGTCATTCATATTGGGAAACGGCCAGAACAACACGGGCAGAGCCACGCATGCCTTACCAACGCAAGCGCAACCATGCTTGCCTTAACCACCCTTTAATGCCTTAACCGTGTATATGCGTGGTTAAGGCATTTGTGCGGTCTAGATGCTGAGATGGGCGGGCCCATGAACAGGAAGGATAGGGAGGGGATGCAGTGAGGTAAGTGGGGCAGGGGCTGGGTTTTGGGGGGTAGTTTTTAAGGTTTGGGGGTAGTTTTCAGGGCTGCTCAGGGTTAGGGGGTCGGGTTGTTTTCAGGGCTGTGGGGTCGGGGTTTCTTTTAGGGCTCAGGGGGGGCTGGTAGTTTTTAGGGCTCAGGGGGGTCATGGTGATTTTTAGGGCTCAGGGTAGTTTTTAGGGCTCAGGGGGCCGGGCAGTTTTAAGGGCTCGGGGGCAGGGTATTTTTTAACGCTCAGGATGGGTCGAGGTACTTTTTAGGGCTTGGGGGGGGTTGGAGTAGTTTTTAGGGCTCAAGGGGGGATCGGAGAAGAATTTAGGGATCAGGTTCGTTTTTAGGGCTCAGGGTGGGGTCTGGTTACTTTTTAGGGCCGGGGGGGAGTCGGGGTAGTTGTTAAGGCTAAGGGCAGGTGGCATAGGGTGGGATCTTTTCCACACATCCCTGTACCAGTCTTGACTTTACCACAAAATTGCTTGGTAAAGGCATGCGTGGTAAAGGCATGCGTTGTAAAGGAATGCGTTGTTCAGACACATTCGTGGTTTAGGCAGTGTAGTAGAGGCATGCGGGGTTTAGCCATGCGTGCCTCTGTCATACAACCATTCTTAATAAGTAGGGGCTTTCCTTCCGGGGCCACTTTAGTGATTGGAGAACTCTGGGGTAATGTGGTCTGACCTCGGAGTAATGGTACCTTGTTTTGATGCTGAGTCAGTACAGGAATAAGTGGAGTTTGGATTGATTTAGGGAGGTTGGTAAGCAAGGCCGCCCTCTGCTCTATGGAGAACCAGTGTAAGGAGCTCCTTTTCTGGCATAAACACTTAAGGTTTTGGAGGGCACTTAGGGGGTCATTATGATGGCGGGTGGATCGCCACCACCCGGCCGGCGGTGGCGATCCGCCCGCCATCACAACCTTATTTACCCCCCCCCGCCATATTATCATGGCCGGGGGTATCGCGGCAGATGCAAAGTACGTCCGACGATTTTCCACCAGTTTGCAATCGTTACGATTGCCGGGTGGAACTCCATCCATATTAGGATGGGTGTTCTCAAAGGCCTTTCGCCGCCATGGAAATGCTGGCGGGAATTGCTTTTGGGGCCCGTTGCGGGCCCCCAGGGGGTTGGGGGGGTGGGGGGCTGCACTTGGGGGGTAACTATGGTATCCCCCTACATTGCCATGCACAAGGTGGCAGGCACTGCGCGGTGCCTGCCAAGTTGCCATTTTGGCATTGCGGCGGGTGCTGCTTACAGCAGCAGCACCCGCCACAATGTCAAGATAGCGGAATGCGACCGCCAGGCTGGCGGTCGCATCCTAATCAGTGGTGCGGGACCGCCACATGTCTGGCAGCCGGTCCCAGCACTGCTAGGGTGGCGGGCGGACGAAAGTCCGCCCGCCATCCTAATGGGGCCCTTAGTTCCCAGACTGTGTGTTTGGCTATATTGTTAACTGGCCGCATTAAGTCAGTTTGTCATTCCAGGTGAAATCCAGCGAATCTGCTTTCTTTACTGGAGTGGGGGACACTCCAAGTGGGTTTAGGTTGGCTATCAAGTTATTTGCCACGGGTGGTAAATGTGTGCAGGGAGATTCCGTTTTGGATAGGATGAGTTTAAGGATGGAGTTAACAAGCTACATCCTTGTGTCTCAGAACATTTTTCCGAAGTTTTAGCAGGTTGTTTTGAAGAAATTTCTAGGCAGAGGTGAGTATTTAAGCCTAGGCCTCTAAGTTCTGAATTAAGGTGTTCTACATAGTGGTCGAGAACAGGTGGGGTCACAGTGGATCTCTGCAGTTCCACACGTTGAGGAGGAGTTAGGAAGAGTATTCAAGAATGTTATCTGTGAAGAATGTGTCCTTAAGCTATGATATGAGCTAGTTATGGGCCTTCCTGGCCCATTCATTTTTGCTGAATGTTGGAAGGAGTCATGTGATTGAAAGTGTCAAAAGCTGCCACGCGGTCTAGCAGTGTCAGGATGCGTGGTTCGTCCTTCTCTAGGGCGCAGGGGGGGCATCATCATTCTCAGTCAGATTGGCTGGTGTCCAATGGTTTGTAAAGCAACTGAAATGCCCATTAATATGCAAGAGTTTGGTCAACACTTGCAAACACATAGATCATGACTATAACCAGGACCTCTGGAATTATGCGATTGTGCGGTGCAGCACTTTTCGCATAATTATTGATTTGCCGCATAATCCATTAACTGCATCTGCAGTTTTTAACAAAAAATATTGCTTCTAGCTCAAATGGGTCAAAAGTTACTAGAAATGCAGCGACACATGTTACTGCACAGTGGAAGGCCCTTTTCAAAACTGGACTGGTCACCTTTCTGTTGCTTATTTCTATATGTGGGTGTTAAACTGGTACTATTGAGGTGCAACCAATGCCCATACAGTGTTACCAAGTTTAAAAATGACAAAAAAATGAAGTAACACTATTAGGAAATGTGCCGCATTATGTTGCATATTTTGCCTTTTCTTGCCACATAATTTACTCGACCCTGCCACATAATTTGGCCCTCTCTTGCTGCTTAGTTCCAGTGGCCCTGCACATAACACATCATCGTACTGTTCAAAGTAGTTTTAAACTTTTGATGTAGACGACTCCAAAGATTGCGGGTATCTGCAAGCAGAAGATGGCTTTGCCTCCGGCATGCGCAGGCACAACTATAAGTTAGCTGTGACATGGAGGACCAGCCTGCATACACACGTCACCAAAACACTTCCTACATATGCCACACCCACAGGCTTTTTATTCATCAATACAACAGCATCAATTGCTTAAAGCGTCCTATCTCTCACTCCTTTTTGATTCTAATTCGTACGTGTGCAGCATCAAAACAGAATAAGCCACAAATCTGGTCCGCATGCACAACACCAGAACACCAGTCGCTGCTAGTTGCGGAGGAGCTATATCATCTCACGGTATCGTATAACTGCGGGGGTAGCCCTGTAGTCACACTTGCCTCAAGGGTCCTGCCCCGCGATCCACCTACTAGGTCCGCGTACCGAGCTTTCACTAGCCCGGTACGCTGGATATAACTCGAGATATAATTCCTCCGCATTGGGATGGAGTGATCGTTACTATACGGAGGAACAAGACAAGGTATCTGTTTTCCGTGGTGAATCAGGAGCAGCTATCTGCGTCCTAGAAAAATAAATATATGAATAGGTAATTCCTATGATACTCTAACCAGGGAGGACTACACTTTTTTGCCCTGAAGAAAGTCCGCGACCCTTGTGGGCCAAATATTTTTACGGACTGAAACATGTTGGCACTAGGGTCATAGGACCACTAATCTCCTGACGACCCCTATTGTTTTCTTAATATTTTAGTTTCCCCTACAGTTCCATAATAAAGGGATACCTGGACCTGTAGGAGGAGTTTTAATCTTTATACCCCCTGGCCATATTCTTATAAGCGCTCCCTGAAATACGGTCTAGCCCACCCTGACCTTTAGGAGTCAGGGTGAACCCGATGATGAAGCATGACACTAATAGAGTGTGTTAGGGTTACATGAACAAAAGGAATTGCTTCCTTCCCCACAATTGAGTGGTGATTCCAGACAGGCCTCTCTCCTTCCCTTCCTCAGTAGGTTTTTGGTAGGATACTTATTGTGTTTATCAGTGTCAGGATTGGCCTGAGCGCCCTCGATTTGCGCTCCCAGGGAGACTGACAGCCTGTGCCTGCTGTCTCCAACTGGGCAATGCAGCTTGGGTTGGATTCAGTGTCAGTGCGCAAGACGGTTTGGCTGTCCTGAGACGGCCGGCCGGCCTAACCGTCATGCGCACTGACAACAGTGCACCTACCACTCCCCCTCGTGGCTGTCATCCCCATGGCCACACCCCTAGACGCCATTGTAGGAGAAAATAAAACGATAATAAACCTGCTTTATTATCGTTTTATTTTTCAAGTTTTGCAGCTGCTGCTGCTGCCAAGGTGGGGCTACGCTCCTCCGCCATAGCGGAAGAGCCGCTGCTGCAAAACAATACCCATATAGCCCACATCTCACACACACACTTCTGTCCATAGCCCTCCCAAACCCTGATTCCAACCGAAAATGAGCTTTGACGCTTTGAAAGGGAATGAAGTGCTATATACTCCAGAATACTGCCTTCTATTGGAAGAGAGCGAATGAGAGAGGATGGTGCTTGTGGAGATGTACAAGGGGCCAGAAGTACAAAGAAGGGGAAATGAGGATGGAAGGTGGAGAAGAAAAACAAGCATTGGCAAAGCCAATAGGACTTGGCATTTGGGACTAATGTCTTTGACCAATACTGTTTGCCTTTGCTGTGCAGCATTGGCAGAAACAAGAAGAAAAATAAAGGTGTGATGACGTGGCCGCTGTTGTCAGTTGCATCATTCTGTGGGTGCGTGCATGCATCACCACATAAGTGAGTACTGGAGTATTGACAGAATGATAAGGGTGACATTTTATTTTTTTAATGAACTATCTAAAATGGCACACACCACTTAGATCAGTATTAAAAAAAAAAAATGCATAAAGTGCATTTTTTTTTGGTAGTGGTACACCAGCAGAAAATAGCAGCGGCCACTCTCTTCAAAATTTGGAAAAAAATGAAAATGCCCTTGAGGAGCGGGAGAGCAATAGATGAGCAGGCGGGGGGAAGCAGCGGGAGGGAGGAAAATAAAAAAACAGAGCCAGTGGGGGGAGGAGGAGAAAAGCAGCACACGAAGGAGAGAGCAACACTGAGCGTGAGAAGAAGAAACACATAAGAGAGAGAGCAACATGGAGAATGGGGGCGCAGGGAGAAGCACACAAGAAAGACAGCAGCACACGAGAGAGAATACGAAGCACGCATGGGGTCGGGTGTTTAGGGGAGGGAAGCTGCACACAGGGGAGAGAGTGATCCAGCGCTAACAATAAAAATAATTCTCCTATTATGCTTTGGTCATCCAGGTGCAATTATTTCTCTAACACACACAATATATCCATATGACGGTGGGGCCCATAACACCGCATATACATTCACTTACTCATTTGTTCCCTGGATTTCCTCCGTCATGAACCTAGGAGAAAAACGATTCGCTGGAAGGAGACGGGATACCTCTTTTATAATGACATAATATTTCTCATTTGCTTTTAAGGTATTCCGCTCATTGGTCGATGGACCAACTAGTAGGAATCAGTTGATGGTGATTAAGACCAGCTCAATCACAATAAACTCTTTAACATTTCATTTTAATCATTGAGCTAAAGAATCACTGAGTCATTTGTTTAAAGAATAATAAAGTTTATATAAAGTTTTGAATGCAGGAAATGAGGTTAAGCTTATTATTCAGATCATTACATTTATCATCAATATAAGAATAGTTTGAAATTGCAAGGCACTTTTATTAGACGGAAAAATGAGGTTATCATAATAAGAACTCTATAGATCAATCTATCTACCTATCTGGGGAAAGCCTAATAATTCTAATAAAAATCTATCAATAAAAAGTTCTCCTAAAGCAGCATCTTTATACTCAACTGGAAAAGGAAAATAACAGCAGCAGCATCAGCTCGTCAGCATCAGCAACCGCAACTTCTCCCATCTACAGCATCTAACTCACGCAGCATCTAATTTCTGCAGCATCTCCCGCAGCATTCGAACAGCATTCTATTCTCCAGCATTCTAACCCCTCCCACCAAGAGTAGGTCTTCTTATACCCTAATTCTAGCTTACAGCATAAAATGTTTCTTCTTACATGGCGCGATTCATTCTCATTGGTCAAAAACTCAGGTCCATATACATTTTAATCAAACTTCCTGGTCTTAACCAGTTCCGTGTGGAATGTCCATGCAAGCATCGTTTCCCACAGTTCATGCACTTGCTCATCCGTTTCGATCAGTCCAAATTGTATCTTTTTCTGTTACATTTTGTGTAATACAGTTCCGTCTATTGATTCAGTCAGGCTTCTCACGCTTCTTGCTGATCATCTTGGCACACATCTGCTCAGAAGGGTCACAACAGCCTTGACCATACTTTCATCTTAGCCTCTTCGGCATCAGCACGTGATCATCCCTTTTCCACAGCCTCTCTCCTCTATCACATGGTCTCCCCCTCATGCGCACTCTAGCAACTCGCGGCCATTTTATATTGCTGCTCGGCAGGCCTAAGCGCACTATTTTCAAAGATAAACAAAATGTTATTAAAACAAAGAAATATAAACCCTTTCGTTTCCCTCCCGTCTTTCTACGTACCCCAATTAGGTATTACCTAGCAGAAGCAACATATAAAGCTGTCCCTTACTTACCATCGCTTTATTTTGCAACCACACGTTTTATTTAAAAGCACAAATCATGCATTTATTATTTAATTAGTACGCAATATTATGTTATGTTAGATACGTAAACAATTATAAGTCAATTAATTTGCACACAGAATTGCGTGTTACCATTAACCCTTAACATACATTGTTGGTTATTTACTTAAACGAACATGTTTATTAATATTGTACGAAAATATTAGGAGGTTAAAATTTTTACATTTACCCTGCTCCATCAACTCCCCCTTTGGTGATTTTTAATATCACCACAAAAACCCAAGTTATACAATTTTCTCAGACAGCATATATCTTTTATCCGTTTGCTTTTGTTAGTTTACACAACTGTATCCCTTTCAACTTGTTTCTTCGTTTTCTTGTACATGTTCTCTTTTATTTCTTCTAACTCTATTTCACCCATTTCTCTCTCTCTTTCCTTGTTTATCATGTTTTCTTTTTCTAGCTTATTCTGCCTTCTTCTTCTCTTTATACATGTTATTGCAAGCTTCAGTACTAATATTATTATTATTATCATGGTTGCTATTATTATAACTTTCCCTATTATTAATCCACTCATTCTTGTTAACCAATTTATTACAGAAGAAAACCCTTTACCAAGTTTTCCCCAAGCACTTTCAACCTCCAGTGGAACAAGTTCTTTGTGCAAATTTGTAATATTTGTTATATACTTCTGTATATTTTCGCTATTATCTGGAATGTAAGTGCAACAATGTTGGACTTTCAGCATTCCACAGACTCCGCCCTCTTTTGCCAAAAGAATGTCAAGGGCAAGACGATTTTGCATCACCATAGCTCTCATGGCAACCATCTCGGTATTTACCATCAAGAACCCTCCAGCAGTATCTGTAGATAAACGATCTACCACTGTGGATAATTTCCGAATTCTAAATGCATTCAAAGATATTCCCACTGCTGGTATCAATGCACCAAAAATGTCACCTACTATTTCTGAAAAACTTTCCCTTTTTCTACGTGTAAAGGTATTTATCATTTTGTGTGTTCCTTTTTCTTTTCTATCCACATGAAAAATCTTTGGAAAGACCAGGCCTAAGTAACATGACCCATACCAATGGTCCGGCAACCTATAATAAGCCCTATTCCCGCAAACATAATAAATCCCTGGAAATATTGGATCTTTTCCCCCTTTGAATCCCCATCCACCTAAAATTTGGTAATTGTCATGGCAATTGCTGGAACCCACAAAATAATTGTCATATCTTGTCTTATTTCTTCTAATGCACAACCTTCCCTGTTGGGGCCAATCCAGAGTCATAGCTGCATTTGTCTTTTTCTTGTCATGATTGTCTTCCTCAAACGCCCAAAGAGGTGTTTTTGTCTCTTCTATCACTTTTCTTTGAAATTTCACTCTTCTCTCTTCAACCATCTCTAAAAATACCTTTTCTTCCTTCTTTAACTCACAGGTAAGGTTGTACCTAATTATACTATCTAATGTTAAAATCTTATCTTCTAAAAAATATTCACCAAACGTCTTTCCCTCTTTTATTTTGTTAAGCTCGGGAACTACAGAAACTTTTGCAAAAATCTTATTTATGTCAGTGTAATAATAT
This sequence comes from Calotriton arnoldi, assembly GCA_963921515.1. Taxonomy (NCBI): domain Eukaryota; kingdom Metazoa; phylum Chordata; class Amphibia; order Caudata; family Salamandridae; genus Calotriton; species Calotriton arnoldi. The sequence continues at coordinate 7,311,825 of CAWUFW010000003.1, forward strand.
TCTAATCTACCTGTTTTATAAAATAAACTTGCTAAAACACTACATGTTATTCCATATGTCAAAGGGAGGTGATGATAAGTCACACCCTCTGCTACAGATGCAGGCAACTGCATACAAACATAGCAATCTCTTACATCCATTGTTTCTACATACTCATATAATAATTTAGTAAAAACATTTTTTGAAAAATCTGTTATTGATTTGTCCTTATGTAATTCTGCACTACTCTTTAAAATAACTGGCTCTTGAGTGTTAGCTCCTTTTTCTTTCTCAGTGTTATTAGATATTTCTACTACAGCTAAACTAATTGGAATAGTGATTGCTAAAACCACCCATACTGTTATTAATAATCCTGTACAAAAACAGCACATCTTGCACCATCTACTTAAAAACTCACATTTACATTTTCTATCTCTAGTATTCTCCATTTTGTTTTCTAACCTTATTTATTTGTTTTCTAGAAAATTGTGTCACTACACCTCAGAAATGACTTGCTTGCCACTCTGTACTTCCAATATTTTGTCTTTGCTTGGTACTTTCTTTTAATTCTTTCTCAGAATTCTTTCTTTGTCACATCCGGTAAATTCGTCAGTTCAGTGTTTTGTCAAATCCGGTAAAACTATCTAAACTTCTTCAGGTTTGTTGCTTCAGGTTTGTTGCACTTCACTTTCTCCCATCAGGTTTCTTTGTTCTGGGTTTTCGTGAGTGTTCTTTTCTTCTTTGTGACTAGTCAAAGCACGATACAACCATTCAGGCGATCTATACTTTTGATTTACCTTCTTTATTCTTTTCGTTTTCTGCAAGTGTTTTCCACCTTGTTTTTCTTGCTCTTTTTGACTTGTTATTTCATTCACTTGTTCAGCACTTTTCCCATCCAACCTTATGATTCTGTATCTTAATTTTCTTACTTCGTTGGGCCAATTGTCTCCTTTTCTTGGCCTTTTTGCTTCACTTCCTTTTTCCTCTCTTTCTGTTTTCCAATTTCTTTTTCTTGTCTCTAGTTTTTCATTTCTTTCTTCTCCACTTTCTTCAGACTCTGTTTCAATTCTTTCGTTGTTTCCTCTTATTTTGAAACTTATAATTTCATTTTCTTCTACTTGTGGTTCTTTTCTTATCTTCCTTCGTTCACCTATTTCTGTCCCTCCTCGAGGTTCTTCCGAATTTGTGTCAGTCTCTCTATCTGCTTCTAAAATTCCCTGTTCTTGTGTTTGACTATCTGTCCCTACTGCTCCTCTGGGTTTTTCCGATTTTTCTAGCTTTTTGTTTGAAACTCTCCCTTCTTCATCTATTAATATTATCTCCGAAGGAATTTTACCACAACTTGTACTTGGTTGCTCACTGTCACTATCTTCTGGCTCAGTTTCTTCTCTTATGCTTTCAAAATTCCATTTTCTTTTTAGAATTTCTTCACATTCCGAATGTTCTGTATCAGATTCTGAACTGGTGTCAGATATTTCCAGATGTCGACTTACAGGTCGATCTTCAAATTCTGGAACTTCAGCTATTTCTTCTATTTCCTCTTCTTCTTCTATCGTTGCACTTGTAGTTGGGTCTTCCAGATGTCGACTTACAGGTCGATCTTCAGGTTCTGGCACCCTGTTTGTTTCTTCTTCTCTTTCTGATGCTGAACTGTTATCTGATATTTCCAGATGCCGACTCACATGTCGATCTTTAGGTTCTGGAACTCTGATGGTGTGGCTGGCATGTACCCAGTGTTTCACTCCTGCACACTTGACTGCGGTGGTCGTCACCAGGATCACTTGTCGTGGTTCGTCCCAGCGAGGAACCAAACAGTTTCTTCTCCGGTGGACTTTTATTCGAACCCAATCTCCTGGATTCAAGTCGTGAGCTGGTTTTCTTTCAAGAGTGGTCGCATCCGGTCCAACCTGATGAAACACAGAACGCACCACATCAGCCAATCCTTTGCAATAATCCAGCACTAGATCATCAGTTATAGTCAGTAGCTTGTTGACAGGTACTTGTGCTTGTCTCATTGCTCGTCCCATGATTATTTCATGGGGACTGAGTCCAGTTTTCCTTTCCGGAATACTTCTGATTGTCATCAGAACTAATGGCAAAGCATCTGGCCATTTGAGTCCTGTAGCTTGACACATTTTTCCTAACCTGTTCTTGATTGTTCCATTCACTTGCTCTACTATTCCAGAAGCCTCTGGTCTGTATGCACAATGCAATTTCTGTTTAATACTAAGTGCTTCACAAATCAGTTTAACTAATTCATTTTGGAAATGTGTTCCTCTATCTGTTTCAATCGTGACTGGAAAACCATACCTAGGAATGAATTCTCGCAGCAAAAGTTTTGCTACCGTAATACTATCATTCCTTCTTGTTGGATATGCCTCCACCCAACGGGAAAACAAACAGACGACCACTAAGACATACCTCAATCTGTTGCAAGGTGGCATTTCAATAAAATCCATTTGCATTCTAGTGAAAGGACCCCTTCTCGTCCTATTCTTCCTAGACTCACTACTGTCTTCCTTCCTGGATTTAACTGTTGACAAATAAGACATCTCTGACAAAGACTCTCAGCTATGGCTCTGAATTTTGGATTATACCATGTTTGTCTAAAAAGTCTGATCATTGAATCTCTCCCAATATGGGCTTGTCCATGGTACATCCGTGCCATGTCAGAAATCATGCTATCAGGCATTACTGGTCTCTCATCCCTGTAAACCCAAACATCAGTTTCTTCATGTTTTCTACATCCTGCTTTTATCCAGGTATCTTTTTCCTCATCCTCTGCAGCTTCTTGTAACTGTCTCACCTCATCCCATGTTTCAATAGAGTTAGTAAAAAGCAAAGGACAAGAAATATGCTCTCTTTCACGACATTTATTCAAAGAAACCACATTCTTTGCACAGTACTGTGCCATTTCGTCAGCATATTTATTACCAACAGTAATGTAGTCTTCCCCATTTTTATGTGCATTGCACTTCACTACAGCGATCTGTTTAGGCAGCTGTATCGCCTCAAGCAGCTTTTTCACAAAATCTCCATTTCTGATGGGCGTCCCTGCAGACGTCAAGAAACCCCTTTGTGACCAAATCTGACCAAAATCATGCACAACCCCAAAGCCGTACTGGCTATCTGTCACAATCGTAACCCGTACATTTCTTCCCAACTTACATGCTTGAATCAGAGCTACTAATTCTGCGACTTGGGCAGACCGTACACCTTTCAGACAAGATGCTTCCAATACAGTTGCTACTGTGCAAACTGCATATGCTGCACTTAGAACTCCATCACTCGTTCTCAAACATGAGCCATCCACAAACAGAATATAATCTGATTCTTTCAAAGGCTCATCTCGGATGTCAGCTCTTGGTTTTGTACAGTATTCGAGCACATTCAGACAATCGTGATCTACTTCATCCATTTCAATCACATTCTCTTCATCTGGCAATGATGTTGAAGGATTCACATTCATACATCTGTCAATGGTCACATTATCTGCACTCAAAATTACCTTTTCATACCTAGTCAGCCGACTATGTGTCATGTATTGGGTTTTCGTTCTTGTCAAAAGAATTTCCACAGAATGGGGAACATACACTCTCAATGGATACCCCATCACTATGCCTTCACTCTGTTCCAGACTCACACAAGTAGCAGCAACTGCTTTCAAACATCCAGGCAACGCTTTCGCTACAGGGTCTAAAACAGCTGAAAAATATGCAATTGGTCTTTTCATAGTTCCATGTCTCTGCACCAAAACTGAAAATGCACATCCATCTCTTTCACTGCAATACAGCTCAAAATCTTTCTCATAGTCAGGCATTCCCAATGCTGGAGCCTCACACAATTTCTTTTTCAACTCTCTGAATGCTTTCATTTCTTCATCATTCATTTCAAAAGGATCTTTAACATCCTTCTTTGTCAGTTTCTGCAATGGTTTTGCAATCAGTGAAAAACCGCTTATCCATTGTCGACAATATCCAACCATTCCCAAAAACATTCTTACCTCTCTTTGTGTCATTGGAGCTCTCATTCCTTGAATCATTTTTATTCTTTCAGTCGTTACCTTTCGCACTCCTTTCTCAATTTTATGCCCTAAATACTGGACTTCTTGTTGACAAAACTGCAATTTTGAAGGGGACACTTTATGTCCTCTTTTTGCTAAATGATTCAGCAAAGCAATTGTATCATTGACACATGCTTCTTTCGTTTTTGATGCCACCAGTAGGTCATCAATATACTGAACCATTACTGACTTTTCTGGCATTCTTAGATCTTCCAATGATTTCTTTAGGATCTGATTAAAGATTGAGGGACTTTCTGTGTACCCTTGAGGAATTCGGCACCATGCCAAAATACGCTCTCCAAACCTAAACGCAAATAATGGCTGGCTATCTGGATGCAATGGAATAGAGAAAAATGCATGACATAAATCAATTACTGTGTACCATTCTGCTTCACGTGGAATCTGGTATAGAATCACAGCAGGGTTCGGTACTATTGGGCAACAAGGCACAACAATTTTGTTTACCTTTCTCAAATCCTGTACAATTCTATATGTTCCGTTTGGCTTTTTCAGTCCCATTATTGGCGAATTACATGGACTGCTCATGATTTCTTTTAGAATCCCTTGTTCAATCATTTTATTTATTACTGGCGTTATTCCTTCAATTATTTCTGGAGTCAATTTATACTGGGGCGTATTTGGGTAACTCGTTCCTTCTTTCACTGTTATTTTAACGGGATCTACTCCTTTCATTAATCCTACATCTTCTCCTGTAAAGTCCCACACTTCTTCTTTCACTGTCCTTTTCAATTCAATTGGGATTTTCTCTGCATCAAATACAGGAAACAAACCATTTACTTCTGGTTCTAAATTCACCATTGTCATTTTATACAGCACATCCTCATCCGGAGTCTGAAATGCAATTCCGTCTGGGGTACAATAAATTGTGCAGTTCATTTTGCACAATAAATCGCGTCCTAAAAGGTTCACGGGACTACAATCACATACCACAAATCGGTGCATTTCACTAAATGGACCAATTCTTACCTTTACTAATCTAGTAAGAGGCGTTTTAATTTGCTGATTGGAAACTCCAACCACTTGGATATGTTCACCTGAGAGAGGAAGGTTTGGAATTTCCACTGACCTAACAGTAGAACGGGTAGCTCCAGTGTCAACAAGGAATGTTACATTTGCACCATTCACTTCTCCATCCACAAATGGACCAGACTGATCTACCTCTAGAGTTGCGCCAAGCACGCACTCTTCCCTCTCTCTTAGGCACCGTCAGGAACTTTCATCCGTGTCATCCTCATCCTGTCGTAACAAATATTGAGAAATTGCAGCTGCACGCGGCAACTGTGTTACCTGTTCTCCTCCGTAGAATCCTGTTTCTGCACTGTATTTCTGTTGGTTAACACTCTTGGGAAGTGGTGGTTGTGGCACCTGACCTTGTTGAGTAACTACCTCACTCTGCACCTGTGAATTTAATGATTGATTTTCCACATTAGGTTTTGGAGGAAATTTACACTCGTTTCTCCAATGTCCTAGCTTTCCGCAGTTGTGGCATGGCCACTTTTTCTTTGCCTCATCTATGCTCATTTGTCCTTTTCCTTTACCTATATTAGGTCGGGATTTAAACTGTCCTGTTTCACTACTAGTATTACTCAATTGAGCTTCTTGCTTCTCTGCAACTTTCACCTGTGCCCACATGGCCTTTTCTTTCAATTTACGCTGTTTACTCTCAATTTCATCACTGCAATACTTAGCATATCTCAAAACTTCGTCCACTGTGCTATTCTGCCAACCAATCAAGTGCTGCTTAATCATTTCACTTATCTCTGGTTTTAATCCATACACAAACCTATATACAAAATGACTCATGTCCTTCTCACTTAGTGTCTCATAACCACTATACTGCTTGAAAACCAACAACAATCTCTCATAGTAGGCATGCACTGACTCTTTGCTTTCCTGCGTTGTTCTGTCTATTTTTACCCAATCTGTTTCTTTTGGTGGAATTTTATTCTTCAAAAAGGTAACTACTTGGTCATACTTCCTCATCACTTCTGGACCTGGCGCTCCTGTTTTAGCATCCCTTGGATATTCTACAGTTGGCCAATCAATGGTAATCTTACATTCTGTCCACAAATCAGCTGGCACTACTATATCAAACAATCCATCTAGATCTATCCACAGCACTTTTGACACCTTAACAAATCTTTCCACCTGTCTGTACCATTCTACTGGTTTCTCTCTCAATTTGGGGAAGTCATTTGTAAATGACAGTATATCCTGTCTGGTCCACGGAACATGCACATAACTACCACCTGGTGTTTCTCTCATCGGGTATTCCCTAGCAACTGGTTCCCTATCTGTCACTGCAAAAGCCAAAGATGCTTTATCTGTTGTTTTCTCATTCCTCTTTGACCATCTATTTCTCCATCTATCCACATCACCCCATTTTCTCAATAAAACAATCAGCTCTTTTATTTGGGTCAGTCTTCCTGATGTGTTCAAATTCTCTATGTCTTTCTCACAAAAATCTACTCTGTACGGTTTCTGCAACGTCCTCACTTTCACAAATTCTACTCCTAGTTCACTTGCGATCTCTTCCAATTTGTCATGTAAATTTCTAGCTCTCCAAGTAAGACTCTTGCACAAAAACATAATCTCATCATCCTGATAATTTTTTAGTTTTTCTGTTCCAATTGTTCCCAAAATCAACTCTTCCATGTCTATTTTCAACCTAATTACATCTAATGGTTTTTCTTCTGGTTCTTTTGCTTTTAGCGCTTTCATCCATTCGTTTAACTCTTCTGGAGTCGGACCTACAGGCGTACTATTTAATTCTATCCAATCACTGCTTCTTTCTGGTGTTCCTGATGCGGACTCTGTCACCATAGGCATTCTCCTAATCTCATTCTCATTTATCGTCAAATTTGTAGGTGGGCTTGGTCTACACGTACTAGCCAAATTGTGTGCCCTTTCATTATTCAGTTCCATCCCTTCTCTTTTTCTTTGCAAATGTGAATTCATGGGAATCACTAAAGAATGTTCATTAATTTTCTGATTCTCAAAAATTGGCATTACTGGACCTATAGTTACTGGTACAGTTACAGCTTCCATATTCTTTGTCAATTCTCTTATTTTCTCAGTCAATTCTTTTGTCGTTTTTGCTAATTCAGTTGCATTGTCACTTTCTGTCTCTTCATTTTGTGAAGTTTTAAATGTTTCTTGTGACCTATTTATTTCATTTCTTCGTTCGGGTTTTTATTCCTCCCAGTTTCCATTGGCGGTGCATTAGGTGTCACCACCGCAGAAGTCTGTTGGTATGGAGGTGGGTTTCTGTTTAAAATATCTTCCAGCAATTCGTCATCTGTTTCACTACCACCATACACATACTTTTCTACCACTACATGTTTCTTTTTCTCGGTACACTTTCTCTTTGCTTCTTCCTCAACCGCAAAAGCTGGAAACAAACCTCCTGTCATGTTAGCATATCTCCAACGCTTTACTCTGTCCTCATGATTTATTCCCCACAACCTTCCAGGCAAAAACTCATGATTCTTTAATCCTCTGGATCTCTCTCGCTCATACATCTCATCTTCCCATTCCGTTAAAGCTTCAAACTGTGTCGGTCTAGGTCTAGGTTCTAACATTACCATCTTTTCTCTCAAGTTCCGTAGTACAGCTACATTAAATGAACCATTCTCAGGGAAAGCCAATGCTCCATCATTCTTGGTGTATTTTGTCCAATTTTCTAACCATATGCATGTATGATATCCATATTTCAGCATCATATGTGAAGCTGGTGATTTCGGCGGAGGAATTATTTGTCCCTCTCTAGTCACTACCTTTTTGTCCTTCTTAAAGAAGTTCTTAACTTTCGACATCCAAGACGTTTTCTCTTTTCCATACTCATAGTACGACATGATTCACAACCTTTTTCTCCTTAAACAATCCGCAATTCAACACTGTTCCCTATGCGTTATTTCAACCAATACTAGCGCGACTCACACCAACACTCCAATCACAGCGATTTCTATCTACGGCGCACTGTCCAATCCCAGCGCGGCTTTTGTCTACGTCAGTCCTGCTCCTGTTCTCATGTGAATCTCGCACTGTCCAATCCCAGCGCGACTCTTGTCTACGTCACTTTTACTCTTGACCCCTCCTTTACAAAATTTATCGGCAATTTCTTTTCAACAATTTTTGTTAGTTACAACATTTTAACCACATTTCCATTGTCTGATTCGCTAAACCGAAAAGATAGCTTTGACCATTTACACAAGAATTCTGTATTTTCCAGTAGGCAGCGCTTACCTCTACCCTACCACAGAATTTTCAGTTTTGCCGATAAAGTAGCACTTCCCTCTACCTTACCCTTCTTTCAAGCAAGCAGTAAACCCGTTTCTCTGGGGATAAAGCACATGTGGAGACTATACTGCTCCTGAGAATTAAGGCCAGAGTTTCACAAGAAAACCGATCACTATTTCACTTACACACCTTTTATACGCAAAATGTCCCTATCATAACACAACCTGTGTTATTACCAAAAATGAATTCAGACAGTGTAAAATTCCATGTGACTTCTCTTGCCACACGTGTTCCACTTCCTACTTCCCGGAAGCGTGAAAACTTACATATAACATAACGCGACTCAACAAAAAAGTGTTAGACATGAACTTATCAATAATCTATAATCAATAATCACCAAACTAATCTATAGAAACCATAACTCTGCTACCAAGAAATCTGATCCAGCGCTAACAATAAAAATAATTCTCCTATTATGCTTTGGTCATCCAGGTGCAATTATTTCTCTAACACACACAATATATCCATATGACGGTGGGGCCCATAACACCGCATATACATTCACTTACTCATTTGTTCCCTGGATTTCATCCATCATGAACCTAGGAGAAAAACGATTCGCTGGAAGGAGACGGGATACCTCTTTTATAATGACATAATATTTCTCATTTGCTTTTAAGGTATTCCGCTCATTGGTCGATGGACCAACTAGTAGGAATCAGTTGATGGTGATTAAGACCAGCTCAATCACAATAAACTCTTTAACATTTCATTTTAATCATTGAGCTAAAGAATCACTGAGTCATCTGTTTAAAGAATAATAAAGTTTATATAAAGTTTTGAATGCAGGAAATGAGGTTAAGCTTATTATTCAGATCATTACATTTATCATCAATATAAGAATAGTTTGAAATTGCAAGGCACTTTTATTAGACGGAAAAATGAAGTTATCATAAAAAGAACTCTATAGATCAATCTATCTACCTATCTGGGGAAAGCCTAATAATTCTAATAAAAATCTATCAATAAAAAGTTCTCCTAAAGCAGCATCTTTATACTCAACTGGAAAAGGTAAATAACAGCAGCAGCATCAGCTCGTCAGCATCAGCAACCGCAACTTCTCCCATCTACAGCATTTAACTCACGCAGCATCTAATTTCTGCAGCATCTCCCGCAGCATTCGAACAGCATTCTATTCTCCAGCATTCTAACCCCTCCCACCAAGAGTAGGTCTTCTTATACCCTAATTCTAGCTTACAGCATAAAATGTTTCTTCTTACATGGCGCGATTCATTCTCATTGGTCAAAAACTCAGGTCCATATACATTTTAATCAAACTTCCTGGTCTTAACCAGTTCCGTGTGGAATGTCCATGCAAGCATCGTTTCCCACAGTTCATGCACTTGCTCATCCGTTTCGATCAGTCCAAATTGTATCTTTTTCTGTTACATTTTGGGTAATACAGTTCCGTCTATTGATTCAGTCAGGCTTCTCACGCTTCTTGCTGATCATCTTGGCACACATCTGCTCAGAAGGGTCACAACAGCCTTGACCATACTTTCATCTTAGCCTCTTCGGCATCAGCACGTGATCATCCCTTTTCCACAGCCTCTTTCCTCTATCACATGGTCTCCCGCTCATGCGCACTCTAGCAACTCGCGGCCATTTTATATTGCTGCTCGGCAGGCCTAAGCGCACTATTTTCAAAGATAAACAAAATGTTATTAAAACAAAGAAATATAAACCCTTTCGTTTCCCTCCCGTCTTTCTAAGTACCCCAATTAGGTATTACCTAGCAGAAGCAACATATAAAGCTGTCCCTTACTTACCATCGCTTTATTTTGCAACCACACGTTTTATTTAAAAGCACAAATCATGCATTTATTATTTCATTAGTACGCAAATATTATGTTATGTTAGATACGTAAACAATTATAAGTCAATTAATTTGCACACAGAATTGCGTGTTACCATTAACCCTTAACATACATTGTTGGTTATTTACTTAAACGAACATGTTTATTAATATTGTACGAAAATATTAGGAGGTTTACATTTTTACATTTACCCTGCTCCATCAAGAGCTAGAGAACACATTCACTCTCAAAGAGCGCTGAAAGAAAAAGCAAAAAGCAGTTCCCTAAAAGTGAGCAAGAATACAAGTCAGGCATTCAAAAGGATTGTAATGAGGATAGGCTCCAGCGGAGGGATAAACACATGATGGACAAGGCAAGCCATTAAATCAGTAATGGCTGGTGTCAGGGCGGGAGTGAATGATGACAAAAATACAAACAAAAAACAAAAACAAGCACTGGCATAGCCAATAGGTCTCGCTTTTGGGACCTTATAAGTGCCTAGCCATGCAACAGTTGATGTTGTTGTACCAAGGATATTGTGCTGCATAACTAAACACTTATAAGGTCCCAAAGGCAAGACCTATTGGCTATGCTTATGCTTTTTTTTTCCTTAAAGGACAAGCAGTGCTATCAGGCTCCGGCTGCCACTTAGTCCACCGCAGGGTAGAAGAGGGATAGAAGAGGGGTAGAAGAGGGTTAGAAGAGGGGTAGAAGAGGGGTAGAGTGCTAGAAGAGAGGTAGAGGGGTAAAGGGGTAGAGGGGTAGAAGAGGGGTTGAGGGGTAGTAGTGGGGTAGTAGTGGGGGTAGAGGGGTAGTAGAGGGTAGTAGAGGGGGTAGAGGGTAGAGGGAGTAGCAGAGGGGTAGAGGGGTAGCAGAGGGGTAGAGGGGTAGCAGAGGGTAGAGGGGGTAGAAGAGGGGTAGAGGGGTAGAAGAGGGATAGAAGAGGGGTAGAGGGGTAGAAGAGGGGTAGAGGGGTAGAAGAGGGGTAGAAGAGGGTTAGAAGAGGGGTAGAGTGGTAGAAGAGGGGTGGAGGAGTAGAGGGGTAGAAGAGGGGTTGAGGGGTAGTAGAGGGGGGTAGAGGGGTAGAAGAGGGGTAGAGGGGTAGAAGAGGGGTAGACGGGTAGAGGGGTAGAAGAGGGGTAGAGGGGAAGAAGGGTAGAAGAGGGGTAGAAGAGGGGTAGATGGGTAGAAGAGGGTAGTAGAGGGTAGAGGGGTAGAAGAGGGGTAGCGGGGTAGAAGAGGGGTAGAAGGGTAGAAGAGGGGTAGAGGGGTAGAAGAGGGGTAGTAGGGGGTAGAGGGGTAGTAGAGGGGTGTTAGAGGGGTGGTAGAGGGGAAGTAGAGGGGTAGAAGAGGGGAAGAGGGGTAGAAGGGTAGAAGAGGGGTAAAGGGGTAGAAGAGGGGTAGAAGAGAGGTAGAAGAGAGGTAGAGGGGTAGAGGGGTAGAAGAGGGGTAGAGGGGAAGAAGAGGGGTAGAGGTGTAGAAGAGGGGTAGAAGGGTAGAAGTGTGGTAGAGGGATGGTAGAGGGGTAGAAGGGTAGAAAAGGGGTTGAGGGGTAGAAGACGGGTAGAAGAGGGTTAGAGGGGTAGAAGAGGGGTAGAGGGGTAGTAGAGGGGTAGTAGTTGGGTAGAGGTGTGGTAGAGGGTTAGAGGGATGGTAGAGGGGCAGAAGGGTAGAAAAGGGGTTGAGGGGTAGAAGAGGGGTAGAAGAGGGGTAGAAGAGGGGTAGAGGGTTAGAAGAGGGGTAGAAGAGGGGTAGAGTGGTAGAAGAGGGGTGGAGGGGTAGAGGGGTGGAGGGGTAGAAGAGGGGTAGTAGAGGGGTAGTAGAGGGGTAGTAGAGGGGTAGAGGGGTAGAAGAGGGGTATAAGAGGGGTAGAGGGGTGGAGGGGTAGAAGAGGGGTTGAGGGGTAGAAGAGGGGTTGAGGGGTAGAAGAGGGGTAGAAGAGGGGTAGAAGAGGGGTAGAAGAGGGGTAGAGTGGTAGAAGAGGGGTAGAGGGGTGGAGGGGTAGAAGAGGGTAGAGGGGTGGTAGAGGGGTAGAGGGGTAGAAGAGGGTAGAGGGGGTAGAAGAGGGTAGAGGGGTATTAGAGGGGTAGAGGGGTAGTAGAGGGGTAGAGGGGTAGTAGAGTGGTAGAAGAGGGGTAGAAGAGGGGTAGTAGAGGGGTAGAGGGGTAGAAGAGGGGTGGAGGGGTAGAAGAGGGGTAGATGGGTAGAGGGGTAGAAGAGGGGTAGAGGGGTAGAAGAGGGGTAGAAGGGTAGAAAAGGGGTAGAAGATGGGTAGAGGGGTAGAAGAGGGGTAGATGGGTAGAAGAGGGGTAGTAGAGGGGTAGAAGAGGGTAGAGGGGTAGAGGGGTAGAAGAGGGGTAGAAGAGGGGTAGAGGGGTAGAAGAGGGGTAGTAGAGGGGTATTAGAGGGTGGAGGGGAAGAAGAGGGGTAGAGGTGTAGAAGAGGGGTAGAAGAGAGGTAGAGGGTTAGAAGAGGGGTAGAGGGTTAGAAGAGGGGTAGAGGGTTAGAAGAGGGGTAGAGGGTTAGAAGAGGGGTAGGGGGCTAGGAGAGGGGTGGAGGGGTAGTAGAGGGGTAGAAGAGGGGAAGAGGGGTAGAAGGGTAGAAGAGGGGTAAAGGGGTAGAAGAGGGGTAGAGGGGTAGAAGAGAGGTAGAGGGGTAGAAGAGGGGTAGAGGGGAAGAAGAGGGGTAGAGGTGTAGAAGAGGGGTAGAAGAGAGGTAGAGGGTTAGAAGAGGGGTAGAGGGTTAGAAGAGGGGTAGGGGGCTAGGAGAGGGGTGGAGGGGTAGTAGAGGGGTAGAAGGTTAGAGGTGTGGTAGAGGGTTAGAGGGATGGTAGAGGGGTAGAAGGGTAGAAAAGGGGTTGAGGGGTAGAAGAGGGTTAGAGGGGTAGAAGAGGGGTAGAGGGGTAGTAGAGGGATAGAAGAGGGCTAGAGGGGTAGAAGAGGGGTAGAAGGGTAGAAGAGGGGTAGAAGAGGGTTAGAAGAGGGGTAGAGTGGTAGAAGAGCGGGAGAGGGGTGGAGGGGTAGAGGGGTAGAAGAGGGGTTGAGGGGTAGTAGAGGGGTAGTAGAGGGGTAGAGGGGTAGAAGAGGGTTAGAAGAGGGGTATAAGGGGGGTAGAGGGGTGGAGGGGTAGAAGAGGGGTTATGGGGTAGTAGAGGGGTAGTAGAGGGGTAGTAGAGGGGTAGAAGAGGGGTAGAAGAGGGGTAGGAGAGGGGTAGTAGGGTAGAAGAGGGGTAGAAGAGGGGTAGAAGAGGGTTAGAAGAGGGTTAGAAGAGGGGTAGAGTGGTAGAAGAGGGGTAGTAGAGGGGTAGTAGGGTAGAAGAGGGGTAGTAGAGGGGTAGTAGAGGGGTAGAGAGGTAGTAGAGGGGTAGAAGAGGGGAAGAGGGGTAGAAGAGGGGAAGAGGGTTAGAAGAGGGTTAGAAGAGGGGTAGAAGGGTAGAAGAGGGGTAGTAGAGTGGTAGAAGAGGGGTAGAGGGGTAGAAGAGGGGTAGTAGAGGGGTAGAAGAGGGGTAGAGGGGTAGTAGAGGGGTGGAGGGGTAGTAGAGGGGTGGAGGGGTAGAAGAGGGGTAGAAGAGGGGTAGAAGAGGGGTAGAAGAGAGGTTGAGTGGTAGAAGAGGGATAGTGGTAGAAGAGGGGTAGTAGAGGGGTAGAAGAGGGGTAGAGGGGTAGTAGAGGGGTAGAGGGGTAGTAGAGGGGTAGTAGAGGGGTGGAGGTGTAGAAGAGGGGTAGAAGAGGGGTAGAAGAGGGGTAGAGGGGTAGAAGAGGGGTTGAGGGGTAGTAGAGGGGTAGTAGAGGGGTAGAAGAGAGGTAGAGGGGTAGAAGAGGGGTAGAAGAGGGTTAGAAGAGGGGTAGAAGAGGGGTAGAGTGGTAGGAGAGGGGTAGAGGGGTAGAGGGGTGGAGGGGTAGAGGGGTAGAAGAGGGGTAGAAGAGGGGTAGAGGGGTATAAGAGGGGTAGAGGGGTAGAGTGGTAGAAGAGGGGTGGAGGGGTAGAAGAGGGGTAGAAGAGGGGTAGAAGAGGGGTGGAGGGGTAGAGGGGTAGTAGAGGGTTAGAGGGGTAGTAGAGGGGTAGAAGAAGGGTAGAGGGGTGGTAGAGGGGTAGAGGGGTAGTAGAGGGGTAGAAGAGGGGTAGAAGAGGGGTAGAAGAGGGGTAGAAGAGAGGTAGAGTGGTAGTAGAGGGGTGGAGGGGTAGAAGAGGGGTAGAGGGGTAGAAGAGGGGTAGTAGAGGGGTAGAGGGGTGGTAGAGGGGTAGAAGAGGGGTAGAGGGGTAGTAGAGGGGTAGTAGAGGGGTAGTAGAGCGGTGGAAGAGGGGTAGACGAGGGGTAGACGAGGGGTAGACGAGGGGTAGTAGAGGGGTAGAAGAGGGGTAGAAGATGGTTAGAAGAGGGGTAGTAGAGGGGTAGAAGAGGGGTAGTAGAGGTTCTTGTTAGTTGGTATAAGCCCTTTCACTTTGCCAGTCCTGTGTTGTGCTTGAGAATACAACTTTTGCACTGGGTATTCAAGGATCTTGTGCAAATAAGCGGCTAGTAGATGTTATGTGCAGCAATGTATTTCTGTATGTTGACCAGCTAGCCTAATCTCCACCAATGAACTAAACACTCTTACCTCATGAAATTAAATGTAATCGTCTCTTAGTTTCCTGGTAGAAACATGCAAGCGTAATAATGTCTTTACACAAAATAAAAAATATTTTGTGACTTTCATCTTGAAAGCCATTGAAGTTGGCTGTTTAGAGAAAATGATCTCGCTACTGCAATACAATATATGAAACATACATTAACAAAAAAACTAGGTTAAACCAATAAGAACACGTTGAAACGCGACCTTTACTGCACCCCTTTTTATATTAATGAGGAGAGAGTGGCACTAGGAGCGAGGAGCGTCGCGCGCAGTTGCTAGGGGCTGAAAGTTGAAAGACGCGCTCTGTGGTGGGGGAGGGGGAGGGAGTTGAAGCGCGAGCAAAACAGAGAGGCAGAGCGAGGCGCGCGCGCCTGGGAGAGCGAGAGGAAAGCCAGATGGCGCCTCTGCTTGTACCTGTGCGCGTAACCGCACGCTCTATGCCACCCAAAAAGCTGTGGTCGGCTTTTTAAAGCCCACTCACTAAATGTCTCGCCAGTACAGCGCATGCGCTGGCTCAGGCGAGACCTAAAAAGAACGTACTTGCCGCCCGCCGCATTGCTGCTCTTCTGCTTCTCTCTGGCTCCAGTCCACTGCAGCACAGGCTCCCAGACTCACCTGCGGCCAGTCCAGACGCTGCTCTCATTCTTTGTATCGCTTTGTTCGCCCTAAGTTGGCGGGGTATGCCCAGACGTGGGTCCCTTGCTCACTTTGCCACTGGATTCAAGCAAGCCTGGCTGATGACGGCTGGAATGCCAGAAACCGGTCCTAGGATGCTTGTTTCCGGTCCAGGGAAGACATGGCTTGGCAGTTCGGGCTGGACTGTTCCCATGAGGCACAGGGTCAGACTGATTTGCATATGGCCATGTCTGAACTGGGGTGGTGGAGTGAGCTAAAGAATGATGATGGATTAAACCCAGATCAGTTGACTGGGGATGAGTGTTTGATTGGCTCAAACGTTCCGTTCATCATCCCCTTTTGTATCGCTCATTCTTTTGGCAGCATGTAAACATCGTCATGCTGCTGGCAGCATGGAAGCAGCGTCAGAATTTGGCCTAAGCATCCTGGATTTGCCCTCCCAGATAGACTGGGAGCATGTGGCTGCTGTCCCCAACCCGGCAACGCAGCTCGGGTTGGAGACCCCTCAGTGGGCATGTCGGTTTAGCAGTCTTAAGACGGCCGGCAAAACCGACATGTGCACTGATGGCAATGTGCACCAGTCCTTTCAGCCTGTCACCAATTAGGCCCCGCCCCCAAGACTCGATCCGGAAAAAATAAAACGATAATAAACCCCTTTTTATTGTTATTGTTTTCTTTTTTGAAGTTTTGAGGCTGCTGGCAGGGGTGTGGGGCAAAGCTCCTCCGCCATAGCAAAGGAGCTGCGGGCTGCATCAAATAAGGAGCAAGTGAGTGACAATAAACCCAATCATTGGTAAGCAATGAACAAGCTTTAATTCCACTATAAGGTTTTAGTATGTCCACAGTAGGTCGCTCCCAACCAGACTGTGCAAGACCTAAAAAGCAGGAGTAGCACACTGACTCACCCTTTGTACAATAGCAGCACTTTGCATTCCCTGAATCGAGCACCCTCCCCTGTGACTGATACCATAACAAGTAGCACCCTGGTTTCCCGGAACTGAGCACCCCACGAATGATCATCCCATAGTGCATCACCCCGTCTTCCCCGATCGGTGTCATGTCCTTCACCCCGCCTCTCATGATGATGTGCAGAGATGTACTGCTTGTCACAGTCTGACTTCCCCTCCCCAGTGATATACTGTGAAAGAGTAATAGCCCCCACCACACTACCCATCCCTCATCTGAGCCCACCCCTGCTCCCTTGTTCCTTGTGATCAGGGCCACTGGAATTATGCGAATTTGAGGCTGAGGTGTTTTGCTGCATTTGCCAGATAATCCATCATCTACTGCATAATATGCAGATTTTAACAAAAAAAATGTTTCTAGCTGAAAGAGATCAAAAGTTACTGAAGGTGCGCCAACGCCTACATGCGCTGCACAGTGAAAGGTCCTTTGCAAAAGTTGGCTGGTCCACTTTCTGTAGCTCATTTTGTATTTGGCTGTTAAACTGGCACTAATGAGGTGAAGGGTTTGCTCAGACAGTGTTACCCTGTGCAAAAATGACAACATATGGACGTAATGCTGTCACTAAATGTGCTGCATTAAGCCGCATAATTCGCCTTTTCTTGCGCTAAAATTTAGTGACTCAGCCGTGCCGCATAATTTTGTCCTCCCCTGCCGCGTTATTCCAGTGACCAAGCATGTGACTATTGCCTCGACAAGCCTGCAGCTGAGACCTGACTCCCCCCCCCCGCCCCCCCCCTCCTCCACCGTCGTGTGATTGATGGTCTGACAGGTCAGCACAGCTGCAGGGGGCTGACTCTCCCCAGGGGCAGGATGGGTGGCTGGTGACAGGCCAGTTCTCAGCATGTCTAATCTGTAGCAGGCCCAAGTGCAGAGGCGTGCGGACAATTCCCGCTTCTATCTGACCCCCAACTCCGCACCCTAAACCACCGATCCGCCCCTCCTCCAATAGAACCCGCCTCTTTAAGTCACCACCACTTGGCCCGGAGTTTACCTCTGTTGAGTTCGACATGGTCTGAAAGAATTCTGAACTCGCTTTTAACTAGGGCTTCCTATTACATGTTATAAAATTCTCGAGGGCACAGCAGCTGCGAGATTTCTGCGGATAATTCACATAATTCTGATAGCGTTAATAGTTTGGCGGTATGTGTGAAGCGCATTGGTGCACACGCACGGACTCTTGGCGCTGTGTAATATCTCTGGCTACTTCATTTTCAGCGCTGAATTCAAACTCGGGACGAGAACAAACCGTGCATCATGTGTATATTGCTCAGATTTTCAGCAGGAACAGAGGTAAACGGCCACAGGTACGGGGTAATGAGAGGTCGAGACCGGTGCAAGGTACTGCAGAGAGGTACTAAGCAGCAACAGGTACAAAGAGAAAGCGGCAGGGACAATGAGACAGACGAAAAAAGAGAGACGCAAGGCTGGGTGAGACAGGCGTTCAAAGCCACTAGACAAGATAACCACAGCACACAGGGAACCAGGCATGCACGTGGAGGTACGCATGACACAGGGATACAGGCACGCACAGAAACTGACACGCAGGTAGAGCTACGCATGACACAGGGAACCAGACACGCACAGAGACAGACACCTGGAGCTACGAATGGCACAGGGATACAGGCACGGCACAGCGGGGGTGGGGGTTGTGATCGACCTCTTCTGTCTGCAACTCGGCCGACATAGGCTCATCATTAACGCGAAAGGGATTGGTGGGTGGATATGTGAGTGAAATAGTGGATCAGTGGTTGAGTGAAGGGGTGGATGGATAGATACATGGATGAATGAGTGAAAGGATGGATGTAAGGTTGGATGAGTGAAAGGGCGGAGGGAGGAATAGATGGATGGATGTGTGAAAGGGAAGATGAATGGATGATGAGAGAAAGGATGGATGAGTGAGTGAAAGGATGGATGATAAGTGGAAGGGCAAATGGATGGGTGGATGAGTGGGTGAATGGAGTGAAAGGCTGGATGGATGGAAAGGTTGAAAGGGTGGGTGGATGGGCGAGTGAAATGATGTATGGATGAGTGAAAGGATGGATGTAAGGATGGATGAGGGAAAGGATGGATGAATGAGGGAACAGGAGGATAGATGGATGCCTGGATGAAAGGGTGGAAGGATGGATGTGTGAATGAAATGGTGGGTGGATAGGTGTGTGAGAAGGATGAATAGATGCATGGATGTATGAGTGAAAGGATGGATGTAAGAATGGATGAGTGAAATGGAGGGAGGATGGATGGATAAGTGAAAGGGTGGATGGATGGATAGATGGATGCTAAGAGAAATGATGGATGGATGAGTGAGTGAGTGGAAGGACAGATTGATAAGTGAAAGGGTGAATTGATGGATCAATGAGTGGATGGATGGCCTGAGTGAAAGGGTGGATGGATGTAAGGATGAATGAGTGAAAGTATGGATGAGTGAAAGAGAGGTTAGGTGGACGGCTGGATGAAAAGGTGAGCAGATGGATGAGTAAGTGAAAGGGTGGTGGATGAGTGAGTGAAAGGATCGTGGGATGAGTGAATTGATGAGTGAAAGGATGGATGAGTGAAAGGATGGATGGATCAGCGAAAGAGTGGATGGATGGATGAATGGATGAAAGGGGGTGGATAAATGAATGAGTTAATGGATGGATATGTTTGATGGATAGGTTTAAAGATAGATGGATGGGTTTGGATATGGATGGGTGAACAGATGGACGGAATAGTGAGAGACTGAATGTTGGATGAAAGACTGCATGGATGACAGATTGTGAAGGTGAAGTGGTGATTATCAATGGTTGGATGGAAGGGTGAAGAGATGAATGGGTAGATGCTTGGATGGAAGAGACAAGCAAGCTCTTCTGGGGAGGGTTGCTATGACTTGATTGGTACCATAAGAGCCTCAGCTCAAAGCAGAGGGGGGGCGTTAATTTTCTGGCTACTCCCTTACTGACATTTACAGACACACAGGCACAGCACTGAGAGAAATTAATGCACAGAGGGAAAGGCACAGAGAGAGAGAGAGAGAGAGGGCCACAGCTCTTAGAGTGGGATTTGAATACAAAAAGCCAGACATATGGGTGGGTTCATGTTTGGTTCTCCAGCCTGCGGTCACTGACCATGTTAATGGTCGATATATGGGAGACTCCGGCTGCCCTCTTCTCCTTTTCCAGAGGCCCCCCTGTTATTTTATGTTAAGCCACAGGGCTGAGAAGGCCTCCCCAACTTGGAGAAGATACCAAATAAACAGGCGGGCGTAGATGGAGTAACACAATAGCCGCACTCCATTGGTTAAAATCCTTCCTAAACAGTGCAGGGGTAGGGAAAAAAAAGTACTCTGGGAACCCATAAATTGGGGGTCTAGGTGTGGCAGAGGAAAGGGGACGAAGTCACGGGGAGCAGAGTCATTAAGAGCGAAGTCTGACAGTCTACTTAAATTTGTTTTTATTAATTGTGCCACAAGCAAATTGGCAACAAGGGCAAATGTGGCTGAAAATCTGTTGTGGCTTACTTATTTGATCTGAAGTATGCTTCATTTCAACTTTCTTATAGGGTTAAGACACCTGCTGCACAGCGCTTGAAAGGGAAATACAGAAGTGCAGGTACACCTTGTCCCAGAGTACTTGTTTGCTGCTGAGAAGTGCTAGTACTCTCCCATTAAAAGCATTAGAGCAGTGCTGAGAAGTGCTGGTCCTATCCCTTCCAAATTAAACAAGCATTTGCAATGCAATTGGTCTCGCCTTTGGGACGTTATACATTTTTAGCTATGCAGCACATTATCTTGGGTGCTAGAACATTTACTGTTGTTTACAGTGCAACTGTAACCTTGTACCTACTTCAAAAACAAGTCATACTTGATGCCGGGTTAAACTGCAAACCACACAATGGAAAATATGACACCAAGAGCACAGTCAACGCTTTGGCACAAGCGCTCTTTGGTCAAGACCACTGAGTAATGACTTTGTACAAACCATTTCAGTAGTGTCAGCACCCGTCTCACACACTTCCTCAGTTAGTTGTGCAAAATTCATTCTCAATAGTTGAATGTAATATCAACAATTGTTTTATGAAACTGGGTATCCCCCTTCCCACCGCCCGCCCCTTTTGTTTTCTGGGTCTTACTTAAAAGTAGAAGCTAGCAATAAGGCTTACCACAGCTTAATTTGTGCTTGTGGCTGCAGGTGGTGGGCACCGACACTCGCTTTTGAGGACCTTGACTTTTTGAATTATGAGACTTTTATGATGAAATTCCAGAGCAAGGCAGAAAATGGAGACAGGAGGAGGAAAAGGACAACTGTGAAAAGAAGAAAAAAGAGGATAAAAAAACAAACAAACAAGAGTGAAATAAAGAGGAAGCGTAGGTAGGTGTAGTAAAAGAAGCAAAAGGGGCAATCAAAACCAGGTAGCCTAGGTATTCGGAAACTGCAGTACACATTAGTGGTACTGACGGCTAAGAAAATCATTGGGCCCACTCATTTATTTGCACAAATTAAGCATGGCACAAAACACCAGAAAATGAAGACTAAACATATGTTTTACAGCAGGGTAAATCTAAAATACAGAAGAAACCCAAATCAGTAAAATGACAAACACAAAATGAGTTACTATGTCATATATTTGTTATGACCCACAACGGCTAACAGCAATGGTTCAACCACAGACGTAAGTAAACTCACGGAGCGTCAACCTATTATCCTAATATAAATTTCAGTTAACTAGTCGCAAATGGTTTATATAAGATCCGGGTGCAGCATATGGGTTTTGCCACATTGAACTGTATATGACCCCAAGGGAAATAAAGGCAAATTTTGAAGAAGAAAAAATATCGCAATAGTAACAGCTAGAACATGATTCAAAGTAAATAAAAGATCCTTGTGAACAGAATGCGTGAAAGAAAAGACACTGAAACCAGAATTTCTAATGAGCTCATGGCTGAAAAATTCCCTTGAGGTAATTTTACCTGGAAATCCCTCTTACACTATAGTTGGGAGGGCACCGAAAAACGTGATCCTGTGGAGGTGGGCTTTTCAGTGTAAATATGGATTTGCCACATAATCCATAATCTGATGCATGATTTGCAGTTTTAAACAAAATAATATCAGCTTCCAGCTAAAATGTTCTAAAGTTATTCTATACGTTGTACACAGGGTGCAACTCTGCACCAATTGCTGTTGAGTGCTGGATTTAGGCACTTAAAGTGGTGACGTCTGTCAGGAGCTTGAAATACGTTTTTAAAGGTTCACTGACTTGTGTCTTTTATCACAAATGTTACTGTAAGTGGAGGGAATGGTTCTTGAAATTGTTGTGTTTCACTGTTCACACACATTTCGGACGCTGTTCCAACAGTAGCAGTTATTTCACTAGGACATCTCACACTCCTTTTAAATGCTCCATATCCTCCATCACACGAAGCCCTGCCATGAAACTCATAGTAAAAATGAACGTACGACTCTGCATAACTTTCTGAATGAGGCAGACGCCTGCACAGCCCTGCACTGTAAACATTGGGTGGGGTCACCCATCCTCTCGGCTCAAAGTACGGAGGCTTGTTTTGCTGTCTGCGGAGCTCCCTCCCCTCTGCAGAGCTACACACACCACCCGGAAAGCACTTGAGCTGTGCCACATGAGCCAAAATGTGTGCCAGACCAACACCGAGATGCATCAAGGAAGCCTCCTGTGGTACCCGCCATCCCTGGCCTTGCCACTCGCAACCCGAGCCTGGCAAGAAAAAAAGTTGTGCAGTGAAACAAAACATATGGCCACTAGTGAAAGGATCCATGTAGCAGGGCCAGTAGCCAGGGGTTAACAAAGCAACCACAAGGCTGGACAAATGTGCACTGCTAACCAATGAAATCAATGGAAGTTGAAATGTCAGACCAAGCAAACAGTGAAAAAGTGGTAGGCGTGGTGAAACTCCACTGAGGTATTACAGCATGCCTCGCAGAGCAGCACATGCATGCTGACTCTAGGCTCGACCTAAAAGTGCAGGTACTGAGTGCCTGATTGCACCTGCCCATTAAAGCACTGCTGCTGCAGAGATCTTTGTGTGCCCAGCAATTATCAGGTGTTTATAATAACTGTAAGTTGACTCTGGGGGTTAATGCAGTTCTGTGTTTTTTCCAGTCACAGTTTTGACTCCCAAAGTAACATACAGGGTTAATATGTTTGCTGCAAAGCACATCTGTAACATGCAGATCACATATTTGTATTTTATTGCCTATACACAGAAATTATTTTATTTCCTGTTCATAAGATGCAAACCTAATATAGCACTGTGAGCTATGAAACAGCATCAAGGAGCTACATTCAAACTGCAAGTCAGGGGTTTAGATCCTTATTGTTTTTTACTCAATCTATTGTTATTCTAAGTTTGCAAAGAAGGGTTACTTTGGGTAGTAATAAAGTCTTGTTAATACGGATAAAACAAATCACTGCAGTACGTTTTAAACCCTGCCTTTGCGTTTCTCTCAACCATGCACTCTTAACATGTAATGTCTACACGTATGGATGATATGCGACTCCAGCACATTCTAACCCTCATTGTCTTTTTGTAACGTTTCCTGTACATTGATTTACACACTTGTATGATTTATTGTCTTTTGATTGTGATGTAAAGCACTCTGACACCCTCACTAGGATGAGGAGCGCTATAAACAAATTAAATAAAAAATAAATTAGTAAGTGTCTTTTACATTGTTATTTGTGTAATTACTCATACACACAGATACAACTGGCTTTCCTACAGTGAATGAAAATCTTTTATATAGGGGGGTTTAACAAATTCAAAAACCTGCCTTCAAATCATACTTTCTCTAATGTACTTGTGAAGTGATAAGCTGTGTACCTTTGTTTCCTTCCAAAGGATTGGCATCTCCCAGCCAGGATGATACCTGAACAAAAGAAGGGCTACTGGCCCTTGAAATCAGACTTTTGTTCTAGACCTGGGTGGTAGTGGAAATAAGAAAGCCCACACACCGCTGGCTGGTTGCTGCTCCAAACAGAAACCAGACAACGTGTGGGCACTTCTGAATTGTGTCCCGTGGTGGAAAATAACACCAGAACAAATTCAGCATATTTCACTGGGTGGGCCAGATCCGAGATCTGGCTAATACATATCTGCTGCAACTGGGATCCACCTGGATCCCAATCATTTCCTACACAATAACACATTCATAAACCAATGAAACAATGATTCTGAGGAAACAGTTTCCTCAGAATCATTGTTTCATTGGTTTATGAATGAAAATTGTTTTAATTTGTTTGTTTTTGTAACTGATGTATTAATATTTTGGTCTCTAATGAGATAATTTACATGTTTTTAAATTTGTGCTTATGAAGTCTTTTTAACATTAAGATATCTGAATAAAATGTTTTTATGATTACATAGTCGGTTATACTTTTTCACAATATATATAGTTTTTGTGTTTATCTTTATAAATGTATTCCAAATGTGTTATTGTGTAGGATCTTTTTAGATTATATTAATTCAGAATCATTGTTCTGTTTTTACATTGAGCTGGAAAGGGAATTTGTTCATTTGATGTTCTACATACCTGTCCCTTTTCGCAAAAATCATGGTATCTCCCTCAAAGTTGCGCATCCCACTCATTTCCGCCACTGTTCCTAAAGATACTGCCAGAATAAGAATTGGTAAAGCCAGTGGGTCTGGCCTTGCAATTTTTTATATTTATGCATTTATTGCAAACATATGCAATATGCAAAAAAATGGAAAATACCAGAAATATCAAAATAAAGGAGAAGCCCAACAGCCCATTTTCTCCATATATATATATCCCACAGCAAAAATTCGCTCTTACCCAAGCCTCCAACGACGGTGTTCACACGGCGGGGTGGCGAGTCCCATTGAATCCAAACAAACGCTGTATCAATCATCCAAAATGACCTTAGTCACAAAAGAAAGTCTTCCTTCGGGAATATTCTAAATCAACTCATACACATACCAACAAACTTCAATCAAAGGATCTCTTAGGTTACCAGTGTCCTGGCAGTGCACGCAAGAAATGTCTATAGGAGCCACCAGTTCAAAAAATTAAAACATTTTTATTCAATACAGTTATAAAAAGATCTTCATATCATAATATACGCCATTATTTCATTAAAATCAACAGATAAGTTAAAAAGTGTGCAAAAACGCAATAAACACATTTAGCAGCAGTAATTCAGACAAAATATAAAAAAGAGAAAGAAGGGGGGGAAAAAACAAGGTAGGAAAAAGATAGTTCCTACAAAGAAAGTATGGCTGGCACTAAAGTGGATCATAATCATACAGCGGAAAAGATTACACAATTGTGCATATATATTTTTTATATTTTCTTAACCGCAAAAATGTCCATACAGTTACACAGCACAACTTTAAATGAGCATCGACGCGTTTCGGTAGGTCACAATTTTTCGACCAACACCTTCATCAGGAAAAAGTGTACATTCCCACCATCACAACCCGTTCCTTAATTCAAAGGATCTTGAACAGGTTAAACAGGGGTCACAAAGCCTCCATAAACTGACAATAACGTTTCGCAATGTTCTTATGGGTACACCACGTAGCTTGTTCAAACTTAAGTGTCTGCTCCGCGTTACTGTTAGCGAAACCTTCCTGTCTCAAGAACTCCACATAGGAGCAACTGGTAGCCCAGACCTCCACTAGTAGGCGATTTGGGTCTTCCAGCAACTATGGCCCATCCCAAATTTTTTTTTCCGAAGCCCTCTTTTATTTTTTATAGGTCCAAATGTATCACAATGATGTGTTTCAAGAGTACTCTAGCCACTTCCGTCGAGTTACCTCAGCGCCTCTCATCGACACAGTAGCGCAGAGCTTTCCAAACTGTGCGTCCCGACACAGTACTGTGTCGCCTGCAAATGGTGGGTGTGTCGCGGGATGACACCGGTATTAACGGGCACTTGGCACATAACTGCTGCTAATTAAGAGGCAGATAGAGGGAGACAGACAGAGGGAGGGAGGGAGAGGGAGACACAGAGAGAGGGAGACAGAGAGAGGGAGACAGAGAGAGAGAGAGAGACAGAGGGAGACAGACAGAGGGAGACAGAGGGAGAGAGAGAGAGAGGGAGACAGAGGGAGGGAGACAGACAGAGGGAGGGAGACAGACAGAGGGAGGGAGACAGACAGAGGGAGGGAGACAGACAGAGGGAGGGAGACAGAGGGAGACAGAGAGAGAGGGAGACAGAGGGAGAGAGAGAGAGGGAGACAGAGGGAGGAAGACAGACAGGGAGGGAGACAGACAGGGAGGGAGACAGACAGGGAGGGAGACAGACAGAGGGAGACAGACAGAGGGAGACAGACAGAGGGAGACAGACAGAGGGAGACAGACGGAGGGAGACAAACAAGAGGGAGACAAACAAGAGGGAGACAAACAAGAGGGAGACAGACAAGAGGGAGACAGACAAGAGGGAGACAGACAAGAGGGAGGGAGACAGACAAGAGGGAGGGAGACAGACAAGAGGGAGACAGACAAGAGGGAGACAGACAAGAGGGAGACAGACAAGAGGGAGACAGACAAGAGGGAGACAGACAAGAGGGAGACAGACAAGAGGGAGACAGACAAGAGGGAGACAGACAAGAGGGAGACAGACAAGAGGGAGGGAGACAGAGGGAGACAGACGGAGACAGACAGAGGGAGAGAGACAGAGGGAGGGAGACAGAGGGAGAGGGAGGGAGACAGAGGGAGAGGGAGGGAGACAGAGGGAGAGGGAGGGAGACAGAGGGAGAGGGAGGGAGACAGAGAGAGGGAGGGAGACAGAGAGAGAGAGGGAGACAGAGAGAGAGAGGGAGGGAGACAGACAGAGAGAGGGAGGGAGACAGACAGAGAGAGAGAGAGGGAGACAGAGGGTGACGGAGGGAGACAGAGAGAGAGGGAGGGAGAGAGACAGAGAGAGAGAGGGAGGGAGACAGAGAGAGAGGGGGAGGGAGACAGAGAGAGAGACAGAGAGAGGGAGGGAGACAGAGACAGACAGAGATAGAGAGACGGAGAGGGAGACAGAGGGAGGGAGACAGGGACATACAGGGACAGACAGACAGACAGATAGAGGCAGAGACAGGGACAGACAGATAGAGGCAGAGACTGAGACAGACAGACAGAGACAGAGAGGCAGAGACAGGGACAGACAGATAGAGGCAGAGACTGAGACAGACAGACAGAGACAGAGAGGCAGAGAGACAGAGAGGGAGACGGAGAGGGAGACAGAGGGAGAGAGAGAGAGACAGAGGGTGACAGATGGAGGGAGACAGACAGAGGGAGACAGCCAGAGGGAGACAGACAGAGGGAGACAGACAGAGGGAGACAGACAGAGGGAGACAGACAGAGGGAGGGAGACAGACAGAGGGAGGGAGACAGACAGAGGGAGGGAGACAGAGGGAGGGAGGGAGACAGAGGGAGGGAGACAGAGGGAGGGAGACAGAGGGAGGCAGACAGAGGGAGGAGGGCGACAGAGGGAGCGAGACAGATAGAGGGAGACAGAGGGAGGTAGACAGACAGAGGGAGACAGAGGGAGGGAGACAGAGGGAGGGAGACAGAGGGAGAGAGAGGGAGGGAGAGAGAGGGAGACAGAGGGAGGGAGAGAGAGGGAGACAGAGGGAGGGAGACAGAGAGAGGGAGACAGTTAGAGAGAGAGAGACAGACAGACAGAGGGAGACAGACAGAGGGAGACAGACAGAGGGAGACAGACAGAGGGAGACAGACAAGAGGGAGACGGAGACAGACAGAGGGAGGGAGGGAGACAGAGGGAGAGAGGGAGGGAGACAGAGGGAGAGAGAGGGAGGGAGACAGAGGGAGACAGAGAGAGGGAGGGAGACAGACAGAGAGAGAGGGAGACAGAGGGTGACGGAGGGAGACAGAGAGAGAGGGAGAGAGACAGAGAGAGGGAGGGAGACAGAGAGAGAGAGGGAGGGAGACAGAGAGAGACAGAGAGGGAGGGAGGGAGACAGACAGACAGAGATAGAGACAGAGACAGACAGACAGAGAGATGGAGAGGGAGACAGAGGGAGGGAGACAGGGACATACAGGGACAGACAGACAGAGGCAGAGACAGGGACAGACAGATAGAGGCAGAGACTGAGACAGACAGAGAGGCAGAGAGACAGAGAGGGAGACGGAGAGGGAGAGAGAGAGAGAGAGGGAGACGGAGAGGGAGAGAGAGAGAGAGAGGGAGACAGAGGGTGACAGATGGAGGGAGACAGAGAGAGAGGGAGACAGAGAGAGGGAGACAGAGGGAGACGGACAGAGGGAGACAGACAGAGGGAGGGAGACAGACAGAGGGAGGGAGACAGAGGAAGACAGGTAGAGGGAGGAGGGCGACAGAGGGAGCGAGACAGAGGGAGACAGAGGGAGGTAGACAGACAGAGGGAGACAGAGGGAGGGAGAGGGAAGGAGACAGAGAGAGGGAGACAGTTAGAGAGAGAGAGAGGGAGACAGACAGAGAGAGGGAGACAGGGAGAGAAGGAGGGAGAGAGAGAGAGGGAGGGAGACAGACAGAGGGAGGGAGGGAGAGATAGAGAGAGGGAGGGAGACAGAGAGAGAGAGAGAAAGATGTGTGTACGCCGGGTCTGGTGGCTCAGTGGACGAAGGCATCCGCTGCAGGGGCCTGTGTTCAACCTCATGGTCTCAAATTTGCTTGAAAATGCACCATTTGCCCACTTTTATTTCAAAATTTTCTTCCGGGGGGAGGACCCCCCCGAACCTCCCTTAAGTGGTTTGGGCTCGCTCGCTACGCTCGCTCGCTACACTGCCTCACTGTGTCCCAAAATGATGCATCTCCAAAAAGTGTGTCACCAACATGAAAAGTTTGGAAAGCTGTGCAGTAGCGGGATCGGGGTATATGCCTCCGTCCAAACAGGAACCACGGAGGCATATACCCCGATCCCGCTACTGTGTCGGAAAACATTTTTTGGGATGGGCCATAGTTGCTGGAAGACCCAAATCGCCTACTAGTGGAGGTCTGGGCTACCAGTTGCTCCTATGTGGAGTTCTTGAGACAGGAAGGTTTCGCTAACAGTAACGCGGAGCAGACACTTAAGTTTGAACAAGCTACGTGGTGTACCCATAAGAACATTGCGAAACGTTATTGTCAGTTTATGGAGGCTTTGTGACCCCTGTTTAACCTGTTCAAGATCCTTTGAATTAAGGAACGGGTTGTGATGGTGGGAATATACACTTTTTCCTGATGAAGGTGTTGGTCGAAAAATTGTGACCTACCGAAAAGCGTCGATGCTCATTTAAAGTTGTGCTGTGTAACTGTATGGACATTTTTGCGGTTAAGAAAATATAAAAAATGTATATGCACAATTGTGTACTCTTTTCCGCTGTATGATTTTGATCCACTTTAGTGCCAGCCATACTTTCTTTGTAGGAACTATCTTTTTCCTACCTTGTTTTTTTCCCCCTTCTTTCTCTTTTCTCTTTTTTATATTTTGTCTGAATTACTGCTGCTGCTGCTAACTGTGTTTATTGCGTTTTTGCACACTTTTTAACTTATCTGTTGATTTTAATGAAATAATGGCGTATATTATGATATGAAGATCTTTTTATAACTGTATTGAATAAAAATGTTTTAATTTTTTGAACTGGTGGCTCCTATAGACATTTCTTGCGTGCACTGCCAGGACACTGGTAACCTAAGAGATCCTTTGATTGAAGTTTGTTGGTATGTGTATGAGTTGATTTAGAATATTCCCGAAGGAAGACTTTCTTTTGTGACTAAGGTCTTATTGGTACCCACTTTCTTCGTATACTGGGTCCCTCTCATTTATTTGAGAGTCAATCATCCAAAAAACAGCATGCCCCGGACTTCCAGTTTTTGCAAAGCGGTAATTTAATGGTGTGGCAACAACTCAACGCGTTTCGGAGCGAACGCTCCTTGTTCACGAGTAACTTTGTTGCAGTGTCAGAAGTGGTGGAGAAAGGGGGCGTGGCCTGTGTCCACCTGTCAGCTATCCCACTATCTGGGGCATACTGGAGGTATCAGGTAGGCTAGTTGGCCCCTAAGGACCACTAGCAGTGAAGGGGACTTTAATCCCTATCCAAGAGGGTGCCAGGAAGTGTGTTTGCAGAGTGGTGGGGAAAGGGGGCGTGGCCTGCAATGAGAACTTAGCAATCCTGCTGTGTGGGACTTACTGGAAGTAATTGGAGGGGTAGTTGGCCCCCAAGAATGACCTTGGGGGCTAACTACCCCTCCTGTTACCTCCAGTAAGTCCCACACAGTGGGATTGCTAAGAGGTCTTCGGTTGAAACGCGTCAAGGACGTAAGGCGGATGCCTTTTGTATTGATTCATCCAAGAATGAAACCTGATTAAAAGCTAAATTTTAGAAACATCTTACCCGCGTTGAGAGGTCTGTTACTGTTGTGTGGAAGCGGTAATTTGCTTTTTGCTAGGACATGCGTTAGATATATATATATATATATATATATATATATATATATATATATATATATATATATATATATATATCCAAGACCATGCTAGTTCTTTACCAATAAACAGCTGCTGAGGACAACAAATTGCTTTTCAAGCGGTGTTTTATTCGTAATCAGACCAGCTCGACGCGTTTGGGATCACTCCCTTGTTCAAGGGAGTGATCCCAAACGCGTCGAGCTGGTCTGATTACGGAATAAAACACCGCTTTGAAAAGCAATTTGTTGTCCTCAGCAGCTGTTTATTGGTAAAGAACGCAGCATGGTCTTGGATGTTTAGAGGTTTGCCCCCTCGCTGAGGACCGCCGTTGAGAGTGGAAGGAAGAAGGCAATGGCAGTGCACTGCTTAGCGGTTTTATATATATATATATATATATATATATATATGTGATCAAGGCCGAAGGCGGCCGAAACACGTAATGGCGGACTGCTCAAGTCAATAAACTTGGAATAGCACTGATTTTGACTCCATGTCGTTTTTCCGACAAGAGGAAACGTGGGAGCGGATTTGGTGGATATATATATATATATATATATATATATATATATATATATATATATATATATATATATTTCCAAACAACAAATGACGCGGCACTCCAAAGCAGGATACTTATGGATTTATTTCACCACAACACCACTCAACCAACGCGTTTCAGCCCTCACACGGCTTTCTTCACGGTTAGTGAGTCCTTCTTTCATTACGCTTTAAATACCCATCTCTGCCATAATGATGCATTATGGGATTCGTAGTGCGTGTATTTCAAAGAAACTTTATACATATTTACAAAAGGACAATTGCGCATGTGTCAGGATATTTACAATTTCATGGTGACTTTTACGTTTCTTTATAAGCGCTTTGCTATTTAACACTATGCTTTCATTGTGGAAATCAGAGGCGCCCGGATTGACTGCGAACAGAAGCTGTTTCCAATGCAAAAATCACCCCGGTAGAGCGCCGCGTGACGGAGTCGGAGGATGCCGTCGAAACGGGAGTCTCCCGGTGAGGTGAGTGACAATTGTTTACTAAAAGTAGCAGCGATCCGAAGCGGCTGTGGTTTGTTTAAGGAAGCGTGTTCAGGATTGTACACGATACAAACTGACATTTAAACAAACCGGCGACAGCAGGAGAATTACAACAAGGGATATACAAGTGCCCTCCACAACACCAAGAGTGAGGCAGAGTCAGGTATAGATGGTGTAAGGAGTTAAAAACGAATTACTACAATGGAAGCGCGTGCTGCAAAGCGTGCAACAAAAGCGGCAACTATGTTCAAACCTGGGGATGTAGAGGAAAATAGAACAGAACATGTGGGGAATGTTCAAACTAGCATCAACACGTCACTGAGACAACAATTCAACAATATGGAGAGGTTATACAAAAAAGAAGTTAACAAAAGCTGGGAAATCATAGCATTGGAAAACTATATTGAGGTCAAACGTGTACCTAGAGGCCTACGTATCTTCACAATGCCAACGCACCCAGACACCAAAGCGGAATTGTTAGAAGAGTGGGTTGAGAACAACTTACAGTGCTCTCTCAATATGATGCGCATATTGATCAAACATGCCAAAATAGATGTCATTGACATCACAAAAAAACTGGAAGAAATGGAAGAATGCATTAAAAACAATACAAATAAAGAGGAAGTTTCCAAATTGCGCAAGGAAATGGATCTAAGACTAGAGAAATATGAAAATGAAATCCAGGAACGCAAACAAAGAAAATTCAAAAGAGATGAACGGGATTATTCACAAGGTAGAATACTAACATTTGCCACACGGTTTGATACTCTCAAAAAGAATTACCCAATGCAACAATTAAAAGTCACAACGGAAAGCACACGTGAATCTGACTTGAGTGAAGGAGAACAATTGAGTGGTGCACAAGGAACACCGAGGGTGTCTTTTTTAGAGGAAATGCGACTAATGAATTTAGACAAGTCTCTAACGAGAGGAGGGAGTCGAGGAAGGACCATGAACAGAGGCCGAGGAAGAGAAACAGGAGACACCTCGCTAGCACAAGGAAAACCAGAAGGGCAAAGCGAAAAAAGGCAGTACCCACTACGCAACCGCAAATAATGAACACCAATTTGATAGTGAACCTCTCGAAGTATCAATTAACACAAAATGAAATTTCACTGCTAAATAAAGGCTTATCTTTTTGCCCAGAAAGCCATTACAATTACACACAAGTCAGGATTGACTTATATAAATATATCAGGAAGTTAAAACTGGCAAAGATTCATGCCAACAGACAAGGAAATAGACAGCCTGAGATTAAAAATCCGGAACAAATTGAAGAGGCTGCTATACCAACTATCACAATAGACCAAATGTCTGACCTGAAAAACATGTTTGATCTGCTGTATGACTTGAATGAGGATCAGATGTCAGAGGAGCAAATTTTGGACTCATTGGATATCCAAACAGATAAACGAATTGACAGTGGATTAAAGAAAAAATCTAGATACTGTCCTGTTCTATCACCCGGAAATAGATTCGACCTGTTTTCAGATGCCATCATTGAAGAACTGGAAAAATTACCTAAGAAACGAAATTCAAACAAAAGAGAGAATTTAACTAGCAAAGAAAGGGAAGCAATAAAGAAATTAATGGAAAATAAAGAAATTACGGTGAAACCCGCTGACAAAGGGGGTAACATCATCCTAATGGATACAAAGGATTATGTAAATGAGGCCATGAGGCAATTGAATGACGAATCCAACTATCAGAGAATCAACCATAATCCCATAAACAAAATGGTGTTAGAATTAAATCGAAATTTGCAAGATTGGCACTCAAAAATCTAATCAGTAACGATGAATTGAAATTTCTTACCAAAGACTTCCCTGTTATACCAACGATATACTCCTGCCCAAAATTCATAAGACACTACAAAATCCACCAGGGAGACCAATAGTCTCTTCATGTGACTCCCTATATGAAAATCTTTCACAATATGTGGATACATTCTTGGCCCGATTGCACAAAGCATGAGCTCCTACATTAAAGACACGGGGGATTTCCTCAGAATTCTAACAGGAATTACATGGAGCAATCAATACCTCTTGGCAACAATAGACGTCGTGTCGTTGTACACGTCAATACGGCACGAGGTGGGTTTGGAGGCATGCAGATTCTTCTTAAAACAGCGGAGCATCACAGAATTAAAACACTCAGAGATGCTATTGAAAATGATTGAGATATGCCTGACAAACAATATTTTTCTTTTTAATAAAGAACTTTTTAAACAATGTTGTGGTACAGCCATGGGCATTTCTTATTCTCCAAATTTCGCAAATATAACCATGGGTTGGTGGGAGAGAGAGATAGCGTGGAACTCAGAAAATCAAGAAGAGCTTGAACGGATCGTGTTATGGGTCCGATTCATTGATGACTTGTTTTTAATATGGAATGGCACTGAGCACGATTTTAATGAGTATTTTTTTTAATTGAACAACAATCAAATTGGCTTATCATTTACGCGTACCAAAAATAAAAAGGAAATCGAATTTTTGGACACCAAAATTTTTATTGAAAATGATCAAATCCAGTCCACGTTATTCAGGAAAAAAACTGCTACCAATAGCATTTTATATGGAACGAGTTTCCATCCAAAACCGCTCCTGGAAAGTATCCCCTATGGTGAATTTATTCGCATGAAGCGTAACTGTTCGAAGAAGGAAGATGCAGAAGAAAAGACTGAGGAGACAATGCAGAGATTAAAAGTGAGAGGCTACAATGACACCACACTAAGGAAATGCAAAAAACGTGCTGATAAAAAATCAAGAGAAGACACATTGATCCCAAAATCAAAAATCAAAGAAGCCAGTGATCAGGGACCACCAAGGTTTATCACGACATACAGTAAAGAAAGTGGCATGATAACTGTTAGACCTGGCACCATTGGCGTGGGTCTCCCTTCCATTTTTCGCTGTTGTCTCCTCTGTTTTACTGGTGTTAGATGCTCTGGGCGCTGTGCCACTGCCATTCAGTGTCACAGCGCGAATACTCCCTGTGTAAATATGTCTATGTGAATTGGTATATCCCTGATTGGCTTATTTGGTTTACCTGTTAGTCCCTAGTAGTGTGGCCTATGTGTGCCCAGGGCTGGTAAACCAAATGCTGCTGGTGGGCCTGCAGCACTGATGTGTGCCACCCACAGAAGCAGCTTGTAAAGTGTGTCTCAGACCTGCCACTGCAGTGTCTGTGTGCAGTCCAGAACTGCCATCTTGGCTGTGAAGTGCACTCACTTCCCAGCCCCTGAACCTTCCCTTGGCAGCCTGTAAGTCACCCCTACGGTAGGGTGCATTGTATGTGTAAGGTAGGACATGCCTTGCTGTATGTAGCATGTCCTGGTAGTGAATTACACCCCATTTCGTTTTTCACTACTGTAAGGCTACCTGTTCCTCATAGGCTAGAATGGGCAGTTTGACTATTACATTCTATAGTCCTAACTGACCCCAGGGACATGGTAGAAAAACGAATTTAGTATGCCTGAGCTCAGAATATTAAAATACATCTTTTAGTGAAGTTTATTTTTATATTCTGTGTTTGAAAATACCACTTTTAGAAAGTAGGTATTTTCTTGCCTAAGCCTTCCAGTGTGCTCTGCCGTTATGTGTATTGGCTGTCTGGTTTTAGAGGGGCAGGACAGGCTGAGTCAGACCTGGGTTGAATAGAGAGATCTGCATTTAGAGTGTGGGGAGGGGTGGCTCCACCTCCCACTATGTGTCTGCTAGCAGACCCCCTCTTTCTGAAAGGAAGGATGCAGCCTGGTAAACAAAGTGCTCCAGGCCTGAGCAGAACTGGTTCTTTCTAGGTTCAGTGACTGGTAGCTTCTAAGAACAAAGGCTTTTGGGGTATAAATATCTGTGCTCAAACCCCTACTTTTGGTATTGCTTTTGGATCTGGAGAGGAAACTCTGTCCGTGCCACTGGAGGAATCTGCAGGAAGTGACTGTCCCTGTGCTTGTGTGTTGTTTCTTGCACTGGCCTGCAGCAGTGACCACTGGACCTTGAAGAAGAGGAAAAGGAACTCTTGAGAGAACTTTTATTTTTGTTACAAGCAATTACCCAAGGGCTAGGAAAAGAGCTAGCCTCCTGCTGGAGTCTCAGGCACATCAGACTCCACCACCAACCTCCTGCTTCCTCCCTGTGAGGACTGCTATCTGTTGATGAGGCTCCTGTGAGTTCCAGGGCCTCTAGTTTGCATCAGAGAAGAGAGTGTTGGAAATCGACGCTAACGCATCTTTGCGGGCCGCTGCAGTCGAGAGCGCTGGGAAAATCATCGCGCTACTGCCGCCGAGGGCCCGCAACACGAAACCATCGCTGACGCCCCTTTGCGAGCCGCTGCAGCCGAGACGCGCTGGAAAGATCATCGCGCTGCTGTCGCCGCGCACTCGCAACCCTTAAAGAAATCATCGCTTCGAGACATCGCATTGCGGACGCCGTGCGTCCGCCACTTTGATCGCATCGCATCGAATTTCGTCGCTCCCTCGCGGAGCGTCTTGTCGTCGCATCGCAACACGATCGCACAGCGCAACAGGATTGCCGCATCGACTTCTCCCACGCGGCAAGACAGTCATCGCATCGGCGGTCCAGCGTGCAGAAGTTTGTCGCATCGTCTCCGCACGCATCACGCAGATCGGCGCATCATCCTCCCTTGCGGCAAGGATTTCAACGCATCGCCGGCCTCGCGTGCCGAGAATCATCGCTACAGCTTATTTGCGACATTTTGTTGGTTTTGCTACTAAACCCAGGTACTTTGTGAAAGAAAGGGTCGCAGTGACCACTGCTTTGAACTTGAACCTTATTTTTGCAACCTTTGAACTATTTTTGACAGCCCTTCAACAGCTATCCTATTTTTGACAGTATTGTGGCTTTTACAGTTATTGGTCTTGTGATAAATCTGCCTTTATATAAAGATACTTATTTTTATAACTACCTGTGTGGTGTCCCTTTGTAGTGTTCCTCACTGTGTTACTGTGTATGGTTATAAATGCTTCACACCCTGCCTCTGAGATAAGCCTACCTGCTCGTGCTACGTTACCACAGGGTTGAGCAGGGGTATTAAAGAGGGTAGCCCTCTCACTCTGACTTAGGAAGAAGGGTCCCTACTTGGACAGTGGCCAGCCATTGCCAACTAGAGACCCCCATTTCTAACATTGGTGGTCAGCGGTGAGGATCTGGACTTGCATTTATGATCGCATACAGTAATTATAGTGTACACTACTAGTGAGTGCAG
Organism: Calotriton arnoldi; assembly: GCA_963921515.1. Taxonomy (NCBI): domain Eukaryota; kingdom Metazoa; phylum Chordata; class Amphibia; order Caudata; family Salamandridae; genus Calotriton; species Calotriton arnoldi. The sequence goes on from CAWUFW010000003.1 coordinate 7,347,872, forward strand.
ACCATAACGTACCGCATAAATTGTTTGAGAGTTTTTTTGGATCCTATATTGTAATTGATATTGCCGGTGATTTTTCACCCGCACACATTTTTCTGAGTTTTTGGATCCTATATTGTGATTGAAATTGCCGGTGATTCTTCACCCGCGCCCATTTTTGAAAGTTTTGGATCCCCTATTGTAATTGATATTGCCGGTGATTTTTCACCCGCGCACATTTCTGAGAGTTTTAGGATCCTATATTGTGATTGATATTGCCGGTGATTTTTCACCCGCTTACATTTTTTGAGAAGTTTTCTTCTGTCCTTTATTGATATTGCCAGTTATTTCTACAATGGGCAAGCCCAGATCCAATGCCTCAGAGGATCTCTCCTGGGAAGAAGAGAAAATAGAAACCTACAATGCCAAGCAGCTCAAATATTTTTGCAAGCAATTCACAGTCCCTATCACAGGTCTCACTAGAAGGGAGGAGTATTACAAGGCGCTGAAGGCCTGGCTAGAAGCCAGGGATGCCCCTAAGGATATAGGAGAGCTTGTGGAGGTGGGAGAGAATGCAGGAGAGCAGCAGGGCGATGTAGTAGACTTAGTAGGAGATCCAGCCCTTTCCAACCCGGGCTCTAGTGTGTCCGTCTAAGGGTCTGTCCCCAGAAGAGCTGGAGGACAGGGAGAGAGATAGGCGGCATAATATGGAGATGGCTAAGCTTAAAATGGATGGTCACCGGGACCTAGAGAACAAGAAGTTAGAAATTGAGATTATGAGAATGAAGCTTGAGCATGAGAGAGTATTGAGGGAGTTGGAGATTAAAGCTAAGAGCATGGAAATCTCCCCTCTGGTGGCAAGCGTACCTGTAGTGCACCCTGAGAGTAGGGTGTATATACCCAAGGAGGTTATTAAGGATTTCCACAAAAGTGAAGATATTGGGCAATGGTTTGCCGCTTATGAATTAGCCATGGTGTCCCACCGGGTCCCTGAGAAGGATTGGGGAGCGGGGTTGTGGGGACGCTTTGTGAGTGAGGGGAGGGATACCTTGTTGGACCTGCCCCCAGAAAGTAGGATGGTTTATGCCCACATGAAGGAAGCATTGATGACCCGCTATGGTTTGACCCCTGAGATGTATAGGCAGAGGTTTAGGGTCTGCAAGAAGCTAGAGGGTACCACCTGGGTTGAATATGTGTCTTTTTTTGCAGAGCCATGGAACGCTGGGTAAAAGGTAGCAAAGTAGAAACTTTTGCGCAGTTTTATGATTTGATTGCATGGGAGCATTTATCTAGTAATTGTTTTCCTGAGCTACGCCAGCACCTAATTGATTGCAAGCTGACTAACCCTAGAAAGCTTGCTGAGGAGGCGGACCGCTGGGTGAGCACCCGGGTCCGCAAGGGTCCAGTGGGAGACGTCGCCAAAGGTGGGCAGGGTCCCCAGCAGAGGAGTGGGGGACAAGGGTCAACAGAGGGAGTTCCACCAAGGGCCCCAAAGTAATCCCCCAGGGAACCAAGCAGTGGTGTCCCAGCCCCCCCAAGAAAGGAGGCCAGGGCCCCCAACAGGTAAGCCTGTTCCCAGGGGGCCCCCCACTTGTTACAACTGTGGTCAAGTGGGCCACAGATATCTTGATCCCCAGTGCCCCCAAAGGGGGCCAGTGCACCACCCCGTGCACCACCCCGCCAGATTGCTAGTGTAGCCCTGGGAGAGGAGGAGATGGGTGCCCAAGAGGGGTGGGATCCCGTAGAGTTGACCCTTGTCTCATTAGGGGACTTTGAGATGGTCCCCAAGCCTGCACTGCCTGCTAACACTAAAAATACAGGCAGTGGGTGACCATCAATGGCCATAGGGTGGAGGCTCTAAGAGACACAGGGGCCAGTGTAACTGCTGTCAGCTCCCGGTTGGTGTCCAAAGAGCAGGTTGTCCCCCATGCATTCTACCCCGTAGTGTCCGCAGACAACTCAGAGAGCCAATGTGAGGTGGCTCAGGTTCCCTTTGAGTGGGGGGTCTCAGGAACTCTTCAGGTAGCTGTGAGGCCCGCCATGCCTGTAGACTGTCTGCTGGGCAATGATTTAGAGGACTCCCCGTGGGCTACGGTGGAGAGGAAGGCTCACTTAGAGATGTTGGGTCTGCCTGAGTGGGCGTGTGCTACCACTCGGTCCATGGCAGCCAAGGAGGGTGTTGAGAAGGATCTGGAGCCTGAGAGAATGGCCCAGATCCCTGCCTTGGAGAGAAGGGGCAGGGGGCGCGGGAAGCCGGCCCCCTTGGTTCCCACGGCCCAGGAAGGAGCAGACCCTGAAGGGGATGCCCTGGAGCCTACCGGGGAGCAGATCACCGAACTGGGGGACCTGCCTGAGCTGACCCATTGGCAGCAGGAAGGGGGACCCACCAGGGAGGAATTTTGTGAGCAGCAGAGAGGTTGCCCCTCTCTTGAGGGTATGCGGCGACAGGCTGCAGCCCAGGCAGAAGGTGACATGTCTGGTTCACATCTGATTTATTGGGAGAACAGTCTCCTGTATAGCGAGCCTAAGGTTGCTGAGCCAGGGTCAGCCCGTGTGCTGGTGGTACCCGAGTGCTTCAGAACCTTCCTACTGGGGTTGGCTCATGACATTCCATTGGCAGGACATCTGGGGCAGACCAAGACCTTTGAGAGGCTGGCCGCCCACTTTTATTGGCCCCAGATGCACAAGAGTTCAGACACTCATTGCAGGACCTGTGAGACTTGCCAGGCAAGTGGGAAGAGTGGGGGGAAGATCAAGGCCCCACTCCAGCCCTTTCCAGTTGTGAGTACCCCATTCGAGCAAGTGGGCATTGACATTGTGGGGCCTCTGGACCACAAGACAGCCATGGGCAACAGGTTCATCCTGGTCTTGGTGGACCATGCCACCCGGTACCCTGAAGCCATCCCGCTCAGGACAGTGACGGCCCCGTGGTGGGACGTGCACTGATGGGGATTTTCTCCCGTGTGGGATTCCCCAGAGAGGTGGTGTCTGACAGGGGACCAACTTCATCTCCCAGTACATGAAGTCTCTGTGGAAGGAGTGTGGGGTAACGTATAAGTTCACCACTCCTTACCACCCCCAAGGTAATGGTCTGGTTGAAAGGTTCAACCGGACCTTGAAGGGCATGATCACGGGCCTAGAAGAGCCCCTGAGGTGTAAGTGGGACGTCCTCTTGCCATGCCTGTTGTTTGCCTACCGTGAGGTGCCACAGAAGTCCTTAGGGTTCAGTCCCTTTGAACTCCTCTATGGCCACCCGGTTAGAGGACCTCTGAGTCTGGTCAAGGAAGGCTGGGAGCAATCTCCCAGGAAACCTCCCCAAGATGTATTTAGCTACATGTTGGCCTTCAGAAACCAGACTCGGCGTTTCAGAAAGATTGCTGAGGCAAATCTGGAAGCCAGCCAGGAAGAAATGAAACGCTGGCACCGACCAGAATGCCACTCTGGTCGAATTTCAACCTGGTCAGAAGGTTTGGGTACTGGCCCCAGTGGAGCCTTGTGCGCTCCAAGATAAGTGGACCGGTCCATTTGAGGTGGTGGAGCGCAAAAGTCCAGTTACCTACTTGGTGGACTTTCAGTCTCCCAGGAACCCCTTGCGGGTCCTGCATGTGAACCGCCTAAAGCCCCACTTTGAGAGGTCTGAAGTGGGCATGCTTCTTGCCACAGATGATTGGGTTGAGGAGGAGAGTGAGCCTCTCCCTGACCTCCTGTGTGCAGAAGAGAAGGATGGGTCAGTGGAGGGTGTGATCCTCTCCACCACACTGACCCCTGAGCAGCAGAGAGATTGTCACCACCTGTTGGGGCAATTTTCTGATTTGTTCTCCCTGGTACCTGGTGTCACTGATTGGTGCGTCCATGAGGTGGATACCGGGGACAGTTCTCCTGTCAAGCACAAGGCTTACAGGGTGACTGACAGGGTCAGGGCTTGCATTAAGGAGGAGGTCTCCAAAATGTTCGCCCTAGGGGTGGTTGAGTCCTCTAGCAGCCCCTGGTCCAGCCCCGTGGTCTTGGTACCAAAAGCTGCGACGCCTGGTGCCACTCCTGAACTTAGGTTCTGTGTGGACTACCGAGGTCTCAATTCGGTCACCAAGACCGACGCGCACCCCATCCCCAGAGCTGATGAGCTCATAGACCGGTTAGGGGCTGCCCGGTACCTCAGCACGTTTGATCTGACGTCTGGGTACTGGCTGATCGCCTTAACTGATGGGGCAAAGGAGAGGTCAGCATTCTCCACACCAGATGGGCACTACCAGTTCCGTGTGATGCCCTTTGGGATGAAGAATGCCCCTGCCACCTTTCAGAGATTGGTCAACCAGGTGTTGGTTGGGCTGGAGGCTTTCAGTGCCGCCTACCTGGATGACATTGCAGTGTTTAGTTCCTCCTGGGAGGACCACTTGCGCCACCTCTGGGAAGTGTTGATGGCGCTGCGCAGAGCAGGCCTCACCATCAAGGCCAGTAAGTGCCAGATTGGGCAGGGTTCTGTGGTGTACTTGGGACACCAGGTGGGGAGCGGCCAGGTGGCGCCCTGCAGCCCAAGATTGAAACCATCCTGGCTTGGGAGCCCCCACAGACCCAGGTGAGGGCCTTCTTAGGACTCACGGGTTATTACAGGAGGTTTGTCAAGGGGTATGGCAACATTGTTGCACCCTTGACTGAGCTGACTTCCAAGAAGCGGCCAAAGATTGTGAACTGGACTGACACCTGTCAGAAAGCCTTTGATGCCCTCAAAACTGCTATGTGTACAGCACCCGTACTCCAGGCGCCCAATTTTGCTAAGGAATTTGTTGTCCAGACAGACGCTTCAGAGCATGGGGTGGGGGCCGTTCTGTCACAGATAAATGAGGAGGGACTAGACCAACCTGTAACCTTCATCAGTAGGAGGTTACTTCCACGGGAACAGAGGTGGAGTGCAATTGAGCGTGAGGCATTTGCTGTGGTCTGGGCACTGAAGAAGCCGAGACCATACCTGTTTGGGACTCACTTCCGGGTTCAGACAGACCACAGGCCCCTCAGATGGTTGATGCAGATGAGGGGTGAGAATCCCAAGTTGTTGAGGTGGTCCATTTCCCTACAGAGTATGGACTTCACGGTGGAACACCGCCCTGGTACAGAACACGCCAATGCTGATGGTCTGTCCAGATTTTTCCGCCTTAGCGATGAGAACTTCCAAGGGGATGGGTAGTTCTCCCCACATTTCAGCTGGAGGGGACGTGTGTTAGACCTGGCACCATTGGCGTGGGTCTCCCTTCCATTTTTCGCTGTTGTCTCCTCTGTTTTACTGGTGTTAGATGCTCTGGGCGCTGTGCCACTGCCATTCAGTGTCACAGCGCGAATGCTCCCTGTGTAAATATGTCTATGTGAATTGGTATATCCCTGATTGGCTTATTTGGTTTACCTGTTAGTCCCTAGTAGTGTGGCCTATGTGTGCCCAGGGCTGGTAAACCAAATGCTGCTGGTGGGCCTGCAGCACTGATGTGTGCCACCCACAGAAGCAGCTTGTAAAGTGTGTCTCAGACCTGCCACTGCAGTGTCTGTGTGCAGTCCAGAATCTGCCATCTTGGCTGTGAAGTGCACTCACTTCCCAGCCCCTGAACCTTCCCTTGGCAGCCTGTAAGTCACCCCTATGGTAGGGTGCATTGTATGTGCAAGGTAGGACATGCCTTGGTGTATGTAGCATGTCCTGGTAGTGAATTACACCCCATTTCGTTTTTCACTACTGTAAGGCTACCTGTTCCTCATAGGCTAGAATGGGCAGTTTGACTATTACATTCTATAGTCCTAACTGACCCCAGGGACATGGTAGAAAAACGAATTTAGTATGCCTGAGCTCAGAATATTAAAATACATCTTTTAGTGAAGTTTATTTTTATATTCTGTGTTTGAAAATACCACTTTTAGAAAGTAGGTATTTTCTTGCCTAAGTCTTCCAGTGTGCTCTGCCGTTATGTGTATTGGCTGTCTGGTTTTAGAGGGGCAGGACAGGCTGAGTCAGACCTGGGTTGAATAGAGAGATCTGCATTTAGAGTGTGGGGAGGGGTGGCTCCTTGACCTGAATAGGGCTGTGCCTGGCAAGGTGAATGCTGGCTCCACCTCCCACTGTGTGTCTGCTAGCAGACCCCTCTTTCTGAAAGGAAGGATGCAGCCTGGTAAACAAAGTGCTCCAGGCCTGAGCAGAACTGGTTCTGGCTAGGTTCAGTGACTGGTAGCTTCTAAGAACAAAGGCTTTTGGGGTATAAATATCTGTGCTCAAACCCCTACTTTTGGTATTGCTTTTGGATCTGGAGAGGAAACTCTGTCCGTGCCACTGGAGGAATCTGCAGGAAGTGACTGTCCCTGTGCTTGTGTGTTGTTTCTTGCACTGGCCTGCAGCAGTGACCACTGGACCTTGAAGAAGAGGAAAAGGAACTCTTGAGAGAACTTTTATTTTTGTTACAAGCAATTACCCAAGGGCTAGGAAAGAGCTAGCCTCCTGCTGGAGTCTCAGGCACATCAGACTCCACCACCAACCTCCTGCTTCCACCCTGCGAGGACTGCTATCTGCTGATGAGGCTCCTGTGAGTTCCAGGGCCTCTAGTTTGCATCAGAGAAGAGAGTGTTGGAAATCGACGCTAACGCATCTTTGCGGGCCGCTGCAGTCGAGAGCGCTGGGAAAATCATCGCGCTACTGCCGCCGAGGGCCCGCAACACGAAACCATCGCTGACGCCCCTTTGCGAGCCGCTGCAGCCGAGACGCGCTGGAAAGATCATCGCGCTGCTGTCGCCGCGCACTCCGCAACCCTTAAAGAAATCATCGCTTCGAGACATCGCATTGCGGACGCCGTGCGTCCGCCTACTTTGATCGCATCGAATTTCGTCGCTCCCTCGCGGAGCGTCTTGTCGTCGCATCGCAACACGATCGCACAGCGCAACAGGATCGCCGCATCGACTTCTCCCACGCGGCAAGACAGTCATCGCATCGGCGGTCCAGCGTGCAGAAGTTTGTCGCATCGTCTCCGCACGCATCACGCAGATCAGCGCATCATCCTCCCTTGCGGCAAGGATTTCAACGCATCGCCGGCCTCGCGTGCCGAGAATCATCGCTACAGCTTATTTGCAACATTTTGTTGGTTTTGCTACTAAACCCAGGTACTTTGTGAAAGAAAGGGTCGCAGTGACCACTGCTTTGAACTTGAACTTTATTTTTGCAACCTTTGAACTATTTTTGACAGCCCTTCAACAGCTATCCTATTTTTGACAGTATTGTGGCTTTTACAGTTATTGGTCTTGTGATAAATCTGCCTTTATATAAAGATACTTATTTTTTATAACTACCTGTGTGGTGTCCCTTTGTAGTGTTCCTCACTGTGTTACTGTGTATGGTTATAAATGCTTCACACCCTGCCTCTGAGATAAGCCTACCTGCTCGTGCTACGTTACCACAGGGTTGAGCAGGGGTATTAAAGAGGGTAGCCCTCTCACTCTGACTTAGGAAGAAGGGTCCCTACTTGGACAGTGGCCAGCCATTGCCAACTAGAGACCCCCATTTCTAACAATAACCAACAAAATCAAAAAATATTGGCATTTAATTGCAGGAGACCCAGACATCGGGAAATTTTTAGGACCTCGACCAATTGTCACCTATAGGAAGACTAAGTCTCTAAAAGACATGTTGGTGAAAAGCCATTTTCAGGAGAAACCACAAACAAATTGGTTATTGGATCAACAAAAGGGGTTCAAGAAATGCAATGTGTGTAAGGCCTGCAAAATTGGCAAAAACATAAGGACAATTGTGGAACCAAATGGAACGCAAATCACAATTGAGCAAAATATTTCCTGCACATCACAGTTTGTTATCTATGTAATAGAGTGCAATTGCGGAATGAAATATATTGGGAGTACAACATGTGTGGTCAAAAACGTATTCTTGAACATATCCGCGCAGTGAAAAATGGAAATATGACTTATGCCACAGCAAAACACATGTCACAATGCCAAAAGGAGACTGGAGAGCAATGGCCTACTATGGAATTCATATGATTCCCCAGAAGAACGGGGCGGGGACAGAGTAAGGAAATTACGACAAATGGAATCGAGGTACATCATAAGGCTGAGAACCAAATTTCCCAGAGGGATAAATAACGACGAGGAACTTTTTGTGCACCTGGAATAACAAGAAACTTTTGAAGAAAGACTCTTTGGTACAGTGTAACGGAACATTCTGCCACCATGTATACAGTTTGTAAAATTAGGGTACTATACCCGAGTTTTTGGTACTATACTATACCGATGATTTAGTGGAAAATTGATTAAAATGCGCCAAAAATGCAATGCGTTATATAAATGCAAAATTAAATGCTGGTAATGAATTTAGGGGTACTATATCTAACATATGCCAATAAAGCATTGTGTTAAATAGCAAAGCGCTTATAAAGAAACATAAAAGTCACCATGAAATTGTAAATATCCTGACACATGCGCAATTGTCCTTTTGTAAATATGTATAAAGTTTCTTTGAAATACACGCACTACGAATCCCATAATGCATCATTATGGCAGAGATGGGTATTTAAAGCGTAATGAAAGAAGGACTCACTAACCGTGACGAAAGCTGTGTGAGTGCTGAAACGCGTTAGTTGAGTGGTGTTGTGGTGAAATAAATCCATAAGTATCCTGCTTTGGAGTGCCGCGTCATTTGTTGTTTGGAAATTGAATTGGGGGTCAGGATCCGGCCCATACGCTGAGCACCCGCTGTTGAGCGCTCTGAACTGAGAGGATCACATTGTGGCAAAAAAAAATAAAAAAAAAATATATATATATATATATATATATATATATATATATATATATATATATATATATATATTTTCTACAATCTACTGGCGGTCGCCAGTATATAGTTAGGACCTATTTTCCATAGGAAATCCGTGACATTCTATTTGAAATAAATCTTGCGTCGGTTGACGAATCTTCGCGAAATTTTCAAACTTTATGGCCCGCTCCGGTCTGCTCCTACCCTGAACGTTTCGGGGTGATTCGTCAAGCGGGGGCCGAGAAAAAGGGGGTCCCAAAACGTGTTTTCCCCATTCTTTTTCCCATAGGAAACTTTAGCCACGGCTACAGCATCGAACTGCTGAACGGAATTACACCAAATTTGGCAAAGAGGTAGTTCTTGGTTCAGAAAGAACCCTTTTGTTAAATGGTGTAAATCTGCTCAGTAGTTCCTGTGAAAATCAAAATGAAAATCACATATATATCTATGGCCGCGTCGGATTCGCGCACCCTCCCGATCACGAGCTGCATGCTAATTGGCTGTCAACACTCCAAATCAGGAAGTGTTGGCAGCCATTTTGTCCCTCGGTAGAACCGAGGGACAGAAACAAGTGCGCAAAGCGCACAAAGGGGGCAGGGTAGAAACACCCTGACCCCTAGGTCTGCTCAGGGGTCCCACAAGGACCCCCTGGGCAGAAAAAGCATTTTTTTTTTTAAATCGGCAGGATGCGCTCAGGGTGCGCGGATCCTGCCGAAAAAAATCGAGCGCAGTCTCCGCGCTCGATGCAAATTTGCCCGGGTGGCCCAAGTCCCGGGGCATGCGAGGGTGGGTTTATTGTTTATATGGGGGCCTCTAAGGCCCCCAAGCCCCGGGGACCGCCACCCCCGGGGCTTTATTAAAAGGTGCGGGAGGGCTCTCCTGCCCTCCCGCAGCCCCGGGGACCGCCACCCCCGGGGCTTCTTTTAAATGTAATAACGTGTGGGGGCTCCAGCCCCCACACGCCCGGGACCACCACCTCCCGGGGCACTTAGAAAATAAATGTGGGGGTCCGTTACGGACTCCCAGAGCCCCGGGGACCACCACCTCCCGGGGCTTTGTCAATGGAGGGAGGGGGACCGCGGCCCCCTCCTGGAGCCTGTAATGGCCCTGGGGACCACCACCTCCCAGGGCCGGCTCCTGCAGTGTCCCGGGTGCCTACCCCGGGACACTGTAGTTTGCTATGACAGGACGGGAGCCTCGCGGCTCCCGTCCTGTCATAGCAAACTGCTTTGGATATTGAAGCGAGAGCAGGGAAACCTGCTCTTGCTTCCAATATCCAAAGCAAATTGCTTTCCACATGGGGAGCTGCATCTTAGCAGCTCCCCATGTGGAAAGCAATGTCGGCTCCCAAGGGACGCGGGGAGCCGGCGGGACTGTGGGGGATTGGGGACCCCCACAGTCCCCAACGGAGAGGGCCAGCCCCGGGGATGGGGTCCCCGGGCAAGTAGTGGCTCGGGAGGAGGCCACGCGGCCCCTTCCCCAAAATTAAAAAAAAAAAAAACAAAGGCCGGCCCCGGGGATGGGGTCCCGGGGCCATAAGTGGCCTGAGGAGGGGGCAACGCAGCCCCCTCCAAAACAATAAAAATTAAAAAAGGCCATGCCCCGGGGATGGGGTCCCCGGGGCCGATTAAGGCCTCGGGAGGGGGCCACGCAGCCCCTTCCAAATTGTTTTTTTTTTTTTTAAATAAATAGGGGCAGGCCCTGGGGGATGGGGTCCCCAGGACCAATAAATTAGAAAAGAAGGGGGCCACACAGCCCCCTTCTTTAAAAAATAAAAAAACACCGGCATCGCGCCGGAGGCCACGCCCCTTCTTTCACCACTCTGCAAACGCGCCCTGGCGCGTTTGCAGATGGGGAACGAATTCCCTTGAATACTGGGGGTCCCTAGAGCCAACTAGCCCACCAGGAACCTCCAGTATGCGCTAGGGGCTGCGTTGCAGAGAGGTGTACAGAGGCCACGCCCTTTTACACCTCTCTGCAACGCAGCTCTGTGGCGCTTTTGGAGGTACATGGTGGGCTAGTTGGACTCCAGGGACCCTCAGGATTGAAGGGGATTTCATTCCCCAACTTAAAACGCGCCACGGGCGCGTTTGCACAGTGGTGAAGGGAGGGGCGGGGCTTCAGGTGACATGTGTGCAAACAGGCCCCGTGGCGCATTTTAAGATGGGGAATGAAATCCCTTCAATCCTGAGGGTCCATGGGGGCCAACTAGCCCACCAGGTACGTCCAGAGCGCCACAGAGCTGCGTTGCAGAGAGGTGCAAAAAGGGGCGTGGCCTCTGAACACCTCTCTGCAACGCAGCTCCCTGGCGCATACTGGAGGTACAGGGAGGGCTAGTTGGGCCCCAGGGACCCTCATGATTCAAGGGGACTTAATCCCCCAACTTAAAACGCGCCATGGGGCGCGTTTGCACAGATGTCACCTCAGGCCCCGCCCCCTCCCTTCACCATTGTCCAAATATTCCTCTAAAATCAGCCAAACTACGAATTCCGATTTACTCACCTGTTATCAGGAGAGACCTCAGTGCTGCATCTTTCAGCCCAGTACTGATCCTGAAAAGTAATTTTAACCGTACTTACCAGTAACTTGAATTTCCTTCCATAGGCTAACATTGACTGGTTTCACTTGGAAATTCTTCTAAGTGTGGAGTTTTGGAACTTTATAATATTCCTCTAAAATCAGCTGAACTACGAATTCCGATTTACTCACCTGTTATCAGGAGAGAACCCAGTGCTGCATCTTTTAGCCCAGCACTGACCCTGAAAAGTAATTCTAACCGTACTTACCAGTAACTTGTATTTCCTTCCATTGGAATCCATTGTCTGGTTTTCAGCAGAAAAGTTTCAAAGTGTCGATTTTCACAAACTACAAATATTCCTTAAAAATCGCCTGTATGACTTAAACGCATTCTTTCAACTCTTTACAGGAGATGCACCAGTGCTGGATACAGGATCCACCACTGAGTAAGAAAAAGTAACGATAACACTACTTACCTGCTAAGTGAATTTCCTCCCATAGGATAACATTGGTGATTCTATGTGAAAAAGTTTCTAAGTGTCAACTTTTAAAATACAATAATATTCCTTAAAAATCACTACTGTAACCAAAACGCTTTTACTCAACTGTTTACAGGAGATGTCCCGGGACTGAATCTAGGATCCAGTCCTGTGGTTATAAAAGTAATCCATAAAGTAACTAATTGCATTTAACTAGAAATTCACATTGAGCTCAATGTTGCATTGTGTTTGAAATTGTGTTGCCCATTGCAACAACTGTAACTGCTGTACTTAAAAGTCTATTGCCTATTTGCAAAGTATTTAAACTAAAGTAATTCATTCTGAGAAAGTATATTTTGTAATGTAATGTATAATGTAATTACAATGTAATTTAATAAATAAAATATCTAAAAATAAATAGTTTTAAAAAATGTAGTAAATCGGTATCAAAAAATAAATATAACAATTAATACATTTAAAAATTGTCATTTACAAAACCTTTGAAATTCACTTAAAAACCATAGGTTTCAGGCACGTTATAGTTAGAAATTAGCATTTAAAAACCTTTGAAATTCACTGAAAAACCATAGGTTTCAGACACGTTATAGTTAGAAATTAGCATTTAAAAAACCTTTGAAATTCACTGAAAAAACCATAGGTTTTAGGGACAGTTATAGTTAGTTGGACATTTCACTCATACAAAACCATAGAAATTCCCCGTTATAGTTAGTTCAGCTAACTATAACTCGCGCCCCGCAATGCACTGCTGATGACGTCACATATTACATCACTCATGACATGGTCAGTGACATCACTGATGACATCACTGATGACATCTCAAATGACATCACTGATGACATCACTGATGACATCATCCACGTGATAATCTGATGCACCTCCTCACACCCTAATATAACCTTTGATACACCCACTCTAAATTACAGACTGCCATTCGCAAAACCATAGACACTCCAACACCAATAACTACATACACACTCACTGATTCTTAGGTCTACACACACATCCACTTACTCACCCATACAGTCACTCATACTTACGGTCACTCAGTACAGGACTATCATATGCACTCATACTCCTATATAGACACTCAAACACCGCCACTCATCCATAGAGGTACTCGCACACCTAGTCAGTCATGCAAATAATTAAACACACTGCCATTTACTCACCTATACAGTTATACACACACCAGCTCACTTACTCATACAAATACTAGCACATTCTTACGCTCTTATACAATCACTGATACAAGCACACACTCATCCATACAGTCACTCTCACAATCACACACTCTCGCTTATAGCTATTTATATACTCCAACACACATATATACTGCCTTTCACATATGTAGTTACTCACACATGTACCACTGGGACATACATTCACTCACTAACACACTCTTACACACAATTACCCACCCATACAGCCTATCACAGATGCACTCTTGAAACCATCCACCCAGTGAATCACCCACTCACACATCTATGCACAGAGTCGCACACACCCCACCCACACAAACACTCAGGCACCCATACAGATACTCAGACAACCAATCAATAACTCATATAGACACTCATGTAGCTATTCACAAACCCATGCAGCCACTTACACAGCAACAGACAGACAGTTACAGACATTCACCCAGTTTAGTCACTAACCCTTGCATTCAGTAAGATACGTTTAATCACTCACTTATAGAGTCAGTCACGCACCTACTAAATCCTTCATCCACACACTTATACACCCACTCATTCTTCAATACACCTTTCCCTATATATTAAAAATATTTAAACTTTACAGAAACAGTCACTGGATGATGTCATCAGTGATGTCATTTGAGATGTCATTTGAGATGTCATCAGTGATGTCATCAGTGATGTCATTGACCATGTCATGAGTGATGTAATATGTGACGTCATCAGCAGTGCATTGCGGGGGCGCGAGTTATAGTTAGCTGAACTAACTATAACGGGGGAATTTCTATGGTTTTGTACGAGTGAAATGTCCAACTAACTATAACTGTCCCTAAAACCTATGGTTTTTTCAGTGAATATATATATATATATATATAGATATATATGAATCAACAAAATGCCCGTGAGCATTAGGGAAGCACTCAACATCACTCCACGCCTCCGGCATAAATTACAGCTCGTCAGGAACTTTCCAATTATTTTATTTTAGCCAACATGTTTCAAGGCACAGAGGCCCCTTCTTCTTGGGCAGCTTCTCGAACCTCATTGACTCTCACAACAGATTATCCGCCGGTTTTAATTACCCACATGTCCCTGCTGCAACTCTCCCACTCACGTGTTGCTGCAATGTCTTTTGGGGCATGTAGTTCCGTGGTTGTAAGTAAAATTATTAACTTTAAGTAAGTTCAGTCAAGGTTCACAATTACCAGCATTATGTTTCCTTAGTGGATATGAAATCGTCATGACGGGCTGCTTGATTACTTGCAGAGCGATGTGCCAAAAGGAGACGAACAGTTCCTCTCCCAGCCTCTCATGATGCGAGATGGTGCCTCCTCCACGGCAGGGACCAGCCGTGCTAAAAAATGAATCAACAAAATGCCCGTGAGCATTAGGGAAGCACTCGACATCACTCCACGCCTCTGGCATAAATTACAGCTCGTCAGGAACTTTCCAATTATTTTATTTTAGCCAACGCGTTTCAAGGCACAGAGGCCCCTTCTTCTTGGGCAGCTTCTCGAACCTCACTGACTCTCACAACAGATTATCCGCCGGTTTTAATTACCCACATGTCCCTGCTGCAACTCTCTCACTCACGTGTTGCTGCAATGTCTTTTGGGGCATGTAGTTCTGTGGTTGTAAGTAAAATTATTAACTTTAAGTAAGTTCAGTCAAGGTTCACAATTACCAGCATTATGTTTCCTTAGTGGATATGAAATCGTCATGACGGGCTGCTTGATTACTTGCAGAGCGATGTGCCAAAAGGAGACGAACAGTTCGTCTCCCAGCCTCTCATGATGCAAGATGGTGCCTCTTCCACGACAGGGACCAGCCGTGCTAAAAATGAATCAACAAAATGCCCGTGAGCATTAGGGAAGCACTCGACATCACTCCACGCCTCCGGCATAAATTACAGCTCGTCAGGAACTTTCCAATTATTTTATTTTAGCCAACGCGTTTCAAGGCACAGAGGCCCCTTCTTCTTGAACCTCACTGACTCTCACAACAGATTATTCGCCGACAAGAGGAAACGTGGGAGCGGATTTGGTGGATATATATCTATATATCTATATATATATCATCCAAAGGCTGTCCACAAATTGAAGGCGCACACGATGACAGGTAACCCGGCTTGCACAGCAGGGTCATGTATTTATTTAAAAACCAGCAACCGCTTCCAGACATTTCATTGCTTTACCCTACGCGTTTCGGAGCTCCTGCTCCTTGTTCACGGGTCGGCTTGTAACTGGCAGATGCGTGGGAGTGAGGTCCCCCTTAGCCGGTTTATCGCCCCCTGGTGGGCTCCTGATATCGTCAGCCTTCTGGGTCTTGTAGTCCTCACGCTAAACATATTACCCTGCATGGGTTCTGCCTAGAAACAATTTTGATCACAGCTCTCCATAGAGCCTCCGGTCACGTAGCCAGTCAGATTATGCAACCTGCCATCCTGCTATATCGATGTCGGTGAATCCGACTCCAGCAGTTCATTTCTAATTTTGTGGTGGTGCTGCCTTCCCGACCAGCACAGGCCGGTATATTTCATCCAAAGGTTGTCCACAAATTGAAGGCGCACACGATGACAGGCAACCCGGCTTGCACAGCAGGGTCATGTATTTATTTAAAAACCAGCAACCGCTTCCAGACATTTCATTGCTTTACCCTACACGTTTCGGAGCTCCTGCTCCTTGTTCACGGGTCAGCTTGTAACTGGCAGATGCGTGGGAGTGAGGTCCCTCTTAGCCGTTTTATCTCCCCCTGGTGGGCTCCTGATATCGTCAGCCTTCTGGGACTTGTAGTCCTCACGCTAAACATATTACACTGTATGGGTTCTGCCTAGAAACAATTTTGATCACAGCTCTCCATAGAGCCTCCGGTCACGTAGCCAGTCAGATTATGCAACCTGCCATCCTGCTATATCGCTGTTGGTGAATCCGACTCCAGCAGTCCATTTCTAATTTTGTGGTGGTGCTGCCTTCCCGACCAGGACAGGCCGGTATATTTCATTCAAAGGTTGTCCACAAATTGAAGGCGCACACGATGACAGGCAACCCACATGAAAGAAAGTGGACTGCTTGTTTCAGATCACTGGAACCTTTTTGCGGAATAACGGGTATGAAATATAATGATGCTGGTTTCATAACTGGAGGCTCTATCAAGAGTTTGACAATAAACATTGTGCTGAGGCAGAACTCATTCAGAGTAATATTTTAGCGAGAGACTACGGGTCCCAGAAAGCAATGGAAAATGGAAGCCCACTAGAGGGCGATAAAGTGGCTCAGCAAGAGACTCGTAATCACTCGCATCTGCCCATTGCAAGCTGCCCGTGAACAAGGAGCGGTAGCTCAGAAACGCGTAGGGCGAAGCAAATGAAATATTCAGCGATGCCACCAGTTTTCAAACAAAGGATTCTTCTGCGAAGTTGTAATCGCCTGTTATTGAGTGCATCTCCAATTTTGGGCAACTTTTTGATGATATATATATGTATATCAAAAGATCCTCACCAATTCCTGGTGAAAGAACGAGCCACTCCAGTTTGTGGTTTGTAGATTCGATTTATTGGGCAAGATAACACGTTTCGACCTGAAGTGGTCTTGATTATTTATATACACGTGATTATAAGCCATACAACTATAATGGTGTATTTTATACAACATTAATACAGAGAACCAAATCAATTACAATGGCATGAAATTGGTCGAGGATCCGGAATTATTTAAGGCAAATTAATTTTGCAGACATATAAACACCGGATCCAAGAGTATGTACAGGAACTATTTATGTTGGAGAATTATTAAATGTTTTACTGAGTATTATGCCAGTGAAATACTCCCCTGCATTTTACCTGTATTTTACCTGTATTTTACATGTATTTTACCTGTATTTTATCTTATTTAAATTTGTATTTAAACTAGCATTGTTTATAGAAAAATCTATAATTATTGCAAAGATAACCATTGACAAACTCTTTTATGTCTACTGTTACACCACTCACGTGATTCTAATGATTGCGCACTTGTCACTTTAAATTTGGGAGCAATATGCCAGTACAATGTCATGTGATCAAGGCTCGGACGAGCCGAAACGTTATGGCGACATTGCACGAATAAAATACTAAAAAAGCACTAATCTGATGGTCCGTGTCCGTGTTGGAGGAGGAATTTCGGCAAAAACGCGGAATTGGTGATATTGGTGGCCGTTCAGTTTCACGCGGCTATACACGGGACCCCTTTCCATGTTGGGACAACGCTTAAGGTGAAACGAAGTTCCAGGTTTACCCGGAAGTTGTTTGGAATCCAGGAGGAATCACAGCGTTTGACCCCCTTGAACCTGCAGAGCACGCCGAGTGAGGGAGAGGAACTGCTGATACCGAGTCGGAGGACACGGAGGAAACGGTGACGAACCCGGGCAGGAGAAACAGGTATTCAGGGGAGGAGAGGAGTGCTTATGGGACTGAGGCGGCGGCATTAGTAACGGCCGTAACTCACACCAAAGGAGTTGTTCATTAATGCAAAATGTCAGCCGACATTGTACGTGATAGGGAGGCGGCTGCTATGACCATGTTTTCGGACAGCCTCCCATTACCATCTAACATGCACGACAAGTACAACACAGACAGAAGTAAGACCGATAGTTCATTAAAAGAAAAATTCAAAATATTAGAGAAAAAGATGCGCAATGAACAGAGTAAGTGGTGGGAATCGAGATCTCTTCAAAAGTATATCGATGTTAACAGAATCCCAAGGGGGTTGAGAATACTGACGGCCCCAAGTTACGAAAATCCTAACCCTGAGTTAATGAGAGAGCAACCTCGAGTCATCCCGTAGGTTGGTGCTAATACTTATCAAATATGCCGACATTGATCGTGCACAACTGTTGAAAGAAATTGAGGAAATCAATGAAGATCTTGACACATATGATGAAACAGAAGAGAAAGTCAAACTAAGGAATGATATGATACTCAGGCTAAAAAAAGAGGAAGAAAAGATCAAAGAGAGAAAAACTTATAAGTTTCAACGAGATCGTAATGACTACAAGTTAGGGCAAATATTCACGTTTGCTAAAAAGTATGACGCATTGCGAGTTTCCAAATATAAAGTGACGGAAAATTCAAGAACAACTAACAAAACCAAGGCAGTTGTAACAGATACCTCTCAGTCGGACATTAGCTCGGCGGGGGAGTGAGTCAGAGTCTGATATGAGAAATCCAGGGGAACTAGGCAACAACCAAAGCCTTCACCGGGAGAGGAAATTAATTTTTATGCCACGAAAGGAGGCAAACCCTCCGCCCCAGACCTCAGAGGAGAACAGCGAAGGCATGCCAACTACAAGCGGAGGCAGAGGCACAAAGCCAGCAGGCGGCGCACAATATTACAACAAAAAGAGGGGAAGGGGACAGTGGCCAAAGAAATAGGTGTAATTGACAATGCGGGAAAAACTATTATCAACCTATCCAAATGCAAATTAACCAAAAACGAGGAGAAAATCCTATGCTTGGGCTTATCGTACTCACCGGGAAAGGATTTCGACTATGCCTCTACTAGGTTAGATATTTACAAATCTGTCAGAAAACTCAAATTGAGGAAATATCATGCGCTCAATAAAAGACAAGAAAAGCCAGTTGAATTACAAGGGGGTATCGGTTTAACACAAACTGATGTACCTCTACTCATGGAAATGGAAGAACTCTGGGAAACAGAAGGTGCTGGATATGACATACAAAGGCTAAGCAACAGTACTGACATGTATCAGAAGGGGTGGATACAGTCACAGAAGAGGCAATGATACCAACACTTTTAAACCGGCATCCACTTTCAACCCGATTACACCACGAGACTCAATAGACATCTTCCATGAGAATGTTACAGCACAAATCAAAAAATTAAATAAGGCAACCCAAATGAAACGTCGAAATTACAACAGACAAAATCAACAATATGAGGCCCTAATTAAAAACTTAAAGCCGATAAGAGCATGGTCATACGAAGTAGTGACAAAGGGGGCAATATTGTCCTCTGGCCGCAAGATGAATACAACAAAGAGGCTTTCACACAACTTAACGACAGAGAGTGTTACATACGGAATACACCAGCTGCCCTTAAAGAAGCACAGAAAGAATACCATAAAAATTGACGATCTGGAAAAACAAACAACTAATCACGATGGATGAATTCAAATACTTGAAGAAAGACAACCCAGTAACTCCATCCATATATTTTATCCCAAAAATACACAAGGATTTGAACAAACCACCTGGCAGGCCGATAATATCAGCCAGGGTGGTTTGTTGGAACATACATCAAAATATATTGATTTCTTTCTCCAAGAATATGTGAAATCGCTACCGTCATACGTACGTGATACTGGAGATTTTTACGGCAAATTAAAGATGTAAAATGGCAAGAGAGTTACTGGATGTTGGCGCTGGATGTGACATCCCTTTATACCAGCATCAGACATTGTGATGGTAAACATGCGGTGCAATACTATTTGTCCAAAAGACCACAACAATACAAGGAACACAATGATATGTTAATTGAAATGTTGGATTATTGTCTGAGAAATAACAATTTTATGTTTAACAATCTAATTTTTCAACAGATTAGGGTGTAGCGATGGGGGCCAGCTTTTCTCCCAGTTATGCCTGTCTTCATATGGGATACTGGGAGGAGCTGGTCCTCAAACGTAATTTTGATAAGATAATCAAAGAGAATATAATTCTATGGCTACGCTATATAGATGATTTATTTGTACTATGGAATGGAACTAAAGAGCTTGCTGAGGATTTTGTAAAAGAAATCAATAAGAATGAAATTAATTTACACTTTACTGTCACAATGAGTAAAACATCTGTTAATTTTTTAGATACTGAGGTCTATGTACAAAACAGTGCAATAGAAACTAGACTCTATAGAAAGGAAACTTCGGGCAACTCCACCCTACATGCAAGCAGTGCACACCCAATACGATTGTATGATTAAACCACTACCTCCTTAATCACGAGTGCCTAAACCACGAATTCTAAACAACGACCCAATCTAACCACTAAGTAAAGAACCACGACATACTGAACCACGAATTCCCGCCCCCCTAAATACTAACTCATACCCCTCCTACCCCCTTAAAACTAACTCGATTCTCCCCAGCCCCCTAAAAACTAACTCTATTCTCCCCAACCCCCTAAAAACTAACTCGATCCTCTCCCCCTAAAAACGAACATGATCCCCTCCCACCCCTAAAACCTAACTCGATTCTCCCCAACCCCCTAAAAACCTAACACGATCCCCTCCCACCCCTAAAAACTAACACAATCCCTCCAAGCGCCTAAAAACTAACCTGAACCCCCCACCCCTAAATACTATCTCGATCCCCTCCCACCCCTAAAACGTACACGATCCCTCCAAGCCCCTAAAAACTAACCCGAACCCCCACCCCTAAAAACTTACTCGATCCCCTCCCACCCCCTTAAAACTTACACAACGCCTCCAAGCCCCTATAAACTAACACGTACCCCCCACCTCCTTAAAACTAACTCGATTCTCCCCAACTCCCTAAAAACTAACTCGATCCCCTCCCACCCCTAACATCTTACATGATCCCTCCAAGCCCCTAAAACCAAACCCGAATCCCCCACCCCTTTAAAACTAACCCAAACCCCCACCCCTTAAAACTAACCCCAAAACCTCTTACCTGTTCCTGTCTGACGCTCCTCTGAACTCCGCCCTGCACGAACACTAGACCGTCTTAGCCTGAACCACGCACATGCGTGGTTCAGGCTAAGTCGTTGTTCATGCAAGTCGTTGTTCGGCTTGCGTGACTCCGGAACTCGTTGTTCCGGAGTCGTTCTTCAGGATGTTTCCCACCCAATACATCTCATAAATAGTATTCCATATGGTGAGATGTTGCGCCTCAGACGAATTTGCAGTAAGGGGCAAGATCTGAGGAGGCACAGGAAAGTAGCAGACAGAGATTCCGTGAGAGGGATATTCTGATAGTATTATCACTAAAGCTATTTCCAAATCGATGGTGCAATGCAGAGAGGAACTCATCAAAGATAAACGACTAGCACCACAAGATAAGGTGAGGAGAGATGGGGTAGGAGATACCAATCAGTTTAGAGTCATAATGAGATACAGTCGACAACACAAGTCTCCACAAAATTATTAACAAGAACTGGCCTTTAGTCTTAAACGATCCGGTGATAGGACCCACGTTACCACGTAGGGTGTCCATCACACACAGTAGAGCACCATCAATGAGAGATTCACTTGTGAACACTAGCCCAGATGTAATGGAAAATACAAGTTGGTTGCAGACAAATAAAGGTTTTTTTAGATGCAAGACTTGTAAAGCCTGCCAACATGGAGTTAATACTAAAACATACAGAACCCCCTTTAGCGACAAAGAACATAAGATCCAGAAACTCCTTTTGTGTAAGACGGAGTATGCGATATACGTACTGATGTGCCCATGTGGCCTTCAATACGTGGGGAGTACTAAGTTAGCAGTGCACAAACGCATATTACAACATCTCCGTGCTATCTCCAATCAGGATAATACATATCCGGTAGCTCGGCATTTTAGGGATTTACACAACAGTAACAATGAAGGATTTAAATATTTTGTCGTAGACGCAATTCCACCCAGCAGGAGGGGGGGAGATAGAGAATCCAAACTGCGCAAATTAGAAACAAGATATATTTTACAGTTTGACTCTAAGACCCCGGGCGGATTAAATGCCACGGAGGATTTGCACACTTGCTTAGGATGAGTAACTATACCATCATGTATCATATTTTGCACTAGGATCCGTTTTTTATAAAAACTTAGTACTGTAGCATCTATATAACAACATATTAAACACTATCATTTTCTTATTTTAGCAACATACATTATAAGGTGGATCATGAAATATATTATTTATACAATTTTAAGGGAAATGTTTTTAAGGCTTTGATAATTTTGTATGTATATTTATATATTTAGATATTTATCTATTTAAATAAGAAATCAGTCCCTGATATACAGATTATAAAGTAGAGTTGCAATAGGAAAGTGTTCAGCACGGATGGAAAAACTGTGGCATATTAGGATGATATACTGAAAGAGATATGTAAGAGCATTAAGCTCAGTGCGTAATCTGAAAGGCATTAAGTATACAAGTATGATATTCTCTGATAGCAGATACAAAGACTAACCCACGATGACTCGCAGGCGCTCAAATAATCCTAGGTTAAACTTGCACTATCGGTACGTAAACACTATGGTTTTAACAGATTCACACTTAAGGTTAAGTTCATTATACACAATTCTCACACATATACACACCAAATTACAGTAGACAATAATATAGAAACAACATATACACTGCTGAGATTAGGTGGATTTAACCACATGATTATAAGCCATACAACTATAATGGTGTATTTTATACAACATTAATACAGAGAACCAAATCAATTACAATGGCATGAAATTGGTCGAGGATCCGGAATTATTTAAGGCAAATTAATTTTGCAGACATATAAACACCGGATCCAAGAGTATGTACAGGAACTATTTATGTTGGAGAATTATTAAATGTTTTACTGAGTATTATGCCAGTGAAATACTCCCCCTGCATTTTACCTGTATTTTATCTTATTTAAATTTGTATTTAAACTAGCATTGTTTATAGAAAAATCTATAATTATTGCAAAGATAACCATTGACAAACTCTTTTATGTCTACTGTTACACCACTCACGTGATTCTAATGATTGCGCACTTGTCACTTTAAATTTGGGAGCAATATGCCAGTACAATGTCTTGTGATCAAGGCTCGGACGAGCCGAAACGTTATGGCGACATTGCACGAATAAAATACTAAAAAAGCACTAATCTGATGGTCCGTGTCCTTGTTGGAGGAGGAATTTCGGCAAAAACGCGGAATTGGTGATATATATATATATATATATATATATAAATATATATATATGTTTTGTTTTGAAAACATGAGGCTGGTGGATACGGCTAAAGCTTTCTCTTGGCCAGAACTAAGAAAAGCATAGGTTAAGTGGACCCTATAGCAGTTATTGAACATTTACCACTAATAAAATATTTGAGGAGTTAGATAAATGACCTGATGTATAGCAGTCCTACAAGAGAAAGGTGAGTCACTAAAAATCCTCGATGGAACCTATGAGCTGAACCATTGGGATGGGTGGATGGTACCCTCTTGAAATAGGTGTGTGTACGTGTTAGTGATATTTAGGTGACTTACTGCAAGGGGGCTTCACTCATGGTCTGGCAGTGTTAGAAGGGATGCTTCATAGATGAGAAAGTACTGGAGCCTGGACCCAACAGCTCCTCTTATATTAAAGGTTTTTGATTTAGTGCTTTTGGCTACCCCAGGCCACTGGGTGGTGAGTCCAGTGGTGGGCCGCACTCCTACAAGCCCGTCCTGCTCATGTACAGTGGTGTGGCTTTCCCAGGTAGCAGAAAGCAATGGCGGGTCAATAATACCATGAGAAATGGTGCAGGCACTGTAAATAGATCACCGTCCACTGGCTGGACCGAAAAATACAGCCATAAGTTTGGTGCATTGGTCTCCTAGTACCCCCGGGCCTCAGGGACACTGTATCTGCTGTATTATTGATAGCTACGTCCCTGGCCGGCGTGTAATTTTTTTTTCATTTTTTATTTACCGTTCCATGTCAGGTCGGTAAATAAAAAAATGGCACCCATGTAATTTCGTAGGTATGCATGCACAATGAAGCATGTGGTAATTAATTTTGTAGGCATTTGCATGCCTTAAAAATTACGCAGTCGTTTCATCTTTGTCATCGACCATATTTTTGCTTTTGTTTTTTTTGGGCCATGCTGCATAGCATCTTGCCGATGCAACAAAGCCAACAAGGCCCCAAAGGCGAACCTATTTGCTTTGACAATGGTTGTTGAATTTGCTGTTTTAAAGTGTGTACATGACATCGTAACATTGTATCTGCCTGCGATTTCAGGGCTTAGTTTTGCTAACTGAACTGCATATACCACAGTGCATTGCAGGAGGACTAGTGCAACATGTGAGAGTTCAAACCAAACAGCTGAGATCCTTCAAACCCCACGTTAAGGCCACAGCTGCCACCTGCTTCGGTCTGATAAAATCCCTGAGATAGCTGTTGAAATACCTGCCTCTGGACACCTGCAAGGGGATTGTACATGCACTTATCACTTCCAGGCTAGACTATGCCAACATACTCTATTTAGGTGCCCCACAGAATCTACTGGCCCGACTGCAGCGTAGACAAAATGCCTCTGCAAGGCTTATTCTGAATATCCCCAAACGCCAGTCCATCAGAACAGGGCTCAAAGAACTACATTGGCTTCCAATCAACTCCAGGATAAAGTTCAAAACTCTCTTGACCACTCACAGAGCTTTCCACCAAAAGGGTCCTAGATACATCCAAGACATGCTTCAGGGCTCTCCATTCCTCTAATCTCAACTTCCTGTGCATCTCCAGGTATCGCCGAGCCAGAGCAGGGGGCAGATCCTTCTCCGTTCTCGCACCGAGTCTCTGGAATGCCCTCCCTCTCTCCCTCCGTTCTATACCTTCTGAAAGCCTTTTTAAGACACAGTTGAAAACTGTGCTGTTCGGTGAGCTGTAATTCCCCTCGCTCCTACTGGTCTCTCGCTAGCGCCAGGACGCTTCTGTCATAATTGAAAGGGTCCATTCTGCAGCGGAAGTGCGTCCTATTTCAGTTATTTGAATCAATGACATGGCCCGTGCTTGGTTTGGTATTTCAATGCGGTAATATCCACGCTGGAAGCAAGGCACCATCAAATAACACAAATGTTCTTCAACGAAGATTGGGAAAAAAACATGGAATGTGTGTGTGGAGATTTACATTTGGACTCAGCAAGTATTTGGCTTCCAAAATAACCAACAAAAGTACATTGAACTGCATCTACCATAATGCATTGCAGGTGGACTGGTGAAACGTGAGTGTGTGACCCACACTCTCACAGATGTTTGAAAGGGCTGCTACTGAGCAGGAGGAAAGTGCAATATAGACTGTTGAGCCAAGGAGACACAGCTCACATGGCATTTGAGCAGAGTAGTATGCAAGCAGCACGGGTTCTCCTCTGAAGAATGTCCAAAACCACGAAGCATGTGTCGGGAAGTTTCCAGAATGACTGTGCATATATTTAGCTAAAAATAACTGAAATGTGAGTAAACCTGAAGTGATTCCTTCTTCCAGATGTTTAAAAGATCTCTCTCTGTGGAAGAAGGAAGTCCTATACTCATTGTCTGAGACAGCAGCAGTGCCCATGCTTCCTTTGATATTTCACCATAGTAATAAATAAGCAGGGGTGTAAAGCAGGCCTCTGCACCCCCTCTCGCGCAGGCAGGAGCCCCACCCCTTCCGAGGCTACCTTCTTCAGCCCAAGGCCAATAAATATCTGTGAGATTTCGGACACTCAGGGGCCCCTCCTAACATGCTGCAGGGGGCCCTCATCCAGTGGTTAAGTTGTGAAAAAATAAGAGGCGGGGCTCTCGGCAGGAGGCAGCTTGCACCAGCCCATTGGTCCTATTAGCGCCGCCTATAACAGAACCAACTACTAACCTTGAAACTCTACAAGTGGGGAGAGGATGTGGCTTAACGGCCAGAGCTGCTGACTTTGGAGCTGGGGAGTCAGGTTCGAGTCTTGGCGTAGGCTCAACATCCTGTGATTCTGGGCAAATCACTTAATCTCCTTGTGCCTACCAAAAATGAAAGTGCCCTTAATTGGTGCTCATGAAAAGCGCTCCAATACCTTTGGGTCAAGTTCGTGCTATATGGTGTTGGCCAGGCGGCGCAACACCCATTGGGCTCAAAGGGCTTCAGCCCCCCCCTCCCCCACCCCCCGTCGTGTGTGGCAGCCCAGGATGAGACGGCTTCCAGGGCACACACAGCCGCACCCGAGCACTTCACAGGTCTTTAAAAGACCATTTACGTGTTTAACGAGGCATTGTTGTTTTTCACCCCCTCTTAGAGCCCCTGCATCTCCATTCAGCATATTGCTGGAAGAGTCAGCCCCCGAAATGTTTTGTCGCCCCCCCCGAAATTTGACTCTAGTTGCGCCTCTGGTGTTGGCGATTAAGTGCCGGTCCCGAGCACCGGAAACCACTGGCTCAAATTAAGCACTGTTCCCACCATTTTTCGTTGTGCAAATGTTTATAAGTTATGTGTTTAGGTATCTCCAATCTCTGATAAATGGATAAAAACATGAACCACATGCCCACGTGTCGAGCAATTTGCATTATGTCTGAGAAAATTTTTGGCTTTAACCCTTTCGATGCGTCGGACGGCCCCCGGCCGTCCGACGTCACGGTGGGCGTGTGCGGAGGACGGCCGGGGGCCGTCCGAGACACGCCCACTCATTATTTCACCCGCACCGCGGCGGAATTCGCGCCGCGGTCAAGGTGTTAAAAACAACTCAATTGTTAGTAAACTGAAATGCATCGATATAAGGCTTGGTGACACGACTGGTGTAAAGTGTGATGGCAAGACACACAATGTGAGATGCTCTTATTTTATGCCTATGTGACAGGGGTAGGGTGCTGGCTGGTCTGTGAAAACCACTGGGTGCTCTCTAAGGAGCCGGAGTTCATCCTAATGGGCTGAGGGACCACCCCCTCACCTTTTGGCCACTATAAAGAATGTCTGTAAGGCCGAGCAAACATGAGCCTGACAGACACTCTTTATTTTCAGGTCAGGCAGCCAGGAGCTAGACATGCCTAAATGCACAGGCTCCTGGCTGCCTGAAGCGGAACTTTGCCGGGCGGAAGAAGTCACAGCTCCTGTGGGTGTGATATCTACAGCTTGACAAAGCACCTCGTGGCCCTTCCCCTCATGATGAGGGGGAGCGTCACTGATTGCCTCAGACCTGGGCGCTTCAGTACTAAGCCCTGAAGTGCCCAGGGGCGAATGTCAATCACTGACAACTCGTCACAGAGTGGTGTGGTGTCAGAGGTCTCACTGACCCCATCCCACTCAGGGACTTCCGTTGGGAAAGCCTTCAAGACCTCCCTCAACCTCTACCACCACCTGCTGAGGGCAACAAAGAAGACAGCCCTAGCCGCAGCAAGGAACTATTCAACATCGTTAATGAGTTCTCCAACCCGGTTGCCAGTGAAAACAACATCACCTCCTCACAAGAACTCTGCAACAACCTCACCAACTTCTTTCATGACAAGATCACAACCTTATACAGAAACTTCAAACCTCAACTCACACCCATTGACTTCCCCACCCGATACGCCCTCACAGCAACCAACACGAATCAAGAACTAACCTGCTTGGAACTAGCTCTCCACCCCGGACATCACCCCCATCATGAAATCCATCCACTCTGGAGCTCGCACTGACCCATGCCTGCACCACTTCTTCAACCTTGGAAGCCAC
Source organism: Calotriton arnoldi (assembly GCA_963921515.1). Lineage (NCBI taxonomy): Eukaryota > Metazoa > Chordata > Amphibia > Caudata > Salamandridae > Calotriton > Calotriton arnoldi. The sequence goes on from CAWUFW010000003.1 coordinate 7,375,263, forward strand.
AGCATCAGCCAGGAACTCACCACCGTGATCAACACCTTATATACTACCACAATGCTTTGAGATGTCTGGAAACACGCCAAAGTCAGACCACTAACTTAAAACCCTCCGCCGACCCTAGCAAACTCAAAAACTACCGGCCAATCTTCTTGCTCCTGTTCCCAGCCAGGTTACTGGAAAATACTATCAACAAACAACTCACAAAACACCTGGAGCAGAACCAGCTACTTGACCCCTCACAGTCTGGTTTCCGCAGCAATCACAGCACCGAGACCGACCTGATTGCAGCCACCAATGACATCTGAACCCTCATCGACTGAGGAGAAACAGCGGCTCTGATCCTCCTCAACCTCTCTCTCTCATATCCCACCAACGCTGATCGAAAGACTTCACCACATCGGCATCCAACGGGATATTGTCTGTGGTGTCCTCCAGGGCTCATCAATAAGCCCTACACTCTTCAACACCTACATGACCCCACTGTCCAACATTGTCAGAGAACACAGTCTCAACATAATATCCCACCCAACTCATCCTCTCCCTCACCGATGACCCTACCACCACCAGAACCAACTTTCACAGATGCATGACAAGCGTTGCTGACTGGATGAAGAACTGCCTGAAGCTGAACACTGGAAGTACTGATCTTTAGCAAAAACAGCAATTCCTGGAACGACTTCTGGTGACCCCCTGACTTAGGACCCGCACCCACCCCGTCGACCACACCAGAAACCTCTGAATCATCATTGATTACAAGCTCACCATGAAATCACAGATCAACGTCATCTCCTCCACCTGCTTCCTCACACTGCGCATGCTATGGAAACTTGCACAAGAAATGCACTGTGACACAGGCCCTCATCACCAGCTGACTGGACTATGGCACCACTCTCTATATTGGAATCGGTGCACACCTCCTACAGAGACTTCAAATTATACAGAACGCCACAGCCAGACTTGTATTTGATCTCCCCTGACGAACCGGCATCACACATCACCTCTGGCACCTCCACTGGCTCCCCATACAGAAGAGATGCCAATTCAAGCTGCAGACACACGCACACAAAGCTCTACACAAACAAGGTCCTGCCTACATAAACTACTGCCTCAACTTCCACCTACCGTTGAAAAGACTATGCTCCGCTTCCCTATCACTCGCCTACACGCCCCACATCCACCGAAGCAGAAGTGGAGGACGCTCCTTCGCCTACATCGCAGCAAAGACCTGGAACAGCCTCCCCATGCAGCTCTGTACTGTGGGAAAGTGCCCCTTTTTGGCTGGTTACCCCCCACTTTTTGCCTGACATCTGATGCAACCTGACTTGATGTGCCCTGGGTCCCTGCCAATCAGGTTCCACAGGCCTGTGCTCTTTCCCAAGACTGTACCTTTGTAACCACAATTGGCACATCTCTGGCCACAGGTATGCCCCTTGTAAAAGGTACCATGGGTACCAAGTGCACTGTGACCAGGAAAGGCCTCTAAGGACTGCAGCACCTATTGTGCCACCCTTAGGGGCCCTGTACTGTAAAATCCACACCCTGCCATTGCAGGCTGCGTGTTGTGGTGCAGAGAAAAGTGAGGAGTCGGCATGGCACACATCCGTGTGTGCCATGCCTGCAACCCACTGCCTGAGGCCTAGGTAAGTCACCCTTTAGCAGGGTGCACTAGCCCTCAGGTGAGGGTACAGTGGCATGAGCCCTGCACCCCTACAGTGTCTAAGTCCATTCTTAGATATTGTAAGTGTAGTAAAGCCATAAAGAGTATATGTTCTGGGAATTGGTCATTATGAACTCCACAGCTCCATAATGGCTTTACTAAAAACTGGGAAGTTTGGTAGCAAACGTCTCAGCACATTAAACCCACACTGATGCCAGTGTGGTATTTAATGTAAAATGCACTCAGAGGGCATCTTAGAGATGCCCCCTGAAAATCGACCAGCCCTGGTGTGGTTGCTGAATGGCTGCCCGCCATTTGCCACCACCAGACAGGTTTCTGGACCCCTTGGGTATAGAGCCTTTGCTCTCTGGGTCCAGAAACAAAGCCCATCCTGGGCAGAGGTGTCATGCCTCCTCCCCCAGGATGGGCTGGGTCTATGAAGGGGAAGCTTCAAAGGCCTGCCGCCTTTGGAAGCTGTCCCTGCCTTTTGTTGCCCCAAGCAACTGGCTCCCACCGGTTCTGCCCCCCAATTTGGGCAGGTGAATCAGGGGGAAAACCAAGCTAGGAACAGAGGGGTGCCCAGCTTTGCCAACCCCACCCCTCAGGTGGGCGAGGCGAGGTGAAGTCTCCTCCATCTTGAGGATGAGGGGACACAGCCAATTAGGGAGTAGCTCATTCCCCCCTCCCACTGGAGGGTGGCATAATAGAGGATGTATCCACCCCAAGGAAGAGTCCTATTGGTCCTTATCTGTACACCCCTTTAACGCCCCTAGATTTTGTATTTAGGGGCAACTCTGAACCTTGCTGCCTCAGATTCGAGCAAGGAAGAAGGACTGAAGTAGCCTTGCTGACCCAGGAAGGACATCAACTGCTTTGGCCCCAGCCCTACCAGCCCGTCCCGTCTATGACCTGCCTACAGCAAGAACCCTAGCAAGTCCAGCAGCCAGCAACCCCCAGAGCCCGGAGGACCTGCCTGCACTCAACTAACCGACTCTGTCTCCCATGAGCACCGGATTTGCTCAAGCCGAGAGTCACCCACAGAATCCAGATTTTGGCGGCTCCGCGATTCTGCACCACTATGCACCCGATGCTCACAGCCTGAGTTTGAGTGGCCCAACACCACGAGGAGGTCTCCCCAGTGATCCTGACCTGGGCTCTGGTGATCCCCAACGTCCCTCAAGCTCCAAGGCGACGCCTGCAGCCTCAACCTAAAGGGTCCCCCTACTCCGACCGGAGCTGGTAAAGAAACGCTATACCAAAAGACACCCATGCACCCCACGCCCTAAGGCCTTAGGTGGCCCAACCGACGGTGTGCAGGCATCCCCAAAGAACCCAACTTACCTCTCCAGCCAGTGGTCGCCTTCAGAAAGTCTCCCTGCCCGAGCCTGCAGCAGCTTTGCCGAACTGAAGGTCTCCTTTGAGAATCACAGGGTCCCCGACATCATCTTGGCACCTTGCACCCAGCCGCCCCAGTGCCGCTGGTGGTGCAGCTCCTATGCTGATTGATGGCCCCTGCAGTGCTGACCTTAACCCCAGGAGCTTTGCTTCCACACCTGAGTGATCGTAAGCAGTCCCTAACCAAAGGCCACCTTATCCCCATTGGCTAACATTGGGACCCTGCATTCTGCACCCTACCACCCCAGTGCCGCTGGCGGTGCAACTTGAGTGCCTACCTGGACCTTGGGGAACCTTGGTCCTAACCCCTAAAACTCCCACTCGTAAGTCGAATACTTACCTGTGAAACCAATAACCATTGTTCTCCCATAGGGATCAATGTTATGTGTTTTTGATCCTAAAAATGTTTTAAGTGTGGAACTGATGTTTGTATGGAGAAAGAATAACTAAACTGCAAAGCTTTAAAAGTCTTACTTACCTTGTATTGTGAGATCCCTCGGTGTGGTATCTAGGCATACCATCCCAAGTAGTCAATGTAATCTGGAAGTAATCAAAAAGTATCCTAATTTAAACAGCTTTTTGAAAACATGCCAACCTGTAACAATTGCAAATCCATTCCCAATTGCATTTCTGTGTAAAGGTTTACAATTGAAAGTATATTTTACCTACCTGTACCAAGTCCTCCTTGGTTCTAGAAATAAAATATAGGTATACCTTTTTTATACTTACCCAATTGGTCTGGATTATGTCCCTGAGTGTGTGTAATCAGTCCTTGAGTGAGTGAATACAAAAAAAATGCTTAACTCACCCTCTGAATAAGCCTAACTGCTCACCCACACTACCACAAAGAGAGCTGTTAGTACTTACCTACTTTAGCCTCTGCTATACCTCTGGGGACTCCCTGGACTCTGTGCACACTATACCATACTTTGGTATAGTATATACAGAGCCAGCCTCCTACATGTACCATCATCTCACTTCTGGAATTCCAAAGGCCCTTTAAGACCTGGCTGTTCGAATGAGCCCTCCGGGACCTGCAAGCACCTGGATACCCTATTGGGTGATTAGTAGCGCTATATAAATCCTGATTGATTGATTGAGTGGGTGGGGTTGGTGTGCTCACTCTGTGGGTGGCATTGACAGGCATGTTGGTGCGTGCTCTCTGGCAGTCAGGGATTCTTTTTCCCTTTTTAGGTCAATGCTGGACAGCGCATGCGCTGGCTCTTCGAGACGTATTATTTTTTAACAGTGGGCTTGGAAGCCTCCCATTAATTACCATTGGTTGGCTTCATTGTAATTCGCATTTCTTTGCTTCTTATTGGTAAGCTGCCGTAGGCTTTCTTCCTCTCCAAGTGTTTGTCTCTCGCTGGAGCATGGGCGCACTATTTGTGCCATCCACTGTTCATTTTTTTAGGTGCTACTTTTTTGTGTTTAAGCGCTCTACCAGAGGGCGTCTTTTTGTGCCGTCTCCCTCATTACTTACCAACTCTCTGTGTTCCTTCCAACTGCCGACTCTCTGCTGTTTGTCTGCTCGCCCAGTCCCTCCCTCCAACCCTCCTTTGTCGTCAGCTTGCTTGGATCTGTTTTTTTAATTCATTTCAGGGAAAATGCTGTTAATGGTGAAAAGCCCATTTATGTGAAAATTTAAAAAGGCCTAAAAGCAAGAGGGCACAAATGTCCACAGCATCTGGTCAGATGTGACTTGGCCCTTGAGAGTTGAAAAGGGATGCTCGTTTGTGGTGTCTTTAGAGCTAGTAGTATTGGGATAAATAGAAGAAACCTTCTAAGTATGTTTTTTCCATCCTGTTGAAAGCAGGAACACTTGCAAAGGCTTTTCTTAGTAAGCAACTTTTGTTATTGGTTTCTATAAAAATCCCAGCAGTCCAGAATTAATGGTTCTGAAAGGACCGCAGTATTCTTGCAGAGCTCTGTACAGATTCTCCCTCTGACGAATACAGAAACCGATTTCAGCAAGCCGTGGTCAGCTCAGGGGCTCCAGAACCTCCTAATACTAGATGGCACCCCAAAGCTTCCTGTGGAGGGTGGTAGCTGCCTTCTGTTGATATTAGATCCCTCAGACGATTTCATGCCATTGATTACGATACTCTTCCTATCAACTTTTCCTCTTGAATGGGCACTGAGATTTAAAGCCTGAAATGGTTTCCCTCCTCCAATCTAGACCATAATTTGTAAAAAGATAGACACCTTCAAATCTCCCTACGCATCATCCCAATCAACTGTTCTCAACCCCAAAGCTCCAGTCTCTCCCCCACCCTTTTCAATCTTTACACTCAACCTCTAGGATCAATGTTAGAAGATAAAGAGAGTCTTGTGCACAAAAACACAGACAATACCCAACTGCACATCAAGATCTCCATAGTTACACTAAAGTTAGTAAATTGGATATCCTCTGTCTTACTAAACTTATATCCAACAAAAATGGAATTCCTCCTCCTTCACTTCAAAGACTCTACTCCAAATGTTCAGAAAAGGCTGGAAACTCTCCCAGTCCTTGACTTTTCACTCTTATTAGTTCCATTGTCCAGGTCATCTGTTTACATCATTGACCAAAAACGAACCGTTATGCCATATACCCCCAAAATCATCAAAGCTGCACCCTTCCGACTCTTTCTTCTCAGGAAATTGAAACCCTCCATTTCCTGACCACAGCCTTTCTCAGGACTACCATGCATCCAGGTGTTTGCCTCCTGAAAGGTAATAATAAGTCTGATTACATTAAAAGTCTCTACTGACTACCACTAGATGTTAGAATCCACGTCAAAATGTCATGCATCATTTACAAAGCCCTTTATCTGTTCTTTCCACCTACCTTAAGGATAAATTGTCTCTCACAGGAGGACTAAGAGACACCAGAGGTAAATCAACCCTTCTCCTGGAAATTCCAAAAACAAAAAACTAAGACTATGAACCAGTCTTTCACAAACAACCTACCACCCTAGACTCAATTCTGACTTATTGCCCTTTTGAAACAGCCTATTGTGTCATTTCCCTGCCCTCCCTTGCCCTCCTTTCCTTTCACTTTCCCTTTGGGTAAAAGTCAAAGATATATCTGATCTGGGCATTTGCATGATTATCTGGTATTTATCTTCCACTTAATTAACCAGTATTATATCAATAGGTTCTACTCGGATATTTAACTAATTATGCGGTACTAGAAATAGATCTATCTCTGTTGCTGAGCTACCAGCAGCGCTGTTTGGGTTACACTTTTTTGTATCCCTAGCCATTACTTTGACCCACTTCTTCCTTCTCACCTACAGCCTCTAACTCTGCCAGGGCTCTGCTAGATTTAGTCCCTCTTGAAACACTGTCTACCTTATCGACACTGCCACTTGGGTAGGTGATGTTTTTCTTTTAATGTTTGAGCTATGGCCTTCTGCAAACTTAGTTTTTCACTTACTGCTGTGAATTTACAGAGATCCAACATTGGGGCCTAACTTAACCATTGGGAAAACTGTAAACAAAGAGTAACTGGGTACATACATTACTTCTCAAGATGTTTTTAGGCTCTGATAAGAGTTTGTATCTTAATTTCACTACTAAATACTTTCATCTTGAACCATTCATGGGAACATTGGCGGTAGCTCTCCATTGGTTATTATCGGACCAAAACATCCACTTTGCATTGGAATTGGAAGTTCGGATATCACACTTGTATAATGCCTAAAACTATAATTGTATTTTTGTGTTTTTTGTATTTTTGTGTTCACCCACCTTTTCCTTATTTTTCAATAAAGATTACACCTTTTATTAACTTGCTGTACATGGTTTGGCACCAATAATAAAAATCCTTTTTTATTTTCGAAATATATTATTTTTCATATTTCCAAAGCCCAAATAACATTAATATCTTGGTTATACAGTTGCCCAAGTCACTAAAATAAATTGATTCATTCTCATACGTAATACATATTTAGATAGATATATCTGCAGCATCTTTCGCAGAAGTTGGTGCTGGTTATACCATGAGCATTTCATGTTCTGCTTATTACACCTACGTTTGGTGTTATATGACTATTATTGTAAGCGGCCACAGGTCAAGTCAGTAGGGGTGATGAGCGGTAAGGGGGCGAGCGGTTTCTTGATGAATTTGTTCTGAAGAGGAGTTCTACTGAGTCATGTTTACCGACAATGAGACTTAGCTTCTATGAAACAAAATGGAAATGTTTTTGAAGGTGTTGGAAATTAGGAAAACTACGTAACGATTTAGATCATCTCCAATTCAATGAGTTAGTTGAAAGATTTGATTAAACATTGGTGCTTAGTAAACAATGTCTTTCAACAGACATGGTTTATTTGGCATTAAATAGTTAATTGGATTGGAAGTTGCAATGATGTTGAGAAGTTATAGAACAATGGCATGTTTTGTAATTGGTGGGTTTTCTTTTGTGTTGTTGAAGAGGTATGTGATGGTTTCCTGGCAAGGGAGTAGGGTTGCTTTCATCGTATCTTGTTAACAGTGGTTGAAATTATTTTACTTGGTAGCAGAGAAGATCAGAGGTCAGTTTGCAGGAGAGTTGTTAATGGAGGTGCCTGAAAATGATGCAACTGGTTGAGTGATACCTAGAGATATCCATGCAGTGAAAGTACTGTTAGGCCTGAAGAGAACTGTTGGGTAGCACAGCTAGACTTGGTTCAGCATCTGCTTCAACAGTTAGAACATTGCCCAAGATGGTGGCTTATAAATTGTTCACGTCTTTCTTCCTCTTTCACAGAGCCAATGATCATCGCAATGTACTTCATATTCAAAACTCTCCCATCCATAGTGCGGATTAAGTCATCCATAGTGCGGATTAAGTTGCACAGTGTTTCCAATAACTTGCTCGGTTCCGAAAATGTTCACAAGGCATCTATGACTCTATAAGATATGTCAGTCGTAGCCCATCGGCCTCATTCACATCCATCTCTTTGACTGCTTTTATTATATTATAAAAAACTGATATCATTGCTGTCTTCAAAGCTCTCTACCTACCAGAAAACCCATTTACAAAAAACTCCACCATGGGCACAATGTGGTGTACGGCTTCTTACTCCAAAGAACCACCAAATAGCATTAATCTTTCAATTAATATAGTTCTTCAATGTTTCCATGCATATGTACCAACTATACACAGTTCTTTAAGTTTATATTGACCCATTCAACCAGCCCATTAGATTTGAATGAGGCAAATCAGTGATCTCATTCCAAACTCCACAGCACTGTAAGAAAAGGTCTACTTTTGTAGAGGTGAAATTCACACAGTTGTCCATCAGAATCATATTTATTTGAAAACCCATCCTTGAACGGTATGTAGAGGATAGATATCGGCAGACAGCTTGGGCTCCAGTAACATTTAATATGGAAGCTGAAGAACTATCATATACTGGAGTCAAAATCAAATCAACACATAGAACGTTCTCATGATGTCAAATCCATCTCTTTTCCAGGGTCATTGAAGCAAGCATTTAGGAATCATTGGCTTACAGTCATCCTCAACTCGTTATATCTAGTTAAACTTTGCACATATTTTGTAGTTACTCGCTCAACATCTCTTCTGACACTCAGGGGCGTAGCTACGGAGGGGTGTCTGGGGTGTTACACCACCCTAGTAAATGTATTATTTAATAAATAGTTGGGTACAGGAGCTTTTTGTCGGGTTTGGAAAGGTGTCTTTCGGATTTCACCTGGGATTTTTAAATACTCTCGCAGACAAAAACACACACACACACAATTTTTAAGGTCTTAAAACATGGTTATTTACAAAATACTGTGTTTTAAATATCCCTGACAATCCACATTCCTTCCCCTTTCCACTGGCCCCTAACCCTCCCATGCACTGCTTCTCATATAATGAATAACATGATATTATAGCGTAATTGTCGGAAAATCTGAAGCTCACCCCCTCCCGCAGTCTTGACCAAACTACACCCCTTCCCACACCACACCACCAAAATATGGCCAAATACTCTTTCGCCATTTACATGATCAGCACAAGCTATTCCCACCATCCTCCCGGAATACATTTAGAGAAAACATTCTATCCTTACTGATTAACTTGTCATCAACCAGACTGAACTTGTCACTCACCATCCTCAATGTGTGATCCATCACTTTACCTTTCCTCAGCTAACCACATAACCACACAACCACACATCTGAGAAAGCACACAATCTTCCCTCACTTACTTTTCCACTACGTCTTCCTCTTCTGTTGTTAAGAAGCTATTCTCAAGCCGCTCCTCTCTAGTATTTTACTATCACTAGTTAATTGTGACAAACATTCTGCAGCTAAGTTCTTAAATGACGGCACAAATTTGACATCAAAAGTGTGCTCTTCTAAGTAGATCCATGCAAACACACAGGAGATGGAGGTGAGGAGAAAAGGCTTACTCATACACAGCACACAGCAGCTACTGTCCAAAGGCAGCAAGAGAGGGATGGCAAATGCCAGACCTTCAATCACAGATCCAAATGGTAGCATGATAGAAGGCCATTTACAGACATGAGCGTCTAAGAACTTGTACAGCAACCTTATAACATATACATGAGCCACACGTAAACACCCAATTAAAATACATTGCAGGACTAAAAAGAATAATATTTGTAAGAAACTCCAGAGATAATAAAACTTCTGCTGTTAAAAGAAAGAATGGATGTGTGTGGTGCCTACTGCAAATTTTCTAGCTCATTAAGACTTGAAAATTGTGCAACATCACATGTTCTCCTCCACTCACTCTTCCAGTAAGTACAGATTGAGAAACACCACACCCTTGAACTTGCACCTTAGTTCTTCTGTTACCCACTCCAGTGGGTGCGCTTACGTCAGGCACTTACATGAGAATCAGCTTGCTCCTCACAATCTGAAGCAATTACTCAGCTTCTGTTGCATCAGCCACCGCCTTGCACTCTGATGAGACAACAATCACTCATTTATGTATGGTAAAAAACACAAATAACTTTTTCTAACCCTACCGGGCTTGTGATTTCTAGTCACAGCATCTATGAAATCTCCAAACAGTTTAACAGCTCATCACTTAATGTTTAAAAAAAATGTATCTGTCCAGCTGCCACTTGAAATAACTAGATGCCCACTTGTTCATATCTACACAGATATCATTTAGTTTCATACTCATTAACCAATATGGGCTTGTCAAGGGCACTGGCATCTATTTTGCAGCAACTAAACCCCCCTTAAACAATTTCCATGATTTGAACCTGATTCCAATTTATAAAAATACAGAAATAAGTTTACATCAAACATGGTTTTAAAATGTACATTCCAGTTGAATGTTATTTAGGGAAGAGTATTTTATACTGCAAGATTGAAAATATGTGTCCTGTGGTAGCTAAGTCAACCCTACTAGACTCATACAATCTCCCCAAAGGTTTTTAATTTATGAGCTACTAATTCTCCAAACAAAGAATTCATCTCTGTTTTTCCTAAAGGGTTATTTTGTACATAGTTGTGGTGCTAAAATTGAATGGTTTTAATTATATATATATATATATATACCATGACCTATGTGATATCTGTCATGCAGTCTTTTTTACCTAGGGGTTGAGAAAAAGTCTCTCTCACCTGTGCTAAATCTAATTGTTAATATTGTTTGTGTTACAACCTTGTAACCTATTTAAGCTCTTCATTTATATGTAGTGCGTTATGTGAACAAGGCCGCAAGTCGGCAGCCAAAACGCGTCATGTGGACCATGTCTGTTAAATAAATCTACTTTTTCACTCAACCTGGTGTCTGTGCCTGAGCCGTGATTCTTCACTCTCTACTCATCGGGAAGGATTCTGATATATATATATATATATATATATATATATATATATATATATAATCAAAGTCCCAATCCCTCCTATTACTCCGAGAGGGGAAAAAGCACAGGTACGGACCTCTGGCACCTTCCAAAAAAGAATCCGGATCACCACGGGTTCCGCTGAATAAATATTTTATTCGTATTCAAGCATGATATGACAGACAAGTGTCCGCCCCAGACACGTTTCGATCGATTTGCACACATGTCACATCAGGCCCCGCCCCCTCCCTTCACCACTGTGCAAACGCGCCCCGTGGCGCGTTTTAAGTTGGGGGATTAAGTCCCCTTGAATCCTGAGGGTCCCTGGGCTCCAACTAGCCCACCATGTACCTCCAGTAAGCACCACAGAGCTGCGTTGCAGAGTGGTGTAAAAAGGGGCGTGGCCTCAGACCACCTCTCTGCAACGCAGCTCCCTGGCTCATACTGGAGGTTTCTGGTGGGCTAGTTGGTCCCCAGGGACCCTCAGTATTCAAGGGGAATTAATTCCCAAACTTACAACGCGCCAGGGGGCGCGTTTGCAGAGTGCTGCAGGGAGGGGGCGGGGCCTCCGGCGCAATGCCGGCTTTTCTTTTTTTTGTTCAGAAGGGGGCTGTGTGGCCCCCTTCTTTCCCATTTTTGGGCCCTGGGGACCCCATCCCCCGGGCCTGACCCCTATTTAAAAAAAAAACGGGAAGAGGGCCACGTGGCCCCCCTCCCGAGGCCAATTTCTGCCCCGGGGACCCCATCCCCCGGGGCATGGCCAGACTTTATTTTGGAGGGGGGCCGCGTGGCCCCCCTCATGCCATTTATGGCCCCGGGGACCCCATCTATCGGGCCGGCCTTTCCTTTTTTTTAAATTTATTTATTTTTACGGGGGAGGGGGGCCGCGTGGCCCCCCTCCCGGGCCTCTTCAAGCCCCGGGGACCCCATCCCCCGGGGCCTGGCCTCTGTGATGGGGACCGTGGGGGGAGCCCCAATGCCCCCACGGTCCCGCCGGCTCCCCACCTCCTGCGGGAGCCAGCCTTGCTTTTCCACAAGGGGAGCTGCTGGCATGCAGCTCCCCTTGTGGAAAAGTAATCTGGTTTGGATTTTGAAAGCGAGAGCAGGTTTCCCTGCTCTCGCTTTGAAATCCAAACCACAGTTTGCTATGGCAGGGCGGGAGCCACACGGCTCCCGCCCTGCCATAGCAAACAGCAGTGTCCCGGGGGTGGGCACCCCGGAACACTGCAGGAGCCGGCCCTGGGGGGTGGCGGTCCCCAGGGCCATCACGAGCTCCAGGAGGGGGGCCGCGCGGTCCTCCTCCCAACCATTGCAAAGCCCCGGGGAGGTGGTGGTCCCCGGGGCGTGTGGGAGGGCTCGAGCCCCCCACACAGGTTTTTTTTAATTAAAAATAGAGCTTTGGGGAGGTGGTGGTCCCCGGGGCGTGTGGGGGGGCTCGAGCCCCCCCACAGGTTCTTTTAGTATAAATAGAGCCCCGGGGAGGTGGCGGTCCCCGGGGCGTGTGGGGGGCTCAAGCCCCCCCCCACAGGTTATTTTTTTTTAAAAAGAAAGCCCCGGGGAGGTGGCAGTCCCCGGGGCTGCGGGGGGGCCACGTGCCCCCCCGCATTTAATGTGCAAAGCCCCGGGGAGGTGGTGGTCCCCGGGGCTGCGGGGGCCCCCGCTATTATTTTATTAGGAATGCCCCCGGGACCTGGCCCACCCGAGGGCCTCATTTAAATGAAGCGGGGGAGCCCGCGCTTCATTTTTAAAAAATTTCGGCGAGATTCGCGACCCCAACGCGAATTCCGCAGAAATATTTTTTAAAAAAATGCTTTTTTTGGCCCTGGGGGTCCTTGTCGGACCCCCTGAGCAGGCCTTTTCTTGTTTTTCATGCTTGTTTCACTGTTTTCTTGTGACTCGGTTCTACCGAGTCACAAGATGGCTGCCAACACTTCCTGGTTTGGAGTGTTGATAGCCAATCACAGTGAAGCTCGTGGTCGGGAGGGTTCGCGAATCCACCGCGTCCCTAGATATCGAAACTTTTATTTTTTGAATTTCTCAGCAACTACTGAACGGATTTACACCATTTAAACAAAAGGTCGCTTTCTGAACCAAGCACTACCTTTTTGCCAAAGGTAGTGTAATTCCGTTCAGCAGTTCGGGCTGTAGCCGTGTCTAAAGTTTCCTATGGGAAATTGATTTTCCGACCTCTATTTTTTGAATTTCTCAGGAACTACTGAACGGATTTACACCATTTAACAACAAGCATTTGCAATGCAATAGGTCTCGCATTTGCGAGAGTTTCAGCTATTGGCATTGTAAATGACAATGCCTTTTATTTATGTGGTTTTATAATTTGCTGCGCTTTACTGCGCCCCCAAACCCCCTCCAGTACCATTCCAAATTTCTACTTTAACTTAAGTGAGTGTGTTATAAACATGGTAGCAGACATATATCAGGTATTAAATACAAAACAACGATTAAGTAATAATTGAATGTAGCTAAGCGATAGCAAAGTTTGGCTTTGACGAGCGTTAAGAAGGGGCCTAACGGAGGCAGAAAAGGAGTATTAGAAAGTGAAGAGGGAAAGCAAATAGGAGCGGCATTGAATGGAAGCAGAAGGGACCTGATAGAGATAGGAAAGATTGATGTGTGTTAATATAGAATGGAGGGTGGAAAGACTGTAGGGGAAGGGAAATAGGGAGTAATGTAGGGTGTGAAGCATAGACAGTGGTGGTGCATAGGGTCACAGGGCTGCCTTAATACGGAATGGAGGGTAGAAAGATTGTAGGGGAAGGGTAATAGGGAGTAATGAAGCATAAATAGTGGCCCTGTATTGCAACGTTTGGGTTTGATGAGCTTTGGAAAGGGCCCTAATGGAGAGAAAAAAGGAGGGAGCGTGTGTTAAAGAGGAAAAGCAAACAGTAGCGGCATTTAATAGAAGCAGAAGGGCCCTAATAAAGACAGGGAAGGAGGTAGAGAGCGAGCGAGCAGTAATTGAGCGAATGTCCAGTGCTGGTGCATAAAAAAGGTTGGTTTTGAATTGTTGTAGCATAGAATGGAGGGCAGAAAGACTGTTGGAAAAGGAAATAGATAGTAATGAGGGGTGAATGGAAGGCTGTATGGAAAGCCGCTATTGTGTTTAAGGTGGGACAAATGAGCGCGCAGAGTAGGAAAAAAAGTGGCAAAGGGTGAGTGCACGAATATGAATGGATGTAGAAGGGGCACTATATAAAGTAAGCATTAAGGTATGACTGGGACGAAACATAGTAACTGAACGCGTGGCATGTATAATATGTATTGTTTTTAGCAGTGGTGTAAAACATATAAAGTGGCAGTGTATAACATTGTTTGTCTTTGGAAACAGAAGAGGCTTGATAAAGACAGGAAGGGAGCGAGAAGAAGGAGCACGGCTAACTCTGCGAGGTGTACGCGTGCATTTGTGCTGCCCTTTGTGCACGTAGGGAAGGGAAGTGTGTATGGAACGGCACTATTGTGTGTTGAGGCGGCAAAAGTGACGTGCATAACAGGAAGAAAGTGGTAAAGATAGAGGAAGAAAAGGGACAAGCGAATGGTGAAAACCAAAAGTAAATACGAGCGGCAGTTAATAAAGCAAGAAGCAAGAGGAGCTTGATAACGACAGGGAGGGAGCGAGGGACTAGTAGTTGGGCAAATGCCGCGAGTTGAACGTGTGCATATGTCCTGTGCTGCATGCGCCAGGTAAAAAGCATACGTGGGGGAATGTATTGTTGTGGTAGAGTGGGATATCACAAAAGCAGGAGGGGCCTGATAGAGGCCGTAATAGAAAGTGTGCCTTTGACGAGCGCTGATCTTGTAATACAGAATGTAGGGCAAAAGGCTGTAGGGGAAGGGAAATAGGGAGCAATGTAGCGGCATAAAGCATAGACAGTAGCTGCATATAGCAACGTTGGGTTTGATGAGCTTTGGAAAGGGCCGCAATGGAGGGAGAAAAGGAGGGAGCATGCGGTGAAGAGGAAAAGCAAACAGTAGCGGCATTTAATAGAAGCAAAAGGGGCCTGATAAAGACAGGGAAGGAAAGACGAAGCGAGCGAGTAGTAGTTGAGGTAATGTCCTGTGCTGGTGCATAGCAACGGTTGGTTTTTACATGTTGCAACACAGAATGGAGGGTAAAAAGACTGTCGGAAAAGGAAAATAGTTAGTAATGAGGGGTGAATGGAAGGTTGTATAAAAGGCAGCTATTGTGTGTTAAGGTAGGAGAACGAAAGCAGAGTGCGTGCATATGTTTTGTCCTTAACAACGGAAGCAGAGCGCGTGCATATGTTTTGTTCTTAACAACGGAAGCAGAGCGCGTGCATATGTTTTGTCCTTAACAACGAAAGCACAGCGCGTGCATATGTTTTGTCCTTAACAACGAAAGCACAGCGCGTGCATGTTTTGTCCTTAACAACGAAAGCAGAGCGCGTGCATATGTTTTGTCCTTAACAACGGAAGCAGAGCGTGTGCATATGTTTTGTCCTGCGTGCGCACAGACACGGAAGGAGAGCGGGAGCAACCGAGCAGAGCCGTATGCGTGCACATCTCCTGTCACCCGTACACGCACATCTGCTGTGTCTTCAGCTAAGCTGTTAGACGTATGCGTGCACATGTCCTGTCTTTAACACGCGTGCACATGTCCTGTCCCCCTTTGCCCACCAAACCGACAACAATAGATCTCGCCAAGGCGAGCAGCGCATGCGCTGCGTCGCTAGGCGAGACCTAAAAAGGACTCTTTCTGAACCAAGGGCTACCTTTTTGCCAAATTTGGTATAATTCCGTTCAGCAGTTCGGGCTCTAGCCGTGTCTAAAGTTTCCTATGAAAAATAACATAGGGAAAACACGTTTTGGGACCCCCCTTTTTTCTCGGCCCCCGCTTCGCAAATCACCCCGAAACTTTCAAGACAGGAGCTGACCGGAGCGCCCACTATTTTTGAAAATTTCGCAAAGATTCGTTAAACGACGCCAAAGTTATTAGGAAAACAAAAAACGCTTTTCCTATGGAAAATAGGTCCTAACTATAACTACCTACTGGTGACCGCCAGTAGGTATAATATATATATATATATATATATATATATATATATATATATATATATATATATATATATATATATATACATATATATATATATATATACATATATATATATATATATATATCTCAAACAAATACAATACACAGATTATGACATTTTGTGTTTAATTCACATAAAAATATACGGAAATCAATTTTTGGGGGGGGGGGATTGCAAAATGTAGTTTTTGGCTTTTATGCTCCTAATACACACCTTTTTTTCTCTGAATAACTGCTTCTATTAAGGCCTCCAATCGTCCATACTAGATTTTGTTTGCAGTACTTGCGCTGCTCCCATGAATCAATTAATTTTTATCTCACAGTTTCAAATTTCCTCACGTTTTTAGAGTGTTTTAAAACTTTCTGTTTTCAATTTAGCTTTTTAAGTATATGTTCTTTATTAATCTGCTAGCACTATTTAATTTTCTACATCATAGAAGATTCCCTGAGTAGTTGTTTGGGACCCTCAGGGGTCCGGGGACCACAGGTTAAGAACTGTTGATCTAGAACTTTGAATAAAGTCATATAATCACTTGAGGTCTTGTAGTAATTGAGCCATGTGGGGACTGTCCTGTCATTACATAAGTGTATGGCAATACACATAGTCAATTTAAATGCCAGATTAGGGTGAATAGCATCCTTACTAGCAAGGGAATGACCCCCTTAGCCGAACCTGTCAAGTCTATGAAGGAAGTATGAAAAAGACCAACTTCTGTCATTCATGGCTTAAAATGTATGTATGTATATATGTTCTATTTGTTTAGCGCAAACCTAGTCGAAAGACTTCAGAGAGCTGTAAAATGAAATACTGTGCCAAATGAATTCCAAGATTTTCAGATAAATTGGTGAAAAATTTGGAATTTATTCAGTAGCGGCTCGCTTTCTTAACAAGTGGTGGGGAGAGGAATGTATGGGGGCAGGGGGAATATAATAAATAAATTAAAAAACACTTACCTGCTGCTGGGCTGCTGGCTGGGGATTCTTCTCCTCGTGGTCCCTGCACACTCTCCTAGACGCCAATCAAGACACTGCTCTCATGAGGGCAGCGCCGTGATTGGCCTGAGCGGGCCTGTTTAACGCTCGCTCAGGGCCTAGGAGCCTGTGCCTCTACTCCACCCAGCTGTATAACACAGCTCTGGTGGAGAGAGATCAAAGTGTGCATGGTGATTTGGACGGCATTAAACAGCCGGACAAAGCCTCATGTGCACTTTACAGTCTGCACTTCTCCCCCTGAACTCCTCATGGCCCAACCCGGCCCAGACTTGGCTGCCTGCAGCAGAAAGAAAAATAAAATTATAATAAAATGGTTTTATTATCATTTTATTTTTCCCGTTTCTGTCTGCTGCCTGTCACTCAAGCGGGGGGGATGCTTCTCCGCCATAGCAGAGGAGCCGCTGCTGAATTTATTTTGGAAAGGCGTGTCCTGATACCTTTCCATTCCTAAAAAGGATGCTAGTAACACGTCAATAATAATGTTACATAATTATGATGCATAATATACAACTGCCGTAACTGATGTTCCTGTACCAAGGATTTAGGAATATAACAGAAGTAGTGATAACAAATTATGCCTCAAAAGCACTCATGGGGGGAAAAGAGACACTCTGTGATTGAGCGAGAGGTTTTAGAAGCATCAAGGGTCGGAATATTTCCAAACATTTTCGGTTGGAACTTGCGATCATTTAAGACCATATCATATCATTATAGGTCCTTGCTGGTTTTACTATGTAGCCTATGGTTAAGACATTTTATACTTAAAGTTGTGCAGCATGGGATAAGATTGTCTTTAACAGTATGTACCCTTTGGATGTTTTACACATTCAGCATCATTTTGTTTAGGTCACATTTGTGGACCCTCTGCCTTTACATCCCAAGGACATGTAATGTTATATTCAGTGCAGTAGTGTAGTACATTTCAACTGTTTGTCTTGCCCTCTTTCGGATTATGGTTGCCCTTTATGGTTCTGGTATTCTCGCTAACTGAAGTCCAAGTGGTTTGTTGATATTGTGTTTGGTTGTGATTCCTAGTGTAAAGTTGAGGCATGCTAGATTGTGTAGGAGCAGGCTAGTGTACTGATTAGAAATGGAAGATATTGGAGAATAGCTACTTATTTGGTCTTTTACCCCTTTCTTTTGTTTCCTTCGTATTCTTTCTCGCCTCCGAGGCCCATTCTGTTCTCTGAGTCTCTTCCTTGCTCCCTTGTCTGGTCTCTTTATCTCCCCCTTTGCCTGTGGTTCTCTTATCCTTGCATTGTTCCTCAGCCCCATTCATCTTCCTGATTCCTGATTTCCTCCCTTCCTTCCCCTGTCTCTCTCCCTCTCAAGATCTCTCTTCTTTGCATCACTCTTTTTCCTCTTTGCTGTCCCCATTTCAGTGCCACGTCTCCTTCTCTGTGTGTCTCGCTCCTTCTCACAGACCCCAGGCCACTGTCCATCCCCAGCCTTCTCTGAGACAGGAAGGGTCCCCGAGTCTCAGGAAGCCAGCTGAGAGCTCTGACCCGAGGCCGCTCCCCGAGGACCTCTCTGGACCCTGTCCAGCACTGACCTCACCTGGGAACCGCAGACACAGCTGCACCGGCCCTGCCCTCTGCTTTCCCTGCTGTTTTTAAATGGTCTTTTTTTAGTTCCTATTTTTTTCCCAGGTCACCTCCCAAATAGTCCGAATTTTTTAACAATTAACCCACTGAAGCCCCATAAACCACATACTGTTAAGTTACATATTTGTGTTATTGTTAATCAACACATACACAGTGCACAATCTGGCATTAGTAAGGCATCCCAGCATTACATGTAGCAAGGTTTCCTTGGGGCCTAGTGCAAGCAAGAAATTGGCCCTCTGACTGTGGTTTATGTATTAAAATACAGCAATAATTATAGTTCCGTGGGCCCCTTGAGCTTCTAAGCTTGGGTGCTACTGCACCTGCTGCACCACTGGTAGCCACATCCCTTGTTTGAGGTATGACTTTACAAACATTTCTGTCACAGACAAAAATCTGATTTGATTTGTGTAGGTGTGTAGTGTGTAGTCTGAGCAAGACAGTTTTTAGGTCTAGCCTAGTAGACAGCCCATGTGTCTGTTGCGAGACAAATGGTAAGCTTACGGCGAACAGTTTTATGCCATACTTGGGTCGCCTCAGAGGGCGGAGACTGGGCATGAAAGATGGAAAAGTGAGGCCAGAAGGGAGGGAAATGGAAATTACAAAACAGAAGAATTATTCTAGGAATCTGATCAGCATGATGAAAGGCAAGGCCTAGAAGGATACCAGGGGGAGGGAGGGATCGAGATGTAGAATTCAGGGGAGATATGGAGGAGAAGGTATGGTAGTGAGAGGAATCGGGGCATGACTAGGCCTGGGCGGAGCTCGCGGAATTAGACTCCGTGGAATTTCGCTGAGTTACAGAAAAAACTCTGCGAGATTCCGCGGAGTTCCGCAAGCGGGCAGAGTGACCCACTGAAGTGCCGAAATGATGAGACATGGCTGGTAAAACACACCCAGTGTAATTAAAACTGGGTCGAGCGCACAACCTTGCCAACAGTTTCCTATGCACAGCATGCATACAATTAAAACTTGAAAGCGAACACGGGGAATAGCGCTGAGTCCCTACCGGGTGCCGAGCAGCATGTTCCACATCATGTTCTGCTCTGTGCTGAGAGGACCTCTGTTACTCACAGCGTGGTGGGTGCCCGGCCTTCACCGACTCATTGACGGCAGTCTGGAACACTTCTTGTATGTCAAACCCATTCCATCGAGTGATGGGGACCCCATGAAATTAAGATGCCATTTTAACAAACGTCAGAGGGAGCTCGTTAAAGGTCCGGGACCCTTGCACATCATGTGCGGAGTACAGCTTACCAACACTTCTACTTTAAAAAAAATGCAGCTCTAGCTTGTAACATGCCAGCACACTGAGTTTTATGCAGAAATAGTTGTACTGCTTGAAAATGGGTGCCACGCAGCAATAAATTCACCTTTATCTGTCACTTCTGTTGCTCAGTGCGGGTACTTGTGGGGAGGCAAAGTGTAGTTCAGTTCCCCCAGGCGGTGTGGTGACGGTCTGCTGCGGACATCCCCTGCGGCAAGAAAGTAAACCATATGTTTCGCATAGCTCCAGGCACAGAATTCCCTGGGTTCACACACAAAGCAAGAGTAGCAGCACCACCGTGTGTCTGTGAGCCGAGCCGACACACCTGCGCTGCCATCACAAGTCCACGAGTTCTCAAAAGAGATCCAAAACTAACCCCGCCCACCATATGGCAACCAGAGAACACAAAAGATAGCATAAAAAGCCTGTTATGAATGGGGTGGCCTCTGGTAAACTCTGCTATGCGTCAAATTGCGTTCGTTTTGCCGAACTAGCGCTGTGTGGGCAAAACTCTGCAAACTCCGCCGGCGGAGCGAAGTTTCCCACCCACCCCTAGACTTGACAGATTGTAGGAAATCACGATACATTGTTTGAGAGGTACTAGGACACAATGCCTGCCCCAAAGTGAAGTGTCCACTGTTACTCTCCAGCTAATTGATACATTTGTCTGTGGCCTTCCCGGAGAGCCGGAAACACGCCGAGATCAACGCCCTACTCAAGAAACCCAAGGCGGACCCAAAGGACCTCAAGAACTTCCGGCCCATATCCCTGCTCCCGTTCCCGGCGAAAGTCATCGAGAGACTGTCAACAGGCAACTGACCCGCTTCCTCGAGGAGAACAGCATCCTGGACTCGTCCCAATCCAGTTTCCGCAGCAACCACAGCACCGAAACTGCCCTCATGGCCACCACCGACGACATCAGGACCCTGCTGGACAGCGGCGAAACCGCGGCCCTCATCCTCCTGGACCTCTCGGCCGCCTTTGACACCGTCTGCCACCACACCCTACGCACACGCCTCCACGACGCAGGGATCCACGACAAAACACTGGACTGGATCACCTCCTTCCTCACCAGCAGAACCCAGAGAGTCCACCTCCCCCATTCCGATCCGAAGCCACCAAGATCACCTGCGGCGTACCCCAAGGATCATCCCTCAGCCCGACCCTCTTTAACGTCTACATGGCACCGCTCGCCAACATCGTCCGATCGCACGACCTCAACATCATCTCATACGCGGACGACACCCAGCTGATCCTTTCCCTCACCAAGGACCCTGCCACCGCCAAAACCAACCTCCACGAAGGAATGAAGGCCGTCGCAGAATGGATGCAGAACAGTCGCCTGAAACTGAACTCTGACAAGACGGAGGTCCTCATCCTCGGCTCCACCCCCTCCGCCTGGGACGACTCCTGGTGGCCGGCCACGCTGGGAGCTGCACCGACACCCACCAACCACACACGCAACCTGGGGTTCATCCTGGACTCTACACTATCAATGACCCAGCAAGTCAATGCCGTCTCCTCCTCCTGCTTCAACACCCTCCGCATGCTTCGCAAGATCTACAGATGGATCCCCACTGGAACCAGAAGGACGGTCACCCAAGCCCTCGTCAGCAGCAGGCTGGACTACGGCAACGCCCTCTACGCGGGAACCACGGCCAAACTCCAGAGATGACTTCAACGCATACAGAACGCCTCCGCTTGCCTCATCCTCGACATCCCCTGCCACAGCCACATCACTGCCCACCTGAGACCTGCACTGGCTCCCCGTCAACAAGAGGATCACCTTCAAGCTCCTCACCCACGCTCACAAAGCACTCCACAACACCGGACCAACATACCTCAACAAACGACTCACCTTCTACACCCCGAACCGCCAGCTTCGCTCCGCTGCCCTCGCCACCGTCCCTCGCATCCACCGAACGACCACCGGCGGCAGATCATTCTCCCACCTCGCCGCCAAGACATGGAACACCCTCCCCATCCACTTGCGACAGACCCAAGACCTACTGACCTTCAGGAGACTTCTCAAGACCTGGTTGTTCGAGCAGTAGCAGCACCCCCCCTCCCCCACCCCCACAGCGCCTTGAGACCCTCACTGGTGAGTAGCGCGCTCTACAAAGGATTGATTGATTGATTTATTGGCCAATGGCTGAAAATGCAGGGAGGGCTGTGTTAGCACCTGCCTAACCTGGTCTGTCTGGGCGGGGCTTTTTTCTCTGACAACCTCATCCTAGGTGGCCAGGTTGCCAGGTTCAGTGCAGCCCCGGTACCCTGAGCACAGCCAGAGACATGGCTGGACCGGATGATGTCTTAAGGATGCATGAGATGTGCAGGGCACCTCTTATCCACAGTACAAACAGAAAGTGAAGATGAAAGGCACACCGTCTCGCTAAAGGCCAATGAATCTAGAACGGCCACTCAAAATACCAAAGAGCTAGTCAGGGAAACATGCCAGGGACATGTTAGTAGATAGGCCAGCGGGGAAATGGAGAGATTTCAGGACATGATGTGGCTTCTGACAAGTTGTGAAGCAGGGTCGGACTGGTAAGGCGGGCACTCAGGCAACGGCCTAGGGGCCGGTATCCGAGTTTCAGCCGTGGGCTGCTTTTTTGGGCAGCCTGAGGGGTCCGATTCTGGGCAGTGTCTGCATTGTTCGGATGCTGCCAGCGGCCCAGTGGGTGCCTGAGTGGCCTTTCCGGAGGCCGATGGGGCTCCATTACCTCCCTTTTACGGACGGGCGGAGGTGTCACTCCCTTTCTCTCGCTGGGCCAGCCCATTAGTGTATGCAGATTGAGGGGCAGGGGGCCTGAGCAGAAGTGGTCTCACTTGTTTTCAGGTGTGTTTCACCAGTGTGAACTGATCCCTGCATTTATTTTTATTTAAGTGAAGTTAAGAAAATATGCCTCTGTCAGAGACCCAACCCCCCTGTTTTCATAAAACTTCCCCGACGCAGTGTTTTGTGGAAAGGCAATATGCAAATGTGGGCCACTTATTTTTAGCTTGCCAGGGCCTATTTTTGATACCAATCCTACCCTGTTGTGGAGATTGGGACAGTCAGACACAGAAGGCCTAGAGGTAACTACAGAGGTTACAGCACCCACTGAGGCCACTGTTGGCCTGTAGGGCTGGGGCAGTCAGACAACAAGTTGGTATACTGGGGAAAAGGGAGCATTTTAAAACCCCATGGGTCTTTGAAGGCTAGGATGCTGCCGGGGCAACGCTTTAGGACATGAAGGCGCCTTTGAAGCCTGCACAGTCACAACCCTGATATGGCCCCTTGATCTCAGAGAAGGAGATTCATGCAATGGCAGAAACAACAAGCATTGGCATAGCCAATAGGTCTCGCCTTTGGGACCTTATGTGTTTAGCCAGAACTTTTGGCTATGTTGTAGAGCATTGTGGCTGCTGTGCATCATGTTGAAAAGTTATAATAAAAAGTGTTAAGCATTTTTGTTACCTTTATACAAACCAAGACAACATTATATACAACTGAACAACCTGATTAAAAAAAGATTTTAACATAAAAAATGTCTTCTATTTTTTTTGTACTTGCACTGCTGGCAACTTCTTTCTGCCTGTTCTCATGCTTGTTTGTTATAATTTTTTTTGTTATGGGGGAGCAGGACATAAATAACGGGGGAGTGGAGGTTGGAAAACAGTAATTTAATTAGAACACGAGCAGCGGACGGACACTAGGGGAGAATCAACAGATGCCAGATTACGAGGGCAGAGTGACGTGATGCTTAGGTGATGTTTAGGTGATGCTTAGGTGGTGCACTGATGCAAAATGGTGGTGGTGAATGATGTTTGCTGCTCAGGTGGAGCCACTATATGGTGTGGATTGAAGGTACGTTGTGGATTGTGGAGTTGAAATATGTTGTTTGGTGTGTAATTACGTGGTGTGTATTGGAAATTTGTGGAGTTGAATTGTGTGGCCTGGAACTGTGGTGTTGAGTGAAATTATGCTTACTGAAATTGTGTCATAGTGTGGAGTGCATTTATGTTGATTGGTGGTATGTGGCATAGAGTGCATTTATGTGGAGTGTATTTATGTTGCATTGAGTAGAGTGCAATTATGTGGCGTGTAATTATGTGGCACTGAGTGGTATTATGTGGAGTGTATTTATGTTGCATTGAGTAGAGTGTAATTATGTGGCGTGTAATTATGTAATACTGAGTGGAATGTGGAGTGTATTTATGTTGCATTGAGTTGAGTGTAATTATGTGGCATGTAACTATGTCGCACTGAGTGGTATTTTGTGGAGTGTATTTATGTTGCATTGAGTAGAGTGTCATTATGTGGCGTGTAATTATGTGGCACAATGGTATTATGTGGAGTGTATTTATGTTGCATTGAGTAGAGTAATTATATGGCACTGAGTGGTATTATGTGGCGTGTATTTATGTTGCACTGAGTAGAGTGTAATTATGTGGCGTGTAATTATGTGGCACTGAGTGGTATTATGGGGAGTGTATGTTGTATTCAGTAGAGTGTAATTATGTGTCGTGTAATTATGTGGCACTGAGTGGTATTATTTGGATGTATGTTGCATTGAGTGCAGTGTAATTATGTAGCATATAATTATGTGGCACTGAGTGGTATTGTGTGGAGTGTATGTTGCATTCAGTAGAGTGTAATTATGTGGCATGTAATTATGTGGCACTGAGTGGTATTATTTGGAGTGTATGTTGCATTGAGTGCAGTGTAATTATGTAGCATATAATTATGTGGCACTGAGTGGTATTGTGTGGAGTGTATGTTGCATTCAGTAGAGTGTAATTATGTGGCACTGAGTGGTATTTGGAGTGTATGTTGCATTGAGTGCAGTATAATTATGTAGCATATAATTATGTGGCACTATGTGGTATTATGTGGAGTGTATTTATGTTGCATTGAGTAGAGTGTAAGAATGTGGTGTGTAATTATATGCACTGAGTGGTATTATGTGGAGTGTATTTATGTTGCATTGAGTACAGTGTAATTATGTGGCATGTAATTATGTGGCACTGAGTGGTATTATGGGGAGTGTATGTTGTATTCAGTAGAGTGTAATTATGTGGTGTGCAATTATGTGGCAGAGTGGTATTATTTGGAGTGTATGTTGCATTGAGTGCAGTGTAATTATGTAGCATATATATAGCAAATGTGTCGTTTGCATGTTTTCTCCTGCTTTATTTAACAGTTATAGTGTTGCATGAAGTATAAACTGATATAGTTACGGGGTATTATGATGCTGTTTAAGCATAGGTATAAAAAAATACTAGTTAGAATTGTACCATAAGGCGCATTTAAATAATGAGTGTTGTTGCTAAAACGGAAGTATTACAAAAGTGTTACGAAGATTTCAAAAGCCACACACGTAAACAAAGCCCTGCAGGCTAAAAAGTGAATGCCGCAAAAAGTTACGCAAAGGCATGTACTAATAAAAACAACGTCTTATGTGGTAGCATGGAAGCATGGAGCATGGAAGCGCAATAAAATTGGAAGAAGGCACGCACTGGATAATAAAGTGCCGTGGATTGCGCGGTGCTGTTTGTTTGTTCCTTAGTTTGTTTTTAGGGTGTTGCGAAATGTCAAGTTTGTTGAAAATAAATAATGCCTTTTAAGCGATTCTTGCTTTTAGGTGACCCTTGCTGTGTTTTTGGGAGGTTTTTCGGAGGCGCTAATGTACTGCATTTCACTGATGGTGCGCGCTGCTTTTCTTCCTCCGTTTACTCTACTTTAGTGTTTGGGGACATAACAAGTGTGGAAGACTTGCTATGGTTTGCTAATACAAAAGTGCTTTAAAAACTTAAGAATTCCCTCATGGGAGAACGCTGTGCCGCAGTGTGCTAAAGTGAATGCGGCATGGGAAAGTAAAAACTCGTATTTGAAATAATGGACGCTGCGGCTTAGTGAGAAAAAGTGCCGTGAAAAATGCGTAACTGTTATCGTCCCGGAATCTGTGGGCATAAATAATGCTGAAGACACATATACATCAAAAGTATTACGAAAGTATTTTAAAAAGCCACACGACTAAACAAAGCGCCACAGGTTGGTAAACTGATTGTGCCCAAAAGTTCTGCAAAGGCATGTACTAATATAAAGACCGTTATATGTGGTAACATGGAAGCGCAATAAAAATGTACGAAAGCACGCACTGGATAATAATGTGCCGTAGATTGCGCGCTGCTGTTTTTCTGCCCCTTACTTTATTTTTAGGTTGTTGCAAAATGCTAAGTGTGCCAAAAATAAATAATGCCTTTTAAGTCACCCACGCCTTTTAGGTGACCCTTGCTGTGTTTTTGGGAGGCACTGACGTACTACGTTTTCCAAATGGTGCGTGCTGCTTTCCCTCCTCCTTTTAGCGAGCGCCCAAATGCTAAGTGTGAAGAAGGTGCCATGGCAACAGAAGGAATGGTTGCGCACGGGCATTAGTACATTAGTATCTGCCGTGTCTTTTAATAAATGGCATTGCATTTGTATAACACTACAACTCGTGGGTGTGCTTTGCAGTGAGCTGGGCCAAATACTAGCTACAACATATCATATTTTAATGCGCTCCTTTATTATTTTTCCACAATGTAACAGCTTGTAGCCACAGGTGAGTAACCAGTGGAGGCTCCTTTAAGTTTGGGGTTTCCTTGTTTGCAAATGTTAAAGTAAAGCTTTCACGGACATGGAAAAAGTCGCAGCATGTGGTCTGCAAACGAATGCACTTTGCTTTTAGAGGGTAATTTACCAGGAACAATAGATGGTGTTATAGATAAGATTGAGAGACTTGCCTCCCAGACAGTAAACACAGTGCTAAAGGGCATGTGTCTGCCCGTTGATAAGTATCTAGTAAGGGAACAGTAAACAGATGCTGGCTTTGATATTACAAACCCTTGAAGATGCGTTAAGAATGTGTTACAACTTCTGCCTGCATTAAAAATTGTATATCCCTTCGTAAATGCATCCTATGTGCCCGTAGCTGTGATGTTTGTAAACGCTACCACGTTAGGTTTCCCCATGTGTGCGCGCTGCTCCCCCGCCTTTTGAAATGTATTTTCAGTATTTAGCCATGTGACCGGTACTTTATTTTTAGGCTGTAGCGGGATGGACGCATACATGCAGTCTAGAGATGAAACGTACAAAACACAGACTTTTATAATTGTATTAATGAATGGGTAAGCCGCATGGGGTACTTTATTTCACTTAAGAGCAACACCGAGCAGGAATAACAAGGAAAAACGCGAGCGCCATCTGTTTCCAATTAACGCAAACACGATAATTGGAAACAGATGGCATTGATGCTCGCTCCCGAGCACCCTAGGCCAGGGAACAAAGAAGGCGGGACAATCACCCGCCTTGGACCAATTGCGTGCTGTCTTTTTAAGAAAGACGCATGCACAGGCAAATTGCGAGTTAATAAAAAAAAAGCACGCGCACGAGTGTGTGTCCTGAGTTCAAAAGCCCTTACTAAATGCCTGGCAGAGCAGCGCATGTGCGCTGGCTCAGGCGAGACCTAAAAAAGGGGGGGGGGGGGGGG
This sequence comes from Calotriton arnoldi, assembly GCA_963921515.1. Lineage (NCBI taxonomy): Eukaryota > Metazoa > Chordata > Amphibia > Caudata > Salamandridae > Calotriton > Calotriton arnoldi. The sequence goes on from CAWUFW010000003.1 coordinate 7,402,561, forward strand.
ACCGGGCCCTGCTGAGGTTTATAAAAAGCAGGCCCCTCCTTCCGTCCCTCCCCAGAGGAATCCCCTTGAACCTCTGTCCACTCCCTGGAGCCCCAGGCCACTGCCCACTCGCCTGGCGGGAACTGGACATAGGAAAGGTGGGATTTATCCTTCTCAGAATAGTAGAGGGTCTGCGCTGCACCACGCTCGCGCCGACCGGGGGCAAAATGGTGAAGCCAGCAGACTAACTGAGTACCAACTCAGCACTTACTATTGTCTCCCCATGCTATCTTGCTCGGTCGAGATGCATGGATGAACCACCATCATGTGAGTGAGAGTGGTGTGAATGAGAAAATGTCATAGAGTTGAAGGATGGCATGTAAAGGAGATGTGAGTGAGCTAATATGATATGTTATTGAGATAACGTCATGTGAATTAGATGGCAGATTGTGAATGATCCCTTGGCGTGTGAATTACATGTGATATGAATTATACAATGGGCTTGGTTTAGAGTTTGGCAATCAGATGTTTGCCCATCAATGCTGTAAATTTACCTCATCCACCAGGTGACAGAAGAAACTCCACCATATTTTGAGTTCTGAGCGAAGGAATTATGAGTTCTGTGCCAGTGGAGCATAGCTTTCACTATCACTACCAATGTGACTGTGTCACCACCAGATGAGTCATTTTGGAGCAGAAACGTCTGACAGAAGAAAAAAAAAACAAGTGTCCTTCCCTATTGGAGGAATTCTTACCACCAAACGTGGTTGCTTGAAAATTCACAAAATATATTTTTTTCATTTCTATCACTGGGTATGAGCCTGAGTCTGGATCTAAAAACCAATACTGAGAATCTAGGCACGAACTTGGCACTAATGGATTTTAGGCACCATTTAATCTGTTTTGGAAACACTGGTGGCCTGATTTACAAATGCATTTCCCCCGTAATGTAAGTTTACAGCTGAAAATGGCTTCATTTATGCCTGTCAGATAGCCACAATGGATACCAAACAGGGGTAAATACATTTACTACATTGTAATTGCACAACAAGATTGTTGACAATTACACAGTAGTAAATCCCACACACAGGGTCAGTAATGGGCGGATCAAGCCATGTTTTGCCTTAAGAGTTTGTGAACCCTCACAAAATCATGAACTCATAGACATTTGCAAACTCGTCTTCAACCATTTCTTCCCCTGAACATGGCCCGAGATTTGCTCTGGCAAAGGGTAGGAGTAAATTCCCTTCCAGGGTGTGAAGGGGAATGGAACACCGCCAGAGGTTAAGGGGGTAAAAAGTGAGGTGGTTTCTCCATAGGAACTTACACAAATGTTACATGTCTTTGTTGGAAAAAAGACTAGAAACTTCGACTGGTGTAGCTTTTTAGGAGTTGTCCTGAGAACGATTGTGAATAACAAAAAGTAGTAAATGCAGGTATTCGCAGTACCACTACTCTGAGTGCAGATTTTGTACTGTTTTTCTGGAGCCAGCTCCATGTAATTTTCGAGTTTGCGGATTCCCCAAGTGGTCATTCCGTAATCTGGGGCCTGACATCTATTGGCATGCCCTTTTTATGAGGTAGTCCATTTTTAGGTCTCGCCTGGCGTTAGCAGCGCGCATGCGCTGCTCTCGCCATGCGAGGGCCTTTTGGAATCAATACGGATTCCAGATGTGCACGCGGACGGACAGAAGATGTGCACGCGGGGACTGGATGCTTTACTCGCGGCGTGAGACAGACGCACTATATTTTTTACAAAGGAGCTGGAAAAGGTGAATGTTCTTGAAAAATGTTTTGCTACTTTTAGTGGAGTTTGTCTCAAAGAGGTAAGTACACCAGAGGCCATTTTACCTATATTCTTTTTTCAGGTTTTTATAGACAGGAACACCATCTTGTGTTTTCTAGCAATGTTTTTCTTTCTTTTCAGACACCATTTTGTCTTGCAGATTGGCAGGGCTGAACAATTTGTTGTGCGTGTATTTATGGTTAAACCTTCCCTGGAAACATTTTTCCCCTTCGATTTGTCGTGTTTTCTCATCCGATTTCTTAAATTCTTAGTAATCTACCCCGCACTCTGAGTCTGCAGCAGACCTTTTTAGATGTTTTGAGGGATTTTCACGTTTTTGTGTGTCGAGGCAGACCAAGGAGCTCTCGGTGCCTTTTCATCTGCCGTCGTCCACGTATCAGGCTTAACTCGTGCTGGAAGTCTATCCATTGAGACAGTAGCTGGTAAACTTGCTGTGCGTTTGGCGCCAGTGTAGGGCATTCGGTGGTACATTAAAGGCTCTAAAATGGGTAGGAACTTAAAAGTTCCTTGAATAATCCATGGTTAAATTCTGTCCCTTCTGTTTTAGAAACACTGGATGTGCATCACGCCTAGAAAAGTAATAATTCAGTTGTCCATTTCATACCAATTTTAAAACCGCTTTTACAAACAAAATCGTTAGAACTGAACTATCTGGCCTGCGACAAAATGAAATGTCCCAGACTAGTAAAGCAATAAAACTCTCCCTGGAAGAATCAAACATGCCTCTTCAAGTTATCATTGCTTCTAAAACAAACATTTGCAATGCAATTGGTCTTCAATGTACGCGAGTTTAAGCTATTGGCATTGTAAATGACATTGCCTTTTATTTATGTTTTAAAAACAAAAACAAAAATAAAAGACATTGTCATTTACAATGTCAATAGCTCAAACTCGCGTAAATGCGAGACCTATTGCATTGCAAATGCTTGTTGCTTGCAACTTTCCAGAAGTCTGCATAAGTCAAGATAGCGCACAGGCCAGTGTTTTAAGAAATTTTACGCCAAGCTCAAGACTGATTTACAGTATTGGGTACAAGGCAGTAGACGGAATTGTGAAAAAAAAATATCAATAAAACTCCAGGAAAACTGAAAAATAGAGGAAATTAAGAATAATATTGGTTAATACATAACCAAGCTTATTTCCTTTTTAAGAGTATCCAAAAGAGGGAAAAATCCAGGAGTCTAAAAAAAAACTGTAAAAAAAACAGAAAACACACTGCACAAATAACCCCATAAATAGAACAAATCAAATAACAATAACTCTAAAAACACATACATACATATAGATTTCAAAATAACATTATATTACATGATACACAATACATTACGGCCAACTGGACTTCACTGAATAACTAAAAGGAAAACCTACCATTCAGCCACAACAAAAACACATAGCATTAACCTATACTAATTAAACTAATCCTAAACACATATCCCTAACTACTGAACTTCCAAAAAGTAACTTAAAATTAGTCTTACCTGATCCTGAGAGCACGAACTGGGAAGTTCGACCAGACGGAAGCTCGAACAACCCAAAATTAGATAGACTAAAAAATCAAACTTTTGATTGTAGAAACTGGTTCTGTCCATTAAGTCTATGAGGATTTTTCACTTTTGACTACCTGGTTTTTGGACCTTTACTGTGGGTGAGTCTCACTATAAATTCGTGGTAATTGGGCTGATTGTGTTAACTGCCAGTGTCTGCCTTTTTTTGATAAGGCCGCCGCTGCGCATCTAGGGCTAGGGTAAGAGGCACTGGGCTGGTTACACATGTACTCGTGGGCACACTAGCATGTGGGCTGCATGTGTGAGATTACCATGCACAGCTTGGTAATTGCACACAGTTAGCCAGGTTGAGAAGGGACTTTTTGAGGATTGTTCCTGACCTGCAGTAGGTCTAAAGATATAAGTAGGCATTCATAGACAGGTCAGCAGTGCTTACTGGAAAATATGTAGTGTTTTCACTGTATTATGCATATAGGCAAAATCCATGCTTAAGCACAGTTTCACTTCACTTCGGCCTTCACAGTCCAGCACGGTGTCAAACTGGGGTAAAACATGCAGAGTTTGGATTTGCAGTTCCCAACACAGTACATCTACATCTTATGGGACTTCAGGATTTATCATATTTCTCTGAATCAGCTCATAAGCAGATTCCAGGCATTGGTCCCCCATGCTGGGCCAAGTTAATTACTCTGCTCCCTAGAAGAGGAACACAGTCCTCACCACACAAAAGGAGTAATTATCAGTTATTGCCCCAGTTCCTGAGAGAGGAAAGGGGAGTGGAGGAAATCTGCACCTGATAATTAGCTTGTCACACTGCACCTGGGCTGGGACAGCCCAGGTCCATTAGAACATAGGAGGGAGCCCAGATCTCTGGAGTCAACACACGAGGGACTCTCCTTTGAATGGTTCAGGCAATGATGTCATCTAGGGGCAATGCTGAGGACTTCAGAAGAGCTCTTTCCAGGGTAAATTTGGACCATCCCAGAAGTTCGTGCATGATGGTAGGGACGGGGTGGAGTGATGATGTGGCATCCTAGGACTGGTCAAGGGTACCTAGTGTCTAGATCTTTCCGCCCCAATTAAAAACCCCTGCACAACGGAGAGACACTTGAGAAAACTCTGGACATGGGAGGCAATGACGGTGAAAAGGATGCCCACATGGAAACAGAAGCCACTTGATGCCCTGCAAAGATGGACCAAAGACTTTGACACCAGCTGAACCCCAGGACTACGATGGTTCTCTCCAGGCCCAGTGCCACTGACCCCCTTATGCCCCATAAGGACCAGTTGTGGGAAAGATCTGGGCTCCACTGCCTACCACCCTCATGTGCTCTGCAAGACAGCCAGGAAGCTCTCCTCATGTGCTCTGCAAGACAGCCCGGAGGCTCTGGGGCTTGAGAGTGTAGTAGTGAGGCTTTTTTGCTGGCTGATTGGGGATGTCCCCAACAGGAGAGGAACACCAGAAGTCAGGCAGAGGAGAAAGCTGACACAGGGAGCCAGAATATCCAGCTTCCCACAAAAATCCACCTTTAGAGGCCATGAGTTTGCCCCTGGTGCTAGAGCTCGTCAACAGGAACAAAACATTACCCTCCTCGAATAAAGCGGCCCTACCTGGCCTGAGATTTAGCCCGGACACTGGAGGGACTGAGCAGGGAATGATGCACATGGTACTTCACTGCAGGACAAGAAATTACCGCCAGGGTGGGCCAGATACTGGGGGTTGGCGCATCTTTTAATTTAATTAATTCCTAAAGATGGGCACTTGTGGGGCCATCCTGCAAGAGACAGCTTTTGGCCCCTGGGACCTCATCCCTCAGGGTCAGAGACAATGAGGATGCTTCTGGGGAAGAGAGCAGGTCCTACGGAGTGCTCAAACGCCCCAGTGCCCGTGTTAGCCGGGGGCGTGTAAGTCACCCTAAGTCTCGGACATATTGACTTTATGGCCTCAGGAGAGGTTCATGCTGTTTTAAAGCACTCCTTGAGCTGGTGCTTTTGCTCTTGTGCTATGGAGTTCAGTAACTCCTGGTGGTTGGTTTTAGGGCTGCATTACATGAACAATAGAGTATACAGAAAGATTTAGACTCGTGTTCATGGTTGCTTTGAATTGCAATGCTTAATTTAAAATGATTAATTGACAGTTTTAATGATGAACGCTGAAATTCTTAAATTTATAAAGATTGCACCATATTTATTGGTGACACACTGGTGGATCATAACGTGCGATGTGGGTAGTGACAACCTGACAAAGCTAGCAGTTGCACATATATATATATATATAAATATATATATATATATATATATGGTTCACAAAAGGAGATTATGCCGGACTCCCAGGAGTCCCATTAGAACCTCTTTATTAAGAAATTTAGCTTCATATCAGAGCCCCATAACGCGTTTCGACTTCCGTCTTTATCAAATGGATAATTGCTCACAGCTGTTTTTCGTGCCTTGCTGTTTATTCTTTTTCAAGCATTCTGGGAAATGTAGTCCTTGTCACAATGCTAATGCGGATTTAATTGATTATATATGCTTAGTGCTGTCTTGTAAAGATTTTGCTGTCCTCATTATTCATTTCCATATTTTCGGCACTTGTATTTAAAATGTTACTGACTCCTAGGCCCTTCTCATCCATATCTTTACGGGCCGCATCGGTGTTTGGAATCCCAAGGGCATCGCCTCACCTTCATTCCTGATGAGGCTGCCCTTTTCATGAAGACACGTCAAAGCGGACTTTGAAGTCTTGAACTCGCAGGTTCTTTAGTTTTCAAGTGCTGAGTGCACTCCACAGGAGATAGGTAACTCCTCGTCTGCTTCGTAAGTATTCTCCCACCGGGCGCTGCCGCCATTTGAAATACAGAATTCAAAATGGTCCTTAAATTTACCGCGTGCTCTGAAAGCTGGTGCGGCATTTAGGGGTAACGACCAACACCCCTCGTACAATGGTTCACAAAAGGAGATTATGCCGCACTCCCAGGAGACCCATAAAAACCTCTTAAATAAAAAAATCTGCTTCATATCAGAAGCCCCATAACGCGTTTCGACTTCCATCTTTATCACATGGATAATTGCTCACAGCTGTTTTTCGTGCCTTGCTGTTCATTCTTTTTCAAGCATTCTGGGAAATGTAGTCCTTCTCACAATCCTAATGCGGACTTAATTGTTTATATATGCTTAGTGCTGTCATATATATATATATATGTGTGTGTGTTTATATGTATATCTTCCTAAGCTGCTATACATATATATATATATATATATATAAGGTTACAGAGACGTTATAGTTAGGCTAAGATTTCACTTCTACAAAACCAGTGAAATTCAGCAGCTATAGTTACCTGAGCTAACTATAACTTACGCCCCCCAATGCACTACTTATGACCTCACATATTACATCGCTCATGACAGGGTCAGTGACATCACTGTTTGCCCCTGAGAGGAGGCGGTGCCGCATGGGCACCCCCCCCCCGCTCAAATAATAATGAAACACTGCCCCGAGATTTGGCCCACCCGGGGGCTTCCAATAAAAGACGCACAGGAGCCACTGACCCTTTTTTTTTTTTTACATTTTGCTGCAAATTTGCAGCACAATTGAATAAAAAGAGACTTTTAACCCCCGGCGGGGTCACTGTGGGACACCCCCACCATATCTGGGGGGGTCAGGGTATTCCTACCCTGCCCCCTTTTCTTTATATGTTACATTTTTTGTGGGGATGTGCTTCAAATCATGTCCCAAGATGGCTGCCAGCGCTTCCTGGTTGAAGTGTTGGCAGCCAATCAAATTTCAGTAGGATTCGCGAGTACACTGCTTGCATGTCTATATCTTAAATATCTCTGAAACTGCTGAACGGATTTACAGCAAATTACAAAAAGCACGCTTTCTGGAGCAACATCTAGCTTTCTGCCAAATTTGGTGTAACTCCGTTCAGCGGTTCAGGCTGTAGTCATGTTCAAAAAAGGAAAAATCCCCATCGACATAACATGGGGAAAATGCGTTTTCGGACCCCCCTTTTTTCTCGGCCCTCATTTGATTGATCACCCCGAAACTTTCAGCACAGCAGCTGAACCAAATTTTTTAATTTTGTGAAGATTCGTCAAGTAGCGCCAAAGTTATTGGCGAAACAAAAAACGCTTTTCCTATGAAAACTTTTGTTCTAACTATAACTACCTCTACTGGCTATCACCAGTAGGTAATATATATATATATATATTACCTACTGGTGATAGCCAGTAGAGATAGTTATAGTTAGAACAAAAGTATATATATATAGTTACACACAAATGACACCCCCTTATAATGTGATAATGCATCTGATATAGGTTGGGTGTACTGTAACAAAATAGCAAAGAATACAATACAAAATTATTTCAAGTTTTTAAAATAATATTTTTTTTAAATTAGACTTCTAAAAATGTTACAAAAATCTCACAAATTATATTATAAAACACTCCCAAACCTTTGCCCCTATAAATGCCTAATCCTTAATTTAGAAAACAAGAAAATAACATTACTTGAAAAAATTCTACATTCAGATATAACACACAACAAATTCAAATAATATAAGTATATACTTTAATAAAACTATTAAAAGAATATACATTTTCATTTATAAAATTAAAAGATGGCAAAATAAAAAACTCTAAAAAAAAACTACCCCCCAATTGTATTGTATTGTAATTGCATTTATATAGCACTTACTACCCCTGACGAGGCGTCAAAGCGCTTTTTCAGCGAGTGGCACGCTACTCCGGGACCCATAGAGGATTAGTGTTGAATTAGTATAGTGAAATATGAAAGTAATTTTAAGTGGTGGATAGGTTAGTCAGTTATTTGGATTCGGAAGGATAGCAGAGGGATAGAAGAGGAAAAAAGGTTTGTATTTATATAGCTCTTGGGGTGTTAAAGCGCTTTTTTTGGCGAGTAGCACGCTACTCCGGAAACCCATAAAGGATTAGTGGTGAATTAGTATGGTGAAATATGAAAGTAATTTGAGTGGTGGATATTGGTCAGTTATTTGGAGTGAGAAGGATAGCGGAGGGCTAGAAGGGGAAGAAAGGTTTGTATTCATATAGCACTTGTTACCCCTGATGGGTGTTGAAGCTCTTTTCTGGCGAGTAGCATGCTACTCCGGAACCCATAAAGGATTAGGGTTGAAAATTAGTATGGTGAAATATGAAGTAATTTGAGTGGTGGATATGTTATTCAGTTATTTGGATAGAGAAGGGTAGGCGGTGGGATAGAAGAGGGAAAGAGGTTTGTATTTATATAGCGCTTGCTACCCCTGATTGGGTTTTGAAGCGCTTTTTTGGCGAGTAGCACGCTACTCTGGAACCCATAAGGATTAGTGTTGAATTAGTATGGTGAAACATGAAAGTAATTTGAGTGGCGGATATGTTAGTCAGTTATTTGTATTGAGAAGGGTTGGGGAGGGGTAGAAAAGGGAAAAAGGTTTGCATTTATATAGCGCTTGTAACCCTGATGGGGTGTTGAAACGCTTTATTGGCGAGTAGCACACTACTCTGGAACCCATAAAGGATTAGTGGTGAATTAGTATAGTGGAATATGGAATTTGAGAATTTAGTCTGTTATTTTGATTGAAAAGGATAGTGGAGGGATAGAAGAGTAAAGGATTTGGATATTTTTTTTAAATTTTTTTTTTGAGGTCATAGCAGGAGGAGGAGGCTTTTGGATGAGTAAAAAGGGGAAGAGTCAGAGGGAAGAGTTTTAGAAAGGTTTGTTTTGGGGGATCGGTATAGTAAAAGGTGTCAGATGATGCAAGGAGGGGTAGAGTAGGGGAGAGTCTAGAATGGGTTATTTTGGGGATCATAGTAGTGGTATGGGGTTTAGGATAAATGAGAGTGGATGTCGAGGATATATTGATAGATGTATAGGGTGAGAAATAGGGTAGTGCATTGGAAAGAGTAGTAGAAAGAAGTTTGAGATGAGTCAGAAAGTTGGGTTAGAAGATATATTGAGAGAAGTCTAGGCTGAGAAATAGGGTAGTGCATTGGAAATGCTAAATAATAAGAAAGTGATAAATATATAGATCCATAAGTACATTGAAAGTATATAGATGCATAAAGGAGGTAAGTATATGTAAATTAAAGATCTTGATAGAGGTACAGGCTGTGAAATAGGGTAGTGCATTGGATATGCTTTTTCAGGAGAAAAGTAACAAACACACAGATCCAAGTACATGGAAGGTACATAGATGCACAATGGAAGCAAGTACATGTAGACCAAGGATGCACCAGATAAACTCCGGTTTTCAAGTGTTATTGCACTTTATTTTTTATTTTTTTTAACAACATAATTATTCGACATGTTTATACAAAGCAATACACAAAGATTGGTACATATCTATAGTGAAAATAAATGCTTATATACAGAGGGATATGCTGTAAATTTCTCTTTGCGTATGGTGCTTATGTGGGAAGAGCCAATTCTTGAGTACTTTCTGAAGATAAGGTGGCTGTCGGTGGATCTTATGTTGGGGGGTAAAGAGTTCCATAGTTTGGCTGCTTGAACAGAGAAGGATGTGCCACCCATGGTTTTCTTCTTGTATCTTGGGATTTTGAGGCGAGGTGCCCCTTTAGAGCAGAGGTTCCTTTGTTGAATGTGTTTGGTGATTTTATTCCTGATGAAGAGCGGTCCCATTCCATGTATCGCTTTGTGGGTGATACAAAGCAGCTTGAACGTGGATCTTCTGGCAACCGGTAACCAATGCAGGGCTTTCAAGGCAGGTGAGATGTGGTCTCGCGGTTTGATATGCAAGAGTAGTCTGGCAGCCGAGTTCTGAATCCGTTGTAGTCTTTTCATGGTCGTTAAAGGTGATCCGTGGTAGAGGCTATTGGCGTAATCGAATTTGGACAGAACAAGGGAGATGGTAGCTTGGACCTTATGTGGAAATCCCAAATGAGGGAAAATTAGTAGCAGCGTTTTTATAGTGACAAAGTTTGATCTTGCTAGTTTGTCCACTTGGGCATTCATCGATAGCTTGGAGTCCATGGTCATTCCGAGGTTTCTTACTTCCTTCGACACTTTAGGATGTGATCCCAGTTCATCAGCCAGGCGGCAAGCGGTTCATAGTGTTTCCAATCGCCACACATGAGTATTTCCGTTTTGGAAGCATTCAATTTGAGATGGCTCCAAGTCATCCACTGATCCACGGCTCTGAGACAACTGAAAATTGGGGATTTTCCAATGTCTTTAGGGCATTGCAGTTGAAGGAGTATTTTGCGTGTCATCTGCATAGTTATAGCACGTGAGGTGAAATTGATTGATCAGTACCGGTGATGACTTCATGTAGATGTTGAAAAGCATGGGCGAGATGATAGAGCCTTGAAGGACCCCTGCTTTTGTGGAGTATGGTTTGGACGAGAAAGGTGGGGTATGGATGACATTAGTTCTGTTTCGAAGGTAGGACGTGATCCAGTCTAGAGCAGTTCCCTCTAGGCCGGCTTCATAGAGTCTTTGTTTCAGAGTGCCATGGTCAACCGTGTCAAAGGCAGCCGAGAGGTCCAAGAGGAGTAGCGCAGCAACCCCGTTGCGGTCTACTGTATTCTTCAGGTCATCCCAGATGGCAAGGAGGGCAGATTCAGTGCCTCTTCCCAGACGGAATCCCGTTTGGAAGTGTGAAAGTATGTCATTCTCTTCAATGAATTGTGACATCTGGGCGAACGCTGCTCTTTCTATCAGTTTGCCCAGGAAAGGTCTATTTGTAATGGGTCTGTAGTTGTCAGGGTTCAGCGGGTCCAAGTTTGTTTTCTTCAGTAAAGGGCGTATGTGTGACTTTTTGAGTTCTTCTGGAAATATTGCGGTAGTTAAGGAATTGTTGATGATTCTTCTTACTGGAGTGGCAGCAGAGGTTGTTAAAAGAATTGTCTTGAAAGTTTGTGGTGGACACGGGTCAGAAGGGCTGCCGGCAGGCCTGCTTGCTTTGACCAGGCCCATAAATTCATTGTGTGAGATGTGTTGGAAGGAACGGAGAGAGGCTGGGTTAGAGTATTCTTGGATTGTTGTTTTGTACAAGGGTTAGTGCTGTTGCTTTGTTTCTGTTTTAAGTATGAGTCCAATGTGTCTGCTTTGTCCGTGTAAGGATTTGCCAGTTTGTCTGTGAAATCTTGAGTAACAGGATGAGTTCCTTCTAGGCAATTTGGTTTGCGAAATTCATTCGGTATTTTATAGAATTCTTTATTTGCACATTTGGCATTTTGAATTCTGTCTGAAAAGTACCTTTTCTTAGCTTTTTTGATAGCTGACTTGTATAATCTGTTAATATTCTGTAGGTGAAGTTTGTCTTGTTTGGCGTTTGTTTTGAGCCAGGTATGTTGCAGCTTTCTAATTTGTTGTTTGATGTCTTTTATCTCTGTTTCTCCAAGGCGCTTTTTTTCTTTTGTTCTGTTGTGTGGTTTTGAGTGGTATCAGTATGTCAAAAGCTTCCTGTTGCCAGTCATATAGTTTTTTTTAACAGAATTTATTGTTTCCAGATTTGTACTGGATGTTAGTTGTGTTTCTAAGTGTTTCAAGTTGAGTTTGTTCCACGGCCGATAGGTGGATGGATGTAAGGTAGTTTTAGGTGAGTCGCTTAGTGTTGTTTTATGTTGGAAAGCAAGCAAGTGGTGGTCTGACCATATGACCGGAGTTATAGTTTGAAAGGTAACTAGTTCGGTATTAGCAAAAATGACATCTAGGATATGTCCAGCGATGTGTGTGGGTTTGTGGACAATCTGATGCAGGTTCAGTGCGTCTAGGCCAGTGATTATTGTTTTTGGATGGGTCATATTGGGTTTGTCAAACCAAATGTTGAGGTCACCCAGAACGCATAGGTTGGGGTGTATTGTTATCAGCTTTGAAACTGTGTCTAGAAGTGCGTCTGGGAATGTCGCCTTGCTAGGTGGAGGTCTGTAAAGGAGCAGGAAGTTACAGGAGGAAGACGGTGTAGGATTGCATCTGGTGAGAAGAGCCTCACAATTCTTTATGGTGATGTCATCAACTTTAGTGATATGTAGTGTTTGCCTGAAAACAACAGCTAGACCACCTCCTTTTTTGCCTATACGATTTTGGGTGATTGTTTGATAGCCTAGAGCACAGTTCTTCAAACTGTGGGGCGTGCGACACCATCTCAGGGGGGGCGCGCACTCCACCCTAGCATCTCATTGTTCCACACTTTCCTAATCGATGGGGCACGACCTGCCCATACTTTTGTCATTTTGAAAGCAAACCGTGAAAGCAGTCCGCTTTCGGTTTCACAGCACAGGAGACTCCCTGCCTCCCACTGCAGCTGAAGCTTTTCAGCTCTCGGAATGAACCGTCCCGGGAAGGTTAGTTCTTCACAGGAAGGAGGCAAAGTTTCTCTTTAAATTACATAAGTATGGGCATGTCAATTCTTCATAAATTGTGGAATGCGCACCTAATTGACTGTGTTAAAAACTTTTAGCTGGCTTTCCCTGCAGTTTCAATTATGCAACGATTTCATGAAGATAGTGTGGACATTTACTGAGTTGGCAACATTCAGACACATTGTACACTGACAAATTTATCATTAGTTTGAGTTTTAAAGCAATTTTGTTTCTGTGTCAATGATTGTTTTTTAAACAAAACATTTGGTGAGGAGAAATGTTTGAATATTTATATTTTTTATGGATTTGAGAAGGGGCCCGTAATGCGGTATCGTATTTTGTTTAGTTTCATGTCATGTAGGATGATTCAAATACTCTGGGGACACTCACGGTCGTTTAATAGTACATTAGCAGTTCTGTGTTTGGCAAGATGGGGCGCGGATACGGTTCAAGCAGTGCTTAATTTGAGCCGGTGGTTTCCGGTACTCAGCACCGGCACTTATTTCAGAGGGCCGGGGCTACGATTTCTGACCCTGCAGGTGGTGGTCTCAATATTAATTGCCCAACTTCAAAATAAAAAGAACATACCTTGCATGGTGACGGGCTGGTATGATTTCATAGGCAGGCGTAGGTCTGTCCAGGGAGGCATGATTGTATATCACCACGTTAGTGATGATGTCATCACGCCTGTCATGAATCCAAGAAGTCATCATCAACGAATGGCTTGCATTCTATTCTCCGAGTCTGCTGCACCCTGCCACTGCCTGAGCCTAAGCCTCCCATTGGATAATTGTAGCTGGGGGCTGGCTTATGACCGAGTTAAGGCAAGGAAGCTGCGAGAGTGCATTTTGAGCTTGGGAGTGAGGGCTCATGAGGAAGAATAAACGAAAGTGTGAACTTTCCACTTGCTGCATAGCCAGAGTAGTATAGCCTGCAGCCGTGCATTGCTACTATCCTCAATGTGCTCGATGCAGCTGTGGCCACCGCAACTTTTGTGCGCTATGGAGCCACCTGCAGTATCGTTGCGCTGCCTCCCAGCATGCTAATTGCTGAGTGTGCGTGAGCTCAGTAGTCGCAACAGCCATACTCACGTCTCACAGGCATTGGCAGCGTTACGGCTGGGGACAGTGCTTGTACTGTAGCAGGCAGGGTGACAGAAATTGCCGGATATGGCCTGGGATATGCGGATGGCGGTCAATTATATAGTGTACCAGATTGCAGAAATTTCTGTCAGGTGGTGGAGGGGCCCGACATCTAAAAAAATTGAGCTGGGGGGGGATCAACCTAAAAAAGTTTGAAGACCTCTGGACTAGAGGAACAGCTTCATGCAGGACTGGAGCCATATCATCTCCCAACCATGATTCCTCACCGGAAGAAGCCAAAGGATCAGGCTACCTCCCTTCCTCTCCGCCCCCACAGAAATTACCTGCGGGTCCCACAGGGGTCATCACTGAGCCCGACCCTCTTCAACATCTACGTGGCCCCCCTCGCAGCCATCGTCCGACAACACAGCATCAACATCGTATCCTACGCCAACGACACCCAGCTCATCCTCTCCCTCACCAGTGACCCCACCACCGCAAAACTCAACTTCCAGAGAGGAATGCAAGATGTCGCAGTCTGGATGACCAATAGCTGCCTAAAACTCAACGCCGAAAAGACAGAAGTCCTCGTCCTCGGAACCACCGCTACAGCATGGGACAACACCTAGTGGCCCACCGCCCTCGGAAGCCCACCCACCCCCTCAGACCACGCCAAAAACCTCGGCATCGTACTCGATTCATCACTCACCATGAACCGACAGGTCAACGCTGTCACCTCCAGCTGCTTCAACACCCTCCGCATCCTTTGAAAGACCTTCAAATGGATCCCCCCGGAGTCAAGAAAGAGACTCACCCACACACTCATCACCAGCAGACTGGACTATGGGAACTCTATCTACGCCGGCATCAACAAGTCCCTACTCCGCAAACTCCAGACGATACAGAACACCGTAGCCAGACTCGTCCTCGGCATCCCCCGGCACGAACATATCAGACAACACCTGCGGAGACTCCACTGGTTCCCCGTGGAGAAGAGGGTCACCTTCAAGATCCTCACTCACGCCTACAAATGCCTACACAACAACGGACCCAAATACCTCAACGACAGAATAAACTTCCACGTACCCAAAAGAAACCTCCGATCTGCCAACCTCGCACTAGCTGAAACCCCGCACATCCACAGAGCCAGAGCAGGCGGAAGATCGTTCTCCCACATTGCAGCCAAGACCTGGAACGAGCTGCCGACAGACATCAGATGTGCCCCCTCCCTAAACACCTTCAGGAAGGCTCTCAAGACCTGGCTCTTCGGCTGAACGGATCTGCGTTCCCCCCTCCCCTCAGCGCCTTGAGACCCTCAAGGGTGAGTAGCGCGCTTACAATTCCCTGATTGATTGATGATTCAGTTATGAATAGTATGTCTGGTTTTGCATCGGTGAGAAGGTCGTAGATGTGATGTTTTTTTGTAGAGAGGGATCGAGCATTTATTAGTAGACAGTTTAGAGAATGGGCTTTGGTGATAGTGAGACTTTGTTTTGTAGAAGAGTGATCAGTATTGTGTGGGTTTGTAGCAGGTGTGTTTTTAGTGCTGGTATTAGCTGTATTAGGATAGCAATCGTGTAGCTGTTCTGTATCATGTTCCTCATCCAGCATGCTAAGAAGGCATTTTGATGGGTCTGCGTGTGTATGTGGTGGAGATGGTGTTTGAGAGTGAGTTGGTGTGCTGTGTTGTTTTCGTGGTGTAACATTGTTGTGCAGTAGACATGAGGAAGCGAAGTTGTGAGGTGTGGCACGTTACTTATATTGTTTGCGTGTGTTTAGGGCGGAAGGTGTATGAGTCAGGGATGGTGGTGCAGCATGTGGGTCATGTAGTAAGGTTCTAAATTGTCCAATGGATGAGAGGCGTTTGGAAGAGAGTTGCTGTGTTGCTGAACCCCCCAATAGCTCTATAAAATCAACATCCTGTTACTAAAACATTTAACCATTTATATAAATGATACTACATATATTGATTTTAAATACAATTATATTTTTAACACAATATTAAATAAAACACTAAAAAGTAATATTCTTACCTGCAATATTTCAAACAATGATAATTTGATTATCACAATATGAATGCAACAATATTATGGTTACACAATATTTTTAACTCAATATTTTAGTAAAACACCAGAGAGGCTATAGCAGTTTAGGCCCAAGTGCAATGGCCTCTGGTTTTCAGCTTTTTTGGTGTCAGCTCACTCGTGCCCATCCATTCCACTATCAGACTCACGTTGTTGAAGGACGCTGACATGGGATTACAGACCTGGGGCCTGATTCAGAGTTAGGAGGTTGCCCATGTATCTGCTGTGTGTGGATAGTGGTCAGAGGTAACAATCTCCTTTGCCCTGGTGGATTACTGGCTGACACAGAGGCCCCTGTGGTGAAAGTCAAAGTTAGTTGAGCAGCCACTATGTTTCAAGCAGCCACTTAGCATACTTTTTTGTTTTACTAAATAAACTCCCAAAGCCGGAGTTTGTTTTTGTAGAACTAAAAACAAATGGCCTGACAACGACACCCTAAGAGTTTTCTCCCATGCTGTGGAAATATATACATTTTTTTCTGGGTTTTTTCCTGGCAGTTCCGAACAGGGAAAGAATGTACTTCAGAAAGTCAGCTCTAAACAGTGCGGACAATCTGATGTACTTAAACCACCTGCCAGAACTCTGTCAAGCCGTTGGTCTAAGGTATCCACCAGCAGGGCAAGTGGTGGTTCCTCCAGTGAAAACATGATGATCCGCATGAATCCAAGTAAAGTGGAGAGAAGTATGTCAGCCAAGTTTGTTGGGGAGTACCTCGTCAGACAAACTCCATATGAGGATCCTGGATTTGTGGTCACCGGACTGAAATAGCTAGAGGTACAAAATAAGTCCATAGAAATAAGATGGCAGTCCAATTGACCTCTCTTCCACTGAGCTCACCTCGGTACTCACTTTTTCACCAGCTACACCTCCACTAACTTATCTGTAACTAACCTTTATGCCATTAACGTCAACTTCTCTACTCCGAGACTTCCTGACACTTTCCTCTCCTAAACTCATCTCTCACTAACTAACCTCTCCGCCACTGTACTCTCAACCACTAATCACTCTACAACAGCCACCAGGGTATCTGCCACTCACATCTCCTCCAGTATGCTTGCTGTTACTTACCTCTTACTAACCTCTCTGCCACCGATTCTGCACCACAAATCTTTCGGCCACTAATCTCCTCCACCAACCCCGCTTTCTCTAAAAATCACTGCCGCTAACCACTAAAACCACTTTATAAATACCCTTTCTGCCACTGGGGTGTGTGCCACAAACCTCTCCAGGCTGCTATTAACTTCTCAGCCTCTAGTCAATGTCGACTCTAGAATCTCCACCACTAATCTATCTGCTAATAATCTGTCCACCGCCGGAGGAAGATCCTTCTCCTACCTGGCGGCCAAGACCTGGAACTCCCTCCCCACTCACCTTCGGCGAACCCAGGACCATCTCGCCTTCAGGAAGCAGCTCAAGACCTGGCTGTTCGAGCAGTAACTTACCCCCTCCCCCAGCGCCTTGAGACCCTCCCGGGTGAGTAGCGCGCTCTATAAATGCCGTGATTGATTGATTGTCCTCCACTAACCTCCCTTTCATTATCCACTCTGCCACTGTCCTGTCTATGACTAACATCTCTGCCCCCAACTAACCTGTGCTCCTAACCCCTCCTCCATTCACCTCCTGTTGCTGTCTCCTCCATGATTCTCTACACCACTAACCTCTTGTAGTTCACTAACCTCCCCTTCACTGTCCTCTCTGCTGCTGGCCTCTGTAACTCATCTCTCTGCTACTAAACTTTCCATGAGCACCTCTTTTTCACTAACCTCCCAGGGTCTAGCCTCATTTCCACTAGTTCTTTTCCAATAGACTCTGGCACTATCTTTCCTCCAAGGACCCCTCTTCTACTAGCGTCTCCTCCTCCAACACCCTTTCCTCTGCTTTCCTTATCTTTGATGCCAAGCCAACATGCACCAACCTTTCTGTCTATCTAAAGCTCCGCTTTTCTCTTGTGCTTTTGTCCACTCTCTCTCTCTGGTCCTAATTTATTTCTAGCTCATCCTTTTCCCTCTCTCCCTGCACACCTCGCCTTTCTCCGCCCGCATTGTTTTTCACTTTTAGGCCTGGATGGGAACAGGGTGTGAGCCTGCCTCCTCGGGGTGAAGAGCGGGTTATTCAGTACCACTTCCCTCCGTAAACAATGATACAATCGAAACCGGACCCTCTGCGTAAGAAGCCGCGCCGAGGGGAAGCTCCAAGACAGGGCAAACTGCAAAATACACCCCTCATTAGCAGCGCATACTGAGTCATGTGTTCCAAAGCAATCCCAGAGTCCCCCGGGCCCAGTCAAACCACCGTGACCCGGAAACGCTACTGGAGAGACCGGGACTAATCTAATCTCGCGGCAACAACACTTCATTGACCACAAATAGGAACGGAGCATACCCCCGGGGGACGATCTAACACCTGAACTCTGATCTCACCAACCAAAAACAGGAGAGATCCACAGAGGCCAATACAAGATTACTGACCTCATGCAGCCTCCATGCGTGAAAAGACAACGGACAGAGCAGTGGGAGCTAATTTAACATCACTTCTTCATGTGAGGTATGGTCACTTCCTCCGTTAAGTTATGGTATTTGTATAGTGTATTAATCAGGGCTTTAAGTGGGAAAAAAAACTGGGGGTGCTCTAAAAGGGGCAGGGCAAACCTCTTAAAGGGGTGTGGCCTATCCAAGTAGGGGGGTGGTCTAAATCAAGATAACTAGCATTGTGTGCTTAAGAAACTCCCCTCCTATTATTCTACCTTCGGAAAACACTCTCTTTAAAGGATTTCCCTTCCTCCTACAACGCGGCTCACCTAGCATGACGTCTCCACTTCTCAGTAGTGAGCAAAATGAGCATGCGCATATCGATGTGCATGCTCTCACTGCAGTCCAATAAAAAAAAAAAAAGAAAACGGACTACCTTTGCGAGGCCCGAAAATAGAGCCCCATAGAGACCCGTTTCGAGGCCCCCTGAAAATAACTGCCGGTGCTCAGACCCGGCCCACTTAAAGCCCTGCATCCATCCATCCTAAGCACTGCGCCATCCAACCATCTTTCAATCCATCCATACATTCCTACCTACATACATACATACATCTGTCCCTGCACCTATCCTAAGCATCTATCAGCCCACCCGCCTATCCTAAGTACTGGTCCATTCATCCTTCCATCCATCCACTCACTCATCCATCCAGCCAGCAACCCATTCATTCATTCATCCATCCAGCCATCCATCCATACATGTGTCCCTGGACCTATCCTAAGCATCTATCAGCCCACCCGCCTCTCCTAAGCACTGTGCTATCCATCCATACGCCCATACATCCATACATACATCTGTCCCAGAACCTATCCTAAGCATCTATCAGCCCACCCGCCTATCCTAAGTACTGGTCCATGCATCCATTCATCCTTGCATCCATCCATACATTCATCCATCCATCCAACTAGCTATCCATTCATCCATCTGGCCATCCATCCACTCGCCCTTTATTCACCTATCCATCCTTCTTTCCGTGCACCCTCCGCCCCGATCCTAAACACCCCGTATTATACTCATCCACCCAGCCTCTTAATGGGCCGAAAAGGCTGGTGATAACCATTGACAGGCAGATGTTTCTGATAAAGAACAAGAAACAGTTGCTCTTTGTGGACCATAGTTCACCACCCTTCTCTGGTGGTGTTTTAAACAAAGGTTGATCCAGCGAAAGAAATGTACACCAGCTTTTCAGTGTAAGACGCTAATTCAGAAACATAACCTTTTGTCCATTTCTATATAGGAACACTGCTTTAAATTGGCCGTGACTGACAGACACTGAATACCTGTAGTTCTTACATTTGAGAGAGTATACCAAACAGCTAATTTGGGGTGGTGAGAACCTGCCCTTCTATATTTCCATGTGAAGCACAGTATAGGAATATAAAGGTAATTCCAACGCTACTATCTTCATATTAAAGAGGGGTGTGAGAACTAAGTGAGCCAGGCAAAGCGTGTGTTTTCGTAGCACTAAAAGAAGACACTGTGAAAGGTCAGAGCAGGGTCGTGCTGGAGTTGGCTGCCTGTGGTCGTCTCCAGAGGCGCAACTAGAGCCAAATTTGGGGGGAGGCTAATTCTTCCAGCAATAGGCAGAGTGGGGATGCAGGGGCTCTAAAAAGGGGTGAAAAACAACAGAGCCTCATTTACAAGCAAATGGTCTTTTAAAGACCTGTGAAGTACTCGGGTGCGGCTGTGTACGCCCGGGAAGCTGTTTCAGCCCTGGGCAATGGCCATTGCGCGCCTGGTCGTCTCTCTCCTAATCATCCCACGATGAGGTTGCTCCTGCGTTTTAAAAAGAGCAGGGAAATCCTGAGAGAAAATGGATCTCTTTAAAGGATTTCCCTTCCCTTACAATGCGGCTCACCTGGCATGACGTCTCCACTTCTCAGTAGTGAGCGATGTGCATGCTCTCACTGCAGTCCAATTAAAAAAAAGAAAACGGACTACCTGTGCGAGGCCCGAAAATAGAGCCCGATAGAGACCCGTTTCGAGGCCCCCTAAAAATAACTGCCGGTGCTCAGACCCGGACAGACCCGGCCCACTTAAAGCCCTGGTGTTAATAATAAATTGTGTGGTCACGCATCCATTAAAGTTATAAGATTCACCTCGACTTGGTTCAGGTGATCTGAGGACATTGCGTTCCACTGTTTGGCAGAAAGTGGTTTTGAGGGCAACTGCATTGTTGCACAGAAACATTATTTTGCAGTAATTGTTTTTCTCCAAAAATAACATCCCTCGTACTTTTTTTAATACGTTTATTTTTGCAGACAAATAGAAAATAGTTATTCCATTATACCTGGTCACTGAAAAGATTCATTAAAAACTCTCACCATGACATCTCCATTTAAAGGTTTACTGCCTGTGTTTATCTTTGATCAATTCAAGGATTGATTCAAGATAAAAAAGGAAATTTTTAAATACTTGTATCACACTGAGATCACCATTGTAAAAGCTACACATTGTGAAAGAATGACTGGAAGCCTTGAGAGAGTGACATGTGCCGCAAAACACCCGTTAGCCTGGCCATGGCTTGGATAATATAAATCCTAAATGGAATTTATGATGATAATGTTCGAGGAACAAGCATATTTTAATTTGTCAGCAAACAGGAAACAACATTTGCAGGTTATATGACTTTGATGCAGAGGACTTTACAAAGCGGTCCAGTCATTGCTAAACAAAGCATGAAGGCCCTCTTAATGTCTGTAGCATGAAACTGCCTTTGAAGAGGTACATTTGATAAAGTCCAATAGAAACCAATAGCTACCGAAAACTTTAATACTCTGAAAGAATTCCAGAAAAATGCACTTTCCTGAGGCCTAAAAGAAGAAACCCTTATGATGTGGTCTTGCATTTTACATGATCGAAGTGACAAGCCAGGAAAAGCAGTGATGGGGAAGAGGGTCTTGGCCCTTCATACAGACTTCCAGCCACAAGTTTCCTGGCTTTAAAATGTTTTAAAGTTTGTTTTCGCTATTCACACGTGGTCCTACCCGATATTAACCGCACGCGTGGAGGCAGACACAAAAGTAGTACTGTGACTTTTAAAAATACGCGGGTTCTTTTAAGTATTCATCCATGTGCATGTGCATTAAACAGCATTTAACTTCCTATCAATGTCAGAATCAGTAGGAAATATTAGAAAAAATACTAGAGTACAAATGACATCCAGGAGTAGGGGCAGCAGTCTATATGCAGCTGGCACCTCTGCCCTTCCTAAATTGGCCGTCCTGCTAGGCACGGATGAGGGCTGACTGACTCCCTTCTATGTTGACAGGGAGAGAAGTTCATGGCACTTAAGTGTTTTGGACGAAGCTCAAAAGGTTCAAGAAATCTGCGGCTATGACAATAAATAGCAAAAGGTATTTAACTCAGCTGATAAAGCAAAACTCCTACAAATAAGGATCATCTAACTAAGCAGCTTGAAAAAGTAAATCAGGTAGGGCTTGAACTACTGGTGGGCAGCCACCCCAGCCCTTCACTTGAAAAGAACAACATCACACTATGGGGCATATTTACAAGGGGATATCGCCACCAGAACGTCACTTTTAGGGACGTTCTGGTGGCAATATCTCCTTAACGCCGCCCTGTAAATAAGGCCCCTTTTCACGCTTCACTTAACATGATAGGGGCGTGCAATGGGTGTTGCAGTGGGCGTTACGCCGCACACCCATTGCTTTTTGACGTTGCCCCATATTTACAAGGCTGGGGCAGCGCCAAAAACTAAGACCAGGTAAAACCTAGTCTTAGGATGGCGATACAAGGAGAAATTATTAATTTCTCCTCATATCTTGCTCTTTCTATGTGTGCGGCATTCTGCAGCACACATAGAAACCACAAATCGCCTTTACAGATTGTATATATGCAGGAAGGTGTCCCTTCCTGCACATAAACAATCGCCCCTGTAGAGCAGGCACCCTTGCAACATGGCACACGGGTGCCTGCGCTGGTGCTAGACAGCTTTTTTAGCGCCAGTGCTAAGGGAAACGCAAGGGTGCGCCGTATTTTTGTAAATACGGCGCATCCTTGCATTTAAAAAATGGCGGAGCGCTGCAGTACCAATTTTGGAGTAACACTGCGCTCCAACAATTTATTGTAAATATCCCCCTATGTCTGCATGCGTGTTGGTTTACCAAGCTTCACTCTTCTAGATTTAGTTGAAGTTTGGGAGAGTGACACAATAACATCAATATTCAATGCTTGCAGAGTCCCTGGTCTATCCCTCACCTCCCAGTGGTTCCTCTATAGGAAGCAATGTCTTGAGTGAGGTCTTGATCTGGCATTTATTTTTATTTTTTCCCGTTTCACACCTCCCCTGGTCAGTCAGTTACTTAAAGCTTGAATCCATGTCTGTTTCTAACCCACAATATTACCCCTTTCAACTTTGACTGTTACAAAGCGAGTTAAAAATAAAAATAAAGTTACTTTTCCAACCACCATCAATACATTAAAACATTCAGGACAGTTGCGAGGCTTTGTCCATCCTACTTCCCCCTAGGAGATGCAAATTCTAAATACTCCTAGTGCTAGGATCCACCAGAGAAACGGTGTTTTGTGAACGAGACTTGTCCTGTGTCAGGTCACCTCAAAACTGTGGGTGTCACTCGGTTGCACAGTCGTAAAATGAGGCTCTCCCCTGCAAAGAAGAGCAGACTGGGGTCTGCATGGTCGTAAAGAGCATACCAGAAGGGACTAGTTCAGCTGGGCTGTGACAGAAGGGCTAGCCCTTTCAGAATAGTTATTAGTATGGCTGCAGTGGTTTGTATAATGTCCTTGCACACACTGACATCGCGATTCGAGAGTATCGTGGTCAAAATATCAAAGACCAACATGTTGAAAGGTAAGTACATACAGATTTACTATTCCTAACTCCACATCTATGTACCTTGCATAGACAGGCAGGCAGACAGACAGACAGACAGATAGATAGATCAAGGTACAAAGATGTGGGGTTAGGTTAGTGAGAATCTATACTTGCTTTCAACAGTTTGTCCACGATATTCTTATACCACAGTATTCCATCTTCAGTATCGGGGCACACCAGAGCTCTGAGACACGGCCTGCTAGAATCCATTACTGCCCCAACCCACAGCAGGCGAGATCAGAGAGAAACATCCCTCGGCCCAATGCACATCATAAGTAATTCCCTCAGTGGCCACAGTAACACCATGGAGCCTTACCAGCAACATGAGAAGAGGCTGCTATATATAATACAATGGTGCATATTCCCAGAGGCATTTTGAGTAGGCAAAGTAGTATACTCTTACATACTTTTGTAAGATTGGCTGAAAACACCCAAAATGGGAATACAAGAGAATACTGAGGGAATATTCATATGAAATTAGTATATATAGGAAGAACTGTGCTGCCTTTGCACTTTTACTAACAGGGAGTTGGATGCATTACTGCTAATTCACAAAGTCATGTGCATTAAAAAGTACTACATACTATGCCCCGTTATCCTAAATACTTTTGTGAATTAGCCACTGAATCTTTATTCACCCTATTCCACAACTTGGGGGCCATCAGTGCCCTGGGGACCTCAGTTGATAATTAAAACCAATGAACATTTGGAAAATAAATATTGAAATTGTCGGAGATTTTTAATTTGAAAACGAAAACTGGAAATAAAAGTAGACCATATGGCTTGTAGATTTCAGAGCTGCACAACACCCTCTAAAACATGTAAGAATAGAAGGAAAATAAATATACCAAGGGATGAGAAAAAATAATTTTATTTTCAAACAATAAACAAGTAACAAAATAAACACCTCTTACAATACTCTGATTTATCATTAATATCATCTGTTACACTAGAAACATATATACAGTTCATTGATGTACATTTCTACTGGCTAGGCTTTCCTTCCCAGTGGTGTCAAGTTGTCACATGTCTGTCTGCAGCTGTGTATACTTCTTGTGAGTAGAGTGGAAGGCTTTGGGTAGAGGAGCACTTGCCGGACACACTTTGATCACTCCCAATCTACTTGAATGTGGACTACTGGATTTATATGCTTGATCTAGAAGTGCTCCAGACAAACCTTTTCATTCTAGATTTCAGTCGTGACCTAAGAGCACTCCAGATTACGTTGGGTATTCCAGTGTGCACCTGATTTATGCAATATGCCTTCATGATAGTGATCCCTTGGAGCTCCAGCCAAGCTTGCGTGTCACGCCATCTGTGAAACTGATCCTATGGAGCAAGCTCATGTGTCACAGACTTTTTATGGTGCTCCATTCAAGCATACGCACCTTGCTGAAAGTCATCTCACAAAGCTCCATGCAAGCTTGTCTGTTGCAGCCTTTGGGCCCACTTTTTTGTCCCATTCTCACTGAAAGTGAATTTTTTTAGTAAGACATTCATGTTTGTTCAAGGTTTGTTCCAGGTGATATTTCAGAGCTCAAGATGCCTCCTTTCCCCGGTCCTGCTAAAAAATGGAGGCTCTAGAATTATGTGATTGTCCCTGACTCGCTGAAGGTGATCTTAAAAAGCTCAAAGCAAGCTTGCGTGCACAGATCTTATTTAAGGAGATCCTACAGAACTCCAAGGAAATTGGAAGTCCATGTTGTTGTTTAAATGTATGGATCTTCTAGCTAGTTGATTAGTCGGTAACCTTACAGAGCTCCTAATCACAGTCTTCATAAAGTGTGATGTTACAGAACTCTAAGCTATCTTCGTTGTACCAGTCGTGCAGATGCTAACATAATGGAGCTCATGGCAAGCTCTGGCGCCCCAGTCCTACTGAGTATACTTACAAAGCTTGGAGAGAGCTCTTGCGCTCCAGTCCCGCAGGATGTGATTTAAAGGAGCCACAGGCACTCTTGCGTCTTAGGATCTCGCTAAGTCTGACCTTGAAGAGCTCATGGCGAGTAACTTCACCCCAGTCTCACTTAAAGTGATCTTAGGGGGCGCTGGGTGAGTTTGTGCACCCCGGCCGTGCAACAAGAGACTGGCAGAGATGGTTCTTCTCATGTTGACTTTCTGTTGATGCATCTCCTCATGTCCAGAGATCCAGCCGGCATGCCGGTGTTCCAGGGATCATCTTTGAGAAACACGCATTGAGTTCAGCCCTCTGACCTTGAGACCGCCTCCGCCGTGCTCCTTCCGAGCCGCCTAGAAGGAAAGAAGGAAGAGTTAGGTGCTGCATTTCCACGAGAATCCATGCCACTACTTGCTAGACATCACCTCATCTAGTACCCTCATCCACATTTCAGAAGATCGACTCTTTCAACAGGATGCGAGAAGGTTCACATTGTCTGCATGACCCAAATGAGTGGGAGGTAGGGCTGACTTCAGTCTAGCCTCAGATGCCTCGCCTCCGATTTATGTAGCTGCTTATCTACCACTTTCAGACCCCAGTACTGTTTGCTGCTACCAGCTACTCCATGCCATTAGTTGAGTTCATCTGTGTCATCATCCTTGTCTCCTTTACCATAGGGTTCATGTGAAATGCTCTGCTGACAAGCTAATAGTGATGCTTCGGCCAGGGCCGGATAGGCCTTTTAGGCCACTCCTCATGCCTCATATACCAGGTTAATTGCAGCAGGCACAGGGAGGCTTCAAGAGAAAGAGAAAGGGAGGGAGGGGAAGCTAGAGAGAAAGCGATCTGAGAGGTAGAAGAGAGAGAGAGAGAGAGAGATGAGGAGAAAAAATGTATGGATGGATGGAACGAGAGATTGCGGGAGGAGAAAAAGGGAGCGGGGAGGGTTTGGGCATTTGTACCAGGGCTGCCTTTGGTAGCCTGGCATTGGCATTTGCACCTCAAGAAGCAGAGACCCTTCAGCTTGCAAGTTTTAATCTACTGGACATGCCCTCCGGGGGGAGGGGCTATGGGGGCGGGGATCTTTAAGGTCCAAACTTTGTGGCCAGTTGCTCTACTGTTAAGGGCATATTTCCCATAATGCTCTTGCTCCCATGATGTGTCAGTGCACCAGGATACCACAGTGCAAGTGACATCATGCACCCTCTGATTAGCAGTACCATCACGAGGTTGACCCTTTATCCCGACCACATCCTCTCTGCAGCCTCCTATTTGTGGAGGGGGGACTAGGGGAG
The DNA here is from genome assembly GCA_963921515.1 of Calotriton arnoldi. NCBI lineage: Eukaryota > Metazoa > Chordata > Amphibia > Caudata > Salamandridae > Calotriton > Calotriton arnoldi. The sequence continues at coordinate 7,428,933 of CAWUFW010000003.1, forward strand.
GCAGGTGTGTAACTTGGTCAGTATGATTGGGGGGGAGGGGTGAAGGGGAGCCTCAGATTTCTCAGCAATCGCACTGTCACATGTTAAAATACATTATACGACAAGCAGGGCACATAAGAGTGGCTAAGGGGGCAGTGCAAAGGGAGACCAATGCAGGGTGAAAGAAAACACAATACTTAGTAAAATAACCAACATTCTTTAAGACTTTAAAAGCAGAGAGGGAGAGAGTGTGTGTGCTTGTTTATCTGTGTTTGTGTGAAGATTCCTGGAGAAATCCGACAGTCACTTCACCATTCCAGACTGAAAGCACCTGTACCCAACTTTTTACCAGCAAAAAACATATATTAGGAGGGTGTAACATCCCAAACACGTCCCTGAAGTTACGCACCTGATGGGAGGTAAGGGTAGAAGCTACAGAAAGTAAACAGAACCCACCCCCATTTCCCCACCTGCCACTTTCTTCTTGACTACTGAGACCGCTGGTACCAAGAGCAGCGCCAGAGGTACCAACGAAACAGCCAGGTGTAACTGTTGCTATCCGGAACTGACGTAATGAAGAAGTGCCTTAAACCCAGACTGATCTGCCAAGTGCAAGAAAGACACAACGCCATAGAAGCCTACGTTCACCCTTGTCACTGAAAGACAGGAAGTGGCGAGGATGGGCCGCCGGAAAGACGTTTCATTTTGCGGTGATGCGGTTTAGTAGCAGGGCTGAGGTTAACGCACGTTAAACTTTTAAAGATTTTTCGGTTACGCAGTTGGCGCACGATGAAGATTTTGGCCAACAAAACAGGAACGTTTCCCTTCCTAGGGCTGTGGTGGCAGCTCTCTGGAGAACCCGAAGCGAAGCATCGACGGGAGCAGGCTTCCGGGCTTCCCTTTCCTGTTTTGGAGGATCCAGGGGAGCCCGGGCTATGGGCCGGAAACAATACAAGCCGACGGGCCTCCTATTGCCGAGCGGAGTGTGCTGGGGGCCGCGACCAACAGAAAATAGGGAAGCGGGAACCGGGGCCAACTCACACCACTGTGTCTTGAGTGACTGATCGAAGCCAGTCCTGTAGGCCCACTTACAGCCAGGTCTCCTGAGTGACTAATCCAAGCCTTAGGGCCTCACTTTCTATCTCCAGAGCGACTGACTGAGCAGAGGCCTGCGGTTCCTGGGTCACTATCTCGCAGTGACTGACCTGAGGCCAGGGCTCCGGGCCGGAACCTCCATCCGGGTCGATCCCAACTATCTTATTAATGACCCAAGGAAGGAATTTGTGGTCTCTTGACCCAATCCCAGATCTGTCTTCGCGCCGTCCTGACAGAAGGAAGGCCCTCCAACCCCCAGCCCGCGCTCTCACTGAAGGCTGGCCAGGCCGCATCCAGTACGTGAAAACGGACAGGTATGTGGAGCTGCAGGTCCGGGGTCCCCACTGCGCTCTCCCGTGATGGACCCAGAAGCTTATGAATACCAGAGTTTGGTGGGGTCTGACGTCTGAGTACCCACAGTGGCGTAACGGAACACATGCGTTTCCTGTAAATGGAAACCTAACCCACGTCACTTCCGCACATGCTCGCTGTACACATGGATGCCCAGATAATACTTTTACTTGCTGCCTCCCACTTGAGAATATTGCCATGCCATTTGCACGTGCATGCCCTCGTACATATATCACGTGTGCATCTGAACACATGGACGTGCACACAATACTTCTCTGCACTCACAGGTGTGTCTCTTTGGGGGGGCTGCATGTTTTAGGCCAGGCAGCTCCTTCCGTGCAGCCCCGTCACCTTTTGCCTGGACTTTCACCATGAAGGGTCATCTGGGGGTGCCAGGGGACAGGCTCCCCCGTGCAGTGTGTGTGGCGTCATGCTGGATGTTGTGTTTTATGTGCAGCTGTGTTAGAACTTGGGCGGTGGGTCCCCGGAAGGCCGTCCAACCCCTTGTTAAGAGGTGTCCCTGTGGGGCGCCTGACAGTGACGTGCAGATCTCTGACCTTCACCTTCGTATAGTGCCAATATCGGCAACAAACCCAACCCGCAAACACAGCAATACCATAATAAAGAACACACAAGACACATTGGTTGTTGGAGAAAACATTGCTGCAGGTTTATTTTGCATAAGAAATATGCCAACATGGTGGGTCAACTTACTGGCGATCCAAGGGCAGGCAGCCCCTATGCTGCCTGCCCACCTGATGAGCCAAATTGCACCGTGGCATAACCAATCGGTGCTAACCATTTTGGGGGATTACCCCTTACATCCTGTGGACCACCAGTCCACCCATTTACTCACGCCCCTTCGGCGCGAAAAGGATCGCCAGCTGGGCTGGGGTAGGTAGATATACTTGCCCCCCCCGCCCACTGGTGCGCCGGAAATTACGCAGTAGTGCCGGTCCCCCGGGGGGTCCAAACACTAGCCCTGTCGGGTTTGTGCCCTCATGTGGCACTAAGGTGGCCGCCCTCCTAAGGGGGGCCCCCTCCGTGGGCCGCGGGCAGCCTCATTGTCGCGGTTTTCATTAGAAATCGAGTGCCAAGCAGATGAGAGGGTGTTTTAGCCTCATCGCTTGCAGGGCCAGGAAGTAAGTGCAGCCCGTGCCCCCAGTTCCGCGCTGCTTCACTTCCCAATAAGAACTAATTTTGTGCAGAGCCATAAACGTAACGCAGGAGCTTTCAGTCCTGCTACGCCCTGTCAGCCTGCACCAAGGACCCGTCTTCGCTACAGCCCTAATGCACCGTAGACCCTACAAGCAGGGCTTTAAGTGGGATGAAAAAACGGGGGGGGGGGGGGGGGGGGTTTGAAAGGGGCGTGGCCAATGTAATCAAGGGCGTGGCTTAAAAACACGTAAGCTAAAAATCTTTGCTTAGCATAGTGTGCCGCCCGACTTGTATTTTGCTGTTTCTGTCATTGCATCCATATAAATGATACAACAAGAAACATCTACCTTCAACAAGTCAGGACTATTGGCTTTGTGGTTGTTAGTTGCATATGATAAATAAGCAGCAGCTATGGCTTGTATATAATATTGAAAAAGCTTCCACTTAAAGCCCTGGTGACACCACGACAATGTTGCTGCTCCTGAGTTTCAAAAAGAGAAGGGAAATCCGGAGAGAAAATGACTCTCTTTAAAAGATTTCCCTTCCCCAACAACGCTCACCTGGCATGAAGACTTCATGCCGTAACTTCTCCACTAGTGAGAAGTGAGCAGTGTGAGCACACGCACATGATGTGCCTGCTGTCACTGCAGTCCTGAAAAAACCGACCGCCTGTGCCAGGGCACAAAACAGAGCCCGATAGAGACCCGTTTCGAGGCCCCCTTTTAAAAAACTGCTGGTGCTCAGCACCGGTGAGACCCGGCCCACTTAAAGCTCTGCCTACAAGTCCCACCCCTCAACAGCCCCCGTCTTTGAGGACACCAGTTCAGGGCATCGCCCCAATCTCCAAAGTAAGCCTTGAATCTGCCTCCCCCGCCCACACTCCCCATCTCCCAGCACAAGGAAGAGGCGTACCCCTCTGAACGTGCTGCAGCACTTTCACCCCCCCCCCCCCCAACACGAGCAGCCCAGGCCCGGTGCTTTTAAGCTGGCAGAGCTGATCTCCGTAAATATTGCGTTAATCTGTCGTGTGACGAACTGCGACCTGACTTTCTCCGCAAAGAAGTTGATGTTTGGGGTGTTCTGGTGAGGGCCACAACTCACCCCACCCCCTGGTCTGCCTTCTGTTAATGCCCTTGACAAGGAACGGGCTGGTGCAGTAGGGCCTGAGGACTACTATGGCCATCCACGCTGCTCACACTGCCTCTCCAAGGACCTTAAGCTCTTCTCACTTTCTGTCCTGGGTTCTAACCTTTTCACACGTCTTTCTATAGTCCCATTCAAGTTCCAATCGAGTAATAAAGCGCCTAAGCCATGCATCAAGGGCATGTCGCCTATCCGACATATGAGAGAAACGTCACTTGACGTAAGCGCCTCATGCTGATTGCCAATAGGCCCAAAACACAAAACCCCGGCTACCCATGGACCTCATGCTCTTCATAGTCTGTCTAAGGATCCCACACTCCAAGGGCCCCAAGCTCCTTACACTAACTGCCCAGTGTTCTAATCGCCTCACACGGACAGCTCCCCCAAACTCCTCACACAGTCTGTCCACATGTGACTTGCTCTTCATTGGGCCTTTTTATATTGCTGGATCTTCCCATACTGACTGCCTCAGTGCCCCCAAGCTCGTCACACAGCATGCCATGGGTCCCAAACGCCTGACACCAGGGTCCCCTGCTTCCCAAACTCCTCACACTTACTTTCTTGTCTCTCTCTTCAGACGGCTTCTTCGTGCGTCCCAAGCCCCTTGTGCCATCTTTCCACGGGCCTCAGAGTTCTCCGACTGCCCACCTGTCCCTGTTCCTCACACCTGCCCCTGTTCCTCTCATCTTCTGCCCATTCACCCCAAGCTTCACTCTGTTTACGTGTCACACTGTGGCCATACTGTCCAGGTGCCCGACTTCCTGTTATGTCCCTTGGCCTACCATGTGTGCCTGTGTACCCAAGCTCCCAACACTGCCTGCCCAGGAGCTCCTCACCCTGCTTCCCTAAGAGCTCCTCACACTGCCTCCCGAAGAGCTCCTCACACTGCCTCCCGAAGAGCGCCTCACACTGTCTACCTCTATATGGAACCCAAGCTCCTCACACTGCCTGCCCAAGAGCACTTCACACTGCCTGCCAAGAGCTCCTCACACTGCCTGCCCAAGAGCTCCTCACACTGCCTCCCCAAGAGCTCCTCACACTGCCTCCCCAAGAGCACCTCACACTGTCTGCCCAAGAGCTCCTCACACTGTCTGCCCAAGAGCTCCTCACACTGCCTCCCCAAGATCTCCTCACACTGCCTCCCCAGGAGCTCCTCACACTGCCTGCCCAGGAGCTCCTCACACTGCCTGCCCAGGAGCTCCTCACACTGCCTCCCCAAGAGCTCCTCACACTGCCTGCCCAGAGCTCCTCACACTGCCTTCCCAGAGCTCCTCACACTGCCTGCCCAGAGCTCCTCACACTGCCTCCCCAAGAGCTCTTCACACTGCCTGCCCAAGAGCTCCTCACACTGCTTGCCCAAGAGCTCCTCACACTGCCTGCCCAAGAGCTCCTCACACTGCCTGCCCAAGAGCTCCTCACACTGCCTGCCCAAGAGCTCCTCACACTGCCTGCCCAAGAGCTCCTCACACTGCCTCCCCAAGAGCTCCTCACACTGCCTGCCCAGAGCTCCTCACACTGTCTACCTCTATATGGGACCCAAGCTCCTTAAACCGTCTGCCTGTAATGGACCCCAAGCTCCTCACACTGATTGCCTGTATATGGGCCCCAAGATCCTCACACTATCTGCCCAAGCGCCCCAAATACCCCGCATTATCTTTGCATGGGTAACAAGCTCCTCTTACTTCTTGAGCCCCAATTCCTGGCTGTGTCTGTTAATGGGCCCCAAGCTCCTCACACTGTCTTGCTCATGAACCCAAGTCCCTCACACTGACTATATATTTGCAAGAAACTTCTCCTTCAGTCCGCCCATGGCCTGAAAGCTCCTCACACCCTACACGGGGGTCCCATGCTCCTCACACTATTTTTCCATGGAACACTGGTTCCTTACACTACCTGTCCCTCGACCTCAAGCTCCTCACACTTTTTGTTGATGGATCCCAAGCTCCTCACACTGCCTGCCACAGAACCCAAACTCATACTGCCTGTCCACGGAGCCCAAGCCCCTCGCACTGTCTGTCGTGGGACCCTAGCCCATTCCACTGTCTGTAGGACCCTAACTCCTCACACTGTCTCTCTGTAGGACCCTAGCCCCTCACACTGTCTGCCCGTGTGACCCTAGCCCCTCACACTGTCTGTCCGTGTGACCCTAGCCTCTCACTGTGCCTGCCCGTGAGACCCACGCTCCTCACACTCTTCGTCTGTGGGACCCTAGTTCCATACAGGCTCAGTCCATGAGACCCAAGCTCCTCCACTGTCTGTCCGTACGACCTTAACTCCTCACACTGTCTGCCCGTGTGACGCTAGCCCCTCACACTGTCTGCCCGTGTGACCCTAGCCCCTCACACTGTCTGTCGTGGGACCTTAGGCCCTCACACTGTTTGACCGTGGGACCCTCTCCCCTCACACTGTCTGTCCATGGGGCCCTCACACTGTCTGTCCATGGGACCCTAACCCCTCACAATGTCTGTCCGTGGGACCCTAGCCCCTCACACTGTCTGTCCGTGGGACCCTAGCTCCTCACACTCACTGTCCATGGGACCCTAGTCCCTAACACTGTCTGTCCATGGGAACCTAGCCCCTCACACTGTCTGTCCATGGGGCCCTCACACTGTCTGTCCATGGGACTCTAGTCCCTCACACTGTCTGTCCGTGGGACCCTAGCCCCTCACACGGTTTGTCTCTGGGACCCTAGCCCTTCACACTGTCTGTCCATGGGGCCCTCACACTGCCTGTTCATGGGACCCTAGCCCCTCACACTGACTGTCCGTGGGACCCTAGCCCCTAACACTGTCTGTCCGTGGGATCCTAGCCCCTCGCACTGTCTGTCCGAGGGACCGTAGCCTCTCACACTGTCTGTCTGTGGGATCCTAGCCCCTCACACTTCTGTCCATGGGGCCCTCACACTGTCTGTCCATGGGACCCTAGCCCCTCACACTGTCTGTCCATGGGCCACGCTCCTCACACTGTCTGTCCATGGGGTCCTCACACTGTCTGTCCATGGGACCCTAACCCCTCACACTGTTTGTCCCTGGGACCCTAGCCCCTCACACTGTCTGTCCATGGGGCCCTCACACTGTCTGTCCGTGGGACTCTAGCCCCTCACACTGTCTGTCCATGGGGCCCTCACACTGTCTGTCCATGGGACCCTAACCCCTCACACTGTTTGTCCCTGGGACCCTAGCCCCTCACACTGTCTGTCCATGGGGCCCTCACACTGTCTGTCCGTGGGACCCTAGCCTCTCACACTGTCTGTCCATGGGGCCCTCACACTGTCCGTGGGGCCCTAGCCCCTCACACTGTCTGCCCGTGGGCTCCCGCTCCTCGCACAGTCCATTGGTTCCTAGTTCCTCATTCTGTCTGTTCGTCTGCCATAGCCTAGCCATGCTGTCTAGGGTGCCCAAGGCCTTTACCCTGCCCATGTGTCCCCTGCTCATCACATGTGTACATAAGTGGTTGCCAACTCCCTAACCCTGCCCAGTAGATGGTCACTGTCAGGCCTGTGGCCTTCATCCAGCAGATATTGACCGCCCATTGAAGTCTCCTTCAATTCCAGCATAGATTCCCGGCCTCCATTCCCTGGGCCCAGAACTCACCGCTTTCCGCTGGTTGCTGAGGCAGAAGGTGCAGATGGTGCGGGGCTGGCGTCCATGCTGGTCCCCCTTGGCACCGTAGAAGGGTCCAAGGCAGGGTTGCCCATCCTGACACCCCTCGCCCAGAAGCAGAACATTGGCCAGGTGAGCGATGTAGCTGGAGGCCAGGCGGAGGGTCTCAATCTTGGACAGCTTGCGGTCCACCGGCTCAGTGGGGATGAGGGTGCGCAGGGCGGTGAAGGCCGTGTTGACGCTCTGAGTCCGGTCGCGCTCCCTGGCATTGGCCGCTTGTCGCTGCTTCACCACCACCACCTGGCCAGGCTTGCGGCCCACCTTGCACCTCTTGGCCGCGCTCTCGCCGTACGACTGTTCCGAGTTGTCGCTTTCACTGCGGTTCTCCTCGTCGCCCTCCGACAGCATGCTGACGTCAGGGTACATGACGTGGGTGGCAATGGGACGTAGCATGGTGAAGGCCATGCTTGTGGTGGCTTCACCGTAGAGTTCACCGACCAGCGGGTGACACCGTAGGTTTCCTCAACCACCCGCTGTCAATGTAGGTTTCTCCAGCCAGTCAGTATCAGTGCAGGGTTCCTCAACCAGTCGGTGACACTGTAGGTTTCCTCAACCAACCACTGTCAATGTAGGTTTCTCCAGACAGCCAATGTCTGTGTAGGGTTCCTCAACCACCTTGTGCCACTTAGGGTCCCACAACCAATCAGTGTTGCCACAGAGATCCTCAACCAAGCAGTGGTTTCTCAAAGTTCACCATCCAGGCTCAACCTTGCAGCCCCTAGTCAGCTGGTGTGTAGTAAAATTACCCAACCTGTAGGTGTCGATGCAGACTTCCCAACCAGTAGACGTCTGAAGTAGGTTTTGAAGACTACTGGGTCGATGCAGGGTTCTTCAAATGTAGGTCGACTAACCAGTTGGCGGTGATGGTGATTCCACAGCCTGACAGCCCTGATTCAAGTTGGTGTCGCCGAAGGGTTCCCAACTAGTTGATGTGACGTGAGATTTCCCAACCAGTCAAGCTTGGCCCGAGGCTCAAAGCCGGTCACTTCGCTTCAGGGCTCCCAGAGAGCTGGGTTGGGAGAGGGTCTGTCGCCAGTGCAGGCTCTGCGTCTTTTGAGATGCTTGGGGGCGTCCACTCGTTGCCTAGATGTCCACCGCCTTCTCTGGCTCCGGGCCGTGCGGTGCACTCCGCGCCTTCGAGGGTGAGGTCGGGAAGTCGAGGCTGCTGCAGAAGCCGTCTTCCCCCCGTGAATGTGGCTCTTTCCTGGCCGAGGGCTCTGAAGAGGTGGCCCCAAGTGCTGCGCTCCCTCCCCCCCAGCTGTTTATCCTTGCAGCCTGCAGCTGTTGCCTCAGCCGTGATCTCTGACGAGAGGACACAGGGGGCTATGTATATAAACACTGGGAGGGGCTGAGCACTGCAAGGAGCCCAACCCAGGCACCCCCTGACATCTAAGACCCACCCTACGTACAGAACAGGATATATTAATTTACTGCAAAACACTGTCTGCTACTGTGGAACACGAGGGACGGCCTGGTTTATCTGAAAGCGGAATTGAATGTGGTTTGCCAAGTGGACTTTGTTGAAAACCTGACCTCATTAAATGCTTGCTTAATTTGAGCCGGTGGTAGCAGTTGGCACTCATTTCTTCGGACCGGGGCTTATTTTTAAGCATCAGACTTTGACCCAACGCAAGAGAGAAAAAGAAATAGGGGGAGAAAAACGGAAGCGAAAAATAGGAAACAGAGCCAGAGGGAAAAAGCAGGGGTGAAAAAAAACCTTCGAAAGTGCGGTAAAGGCTCACGAGGTGTAGGGTGGTGGAAGATGGGGGCGTGAGGTGGAATTAAGTCTCGGCAGACTTCTTTCAGCTGCGCAGCGTTCGGCAAGTCTACGTCGGGCTCCAAGAAAAAACTGGGCCCGTGCACTGATCAGCCAATGAATGACTTATCTGACAGGTACCTTCCTCTGGCCCAGAGAGGTACAGAAACTAGGCTGTCTGCACGTGGTGACGTTATGCTGAGTTTTTGATTGAAATTATTGCCTAAAAAGAAACATTTCCAGCTGTCTGAGTAGTTCTGGCCTATGCTCTGAGCATCCTTTCACACCCTTTTCTTAACCTCTTCCCGGCCACGCTGGCGCGCCATAAAGGAAAGATCAAGAGGCAGACAGCGCCTACTACACAAGATACCAGTAAAACATACCAGCAGGCGCTATAACTTTCTGCAGAGAGATACCAGCATTTTAGATTAACGCGTCTCTACCCAATGGTTCCATCCTCGTGCCCTCTATCTTGCCCCTTACTTTCCTCTCTCCTGGACATTTAGTTTTTATCTCTCTTGCCCACCTATCCTTAGCACTTTGAGGTAATTCTGGAGTGGTCCAAAGTGCTACACAAACTTAGCAGACACAACGTGGGAAGATATTATGGGGCTGGTACCACGTTGCATTAACGTGTGTTTCCAGTTTTGTGCTCGTCCTGTCAATCAAGTTCTCTAATGCACACCCATCGAGCGCATTTCGTTTCCAAGCATGTCAAGGATATCACACATATTACTACAAAGGGGGTGAATTGAGACTATGATTGTGGAGCATGTTTGAGAACTCTCTGGCAGCTAAAGTTATTTTTAAAGCGACAAGAGACAATATGCTGGGCTATGGAGTGGAGCCTGAAAGAAGTAACAGCGCATTTCCTCTTGAAACGTGCCAGCTCAAAGAAGGTGGAGGGCCAGCACTGATGGATGCACAGGGAGTGTATAGGCCCATGAGGCATTAATGGGCTCTACGTTGTCATTCACTGTGTCTTTAAGGGTGTACATTGTGTTAATGAATGCATGAAATAAAAAGATATGTAAAGGGCCTGCCATTTGGCCACTGGTAAGGCGGGAGGGCTGTGTTCAGGCACAGAGGTGGTACCACAATTGAGATGTGCGCCCCTGTGGCAGAGACACTCCCCTCGTTAGATAGTTTCACAAGTCTGATGGTCTCCAGGGTGAGGGGCTGCACCCTGTCTGGAAGCAGGAAGAGGACAGAGCATGTGTTGAATGTTGTTTTTTTTTAAAACTTGTTTTTACTAAGAATTTACACAGTGCGATATGCTACAAGTTAAACATTTTAAATAGTGAGGTGTGCTGTTCCTAGAAAGAGACAGGGGTGGAATAGCTCCTATAAGGAGCAGGGGCCCTCACAGACCCGACGAGTGTCATACTTCATCATAGGGCAGCTCCTCGTTGGGCCGGCGCTGCACTGCCCAACGGGACCCGTAGGGGGGGCTCTTGTTAAGGCGACAACCGAACTCGGGCACGCCGCACTTATGGCGGTTATGCCAGTCCTCACCACCTTTGGAGGGGCGTGGATGGTATAGAGGCCGGCACCAGCCCCGATTGTGCACCTTAGGGGTTAAACGGAGTGGGAGCATGACCCGGAAGCACTCGAGTGCTTCCGGGGCATGGGGAGGCAGGTCCAAATCTGGATCCTGCCGGTTTTACCCGAGGCCCCCCATAAAAGAGGGTGTGGAGTGGAGGGATGGTCTTTTCCTCTCGCCACTCCATGTCGCCTCAAGTGAAGCCATCTACCGACGGAGATCGACTTTTTGCCCACCCACCATCCCCTGAGGCAGCAGTTTGTTAATGGATGCATTTCTTGTGTTTTGTTACAGGTTCTCAACATTTTACTTTCAGGTGTCAATCTGTTTTCTGAATTGCTTCTTTTTCAGGGACAACATTTTTTCCTTGGAATTTGTTGGTTATATAACAAAGATTTTTTCTCTCGCAGGGCGTCATTGTCATATTTTATGTGATTGTATCCTTGGTCTGCGGTAAGGTCATGATTGATGCGGCATTTTACGGTCCTTAGTAGGCATCACCATTGTCAATGGGGGGGGGACACAGTGTTCTCTCATAGAATTACAGGGGGCGTTTACGGCCGGTAGGCTGAAGGGTGCGGGGGGTAGAGAAGTTCCGCTTCCAGTAGGCCTTTGGGCCAATTCCAGCAAAGGCGCATGGGCGCCAAAATTTGCATAACAGCACAGCCCCTGGGAGGTAGTATTGGGGGTGTAGGCTGGAGGGTGCGGGGGGGGTAGAGAAGTTCCGCTTCCAGCAGGCCTTTGGGCTAATCCCAGCACAGGCGCATGGGTGCCAAGTTGGCTTAACAGCACAGCCTCTGGGAGGTAGTAATGAGGGCGTAGGGGGTGCCCGATGGAGGTAACCTTCTGGGCAACCGGGCCTCCTGCGCAAGGTCATTCCGGTAGGAGGGGTGGACCTAGCACGTAGTTGGACCAGTCATGACCTTGCCTGTAGGCTCAATTCGGGATACGCAGGAAATGATAATATAATAATTCAGTTAGGTTAGGAATGGCTATGTATTAGATAATATGTTAAGGTTAGCCATTACGATACGAAATAACGTAAATACGTTGTATAAAATTGGTATTTGAATATTCTGGACTGATGGTCGAGTTTTCTGCATATTGTAAATATGTAAAGTTTTAATATGTTGTTTTGTCTTAATAAAATACGGCCGGGGTTATTCCGACCCCTAATCCGAGACAATTGTGTGGATATCAGTCTATGCCTCGATGGAGAGTGGAGGAGGAGTTGTGGTACCCATGGGCTCATGGTTGGGAGGGGACGTTGACATTTGGGGCGGGGACTCAGCAATACCTGGCCATATTGCCGGAGGTCTTTTTACCTGTTTTCCTGGCCTTAGATGAAGCGGGTGTGTGTAGGGCGTGTGGTGTATATACAAGTGTGAGTAGTGTATGGGAGGCGTGTGAGATTAAAAATAACTATGGGAACCAGCTGAACTAGCTTTAATTAGCAGGTTCCATGTCATGATTAACAAGCATTTGCAATGCAATCGGTCTCGCCTTTGTGACTTAGCTATGCAGCACATTAGCCTGGGTGCTGAAACATCTACTGTTCTTTAACATGGAAGGAAAGTAAGCTCCAAACTGCGTGACACGCCAGGTATGGGAACACATGGAGAGAAATATTACCTTTCAGCGGGAAATGGTATAGTCCAAAGCTCTGTTTTTAATATAAAATCAGGGCCTTCGGTGGTCATATCACTGAAAATACAAGTTTTGAAAAAATATTATTGTCTACTGGTGCTCGTGGAAGACAATTTCTATGGACTGGAATCTAGAGCATGCTAAAGTGATTCTGGTATTTTACTGACCTCTGCTGGTCCTTTTCTATCAAGACAGTTAAACAGAGGCAGTTGAACAGAAAAAAGTCCCTAAGCGGAAGCATACAAGTCCTAGGGCTGATTTCCAGAGCCCACAAAGTACATACACATAAGTATATACTAAAGTATATAGAAGAAGTCTCGAATGCTCGACCTAAAAACCTTAATGCTTGTATGGGGAGATTCTAATAGTCTTGTCAAGCATTCAAGTGAGAATATTCACACGCCCTACACACACCTGCTTCATCTACGGCCAGAAAAACAGGTAAAAAGACCTCCCGCAAAGAGCCCCCATTGGGCATTGCAGCGCTGGCCCAAAGAGGCGCTGCCCTATGATGAAGCATGACACTCTTTGGGGTGTGTGATGGCCCTTGCTCCTTATAGGAGCCATTCCACCCCTGTCTCTTTCTAGGAACAGCACACCTCACTATTTAAAGTTCATACCTTGGGGCTTGTGTGCTGGACCTTCATCCCCCCGATTCCCCCTCATTGTTGTGTTGCATGCTACAAGTTGTCACAGATGTAAATTGTGCAACATTAAGGAAGATGTAGCATCCTGCAGTTATACAATTTAGAAAAGCCATATAGTGAACCTGTGCAAAGTGCCAGGGATCCCAACTCAATGATTGCATGATAAAATATACAGTTTCATATCGGCTAGCAATCAGACAGTGTATCATTTCTGGGAGTGAAACACCCAGAGAAAACATAACCATCAACCGTGGTGGCAGCACACACTAAGTGGTGTAAAGTGTGTCCGATGTTAGTTCCTGTCTTTTTCTGACCTGCTGAATGTTCAGAATCTGAAGACGATCTCACACCTGTCCGCCAAAGCTACTCCTGATCACCATCATTTTTACAACCCCAGGAAGAAGAACCAGCCTATTTCAGCCAATAGGAATAAGGATCTGCTGATCCCATGCACTGGAAAAAGGATCCACTGACTACTGCTGCAGGAAGAATCTGTAGTGATCCCAGGAACAGGAAGAAGGATCCACCAACAGAGGCAGAGAAGACGGATTCCCTGTCATAGCCACAGCAGGAACGATCCCCTGACGGAGACAAAAGAAGAAGGATCTACTGACCCGAGCCACAAGAAGAAGCATCCACTTCTCTGAATCACAGAGAAAGGGATCTGCTGACCCCAGCCACAGTAAGAACAGGCCACTGTATTCATCAAAGGATTTGTTGGCCCTAGGAAGAGGAAGTAGGGTCTACTGACCCGAGCCATAGGACGGAATGATCCACTGATCCTAATCTCAGGAAGAACCCTTGACTGATCTTAGTTATTGGAAAAAAGATCCAAAGATCTGATGACGCTAACACTGGAAGACGGATCCACTGACACTAGAAGGATCCGCTGACTCTAGTCACAGGAAGTAGGATGCAAGGGCTCTTCTCGTAAGAAGAAGGGGGAACTCTGATCGGTAACTAAAAAAAAAAATGCCGGTTTTATTTTGTAGGTGCATGGATGCTTGGTGCACGTGCCTACAAAAAGACGTGGCTGTCTGCTTCAAAGGTTTTTTTTTTTATTCTTTAGGCATGCTCCAACCTAGAAGTCTTTTGTTATTCCCAACCAAGATGTAATCAGTTACCCCAGTTTGGGAAGTAATTGTATATGTTAAACCAAAGTTCAAATCAGTAACTCAGACCAAGAAATAATCCAATACTCTAACCCATGGGTACTCACAAACATTTTCCCAAGGGCCACAAAGTTTGGTCTGTGATGTGACCAAAGACCTCATTGATGCCAGCAGGGTGGTGGTCCGGTGGGGGAGGAGGCGGTATGGAGGTTATAGGGGAAGCAAAGCATAAACATTTAGAGGCTGAATTGCACAATGTAAAACCAGAAAATCTGGCATTAATCCCAACTTCCTCACTTTATCTAATTGTGTGATCCTAGGCAATTGATTTATTTCACTTTCCTTCCTTTTTCTTCATTTTCACTTATAAGAGGACTTCAAAATACATGACTTAAGGATGTGTGCTGTACAAAACCTTCTCCTGTGTTTGATTTAATAAACTATAATGTTCTTCATGTATAATAGGAACCTAGGCCACCCTAAGAGTGCACATAAAAACTACTGACTTGCCTCTTAGTTCACTATTGGCATTGTTGTCAGTGTAGGGGAAAGAAGGAATGTTTCCTGAATTCATATTTGAAAACTCTCACTTTAAAAAAATGCTTCTCAATGCACTGATACAATCTGATATACTAAGGTGAAAGGTTCTGTAATTTAATGAAATGCACTTTTTGAAGAGACCTTATCATAATTTTACACTTTTTTTCTGCCAGATGACTTTGAAAAGGAAGGTGTTCCTAAAGTTAAGTGGTGCAGGGCAACATAGCTACTTCCTTTCCGTGACTTCAATTAACCTTTAAATAAAGACTTGCCTGTTTATTTAACTTCTTTTTAATGTTTGTACTGAGTCCAGTGAACAGCAGCCCAGTGATCAAGGGGCCACATGTAAAGATCAGGTGGGCCGCATGTGCCCCCCGGGCCGTACTTTAAGAATCCCTGCTCCAAACCAAAAATGAATAATTGACTCCAATCCAAGAAGTAATCATTCACTTACACAGAAAATGTGATTAATTAATCTAAATCAAGAATTATTCACAGTACACCAAGAAATAATAATTTACTTCAACTCAAGAGGTAATCAGGTACTTCCTACCAAGAATGCATTGATTGCTCCAACCAAAGTAATCGGTGAACCAAAAGCAGCAGATAATAAATGTATTCCAAGCAAAGATATAATCACTTACTCTAATTCTATTAATCGATTAATCCAAACCAACAAAAAACAAATTATTTCAATCCAAGAAGTTGCTTCAGCCCAATAAGCCCAATCTAAGATTTATAAGAAATACCCTAGAAGTAATTAGTTACTCTGAGCCACAGAGTAACTCGTTACTTCGACCACAGAAGACTATTCTTTTGTTTCAACCCAAGAAGAAATAAATTATCCCAGAACAAAATGTAATAAGTGACTCTGTGCCAAATAGTTATGGGTTATTCCATACTAAGATGTAATTCGTTACACCAAACCAAGAAGTAACCATTTACTGCAAACCAACACATTTCTGTTTGCCACTACTAAAGCATTCAGTTTTGTCTACACCAAGAGCCGATCAGTTACTCCAACTCAAGAAGCAATTGATCATAAAAACCGAGAAGTGTTTTGTTAG
This sequence comes from Calotriton arnoldi, assembly GCA_963921515.1. Lineage (NCBI taxonomy): Eukaryota > Metazoa > Chordata > Amphibia > Caudata > Salamandridae > Calotriton > Calotriton arnoldi. The sequence goes on from CAWUFW010000003.1 coordinate 7,444,633, forward strand.
TCCATTTCAATAATTAAACGGTTGCTCCAACTAAAGAAGCAATGGATTCCTCTAATCTAAGCAGTAATCAGACACACCAACCCAATAAGTAATGTATTACTACAGCCCTAGGAGGAATCAGTTACTTAAACTCGAGCAGTATTCGGTCACACTAACCCAGGCAGTCATCAGTCACTCCAGTCCACTGAGTAATGAGTATCTCTGAAACAAAAATTTGAGGATTAGTCAACCTAACAAGCAATCAGTCACTCCAACCCAGGTAATGAGCTACTCAGAACCAAGATGTAGCAGTCACTGAGAAGCAACAAGAAATCATTTACTACAAACCAACAAATAATCAGTTGCTCCTGACCATTAGGAAATCTTTTACTCAAACTTGTGAAGTAATAATTTACTTCAATACAAAAAGTAATCATGTACTCCAACCACGAAGGATTCATTTACTCCAACCCAAGTAATCAGTTTCTGCAAACCAAAAGGTAACTTGTTAGCCCAACTACTCCAACCGAATGATTAAGTAGATGCTCCAACTAAAGAAGCAAGAAATATTTGGTTACACCAGTCCCCGAAGCATTCTGTTACTCCACCCCTAGACACAATGAGTCATACCAGCCCAAGAAGCAATGAGTTACTGTAAACCAAAAACTGATACATCTTGCACTGTGAGGGATGGCATTTTCCTCCTAACGTGTACATCCACCGATAAGGCCAGTGCTGGGGGCCAAGCCTTTAATTTCCCAATCTTTTTTTCCCCCCATTCTTAATCTTTCTTTTATTTTTCTAGTCATTCTTGTGTGTTTAAACTATATCTTCAGGTTATGATAAATAACAATTGAGTACTTTTTCTTCGCACCAACAAGAAACATATTTTTCCTGTAAAGTGCGTTAAAAGTAAATAGGGGTTCTATAACTTCTCTAAGCACATCTGTCTGATGTGAAGCACCACTACTGTTCTAGTGAAATTATATTCAAAGGTTATTTTTTCATTTAACAGTTTTATTGCAAGCACATGGCTGGCACATTTAGGTTGCGGAATGAGGCATTTCTTGCTTTTTTATGGCATATGCTTGTAATACAACAAATAACCATCACACTATTTGCTAAGTCCAGGCCTATTGGCTTTGGCAGTGCTTAGTTATTTTTTTGCATTCTGGTCCTTGTGGCCTAGTTGGCCTTATTGGGGATAAAGCCTCTCATTCCAATAATGTAGCCATTTGTTAAAATAGAAACCAGAGCTGCAAACCCTCTATTCTGGAAACACAATGAATCACTTACCATAGAAGACAGAGCTTCCAGAGAAGCAGCGTGAAATTATTCAGTGACCACAAGGATCAGCTTCAAATGCAGAAGAGGGAATATTTCAGAAACCTGATGGCCTGTCATGCGCCTGCTACTTACCACACCAGGTGGTTTGAACTTCCTGTTCATCCATAAATCAAGGCAAGCATGCTCCCACGGAAGTGACCAATGATGAGATTTACAAGACTCTCCCTACATGCCAGACACAAATGGAAGTGGGTGGGTAAGGGGAGTTGCGGGGTGGGGGAGGTTGCACACTCGTGCCCTTATTTATGAAGGGCTTGCGCCGCCGTTGTGTCATGCGCCACACTGCCCCTTATTTACAAAGTGACACATCTAGACAGATGCGTCACTTTGCAAAGGCCTGCGCTACATTATACCTGCGTCAGGTATAATGTATGCAGGGTGGGCGTTTCCCTATTACAAAGCCTTGTAGAAGTGACGCAGTGAAATCTATGAGGTTTCACTGCGCCACTTCTACCACTTGACTGCGTCACAATCCTTAAACCTGCTTCAAGCAGGCGTAAGGAGTGACGTAGGGCTTTTCACATGGAACTCGCCCATGTGTAAATGACACATTGCTGGAGTTGCATCAGTAATCCGACACACTCCAGCAATGCATCATTTACGCTACCAGATACGTCATTATTCCTGACATATCTGTAAGTCCTTGCGCCCTGGAGCGTAATATTGTAAATACGACGCATCCATGGTGTTGTAAGGATGGCGCTATGAAAAGTGACGCATCGCTGTTTTTGCCCAGCAATGCACCACTTTTCATAAATGAGGCCCTCGGGGATGCCCGAGGAAAAAGGCTCTTGTCCGATAGTGTACAGTACCCAATCTAACCTGTCAGAGGCATGTACAGCTTAAAATTACACAAAGTCATTCCAGTTTTAACACAACGGTTCTAATTCATGTTTCAGGCCAATACTGGAGTTTTCCACCTAAATGGGAATTCCAGCCAACTCGTAATGAAGAATTAGAAGTTGCGGAGTGTAGCTATCAATAGTGCAGAAGGTACAGTGGCACCGGGGCCCAGAGCTTCAAATATGACTGTGTTGCTACCCAGCAAGCAGACAGAGTCGATATTTTCCTTTCTTGCACTCAGGCTCTTGGCACCGCTACTACAACCACTGCTGGAGTTGTGAAGAGATGGAAACATACTGCGATATGGCGCACTCGGACAGTGCCGGATTGGGAACCCAAAGCAGCCCTGGAAATTTTGTAGGACTGCTCCCACCACCACCCCTCCCCGGCAGGGGTGTAAGTGCTGCCGCTTTTGTTACTGGGGGGCAATATTGCAGCAAAGCTGCAAAACTGGTTCTCAGTAACAAAACAACAGCCCCCACTTCTGCAAAACTGGCCCCAACCCTTCCAGCCTCCCAGGAAAACACCCGATGCCCGCTACGGCCAATCCGGCTCTGCACTATGACCTGTCTGGTGCCCAGGGAAGAAATACAGTTGTGACCCCCCACATAAGGCACAAAGGTGTGTTGATCTGCCCATACATAACCTTCCTCAATGACACTGTCATGTGAGGTGTTGCCGAGAGTTGGGTGACACAATAGGCTTGATACTGTGGTATTGTCAATGGGCATGTCCTATGAGGAAGTTTGTTTATGAAGGCCAGGGACAGGGCCGGACTGGGAACAGAAACCCTATGGACAGTCCGGCCCTGGCCAGGGATGCCCAAAATGTATTTGGCCTTGACTAAGTTACCATGAGAGTTTAGGCCCTCGTTCTCAGATGGCTGGAAAGTGGATTGGGAGACACCAGGTCAGAGGTACCAGTTCTGCTGCTCTATCCACCTTAATTATCAGCCATCACGAGTTATCAGGACTGTGCACGTTTTCTTTCTGCTTTTAGCAGGAGGAAGAATTGTGCATCTACAAACATTTTGTTTTACCAGATGCATTCCCCCATCAAGGTAGAACTTGGGATACTATCGCCTGTGGTGCTACCACTCTGCATGAACCGTAGACTGACCCCCTCACTCCAGGCCATTACGGGTCTCACTCCAGGCCATTAAGGACACTGTCTCTAGTCCTGAACGGTCCATCTACAAATCATTGTTTTCAGGTGTGTCTTTCCTCAAGGCTTTGTCATCTTTTCTGGTGTCTTTCAAACAAACCCCACTTCAGACCCTCCACCCCAAAATACAGTCCTCTGTCCATCTTCTGTAATAATTAAATATGCTTCTGGTTTTGACCCTCTGAAATGCCAGAACGTATGTGCAACAACCAGGGGTGTAGCTTCGGGTGGGGGGGGGGGGGGTATAATTGGGGTGTTACACGACCCCTAATATATTTATTACTTGATAAATAGTTGGGCGCAGGAGCTTTTAGTCAGGTATGGTTAGGTGTCTGTCGGCTTTCACTTGGGAATTTTAAATACTCACAGAGAAAAACACACACAATCACTCGTCTCTGTTTTGAAGGTGTTAAGACATGGTTATTTTACATACTACTGTTTAAAGTACCCCCTCACAATCTGCACTCCTTTTCCTTTCCACTGGCACTTAAGCCACCCCCCCCCCCGCCCCCATGTGCTGCTTCTCATATAATAATTAACATGATGTCCTAGCGTGATTGTCGGAAATCTGAAGCCCACACAACCACAGTCCTACTGACCAAGCTACACCCCTGGCAATAACTCCATACATGCAGCAGGCTTTACTTTAAGCATAGCCACCCTGTGGCCACGTGTCTGTTTGATATCAGTCAGACTTGACATTTTGGCGACACCATGTTGTATTCTGGGACTTGTAGTTATGCTTTCTACTTTGTAAGTGTGGGGTGAAAATGCCAGCATACACAGAACTATTGGCTTAAATGCCAGGGCATACCAGAGTTGTCACAGAAGACATCAGGCCACTTAGCAGATATGTTTAGGGGTTTTCTATAAAACACGCCACAACGAGGATTGCCAAAAAAGGGTGATGAGCTGGATTCTTGTGACATAAGGAGCTTCTCTCCTTAGATCCATGCCTGCGATGATTAGTAGGGCTGGGAGAAGTCAGTCTCATCACACATCACAAGCTGCCGCATCATTTACGGTTCAGGCCAGGGCCACTGGGATTAAGGGATTTTGTGGCTCTAGCGTTTTCGGCATAATTGTGAATTTGCTACATAATCCATCATCTGCTGCATAATCTACAGATTTTAATAAAAAATTCTTTCTAGTTCAAACGGGTCTAAAGTTATTAAAAACACGGCAGTGGAAGGCCCTTTGCAAAGGTTGCCTGCTTACCTTTCTGTTACTTACTGATGTATTTAAGTGTCAAACTGGTACAAATGAGGTAAAACATTTGCTCAGATAGTGTTGACTTGTGTAAAAATGAGACCAAAATGAGGTAATACTATCAAAATGTGCTGCATTATGCCACACAATTTGGCTTTTCTAGCCACATAATTTAGACAGCACGACTGCATAATTTAGTCCTCCCACTCCTCATAATTCCAGCAGGCAGCCCTGGTGCTAGGCTGCAGCATTACCAGTGGCAATCAAGACTCAACCTGTTTTCCAACGGCATAGCTGCAAGTGGCCTCATGTCATGTGTAACATCTTCAGCCAGTCTTGGCTTTTTTTTTTGCTGACCGCAACTGCATTCTGGGACTTGTAGTTGCACTTTTAAAACAGTAAGTATCCGTTGAAAACTCGGCATACAAACTGCTGCTGGCTAAAAAGCAAGTAAAGGCTGGAGGCGTCACACTCGGCATGAGGGTAACTTGACAGCTATGCAACTGACTCTGCCCCAGCCCTCCTCACCCGTATTGTGATGCATTGCACAGGTGCTGCACCGAGTTTACGTAGAACGGTACGTAAATAATAATGTTTGCAGTGCACCTCAGTGCTGGCCAAACACAATTTCTTTCGCAGAGGGTGTCCAGGGGGCTGTTTCCCGCCGACGCGCGCCTGTAACCTGCCCATAACCCTGCAGTCTGCGGGAATTCCTGGAGAAATGGGAGCCCCGAGACCACTGTACTGAAGGGCGGGAGGGGCGAAGGATGAGAGAGAGGGGGAAACTGCGAGGAAACTGAATCTGCCGGAATCGGATTTGTCAGCGTGACTTATGGCTGCGCGTCATTTTTCTTCCAGGCTTTCAACTGCCAGGCCTCTGTTTTCCCGGAGATACTGTTTCCACATGAAAAGAGCAGAGATAATGCCATGCCTTTGTTCTTGTGCACACGTATGTGTGATATGTGCGGGAATGTGTACATGAAAATAAAAAGTAGCGGTGCAGAGCTGAACAATAGTGGACCACCAGCGCTTGATGCAGATATGTGCGGCCAGTGTTCTATAGTTTATATGCGCACACCTTTATGAATTACGATTCCTCAACATTAAGGGGTTGTGTGATGGAACAACACATGCCTCAACAACGCATGCCTGATCCATGCGGTCTCAACCATGACCACGTCTTTACTATGCATGTCTTTACCACGCATCCTTTTACCACACAATTTCGTGGTAAAGACATGATTGGTAAAGGGACATGTGTGGTAAAGATCACACCCCCTGCCCCTCTGCCCTGAGCCCTAAAATTCGCCCCTCCTGCGGTGTATTCTACCCACCCCAGCCCTATACACTACCCAGACCCCTATCCTGAGCCCTAAAACCCGACCCCCTTGCCCCAAAAAACTACTCCAACCACAGTACCCCCGCCCAGAGCCCTTAAAACTGCCCCCTAGCCCTGAAAACTGCCCCTTTCCTACCCTGAGCCCTAAAACGCGGCCCCCTAAAAACGACTCCAACCCCAGCACCCCCTCCATGAGCCCTTAAAACTTCCCCCTAGCCCTGAAAACTGCCCCTTCCCCGCCTGCCCTGAGCCCTAAAAACTGCCGCCTACCCCTGAAAACTGCCCCTTCCCTGCCCCCTGCCCTGAGCCCTAAAACTCAGACCCATAAAAACTACTGACCCCTGCGCCCCTCCTTGAACCCTAAAACAAGCCCCCACCCCCTAAAATCTACCCCCACCTCCCCCGGCCCCAGCCCAACTTACCCAGTCACATCCAAGTCTGTCCTTCCTGCCGCATGTTCCTCTCCCATTCGCTGAGAGAGCTAGAACGCCGACTGCCTTAACCACGCTTTTGCGTGGTTAAGGCATATGCGTGGTTAAGGCAAGCGTTCAGCCTGCAAGGAAACGGCACGTGTGCTTAAGGCAGCGTTGTTGAGGCCATTTCCCCATTAAAGAGCCCACAGTATTACGGTACTGAAAAACGATGCTCCAGTGTGTTGATTCCCACACTCACTCACAGTATCCCTGCACTCCCGCCCTCTCACCCAAGCTCTGCGGCCTGCACTACGCTGAGCACGTCCATTGCCACGATCTGCATCATGTGCCAGGCACGTGCCATGGTGTGCCATGCTCAGCATGTCCTGAATCATGCTCTTCAATGCTGTGCACCACCTCAGCCATGGTCTGCAGGCCCAGTGCCACGCTCTGCATCCCTGTGCCAGCCTATTCAATGTTAAAGCCTGGGTCTGCAGGACCCGTACCAACCTCTGCACTCCGTGCCGCGCTGAGCAAATCCTGCACCCTGCTCTGCATTCCTTTGCCAGGCTATACGCTGCCTGATTCATGGTTTATAGGCCCAGTGCCACGCTCTGCAACACTGTGCCCGGCGGTGCACCGCCTAAGCCATGGTCTGCAGGCTCTGTGCCATTCTCTGCACCCCTGTGCCAGCTGTGCAGCACCTAAGACATGGTCTGCAGGCCCATTCCATGCGCTGCATGTGGTGCCACTCTCGGCACACCCGAAACCATACTCTGAATCCCGCTGCCAATTCCTGCAACCTCTGAGCCACAGTCTGCGCCCTCTGCTAAACTCTGCATGTGCCCCTTCAACTACGGCCACGTGATATCATTCATACGCGCCACATGATGTCATTCATTCTGATCTCAACTATGGGTACCCTGCACTGCACTCTTTTAGCCAATCTCAGCTAACTCCTGGGTATACATTGCGTGTTCAGTCATTCTTTACAGACCTTAACTGGCGCCCTGCACTACCTCAGCTTGCTTTGTATGTCTCTACCACAGTCCGTCTTCCTCTCGCTGCACGAAACCGGCCCCATCTCTCCAGCCCACCGGGGAAATGCCCGGTGCCCACTACGGCCAGACCGGCCCTGTGGGGCAGGCTCTGAATAACTTCAGCTGCACTCCGCAGAGGTGGTTGCTGGGGCGTAATCAGGGCTTTAAGTGGAGGGGGGGGGGTCTCTCAAAGGGGCGTGGCTGATGTATTTAAGGGCGTGGCTTATAAACACATAAGCTAAAAATCTGTGCTTAGCATAGTGTGTCGCACAACTGGTATTTTGCTGCTTCTGTCATTGCATCCAGATATATAATACAACATGTAACCACAACAAGCCAGGACTGTTGGCTTTGTCAATGGTTGTTAGTTGCATAAGATAAATAAGCAACAACTACAGCTTTGTTGTATTTAATATTGAAAATGCTTCAGTTCTGACATGATGAGACTATGAAAGAACTATAACGAGTCTCTTTGAAGTTGCATCAAAGGCAGTGAAGTGCGGTACTGCTGCGGAGTTAATATTTTTTTCACTCTAAGGGTGAGGGCAAACATGGAGAGCCCGATAGGGACCTGCCTCAGCACCTGCTTTTTAGAACGCAGGACCCGGCCCACTGAAAGCCCTGGGCGTAATGCAGTACCCCTTTAGCCCCTGCGGTCAGGGAGGGCCCTCCAACACTTCAGGGGCCTTCAACCCTTCAGAGTGGGCCCCATTCCGCCCAAAGCAACCAATATCTGTGAGACATGTGAGACTCTTCGGGCCTCTCTTCACATTCTGCAGGGGACCCATATTTTACGTATGCCTCTGTGTGATTAGGCGTCTCTGAAGGTATTGGGACATAATTGCACTAAAAGAGCTAGACCTATTTCATTCAAAGTGTTCTCCTCCAAGAATAAAAAAAATAAAAATTGTACAACACAATTTTCACATACAATTGCACGCATGTAACATTCAAATACTTTCATGGTGTGCCATGCAAGCCTCACACACCATAGATGTGCTGGAGGTTCGCCCACATCAAGTTTTTTTTTCCCATAAAAGTGCAAAGGTTAAAGTTTCTGCACAATTCATTTAAAAAAGTACACATCAGGCACACAGTTCATGAAACAAATTTTCACATGTCGTCATTAGGTCTGACACTAGCAAAGACATTTTGATTTTACTTAAAATATATATATATATATATATATTATCTACTGGCGGTCGCCAGTAGATAGTTATAGTTACAACCTATTATCCATAGGAAATCCGCGACATTCTATTTGAAATAACTCTCTTGCCGGTTGACGTATCTTCGCAAAATTTTCAAACTTTGTGGGCGCTCCGGTCCGCTCCTACCCTGAAAGTCTCGGGGATTCGTCAAGCGGGGCCGAGAAAAAGGGGAGTCCCAAAACGCGTTTCCCCATGCAATTTTCCATAGGAAACTTTAGACACGGTTACAGCTCGAACTGTTGAACGGAATTACACCAAATTTGGCAAAGAGGTAGTTCTTGGTTCAGAAAGAACCCTTTTGTTAAATGGTGTAAATCTGCTCAGTAGTTGCTGAGAAAATGAAAAGTAAAAAGATAGATATATCTAGGGCCGCGGATCCTCCCGAGCACGAGCTTTATGTTAATTGGCTGTCAACACTCCAAATCAGGAAGTGTTGGCAGTCATTTTGTCCCTCGGTAGAACCGAGGACAGAAACAAGTGCGCAAGCGCACAAAGGGGCAGGGTAGAAACACCCTGACCCTCTAGGTCTGCTCAGGGGTCCCACAAGGACCCCTGGGCAAAACATTTTTTTTTTTTTTAAAATCGGCAGGATGCGCTCAGGAGCGCGAACCCTGCCGAGAAAAATCGAAGCGCGGTCTCCCGCGCTCGATAGTCACTGGCCCCGGGTGGGCCAAGTCCCGGGGCATGCTGGGGGTTAATTTATGTGTGGGGGCCTCTAAGGGCTTCCCAAGCCCCGGGACCACCACCCCCGGGGCTTTATGTAGAATGGTGCGGAGGGCTCTGAGCCTTCCGCAGCCCCGGGACCACCACCTCCCGGGCTTCATTTTTATTAAAAACCTGTGTGGGGGCTCCAGCCCCCACACGCCCCGGGACCACCACCTCCCAGGGCACTAAGAAAATTACAATGGGGGTCCGCTTTGGACCTCCAGAGCCCCGGGACCACCACCTCCCCGGGCTGTGCACTGAATGGGAGGGGGCCGCGCGCCCCCTCCTGGAGCCCTTGATGGCCCTGGGGACCACCACCCCCAGGGTCGGCTCCTGCAGTGTCCCGGGTGCCTACCCCGGGACACTGCTGTTTGCAATGACAGGACGGGAGCCTCGCGGCCCCGTCCTGTCATTGCAAACTTGCTTTGGATATTGGAAGAGAGAGCAGGAAACCTGCCTCTCTTCCAATATCCAAGCCGACAGCTTTCCACATGGGGAGCAGCATGTCAGCTGCTCCCCATGTGTAGCAATGCCGGCTCCCATAGGGACGTGGGAGCCGGCGGGACTGTGGGGGATTGGGGACCCCCACAGTCCCCAACGAGAGGGCCAGCCCCGGGGATGGGGTCCCCGGGCAGTAGGGCTCGGGAGTGGGGCCACGCGCCCCTCCCCAAAAAAACAAAAAAAAACGATCGGGCCCGCAGGCCCCGCCCCCTTCCTTCACCACTCTGCAAACGCGCCTGGCGCGTTTGCAGAGGGGGAACGAATTCCCTTGAATACTGGGGTCCCTGGGGCCAACTAGCCCACCAGGAACCTCCAGTATGCGCCAGGGGCTGCCTTGCAGAGAGGTGTACAGAGGCCACGCCCCTTTACACCTCTCTGCAACGCAGCCTCTATGGCGCTTTTGGAGGTATATGGTGGGCTAGTTGCACCCCAGGGACCCTCAGGATTCAAGGGAGTTAATCCCCGACTTAAAACGCGCCACGGGGCGCGCTTGCACAGTGGTGAAGGGAGGGGCGGGGCTTCAGGTGACATGTGTGCAAACAGGCCTCGTGGCGCGTTTTAAGATGGGGAATTAAATCCTCTTCAATCCTGAGGGTCCCTGGGGCCAACTAGCCCAACAGGTACGCTCCAGAAAGCGCCACAGAGCTGCGTTGCAGAGAGGTGTAAAAGGGGTGTGGCCTCTGTACATGTCTCTGCAACGCAGCCCCTGGCGATACTGGAGGTTCCTGGTGGGCTAGTTGGCCCGTAGGGACCCTCATGATTCAAGGGGACTTAATCCTCAACTTAAAACGCACCACGGGGCGCGTTTGCACAGATGTCACCTCAGGCCCCGCCTCCCCTTCACCATTGTGCAAATATTCCTCTAAAATCAGCCGAAATCCGAATTCCGATTTACTCACCTGTTATCAGGAGAGACCTCAGTGCTGCATCTTTCAGCCCAGTACTGATCCTCAAAAGTAATTTTAACCGTACTTTACCGGTAACTTGAATTTCCTTCATAGGCTAACATTGACTGGTTTCACTTGGAAATTCTTCTAAGTGTGGAGTTTTGGAACTTTAAAATATTCCTCTAAAATCAGCCGAAATACGAATTCCGATTTACTCACCTGTTATCAGGAGAGACCTCAGTGCTGCATCTTTCAGCCCAGTACTGGTCCTGAAAAGTAATTTTAACCGTACTTACCGGTAACTTGAATTTCCTTACATAGGCTAACATTGACTGGTTTCACTTGGAAATTCTTCTAAGTGTGGAGTTTTGGAACTTTAAAATATTCCTCTAAAATCAGCCGAAATACGAATTCCGATTTACTCACCTGTTATCAGGAGAGACCTCAGTGCTGCATCTTTCAGCCCAGTACTGATCCTCAAAAGTAATTTTAACCGTACTTACCAGTAACTTGAATTTCCTTCCATAGGATATCATTGCCTGCTTTTTGCTGAAAAAGTTTCTAAGTGTTGATTTTTGAAACATACAAATATTCCTCTAAAATCAGCCGAAATACGAATTCCGATTTACTCACCTGTTATAAGGAGAGACCTCAGTGCTGTATCTTTCAGCCCAGTACTGGTCCTGAAAAGTAATTTTAACCGTACTTACCAGTAACTTATATTTTCTTCCATAGGAATCCATTGTCTGGTTTTCAGCAGAAAAGTTTCAAAGTGTCGATTTTCACAAACTACAAATATTCCTTAAAATCGCCTGTATGACTTAAACGCATTCTTTCAACTGTTTACAGGAGATGCACCAGTGCTGGATCCAGGATCCAACACTGAGTAAGAAAAAGTAACGATAACAGTTTTTACCTGCTAAGTGAATTTCCTTCCATAGGATAACATTGGTGATTCTATGAGAAAAAGTTTCTAAGTGTCAACTTTTAAAATACAATAATATTCCTTAAAAATCACGACTGTAACCAAAACGCTTTTACTCAACTGTTTACAGGAGATGTACCAGGACTGAATCTAGGATCCAGTCCTGTGGTTAGAAAAGTAATCCATAAAGTAACTAATTGCATTTAACTAGAAATTCACATTGAGCTGAATGTTGCATTGTGTTTGAAAATGTGTTGCCCATTGCAACAACTGTAACTACTGTACTTAAAAGTCTATTGCCTATGTGCAAAGTATTTAAACTAAAGTAATTCATTCTGAGAAAGTATTTTTGTAATGTAATGTATAATGTAATTACAATGTAATTTAAAAATAAAATATGTAAAAGAAATTGTTTCTAAAAATGTAGTAAATCAGTATGAAAAAAATTAATATAAAAATTAATACATTTAAAAATTGTCATTTAAAAACCTTTGAAATTCACTGAAAAACCGTAGGTTTCAGGCACGTTATAGTTACAAATTAGCATTTTAAAAACCTTTGAAATTCACTGAAAAACCATAGGTTTCAGACACGTTATAGTTAGAAATTAGCATTTAAAAACCTTTGAAATTCACTGAAAAACCAGAGGTTTTAGGGACAGTTATAGTTAGTTGGACATTGCACTCGTACAAAACCCGTGAAATTCTCCGCTATAGTTAGTTCAGCTAACTATAACTCGCGCCCGCAATGCACTGCTGATGACGTCACATATTACATCACTCATGACATGGTCAGTGACATCACTGATGACATCACTGATGACATCTCAAATGACATCACTGATGACATCATCCACGTGATAATCTGATGCAGCTCCTCACACCCTAATATAACCTTTGATACACCCAATCTAAATTACAGAGTGCCATTCGCAAAACCATAGACACTCCAACACCAATAACTACATACCCACTCACTGATTCTTAGGTCTACACACACACATCCACTCACTCACCCGTACAGTCACTCATACTTATGGTCACTCAGTACAGGACTATCATATGCACTCTTACTCCTATATAGACACTCAAACACCGCCACTCATCCATAGAGGTACTCACACACCTAGTCAGTCATGCAAATAATTAAACACACTGCCATTTACTCACCTATACAGTTATACACACACCAGCTCACTTAATCATACAAATACTAGCACATTGTTACGCTCTTATACAATCACTGATACAAGCACACACTCATCCATACAGCCACTATCACAATCACTCACTCTCGCTTATAGCTATTTATATACTCCAATACACATATATACTGCCTTTCACATATTTAGTTACTCACACATGTACCACTGGGACATACATTCACTCACTAACACACTCTTACACACACTTACCCACCCATACAGTCTATCACAGATGCACTCTTGAAACCATCCACCCAGTGAATCACCCACTCACACATCTATGCACAGTCGCACACACCCCATCCACACAAACACTCAGGCACCCATACAGATACTCATAGAACCAATAAATAACCCATATAGACACTCATGTAGCTATTCGCAAATCCATGCATCCACTTACACACCAACAGACGGATACAGACATTCACACAGTTTAGTCACTAACCCATGCATTCAGTAAGATACGTTTAATCACTCACTTGTAGAGTCAGTCACGCACGTACTAAATCATCCATTCAGACACTTATACACCCACTCATTCTTCAATACGCCTTTCCCTATATATATTAAACATATTTAAACTTTACAGAAACACACAGTCACTGGATGATGTCATCAGTGATGTCATTTGAGATGTCATCAGTGATGTCATCAGTGATGTCACTGACCATGTCATGAGTGATGTAATATGTGACGCCATCAGCAGTGCATTGTGGGCGCGAGTTATAGTTAGCTGAACTAACTATAACGGGGAATTTCACGGGTTTTGTACGAGTGCAATGTCCAACTAACTATAACTGTCCCTAAAACCTCTGGTTTTTTCAGTGAATATATATATATATATACCAACATCAATTTCAGGAAGTCTCCAAGAAAAACACCAGAGCCCAGATCCATATGCGTGGAAGTTTAGTTTATCCCAGTGGCAAACGCCCAACGCGTTTCGGAACAGCCGTTCCTTTATCACGGGTAAATTGAGGCAGAGTACACGCGACTCTCTCTGTTGGATATATATATATATATATATGCACAAAGTTCACGGTCCTCTCTGCCACAAAAGACGGCGGGCTTGAGTGCGGGCGTGAAAACCGCTCAAATATAAACAAAGTCCTCTCCGGCGAAGAAAATACTCAAGCCCAGATCCGTATCACGCTAAATGTAAGATGAACAAGTAAAGGTAGTACATTAATGAATGTAGGTAGTCAGGGGAACAGTAACATGAGAAAGAGCAAATCAGGCAAGATTAAGTAACAAAACATTATAAGAGTGTCATTGAGTGTTAAAAAAACAAAAACACAACTGCAACTCATTGACTTCAGGACTGTTTCCGCAGGTAACTGTTCAGGAGCAACCCTTTGACTTCTCTTTTGAATGTGGCAATCGAGGGGTTGGATCTGACTTCAGGAGGGAGAGCGTTCCAAATTCTTGGAGCAAGACCAGAGAAGGCTCGGTTATAAGTTCTTTCCTTGTTGATTTGTGGTTTTAGCAGTAGGTTGTTAGAACTTCTAAGGGTTCGATTCAGGCTGGATAGTTCAAGTTTTTTTGCCAGATAAATTGGGGTGTTGTAATGAAGTGCTTTGTCTGTTATGCAGGCTATCTTGAAACAAATCCTTGCTTTGAAAGGGAGCCAATTGAGTAACCCTGGGCGGTGAACTCCGCTCCGCTCGCGGAGTTTGCAGAGTCTTCTGCACTCCGCGTTACGCGGAGATCGCGGAGTTCCAAAAAACTCCGCTTCGCGTTGCGCAGCAGAGTTTTTTTTCCTCGCTCGTGTTCGTCAACGTCAAGTTGGCCAACGCGAGCGAGGAAAATCAACCTCCCGGCGAGATTTTTCCTCGTTCGCTATCGTCAACATCAAGTTGGCGAGTGCAAGCGTGGAAAATCAACATCCCGGCAAGATTTCTCAACGCGGGGGGTCAGGTTTCTCATTGCGAGTGGTCGCGTATGCTCGCGACAGCTCGCGTTGAGAAACTGCCCGTTCGCGTTGAGAAAGCTGCCGCTCAAGTAAAAATCTACTCGAGCAACAGAAAAGGAAAGCAGGGACCGCTTGCACTGTGCATGGTGCAGTTCGCAATGATTGCACAGTGCGGACAAGCATCCAGCACTGTGCAATCACCGCGAACAGCATTTTTCTATCGTACTCCGCCCCTCGTGGAGCTCCGCATAGTGCGACAGAGTTTTTTTTGGACTTCGCTGTGTTCCGCGTAGTGCAACTCCGCGAACTCCGCCCAGGGTTAAAATTGAGTTGAATTAGGTCTGGAGTGATGTGCTCACGTCTTTTTGAGCCTGTAAGGAGTCTGGCAGCAGAGTTTACAGTAGCCTTTATAGAGGCCAGTCTAGATTTGGGAAGTCCAGCTAGGGTCGCAATTCTGTAAATCTTGATATTTAAAGGGGCTGTCAGCCAGCCTTCTTCAACTATTGGTCTGTTGTTGTGTCATTCACATTTTTCTTCCCGCCACCACTAAATGGGGCAATGGGTCATCCTATGTCAGCCACTGGCTGACTTTGAAAGTGAACCCATTCTGTCGTTTCACAAAAAACACATCCACCAAAGTAGTTCCCTTCACTACCAAGGATGGCTTCGGCACAGCGTGCTTTGCAAGGCCAACAAAAAAAATTGGTTTTAGCCAATGTTTATTTTTTTTATATTGCTGAGGGCCAGGCAGCTCCTCAAAAATATAGTTAAAACAGGAAAAACAAAACAAGCTTTGACTAAGCCAAAAGGCTGGCAACCAACACCAGATCCACTGGCTTTGCCAACGCTTATTTTTTAATCTCATCTGCTTTCATTTCTGTATTTTACTTTCTTCCATCTTTCACATTCAAGCAGATTCTCAGTCAAATTTTACCACTGAGAATCTCTTTATTATTCAAGTCTCATAATCTCAGGCCACAAATAACAGAGCTTTGCAGATTGTGTAATCTCATACAGCAATGATATCACTCAGATTATTGATGCCATACTGGTTCAGACCAGTGCTTAATTTGAGTAGGTGTTTCCGGTGCTTGGCACCGGCACCTAATTGTCAACACCGGCACTTATCACAGCTGCCACATGGTGGCGCTCTTTGTTCAAATAAAAGATGAGCCGAACAACAGTTGTTTATTAATTCACTATACATGACATGGCAGTGCTGGCAGTGGCAATGGGTGGTGCAAACAGTGGTGGTCTCCTGGCGAGGGCCCTGACACTTTTTTTGTTTTTGTTTACAATTTAAACACTGGCTCAGACAACAGATAAAGTACACCAGAGGTGCCCAACACAGCTGTCGGAGGATAGGGTCCATGCCAGAACTTCAGGATAATCACTGACTATGTAAATAGCTTAGTTTAGATTCATTGTATGCAAACTTACATTTCCCAGACATGGTAAAAATCTGCCATGGATTCTGCCTCATAAACCTACCCTGGGCACCACTGAGTCACAGTAAGCTTATAGGCTAGAGCTTCAGACAACAACAGTGATTATCACTCAGATATCGGCTTTAAATACATATTGAATGCAGTCGTTTTGCACCAACAGTTTATGGAAAAACAAATAATTTGCTATCAAATAGAGGCTTTTTATTTTGAGAAAAGTAACTCACTGACCCCCAAACAAAAGTTTATTATTTTCATTAAAAACACTAATACTGTCTTTTCATTTTTTGGGAAACACGTGTTTTGTGCCATAACATCAGTTTACCATTTTTTTGTCATGGAAAAACAATATTTATGTCTTCATATACCATCTTTTCATTTTCATAAATACATGTTTGGTACAAAACATCAGTTTATCATTTTCATACTGCCACATAGGGATAGATTGTGGCTCACAAGCCACTGTATAACCATCACAAGCCAGGGATGGCTATCATGTGCTAAAAATGACCACTGTTATGCTATAACCAGCATTACATCAGGGTTGAGTATCACCATGCCATGGATGCCCACCATATTCCAATAAGTGCCAGATTTATGTTGTGGCCAACATCAGAGTTACCATGAAATTTGTGAATTCACCCCTGTGTTTGGGACGCCACATAAGTTTTGATTTTTGATCTTGTCCAATTTGCACAAAAATTTCAGGAATTGAACAAAAGAAATTTTTCTTTTTACGTGAATTTTTGTGCAAATTTATTAAACAAATAACGAAATCCGAATGTTCTTTCCAGTGGAGTAACTAATTTAATCAGAGTTAAAGAAGAGCCACGTAGGCTGCTGCTCTTATGTGGTCATTTTTGAAGTCATGTGTGAGGTCAGGAGCAGTGCCGGATGGAGATCAGAGTTTAGGTTGCGGAGTGACTTTCAATAGTTTGTCATTATGGCACAAAGTTGTTAAAAAAAATTAAATTTGAGGCTAACAGGTGATCCATGGATTCTAGCTTTACAAACATACTCTTGTAACAGGTGGAAAGATCTTCCGAAGGAAGATTCAGGAGACACTGTAGGGCAGGCAGTTGCCTCTATATTACAGGCCAGGAGGTTCAGCATTGTGTCCATAGCACTAGTCAGGGGTTAATCCTCTCCCATCAGTAACTTACTACCAGGCTACCACCAGCTCCAAGACTCCAACAATCTGTCACCAAATTTTGCTAGTCACAGTCACCATTCGGTAGCATCACAGGCCCGACACAGTTGTGGAATATGCTCTATCCCGTGCTCTCTCTCTCTCTTTTTTTCTCCTTGCCTGTCTCTTCTTACTAGAGAGTGTTTTCTTCTTTTTTCTCATGTTCTTTAGTGGCTCTCTCCCTCTCTGCTTTTGTGTTCTTCCCTATCGCTCCTTGTGCCTGGCTATCTGAACGAATGGGCTTCTGCATATATGTAGAAAAATACTTTACAAAATATAAGAAGTAATGTGCTTTGCCCATGATATTGCACAAAAAAGTAATAACCTTCTTCCATAAGTAGATTTTTAGAAAAATGAAAGAGCCAATGGACTTCATCTCACAAATAGAAAAAATATATGACAAATAGTAAGAATGAATAGGATTCTTCATAAAGAAGAAAAACACTATGTTACAAATATATAAGAACCAAACGGATTTGGTTCACAAGTATAAAAAGTGATTTTATGAAAAATGTACAACCTAATTTCACAAGTAAATTCACAATGGAGCCTGGGTGCTTGCCAATCACAACGCTGCTTTGCACTACCAAATCCTGGTACTGCTCTCACAGCATGAGATCAGCTCCAGGATTGGATAGAGCAGGCTCTCTCAGTGCTCCCAAGAGCACTGGAGGCCTGCGCTGTCTAAGACGACCGGCCATAGAGACATGCGCATTTTAAAGTGCACAGCTCTCTGCTGCTGCCCGCCCGTCCTGACTCTTTGGGACGGGATGCTGAAAAATAAAATGGTAATAAATAAACTTTATTACCATTTTCTTTTTCAGCTCTGGAGCTTGTGAGGCGACGCGCCTTTCGCTCAAATGGAGGAGCCGCCCCTAGGGGTCCATGGACCACAGATTAAGATTTAATGATGGAGGTGCCAAGATGCCCTGCATGTATGCATAGTGCTCAGGGCATAGTCTTTCACGTGTCCTCTCCGCGTTCCATACAGGGCATGGTGTTTAACTTTTCCTGGTGTTCCCTCTGCCCCATACTATTTTGCACAGCACATGGCTGTGTGACAGCGCCCTCTGCATGCTACATACAGCTGTGTCCTATGCCACTGTAGGAAAGTAGGATCTGCTTGTTTGAAATGAGGCTGTTTTTGACCAGTCTGACTGGGATCTTGCTAATCAGGATCCCAGCCTATCTGCTTTCTCCCTAAATTGTTGTGTTCAGTACTTAGGTACAGCCCAGATTGGATACTGGGGTACCCTTGTAATGTAATGTAATGTAACAAGGATTTCTAAAGCGCACTATCACCCCACGGGTATCCTGGCACTGAGAATAACAGGGGTTCCCCAACATGCACATATTTACCCACCGGTTGAATTATCCTGCACTACATCCTAGGAAGAGATGGGTTTTAAGCTTCTTCCTAAACTGAAGGAACTCTTCTAATTGCCTAATGTTAGGCGGAAGATTGTTCCACAGATGGGCGGCCGCACAGCTACAACGCTCTCCTCCAAACCTAGAGGTTCTGATTCTGGCAGTACATACCAGATGAGCTGTGGAAGATCGAAGATTTCTTACGGGAGAATGCCAGACAAATTTTTTCTGCAGTGGCAATGGTCCAAGTCCATGAAGGGCCTTGAAAACAATGCATAATGATTTGAACTGAATTCTCTGAGCTAGAGGGAGCCAGTGGAGTTCATTAAGGGCCGCAGAGGCGGAGGCACTACGTGGCCTCTTTAGAGCTAACTTTGTGGCTATTGTCTGTATTCTTTGCAGTTTCATAATGAGGAAATTGGGCACACCGAGTAGCAGGGCATTGCAGTAGTCCAAACGGCTCAAAATAACACTTCTTATCATTAGGGCCCTGGCTGACAAGGGTAACATAGGGAGAATTTTCCGCAATGCTTTAATGAGGGAGAAGCATGTTCCAACTGTTTTGTTCACATGTTTTTCAAGACTCAACTTGTTGTCAAAGACTACCCCCAGATTATGCACTGCTACAGCTGGTGTAGGAGGCGTATCTGCTTGAATAGGCCAGAAGTTGGCCGTAAGCGGGCGGGGGATTTTCTTAGCCATGCAGTATAGGATTTCCGTTTTCCCCCCGTTGAACTGCAGGGAATTGTCCGTGAGCCATCTAGCAGTCTTCTGCATGCATTCATGAAAATTACTGAGCGACGTAGACTCTTTTCCTTCCAGGGACAGGATGAGCTGCGTGTCGTCTGCATAATTCACCAGCTTGGTATTACAGGATTTAATGATGGGTAGCAGTGGGCTCAAATAAATATTAAAAAGGATTGGACTTATTGACGAACCTTGGGGGACACCATGCTGAACAGTTCTCAAATTGGATAAAAAGGGGGGGGAGGGCCACAGCTTGTTGCCTGTTCTTCAGATAGGACTGAAGCCATTTCAGAGCCAGGCCCTCCAGTCCTATTTCAGCAAGCCGCCTCAGTAATATTTTGTGGTTGACCGTATCGAATGCGGCAGACATGTCCAGTAGAATCAGAATGGCTGACTGACCGCTGTCTGCCCGCATTCTAAGTTCGTCTAAGACCATTACTAGTGCTGTCTCCGTCCCTTGACCCGGTCGAAAACCAAATTGCACGTCATCAAGTCCCAGGTTGGTTTCCAGGAATTGTGAAAGGGTTTTGCTGACCAGACGTTCTAAAATTTTTACGGGATAGGGAAAAAGTGAAATAGGTTGATAGTTATTTGGACACTGAGGGTCCTTAGTATATGGTACCCATGTACCCAGGGCATAGGTACCCCAGAGGTCTCCCATGGGCTGGAGCATGTATTATGCCACCCATGAGAGACCATTCAAAATGGAACTACAGGCCTGCCATTGCAGCCTTTGTAAGTTGGTGCATGCACCACTTACTAAAGATATAGGTTTACTATATCGAAGGGTCACTGCATGTCAAACCTATAAGTCACCCTTATAGCAGGCCTTTGCAATCCTGAAGGCAGGGTGCTTGGTTCTAAGTGAGAGGGTGCCCCTGCATGAGCAGGACACCCCTGCAGCCTACGGAGCCCAATCTCCCGGGTTGTCAGTGAAGCAGCCATATACTATATAGAGGGGCACCGCGTAAATACGCGATGACCATCTCGAAAATGGCTGCAAAGAATCTTATCATGTTAGGTATCAGACATGTTGGAATCATACCCCACACCATAAAAGGTGTGGGAGGTATGATTCCAAGCACTGGAAGAGTCCTCTGTTAGGCTCTCAGTGTTCCCGGTGCCAACCTTCTAGTCCCGGACAGCACAAAATGGTTGCTGCCAACCAGAGACACATTTCTACCCTCCTGCTGCTGAGCCAAGCTCGAGCAGAGGAAGGTGGAACAATAGGCATCCTGTCAGAGGGAACCACCTCCCAGACAGGATTTAGTGTATTGGGACCGGGTGAGTGCGCTTGCCAGCACCTGAAAGTCTGCATGAGGGGCACATTTGGTGTCCCTGTGCATAGTCCAGTTCAAACCAGTTCTGGGAGCCGTTGGCTACCCCTCTGGCGCGAAACTGGATCAAGGACATGGGAGTAACCTCCCCCCTGTCCAGACCCTCCCCTGGGAGGGTCCCCTGATTATTCCCAACCCTTTCTCTAGGGTACTCAAGGGCTTACCTGGGTGTAGGTCCCTAGATTCGTCGTGGGATAAGATTCAGAACTGAAACCACAGCATTTCTACTGTCTGGGCACTCTGGACTTCGTTTGGGCCTGACTTCGTCTCCCTTCTAGTCTGCTGCATCGTCTGTGCACCATACAGGATCCGTGCCGGACCTGTGGAGCATCAAAGACACTTGAAGGAATCTCCCTTGAAGTGAAGGAGTCATTTCCCTGCATTCGCAGGCACCTCAACTCTGCTGCCCGTTCTGCTGATCCCGAGCTCCTGCGGACTCCGAAGGGTTCAACAACACAGGTAGTGGTTTCCTACTTCCCTCGAGCCCCGAGCTGTCTTCTCACCAAGTTTGAGGCCAGTATCCCTTGTGGGGGCTGCATTAACCGAACCCCTGTGCACCGCGTTCTTTTGCAAGTGCAAAGGCTTGTTGGCAACTTTGCAACAAGTGCATTGGGCTCCAAGTAGCCCCAACCTCCAGCAACTTCTTTCACCAAGATCTTCAGCCACATCACTTCGTGGGCACCGTGGCCTGCTCCTTTGGTGAGCTGCTCAAGGTCCTCTCGTGACTCCTGTGCCTCCGGCCTGTGGGTCCATTTGAGGGTCACCTTTGTTTCTCTTGGGCTCCCCTGATTGCTTGGGGCCTGCCCTGACTCCCCTGCTTGTGATGAGTCCCCTGGACCTTGCTGGTCCCAACCGTGCACCTTCTTGACTTCCTGCATGGGCCGCATTTGCAAAGGCTTGTTGGTGCGCCCACCGGACACCGACCCTTCAGCACTCAACATCCTTCGTGGGACAGCTCGTATCCGGGTCCTGGTCTTCCTCAGCTTTGCCTGGTCCTCACAGCTGTAGAGTCAAGGTCATCGTCATCTTTCCTAAAGCACCCGACATCGGAGGGCACTCGTCTTCCAAGTCTCCTGGTCACTCCCAAGTGACACAGACTCTCTCCCCTCTGCTTACAGGTACTCCTCTTCAAGAATCCACGTTTGGATTCCCACGGACACTTTCCTCCTCCAGCAGCGGCACTTTCCTGAAGTCCTCCATTGGGTTTGACAGCTGAGCTCCGACACCACTTCACACGTATGCACCCGGCTACCCTGGTGTAGCTAACGTGGGTACTAGGGCATCCACGGTGGGGTGGCTCTCCAACCTTCTGTCTTCCACGGGGTTTCTTCAGGGTCCACTGGGAAGGATCCTTAATCTTAAAAAATCCAACTGCGACTTGCACATAGACTTGTACGGAGCACGCGGTTGTGTTCCCACACTGCACACGCTCTCAGTGGGGTCCCTATCTACTTACCTTAGGTGGTTCTGTGGGTCCCCAGCAATTCTACGTCCTCTCGACATCGCTCTTGACTCGAGTCGTGGTTCTTATACCACTTAGTATATGGTTTGGGGCCACTGTGTATTTCATACTATTTACTGTGTTTCTTTGCTAAAGTTTTGTGTTTATCTCTGTGTTGGAGATACTTGAACATTCTAGAGAGTATTATATAATAAATACATATTTTTATAAATACTTGGTGTGGTTCTCTTCACTTAATCCATACTGTAAGATTACATTCTGGTAAAACAAACTGCATTACACTCCTTCTGGACTAAGCCTGAAGGCTGCTCTCCACAGCTACCACTTAGAGAGCTTTCTAAGGTTGTCTAAGACCTCTTAAATCACCATAAGGGTTGTCTGGACTGGTGCAAGGTGCCCACTTACATTAGTGGACACCATATACCAGGCCAGCTTCTCACAGCCACTGTACGCGGCATGTTCTTTGTGTGCAGCCGTGCCCTGTTTTCCCTATGTCCTGTGTGTAGTGCCCTCATGGCATAGAAGATGTCATACATGACATAATTGTCATAGTGCCATTAGTGACGTTATGTGTGAGATCAAGGATAGAACATGGGGGTGGCGTTAAGGCTTCTTATCCAACCCAAGCGGGCAAATATGGGATGGTTCTATGCTAAAACTTCCTGGGATTTGAAAGTACTTTAACAATCATAAACAAAACTTTGTTGTAGTCATGTAAAGAAGAGTTTTAAAACACTTAAAGGCATTATCAATGCTTAAATATGAAAATAGCTTAATAACCAATACTGATATAATTAAAATGTGTGGTTTTTTTTAATGGGAGAAAACTTGTGACACGGTCATTGAATATTTTTCTATGCATCAACGTGTAGCATAGCCATTTTTAATGTTTATTCTTTTTTTTAAATTAATCATCTCTTTTTATATTCATGTTATCTTTGAACTGTATGAAGACCTTTTTTAAAATGGCAAATTTGGTCTCTAAATTGTCAAACAGCCCCATAACTTCTATTTGTAAAAAAAAAATAAGTAAACATCTTTAATGTGTTGTATTGCCAACTTTATCGTGGCAGTGCACTCAACGCTTCCTCAGTTTATTCCACACTACACATCGAGAAACAAAACATGACGTAAAGAAAACACCTATAGCACTGCACCGCACAACAACGAGGTTCAATCAAGTTTGCAATGACACCTTAAATCTGATTATTTTTTTCGTCGGTATCAATAAAAAAAAGACTTTTCAAAAAGTTGAAAAAATATGTCATATGAAAAATACATAAGGTATAATTGTCCCAGAATCGCAGGATGTTCAGCCGACGCCGGGACTCGAACCTCGGTCCCCAGTTCCAAAGCCGGAAGCGCGCTTCATAACTCCTCTTTGGTTCTCCAGGGCACGACTGAACAGATTGTGGTGTTTGTTCCTGTACATTATTATCGAGTCCAACCAACCCTAAGATCTTCGGAGAGGAATTGATCCCATATGGCCCCAGGCCGAGAAAAAGAAAACAGGTTAACTGTAAAATGTGTGTGGTGGGGGAGGAAGGGGCTCCGAGGAGGTGGTAAAACCACAGCGGGGTGCTTTAGAGGACGCTTCAATAGAGGGCAGAGGTGGGGGCTCTGACATGTGTGATGCTTTAATTGGGCTGTAAAGAGAAAGCCCAGCCATTTGCTATTCTAGAGTTGACTTAATGGTATTTGCCCAAGGTCGCACTGAGGGTCAGCAATACAGTGGGTAAGGTAAGAACTACTACTGAACGAGCACCGCACTTTGTGTATGCAAGGAACCCCTCAGACCTCTCCACACACAGAGGCCACATAATCTTCCATGCACTGAACAAGGGCACACCTTCCCCATTAACAGTGAAGCCAACCTTCAGCACAGTACAGCATAGTAACTGCACATGTGCTATCTTAAGTGTATTTGTATAGCATATTGCCAGCATCTGTATGGCCCCAAAATGCTTTATGCTACAAACTGCCACACGCACATGGGAGATTCACAAGAGTAGCCCTGAGATAATAATTGCACTTCCAAATAGTGGCTTGTCGCATTAAATAGTAAAGATTCCATAGAATCCTCCTGAGTACATATAGTAGGTATGCATTGAAGCAGAGGCTCTTTACCCTTTGGCTTCTGTGGACCCCCACTGAATCATTACTGGAATCTGAGGACCCCAACTGAGTTATTACTGGAAGCAGGGAACCCCCGGCCTAAGCAATTTCTATGATTTGAACTTCAAAACAATACACACAAAAACAAAAAAACAACCAAGTATACACCAAAGAAATGCTCAAATATTGAAATATTTTGTTTAATTCACAATCAAATGTAGAACAGGTTTTACATTTTCAATTTTGTTTCTTTATTTGCATATATTTTATTCATTTTAATATTATTTAATTTGGTAACACAGTCGCAGACACCCCGAGTGAGCATCGCAGACCCCCAGGGGTCCTTAGACCACAGGTTAAGAACCACTGCACTGAAGTATTAAAGTTGTGCTCTAACCTGTGAAACACCTGACTACCGACAGATGTTAAAGGAGTGAACAGAAATCAGTCGCACCACAATAAAGTACAAGGGCAACAGTGGGACAATACCAGTTCCATCAAAAGACTACTCACAGAATATATTTTTCAATACTTTTATTTTTACAGTTCTTTTAGACTTTGAAGACTTAGTGAACCCCTTAATACTAGGGTAGGTAAAAACACAGACGCCTACAATACGTGTTTCATCCTCGCGATCCTTCAATCCCTAGTACACGGTAGTAGTTATTGATTGTCGTGGAGACTGTGGTTTATGATGGTAGAGCTCACATGGTGATGCAGGTGTGCCAGAAATAGTGAGTATCGCACACTGGAAATATGTTGGTCAGCTCCAGATTCAACTAGTTGTATTCATTTGACGAACCAGAAGTTGTGTATAATGGTCCGGACTATGATTAGCCGGATAAGCTAATAGTGCCTTACGGAGATTCACAGTGCATGTAGAACATTTTACATGCACTATGAATCTCGTCAATGTATTTTTTGCTTCTCCGGCAACCGTCACAAACCATGACCTCAACGACAATAAATAATTACTGCCATCTCGGATCAGTAAACAAAAAAATTTGGCTCCCATTTTATTTTGTAGGCGGTGTACCGCATAGCTAAAAGGCATTGTCCAATGGGTCCCAAAGGCGCGACCTATTGGGTTTGCCAATGGTTGTTTGGTATATCATCTCTCACTACCTCAGAACTCGCTAAATCTCCTCCCTTCGCACTACCTCTCTTCGCACTTTCTCTGTCTACCCTTCTCTGACCACCTCCATCACCTCTACCACCACTTTCTATCTCATTTCCCTCTCCTTACCCAACTTTCCGACCTCACTCCTCTCCCTACATATGTCGCCATCTTCATGTACCTAACCCATCTCTCTATCTTTTTCACCTCACCTCCCTATACCTCATCGCTTTGAATATAACTCTCTCTAGTCCCATTCTATCTGTCTCTCATGACCTCATCTCTCTCTCTCTGCCTACCTCTAAATCTGTCCTTTACTAACTCCTCTCTCTCCTGGCTTTCTACTTTCACTCTCTCTGCATCTCCCTGCTCTGTTTCACCTTCCTATTGGTTCCCCCAGTCTTCTTCACCTCTCTCTCTCTCTCTCTCTCCAAGTCAAGTCTTTACCTCACCTCTCTTCTCAACCTCAACAGTCTCTACTTTCTGTCTAACTCACATTTCACACTAAATCTGTTCTCTCTAGCCTGCCTCTTGCTCTCTCTCTCACTACCTAACCTCTCAATTTACCTCTCCATTTGTTCTCTCCTTCGCCTCTCCACCCCTCTTTCCATTTTCACTCTTTTCTCTCCCTCATCCTTCTCTTCCTCTTTTTTCCTCTATCTTTATATTATCTCTATTCTCCATCTCAGCCTCCTCTATTTCGACTACCCTCACTGTCCCACCTCTTGATGTCTAGCTCACTTTTTATACATCTCTCTACCGCCCCACTCTTTCTCTACCCCCCCTCTCTACCTCCCCATTTTCTCTGCCTCATCATATCCCTATCACTGGGTTAACCATATGTCTCTTTACATCCCTTTGTCTTTCCAGTTCACCTATTTTTTCTATATCTCCTCTCTCTTTCTATACTGCATACTCTCTCTAGCTTTCTCTCTGCATCCCACCTATGTTTGCCTCAGCTGACTCTCTATACCGCTCTTCTCATTTTGCCTCTGAGTCTAACTTGCATCTCTCTGTAGCTTTCACTTTTTCACTTGCTACCTGTCTCCCTTTTTCTGCTTTTGCCTCCTTCTAAGTCTCTTTCTACCTTACTCCTCTTTCCACCACACCCCTCGATGTACCCAATCCCTCCCTCCCTCTACACTTTCTCTACCTCTTTATTTTGCTGTATGTCACTCTAAAGCTTTGCATATCTCACAACATCTATTTCTCCACTTGCTTCTTCAACTTTCTACTGCCCTGTATCTTTCGTTCTGAAAAACTTGTCTCTCGTTTTCGCTCATGTCTCTCCCTACCTCACCTGTCTCTCTACCTCATCTCTATCTCTACGCCCTTTCCCCCTCTAATTCACATCTCTCTCTATTGCATTCTCTTTACCTCTCTTTCCTTCTTTTATTTCCTGTGCCCTCCCACCCCAGTTCCACCAGCCAAAGCAAGGGACTCCAAGTGTCTGTTGGCTGACCTGTTCAGTTGAAGAATCCAGGTCAGTCGAGTTGCTTTGTTGCTGCAGCCAGGACCTCTACCTTCTTAATAGTTCGCTGAAGGTATCCACATTTACAGAGAAGTATTCTGCAAGGTAAGTTTATTTATTTATTTGAAAAGTTTTATAACGTGCGAACATGACCCATATGGGTTTTAGATCGCTGTACAAAGTGGTGTAAGTGTAATGAGGAAACAAAAAAAGCATGAACACAACAACAAAATGGAACAACTGAGGTAACTTAACACCCACAAGGTCAAAGGGGGGCACACACAAGGTCAAAGGGGGGCACGGGGAGTCAGCCAATCTAGTGGGACATGTAAAGTTTCAGCAAAGCAATAGATCAAAAGGACATGTGAGAAGAAACATAATACAATTTGAACAAACGGTATACAAGAGTATGAAAACAGGAGAAAGAAGTAGATTATGATGGAATCAAGGCTATTGCTGTTGATGGTCATTCAGGAGTAGCCATTTGACATGTTTTTTGAAAGAGGCAGTAGATGGGTTGGATCTGATCTTGGGAGGAAGAGCGTTCCATATTCTTGGAGCAAGACCAGAGAAAACACGATTGTAAGTTATTTTCTTATTGAATTTGGGAGGTTTCAATAGTAGGGAGTTAGGGCTTCTTAAGTTCCGACTCGAGCCAGATTGCTCAAGTTTTTTTGCCAGGAAAACGGGGGTGTTGTAATGGATAGCTTTGTACGTCAGGCAAGCTATCTTGAACCGGATCCTAGCTTCAATGGTCAGCCAGTTTAGTTGAATTAGGTCTAGCGTGATGTGGACATGTTTTCTGGAGCCTGTGATCAGTCTGGCCGAAGAGTTCAGAGTGGCTCTAAGGGGAGCCAAACTAGCTTTAGGTAGCCCAGCAAGGGTCACCAACCCATATTCCAAGCGTGAGATAACTAGGGATTGTACTGCTGGCTGGATGTCCTCGGGCGGAAGGAATGGCTTGATTTTCCTAAGGATGTTGAGCTGAAGATTGGCTCCCCTAATAGTTGCCCTGATGTGATCTTGCATATTTAGGTATTTGCCCAGGTTATACCTAAAGATTTAGCAGAGTCAACAACATGAGGGGTGGAGTTAAGAGCAGTAAGTTGTTTGAGCCAGTCAAGGGTAGGTGCGGAGTGGTTGCGGGGGGGGGGGCAGCAATCAGAAGGAATTCTGTTTCGAGATTATTTAACAATAGATGGTTGAGTTAGCCATTGTTGAGTTTTTAGGAGTGCATCATTTAGAGTTTTTATGTCATCTGGAGAGGAGATCTTCAATTAGAGTCGAGTGTCTTCAGCATAGAATGGAAATTAATGTTAGAACGGTTCAGAATATCGGAGAGTGGTTCCATGAAAAGGTTGAAAAGTGTTGGCGAAAGTGCGAAGCCTTGAGGTACTCCAATAGTGACCGGGGTACTGGTTGCAAGTGATTGGTTAACTTTGATTCTTTGGGTGTGGTTCTGTAAGAAAGAGGCAAACCAATTTAAGACAGGGCCCGATAATCCCATCGTATATTGAAGAAGAGCAATCAGGTTTTCATGTTTGATGGTGTCAAATGCTGAGGACAAGTCAAGAAGGATCAGAAGACAAGGGACATTTTGATCAAGGGATCTCATGGCGTCACCAACAATGTGAGTTAGTGCTGTTTCAGTACTGTGCCCTGCTCTGAAACCCGACTGGTATAGGTCAAGGAGCTGAAATTTCTCCACGTGGTTGCAGAGCTGTGTGTGGATGCATTTCTCGAGCAATTTAGCTAGAGTCATGATGCTGGTGATCGGACGGAAGTTGTTAGCATCAGCTAATTCGGCATTAGGCTTTTTTGGGATGGGAGTGGCTTGACCCATCTTGAGGCAATCTGGAATCCTCCCATGTAAGAGAGATTCTTGAATGATCTGGGACCAAAGTGGGAGAATGGCCGAATTGAGATCTTACCAGCCAAGATCTCAATTCGGCCACTCTCCCACTTTCACACAATCCACTACCAGATCCCTGAAGTGATTGGAAGGGTTTAAGAACGCCATAGATTGGAGCAGCTCCGTGTCATCTGGAAGAAGAAAAGAATTCCAAGATGCGTTGTTTTTGGTAGCGCAAATTGTGTGGTAGGACGGTGCACTCGCTACCGAAGGTTCCGTAGGTTCCTCTGATGATGTGAGGGAGTTCAAAGGCCGCAAATTTAGAGTGGCAGGTTGCAGCTCAAGTTCAATTTTCCTTGCCTTTTTAGAGAAGTGTGCAGAGAAGTCCTCCCCACTAGGAAAGGAGGTCATGGGTGCCGAGATATGGTTGGTAGAGAGGTTAGCTTGTTACTTGATAATTTCAAACAGTTTCTTGGGTCTGTTTTTAGCGCTGTGAAGCTGAGCCCTGAAATAATCGGTTTTAGCATTGCGAATATGTTTGTTGTATCCCTTCTCATCTTCCTTAACTATTTGAGGCTTGTAGTGGAGGGAGAGTTTCTCCAAAGTCTCTCTGAAAGCCTAAGTTTGCGACGTTCATCATTTATGGATCCATTAAATAAGGGTTTGAATTGTTTGTCGGAATCCTTTTGAGCTGCTTCGGAGCAATAGTGTTGAAAATACGAGTCATAGAGTTAATGTAGTGATCAGTAAGGTCGTCCAGGTTGGTCATGTTAGGGGGTGACTGAAGACGATTCTTGCTAATGGATGTTAGATCATTAATGTTGATGTCTCTCAGATTACGAGACAGTTGTTTGGTTTTAGGTGGTTGGCCCTATCTGTGCAGGACCTTTTCCAGGATGTGGAAGGATATTTGGTGAGTTGTATGGAAAAGAAAACTTTGACCCAAGTTGTTTTTGGGAAACAAAGGTCTAACTGCTCTTGATCAGACATTTAAAGCCAAAAGACACTGGGAACATTTACAGTCTTTTGAAGTTGAGTTATTTTCTGAAGGAACAGAAATAATTCTATCATCATAGCTCCATTTATATTGCTATGCATATAGTATACACTCTAAAGTACAAGTGGATTTTATTGGTCCCTTATATCTTGTTATATTTAATTTTAAAGAAAGCCTGCTTTACACTACCAGACAGACAGTTGGTTATGCACATATGTTTTAAGGGTATATGCTTTAACTCTTAAAGTTAATGCAGGATGCTTATGGCAGGTTAATAAAAGATTTCTTATTTGCCTTTAGGTATCCATTCCAATCTGCAGCCGTCCGTGCCCAGCACAGTGACGAGGTAGAGCGTAATATTCAGTGTCTCTCTTTTCTCTCTTATTCCATTCCCCTTCCGTTGCTTCTACTATTTGTCTCACTTATTATATATTGTGTGGTCAGTAGTTATTGCTGCAAGGGGCAGAATTGTGCATTGCTCACATTGGATCCAGGGTACATTGTTAGCATCTTCTTCTGAAAAAAAAAAAGTGGGTGTAGGAAAGTTGGATCTGCTTTCATGGTCACCTCCACTTTTTGCTGGTGTCATTATGTTGGCTCCCACTCTGGCACGAAACTGGACATGGGAGTATCCTCCCCACTGTCCAGCCCCTCCTCTGGGAGGGACCCCTGAATCGTTCCAACCCTTTCCTTTGGGTACTTAAGGGCTACAATGTGGGTGGGTCCCTACATTCGTCGTGGGACATGATTCAGATCCATAACCACTTCAACTTCGACCGTCTGGGCACTCTGGACATCGCTGGACTTTGCTTTGGGGAACCGAGACTGCAACTGGGAAGACCCCTGCTGCTCCTGGTATCGTCGTCCTGCAAGTCTGCTACGACGTCTGTGCCTATCCTTCATACAGATTCTTCACAAGGACTGTGGACATCCAAGACACCCGAAGGAATCTCCCTTTGAGTGAAGGAGTCACTTCCCTGCATCTGCAGGCACCGCAACGAAGCTGACCTGCCTGCTGTTCCAGAGCTCCTACAGACTCCGAAAGGTTCAGCAACACAGGTGGTGGTTCTGCAACTCCTTTGAGGCCTGCACTGTCTTCCTAGCAAGCTGAAGGCCAGTATCCCTCGTCGGAACAGCAGGAGCAGTACCCCTGTGCACCGTGTCGGCTTGCCGTTGCCAAGGCTTGTTGACTCTCTCCTCCAGAGATCTTCGGGCTCCAAGAAGCTCCAGCCTCAAGCATCTTCTGTAGCCAAGATCTTTGCCTGCATCATATCCTTTGCACTGTGGGCCTCCATCCTTTGGTGAGCTGCTCGAGGTCCTCTTGCGAAATCCTGTGCCTCCGGCCTGTGGGTCCTCTTGAGGGTCTTCTTCGACTCCAGTGGGCTCCCCTGCTTGCTTGGGGCCTGTCTGACTTACCTGCTTGTGGTGAGTCACCTGGACCTTGCTGTTTCCGACATTGCACCTTTTTCAACAACTACGTCCCTTAACGCTGCCAAGGCTTTTTGGTGCTCCTGCTGGACACTGACCCCTTGGCTCTCGACATCCGACGTGGGACAGCTCGTGAATGGCTCCTGGTCTTCCTCAACATCACCTGGTCCGTACAGCTGCAACAAGTGCACCGTCAACTCTCCTACATTTCAAACATCGGTGGGCATTTGTCTCCCATGCATCCTGGTCACTCCTGAGTGGCATAGACGCTGTCCCCTCTGCTTGCAGGTACTTCTCATCTCGAATCCACCTTTGGGTTCCACCAGACACTTTCACCTTCTTCGCCAGCGGCATCTTCCTGAAATCCTCCTCCATTGTGGTCAACCGCTGTTTCCGACGTCACTTTGCACCTATGCACCCGGCTTCCCTGGTGTAGGTATCCTGGTTCCTGGGGTATCCACGAGTGGGGTGACTCTCCAACCTTCTATCTTCCACGGGTTTCTTCAGGGTCCACTGCGAAGGGTCCTTCATCTTTAAAATTGCAACTGCGACTTACCCATAGACTTCCATGGAGTACGCGGTCGTCTTCCCACACTGCACACGGCCTCCGTGGGGTTCCTAGATACTCACCTTGAGTGGTTCCTTGGGTCCCCTACTCTTCTGATCCATTAAAAAAAATTAATATATTTTATTGAATTTTAACAGTTACAGCAATTGACAAAAAACAGCACAATACTGCAGTGCAGAGATCCAGAACAACAGAAACAGAGCAGTATCTACATGGCCAAGAAATCCAGGTGCATACTTACAAACCCCATATAGTAATACTTACATAAATCGTACAGTGAGGAAGGAACAGACTGACCAGTTAGGCACACAGCGATTACTACAGTGTTGCATGTATATTCTCTATACCTCTGTCTATTACAATACTGACAGATGCAGGCTGCTCCTGCAATGGGGTATCACCACCGTCCCGTGCCGCCATTAGGTAAGTCTGAAATGGTGACCAAATATCCACCGGTCTGCAGCTGCGCATAGGTGTCACTGGTGGTGTTGCAGTATGTCATGCTGCACAACCAGGTTTGGAGTGTGGGGGTAAGTGCGCACGCCCATCTGATGGCAATCTCACGCTTGGCAATTAGAAGCGCATGGGCAACAAAGCGACTCCTGGACTTGGGCAGGTCATGCACGTACCCCAGCAGGGCCATCAAAGGTGAGGGTGAAATCTCCATCTCTACCATCCTGGATAGTTCCCCAAAGACCGACTTCCAGTAACGCTCTAGTCTGGCACAGGTCCATGTCATGTGTGCGAAGTCAGCCCCTGGGGAACGACACTTGGGACATGCATCCGATCGGGTGGGGTCAATACGATGTAGTTTGCTGGGTGTCACATACGCCCTCCATAAAGATTTTAAATGTAGCAACTTGTGCCGATGGTTAGGGGACACTCTACGAATCTGCGCGCAGCATCGACTCCACTGCCCATCCGCAAGAGGGTGACCAAGATCGCGCACCCACGCACGTCCGTATCGTGACACGGAAGAAGCGCCACCGCCGCCTCATACATACGGGCCATCAAATGGCTCCCGTCCCCATCTTTAATCACCCCAGTAAGGATTAGAAACTCAGGAGGTTCCAGGGGGTAACTGCTCAGGCATGCACGCAGCGCCCTTTGTAATCGAAGCAATACAAATTGGTCCATTATGGTGGCATTTCTGAAACGAGGGTCTTCCGTGCGAGAGAAAATGTGCCTGCCCTGAAACAAATCTCCAAATGTTATGAGATGATATTTTACTAGTGTGCGCTTCACTAAAGTCTCCTGAAGGATAGGTATCCAGCCATTTCCTGCGAGGGGTAGCGCAGGTTAGTATAATACACTAGATCCCGTCACTCGCAATAGCTTATGCCATGACCAACTAGTTGTGGACAGTGTCTGGATATCTTGCGGATCGCGCGGGAACCCAGATGGTAACAATGTATGGAGAGGCGCAGGAAGCGCCAATTCGGCCTCCTGGCGATGATATGGGATTCCGACGTCCGCATGGTACCAGTGGCGGGCAAAACTTGCCTGCGCCACCAGACAATAAATCTGGAAGTTTGGTACCCCAAACCCGCCCCTCTCATACGGCAGTATCAAGGTTTCCCAGCGAATGCGGGCCTGTTTACCACCCCACACCAGCCGTAACAGCAAGGTACGCAGTTGAGTGAAAAAGCTGTTATAAAGCGGAATCGGGATGTTTTGAAAAAGGTATAAAAATTGTGGGAGTACCACCATTTTAATTAAGGCTATTCGTCCAGCCATCGATAAAGGCAGTTTTAGCCACCGTTTTAAAATGCAATATAGCTTTTCCATCACTGGGCCGTAGTTCAGTTGAAGGATGCAGTCTTTTTCTCTGTGAATGTGGACACCCAAGTATCTCACAGAGTCATCGCACCAGGTCAATGGGTACTCCCCCGCCCCCCAACAGCTCGCCTCAGTCAGCCGAAACACCTCCAACTTCTCCCAGTTTATGCACAAGCCCGATTTCGTACCATATCTAGTCATCTTCCGGAGTATAGGGGACAGATTGACATCTGGGTGACGTATGTATAGGATAATATCGTCGGCATACAACGTGAGTAATAGAGGGCCAGTGTTGAATTGTAGCCCGCGATGGCTATGCCTCTCCAACAGATGCCTCACTAGAGGGTCAAGCGCAATTACGAACAATAGGGGGGATAGCTGGCAACCCTGACGTGTTCCACGTGAGAGCTGGAATGCACTGGTTAGGGTACCGTTGTTTCTGGTCCATTCTTGATGTAAGTCGTGGTTCGCATTACACTGTTTTAGTATATGGTTTGGTCTCCTCCTGGAGGCCACTGTGCATTGTGTGCTTTTTTTTTTTCTTTTTGGGTGAAAGCGCCCCATACTGCGCTTTCACTTTGGAGTATGGAGGATACAAACCTTGCCCGTCAGGATAACTACAACCCACATACTACATTTATTCTTTCCCTGTGTGGGTGTAGGGTGTAACAGTCTGCTTCCTTTAGGGAGTGGTTTCGTTGAGCCGAAGTGGGGCCACATAAGTGTGCATGTCCGGTTGAACATGTGTCTGGCTGTGACCAGCCAGACATGCGCAACTCAGGCCTCCACTGTCTGCACTGTTAGGGAGCCAGGGACTGCACAGACACTGACCCCAGGGCTCTGATGGAGCGTCGGTTTAACCTGCTCTGCCAAATCCTGGCGCTGCTCTCATGCTCTTTACTATCATATATAGCATGAGAGCAATGTCTGGATTGGCTGGTAGAACGCCTCCGTTGGCCCGGCATGCACATGAGTAGGCATGGCAGCGTGGGGGCAGGTGCATGAGGATGAAAGAAAATGGTTACTTGCCCGGTAAGCACAATATTTGACTTTTAATTTTAAGAAGTGTTTAAAATGCCAACGTATATTGCATGTAAGGCTATAAATGGCTTAATCTGTGCATCCAACACCATTTAAATTTGTTAATTCAGCTATGTGCTGGCAGGCAACACCTCATTAGTTACCGGCTTAAGTTTAACCCTCAGACATCACGCAATCACGCTGTACTAACAAAACAAAGATAATGTCTATAAACGTGGTACCCAAGTTATCCTGTTAATAACTTGCTCCTTGAAGCACTCAGCCAGGGCCGGCTTTAGGGTAGTGCGACCGGTGCAGCCGCACTGGGCGCTGACCTGTGGAGGGGGGCGCTGACCTCAGGCTGTATTGTGCATTTTATTCTTTCATTGGGGTTACATCCGAATTACAAACATAACAAATGTGTACCCAATTAGTTTTCCCGTATTTGTGCTGTGCAGAGCGAGTTTTATGTTTACTTCTTGTTTACAGGGTGCGCCGCCAGCACGCGCTGCATAAAACAGATGCTTTAGGAGAAGTGACCAACGATTACTCCCCGCAGCACAAACGAAACCCTTCAGACTTGGAAACCGCGAATTGAGAAATATTATTCAAGGTTACACGAGGCACATTTTTTCACCTTTTTAGATCCGAGAATCGGAAAATGTAAATTGTGAAAAAAGTGCATCTTATGAATATTGTTTCCCTCTTGTCACTCTTTATCAGGCAATCAAGCTATCAGCTGGCATTTTCTTGACAGAGTGGGCCTTATAGCCGTGCCTTGTCTTACAGTAGAGCAGAAAGAAGTTGATTGTGGGCGCATTCATAAATCTTCTGCAGCTGCATGGCGGGCGGGAAGGGGAGGATGCATGGCGCGCGCATCACCTGCAAATTGATGCCCGTTCATTAGGAGCATACCTCACCTGTAAACAAATTACCTGCCTTGTCTTTGTGTCTAATCCAGCGAGCGCCCATTACCTCAGAACGTATCCCTCTTATGGCAGAGGGTAAACATGGGGTTACACCTGTAGCATTTTTTTATAGTGGGAGTGAAATGCTGGGTTGGAGGGCTTTTCGGGAGTAAATGGTGGAATGTCAATTTGGATCAGCAGACTATTGAAAACACACTGGGAGTGACAGCAAAGACAGATCTGAGACGTGATGTATGTCACTGCTGCTTGAAGATGACAAATGGGCCACTTACAAACAACATTTAAATTATTACTGAAAATAACTGTTGGAGAGGCAGCCGAAGTAAACGCCTAGCATCTCAAGGATTGCAGATTCTTGCCATGCGTGCTAACACTGAACAGCATTATAACCATAAGTTGGTTAAAGAAGCAGTGATCTCTGATGCTGATCACTTGAACTTGCATTTGTAAAGCGCTCAAAACATCTGAAGAGATGCCGAAGCGCATTTGGAAAGCGCGTACTATAAGGAAGCGCGCCATTAGGACGCGGGGTCCCGGGATCCCGGCCACGCCCTCGTGGTTCCTTGCCGAGGGATTGGTCAACGCGGCCAGGATCAACTACTTCCGGGGCAAGAAGGACGTCACTTCCTGCCGGGGCCGGTAATGGGGGAGGAGAGGATGGGGGCCTATTTAGGGCACGTTGCCCAGGCCCACGTCCTCTCTTCCTTACAGCGCCGGCCCCGTGTGCAGGGACTTCAAGAAACTTCTCAATGCCGGGCGCGGAGCGGAGGAGGCGAGAGACCAGAATCAGAAGGGAGAGGACGGCAGGGAATCCGGAGCTGTGTTGGAGTTTTTCTTTCTCCTTCCTTCCTCGTAGGGCGTTAAGCACCGTGGCGGCGTTGTGCGGGGGCAGGTTGGCCCGGTTTTGGTCGTCGTGCGGGATCTGGTGAAGATAAGCAAGGTATTGGTGATTTGGAATTGGTTGCCGGAACGGGAGGAGTGCGACGGTTCTGCCCCTCCCCGTGTTTAACTGCATAGTCCGCAGGATGTAGGCAGGGTGTTCCTGGTGGCGGACTTTTCCTTTTATGTAATTTCTTGCCTGTAGGACAGTGTAAGAACTCTGCTTAATCCAGGTTCTTTCTATGAATGATGGAAAGGGGGATAAGGTACTTCGTACTATGTAATGTGGTGTGGACATTTGTTCTTGTTAACATTGACCGCTTGGGGAATATCATCTGGCAGTTGTGAAATGTGTCGGGGTTTCAGAACGGGCAGAGGGAATTCTGGCGTAGTGCGCCGTGCCGAATGTAGGCATTTGACCTGGGGCCCATTTCAGGGAGACTGTTGGTGTCTTGCGTGGACTAGTGCATCGGGATAGAAGGGCCATAACCACGGGTGGTTGCTGTAGTATCAGCGCGTGGGCGGGGACCTCTCTGCAGTCGCTAGTCACGGGACGGCTATTCTTGAGTTGTAGGAATCAGGCCATAGGATTCGGAGATCGAGGTAATAGCTCGGTAATGGGCACGAGTCTTGGGGGACGAATGGAGGGCATGCGATCTGACATTAGGGGGCTCAGGGGTCGGCGCGCTATGCCTAAAGGGCCGGTGTGCTTGAATCGGTCACCCTACGTACTCGGAGCAGGCGATCTCACGGTGAACCAGCAGTGAACCAACAACGGTAGTCAATTAAGTTGGATAGGGGGCGGTGTGTAGAGGAAACACCCCTTTGGTTCCCATAACTTCGGTTTCCTCGGGTCTAGGTAGGGCCCGGGTGGCTGGGTACTTCGCCCCCCCTCTCATACCTGGCACTGGCGTCGTGGCAATGTGCGCGGAGGGACAAGCCTTTAAGAGGCGTGGAGTGTGTAGGGAGGGGGCAGTTGGCCCACGTGGAAAGTGCCATACAATGGTAGTCGGCGTTACCTTATGCCCGTGGGCAGGAATGCAGATTGTGGTGGGGGTCGAGGGGTGCTTATAGTGGATCACATGTGCAACCTTACCTCTGAGTAGAGGCCCTGCCTTGACCCAGGATGGGCATGCTATCCGGGCAGGAGCTATTGGCAGAGTATTGGCAGCTTGGGGCTGCGAGTAACAGCAGGAGGTACTGCTCCGGGCGAACATTATGAGCAGTGTGTGTAGAACGGAGTAATATTGGCGGTGGGTTGAGTGCTCAACGCGGTATCGGCAGTGTTACTGCCCAATGGTGGCGGTATTAATAGGGTGTTACGGCTCAATGGTAGCGGTATTAGCGGGGTGTTAAGGTTCAAGGGTGGCAGTATCGGCAGGGTGTTTTCCAGCTCAGAGGAGGTGGTATTAGCAGGGCATTTGTTGCTCGATGCAGGCCAGTTAAGCAGTGTGCTACGTGGTTCTTGCAGTAGGGCTAGCGGTGGTTTCCTGCATAGCGCAGGCGGCAATAGGAGCGGGTTGGTGGATACTGTCAGTATCAGCGGGATGTTTACTGCTCAGTGTGGACAGTATGAGCAAGGTGTGTTTGCCACTTGTGGGGCGACAGTAGCATCAGCACGTCTTCTGCTCAGTCCCATCGAAATTCATATTATGTTTGCTCAGGGCGGACTGTATTGGCGGCGGGTTTACTGCAGTACGGCAGTGCGCTTACTGATAGAGGCATGCCTGACTAGCAGGGTGGTTACTGCGGAGTGCTTCAGCAGCGATACGTGTTCTGCTTGGTGCTGGCAGTTTATCACGGTCGGTGTGCCGCTCGGTGAGAGTTTACTGAACGGATCTAGCAGTAAAAGAGTTATGCTTGCAGGCTGGCGCAGACAGGGTTAGGAGTCATTGGTCTCCCAGTATCCAGTAATACATATACTGCTTAGAGCGGGTAGTATCGGCAGGGTCATTTTACTCAGCGCGGTCTTCGGCACTTGGCCCACAGTGTGAACAGTGTATTTACTGCTCAGGGCTAGAAGTATTAGCATGGTGGTACTCCGTAGGACAGGCTGTAAGAGCAGCAGGTTTGCTGATCAGAGCTTGCAGTAGTACCAGGAACCGCATTAACATGGGTTTATTGCAGGGTACTAGCGGTATTCCACTGTAGTTTGGGTGCATTGGGGGCCATGTTCCATGCTGTTCATTTCCGGTGGTATTGGCAGTGGTACAGTAGGTATGTACTGCTCCGGGCCACCAGATTATCAGCGATTACTACTGACGGCGAAATTAGTATTAGCAGTGGGTTATTGCTAGGGGCGGGCCGAATTTTAGTGGCTTAGCAATAGTTAGTGGCTCCTCAGTACAGGCGAGGGTGACGGGGTTTACTACTCAAGGTAGCCTCGGCATTAGCAGGGCCGACTGGAGTCAGGGCTAGCAGCCGGCACAGTGCTCCGGCCTGTGTTAGCACCATCCGCTGCATTACTCCCTCTAGGGTGGGGGCGTTCTCGTGCTGGGGGCGCGATGGGGACCTAAAAGCAGGGATACATGCTAGCAGGGAACATGCTGAGGGTCCCATTCTCATCTGCCGCATTACCCCTTCCGTGTAGAGCGTTCATGTGGTAGGGGTGCAATGGGGAGCTTACGCAGGCATGAAGGCTGGCATGGAACATGATCAGTACCTTTCTTTCATTGGTTCCAGGGGAGCCCTTGTCACGGGGGCCGCCATGCGTGACAGCGTTTGCTCATCTAAACAGCATTTAATTCTGTTCATTTAGCCCTATCTCTTCTGTTTCTTGTAATTGCCGGGCCCACACAGCGTACGCAGGAGGGACCGTGCATGGGTCCATTGCTCGAGTTAATTCACATGGCCAGGCTAGAAATTCTCTCTTTAGGGTAACAGTGCACGGAATACACTTTGGTGGACCCCGCCCATCATATTGTTTGAGTCCCTTGTCAGCCAATGATTAGGATTTGACAGCTGCTGCCAGTTGCAGGGACAAGTGGTTGTGGGCACGCTGGTACACGACACCGATCCATTATTTTGGGAGGGGAGACTCGGTTCACCCGTCCAAGAGGTGGGGTTCCGCGGGTATATGCAGAACCTTCTGGGCTAGGGGTAAGTTGCGAACACTTGAACAGTTTCAGCTGCATCGGCAAATTTTCTGTGCTTGTTCTGAGGGGCAATACCAGCCAGAGACGAGGCTTAGCTGGTTCCAGCTTTGCCCATAACATTGGCGGAAATCGAGGGGCCATCTGGACTCCTGTCAGGCAAAAGCTCAGATGGCTGGGTCCTCGGATGGGATGCCGGCCCTACCTTAGTTGGTAGGGGCCTCGCTACGAGCGCACCCCGTGGCCAAGCAAAAAAGTGCAGGGGCATGCAGGCAGGCCCACGTAGGGGGATGGCATCTAGCGGGATCGCAAAGCAAGCTTGTGTCTTGCGCGATAGCCCTAGGGGCGGTGATGGGTCTTTGCCAAGTTTGGGTCATGATAAATGAGGGCAATCCTTCCGTGGGGAGTACAAACTTAGCAGGATACATATGGGCTAACCTCCCCTTAGGGAGCGGTGCGCTAACGAGCGTACCTTAATTTCCGCAGCATTTGCGGTGGCATTGTAGGAGGCTTGCCATTAGGACAAGGATCTGCAGTTCTGGGACTCCGGGGATGGTCAGTCAGGCTCACTACTAGGGAGAGGTGCGAACATGACCCCACCGATAGGGGAGCGCGAGTCAACATAAAGGGGTAGAAGGGAGCCTGTAGATGATCTTGGGGAGCACATGTGAATCTGTCTTCAGGTGGAAGGATTTTGCATAGTGGTGCGTAGCATAGTTGGACTACCTATGGCAGTGGAGGATGGATCTAGTCGTTTACTCAAACAGAAGGGGGTGCGACAGGTGCAGCAGACCTGACATCTACTGGACGAGATTAGGGTAATATGTCATCCAGAGGTGTGTGGGTTACTTGCCCGTACATTGGGCCACTTATGGTTGGCAGCAGTGTTGAGGGTTAAAACTTGGGGGCGCAGAGAGTGTCTCCCTTTCATTGTATGGAAGCGACAGGCTTCCAGATCGCACATATTCGCCAGCTGGTGGAAGACTCGGTGAGCCATTGGGGACTGCAGTTCCCAGACTTGGTATCCTACGGTTAGGAGGTAAAGATATGTTGGGGCTGGGACACAGAGCTGCGAGGGAGGCTCTGTCAGGTTACTCACAATTGGGATAGGACGGTCCCATGATAGCGTGGTCTCATGGTGAGACTGGGAGTCCAGACTACGGTCAAATGCCTGGTAAGGTTTCGGCCAAGTGCCTAGAAGGCCGGAATGGCCTAGCAGTGGCTGGGGCTGGCTTGGTAAAACACCCACAAAGTGGGTATGTGGATGGCAGGGTTCACTCCATTGGTGGGCACACGTCTACCTGTGACCCAGATTGGTGGAGCCGGGCGTGGAATTGGACATTCCTGAGCCTGGAGACCGAAGGAACTTGGTGGTTTCAGAGGTAGGCTGGTGGTGGGGAGGGCGAAGGGCGGTTGGCCCTGGTCGCCCTTGTGGCGGTAAGGAGGCCACATAAATTGCCTTACATGGTTAAGGGGAGTCCTCCTGCATACTCCCTAGGCCAGCACTGAGGGGGAGGTACGGTAAGCTCACCCCAGAGAATGGAGACACCGGCTGGGGGCAAGGGCACCAGTTTACAAAATAGGGCAGGGGGCATCCGCTCCTGGTTATACCCTACGAGCCCCGATGGGCAGCCTGGTGGTTGGAGGGGTGGGCCCCTCGGGTCGCGGACAAGGACCAGATGGCAGGGGCTCACCTTCTCAAGGACGCAGGTGGGTTGCGCCTCGCGTGGTTCTCAGGTTGGGGTGGCGCAAGCCAGAAAGCCCCTTAGTGCTGGAGCGCTAGAGAACAGTCTTTGTCGATGAATTAAGTCCTGTCATTTCTGCTGAGGGATGATGAAGTTATGTGTAGCAGGGAAAAATATCGTGCAGTTATTGAAGTTAAGTTGATAACTATATGTCGTCTGAGATTTGAATTGGATTGATGATATTTTGTCATGTTTATATGTGATGGTTTCTAATAAACATGGCCTATTTTACCCACAGCTCTGGTCGTCAAGTCTTGATTTGTGGGTTCTGATGGGGGCGGGGCCGGGGGACAACTGGGGGCTCCGGGTCCTATGGAAAGCGCGTACTATAAGGAAGCGCGCCATTAGGACGCGGGGTCCCGGGATCCCGGCCACGCCCTCGTGGTTCCTTGCCGAGGGATTGGTCAACGCGGCCAGGATCAACTACTTCCGGGGCAAGAAGGACGTCACTTCCTGCCGGGGCCGGTAATGGGGGGAGGAGAGGATGGGGGGCCTATTTAGGGCACGTTGCCCAGGCCCACGTCCTCTCTTCCTTACAGCGCCGGCCCCGTGTGCAGGGGACTTCAAGAAACTCCCACCCACCATCCCTAGAGGTAGAGATTTGGAAGGTGTCGGAAGTTGAATTAAGAGTGGCGGTAAGGAGGCCACATAAATTGCCTTACATGGTTAAGGGAGTCCTCCTGCATACTCCCTAGGCCAGCACTGAGGGGGAGGTACGGTAAGCTCACCCCAGAGAATGGAGACACCGGCTGGGGGCAAGGGCACCAGTTTACAAAATAGGGCAGGGGGCATCCGCTCCTGGTTATACCCTACGAGCCCCGATGGGCAGCCTGGTGGTTGGAGGGGTGGGCCCCTCGGGTCGCGGACAAGGACCAGATGGCAGGGGCTCACCTTCTCAAGGACGCAGGTGGGTTGCGCCTCGCGTGGTTCTCAGGTTGGGGTGGCGCAAGCCAGAAAGCCCCTTAGTGCTGGAGCGCTAGAGAACAGTCTTTGTCGATGAATTAAGTCCTGTCATTTCTGCTGAGGGATGATGAAGTTATGTGTAGCAGGGAAAAATATCGTGCAGTTATTGAAGTTAAGTTGATAACTATATGTCGTCTGAGATTTGAATTGGATTGATGATATTTTGTCATGTTTATATGTGATGGTTTCTAATAAACATGGCCTATTTTACCCACAGCTCTGGTCGTCAAGTCTTGATTTGTGGGTTCTGATGGGGCGGGGCCGGGGGACAACTGGGGGCTCCGGGTCCTAATAGTACAGGTAGCACCGTGCCGCAGCTGCTCTGCTGAATAGGTGCTTTGAGGTGAGCCCCTACTTCATTAGGCTCACCTCCCACCACCCTGTCACTTTCAAGCTTCATTTGGTGACTGCCTGACCTTTCTTTCATCATGTACCACATCCACTTACACGTGACTGCCTGCAGCTATTGAATTGTATACTACAATTCCGGTCTTCCTGCTCACTGGGAGCCTGCCTGTTCACAAGCACCTCATGTTCCACTAATCTGTACCTATTCTTTCCCTCCGCTTTCTGGGCATGGGAGTTTTCAGCTTTTTAGGTCGAGCCTAGAGTAGCGCGCAAGCGCTGCTCTGCAAGACTTTATGTAAGGGGCTTTAAAAAGCTGACCACACGCTCGTGCACAATGGCCTTTTCCGTGCGGTTACCCGCACGGCCGCCATCTGTTTCCAATTATCGTGCCCAGACGCGGGCGCGATAATTGGAAACACATGGCGGACGTGCGGGTAATCGCAAGCAAAAGGCCATTGTGCACGAGCGTGTGGTCAGCTCAGCAGGCTGCCGCGCTCGCTCGCCCCCGCTCTTCTCTTCAAAGCTTTGTTTTAGTTGCTTTCACTTTCGCGGCCGCATTCTTACAGCGCGCGCAGGGGCCATCTGGGTTTAATTAACGTGCGCACGCTTGTTTTTTTGGTGCACGGCATTCCGGGGGATTTACTTTTCTAAATACAGGCTGGCTTAGGACCGTGAAGAGGATACAGCGTGTACACAGAACACTGCAGCAAGCATGCTGACACGCCATGAACAATTCCAGAAATGTTGCTTAAGTCTGCCGGCCTCCACCTTTCACCGGTTGGCTCCTTCTTTCATCGAGCGACGAGCCAACACAAATAAGGAGCGTTGGAAGTTTGCCTCTTAGGTAGCTTCAGTGAGCAGGTTTGGTTTCAAGCCCGCCCCTTGTCCTGCGCCGACTCGCCTTTCATCCTCGGCGCACTGATTATCGCGGTTAAACAGGGAGGCAAGCCTTTCATTTGCTTGCTTTTAATGAACCGGAATGTGGCTGGAGTGACAGCTGCTAGCTGCTCTTTTCCCCTTGTCATGCCGCTACATTTCCGAAGCTAAACATCTATTCACAGAGGGGGGCGGGGTGGGGGGCGCCTTAGGAGAAAGATGATTAGATTGAGTTCAAAGTAACCAGAGCTCATTACAACCATTTGACAAACCACACACCACAAGGTGAACAGTGCTGGTAGGCCAGACTGCGAGCAGCCTCTCTCGCACACTGCGTTTTGAATGTACTGTGTATTGCAATTCCATATATGTAGTGCTTATTATCGCAGTCAAGGTGCTTTTTTGAAAAAAAAGTTTGCTCTTACACTGAATAAAACATTTAATAAACATAATTACGTTCTTTTAGAAAAGCAAGAAGGTGTTCTTATGGTGGTTGACATTTATTCCACACATCTAGGTGCAAGCTACACAGATATGTGGCTAAGAGTACAATGTAGATGGGGGCAATTAGGTGAGACCGGATCGCAACGATGCTGGCCACCACGTCAACGTCACTAGATTCATGCTTGACACTAATGCCTCATCGGGAAGTGCTATATAAAGCCAACTTTGGTCACTGAAAAAACATGGCGACATGGACACAATACCAGGTCCGCGTTCAAAGGCAGTCTAAAACAAACATCACGCACTCCTGCCAGTGACACCCGCAGATACTATAATCATAATAGTAATGGTACTTTAGACACGAATGTTGTCAAGAATACATCACAGAAACGGTTACTGTACAAGTCAACTAAATGCACACTTTTGACGCTTTTTACTTTTCACTGCCCTCATGTTGGAGCCCCGTCAGCCCTCCATATGTCCAGGGTAAATGGATAAAGGTTGCTCCAGTAACAGGAGCATAGCCCAGCACCCCAGGCCCGCTTGCATGAACACACCCTTAGCATTTGTAGTAAAGTACTCACGGCAGGCCAGGCTACTGTAAAACACTCCACTACCCTCAAAGTCAGCCTGCAGAGAAATGTTTTATGAATGTAAAATCATTTTCGTGATATCCTGGTCCTGAAATAAAATGTTAGCAGAGATGTTTAGTCACCCACGTTAAGCTACATTTCCCTGCATAGGGATGCTCTGACTGACTCCATCTTCCTGGGAATATTCTGAACAGAATGTTACACACACAAAGACGCCCCTCTAGGTGCTAACTTTCCCGCAATGCATGGTATTGTTCTTAGAGGTACCAACGCCGGTCACTAACTTCACGCCCAGTGG
This sequence comes from Calotriton arnoldi, assembly GCA_963921515.1. Classification (NCBI taxonomy): domain Eukaryota; kingdom Metazoa; phylum Chordata; class Amphibia; order Caudata; family Salamandridae; genus Calotriton; species Calotriton arnoldi. Next base: position 7,489,377 of record CAWUFW010000003.1, read on the forward strand.
GTGGTGCACCTCCCCCAGTTTCTTGACCGACGGATGACCCTAGATTTAATGTTGCAGGAGAATACGTGAGCACGTGAACAGGAAGCGTAGCACTACGTCATAATCAAAGAGAAAGAAATAGGAAGTGGAGTCCGAACTTGGCACATCCACATCCATTAGAAATTGGGGTATGCCACACTGCCTATTCAACTAGGGTACATTCACCCATGAACTGTGTCACAGATAATTTATTTTTGCAGTTTTATATTGCACGGACAAGACCCTTGGGTATCAGAGCGCTCCACGTAGATTTGGAATCATAAAACTGAATTACAGGTAAACTGCAGTTTCTCCTCATGGTTCATAACGGTGGCTTAAAAGAGAGAACTACAAGTAACAAGCATTGGCATAGCCAATAGGTCTCGCCTTTGGGACCTTATAAGTGTTTAGCCATGCAACAGTTGATGTTGTTGCACCAAGGATATTGTGCTGCATAACTAAATACTTATAAGGTCCCAAAAGCGAGACCTATTGGCTATGCCAATGCTTGTTCTTCCTGCGGTTCCCCAAGTTAGTTATTTACATTGGACAATCTGAGCAATCCTTTCTTGGCTGTTACTCATGTCTTATGAGGGCAATTCATAGAACGTGTGGGTCAGAGCTGATGCAGGGGTTTAAAATGCCAAATTGAGTCGTAATTGGCAGGTCATTCTAATGTTGAATGTTTTATTTAATTATGTTTGTGTTCAATTAACACATCAAACATAATTAAATTAAATATTTTGCATTAAAATAATAATTGTCATGAAAGCCTGTATCCCAAAGTGGTGTACTCATTGATTTGCAATGAAATTCCCCTTTCAAACATCAGATAATAAATGAACGTTGGTCTGGAGCCCACTTTGACCACCTTCAGAGGTGTTTGTTCTTTCTTAGAACTATTTACTTACTGCTTCTTTATTGATTTTCAAGTAAATTCTTCATCAAAAAGTGGTTTTAAAAGGTACCATTTGGCCCTCTAGTTTTTTAAACTGACTGAATATATTATGGAAGTTGTGCTCAGTCGATTCACTCACTTAAATCAAACTCGTCACCAACTTTACGCCTCACCACTTTCAAAAGTCTCCAGCCGCCCCTATTAAATTTCTAATGTATGCACCACATTTAAATTACTATAACTTTGTTTCTTCTTTCTACACAAGCCAAAATTAAAGTACAGAAAACTAAAATGTTAAAAGTTACAGTTATACCTTAAAGTTATAATTTATGCACCACCATCACATTATTATAACTAGCGCTCCTCAATACAAACTGTTTTCAGATCACTAACGACACAACATTAACTATAACTCACCACTCTACCATGCACTGTGTTCTCAGAAATGTTGGGATTTGAGATGTCATAAGTGTTGTTATAAATGCTATGATTTCAAATGGTATAAGTGATGCAATATGAAAGGGCATAAGCAGTGCATGTTGCTCTCTCCCTCGTGCAATGGTTTCTCATCCTCGTCCCCAGCCGCTCCCCCATATGGCCTGGTGTTGCCGTGATGACAGTTGTCCCACTTCCCCACAACATACCTACCCCATTACCCCATAGGTAGGCACAAAATTCATTCATCTTTTGGGTTAGGGGTCAGGAACCCCCTGCCATATTTTATTAGAAGCACAAAATGTTTTGCATTTAAACATTCAAACTTCACATGATTATACGCAGTAACCCTTCAATTTACAGCTTCATTTAAATGTGTTGAGGACTAGCCTTAACAGAGACGCTAATACATCAGATTTTCCTGACCATATCTAGACATTGTTCCTGCGCATACACAATTCAGGCCGTCACGTGAGATCATGACTGGTCCCAGTTGTGTCCCCTACTCCAAAAATGTCCCCCTTCCCCGTCAAGTGCACCTAGGGTGGATCCCTCCTTAGAGTAGGACCCCACCCCCTGCATGTCCTTCCAGGGTACGGGTACGTCTATGCAGGGAGCCCGCATGCCAGCCAGGATACCTACCTCGGGCACCCCCCTACACCCATCATTATCTCCCCAAGGGCCACTTCATTGCACTAGCAGCTATGCATTCTGACACATGCACGTGCAATCAATCAATCAGGGAGTTTTTAAGCGCGCTACTCACCCCTGAGGGTCTCAAGGCGCTGGGGGGGGAGCAGTTCCGGTCAGTCGAAGAGCCAGGTCTTGAGGGTCTTCCTGAAGATGTGCAGGGTGGGGGCGCGTCTGATGTTGATCGGCAGCTCGTTCCAGGTCTTTTCAGCGATGTAGGAGAAGGTTCTTACCACCCGTTCTTGCTCTGCGGATGCGCGGGGGTTCAGCGAGGTCGGCGGATCGGAGGTTCCTCTTGGGTACGTGGAAGGAGATTCTGTCGTTGAGGTATTGGGGTCCGGTGTTGTGAAGGCATTTGTAGGCGTGGGTGAGTATCTTAAAAGTTACTCTTTTCTCGACGGGGAGCCAGTGGAGGTTACGCAGGTGCTGGGCGATTGTGTTCATGTCGAGGGATGCCGAGGACGAGTCTGGCTGCGGTGTTCTGTATGGTCTGGAGTTTGCAGAACAGAGACTTGTTGATCCCGGCGTAGAGGGTGTTTCTGTAGTCCAGTCTGCTGGTTATGAGTGCGTGGGTGACAGTCTTCCTTGATTCCGGGGGATCCATTTGAAGGTCTTTCGGAGGATGCGGAGGTAGTTGAAGCAGGTGGAGGCAACAGCGTTGACCTATCAGGTCATGGAGAGGGAGGAGTTGAGTACGATGCTGAGGTTTCGGGCATGGTCCGTGGGGGTGGGCGGGGCTGCCGAGGGCGGTGAGCCACCAGGAGTTGTCCCATGCAGAGGGGGCGGGTCCGAGGACCTCTGTCTTCTCTGAGTTGAGCTTCAGGCAGCGGCTGCTCATCCTGGATGCGACGTCTTTCATTCCTTTCTGGAAGTTGAGTCTGGTGGTGATGGGGTCCTTGGTGAGGGAGAGGATGAGCTGGGTGTCGTCGGTGTAGGATACTATGCTGAGTCCGTGCTGTCTGACGATGGTGGCGAGGGGGGCCATGTAGATGTTGAAGAGCATGGGGCTGAGCGACGATCCTTTGGGTACTCCGCAGTTGATTTCCGTGGGTTCGGAGAGGAGGGGGGGGGGGGGGGAGTCTGATTCTTTGGGTTCTACCGGGGAGGAAGGAGCAGAGCCAGTCGAGAGCGGTTCCCTGTATGCCGGCTTCATGGAGTCTGGCGGTGAGTGTGCGGTGGGAGACGGTGACGAAGGCTGCAGAGAGGTCGAGTAGGATCAGGGCTGCGGTGTGTCTTTGGTCGAGGAGGGTGCGGATGTTGTCTGTGGCGGCAAGTAGAGCGGTCTCAGTGCTGCGGTTGCTGCGGAATCCGGATTGGGAGGGGTCGAGGATGGAGTTTTCGTCAATGAATTTCGTTAGTTGGATGTTGACGGTCTTCTTGTGACTTTGGTCGCAAAGGGAAGGAGGGAGATGGGTCGGTAGTTCTTGAGGTCCGTGGGATCTGCTGAGGGCTTCTTGAGTAGGGGTCTGACTTCTGCATGTTTCCAGCCATCGGGAAAGATGCTGGTTTCGAAGGTGGCGCTGATGGTGCCACGTAGTTCCGGAGCGATGGCGGCGGTGGCTCCGTGTAAAATGTGCGGGGCAGGGGTCCATTGGGGCTCCTGAGAGGATGTCTTTCATGGTCGATGCGGTGTCTTCGGTGGTGACTGGGGTCCAGGAGGAGATGGTGGGCTGGCTGGCGTTGCTGGAGGATAGAGTAGTTTCGGAGTCAGGTGTCTGGTCATTGAAGTTGTCGTAGAGGCCCTTGATCTTCAGATGGAAGTAGGATCCGAGCTTGTTGCAGAGGTCCTGGGAGGGGGTGATGTCCGTGGTTTCGCTGGTGGGTTTGGTGAATTCCTGGATGATGCTGAAGAGTTCCTTGGAGTTGCTGACATTGGCGATGGTGCATATGTCATTACTTGTGCAAGTGCCAGTGAAATGATAGAACCACCAGCAGCGGTCTGGTCACAGCGCTACTTTTGTTTATTTATTGTTTTTGACAATGCTGCATTGCATCTAGGAACAAACAACACTGCAGAGCATTAGCAAACGTCTTCGAGAAAGCCAACAGATCCTAAAGGCAAGACCTACTGCCTTTGCCAATGCTTGCTGTTAATAAGTTGACGGGCATTTTAGTTTGTGCGGCTTCGCTGAAGGTTGTAAATGTGACCTCAGCTTGCTCCTGAATAAAGCGACCTTGTTTACCTGATCCTTTCCCTACCCAAACAAATATGAATTCAAAAAAGGTCTGTGCATCTCAAAGGCTGGTGGGGATGGTTAATGCAGTTCTGACTGTGTCTCAGCTACGCTGGCCTTCCAGCTCGCGCAACTGTCCTCCAGGCCAGTACCCCTGCAGCCACTGAACTCCTTTATTTTTTGGGAGTTTTATACATCGCGAACTAGACCCGAAGGTATCGGAGGCTTTACACGAGCACCAGTTGCGTTACAAACGGACACATTCATTTTGTTAGGCACAGGGACATAAAGTGATTTGCTCAGAATCACAGGATGTTGAGCGTCCCGGCCGAGACTCGAACCTGCTTCCCCAACTTCGAGGTCAAAAGCTCCAATACCTTTGGGTCGAGTTCGCGCTATATAAATATGCAAAAAAAAAAAAAAGCTCTAGCCATTAGGCCACATCCTCTCTCGTCTTCAACCAACTAGTTAGTGCCTGGCCCCCAGTGCCGTGATATAAAGCACGCGGCCTCCCCTTCACAGCTTTCCTCAACCCACTGGCTAGGAATAACAACGAGTGTAAGGCTGTGAGGAATTCACACCTGCAGCTGGGACCGGCACCCCCCTGGGTCAGTGGTAGGGAAAAAATAACATCTGCCCATCTGGGGAGGAGCAGCCAAACAACGCTATAAAGTTGTCACAGGCCCTGGAAGAAAACCCCCTCCCCAGGGGGGTGCGATGAGAGGGGACCCTTCAGCTTCACGGGGGCGGTGATCTCACGCTCCAGCAATCCCGGCTCACGCGCACATTCTCTCTCTGTCTCTCTCTCTTTCACTCCTTCTTCTCTCTCTCTACCCTCTTCCCTCTCTTCCACTATCTCCGCTCTCTTCTCTCCCACACTCTTTTGCTCTCTCTTTTCCCCTGCGCGCTTCTCTCTCTCTTTTACTCTCTTATTTTGAAAATTGAGTTTTTGTAGCAGAAATGTGCACCAGGCCTTTTGCTGCAAAGTAACACCGTGAGCTAAACGAGGCGCGTACCTAGGCCGGTGAAGGCATTCCGAGGTGGCGAGCGAGACAAGAACAAAGAAGCACCAATAAAAGACTAAATTAAAAATATACATATATACGGGCTGTAAATCCACCGAGGGAACACAGGGACGAGACGACCAGAGAGTAGGGTGATCTTAGGAACTGATTTATAGTTGGGCGGATGCGGATCATCCACCAAACAGCCCAAAAGTCCTATCCACCCTATCTGGAGTGTATAGGTGTTTAATTTCTCCAAATAGGTTCAACAGAATATCCGATACTTTTTGGTTCATGTCCAACACCCGCCAAACTCCAAATGAGGCCATTAATCATGTAGGTTTTCGAGTGCTAGGGGGTGATTTTTTGAGGCCAGCATGAAGGAAAGAAACTACATATTCTTCTGTGAATTAGAGTCTACTCTGCCTCAGGTTTTAGAGCAGACACTTGCCACCTGGCTACACCTGGAAGGAAGTGCATTTGCTAAATGCAAAATATATGGTAAGGGAAGGGATGTGGCTCTATGGCCAGAGCCAGGGCTGGACTAGGAACCCAATGCAGCCTGGGCACATTTTGTCAGACCAGCCCCCGTATGGTGCATAGCGAGCGAAGTTGACCACTACAAGAGGGGTTTGGGGGTGGGGTGTTTCCCCCCCCAAAAATTGGGCAAAAATGGTGCATTCTGCAACACATTCTTCATAACATACATTCGCAGCCAGTGCAGGTAAGAGCAGTGGTGTGGGGCGGGGGAGTCGACAGACAACGGAATAGGGAAAATAAAATAAAAAAAATAATAAAACCACTTACCTTGCGCTCGCCTCATCACCCAAGGTAAGTGGTTTTCTTTTTGTAATTTTTATTTTCACTATTCTGTCATCTGTCGACTTCTCACCCCGCCCCACCGCTCTTACCTGCACCGGCCGCGACCGATAACATATTTAATTGTATTAGCCTTTAAAGCATAGTAAATGATGACCTTATAGTGCACCGGGATACCCAGTCATACCAACAGACATTCTTATGAAGAACATGAAAAATAAGATTAAAAATACACCTTCAAGCACCCAGAATCAAACAGTCCACTACAATTATATCAACAATCCATTCGTTAATATGATCGTCGTGCTTCAAGTTTACAGCTTTCAAGCTTTGAGCCAGGTTTTTAGCCAACGTGTTTCGTCGAAATGGCGTATCGCCAATTACTTCATCAGGGCATAATAACAAAAAAAGACTGATTTTAACAATATAAGATGTAATCCTTCATAAACAGAATGCTACATCTCATATATCCATAGCGTCAGAGAGTAAGCTGGAAACTTGAAGCACGAAGATCATATTAAAGGATGGATTGCTGATATAATTGCAGTGGACCCTGATTCTGTGTCCTCGAAGGCGTATTTTCAATATTTTGATCTTGCATGGTTCACAAAGGTTGGCTGGTGACCACCTTTCCGTTTAGATCACCACAGTATAGACAAGATTGAACTGTGAGTGTGCATCAGCAGTTATACCTAGCCACCTGGGGAGTTGTTACATGCAAAATAAGATGCCAAGTATGAAATATGAATTTAAATATGACATGAGTGCCCACATTCACTGTTAAGCACAGCAAAGAAGCTGAGACCACAATAAAAGACCATTCCGAGGGATGTTAGCTTCCTCCACCCCAATATGCGACACAGCAACACTGACTTTAGCACTGGTGGCGCCGGGTCCGACCATATTTGTGGGCAACCCCCCAAATGACCTCCTCCTCTACAGTTTCCCTTACTATCACTCTCCAACAGTGTCCCTCATCTCTCCTTAGCCCCTCTCTCACATGTATTTCATTTGTTTTATAGCGCTTCTCATACTAGTGTAGGCTGTTGGAGCACTTTATATCACACACACGTATAGAGACAATGAATCATAAGTGTGTATAGAAAATGTTTCATACGACAAAGGTGACTACAAAGTGTAGGATTCCAATGTCATCCATACTGGTAGGCATTTTTTAAGAGTGCTTGGTCTGGAGAAGCACAAACTCGGGATTAAAAACGCAACACAGTGGCTAGGGTTGGCTGTACTACTAAAAATGTATTTCTACCCACACAAACCCTTTTTAGCAGCATTAGGATAAAGAAAGACTGGGAAAAAAACATCTTTCTAACCTGTATCATGCAGTTTGCAAACTGCTGTTTGATGGCTGTTCATAGCTGTCAAACAGCTCAGTGCTTGAGTAGAAAACCAAGCATCACTGATGTCGTAAATGTCGTACCCAGCAGGAGCGATGTTTTGAAGCTTAGTCCTCCGCTGCCCCCCTCCCGCCCAAACCCTGACGAGTAAAAACACTCCACCAGGAGGAAGCACCAAGGGGAAACGGGGGAAGAAAACAAGGAAAGTGGGGGAAGAGAAAAACTGCTCGGTGGTCCACCATGGTTCTGCTCTTGGCCACCCTCTGGAGTGCTGGCTGCAAATGGTGGTGTCACATACCCGATGGGAGAAACACGACCCCTGGAACTCACGTAATCCTGAAAAAGAGAAAGGGGTGTGAACATAAACTATACTTTCAGTAATTCACTTTATAATGACCTATAACTTGTAGGGGAATACCTGGAACTCATGTACAATGAGTGGTGTTGCAGGAACGTATAGGTAGGTGCAGGTTCGTGACGTCCTTCCGTGGTATTTTTTTTTGCAGATTTTATATAGCGCGAACTTGACCCGAAGGTATTGAAGCGCTTTACATGAGCACCAGTTACGTTACACATGGACACATTCATTTTGAGGTTGAGCCTAGCGGCAGCGGGATTGCACTGCTTGCTCTGCGAGGCATGCTGTATTAGGGTATGCTGTGGAAGCCCCACCCACTCTCCTCCCATATTTTTCATTGGCTGATGTCATTGTCCTTGGTAAACGCTGGCTTCTGATTCATTATGAGTCTTGTTAGTACCTCCTTGTTACCGCCTTGTCGCCATTTGTTACCGCCCATAAGGACTGGACCTTTTACTTTGCTCATTACACGGACTGCTTTATCTAGTGAGTGAGCACTATTTTTGTTATTGACACTGATGGGGACAATGGCGGCTGATTTATTTTGTGGTACTTGCATGTTGAGCGCGGTGTTCGCTTCAGGGACACCGCGCTCTGTTTATTTTACTATTTTTGTAAATTTAATACCGAGCGCGGCGCCCGCTTCAGGGACACCGCGCTCGGTTTATTTATTTATTTTTTTACATTTAATACCGAGTGCGGCGCCCGCCTCAGGGACACCGCGCTCGGTTTAATTAATTTTTTATTAACTTTAGTAATGAGCGTGTGAGTAGATTGGTTGTGTTAATAGATTTTCTTTTCCTGGAGCAGGACTAAGTGAAGTTCTTGCAACTCACTGGGCGCTTCCTTAGTCATTCAGGGTGTGGCCATTTTAAGACGTCACCGGTGGTGTGTTTAATGGTATCAGGGAATCAATCCTGTGTAGTTTTGCGCTTGGGTGGCGATGGAGGTGTCCTTACAGCTCTCTGGGAAGCTGTGCTGTATGGGAAGATCTCTTCTCTCGCTTTTATTGGCTGCAGGGGTTGTTGCTGCTTTCATCGGCGGTTTCTCCTCGCCTTTCCTCGGTCTCACAAGTTCTTTACTCCTGCATTTACCCACCGCGTTGAGCGGTGCATCCTGTAACGGGAGGTACGTCCTCTCACTTGTTCCCACTGTAGCTGCCGCCGGTGTGCCCTGTCCCTTTAAAAGCTGCCCCCAAATCCAAGTAGGTGTGAAATGCTGACTGCCCAGAGCGCTCGCCGTTCTTGTTTGCTCTCTAATAGGAGTTCTCTCCTGGAGTGAGACTGAAGCTCTTGGTTTTGAGACTGACTGAATGAGCGGCCGCCAGTGGCTGCCGAGTTTATTAGTCCCAGATACTGATCTACATTCAGCTACTGATGAGTTTATTGTACCGGAGACTGAGCTGCCTCCAGTGTCTGCCGGTTTTGCAGTGTAAATCGCATCTGAGACTGCCCTTCCTCTAGCAGCTGCTGAGTTTTTCAGGTCACGCCTGAGCCAGCGCTGCATTGCGAGGCTTCTAGTAAGGACTTTCAACTCGGACCACACGCTCGTGCGTGTGCTTTCACATGCTATTGGCCTTTGCGTGCGTCTTTCTAAGAAAGACAGCACGCAATTGGCCAAAGGCAGGTGCATGTCCCGCCTTCTCTCTCCCCTGGCCTAGGGAGCTCGGGAGCGAGCAGCAGCCCCGCACTGTGCCTGCTGCATTCGCGCCATCTGTTTACAATTATCGCACCGCGCTTGTTTTATTTTTCATTTGGTGCCCGGGTCCTCAGCCAAGAGGTGGTACCGGCCACTTCTCTTCAAGACCAAGGCCCTGTGTTGAGGCGCTTGCCGCTTCGATGCGCTATTAATGACACAGCTGTTCTGAGGATAGCACTTCAGCAGGACGGCAAGGTGGCAGTGTGGTCTTGCGTAGATCATAATACTGTTGGTTTGCCTCTGTCCTTCTCCCCCCCCGCCCCTTTTCTAGCTCGAGCATTCGGAAGCCACCTGCAGAGGCCATGTCACTGCGCCACTAACATACGGAAACAAATGCAGGAGTTGTATCATTTTATGTGTACAAATTAATAGACTGGTTTTGCACCTAGTAACATTGCCTTGCATTTTACCGCACCTCATTACAGCTTTAGAGCGCACCGCTGCTGCTTTTTGTGTGGCTTTCTAACATTCATCTGCGTCTGTCTCTTTACGATAGTGGTAGCTTCCCTAAGAAGGAAATACTACTCGCAGTGTCGCAATGGCAGCTTGGATATTGCCTCCAACTACATCCACATCTATACGATAAACTTGCCACCCAAAAATAGAAATGTAATGTATTCCGACGAGAGCTTGAAACTGATGGGGGGAAGGGGTGGTAGACCACTTACACTGAGCACAACTCAGTGGGCAGTCGAATGTGTTTTCATCAAAAGTGTTATTACACAAATTAAGCGCAGCAAGTTTGTCGACCTCGGAAGGATGAATAGCTGAGTCGGGTCGTGTTGCTATTTAAAATCGTAAAATAAGTCAGGCCTCTTGGGATAAAAATCTCTGCTCTGCAGGTTATACACAGGATTCGCTGCAATGGCAATATAACCCTCTGAGCTCCCCCAGCCTCTGTAATAGAAGGAAACAAGCCACAAGTATGTGCACATAAAACGCTTTGTTATCGTCATTGTTATACCGGTAAAAAATAAATCACTTAAAAAAAAAAAAAGCTCAATTCCTTCACATTTACTGTTCATAGAATCGTATAAGTTTGTTGGACTCTGACATAGTCTAAGTTACTGCGTCAGGGTAGAAGCCACACAGGGCAGGATACTGAAAAATGAGACGAGAATAACAAAAAAAAAACTGGAACTAAAGACGTACAGAAACAAAGCGGGCTCCAAAACAGGACAGCCTTCATTTGTGCTTCTTGAGAAACATGCACAGAACAAAGAAACACCTGCCATGCAATTCAAGTTTCAAATGCTTTACAATATCCCTCAACCCCATCCACGCAGTCGAACACACTTTAGAATTTACTGGAGTACATTTTTTCTCAGTTCGATGACAGAGCAAACGTAGCCTTAAATCTTTAACAGCGAACACGAGTGACTGTTTGCCCGAATTAAAGCATGACATCGAGAAACAGACGGTTTCTTTTAAAGAGAGGCCTTCCTGGAAATGGCACGCATGCCAACAAGTGGAATCCTTTCTAGTGGTTACGATAAACCTGCACCTGTGGGAGCCTCCCTCCGTTGAGTTTGGTATGCACTGTACTCCCCGGGTCAAATATGCAAACAACTCCCCATAAAGTTTGTGCACACCCACAAACACGTGAGTTGGCTCCTGGGGCCGATCGTGCGATGTGAGCATCCTATTAAATATATTTACACCAATGAAGTAGTTAGTTTATTTCCTATTTTCTGTAAATTGGGTCAGAAAAAGCTGCCAGCGAAATGCAGAATTTCCCGCACTCTCACCGCCACCACGTGCATCCTAAAGCTTTCCAGACACTAGGCTAATACGCTGCATGGCTAAATACTTATAAGGTCCCAAAGGCGAGACCTATTGGCTATGCCAATGCTTGTTGTACCTGGAGACTGAGCTGCCTCCAGTGGCTTGTGAGTTTATTGTAGCCTCTATGTGCTGGCGCCCTTCGCTGTTGTTCTGATGGAGGCCAGTGATGCTGCGGTAGCCTTGAGTCAGCACAATGTTGTCCCTGGAAGGCAGCGAGAGGGAACTCCAGAGGCTATAATGTGCTACAGACGATTTAAAACTTTTCAGTCCAGAGCGCTATCTAAAGGTCTCCTATGCAAAGATTTCACACCGAGGGTGACTTTGCACACAAAGGTCCACTGTCCGTGGACTCTGTGCTTTCCACCCCCAACTTACAAACATATCACTGCACCAGCAGGTGCACAATTAAACAGAATAAAGCAGCCCAAACTAGCAATTGCACACCATGGCATTATGGGTATTTAAATGAGCCCAGGAACGGCTTCTTTCTCCACATTGCAGTATCCGACCTGTAATAAGTGAACCCCACATTACAAGTGCAGTGGGAAAAAAATGTAAATTTTGCAGCTAATCTCGCTTTTATTCAAAGGCAGTTAGAACCTTCTCCCTGTTACAATCAAAAACAGCACATCGCTACTCTCATTTAGGAAGGAGGTGAAAACCTGGCTGTTTACTTCATAGTTAGATACCACTCTCCGGCAGACCTAGTCTTTCACATTGATTAGCGCCAAGATGCCCTTGGGCATTCGTGCGCTTTACAAATTTGCAAATCAAATCAAATCAATCAATCAAATAAGTCTCTTCACACTTTATTTGAGATTTTCAGGACAGGCGCAAAGTCAAATTAAGTGTTAATATTACATTATGTTCGTTTTTCATAAGTAGACGTGCTCCACGGGTATTCATCTTGATCCATCCCTGAGATGAAAGTTGCCATTGAAGTGGTTAAAAGTAACTTGTCAATGGCCAATGCTGCTGTACGGGGGAGCTCTTTGTTGCCGGCCAGCAGACACCTCTGAAGTTTATTGTCGTCACCATCTGTATATCTGAACAAGCATTTGCAAGGCAATAGGTCTCACATTTACGCGAGTTTAAGCTATTGACATTGTAAATGACAATGCCTTTTATTTATATTTTAAAAACCAAAACATAAACATAAATAAAAGGCATTGTCATTTACAATGCCAATAGCTCAAACTCGCGTAAATGCGAGACCTATTGCATTGCAAATGCTTGTTTTGGTAGGCACGGGGAGATTAAGTGATTGGCCCAGAATCACAGGATGTGGAGTCGACCCCGAGGCTCGAACCTTGGTTTCCCAGCTCCAAAGTCGGCAGTCTAGCCGACAGATGCAACAAACTCGGGGAAGGTGACTGGTAGTAGGACTTAGGATGCAGTCGAAGCTCTTATAATCAGAGCACACGAAGTCTGGGCCTCTCAATTCAGATCCCAGTATAAGGCAAGTTCAAACTTGATAATGCAGGGAACACAATCACTCACTCACACCATAGCCTTTCCTTACATCCAACCACATACACATCAACTAAGGGAAATATAAATATAAGCCACTAGGCATACCGATAAATCGCTCAGTACGCAATGGCATAAGGAACTTAGAGTTCGTTTGAACATCAAATGATAAGCTCTTGGTAATAAGGCTCTTAATAATCAGTCTCAAGGTAAACTTAAACCCGCAGCCCTGCTGGTAACAACCCAAATGCAAATATGAGGGAAAAATACGATGGGTTTCAAAGCAGAAAGTCTTGAAAAGAAGCGCTTTTTCATGGGCCTTGTAAAATGCTGACTCTGCAGCGAGTGCTTTTAAACCCAAAACAATTTGCAAAACATAGTGTCCCCCAGCTCAGCGATAAACCTGCTACCAAACCTGCTAACAAAGTCGACTCCAGAACAAAACAGGGCCTACCCTTCCAGCCTCCCAGGGAAATGCCCGATGCCCGGTAACAGCCTTGGCCAGAGCTGCTGACTTTAGAACTGGAGAACCATGTTTGGGTCTCAGCGTTGGCTCAACATCCTGTGATTCTGGGCAAATCACTTAATCTCAAAGTGCCTCAAACAATTAATGTGACCTTATGTAAAGTAACTGGTGCTCATGTAAGGCCACTATATTGAAAAAAAAACTACAAAAAAAACCCCACATGGAACAAGCATTGGCAAGCAAATAGGTCACCACCCCTGAACACGCCTACAAAATGACGAAGACTTTTTTTTTTGGTTACTGATCCAATTTGGATCACTAACTAAAAAGGGAAAAAAAGCAAAAGTTTTAGGGGGGAAGCAACATAGGAGCTAAAGAAATAAGACAGAAGCAACACAGGGGGTGCCAGTAGGGGTGGAAGAAACACAGGAGACTAGGGGGCGCAAGCAACACTGTGGCATGGGTGCAGGATGGAAGCAAAGCGAGGGATTCGGGTAGGGGAAGAAATGCATAGCGGGTGCGTGAGGGAAGACACCGAGAGGACATGGGTGGGAGAGCAAATGGGCTAAAGAGCAGCGTTGAGCTGACAGGGAGAAGCACACAGGTGCGAAAACAAAATGGCGAGTAGGGGAGAAGCACACAGGTGAGAGAGAGACACTGGAGGGAAGAGAGAAGTACACAGGGGAGACAACTGTAAAACACATGCACTCTTGTGGAGTGCTTAAGCAGAAAGAAAAAGTAGTGCTTGAAAAGCGAGCAGTGGAAAGGCATAAGAAATGCGTGCATGCTCCAAGGGAGGGCCAAACACACGTAGAGGAAGGGAATCCCAGAAGATCTAGCAAATAGGGAGCAAGCAAATGTGAGTGACAATGTAGCCAACCAATGGTCAGCAATGGGTGGGAGATAAGCCCACAGTAACCTAACAATATGTCTCACAACAGACTGCTCATCTAGTAGGGAAAACCTAAAAATGGCAAAAACTATTTGTGCAGATTACTCCTATTTATTTACCACTTCTCTCCTAATTCATTAAGTTAAATTCAGTCATATACATTAATTTATGACTGAATATACCCTTTTAATGCCTGTCAGAAATGTGGCTGTGTGGAAAGGAAGATCTTCAGGATTTGAAATCTCGCATTGGTTACTGTGGTTGATATACAAATTGTAGCCATGTCTTAGAGTTAGAGAACATCAAGGTAAAGGAAGGAAGAGGATAGATGAAAGAAGAATGTTTAGTGCCAAGGACGCATGAAAACAAATTGCCTGAGATCCCTTGAGTGCTGCTTAAGTGACCGGGGGGTGGGGGGGGGCATCCTATGCAGGATTGGCAATAGACGGAGGAGTGACTTACGAGAGAGGAAGACAGACTGTGAGCGTCATCGAGACGAAGGTGCAAAAAAAGCCCAACCAGGAGTTGTCCCCTTAAAAGGCGGTGTGTGTAGGTGGGAGAGGCTCAAAGACCGAGCATTAAAGGATACACATCCGTAAGGGTGTAGACAAGAACAAGGACCACAAGAGACAGAGAAGATCCTTTAGAATGAACCAATTCAGAACTAATCCTGAAACTGAGAGTAATGGGTGTTGCAACCAGGGAGCAGTGTGCGACTATGCGAAACACAGAAGGTAAGTTCAGGCCAGTGAGAATGGAAGATAGATGACAGTGGCACAGATCTGATGAAGTTCGAAACGAGTGACTGCTATCTCTTTTTGACTGATGTACTCGGATGGCAGGTCGGCTGGCTTGAGAAGTGATGGGGGTGAGGTATAGAGTGAGATGATTAAAGACAAATGTTCTAGGCCAGGCTTCTCCGAGTAGCTCGTGAGCTACTGGTACCTCTCCAGGTACCTGTAAGTAGCTCTCCTGTGTGCAGCCTAGTCAACTAAATTGGGAGCTTGAGCTTGGTTGAATTAAAATGTGTACCGAAATTGAAAAGCATGTATTTGAGACAAAAATGTGTGTATTTTCAGAACTAATAAGCTGATGTGTGGAGAAAATGGTTGAATTTCTAAAATATATTTAAAGCGGATATTTGAATGAGAAAAATCAAATGGTGTTGGGGAGATTTTTAATTAAAATTATTAACTTGGTGGGAGGGCATTGCACCAATGGCTGTGATGTATTACCAATGTAGAGGCATTCCACATTGACAAAGCATTTTCACATTACTGCTAGCAACCATTCCTGATGCACTGATGTGATTGCTGATGGTAACCTTGCATGAGATGGCAACTAATGTAATGTCGTCTGATGTTGTCTATTACATTTCAAACAATATTAGTAGCTCTGGAGAATTTTCATAGACCATAAGTATTGTATTGTATTGTAATTTCATTTATATAGTGCTTACTACCCCTGGCGAGGCGTTGAAGTGCTTTTACGGCGCTTAGCGCGTTACTCTGGAACCGATAAAGGATTAGTGGTGAATTAGTATAGTGAAATATGAAACTAATTTGAGTGGTAAGTAGCTCTTATTACAGAAAAGGTTGGAGACCCCTGTATCTAGTCTCTTGGAGAATCAAGAACTCTGCACACATACTCTTTCTCCTGTTCTCATTCCTTTCCACACCCTAAACAAGCATTTTCAATGCAATAGGTCTCGCATTTGCGAGAGTTTAAACTATTGTCATTGTAAATGATAATGCCGTTTATTTATGCGTTTTTAAAACCAACACAACTATAAAAGGCATTGTTATGTGTAATGCCAATAGCTCAAACTCTCGCAAATGCGAGACCACTTTAATGGTGGACATTTTCTTTAGGCGCTGCTCGCCGTATTCAGGTTACAGTGAGCAGCATTTAAAGAAAGGGACGCGGCCAACATTAAACCTCCAGGTCTGTTTTCTGCTATTGTGTGCTCTCTAAGATGTCTGCCTGTGCCTTCTTCTCCCTCACTGTCCTCCAACTTCCATGAGCGTTTATGAAGAGAGTTCTGTAACATATCCTCTACCTCCACTCTGACTAATCCCAAACCTCATTCTACTACTCTCTTCAATGCCCTACCCTACTTTTCACCGTATACCTCTCTCAATATATCCTCTACCTCCACACTCTCATTCATCCTAAACCCCAGACCACGACTATAATCCCCCAAATACCCCTTTTTAGACTCTTCCCTCCTCTACCCCTCCTTGCATCATCTCATAACTCTTTTACTATTTAGATCTCCCAAACAATCCTTTCTAAACCCTTCCCTCTCACTCTTCCCCTCCAACTCCCCTTTACTCATCCCAAACCCCTCCTACTGCTATGAACTCCCCCTCCCAAAAAAGAGGAAAAAAACCAAAAACTTCCTAGACCCTTCCCTCTTCTATGCTCCCATTATTTAATTTCAGTCCAATTAACAGACTAACATGTCCACTGCTCAAATTAATTTCATATTTCCCCAATTCACCACTAATCCTGTTTGGGTCCTGGAGTAGCGTGCTACCTGCCAAAAAGCGCTTCAACACCTCATTAGGGGGTAGCTATCACTATATAAATGCAAACCCTTCCCTCTTCCATCCCTCCACTATCCTTTTACAATCCAAGTAACAGACTAACATGTCCACCGCTCAAATTAATTTCATATTTCCCTATACTAATTCCCCACTAATCCTGTTTGGGTTCTGGAGTAGTGTGCTACTCGCCGAAAAGTGCTTCAACACCTCATCAGGGGTAGCAAGTGTTATATAAATGCAAACCTTTCCCTCTTCTATCGCTCCACTATCCTTCTCAATCCAAATAACAGACTAACATGTCCACCGCTCAAATTAATTTCATATTTCACTATACTAATTCACCATTAATCCTTTTTGGTTCTGGAGTAGCGTGCTACTCGCCGAAAAAGTGCTTTGACGCCTCATCTGGGGTAGCATATATATATATCTAAGGGGTATACCCAACTCACCCTCATATATCTGGGTAAGGGACACAATCATATATACAAGAACAATGATACGGAGGAATAGATATGTAATTTTTATTAAAGTGTAGGGAACAGTCAATTACCCTCACTAATAGTTCAGCAGTCCTATAGACATGAATTACCTAAATTGATATGGGGCACACATACATAATGGGACCGATCTTCAACTGAAGATAATAAACAATTATACATAAAGGAAAAAGAAAGAAATACATACATCAAAAAGACATTAATAAACACAACGTAATGTTACCAATACCCTAAAGTCTATTTCGTGTCTGCCCATTTATTTAAGGCAGTCCACTGAAGGTAGTCCAAAGGTATGTGCACAGAGGCAACACAACCCTTTTACCGTAGCTCTCTAGTGTCACAAAACGTGCTTTGTACAAAACTCTTTTTAATTTGCACATGCGGAGCAGTGGAGTAAGGGATAGTTATATTCGATCTACTCACATTCTTTACAACTGACCGGGAGGCGGTTGCTATTTTGGAAGATTCATTCAACTGGGAAAGACTGACCATCACGAGAAGTGAAGGGAGTTCAGTTCGAGCTTTAGCGCCCACCAGGCGCCATCGAGGCGCAGTTTGAGGTCTTTAAGTTATAAGACCGTGAGAGAACCAGATGATTATTGTTCCTTTGCCCTCGTCCTGAGGATGCCAATAAGTTTTCAGAGGCTGAAACGCGTCCGCGTCGACGATACTTCTATGGAGGAGTCTTTTTTATAAATTAAAAGACCAGGAACCAAAACTGGCTCTGGCAAACCTGGGGGGGCAGCCAAGCTGTTTGCTAGGGCCGGTTTCGGCCGATTTCGTTACAGGGGGCCGATATTGCCGGCCCCTGGTAACAAAAACGGCCCCCACCCTGGCGGCCCAACGGGGAAACGCCCGGTGCCCGCTACGGCCATTCCGGCCCTGGGCATATTTCAACTGTTTTCTGAGTGAGCCCCATTTCTGAAAGTTTGCTTGGCATTGTACAGGCCTGAATTAGCAGAAACAGGGTAATAAAATGAAAACCGGAGCCCCCAAAATAGGTTTTGCCCGGGGTTCCAAAATTTCTTAAGACAACACTGCTCTCAGGCAGGCGTATTGACTGCAATGTCACAGCAGGGAGCATAAAGGGGTGGTTACACTGGCCCATCGCCCCACATGGCCTATGTCTATGCCGCCATTTTCTTCACTTAAATAGGAGTCCCCCCACCTGTGAAGTAGGTACACAGCCCCACACTGTGTAGGAGCTGGCGGCGGCTACTTAATTGTGCAGGTCATTTAGAGATTTGCAGAAAGAGGCACATCTGGCAAATTTTGGACTGACCGCATAATTATTCAATTAATATTGATATGATATTGAATATATGAGATATTGAAACCTGATATGCACTGCGAGTCCAAGATATCTCGCTCGAGAACTGCCATCAGACATGCTTCACCCCATCCAGGCAGGATGTAGCTGATAGGAGGGACGGGAAATACGCCAATTTTTAGCAGATATTCCGAATCTGTGTCTCGGGATGTTAGGAGGAAGATGTCCACATGTGACACCTGCATCGGATCTTTCAGCTTCAGCCTGCCCTTTTCTTTTTTTTGCAGTTTTATATAGTGCGAAGTCGACCCGAAGGTATTGGAACGCTTTACATGAGCACCGGTTACGTACACAAGGACACATTCATTTTTTGGTAGGTACGGGGAGATTAAGTGATTTGCCCAGAATCACAGGATGCTGAGCCGACGCCGAGACTCGAACCTGGTTCCCCAGTTCCAAATTCGGCAGCTCACACCAAGCCACATCCTCTTGCTCTTTCAGGTGGCAGGTGTCTTTGATGCATCGTGAAAATCAGTTTAATTAATACTGAGTGCATTTGCTTTAAACGTTTCATAAGCATTAGCTTTTGCTGAGCCGTCATAACATAACCATGTGCAGTAACTTAGCGTTAAATAGCGCCTGTCTGCTACTGACATGACCTCGAGGTTCGTAGCGCTATGACATTCCCCTCAGGAGAGCTACTTCGGGGCGGCTCTCTGACTCAAGACAAGGCCTCTCTGACATTCAGTCCCTGCCCCTCCCCGAGGCCGGTGGGGGATTCTCACACGCTGGCCCCCTGCAGAGATCTGACTGGGCCCTCCCTTGGAAGTGCTGACCCTCTGACAGCGGGGAAGACGGATGGAGCGGGCCTGTGTATTCAGGTGTAGGACTGGCAGCACATGGCCGCCATCTGCGGTGAGGCCTGAAGGTCTGTGGTCATTGCCCAGGACCGAGGGGCGGGGAGAGTGGGCACTGGGCGAGAGAGGAGGGCCTCACGGAGGTAAACCTGGGCCCAAAAATGAGCCCCGAACTCTGTGGTGAAGACACACAAACCCCGTTAGACAGACTGGCACTGCCCACGTCTTCAGCCACGGTGCTTAATTTGTAAAAAAAGTGAGTACCGGTGCCCAGACCTCTGCCCACAACCCGACAGCCGGTGCGTTTAATTGTCGGCGCCGAATGCGTATTGAACGGACCTCGTGCTTGTTCACCTGACTACTAGGCAGTTCCTGCCGCTTTATCTCTCTCGTGCAGGTTCCTGCTTTCTCCTTTTGTGACGGGTTTTCCGTCGTTCTCTTCCTTCTTCTTTGTGCTGTGTGTTTTACCCCCTCTCTTGGTCAATGATGACGGATGAGGATAAATAAGTGCCGGTCCCCAAAAATGAGTGCTGGTGGGCCCCACCGCCGACAACCGGCTCAAATTAAGCACTGCTGCCGCAGTGCCGATATTTAGGGGAAACGGTGGTCTTTGTTGAGTCCCGCGCCCTGTGCATCGTATGCTTTCTGAGCGTTGGCTTCACCGGGACCTGAAGGCCAGCAGGTGTGAGATGAGAGAGTACTGGACGAAAACACCCTACTTCCCCCACGGCAGGGCAAGTCCACCGTCTAAGGCACCATTAACTGATGCAGAACACTTGCGGCTGGCCAGGAGGGCACCCTACAAATTCTCCCAGTCAGGGACTATTTTACACCTCACAGTACACTGGGTTATCACGCAATATTATCTTTAGCTCATACCATCTTTCTCAGACAGAGGTAAACAAAACGTCAACATGCACTTAGGCCCTGATTACGAGTACCACAGATTCCTGTGCAGGGATGGATAGCAGATCTCTGGAATCTCTGATTTTGGCTCTAGTATCGCACCTAAATCTGAAGTTTACAAGTTATTCCCCTTTAAAGATAAGCAAGCCAACAAATTAACAGGGAGAGCCGACCCAGAGCCGAGCCAAGGGTGTAGCTGAGCTCTACCAGCCTTGCACGAGCCGAATCCTAAGAATGTTTGCTATGTAAATTATACAGCAAACATCACATAAAATATGATAAAGTCTCTTCAAAATGAAAAAGCTTATAGTTCTTTAACACACGGAACCTTTGGCATTAATACGTCACATTATAATGCTGCACCTAGAAACACTTATTAAAAAAATTAACCATTAGTGAACTAAGAGACAAGACAATTGTCATGTAAGCTCTGTACCCGACCCAGATTGTTATAGAGCAATTGTATAGTTCTATTAAATCAAACACAATAGGTTTTGTACAACTGGTATTCTTACCTCGCATATTTGAAAGTGCTTCCATACTCGAGAATGAAGAAAAAAGTGTTCTGGTGAAATAAAATATTTGCCTAAGATCACACAATTTTTTAAAGGGGAAGCTGCCCCAGGTTTTCTGGTTTCATTTTGTACAAACCAGCCAGTAAATGGGTATTTGTCTTTCCTTGTTAAGACTTTGTTTTTACCTCTGTGCATTTTTCCACAGTTTTTATTTACCGCGAACATGGAGCACTTTACATGAGCACCACTTTACATGAGCACCACTTACATTAGGTCACATTCATCGTTTGTAGGCATGGGGAGAATAAGTGCCTTGGCCAGAATCACAGGATGTTGAGCGAACGCCGAGACTCAAACCTGATTCCCTAGTTCCATAATCAGCAGCTTTGGCCGTAAGGGTCGAGAGAGTGTGTGGCGAGAGTGAGGCAAGCAAATACATGAAAGCTCGGCTCGTTATAGGCTCGAGGTTCCAACCAGGGCACAAGTCCTAAAAAAAGAAGTGGGGGGACGCTGACGTCACGACAGGAAGTGACGTCACGAAAGGTGGCTTACACCATCAGACTCATTGCCTCCCCTCGCTCACCCCTTAGATGCGATTGCATCAGAGAAGCCAGCGCGTGAGCAGCGTTCTGAATGAGCTCCGATCTCGCCCCAGAGAGGCCAAAGAGTGAATGTGTGGCTCCATTTGCTCCAGTTATCGAGCTCCCGGTAAAATAAGTGGGGGGACGCCGTCCACCCGCGTGGTACCCCGACTCGAGCCCTGGTTCCAATAGGACCTCGGGCTGAGCCAGAGCCAGGCTTCAGGCTCAAGGCTGGCTCGAACTTTCAGTGGTCAGCCACCTTCATGTCCCCTGGCATGAGGAATAACACGCGGAACCAGAAATACCGGGTCACAATACGCATGTTCTTCTCCTTTTGATGGTAAGTGGGTGTGGGGGCTGACGGCCTGTGGTGCAGGTGGCATGGGTTTAGGGTACAGAAGGGAAGGAGGGAGCAGTTATGGCTTCCCCCAACCTTTGGTTGAACGGAGGGCAGGGGCCTGGTACGCCAGCTGTCAATAGCACCCACCGCTCATGAAAATCTGGCTTTTTTGTCTCTGGGCCTGGATATATCAGGCTAGAGTTTGTGGACCCAATAATTCGGAGCCCGGAGACACCTGAAGAGTCACAATGGCCAAGAACAGAATCCCCAGGGGATACCAGTCTGGCCACACATAATGAGGGCCTCAGAGTAGACTTTGGGTCTGCCCCTAGCACATGACTGGATGGCTATCTTGTTTATTTCAGTGGCTTTCCTTCATATTCTTGTGTTTATCATACCACTGAATTATTTATACTCTTCTTTCAGATTTGGTGCAGTGTATACTTCCACTCGACACCAGGGAATTATATTTATTTTTGTGTTTCGCTAATATTCCAAATTAAGACTGATTGGCTTTGCCAATGCTTGTTTTTTTGTCTTCGCCGCACCAGGTTTTTTATTGTTTTTAGTGAGGACTATTTTACGAGTCACACAAATGTGTACACATATGTTTACCCACACACAACAGCACCTAATCCAGATGCTTAAATTAACAAACATTGACAAAGCCTATAGGCCTGGCTTTAATGTGGCAACGCATAGAAATCCAGACATACACAATTGCATTTTGTGCGCATTACCACATTAAAACCAGAAATATTGGTTTTGCCAGTGCTTGTTCATTGTCATAAACATCGACCTGCATAGCTTTGGTCAGCTGCTAGTTTTAGCTGTCACTGCAGAGTAATACAAAAAATGGTTATGGGGCACTTACTGTGCATTCATTGTGAAAGATACTTCCTTTGTCAATGGTGTACGGTTGGGCAGAAACAACAAGAATTGCTAGGGTATCCTTACTGAGGGCTTTGTCTAATGATTAATGGTGAGACAGAATGCTCTCCATCACAGGGCGTTTATGTTAGGGGGGACTAGCCACAATTTTCCTGTTTTGTTTAAGTGTGTCAGCCTATATCTATGCCGTTAATAGTTTTCCCATTTGGATACGAAGTACTCAGTTATTCTCTTCTATGTATTAGACATCATACCTTGCACTCAATCAGCATAGACAATCTCTATTTGGTGACTCTGCTGATAGAAATTTGGAGAATTGCAATGGAGCTATAGAGGCCTATAGGATGGGCAATCTTTAGAGCAATATAAAGGTGTTGTTGCCTCAGTTTCACTTGGAGGAGGGGCAAAGGGAGTATATGTGCTAAGTCTTCTGGCTGGGCCCCTAGTGTCATTTTGTTTGGCATTCATCCCACGTTTTGTTGGTGTGTTGATTATGGACCACTGGTGGTGTTTTTGCATTGGAGGAGAAGAATTAGTTTGGAATGCTACCAAGAGGGAGTGCCCATGGTGTAGACTATTTGCATCGCCTTTTGTGGGTTTGATGTAATGCCCTGAGTGGCCATGGGTATGCTGAAATATATGTCCCTTGCTTGCGTGCCATGGGCACTAAGGTATACCTCACGGACATGGTCTAACAAGGCCAAAACTGCTCTGGTGCTGGTTTTGTTCCCTTCTGGATAGGGGCTGATGGGGTCTCGCCTGGCAGTTTGGGATGGACTGTTCCTATGAGGAGCAGGGTAAGTGCTGATTTCCACATGGCAAGCCTCTTCTTGACTGGCACAGTAGGAAACAAGCATTGGCATAGCCAATAGGTCTCGCCTTTGGGACCTTATAAGTATTTAGTTATGCAGCACAATATCCTTGGTGCAACAACATCAACTGTTGCATGGGTAAACACTTATAAGGTCCCAAAGGCGAGACCTATTGGCTATGCCAATGCTTGTTAATAGTTGTAAGTTAAATATTTCCATTCACCGAATGAATACCTCAGCAAGGCTTTTCTTAAGTGTTAGACACAAGGTGTAGAATTCGTTCTGTTTTGCTCTATAACACTTTTTTTCTCAAGTGCTTTACTGGGATGCGTGTACACATTGCAGGCCTCTCTCACTCCAGCCGGTGTGCAAGCAGGCAGATGGGTTACAGCACAACGTTTTTAAGTCGAGCCTAGAGTAGCGCGCAAGCGCTGCTTCTGGCGAAGACTTTATGTTAGGGGGTTTTCAAAGCTGACCACACGCTCGTGCGTCATGGCCTTTTCCCTGCGGTTACGCGCAAGCAAAAGGCCATGGTGCACGAGCGTGTGGTCACGCCTGCTGCTCGCAAGTGCACAAGCGCGCGCGACGTGCACAGCTGCCATCTGGCTTTCTACAGCGCGTGAATACCCTCCCCTACCCCCTCCTCCCACTCCCTCCTCGTCAACTTCATTTTCCTTTCACTTTCGCGCCGCGCGGCCGTGTCACTTTCACGGCCGCGCGGCTATCAGCTTCATTTTTTTTTTTTTAAATTAACTTTCAGCGCGAGGCGCGCGCACCACTTGCGTCGCCCCCCCCCTCCTCCCTGCGCGTGCCTTCAAATGCTTGTCCTCTTTGAGGCATCGTCTACTAGGCCCTCACACACGGCTCTGCCTATGGACACCAGGCCTGACCAGCAGCCAGCCCAGTTAATGCAGCTCTGTTAATGCACATTGATATCCAGTTACACTAGTAGTAGGACATGAGGGTGGGTAGCATGGAGCCTGGCTGGAGAGGGCAGCACTCAAGAGAGGCAGCATGAAGCACGGATGGGGAGGGCAGCACTGAGCATAGGTTGAGAGGTTTGCATAGGCGTGGGAGGAGAGGGCAGCATGGGCATGGTTAGGGAGCACAGGGAGAGGCATGGCTGGTACAGGCAGAGAAGGGGGCAGGGTGGGTAGCAACCTGGAGCCCCGCCAGCCCTCCCAGAACATGGAGGCTCCGGTGGGCGCTGAGTCACTCACATTTAATTACTTTTTGCCACCAGGAAAGGAAGTGACTCGGCGAGAAAATATGTGCAGCTTCATCTTGAAGCACCTGAGTCACGGGGAGGGCTCGTGCCTTTGAACATCTGGCCCGCTCTCTTAGCACCGGTGCCCAGCAGTAACACTCCGTCGGCACTAACATTCTATATAGCGCTGCGTACGGCGCTTGTCTCGCTTCTTAGCGCTGCAAGCAGAACGTAATTTACCGAACCCGACCTAGGGCGGGTGGTAGGATGAGTCTCCCTGCCTTTACTCATGACCTGACGCCACCTCATTTTATCAGCGTTTAACGCTATGAGACATCCGCAGCGCTGTCGCCATGTGCTCTTGTCGTCGGTCACCTCCGCACTGCTGCCAGCACTCTCAGTCAGCCCCGGCCTCTCGTCAGCGTGCCCTGACTCTGCCCCTTTCACCGCGCTCAGCGCATGCCACTCGTCATTGTGCCCTTTCATCACTCTGGCACTTCAGTCAGCCTGGAGAGGGCGCTGCAGCGGTTCCTCGTGTGAAACGTCGAGTGCAGTTCCCGGGGTCCGAAGTGAGGCCTCTGGTGAAGGAGGTAGACGCTTCAGTCTGCTTACGCATACACAGGGGTTTTCCATATTGCTTCTTTTTAACCCCCTCCTCCTGGCAGTCAGTGACCAGGATCTGCAGAATCGTCTCTAGTCGTCGATACTCTTTTCTTTGCTTGTCTCGTTAACCACCCCCTTCGCGTGTTCTTCTGTTACATTACGTCATGTTGCATGTCTTTTATAACGAACGTTTGCACTTTACACAGCTTCCAGGCGCTATGGATTAAGGGGTAGTCTGTATATTGCGGGGTTCCACATGGTGGCAATAATTTTAGACGCTCGAGCCTTGCGACCAGCCACAAATTCGTGTGTGCCTTTTCAGTTGGTGGTCCTCATTAAGGGGTTTCTTCTCCAGCAGAGGCCTGACAGGCGATGCGAGTTCACTCGAGCTTCAGGGGTCGTAGCTCCTCCCCGCACACTTGTGTGTTCAGTGCGCTGTGACAGTATGGAGTATGGTGCTGATGAGGGGGCACCTGGAGTATGCTTTCGGATAAAAGTCTTTCAGAACACGTGCTGCTGTCATTATATATGTATTGATCATAAAGAGACTTTGTTGTTGAAGACGAGTCATCGCACTTTGTTTTTGTGTCATAGAAACAGTTACCAAGGCAAGGCATTCTGTGGTGTGTCATTCACACAAAACAAAACTGTGTCGAATGATGCATGCCATGAATCAGAGAAACTGACTTGCGGCTCTAGCTGAATTCTCCCAGTGGAGGGACCACTTACAAACCACTGATATATTTCTGTAGAGTTTGTAACCAACCAGGAAGCCAGGAGTATCTCAGGACATGCTGGCACCAAGAGAAAAACAAGCATTGGCATAGCCAATAGGTCTCGCCTTTGGAACCTTATAAGTATTTAGTTATGCAGTACAATATCCTTGGTGCAACAACATCAACTGTTGCATGGCTAAAAACTTATAAGGTCCCAAATGCGAGACCTATTGGCTATGCCAATGCGCAAGCGCTGCTCTGCGAGACTTTTAGTTAGGGAGTTTGAAAAGCTGACCAGACGCTCGTGCGTCATGGCCTTTCCCTGCGGTTATGCGCAAGCAAAAGGCCATGGTGCACGAGCGTGTGGTCACGCCTGCTGCTCGCAAGCGCGCGCACCACTCGCGTGCTTGTTTAGTTTGACTTTCGCGGCCGCGTCACTTTTTATTTCTTTCAGTTTCGCACAATCGCGGCACCCGCGCTTTACTTTAAAATTAAAAGTAAAGCGCGGGTGCATGATAGTAGCAAAAGTAAAGAAATAGATGTTTTTTCTATTTCTTTACTTTTGCTCAATCGCGGCACCCGCGCTTTACTTTTAACATGGTTTAGGTAAAGCGGCGGTGCCGCGATTGCTGCAAAAGTAAAGAAATAGAAAAAAACATCTATTTCCTTACTTTTGCTATAAGCACGGCACCAGCGCTTTACCTTTAACCATGTTAAAAGTAAAGCGCCGGTGCCGCGATTGCTGCAAAAGTAAAGAAATAGATGTTTTTTTCTATTTCTTTACTTTTGCAGCAATCAAACACATTGGCAAAGTCAATAGCTCTGCCTAAACACTTATAAGGGCCCAAAAGCGAGACCTATTGGCTATGCCAATGCTTGTTAGGTTTGGCTTGAGGGCCCAGTTCCTTCTTAGATCTCTAGACCTTTTTAGGTCGAGCCTCGAGTAGCGCGCAAGCGCTGCTCTGGCAAGACTTTATGTTAGGGGGTTTGAAAAGCTGACCACACGCTCGTGAGTCATGGCCTTTTCCGTGCGGTTACGCGCAAGCAAAAGGCCATGGTGCACGAGCGTGTGGTCAGCTCAGCAGGCTGCCGCGCTCGCTCGCCCCCGCTCCTCTCTTCCCTGTAGTTGCTTTCACTTTCGCGGCCGCATTCTTACGCGCGCAGGGGCCATCTGGGTTTAATTATTTTCTTGTTTTTTTCTGTAGGCGGACACGTGCACAGAGACCACAACTGATAGAACTTCCGGCAGCAAGGGGACCAAGAGTTTATTTTCCGTGATTTCGAAGATACCAGGTTTTGCCAAAGCGCAATATGCACATCGCGTACAGTTTTCAACCCGATAACTAAGGAATTGACAGGCTTATCTCCCACCGCTTATCGCTGCTCAAAATCATCCCCCAGGGCAGAAAGAAAACCATATCCTGCGGAATACTGGGGAGGAGGCATGGCTGACCCTGAGGGCACAGTCCACAATGCCGCAGATCACAGGCAGTTATGGGGGAGGGACAAATGGTTGTAAGAAGGCTGAGGGCTAATTTGGCACAAAAAACGTTTGAGTTCCTACCCATGCCAGGCGCACCCAACCCTCCCTCCCCAAGGTGCTGCGGTACTCACAGGGATGTCTGCCATGGCCAGCATCATCTCTTCCATCAACTCGTCTTCTTCCTCCATAGCCGCTCCCACGGGTGCAGGCACTCACACGCCCCGGCAGCAGGGATTCCGTGGGCGGGGCTTGAGGCGGGGAGGAGCGGCCACGCGCCGGGACTCAAGCGATTCTTATGTTTTCTAAAGTTGCTTCCTTGCTTTCAGCTGTGTGCCTCTTGTGCCAGGGCCTGGATCACCTTCTCTATTGTGGCAGGGAATAAATAGGTGTGGGAGTCTGTCAGCCTGCCCAGAGTGCTTAATGTAAACAAGCATTGGCATAGCCAATAGGTCTCGCGTTTGGGATCTTATAAGTGTTTAGCGATTGTGCTGCATAACTAAATACTTATAAGGTCCCAAAAGCGAGACCTATTGGCTATGCCAATGCTTGTTTTTTTGGGGGGGTGTTTCATAAAGCGCAGACATGACCCAAGGGTATCAGAGCGCTGTACATAAGATTGATATACATAAACAAAGAGCTTCAAATTTAAAAAAGAACAGCTAACAAAAGCATAGACCAACATTTAAAACTCCAGTAAGAAATGGCTTGTTGTAACAGAGTTATTATTAAGCATCTGCCATTCATTTATGAGTCACCGGGATAGGTTCTGCAGAATCGGTTTTTAAGAGTCTGCTTTGCATCCGTTCAGTTCCAGGTACCCGGGGGACATGCTTTTGTGGGTTCTACTGGCATGGATGGGCTTCTGACATGTATTGCAGCTAAATGATAGGTGGACCATGCCTTAAGAGGTGGACACTGTATGAGAAGAGGGCATTAGCATGAGAGGTGGGCATTGAGGGAAGAGGTGGGTAGGGACAAGAGAAGGGCACAATGATGGCGGAGGGGGCAGTGATAGGACAAAGAGGAAGTGACGAAAGAGGGGAGGTGTCACGTGGGAGAGGAGCAGTGATGTGAGAGGGGGCAGTGACAAGAGTGGTTGAGACTGACATGGACAATGACTGGAAGGGCGCCAGTGACAGGAGAAGGAACAACAACAGGAGAGATGGGCGATGATAGGGGGCTAGACAGTGAAGAGAAAGAGGGTCAGAGTTGGAGGGGAAAGGTAGAGAGGATAGACACTGGCTGAGGAAATTGTCACTGATGGGCGAACAGGACACTGAGGAAAATGGGACGGCGGCAGACGTGGACAGAGATTGGAGAGGTGGGAATCGAATGGACAGATTTATTTTATTTATTTATTTAATGCATTCTTATAAAGCGCGGACTTTACCCGAAGGTGTCAGAGCGCTGTACAATAGAACCAGTTACGTTACATGAGAGAAATGTTACAAAATAGAACGTTACAAAAGTAAACAGGAGACTAGAGGAGGTAGGCAGATGGAGAGTGCCAGGATATTTGCACAGTGAGGTGGGTGGCAGGAGAGATGTGCAATGGCAGAGGGTAGGAGAGGGATTTGGGAGGATCACCGACAGGAGCGAGAGGACCAGTGAGAAGAAAAGAAGACATGGAAAGTAAAATAAGAGTGTTAAGAGAGTAAGGGTCTATTCCAGCACCACTAGTGCCCAGTACAATCCCCACA
Organism: Calotriton arnoldi; assembly: GCA_963921515.1. Taxonomy (NCBI): domain Eukaryota; kingdom Metazoa; phylum Chordata; class Amphibia; order Caudata; family Salamandridae; genus Calotriton; species Calotriton arnoldi. Next base: position 7,518,366 of record CAWUFW010000003.1, read on the forward strand.
GAGCCAACAGTTTCATAAGCTTTCAACCCTATCCATACTGCTCATCATTTAATCCCACTACCAAGGTGTGAAGATAACTGGGATTGAAAATATTTTGTTCAGGAGTGGATTTAGCATTGCAACGTTCGAAGACCACTAGTGCACCAGGTCCTGACTTATCTAGAAAACAACAAACCATAATGATGTCCCAGCATACTCATCTACCAATCCAGGATGGTGTTTCCGTCCTATCTGTCACGACTGCTTTTTGGAGAGGCCGTGGGTTGGCAGCGGCTGTGGAAGCTTATGGAAGTCTTGTTGGGTATGGAAATGTTGCTAAGGGGCTCAATCAGGAGTGAAGGACCTATGACGAACATACAGGGTTTTGCCTGCTAATAGAATGGATGCACCATAAGGAAGTGATGGGGGATTTGATGCTGCTCTCTCACTCAATCTGACATTCTGGATTACTGATAAATAGCTGTCTCCCAGTGAGGGGTGGCTTTCAGAGGCAACTGTTTGCTGAGATGCCGAACTTGCATTGCTGTGAAAGTGCAGCTGGGCGGTTACTGTTCAGAAACGTTGGTGCAGTTTCCCACAGATGTGTGGATTACTTGATCAGTGCATTGAACGTAACCTGGTGTCTGTAGATAGGTCCACTGCCTTGAAACTAGGATCTTAAAGTATAACTAGAGCACTGTGACATTTGTACATAGTGTGACATAGGCTGGTGGAATGTTTGCTTAAGTACTGGGGACGCCAGCTGGTTGGTTTTTTACTTTCTTGTATTATTTTAGTTCTAGAGACCTCCAGTTTGTGAGACCCATAGTAAGTGCCCTGGGTTTGGATGGAGGGTTCGGGCTGGTGCTGAAACATGTATACAGTATGCCTCAGCCTTTTTGTGTGATAGGGTGTTATATCAAACGTGAATGCGGTCCAAAAAACTGAACTAATTTAGAGACTACCTTACAGGATGAATGAATGGATAGATGCATGCAGCCACAGGAGTAAGTCTCGATGATTGACAAGGAGAAGACAGTCTTACATAGAATAACTCTGCTATGGGGTAAAGCAGTTACATGAAGCCCCATCTCCTGATCCAGGGGCCGCTTCATCAGCTAAACCGTTCTCGCCCCAGATAGGTCTACCCCGGGCGGTATTGGTGATGCTCAGAGCGACTGCCAGAATCTGAATGAGTAAGAATGCCAATGCCCTGTCCTCTGGAAAGTAGGGGGCAGTGAACAGTGCTGCTGCCATAGAGGTCGGAGGTAAGGATTTGGGTGCTCCCTTAAGGATGTGCCCGTCCATGACACCCCACAACATTTACGCTGGGCTGAGAAGGGCCTCTGCAGTGGAGTGAGCGAGATTTAGAGTCCAGTTTTCCATGTGTCCCTCGGTGTTCGCCAGCAGGTGTAGCATCTCAGAGTACATAGGATGCAAGAAACAGTTTGTGGAATGACAGGTGCGTCATGCAAAGTCTGCACCTGAATGAGTTCCTTTAATGTGTGGGCCCTTTGTTTCTCTTCACCCTCATGTAAAGTGGAGGCACTAAAAGATTTAACTTGTAGGAAGACCAGAGAGGGTGTCTGCACACACCACAAATTCAGCACGCTAATGACCTCCCTTACTCTGCTCCTCCCAAAAAAACGCTAATCTTTGCAGAATAGGCAGCGCCTTCTCTATGACGGGCATTGCCACTCATGGCACTAAATGGCTGCCAAGCGCTACATTTTCATAAACATAATGCACAGTGTAATACCAGTTCCTTCGGGTTGAGTTTGCGCTATATAAATCTGCAAAAAACAAAGTCTGCCAGGTTAGTTCGCACCGGAAACCGACTGAGTCAAGCACTTCCAAACCTCGGTGGGTGAATGTCGTGCAAATGGAAAGAACGGGCATATAAATTAATATGGTAGCCATCTTCCTCGAAATATGTTTTTACCTTCTGGCAACGGGGGAAAATTGTCTAAGAATCAGAACATCGAACGTTTCATATCTGTCCAAAGGTGTGCGCGTAAAAACTTTTTAAATGCGCTGGCCGCATATTTTTGCCGACCTGTGAGCTCAGTCACACATTCTCCAGCATAATCACAACCTCCACAGAACGAGCGATCCATTTAAGACCTAGGCAACAGCGGAGGCTTTGATTTTGACAGGAAAAGAACACCAAAAAGCATCAGCTATGAAAGCCCTTCTCGGAACAAAAGGAAAAGCAATCAGACTCTGGCGTGTGATCTCAGAAGGCAGAGCACTTTTTGGCGATTTGATGGACAGTGATTAGCAGGGAAACCACTCAGCGTGGATGCCCGCCCGCGCTGTGTTTAATGACGCGGCCGCAGTAACCTGATCCCAAGTGGGGGAGGTGTGCTGTGTTTGCCTGCTGGAACTCAAACAAGCAGCAGCTGTTTTGAAGCACTCGTGCTTGTGCTGGCATCTGCCTTGCGGGAGCGAGCAGCGGCGGCGCGAGAGCCATATGTTTTCAATTAGCGCGCCGCTGCTCGCTCCCGCAAGGTGGATGCCAGCACAAGTGCTTGAAAAGAGCTGACCAATTTCTAAAGGTCATCTCCTGGAGGAGCGCATGCGCGCTGCCTAGGCGAGACCTAAAAATGACGAGTTGCTTGCTACTCAGAGCGATTGACAGTTGTTTAGACTATGTGCAAGCATTTCTCACATCACCTTTTGTGTGTTTGATGTAATTATCTAAGTGGTCAAGGATATGCCCAGAAGTCTGTGCTTAATTTGTGCCGGTGGTTTTTGGCGCTCAGCACCAGCACTTTTTTGACAGGGTCAGGACTATACATTTCTTTCATGCGGGCAGTGTGGTGAACCTAATTTTTCAAATATATGTGCACTAGGCTAGGCAGGTGTGCTTTTCCCACGTCATCTGTGCTGCTCTCTCTCACTCACTCATCAACGCTTGCATGCCTGGCTGGCACACCGGTGACTGGATTTTAAGCTTTCACTAAAAATAAAAAAAGCAAATGGGCTCTCCAAGAGCCAACTTTATTTCTGCGGTTAACACGCCTTCCGCCTCCCTCAGAGCAAGTTAGAGAGCCACTTGAGGGAATAAGGATCGGAAGACGGCTGGAATCTTCATGTCTGTTACCTGTCAGGTTGGCCTTCAGCAGCTCCCTTTTGGTTACTGAAGGTCTAGGGGACGGACAGGGTGGGTGTTTGTGTTTGCTCCATTTGTACGTCATCAGATGCAGACAGAGGAAAATTATACAAATGACATGTGCTTCACATCTACAGCCCCCTGGACGTGGCAGTTTTAAATGGAAACCAGATTTGCAGCGAGTAGGCATTAAAACAATGCATGCATCTATAGGTAAGTAATTCTGGGGCTACTGTACAATGTCAGGAGATGGTGGGGGGGAGGGGGGGGGAGCTGGGCCATGCTAGCTTGTGGTTCAGTTCCTGCTGTAGCTGCTGTTTCTGGTCCTAGGGTTGATGTTCTGGTGCTCTGGTGGTGGAGAGAAGGTGGGCTATAAAAGCTCTGTTTGAAGATGGTCCCTTTCACCACCCATGACGACTACTTCATGTGAGCGCTGCTCATGGGACTTTTTGTGAGACTTCATGCTCTTTGCTTTTCCCGTGAAGTCATCAGCAGAAATGATGCAGATCTATTTTGAGTGGTTCTCCGAGTTTGAGTTGCTATCTTACTTAGGACCTTAGAAATGACTTTGAAGAGCTCCTCACTTTAACTTGGTGCATCTTAGATGTGCTGAGAGTGGTGCAATGTTTTGGCTCTCTTGATGGTTGATGTATACATTCTGTATTGTCTCTGTAGCAGTTTTTATTATACTAGTGCCGTCTGTTTTCACCACTGTCTTTTCAGGGTTCTAGCTTTAGTTTATTTATCATTTCATGCCTGAGATAAGCAACCCTACCCTTCAATCTGGTTATTGGTTTCACGAGGCTTTGGGCAGAACCACTTTCTCAAAGGTATCAGAGAACCATTGGTGGTATTCCTGAACCTTCATCGGAGTCCAGTGATTGCATAGTAGACAGTTCAACCTAAAGCGCATCAGAGTTCAGTTTTTCCAAGGTCTGGTCAGGTTATTTGCATATGGAAAGATTCATATCAAATGGGATGATTACTCCAGGACATGGAGGTATTTCCTGTAAGTGAGATCAGTCCTGGGGCGACTATAACTGATTTGAGTGCATACGGGCTGCGGTGTTAGTTGGTCCACAGACTAGTTCGTGGAGGTCATGAGTTTCAAGGCTAAAGATGACCAATGAGGTACAATGCTTATCAAAATATCACTCAAAATACATAGTTTTGTCCAACCAATGACAATGTCTGAATTGGAATCCATGAGGCTGTCTGGGAAAGAATTGTTAAGGATGCTTGATAGAACAGTAGGAAGAAGGTGAAGAAAGCTGGATCACAAGAGCAGCCAACTAGCAAGAACTCACACTCCAGAGTTGCGTTGTCTTTGATGATCGTTATTGGTAAAGGAATCACTGCTATTCATCCATCCCTTTTTTGTTTTGGCAAGTGTCGTATATGATTAGGTATCAGTTAGGGATGGCCTCCTTTAGAATTGATGCACCGTTCATCACCCATCCAAGTTTCTATGCCGAAGAGATGGTGCAGTTTGATGTCAGACAGAAGGTCATATATATGGATTATGTTCTTACTAAGGGTACATCATTTATTAGGGTGCAGGAAAGGTGGTTCTGGGTGTGATCCAAAGTTTACTCATTACTTGGAAAATTGCGTGCTTTCTGGGAATACGTTATTGATTTCGGGTGAACAAATTATAGTTGTTACCAGTGCTCAAATTGTGTAAAAAAAAAAGTGCTGGTCTGAAAGTTTTTCTTGGGCCCATGCCGATGTTACTGCCAAATAAATACTGAGACTGCCCAGTCTTGATTCCATCTCATTCTGCCACACAACATATTCGGCCTCTTTATCTCACTCTTTTTCATCTCTGCTTTGCCTCTGTCATCATTTTCCGCTATTTCTCTTCTCCCTCATTTTTCCCTTTTCTGCCTTTTTCTCTCCTGCTCCGAGTAAAAATCTGATAATCAAAAATAAAGTCATATTACACAAAGTGCCCCAGGGGTACAACAGGTGTGCATGTCCACTTTCGGCACACCCGCCTTACTTGATATCATGAAAGGGGCCGCATATGCTTGTGTGGCCTCTTTTGTAATATAGATTGCACTTGCGCTACATGTGCCCCAGAGTGATTTCATGGGACGATCCATCAGTTGCACAAGGGCATACATAACTCCATGCAAAAGAGGAAACGTTTGCCTCTCTGCTCATGCCATCTTACCTGCATAGGCACAGAGGCAAGGAAGTTGTTGACAGGTGCACTGACTGGGGGGCCAAAGAGATGGTGCAAAGTCAGTGCACGGTCTAAGGGTCACCTTCAAAAGGGCAGAGAGCGGAGTTTGGATGGCAGACCACGTTGCTGCCTGCAAAGTGGAAGACAACCAGAAGGTTCAAACAGCCGGTCCACGTTTCACTAATGCACTATTCCCAGGGCAAGTGCTAACTCACGGCTACACTCAGGCCTCTACATTACCTGGTATTGGGTAAACTCTCCCTGTCTACACCTGGTGCACCCATTTAAAGGTGCACTGCGGTGCAAACTGGGACACTGTGCACTTATATAATGCTGACCAAGGTCAAAAATGAGTGCTGGCACACACCACTTGCATCAAACAGCACAAATTTAGTGTTGGCGGTTCTTACCTTTCTGTGGAACTGTCCACTTCACTGTCGGTCACTCTATGGGTGGTGGTAACTGCTGGAGTGGGGAGGAGGGATGTAGTTCATAGTTCCATAGATTGCAAAGGATGCGAGGCCCCGTCCAGCTAGTGTTAAGAGTGGGTGATGAAAGTGCTTCCTCGAACTTGCGATAATCTTGGCAATGGCTCTGGGAGCTAAGGCAGCACAGGGTGTAGAATTGGCAATGTGTCTTTCAGAAAAGACAGTTGGGATGAAGAAGGCTGCGTTTTTGGATGGTGATGTAGCGATTCGGTGGCTATACGTTGCCTGTTTGAGTGATGATTTTTGTGCTTCTACTTGAAGTCGTAGATGTGTGTGAATGAGTGAGTGCAAGCGTTCAGGTATCATCTTCTTGGAGGTTACATGCACTTTGAGTTTGCTCTTCTGTGGGCAGGGAGTTCCCAAATATCTCTGTTTTGTTCATTTCTTTCAGCATGGAGGCAGGTCAATTATAAGCTATTCTGCTTTTGTCGTCATTCTTCTAGCCTGCAGCACCATCATTTCTTTATTTTTCCAATATTCAGGACATTCTTTCCCAGGAGTGGGTAGAAAGGAATGTGAACTCCCCTAAGGAGCCACTGTTGCAGGATTATCCAGTGTAGGTCCAGAAAGGCTGGAATCATGGTAGTTTGGGAGGTAGGTTTGCCATCTCTTCTCATCACATAAGTGGAGAGGGGGAGAGAAGACTACCGCATATTCTCCTGAGATACACACCAACCACAAAACGTATGGCAGCTGTACAGATCTACACGACTGTGTTCCTAACTAGGAAACCAAGTCAAAATCCTACACGGACGATACAGAATTACTGTTCAGGTGCCTAGGGAAGTCCATCCTTATGGAAGAGTAGGCCTCACACACATATCTGTGTCATGCTTCATCATCGATTCCTCCTGATCAGAGTCCAACAGGAGGTTGAGTCCGCCCTGGGGGCACTGTCCTACCAGGGTAGGGAGAGGTTGCGGACACAAATATGTGTGTGAGGCCTCCCCTTTCATAGGCTCGTGAGCAGTAATTCTTTATCATCCGAGTAGGACTTTGACTTGGTTTCCTTGTTAGGATCACAGTCACATATACCTGTACAGCTACCGTACTTTTGTGGTTGGAGGGTTTCCATCTCTCCCAGCAAAAAAAAAAATTGTAATTTGTTTGGGTTTTAAGAATCTAAGAAAAGTGAGAGATAGTGAGTGTGCAGTTCACATAGGCACACAAGCAGCATTTTGAAGCTGTTAAGAGGGAGATTTTGAAGAGAAAAAAAATTCAGTGGAAATGATTTTCCTCATTGACTTAAATTGAAGCAGATGAGATTTTAGGCGGGAGACACCTAAAATAAAGCCATTTTGGCTTAAAAAATGGGGAATCTCCAGCCTAAAACGGATCTGTTGACACATATGGATTAGTGTGTTTGAGTAGACCATAGTCCACACTGGTTTGTCTGCGGACAGCCTCACTACCCCGAAAAGGGCCTTTGGAAGTAGCCCGCACCGAGTCCACATGCGGCTCTCAGAGTTGGCCGCGCTTCCTTTGCATATGCCTATCTGACTAGGCCGCACTTCCAGCTGAGGGGTCTGTCTGAGTTATCCATACAGAATCCACATGGATTCGACATGAGAGTAGTTTTACCATCTTTGTATGTATGTGCCTTTGGGAGTAGCCTGCACTGTGCACACCTTAGGGTGACCAGAATTGTAAAGCCAAAACCCGGGACATTTCACGAAAATAGAAGAAGGACTGCAATTTTACTTCAACCGAGGGCACAGAATGACAGCGCTCCTCAGCAGAGAATTACAGAAGAGGCAGTAAGAACATAAATAAAATGCAATTTTTAAAGCCAGTACTAAGCCTGTTTAATTAAATTGCTTTCTTGTAACAGCTGCTAACTATCCCTGCTTTGGAAAACATAAAAAGGCACCTCCCACCGTTTTCAGTCGACCCTCTCTAAAAACCGGGACATGAACTAAATTTCCCTAAATCTGCCGGGACAACTGGTGAAAAACTGGGACCGGGACGCCTGGTCACCCTACCACGTGTGCCTGTCTGTTTAGGCCGCACTTCCCTCGCATCGGTCTCTCTGAGGAGCCATTGGCCTCCATGGGTGTGACGCACTTCACTGCCTCTGCACGGGCCTCGGCAGTAGGCCGCACACGGGAGTGGCGGTGGTACGTGCACACGGCCTGGCCTCCTCCCTTCAGTGGCGAAAGGGTTAAGGGAAGCTGGCAACGAAAACGCACTCTGATTAAAATGAGCAAGGACTGATGAAGGCTCGCGGGCCAAAGATTCACGGAAATAACTCTTCCTCCTTGGAGAAATCCTTCCTTCCATGACGTCGAGTAGAAAAATAGACATAGACGTGCGGGATATAGAGGGGGGAGAGAAATAGGGTGAGAAAAGTAGAGCGCTAGAATGATTCATAGGGTGGGAGACCGAGGAACAGATGTGAAGAGAGCGAGGCTGGTGCTGAGGGAGAGATAGCGAGAGAATGATACAGAAAGCAGAGTCGGACTGGCCTGTAGGGCTGTCAGACTGTCACTGTGCTCGAAGGGCTGGTCTGACTGAAGACTGATTTTTTTTTAGCTGTTTGTGAGCCTGTTGTATGGTCTGGTTTACTGTTGATTTCTCTATATTACTCCAAACATTGCTTGCTGCAGGCACACATGATACATGCAGTCTGTCATACCTTGCAAAACACCTATTCAGCTGTCATTGCACGGTTAAAACTGTCCTGGTATGTAAACGTGGGCCAATTTTTTAGCTATCTCATTCGTTGACTCCGACTTTGCTGAAAGTTTGGGGGAATAAACCACCCTTTAAAGAAAATGGTCAATTTGATCAAAATCTTAAAAAGGCCAACAGGGCTGGACAAAATAGTCTGGTGTGGCTCGCGCGACCCAGAATCCCCTGGGTTTTCATTTGCACAGCGCAGCCATACATGCGAATGACTGAGCTACCTCACCAGGCACTGGCCAGGAATGAGTTTCCTGGTTTCTTTCGAGATGGACAGGCTCTTGCTGGGGCAGGTAATTCCGAGGTGGCTTGGGGGACAGAAGGGGATCCCTGCTGCACTCTGCGGGGGAAACCATACATTTTGCCTGATCCGTGGCGTTTCCTATTTACGGGGCGGTGGAAGTGTAGTGTGAAAAAATAAACAGGCAGCAGCTGCCTCAGCAGGCAGGGCCCCCCGACTCTGCGGGGGACCATTAAATCCCTGCTGGGAAAACACTGCCACTGGACACAGATGCGCTCCAGATCTCCCGGGATGGGGTGGGGCCTGGGCGTGTCCTCACAAGGTTGGGCTCTGTGGAAGCAGCAGACGGGCTTCTCTCACGACCTCTAACCTCGTCTCCAGAAGTTAATTGGCCTATATCGGGTCATCGAGCTTTTCTTGCAGGCCGGTCCCTCTCAAAGTCCAGTGCGGTCGGGGCGGAGTGTGATACCTGCAAGGGATATCTCAACACGCAGCGGACACGGCTAGAATTTGTGATTTTCCAAAGCTTGTTTGTGTCCGACCTGTGAGTGGCACAGCTTTCGTCTTAGAACTTTAGTAAAGCCGGTTTAAAGCATTGGCAAAGAGGGTAATTGCACAGGCACCCCACCTTCAAGACACTGCGCTCCGGTACAGTAATCAAGGTGCGCAGTGCTTAATTTGTTAATAAATAAATAATTTAAAAAAAAAAAAACACAGAAGTGCCAGGGCTCGCCAGGAGGCCACTGCAGCTTGCACCACACATCGCCCCTGCTACGCTGCCAATAATAGTAACAACACAACTACTAACCATCACACGCCTACAAGTTGTAATATTTCAGGCCTCCAAAGCTATAAGAATGGCTTGGGCAGCAGGCAATAGTCATTTGTAATGTATATTGAATTAATAATTAACTGTTGTGGTCAGCTATAAATTAACCAGGCAGCGCCACCTTGTGGCAGACTGTCACAAGCGCGGTGTTGAGAAATAAGTGCAGGTGCCGGGTACCAGAGACCACAGACTCAAATTAAGCACTGAATGTGTGCATAAAACAGATGTTTTTATTTTTACATCTGCACATGAGCTGTACGCCCCACCTTAACCTCGTGTTCTCGGGCAGTTCCTCTGTCGCTATCTGTTCTTACATCTCTGTGTACCTACCACCTCAATGTCGACTGTTTCTCGCTCACCAATTTCAGCCACTTTTTTCTCTAATATGCCCCTCTTCTCCACCCCTCTTTACTCCACTTTCATGACTACACCACTCTCTCTCTGCAGAGATCTACATCTCTACCTCCTAACCCTTTCTCTGCCTCAACTCACTGTATACCTAAAGACTCTCTCTGCACCTCCACCCTTATGTTTCCATCTCACCTTTCTTTCTTCCGTCTACTTCACCTCTGTATCAAACGCACCTCTTTCTTTACTGCACCTGTCTGTCTCCCCAGCTCTCTATTTCTCATTTCTCTCAACGTGGCTCTCAGCCCTCTATTTATGCCCTCTCTATACTGTACCACTCTCTGCCTCACCGCATCTCCCCGTCTACCTCACATCTCTCGCTAACTGAACTCTCTCTCTACCCTGTGCTTAATTTGGGCCAGTGGTTGCAGGTGGGGCCCACCAACACTTATTTTTCCTCAATAGACTTTGATCGAGAGAAAAAGAGAAAGAAAAACACAAAGTGGGGAAGAAGAAACAGGAGGAGAAAGATGAAATAACAGTGACAAAGGGAAAAAGTAGGGAAGAAAAATAACATCCAAGAGTGAAATGAACATGCAGGGAGTGTCTGGTGGTGGATGAAAGAGGCATGAGGAGGAATCAAGACTACGCAGTCTTCAATAGTGCAGGAAGAGGGCTTCTGAGCTAAACTTTGGCCCGAGTGCTTATTATTTTACAATTGAAGCACTGTCTCTACCCTAGTTCTCTCTCACTAACCTCTGAATTTGCCTCATTCATTTGCTACCTCCAACCTCCACCTATCTTCTCTCTCTTTCCACCACTGTTCCTCCACCTTACCTCTCTCACTACCTAATTCCTGTATCTCCACCCCTCCTTCTCAATATATCATTACCTTGTCTCGTTCTATGTTGACCTCTTTATTTCAGACCAGTCTCTCCTCATCTCAGCTCTCTCTAACTTCTCTTTATAGATCTCTCTCCCTCACCTGTCTGTCTTCCATTATTTTTAACACACAATCTTCCTCATTCTCTCCCTCTGTATCCACTGCACTTCTTTTTCTCTACCTTACCTCTTTTTTAGGTCGAGCCTGGGCAGCGCATGCGCTGCTCTGCGAGGCATGCTGTATTCATATATGGACTTGAAGCTCTGTCTACTCCCCCGCCCATATTTTTCATTGGCTTGTGTCATTGTCCACTGTAAACTGTGGCTCTTCATTGGTCAATAGGCTTACTAGTACCGCCTTGTCTCATTTTGTAACCTCCCATGAGGACACCCCCCTGTTACATGTGTTGTTACTCGGTAGGCTTTAATTACAGCATCTCAGCACTATTTTCTCAAATAGCTTTGTCCTGCCTTCTGGTGCAGGCAGGACACAATCTCTCCTATGCTTTTTTTTATATCTTTATAGTACGGGTGCCAAACGCATTTGTAATGCAACAGGTCTCGCATTTACGAGAGTTTAAGCTATTGGCATTGTAAATGACAATGCCTTTTATTTATCTGTTTTAAAAACAACAGATAAATAAAAGGCATTGTCATTTACAATGCCAAAAGCTCAAACTCTTGTAAATGCGAGACCTATTGCATTGCAAATGCTGGTTTCATTTTTCTTCCCAGGAGACAGCTAAGGCTTTGCCTGTGGAAACCCTGCCCTTTTCTCAAGTCGAAAGGATAAGTGCAAACCACCAGTTTGGAAAAGCGGGAGTCCTGCTGGTTGACAGTGGGGCTTCGAGACTACTGACACTGAACCCTGGCAATGTTTCGAAACTCTGTAGACATTTCTCTCATCTTAGGGCTGTTTCTGACCCCAAATCAGCCTCTTTCATGCTAGTCTCCACTATTACCTCACCAGTGCAAGTTTCAACTGCATGAATAACATGGCAGCAAGCACAGAACATCATGGATCCTAGAATCAGATGGTCCTATCCTCCTCAGTAAACGTAACTTCCGACTTTGGTCTGTAATGGAAATGTTAGAACGGCGAAGGCAGCATGCCAGTGCTTAATTTGAGCTGGTGGTTTCCGGTGCGTAGCATCGGCACTTAATTGCCAACATCAGTACTTATGACAGTCTGCCACATGGTGGCACTGTCCAAGTTAAAGATGAGCACACAATTATTTATTACTCAGATAAACATTCACAATGACTAATACCTGCTGTCCAAGCCATTCCCATAGCTTTGGGAGCCTGGAATGCTCTGAATTGTCCCTCTTGTATGAGTGTGATGGTTAGTAGTTGTGTTGGTACTGTCGCTGGCAGGGGCAATGGGTGGTGCAAGCTGTAGTGGCCTTCCGAGGAGGACTTTTTTTTTTTTTTACAAATTAAGCACTGCAGCATGCCAGACAACTGACAGTGCTACAAGAACCTATTAATGGCAGACTGCTATACAAATGGCAATAACAGAACACAACGTAATATAGCATATTATAAAGTAATATATAACACGGATTAACATAGCTGTGTGTGGTACTCTAATGGCAAAATGGCTCCAGACAATCCCACACATTGCTGTGTACCATCCAGCCACACCACACACTGTGTAAACCTGAATTGGTGAGACATACCACCGTTTCGAAAGCACTAACTCACTGTTGCTGATTTCTCCTATAGGAGTAACACTGAAGTGTGGAGAGACAATCACTTGGTCTAGAGAAAACTAGGGAGCATGGAAACACGGAGACAAACACCAAACTCAACACCACAGGACTGCCAGATCCATGAACAACAAACAGTGTACGAAAAGGAGAAACCTGTTACGACTGTAGGAAAGCAGGAGCCCAGGGCGAGAAGTCTCTATGAAAGCCTAGATCAGAAACAAAACCTCCCGAATGGTGGACAGAAGAACCAGAACTGCTGCAGTGGAAACGACTCGGACCTCGGCTCCCTGGAAGGACACAAGATCCACAGCCCCTACTTGACAACACTACCATAGCCATATTGAGGCTTGAATGACTCAAATCACCCTGAAGAGCACCCTACGGGATAACCTATGACACACTGGCAGGTTAAGGGCTCGCAAGGTCTGAGACATTGAGACCCCTCCTCCAGAAGGACCAATTTAGGGAGAACCCTCATCCTACAAACCACATCACCCAAACTTCAGTGGACCAACTGATGGTTGAAGCCCCTACTCCTCTTCAACTGCCTCCAATGTCTAAACCGACAATTGCAACATGCCCACGAGAACGTAAAGCGCAGAGGGCAAGAAACTGCTGAAAACTGAGCTATACAAACCAAACAAAAATGCAGAACATGAAAAAGATGGTCCCACATTGTTGGCTAGAAAGCTTTTATCAATTGGTCGATCAGGGGAGAGCTGGCCTGATTTCCATCCCATTCTTCTTCCCCTGGGGCAGCTTCAATGTTTTTAGGTCAAGCCTGGGCAGCGCATGCGCTGCTCTGCAAGGCATGCTGTATTAGAGTATGGACTTGAAGCTCCGCCCACTCTCCGACCATATTTTTCATTGGCTTGTGTCTTTGTCATTTGTAAATGCTGGCTTCTGATTTGGTAATCGGCTTGTTAGTCCCTCCTTAGTACCACCTTGTCTTCATTTGTAACCTAGCATGAGGACTGTTTACTTCTGTTGTTACACGGTCTGTGTTAATTTAGTCTGTAAGCACTATTTTCTTAGTGAGTTTTGTCCTACTGCAGGCACGACGTGCTTTGCAGCAACATTCAGCGTGCCATGCGCGCTTTCACTTTCCAAGCAGCCGGGACAATGGCGGCCGCTTCTTTGCAATGCAATAGGTCTCGCATTTAGGGGAGTTTAGGAGAGTTTCAGCTATTGGCATTGTAAATGACAATAGCTTAAACTCTCGCAAATGCGATACCTATTGCTTTGCAAATATTTTTCTTTTGGGTTGTTTGCAAGCGCCCCATGCTGCGCTTGCACTTAATAGAGGCCACGCCCCTTTCTTTAGATGAGCTGCATCTAAAGAAAGGGGCGCGGCCGCAATCAAAATGAAAGCACTGTTTGGGGTGCTTTCACAAAAATGCATGTGTTTTTCAAACAAATGCTTTTTTGGTAACCCCTCCCCCCCCCATACATTGCTTTCACTTTATTGGCGGCTGCGCCCCTTTCTTTAGACAAGCCTTGTCTAAAGAAAGAGCTGTGGACTCTATTCACGTGCAAGCGCGGCATGGGGCGCTTGAAAAAAAAATATTTGCAATTGCGAGAATTTAAGCTATTGACATTTACAATGCCAATAGCTCAAAGTCTCGTAAATACGAGACCTATTGTATTGCAAATGCTTGTTTCTTGAGGTTGTAGATGCGTATCTGACTTCTGTCTTCTAGCAGACCCAAACTATTGTGTGGGTGTCCCACACAAGTTTCCTAATTTCCTAACAAGGATGGTAGCATGCTTCCAATCAGGGAGGGTGCTGCTACTTCTGCCTTAAGTGGACATTCACCTCAACCTGTGGTGCATGTCCAACCTATGGTGTATTTCCAAGCTGTGGTGCATTTCCGCTTGCTTCAAGCAGGGAAGCATCATATTCTGGGAAACATGTCAAAAGGTGGCTGAATGTGATAAAAACAGAAAAAATCTTCAGTTTACCCCATTTTTCTGCCCATCCACCACTTTTGTTGTTGTTATTCATTGGCAAGGTATAGCAGAATTTTCCTACCATATTTATTAAATCTCAGTGGTAGGTTTGTACCGTTTTGTAAGTATGGGTGATGCTTGTTTCATGACTGGCATTTGCGGAGTAGACACTTTTCCTTAGCTGTGGTGTAGCCAGTTTGGCAGCAAGCATAGGGCTCATTCTTCTGTCTCTCCAATGACCCTGCATGTCCATGGTGAAGGAAGGGGGGGTGGGGGGAGGGGAGCCTCGACCTGGGCAATTAGAGTCGGTTGATCATTTTAATTTAAGAAAATTAGATTCCACTTGTAAACTCAGGGTGAGCCTTGCACTTTAAAAGTCCTGCCTCTGAGTTTCTTTTCATGGATCATCCTGATGGATAGGAGTCTATGACTGGCAGACTTGAGGAATCTGGGAGAAAGTTAAGGCTGAACATCTTCAAGGAGGCAGATGGACTTGAAACTGAGTCGTTCTTTCACCAGGAGCTACTGAAGGGCCATTGGTTCAGGTGGTCTTTGAGTTTTGGGTACTGATGTTTAGTGAGGGTGGTGTAGGGACTAATGCATTAGTCAAGGATGGAGATAACTGACATAAGATCACATAAGTACTTGTAAAGCGCACGTTCACCTAAGGGTATCTTGGCAATTAGTAACAGATGTTTATAGTTACCCAATTCAATGGTACCCATTTTATCAACCTCAGAAGGATGAAAGGCTGAGTGGACCCACCAGGATTTGAACCTGTGACCATGAGGTCAAACACAGGCCCCTACAGATGGATGCATTAGTCCTCTAAGCCACCAGACTTGGCTAAGAGAAAGGGAGAACACCTCTGAGCAGACTTCAGGCAGACTTCAGGCAGCGGGACAGAGTCAGCAGGCCCCTGAAGCAGGATTTCTGTTTTATTTGTGTTTTGGCCTAGACAGTTTTCTGCATCCATCTGTGAATATTGGAAAGGCAATTGGATCCCTGTGGAACGTTACCAGACTTATCTTCCATTTTGAGCTGGATAGGTGTTATCCTCAAACATACAGTAGCCGGTCTTGTGAGAGTCCAGAATATTGGTGACCTGAGCCATATAAACGTGAACAGAGCTAAGACTTGAGGTACCTGCAACAGGATGTTGACAAACCAAGTTTTCCAGGGTGGGTGCAGCTTTGAGGCGCACCCTGGCAAAGCTGTTCTGCCAAAGCCTCCAGAATGTGATAGGCTGCAGAGGAACTCCTTGTAGTCAATGGTGTCCAAGGCAGCTGATAATCTTACAAAATCACTACCCATGGTACTGTCGATAACAGCCTATGTGGAATTTCAGGTTATGGGGAGGAGGACAACATTTCCAAATTGGCAATTTGGGGCCATCCAGATGCTCTGTTGCTGGCCCAAACTTGGTAAGGAGACACACCTTTGATCATGGTGCTTTTTGAGACCAAAGGCACCAGCACTTTCTTAACCTCAAGGGGGAGGGCATCAATGCCGATTCACCAAAATGGCACAGGTATCAAAATGACTGTAGGCCTTTTGAACCCAAATGACATCACATCACAAGGTTGGTCCCTTGTCCCATCCGCAGCTGCTCCTCAGCCTCCTATTTGCTGCTGATGGGTCAGACTGAGAGGAAGTTCGGGCAGAAATTAGATCAAGTAAAATAAACTCTGAGAGCCCTCTTTACTTTCTGTTTCACCCTCTGCATCAGACCAGGGAAAGCTTGGCAGTGCCAGAGCCACGAAAGGGAATTCCAGGGGTCTGCACTGTTACCCTAAATTGATGTCCATGTGGAACAGAGGTGTTGGGAGTCCCCTTTGGCTGGTCTCATTCTTGAAGGTGGGAAGGAAAGGATGTGGAAATGCCGCATGTCTGCAGCAACTGAACCCACCCACGAGGACTTGCCTTGGCTCTAAAGACATGAACGCTCAGTGCCCACCATGGAGGAAGCATGGCTGGCAGGCGAAGCTGCAAGTAGCCAGCAGACAGGAAGCAGCAGCAGGCACCGTCTCCTGGGCCCATAAAAATGTACAAAGAAATATCGTTTGCTGAATGACTTCCTACTAGGCGGCAGCTCCTGGGAGTGGGCACTGCTGGCAGAAGAGCTTCTAAAGGGGCAGGACTGTTGCTGCCTTGCCCTTTTGTTCACCCCGAGACGTGGATTCCAAAGCTGCACAGTGCCAGAGAGCTCAAAGGGAGTTTGGCAGAATGCCTGTCACGCTGAGCCACATACTTCCGCTCACGGCCATCTTGAAATTGACACACAGTCCTAGTGCAAAGGAAGGTGCCAGTGCACGTGCCCCGAGTACAGGAGCACGTGCTCTGAGGAGCTGCTGGATTCAAGAAAAAGTTGTAGAGGCAGAGAGGCTTGCATGGATGGAGCTGTGGCCCAGAATTGGAAAGTCAAGGGGGCTACAGGATAGCATTGTAAGGCATTCTCTGACGTCAAGGACAGCAGGTCAGGACTGCAGTACACTGGCAGAGCTGACTTTAGGACCTTGTACAGAAACGGAATGGAGAGGGCAGCCTGCGTTGGTTCCACCTGCAGAACTTTGCGTGATACCAGTACTGTAAAAGAGGGGGCTACAGGTGGTGGTTAGGGTGTATTAAGAAATGTGTGTGTGGTTGAGGCATGCAAGTAGGGCAGTAGCTGGGGCAGGTCAGAGTTAGGGTTCATTCTCTGAGCGGATTATAACCCATTACTGGTGCAGTTGATATTGGTGGAAGCCAAGCCCTATCCATGGGCCATCAGGGCGGCCTCTGTCCCGCGGCTACCTGAGCGTAGATGGGCACCTAGGGCTGCAGACAAAAACGTCTCTCCCAGACACCAGCTAGGAGAGAGACCTGCTTTTGTATCTTACTTCTCCTCGCACTTTTTTCTTCCCACACACACACGTATTCATTAGGCTCTCACAGTCAGCCTGCAAATGTGTAGGCAGGTGGAACATCAGGCTTTAAGGTGACCAACCGTCCGTACATTTCATGGACCGTCCGTAATTTGGGTCTCACGTCCGTTGTCCGTGAGGATTCCTTTTACGGATGCCATATGTCTGTAATTTTTGGCATTGAGGGGAGCAGTGCTGTTCCCCTGCAAGACAAAACCAAAGGGGATGATGGACGGAGTGTTGAACATTGCAAGCACTCACCCCCAGTCAACTGATCTGGGTTTAATCCATCATCATTCTTTAGCTCACTCTGCCACCCCAGTTCAGACATGGCCATATGCAAATCAGTCTGACCCTGTGCCTCATGGGAACAGTCCAGCCCGAACTGCCAAGCCATGTCTTCCCTGGACCGGAAACGAGCATCCTGGGACCGGTTTCTGGCTTACAGCCGTCATCAGCCAGGCTACCTTGAATCCAGTGGCAAAGTGAGCAAGGGACCCACGTCTGGGCATACCCTGCCAACTTAGGGCGAACATAGCAAAACCAAAGGGGATGATGGACGGAGTGTTGAACATTGCAAGCACTCACCCCCAGTCAACTGATCTGGGTTTAATCCATCATCATTCTTTAGCTCACTCTGCCACCCCAGTTCAGACATGGCCATATGCAAATCAGTCTGACCATGTGCCTCATGGGAACAGTCCAGCCCGAACTGCCAAGCCATGTCTTCCCTGGACCGGAAACAAGCATCCTGGGACCGGTTTCTGGCTTACAGCCGTCATCAGCCAGGCTAACTTGAATCCAGTGGCAAAGTGAGCAAGGGACCCACGTCTGGGCATACCCTGCCAACTTAGGGCGAACATAGCAAAACCAAAGGGGATGATGGACGGAGTGTTGAACATTGCAAGCACTCACCCCCAGTCAACTGATCTGGGTTTAATCCATCATCATTCTTTAGCTCACTCTGCCACCCCAGTTCAGACATGGCCATATGCAAATCAGTCTGACCCTGTGCCTCATGGGAACAGTCCAGCCCGAACTGCCAAGCCATGTCTTCCCTGGACCGGAAACGAGCATCCTGGGACCGGTTTCTGGCTTACAGCCGTCATCAGCCAGGCTACCTTGAATCCAGTGGCAAAGTGAGCAAAGGCGCCACGTCTGGGCATACCCTGCCAACTTAGGGCGAACATAGCAAAACCAAAGGGGATGATGGACCGAGTGTTGAACATTGCAAGCACTTACCCCCAGTCAACTGATCTGGGTTTAATCCATCATCATTCTTTAGCTCACTCTGCCACCCCAGTTCAGACATGGCCATATGCAAATCAGTCTGACCCTGTGCCTCATGGGAACAGTCCAGCCCGAACTGCCAAGCCATGTCTTCCCTGGACCGGAAACAAGCATCCTGGGACCGGTTTCTGGCTTACAGCCGTCATCAGCCAGGCTACCTTGAATCCAGTGGCAAAGTGAGCAAGGGACCCACGTCTGGGCAAGAAGCATCAGCTCCTAGTAAGGCAGGGGCCGGCATCGGCCACGCCGCATGTATGGCGGTCGTGCCGGCCCTCGATGATGTCAAGGCGCGCCCGTTGCGCGCAGCAGTGACGCGGCGGGCGCGTCCCCCCACCAGTGATTGGTTTGTTGGTTTGCGCCAAGGAAGTGATTATAATCACTTCCGGGGCGCTCGTCGGGCAAACGCCAGTGGCCGGTTAGAACCGGCTACTGGGGCGAATAAAAGGCGGGGGAGCGGCGAAGGCTGTCTCTTTGCACGCCGCTCCCACAGCCTGCACGGACATCCTTTTCGGGCCTCGCTAGGAGGCTCTTTTAAATTTCTTTATTTTGTTTTCCAGGTCTTTCACAGCGGAGGCTGGATCCATTGTGCAGCGGTGCGAAGACGACGGCATCCGTGGTCGGGCAGCCTCGCTGGGGAGGCTTTCTAATCCTTGTTTATCTTGAGTATTTCAGGTGTTCCGGCTCCACGTCGTCATTGCTGGATACAGAGCGGCGGTGTGAGCGGCTACTTTTGTTTTTCTCAGCACGCCGGAGGTCGGATCCACATTCGGTTTCTCTGCGGCATCGGGAGTGCACCAGCTGGGGTACCGGAGGGCTGATCTGCGTCCTTCTGGAGCAGGGTACGGAGCGGCAACCAGTCGGTTGGTTGCAAAGCACCGGTGTAACAAAGGAGGCAGCTACAAACGGTAAAGGAGCTGGGGCAGCGTGCATTTCGGCCATCAGGTAATAAAGCTGGGCATTAGCTTGCAGTCACGGGCATAATTTTTTTAATGCTGTGCATGTAAAAACCAGCCTTCTTAGCGCACTAAGCAGCGCGGCAGTCTCATAATCTGAAGGTCCCGAGTTCGTACTGTAGGAGGGGGCATTTAATTACTCCTTTCAAAATCAGTAGTACGTGGGTGCATAGGCGGCTGTGTTCAGGGGAGCACCATAACAGGTGGTAGGTGCGTAGGTGGCTGTGTTTTGGTTTGTGTTAGGGAATCGCCATAAGGTGGGGATCACCATAATCGGTGGAGGCATCACCGAAGGGGGGCCACCGTTGGATCACATCCCCTCCCCCCCCTTTTTTCAGCCTCGCTGGGAGGCTTCAATTTTCTGCTGTCTTTTGTCCGTTGCAGTGCGCAGAAACGGGTGGAACATCAGAGAACACGTCCAGTGTTGGGCGGCTGCCGCAGGGACATCGGGACAAAGGAAGGACCGGTAAGGAGACACGGACAGGCCTGCATTCCAACGCTTCCGGGAGCCACGCGGGTTCGAGTGCTTCTCACCTGACCCATCCAGATTAGCTGGTGGGCGTGGCTCTGGTTGCGTGGGTGCTTGTGGCCGGTCGTGTACTCCCAACGTTTGAAGTAAGGTAAGGGTTTGGGCAGGGTCCCAAGCCATAGTGTGCTGCAGGGTGTGTTAGCGTAGATTGCTCCTACAACGTTTCTAGGGGTCCTAGCGCGTAACATACTATGGCCGGGAAGGCTAAGCGGGGCGATCAGCGCTCCCGCATGGAGAAATTGATGGAAACAATGATGCAAAAAATGGTGGCCATGGAAGACAGGCTAAAAAGAGTGGATGAAATGGGACAGGCAATTGAGGACCTCAGAGAGAAAGTAGATGGGCAGGATGGAGTTGAGGAGAGGCCTAGAAGGACCAATGTGGCGCCCAAAGCGGCATTTCCACCCTTACCCAGGAAGAATAGAGCGAAAAAAGGGGGGACACCGAGGGGGGAGGGGGCAATTGGCCCCATTGAACCGGTGGCTCCTATACCGGAACCGGTGGCTCCTATACCGGAACCGGTGGCCCCGATACCGGAACCGGTGGCCCCGATACCGGAACCAGTGGCCCCGATACCGGAACCAGTGGCCCCTATGCCGGTCCCTCGGTCAGGCGGGGCTAGGGGGGGCCCGGGGTGCTCTGGGAATACTGGGCCGTCAGGTGTTGGGGGGTTCCTCCACCAGGTACGGGAGGACAACCGGTAACTCCTGCGGGTTTTTCCCCAGCACCCCAGGATCTTGTAGCCAGTTTAGCGGCGGTTCTCCCTTGGTTGGGTAAAGTGGGAAACTGGTCCCCGGCGGCTGGGATGTCTGGCAGTGGGGAGGACCTGCTTGGAAAAGCAAGGCAGTTGGTGGCTCAGTTGGAAGGGGCATCGGGTACTACGCCCGGGGAAGGGGGGGACAGCCCCTAGTGGGATGGGTACTCCAACCCCTGTCATGCCAGCAGGTGACGCGACCCCTAGTGGGGCGAACAAAGAATTGCCAGCAAGCAGCACAGGCGTGGACACAGCAAAAGAGAAGCCAACAGACCCAGCGGGGGCAGCCGCAGCAGGTAAGCGGCAGACTCTGCCCGTGTTAGGGGTAGGGGAAGCACGCACTGGCAGGGAGCAGCTTGCAAGACATGTCACACAGGAAGTGAAGGAAAAAATTTGGAAAGGGAGCTATGTCAGTATGTTCTCCCTGCTACTTGATGAAACTGAAAGGGAGGAGGCCAAGAAGAAGAAAGAGTGGATGCTCCCTAGGGAATGGGCAAGCGAGTTGCAAAAATACAGGATTGAGGAAACTTTGATTAACTGGGTGAGGGGCTTCTCAGTTTACATGGCTGTTATGGCTGAGCGTTTCCCAAATTTAGCGGCAGAAATGGCATGCTACCAGAGCAGGATCACCGGTGCGCGTGATAAATATGGGGGCATAGGATGGAAAGAATATGATAAAAACTTCAGAAGAGCTAAGGCCTCAGATCCTGCGCTAACTTGGGACCAGATCGATATGGTTTCTTGGTTAGACCAATTTGGCGGAGGGGCACAAGACAGTGCAAAGGGCCAGTCCTTTCAGTCTTTTCGGTCATTTCCCACCGCTGCCCCCAGTGGTGGGGGAGGTAAGAAAGGGATGTGCTGGGACTTCAACAGGCGCACATGCTCAAGGGCCCCAGGCACGTGTAAGTTCAAACACACGTGCTCTTTCTGTGCCAATACATCACACCCTGAATCCAAGTGTTTTAAAGAAATCAAAAGACGGGGAAAAAGAAGCAGGAATGAGGTAATTTCATTGCATAAAGCGCGTTCCCCCATCATAACAACGGCATTGATTCCATGGTTAAACAGATACACATGCCCTTCGTCTGCCAGGTTGTTGCTAGACGGTTTCAGGTATGGCTTTAGGATTCCCGCCCCAGGTTTTGTGGGCTCACCCGAGTGCAGGAATCAGCTATCGGTTAGGGCTAACCCAATGGTGGTTGCAAATAAAATAGAGAAAGAGCTGCGCCTAGGCAGAGTTGCAGGACCATTTGACACCATCCCAGTGGGGAATTTTGTCTGCTCACCTTTGGGGGTGGTCCCTAAAAAAGAAGCTGTGGAGTTCAGGTTGATCCCTAATTTGTCTGCGCCTAGGGGGAAATCCCTGAATGATGCTATTAGCGATGAACTATGCACAGTCAAATATGCATCTTTTGACCAGGCTGCTGAAATGCTCAGGGATTTGGGTCCTGGCGCGCTGCTAGCAAAATCAGACATTGAATCAGCTTTCCGCCTGCTGCCAGTCCACCCGTTAGATTTTCACCTGCTGGGGTTCCAGTTCCAGGGAAAGTATTACATGGATATGTGCATGCCCATGGGCTGCTCGGTCTCCTGCGCATACTTTGAGAAATTCAGTTCATTTCTGGAATGGGTTTTTAGGCAGGTGACGGGACACCAGCATGTCTTACATTACCTGGACGATTTCCTCTTTCTGGGACCAGCGGGTTCCCTCGAGTGTGGGACGGCACTGCGCGAGTTCTGCACGCTCATGCAGAGCTTTGGGGTTCCGCTAGCACCAGGAAAGACGGTAGGGCCATCCACAGAGATTGAGTTCTTGGGGATAGAGTTAGACGCAGCCCAGGGATGTTTTCGGCTACCCACGGACAAGGTTACCAAATTCAGGGCAGCATTGCAGCAGTGTTTGGATAGAGAGAAGGTTACGTTGCATCAACTACAACAGGTAGTGGGCCAGTTGAATTTCGCGTTGCGTATCATCCCAATGGCTCGGCCATTTTCACGCTCCATATCACAAGCCATGTCAGGCATACAGGAGAAACACCACCACACCAGACTGTCAGCCGAGGTTAAGCAGGACATGCGGATTTGGATGGCATTCCTGCTTGAGTTCAACGGCACGGTAATCTGGCCCGGTCCGCCCACTTCTTCCGCAGAGTTGGGATTGATGACTGATTCTGCGGGGAGTGAGGGATTTGGCGCCATACTGGGCACCAAATGGGTGGCACAGCGGTGGCCGACATGGTGGGTGGACATCGGCTTGACCAGCAACATTGGGTTCTTGGAGCTTTTTCCTATCTGGGTGGCATTGTCAATATGGCCAGAGCACCTACGTAATCAGTCAATGGTTTTCTGGTCAGATAACATGACAGTAGTGGAATGCATTAATCAGCAGGCAGCAAGGTGTAAGATGATCCTCCGTCTGTTGAACGAGATAATCTTGTTGTGCATGAAATTGAATATACAATTCAGGGCTAAGCATGTCCCGGAAGTGTTAAACCATGCGGCTGACGCATTGTCTCGCTTCAAGATGCAGGTATTCAGGGCACATCTCCCAGCTGCGGCAGAAAACCAGACACCATTCCGCGAACAACTTTGGCAGATTGGTGCCCACAACTACCGGACCTCGTGGCAGCTAGCCTAGCACCCAAGACCAAGAAGGCATACGAAGCGGCGTTTTGGGCTTACTGTAATTTTTTGGGGAACGGGTGGGGGGAGAGGTGGCATGAGACTGGGGCTGTGCTCTCTTACCTGGGGGCGTTGAGAGATGAGGGGCGCGCAGCAGCAAGGAGACATATAGCAGCAATCTCTTTTTTCGCGCAGGCAAAGGGTAGAGGGGACCCGGCTAACAGTTTTAAAGTCAGGAATGCTCTGAAGGGTTGGCAGCGCCTTCAGGGGTCACAACCGGACTGTAGGCGGCCTGTAGGGATCGATCTCCTGGCTTCCATCCTTGGGGCTCTTAGTCGGGTGTGCAATACTAAGGCAGAAACCCTTTTGTTCTGCGCCGCGTTTTCATTGGCATTTTACGGCGCATTCAGAATTGGAGAGTTGGTATCCAAAAACAAGCAGGATCAGCAGGGCGGTTTGCAGTTTAGCCATGTGAGGATACAAGGTGACTCTTTATTCATATCTATTCGGAGATCCAAGACCGACCAGGAGGCCCGCGGGGAAGGGTTGGTGCTGCGCAGGGGAGCACATGCTGCCCTATCACCAACTTGGAGGCCTTTTTGGGACAAAGGCCCAGGGGATCAGAGGGGCCATTGTTAATTCACGCTGATGGTACCCCGCCTTACTAGGTTTCAATTTAAGAGGATCATGGACATGGCAGTGCTCCAAACAGGTCTTGATCCCAGCAATTTCGGAACACATTCATTCAGAATAGGGGCCGCCACTGAAGCAACAGCAAGGGGTTTCAACAGGAGTGAGGTGCAAAAGATTGGCAGGTGGTCCTCCAATTGCTATAAGCGCTATGTGCGGCTGCATATGTTATGAGAACTACTCGGGCATTTGTGGTTCTGATGTGGTGTTTCTTTTTGTTCATCTTACAGTTTCTCGATCCTGTCACGCAGGAGGGAAACTGGCAACAACACAGCATCATACTGGACCATCGCAAGAACGGGTGCACGGCCTGGACCGAGGAACACACGTAGTGTGGGTTATTGGCCATTCTTATGTGAAACGCCTAAATAACTTTTCTTGCAGGCAATTATGAGAGGAGGGCAACTGAGGCAGGTTTTAGGGTATCATTCCATGGACAGGGGGGGCTGCGCTTGGGTCAATTCAGAGGCTTAGTGTTGAACCTGCTAGGCAAGCATAGGGCTCGCCCCACCATTATTATCTTGCATTTGGGAGGAAATGACTTGGTACACCTTGGAAAAGAGGGGCTGGTTGAAACGCTAATCACGGAAGTGGGTTGGTTGGCACGGCTGTGTCCGGGGTCCACCTTGGTTTGGTCACAGATGGTGCCGAGATTCCAATGGCGGGGAGGTGAGTCTGTTACGGCATTGAATCACTCAGTGAAAAGAGTAAATAACAAATTGGCGAGGTTATTCAGGGTTCCGCATTTACAGACGATCGCACATGGGTGCATCAGGGGGGAGCCGTGCTTCTTAAAAGACGGTGTCCATTTGTCCAAAGTGGGAAATGAGATCTTCATGGAAAATATTCTGGCTTGGTTGGCTGGGTATAAGGACAGCGCGATACAAAAGGGGATGATGGACGGAACGCTTGAGCCAATCAAACACTCACCCCCAGTCAACTGATCTGGGTTTAATCCATCATCATTCTTTAGCTCACTCCACCACCCCAGTTCAGACATGGCCATATGCAAATCAGTCTGACCCTGTGCCTCATGGGAACAGTCCAGCCCGAACTGCCAAGCCATGTCTTCCCTGGACCGGAAACAAGCATCCTAGGACCGGTTTCTGGCATTCCAGCCGTCATCAGCCAGGCTTGCTTGAATCCAGTGGCAAAGTGAGCAAGGGACCCACGTCTGGGCATACCCCCGCCAACTTAGGGCGAACAAAGCGATACAAAAGGGGATGATGGACGGAACGCTTGAGCCAATCAAACACTCACCCCCAGTCAACTGATCTGGGTTTAATCCATCATCATTCTTTAGCTCACTCCACCACCCCAGTTCAGACATGGCCATATGCAAATCAGTCTGACCCTGTGCCTCATGGGAACAGTCCAGCCCGAACTGCCAAGCCATGTCTTCCCTGGACCGGAAACAAGCATCCTAGGACCGGTTTCTGGCATTCCAGCCGTCATCAGCCAGGCTTGCTTGAATCCAGTGGCAAAGTGAGCAAGGGACCCACGTCTGGGCATACCCCCGCCAACTTAGGGCGAACAAAGCGATACAAAAGGGGATGATGGACGGAACGCTTGAGCCAATCAAACACTCACCCCCAGTCAACTGATCTGGGTTTAATCCATCATCATTCTTTAGCTCACTCCACCACCCCAGTTCAGACATGGCCATTTGCAAATCAGTCTGACCCTGTGCCTCATGGGAACAGTCCAGCCCGAACTGCCAAGCCATGTCTTCCCTGGACCGGAAACAAGCATCCTAGGACCGGTTTCTGGCATTCCAGCCGTCATCAGCCAGGCTTGCTTGAATCCAGTGGCAAAGTGAGCAAGGGACCCACGTCTGGGCATACCCCGCCAACTTAGGGCGAACAAAGCGATACAAAAGGGGATGATGGACGGAACGTTTGAGCCAATCAAACACTCACCCCCAGTCAACTGATCTGGGTTTAATCCATCATCATTCTTTAGCTCACTCCACCACCCCAGTTCAGACATGGCCATATGCAAATCAGTCTGACCCTGTGCCTCATGGGAACAGTCCAGCTTGAACTGCCAAGCCATGTCTTCCCTGGACCGGAAACAAGCATCCTAGGACCGGTTTCTGGCATTCCAGCCGTCATCAGCCAGGCTTGCTTGAATCCAGTGGCAAAGTGAGCAAGGGACCCACGTCTGGGCATACCCCCGCCAACTTAGGGCGAACAAAGCGATACAAAAGGGGATGATGGACGGAACGTTTGAGCCAATCAAACACTCACCCCCAGTCAACTGATCTGGGTTTAATCCATCATCATTCTTTAGCTCACTCCACCACCCCAGTTCAGACATGGCCATATGCAAATCAGTCTGACCCTGTGCCTCATGGGAACAGTCCAGCCCGAACTGCCAAGCCATGTCTTCCCTGGACCGGAAACAAGCATCCTAGGACCGGTTTCTGGCATTCCAGCCGTCATCAGCCAGGCTTGCTTGAATCCAGTGGCAAAGTGAGCAAGGGACCCACGTCTGGGCATACCCCCGCCAACTTAGGGCGAACAAAGCGATACAAAAGGGGATGATGGACGGAACGTTTGAGCCAATCAAACACTCACCCCCAGTCAACTGATCTGGGTTTAATCCATCATCATTCTTTAGCTCACTCCACCACCCCAGTTCAGACATGGCCATATGCAAATCAGTCTGACCCTGTGCCTCATGGGAACAGTCCAGCCCGAACTGCCAAGCCATGTCTTCCCTGGACCGGAAACAAGCATCCTAGGACCGGTTTCTGGCTTACAGCCGTCATCAGCCAGGCTACCTTGAATCCAGTGGCAAAGTGAGCCACGTCTGGGCATACCCTGCCAACTTAGGGCGAACATAGCAAAACCAAAGGGGATGATGGACCGAGTGTTGAACATTGCAAGCACTTACCCCCAGTCAACTGATCTGGGTTTAATCCATCATCATTCTTTAGCTCACTCTGCCACCCCAGTTCAGACATGGCCATATGCAAATCAGTCTGACCCTGTGCCTCATGGGAACAGTCCAGCCCGAACTGCCAAGCCATGTCTTCCCTGGACCGGAAACAAGCATCCTGGGACCGGTTTCTGGCTTACAGCCGTCATCAGCCAGGCTACCTTGAATCCAGTGGCAAAGTGAGCAAGGGACCCACGTCTGGGCAAGAAGTATCAGCTCCTAGTAAGGCAGGGGCCGGCATCGGCAACGCCGCATGTATGGCGGTCGTGCCGGCCCTCGATGATGTCAAGGCGCGCCCGTTGCGCGCAGCAGTGACGCGGCGGGCGCGTCCCCCCACCAGTGATTGTTTTGTTGGTTCGCGCCAAGGAAGTGATTATAATCACTTCCGGGGCGCTCGTCGGGCAAACGCCAGTGGCCGGTTAGAACCGGCTACTGGGGCGAATTAGGCGAATAAAAGGCGGGGGAGCGGCGAAGGCTTTCTCTTTGCACGCCGCTCCCACAGCCTGCACGGACATCCTTTTCGGGCCTCGCTAGGAAGCTCTTTTAAATTTCTTTATTTTGTTTTCCAGGTCTTTCACAGCGGAGGCTGGATCCATTGTGCAGCGGTGCGAAGACGACGGCATCCGTGGTCGGGCAGCCTCGCTGGGGAGGCTTTCTAATCCTTGTTTATCTTGAGTATTTCAGGTGTTCCGGCTCCACGTCGTCATTGCTGGATACAGAGCGGCGGTGTGAGCGGCTACTTTTGTTTTTCTCAGCACGCCGGAGGTCGGATCCACATTCGGTTTCTCTGCGGCATCGGGAGTGCACCAGCTGGGGTACCGGAGGGCTGATCTGCGTCCTTCTGGAGCAGGGTACGGAGCGGCAACCAGTCGGTTGGTTGCAAAGCACCGGTGTAACAAAGGAGGCAGCTACAAACGGTAAAGGAGCTGGGGCAGCGTGCATTTCGGCCATCAGGTAATAAAGCTGGGCATTAGCTTGCAGTCACGGGCATAATTTTTTAAATGCTGTGCATGTAAAAACCAGCCTTCTTAGCGCACTAAGCAGCGCGGCAGTCTCATAATCTGAAGGTCCGAGTTCGTTCTGTAGGAGGGGGCATTTAATTACTCCTTTCAAAATCAGTAGTACGTGGGTGCATAGGCGGCTGTGTTCAGGGGAGCACCATAACAGGTGGTAGGTGCGTAGGTGGCTGTGTTTTGGTTTGTGTTAGGGAATCGCCATAAGGGTGGGGATCACCATAATCGGTGGAGGCATCACCGAAGGGGGGCCACCGTTGGATCACATCCCCTCCCCCCCTTTTTTCAGCCTCGCTGGGAGGCTTCAATTTTCTGCTGTCTTTTGTCCGTTGCAGTGCGCAGAAACGGGTGGAACATCAGAGAACACGTCCAGTGTTGGGCGGCTGCCGCAGGGACATCGGGACAAAGGAAGGACCGGTAAGGAGACACGGACAGGCCTGCATTCCAACGCTTCCGGGAGCCACGCGGGTTCGAGTGCTTCTCACCTGACCCATCCAGATTAGCTGGTGGGCGTGGCTCTGGTTGCGTGGGTGCTTGTGGCCGGTCGTGTACTCCCAACGTTTGAAGTAAGGTAAGGGTTTGGGCAGGGTCCCAAGCCATAGTGTGCTGCAGGGTGTGTTAGCGTAGATTGCTCCTACAACGTTTCTAGGGGTCCTAGCGCGTAACATACTATGGCCGGGAAGGCTAAGCGGGCGATCAGCGCTCCCGCATGGAGAAATTGATGGAAACAATGATGCAAAAAATGGTGGCCATGGAAGACAGGCTAAAAAGAGTGGATGAAATGGGACAGGCAATTGAGGACCTCAGAGAGAAAGTAGATGGGCAGGATGGAGTTGAGGAGAGGCCTAGAAGGACCAATGTGGTGCACAAAGCGGCATTTCCACCCTTACCCAGGAAGAATAGAGCAAAAAAAGGGGGGACACCGAGGGGGGAGGGGGCAATTGGCCCCATTGAACCGGTGGCTCCTATACCGGAACCGGTGGCTCCTATACCGGAACCGTTGGCCCCGATACCGGAACCGGTGGCCCCGATACCGGAACCGGTGGCCCCGATACCGGAACCGGTGGCCCCGATACCGGAACCAGTGGCCCCTATGCCGGTCCCTCGGTCAGGGGGGGCTAGGGGGGGCCCGGGGTGCTCTGGGAATACTGGGCCGTCAGGTGTTGGGGGGTTCCTCCACCAGGTACGGGAGGACAACCGGTAACTCCTGCGGGTTTTTCCCCAGCACCCCAGGATCTTGTAGCCAGTTTAGCGGCGGTTCTCCCTTGGTTGGGTAAAGTGGGAAACTGGTCCCCGGCGGCTGGGATGTCTGGCAGTGGGGAGGACCTGCTTGGAAAAGCAAGGCAGTTGGTGGCTCAGTTGGAAGGGGCATCGGGTACTACGCCCGGGGAAGGGGGGACAGCCCCTAGTGGGATGGGTACTCCAACCCCTGTCATGCCAGCAGGTGACGCGACCCCTAGTGGGGCGAACAAAGAATTGCCAGCAAGCAGCACAGGCGTGGACACAGCAAAAGAGAAGCCAACAGACCCAGCGGGGGCAGCCGCAGCAGGTAAGCGGCAGACTCTGCCCGTGTTAGGGGTAGGGGAAGCACGCACTGGCAGGGAGCAGCTTGCAAGACATGTCACACAGGAAGTGAAGGAAAAAATTTGGAAAGGGAGCTATGTCAGTATGTTCTCCCTGCTACTTGATGAAACTGAAAGGGAGGAGGATTACACCCAGATCAGTTGACTGGGGGTGAGTGTTTGATTGGCTCAAACGTTCCGTCCATCATCCCCTTTTGTATCGCTTTGGTCGCCCTAAGTTGGCGGGGGTATGCCCAGACGTGGGTCCCTTGCTCACTTTGCCACTGGATTCAAGCAAGCCTGGCTGATGACGGCTGAAATGCCAGAAACCGGTCCTAGGATGCTTGTTTCCGGTCCAGGGAAGACATGGCTTGGCAGTTCGGGCTGGACTGTTCCCATGAGGCACAGGGTCAGACTGATTTGCATATGGCCATGTCTGAACTGGGGTGGTGGAGTGAGCTAAAGAATGATGATGGATTAAACCCAGATCAGTTGACTGGGGGTGAGTGTTTGATTGGCTCAAACGTTCCGTCCATCATCCCCTTTTGTATCGCTTTGGTCGCCCTAAGTTGGCGGGGGTATGCCCAGACGTGGGTCCCTTGCTCACTTTGCCACTGGATTCAAGCAAGCCTGGCTGATGACGGCTGAAATGCCAGAAACCGGTCCTAGGATGCTTGTTTCCGGTCCAGGGAAGACATGGCTTGGCAGTTCGGGCTGGACTGTTCCCATGAGGCACAGGGTCAGACTGATTTGCATATGGCCATGTCTGAACTGGGGTGGTGGAGTGAGCTAAAGAATGATGATGGATTCAACCCAGATCAGTTGACTGGGGGTGAGTGTTTGATTGGCTCAAACGTTCCGTCCATCATCCCCTTTTGTATCGCTTTGGTCGCCCTAAGTTGGCGGGGGTATGCCCAGACGTGGGTCCCTTGCTCACTTTGCCACTGGATTCAAGCAAGCCTGGCTGATGACGGCTGAAATGCCAGAAACCGGTCCTAGGATGCTTGTTTCCGGTCCAGGGAAGACATGGCTTGGCAGTTCGGGCTGGACTGTTCCCATGAGGCACAGGGTCAGACTGATTTGCATATGGCCATGTCTGAACTGGGGTGGTGGAGTGAGCTAAAGAATGATGATGGATTAAACCCAGATCAGTTGACTGGGGGTGAGTGTTTGATTGGCTCAAACGTTCCGTCCATCATCCCCTTTTGTATCGCTTTGGTCGCCCTAAGTTGGCGGGGGTATGCCCAGACGTGGGTCCCTTGCTCACTTTGCCACTGGATTCAAGCAAGCCTGGCTGATGACGGCTGAAATGCCAGAAACCGGTCCTAGGATGCTTGTTTCCGGTCCAGGGAAGACATGGCTTGGCAGTTCAGGCTGGACTGTTCCCATGAGGCACAGGGTCAGACTGATTTGCATATGGCCATGTCTGAACTGGGGTGGTGGAGTGAGCTAAAGAATGATGATGGATTAAACCCAGATCAGTTGACTGGGGGTGAGTGTTTGATTGGCTCAAACGTTCCGTCCATCATCCCCATTTGTATCGCTTTGGTCGCCCTAAGTTGGCGGGGGTATGCCCAGACGTGGGTCCCTTGCTCACTTTGCCACTGGATTCAAGCAAGCCTGGCTGATGACGGCTGAAATGCCAGAAACCGGTCCTAGGATGCTTGTTTCCGGTCCAGGGAAGACATGGCTTGGCAGTTCGGGCTGGACTGTTCCCATGAGGCACAGGGTCAGACTGATTTGCATATGGCCATGTCTGAACTGGGGTGGTGGAGTGAGCTAAAGAATGATGATGGATTAAACCCAGATCAGTTGACTGGGGGTGAGTGTTTGATTGGCTCAAACGTTCCGTCCATCATCCCCTTTTGTATCGCTTTGGTCGCCCTAAGTTGGCGGGGGTATGCCCAGACGTGGGTCCCTTGCTCACTTTGCCACTGGATTCAAGCAAGCCTGGCTGATGACGGCTGAAATGCCAGAAACCGGTCCTAGGATGCTTGTTTCCGGTCCAGGGAAGACATGGCTTGGCAGTTCAGGCTGGACTGTTCCCATGAGGCACAGGGTCAGACTGATTTGCATATGGCCATGTCTGAACTGGGGTGGTGGAGTGAGCTAAAGAATGATGTTGGATTAAACCCAGATCAGTTGACTGGGGGTGAGTGTTTGATTGGCTCAAACGTTCCGTCCATCATCCCCTTTTGTATCGCTTGGGTATAAGGACAGGGCATGACCTTTTTCAGTGAACATTTTTGGGGTGGGGGCCTGATAGTCGGGCAACTATCCAGGCCTGTGGCGGTAAGGTCATGATTGGTGAACGGTAAATTTAAGGTCCTTAGGGGGCGGCGCCATTCTTGAATGGGGTCGCCCAAGGGGGAGGGGCAAGTGGTCTCTCACGGAACTCCAGGGGCAGTTACAGCCAGTTGGCTGGAAGGGTGCGGGGGGAGGGAAGTTACGCTTTCCAGTAGGCTGGTTGGCCACCCCGCACGCGCACAAGGGCGCAAGTAAACGGTGCATAACTGCAAGGGCCCCTTATGGAGTTAATCTGCGGGGCGTATGGGGGTGCTCGGGGGGGGTAAGTACCTCCCGGGGAACAGGCCCCCCCCCTGCGCATGCGCACTCTGGTTGGAGGGCGGACCTAGTTTTGATCAGGATCTGGCACCAGACATTGACCTTGCCGTAGGCTCAAAATAGGGATGCGCAGAAAGTAAAAGTATTTTATTATGTAATGTCTAGATTCGGATAGGAATGCCTATGTATTAGAGATATGTTAAGGTTAGCCAACATGACATAAGTACCTATCAATGTAATCTAAGTAACGTAATGGTCTTTCTGCGTATTGTGTAAATAATGTATATATACAAAAATTGTTTAATTGAAATGTTAATAAATACGGCCGGGGGTTTACGACCCCCTAACCCAAAAACCTTTTCTTTGGTAAAATCATTTCCACCTCCTTGGGGGTGGTGGACGGGAGGCCCTAACCTTCAAAAATGGAAAATGAAAGGGCCAATGCTAGTGAGAGTTGGTGGTCATAGGAAGAGGGGGTCTAGGCCGTACCTGACCATATAGTAAGGCAGGGGCCGGCATCGGCCACGCCGCATGTATGGCGGTCGTGCCGGCCCCCGATGACGTCAAGGCGCGCCCGTCGCGCGCAGCAGTGACGCGGCGGGCGCGTCCCCCCACCAGTTATTGGTTTGTTGGTTCGCGCCCTGGAAGTGATTATAATCACTTCCGGGGCGCTCGTCGGGCAAACGCCAGTGGCCGGTTAGAACCGGCTACTGGGGCGAATTAGGCGAATAAAAGGCGGGGGAGCGGCGAAGGCTGTCTCTTTGCACGCCGCTCCCACAGCCTGCACGGACATCCTTTTCGGGCCTCGCTAGGAGGCTCTTTTAAATTTCACCCACCCACCGTCCCCGAAAGCAAGGTTTCAATAGTTGGTTCTGCAGTTTTCTTGTTAGGTTGACTTATTTGTTTTCAGTATTGTGTGTGTTTATCTTTTTCTCCTTTTCAGGAAGTGTGATGTTTTCTTTTAAAGGAAATTTTAATTGTCGTATTTTATAATGCTATTCCTTGGTCAGCGGTAAGGTCATGATTGGTGAACAGTAAATTTATGGTCCTTAGGGGGCAGCGCCATTCTTGAATGGGGTCGCCCAAGGGGGAGGGGCAAGTGGTCTCTCACGGAACTCCAGGGGCAGTTACAGCCGGTTGGCTGGAAGGGTGCGGGGGGAGGGAAGTTACGCTTTCCAGTAGGCTGGTTGGCCACCCCGCACGCGCACAAGGGCGCAAGTAAACGGCGCATAACTGCAAGGGCCCCTTATGGAGTTAATCTGAGGGGCGTATGGGGGTGCTCGGGGGGGAAGTATCTCCCGGGGAACGGCCCCCTGCGCATGCGCACTCCGGTTGGAGGGCAGACCTAGTTTTGATCAGGATCTGGCACCAGACATTGACCTTGCCGTAGGCTCAAAATAGGGATACGCAGAAAGTAAAAGTATTTGATTATGTAATGTCTAGATTCGGATAGGAATGACTATGTATTAGAGATATGGTAAGGTTAGCCAACATGACATATGTACCTATCAATGTAATCAAAGTAACGTAATGGACTTTCTGCATATTGTGTAAATAATGTATATATATAAAAATTGTTTAATTGAAATGTTAATAAATACGGCCGGGGGTTTACGACCCCCTAACCCAAAAACCTTTTCTTTGGTAAAATCATTTCCACCTCCTTGGGGGGGGGGGGGTGGACGGGAGGCGCTAACCTTCAAAAATGGAAAATGAAAGGGCCAATGCTAGTGAGAGTTGGTAGTCATAGGAAGAGGGGGTCTAGGCCGTACCTGACCATACTGCTGGGGCCGCCTCGCACTCCTCTGTGCTCAAGAGCAGCCCCACTCCGGCCCCTCACAGTCTGGGATGGGCCCATTATCATTCTGTCTGCCGCATATGGAATGACAATGGGCCAGCCTGGGCTGTACAGCCTGCAGTGGGCTTCCTCGTGCCTCGGTCTAGGGCAGGGCATTCTGCTTTTTCAGCGCATGTAATACCCCGAGGCAGAATGGATCTGATTAGGTTGGTGGTGAAGCTTCCTTCTTTGATACTTTGTTAGGAAGTTGCATAGCTTGGAACAGAATGTTTTCCAATTTAGGCATGTATTCACGAAGAAGAATCTTGCTTCTAATGGAAGCCCATGTGGGGAAAAGAGGAGACGTGTAATGTGATCACGTTCTCTGGCCCCGAAGATGCTCTTTCTGCTAAGTGTACACTACCTCCGGCAGAGATAAAGGTGGACTTAATCACTCCAACTAGGACATCTTATCTGAAATGTCAGAATAAGGCTTCGACTTTTGATCTAATGCTCCTTTCTAGTATCAGTGCTTTTAATTTCTGTAAGATATTTAATTCATAAAGGCTGTGTTTATCAATTTGGCAAATTGTGCAATGCGATTCCAAAGTGGAGCTGAGTTATATTGCTAAAGAAATTGAAGTGGACCAGGACCCTATGGTGGAAAGTAGCATTAGGCAAGGTGGAACCTATAAGAGGGCATGCAATTGTGTACAATGCAAGGCATTGTATCTTAACATGGTTCAGTTTCAGTGAAAAATCTATTATCCATTTCTGCAGCAGCTAAATTGTCAAAAAAATAATTATCTTGTTTGAACTATTTATGAAGAATCTGTGCCTTTCAGAATCAAGAACATTGAAGAGCAAGCATCTGATTTTTCTCACAGCCCTGAAAAATTAGGTTGTCATGCAGGTCGGCGTTCTGGCACAGGCTGAAGTACAGATCGAGGTGACACTCTTTTGATCCAATCAATCAATCAGGCGTTTGTTAAGCGCGACTACTCACCCGTAAGGGTCTCAAGGCGCTGGGGGTAGGGAGGGGTGCAGGTTCCAGTCCATCAAGGATGGGGTCTGTCGAAGAGCCAGGTTTTGAGGTTTCTTGCGAAGATGGGAAGCGATGTTGTCTGTCGGAGGTGGAGCGTAAGGGCGTTCCAGGCTCTGGCCGCGAGGAAGGAGAAGGAGCGGCCTCCCGATCTGGTCTTTCTGGTGCGGGAGACCACGGCGTAGGAGAGCTGGGCTGATTGTAGGGTCCTTTGGGGTGCGTGGAAATTGAGTCGGCTGTTCAGGTATGCTGGTCCGGTGTCATGGAGGGCCTTGTGTGCGTGGGTGAGCATCTTGAAGGTGACTCTGGCCTCGATGGGGAGCCAGTGGAGTGTGCGCAGGTGCTGGGAGATGTGGCAGTGTCTTGGCAGGTTGAGGACCAGTCTAGCGGCGGCGTTCTGGATGTTCTGTAGCTTGCGGGTGAGGTTTTTGTTTATTCTGGCATAGAGTGCGTTGCCGTAGTCGAGTCTGCTGGTGACCAGGGCATGAGTTACGGTCTTTCTGTGTTCGAGGGGGATCCATTTGAAGGTCTTACATAGGAGGCGGAGGGTGTGGAAGCAGGAGGACGAGACTGAGTTGATCTGGCGGTCCATTTTGAGCTCGGAGTCCAGGATGATTCCCAGGTTGCGTGCGTGGTCCGTGGGGGTGGGTGGGTTTCCGAGGGCGGGGGGCCACCAGGTGTCGTTCCAGGCGTCAGAGTTTGGGCCCATGATGAGTACTTCTGTCTTGTTGGTGTTTAGTTGTAGGCAGCTGTTTTTCATCCATTTGGCGACGGCTTCCATGCCTTCTCGAAAGTTGTGTCTGGCAGTGTTGGGTTCGTTGGATAGGGAGAGGATGAGTTGGGTGTCGTCTGCGTATGACACGATGTTGAGTCTGTAGGTTCTGACGATGGGGGCGAGTGGAGCCATGTAGACGTTGAAGAGCGTAGGGCTGAGGGAGGACCCCTGAGGGACTCCGCAGGTGGTTGGTGTAGGGTCCGAGAGGAAAGGGGGGAGTCTGACCCGCTGCGTTCTGCCGGAGAGGAAGGAGCGGATCCATTCGAGGGCCTTGTCCTGGATCCCTGCGTCGAGGAGTCTGCGTATTAGGGTGCGGTGAGAGACTGTGTCGAACGCCGCTGAGAGGTCGAGGAGGATGAGGGCTACTGTTTCTCCTTTGTCCAGTAGGGTGCGGATGTCGTCTGTTGCAGCGAGGAGGGCGGTTTCCGTACTGTGGTTTTTTCTGAAGCCGGATTGGGAGGAGTCGAGGATGTTGTGCTCTTCGATGAATGTGGCGAGTTGGCTGTTGATGGCTTTCTCGATGACTTTCGCTGGGAACAGGAGCAGGGAGATGGGTCTGTAGTTTTTGAGGTTGGTGGGGTCCGCCGAGGGTTTCTTCAGGAGGGGCTGACCTCGGCGTGTTTCCAGTCGTCAGGGAACGAGGCAGTCGCCAGGGAGCGGTTGATGGTGTGGTGGAGTATGGGTGCGATGGTGTCGGCGGCTCTGTTGAAGATGTGGTGGGGGCAGGGGTCCGTGGGGGCCCCGGAGTGGATTGACTTCATTGTCTTCAGTGTGTCTTTGGTGGTGAGGGCTGTCCAGTTGTCAATCGCTGGCTTCAGGGTGTCGGGGGTGGTTGGCGGGGGTTCAGTGTGTTGGTTGTCTTCGAAGTTGTCGTAGATGCTCTTGATTTTGTGGTGAAAGAAGGTGCTGAGTTTGTCGCAGAGGTTTTGTGAGGGAGGAATGTCCGTCGAGTCGCTGGTGGGTTGGGCGAACTCCTTGATGATGTTGAAGAGTTCTTTGCTGTTGTGTGCGTGTGTGGAGATTCTGTCTTCAATCGCTTTTTTTCTTGTTTTTCTGATGAGTTGGTGGTGGGCGTTGGTAGCGGCTCTGAAGTTGTTGTGTGCTTCTGTGGATTTGGTGTTCCTCCAGGCCTTTTCGAGGCCGCGGCAAGTGCGTCTGGACTCTCGAAGTTCGGTGGTAAACCATCTCGCTTTCTTGGCGTGGGTGTTGTTTTTCTTGAGGGGGGCTATGGTGTTGGCGCTGTCGGAGATCCATCTGTGCAGGGTTCGGGCTGCGGTGTTGGGGTCATTGTTTCCCGCGATGGTTGGGGTGGAGTTGCTGAGTGAGGAGGTGAGCTGGTCGTCGGTGATTCTGGTCCAGTTTCTTCATGGGAGCAGGTGCTGGTGGGTGTTCTGAAGGTGAAGTGGCATCGGTGGTCAGTCCATGGGAGTTCGGTGGTGTGGCTGAAGGTGATGGAGTTTCCTGTTGTGAAGATGGGGTCGAGGGTGTGTCCTGCTGAGTGCGTTGGTTCGGTCACGATTTGTCGTCCTTCATGCAAGTGTTGCATTGGTTCACTAAGGACACCATTAGGAAGACACAAAACTGTTACTTTTGCTATGGGCCTTATCCATCACTCAGTACTCTACCAGCCCCATAACCAGTCATCACCAGCTGAACAGACATGGAATACCTGAAGCGATCTGATACATAAAGCTGGTCACTCAGAGGACTGCACTCTAGTCCAGCACTGCAAGTCCCAATTAGCTACATCGTATGCGTGTGGCTTTACATCTCAGAATGGCACTCTGATTTAGGATGCTAGTAACAAAGTCCATCCCAGCAGATCTTCCCGACCAGTTCTCTCACCAAACATGCCTGCTCAGGACCATGAACTGTGAACAAAATTTCAGACTGGACAGTCCAGTGCAGTAACCATATAAATAGATTATGTTTATATGAAATACCACAAAAAGACCTGCACGGTTGCTTAAAGCTGCGCGCATACCAAAATAATGCAAAGTGCACGATTGTCTCAACCTAATATAAACTTATTTTGACTTGTACTTATGTGGTTGTCTATTTACTTACTTATGTACTATTGTGCAACCTCCTCTTATGTGTCTGTAAAACGTACCTTTTGTCCCGAAGTTTTGCCCTGAATTTTGACCTTCTGTCCTGAATTTTCACACTCGCCATCCTGAATTTGCACCCATGCCAGTTGGTCACCCTATCAGGCTAGTCAATTAAAATATGTATTCTACTGCTTTATTTTGAGTAGCTCGTGAGTGTTAGGGACTGGGGGGCTGGAGCTGCATCAGTTGGCTTCAGTTAGCACTCATGTAAGGCACCGTTTGTGTCATTAAGTTAGCGATGGGAGTAATCTTCAAATCAAAGCCAAGAGGTCCCCACCGATCAGTTGCTGCTCAGCAGGGGTGACTGCCCAGAGAGAGATAGAAATTAAAGCAATTACACTAAACTACTGAATGATGCTTTTCCATTTTTAGAACACTGTAAAATTATAACGAAACTAAACTACTGCGATGCTGTTTTATTCTGTACAAAGCTAAGAGCCAAATACTACACTGAACTACTGTTCTTTCGTAGGTTTTTGATATTTGCACTCCTGCATTTTGAATGCAAATAAAACTGCAAGTACCAAAATGCTAAAATATAAAGAGATAAAAACTAAACACATCTGAGGGCGCACTGGGATTTGTGGGTATATCACACAATGTATGTTCCACCTGTTTTTGACTGTTACCTACCTGCACGATGACTGGCAGATGCCACAGGGATCTCAAGATGTCTCACGTCATGCTGTGAAGCTCTTCTGATCACTGTATTTTCTGTGCATTCAATCAATCAAAAGATTTATACAGTGCACAGCTGCCAAAGGCGTCCCGGCGCTAGCATACAAGACAGGCACCACAGCCAAAAACAAATTTGTCTAAGCCAAAAAGCCAAGTCTGCAGCTGAGATCTACATAAACTCTCCTTCTTAAGTCGCCGCAAGAGAAAGCGACTTCCAGGCCTTGGCTGCGAGGATGTGGCTTAACGGCTAGAGGGCTGAATACGAAGATGGGGAACCAGGTTCGAGGCTTGGCGGGAGGCTCAAACATCCTGTGATTCTGGGCAAATCACTTAATCTCCCCGTGCCTAGAAACGGATGTGTGCCTCTGTAATGAAACTGGTGCTCACTTAAAGCGCCCTTAGGGTCGAGTTCGCGCTATATAAAACTCAAAAATAAACCAAAAAGGCCTGCACGTTATGGTGCCTGCAGCAGACTGCCAGGAGGGGCGCAGGTTAGGAGTGAAGCGCATTGTTAGAGCTGTGCACGTGCGAGCCACAAAGCTGGGCCGGGCCTTGATGACTGCTGCAGAGCCGGACTGAGGGGCCTTGGGAGGGCATCCCTGCATGCGTCCTATTAGTGTAACAGCCTTCACTGTGTACCTTATTTTTATTAAAGTGTAAATATAATAGGATAATTTTACCTTTCCATGTTTACGATTGATGAAGCGCACCTACTGAAACACCCCCTCGCCGCCTTTTACGGGTGCGGTGGGTTGCAGCAGACCCTCCCGCTCGGCATCCGCCGTGTCCAGCTCCTCTATCCGCCCGTGGCCCCTGGGGGCCCTACTCCCTCATTTATCTCTACCTCCATCCGCCCCGTCCGCTCCCTGCGGAGGACGCAACAATGGCGCTCTGTGGTGATGGGGTCCTCCACTTCATCCTCAACTACCGGCGAGGGTCCCAGCCCGGAAATGAAGCGGACTTCCGGCCACGTGCGGCACTTAATGCGTCCCAGACACGGAGTGAAAGGGAAGGCCGCTAGACCAGTGCAAACGTCAGTCACATGTTAGACCTGCGACTATTAAAGACCAATAACGCGACGGAAGAGCCAATTAGCTGTCAGTTCTGTGAGTGAAAGAACAATAGGGCTGGGGCCGAATCAGTCACATGTCAAAGCAATGCTTCTGAAAGACATGTCGGGGGTCCTGTCTTACCCACACGCACACACTCTGTCCGCTTTCTATGGGTCGTTCAGGGGCTTCTAATGATGGAAACATGTCCATACTTTCCCATTGCCCATTTATCCTAAGATTGTCCGGGGTCACTAAGTAGGCTGTGGGCGAAATATCCATTACGCTGACGCTATCGTGCACAATTCCTAGAATTACACCTTTGACATGAGAATTACACCTTTGACATGGTGCTGTAATGCAC
The DNA here is from genome assembly GCA_963921515.1 of Calotriton arnoldi. Taxonomy (NCBI): domain Eukaryota; kingdom Metazoa; phylum Chordata; class Amphibia; order Caudata; family Salamandridae; genus Calotriton; species Calotriton arnoldi. The sequence goes on from CAWUFW010000003.1 coordinate 7,558,403, forward strand.
TAGCTCAGGAACAGTGTAAAGGGCCAGAACATAAGTAGCTGTTGTTCACATGACTTGTGTTTTTTTTGCACTATTTTTGTAGCACAGAATACGTCCTCCGGTCTAAAATGAACACGAGGAAGCATTTCACGCTAAAATATAGCGCCAAATGCCAGTTTAACATTTTAGATATTTTGTACGCAGTTTCGCACACTTTTAATGAACCACAAGCATGTTGGGGCGATTCAGATCCCAGTATGAGCTAAATAGAAAGCATGTTTTGTCTTTCAAATTGTGTAGGGCAGTGTCAACACTAGTTGGTAAGAGGTTTCTATAAACCAATACATTGCGAGGCTGAGGGTCGCCAGATATATTGATGTGTTTATGCTTAATCTGTTTTTGTGAGATTTGATCGGCCGGAATCTGCATGCCGCAATGTACTTGTATCCATATTTACGCACTGGTTGGGCTTTGCATCTTGTTTTTGTTCTTTATAAAACATGGAAATGCCTCAATAAAGATATTTGTAAAAAATAATTGTACATAACAAACGATAGACTAAGTTCTGAGAGAAAATATTTTAACTCCACTAAATTTAACTTGAGCCTGATAATTGGAGCACAGGTTAAGCCCAGCTCCTCATTCTGTGCAGGCCAAAGCTGGAGGGTGAACATGATTTCACTTCCTGAGTAACAGTAAACAAGAACTGACAAAGCCAATAGTTGTGGCTCTACAGAGTAGAGAGGTTTTCTATTGCCCTACTGACACACATAGAACGGGTATACAATGGCAGTACACACTTTCCGCACACAGATAATACATGCTGTGCTGCAGGAGTGTGCACACTTATGTTCAAACACAGACACAACCCCCCACTTTGTATAGTAGTGAGTTTCTCTAGCTTAACTAACACAAATAGAATTGGTATACTGGGGCCAGTGGCAGTGCAAGTTTTATACAGACAGAACGAACACACACACACCCTCTATAATTATGAGGACAGGCCATTGACAGTAATGAAGTGTGTATTTACTGTTCTAACTCCACGCATGCTTTGATAGTACGGTAGGGTATCAAGCAGACCGAGGCAAATACAACTATACTTTTTTCATACACTCACTGGAAAATACCTAAACACGCTCTGGGGACCAGTCCTCTTAACGCACCTGTCCCCACAAAGATATTGTTTGTCAGGTTCTGTCAGGGTTTACCCATGCTATGAGAACCGATCTGGTCCTCACAACGTGGGACAGACACCCACACACTCTGAACAGCAGTACAGGCTGTCCTCATATAAGGATAATGTTTCCACAATGGTCACTGCTGACGAGACACAATAGACCGGACTCACAAAAAGCCAGAAATGCACTTTTGTAGACCTCACCTCTATAAAGAACACTACATGCATTGATCGTCCACAGCTCGGCTTCCTGTCCTATTACTCGCCAACTTTAAGCGTGCTTTTAATCATGTATAGTTCTCCGCTGCCTTTTGGCTAGCTTCGTGCTATACATACATACATCGTCGATTTTCCACCTGTGTTGAACTAAATTTCTAGCTTCACAAAGATTTCCAGGAGTATGTCTGGGCTCCCTTTGAGAATTCTAATGTTACGTTCACCAATGCAGTTGTGTTACACATCGTTATATATATATAAGAACAGTTATCGTATGCAATTGCTGCTGAAAGCATGTTTATGCTACAAGAATGGCAGAGCAAACATTTAATTTCTCGTTAAGCATTGATTTGCATAAAATAGTCAGTGTGCCATGTTTGCCTCGCTGTGCACTTGGAAGTAACAAACCTTTTTGGAAGGTGGGCCCAACTCGGGCACGCCGCCATTATGGCGGTCGCGCCGGGCCCCCGCACACAGGGGAAGGCAGGGAGCGCCGCGCACAGTAGTAATGCGGCGCCCTGCCTCCCCTTGTCAACATCTGCCTGATTGGTTAGCCGGGTGTGAACCGGAAGCACTTCAAGTGCTTCCGGTTCACGCGTTGGAACAACGTCGGGCAAGCCGGTCGGCACCAGCTTGCCTGGCACCAAAGGAGTTAAAAGGCTGGGGAGCGGAGCGAACAGTCTCTGTTCACCGCTCCTCAGCCTGCCGACAGGACACGCAGGGACAGGGCCTCAGGCTGAGGCCCCAACAAAGTTTTTTCATTTTTCCTTTTGTCTTACAGGTTCTTTGCACCCTGTGACGCGACGGAGTGAAGAGGGAAGAGCGTGTTTTTGTCCCCTTTTCCCCTGCAGGTAGCGACAAGGAGTGGCGAGCGGCGTGTTCCTTGGGCGGCGAGCAGCTGTTTGTGTGGAGCGGAGCGGCGGCCCGTTTATTCGCGGCGAGGGAGCGAGTCAGCTGTTTTTCTGCTCCAGCGCATACCGAGGATTGTGCAAGCAGCGAGGGAGTGAGTCAGCTGTTTGCTTCTCCAGCGCATACCGAGGATTGTGCAAGCAGCGAGGGAGCGAGTCAGCTGTTTCCTTCTCCAGCGCATACCTGAGATTTGTGCAAGAAGGTAGAGCGCGGCAGGGGACTTTGGGCAAGCACTGCCACCTTTGGTGCTCCAGGTTTAGCGGGACAGACTCAGCGCGTGCAGCGCGACCGGGGTGTAGGTTATCTGACTCTCACCCTGAAGGTTTACAGGGGTAAGCTGTCTTAAAACCCAAGCGTTTTCCATCGTGTGCATTGCGGTTTTTAAGCGCTGGGGGCATTTCCGGGAGGTAATTTTTTGCATTTGTTAACTAAAAAAGCAGCAACAGGAGGAGCGCGTGTGGGGGAGTGTGGTGACCAAAGGCCAGATTTTGCAGGCATTCTACTTGCACAAAAAGCGGCGCATTGGGAGGTTTTTGCCCCCCCCTCCTTTTTTGTGGTTGTCTCCTTTTTTGTTCCCCATACAGTTTGTCAAAGCAGCAAACACACCAGTGCGGTGGAGCAGGTCAGCAGGAATTTGTGAGGCAGCCCGCCCAGCAAGTCGCTCAGGATCTTCCATTGTAAGGCAGCACCGGCAGGCCTGCATTTCCATCGCTTCTGGGAGCCACGCGGGTTTCAGTTTACTCACCTGACCCACTAGACTAGCTGGTGGGTGTGGCTCTGGTTGCGTGGGCGCGGTGGCCGGCTGGTGGGTGCTACTACTACAAGGTAAGGGTTTGGGCAGTGGCTCAGACCTGGTCACGGGAGTGTTTTGGTGCGCGTGCCTTTTGGTGGGAGGTTGTCATTTAAAGGGTGGTTTTGTGCCCTTTTGCAACCAGTATTAATTTTGGTACACTACATTTATAAGGGGCTCGCTGCCAGATAGTACAAGACAATTTGATTGTGTTTCAGTAATTTTGTCACGTGCAATAATGGCCCCTAAGGTAAAGCGGAACGAGCAGCGTTCACGCATGGATATTTTTATGGAGACAATGATGAGAAAAATGGGGGCGGTGGACTCCATGGTGAAGAAATTGGATGATATGGGCCTGGCATTAGCAGCTCTGAAGGAAAGGGTCGAGGGCCAGGAGGGGGCAGAGGACAGGCCCAGGCGGTTGGGGGAGGCACCCAAGGCAGCCTTTCCCCCAGTTCCTAAAAGGAGTAGAACTAAGAAAGGAGGGGCACCGCGACCTAGTGAGGGGGAGGGGACAGAGGGTGCCCCAGCAACAATTCCTGAGGGGTTGGTGCCCAGGGTGGTGGAGCCCCTACCAGTCCCACATACCAACTCTCAACCTAACACGGGTGGTGGGGGTGAACTGCCTAGCAACGAGGGGGCAGGAACGCCGGCTGAGGGTCAGCCAAGCACACCAGGAGGGACGGGATGCAGCCCACAGGCCCAGCTGGTCCCTATGACTGGGGGCCCATCCGGGAGCACGCCAGTCCAGCCAGATTTAGTAGCTAATCTAGCAGCGGTACTTCCTTGGCTGGGTAAGGTGGGAAACTGGTCCCCGGCAGCTGGGGTGTCAGGTAGCGGGGAGGACGCATTGGAAAAGGCCAGACAGATAATGTCACAATTAGATGGGGTTCAGCCTGTGGGTGGTTTAGCGGTACCAGCAGTGGGCGCGACGGGGGCGAACACAGGGCCAAACGGCGGAGTCCCCACCACGGTCACCCCACCAACGGATGCAGGAGCAGCAAAGCCAACGGCGGCAGCAACAACAGGTATACCACAAACACTGCCACCTTTGGGTTTAGGCGAAGTCCGCTCCGGTAGGGAGCACCTAGGCCGACATGTGTCTCAGGAGACTAAAGAAAAGATTTGGAAGGGCTCCTATGTGAACATGTTTTCCCTCTTGCTGGATGAGTCAGAAAGGGAGGAGGCCAAAAAGAATAAAGAATGGACACACCCAAGAGAGTGGGCGAGCATGTTGTTGAAGTTTAGGGTTGAGGAAACATTGGTAAATTGGATCAAAGGTTTCACGGTATTCACATCCATAATGGGCGAGCGTTTCCCAGGCCTGGCTTCAGAAATGGCCTGTTATCAAAATAGGATAGCTTGTGCGCATGATACTTATGGTGGCAGTGGGTGGAACGATTATGATAAGGAGTTTAGAAGAGCTAAGGCGTCGGACCAGGCTCTGTGCTGGAATCAGATTGATATGATCATATACCTGACGCATTTCAGAGGGGGTCCACAGGATGCCACCCGGGGTCCGGCACAGGACACTTTCAGGAGTCAGCCCTTTCGCCCAGGCCACCCAAGTGGCTCAGGGGGCGGAGGAAAAAGTAAGGGGGCGTGCTGGGACTTTAACAGGCGCTCGTGTAACAGAGCAGTGGGCACATGTAAATTCAAGCACGCATGTTCTTTCTGTGGGAACTCCTCACATCCAGAGTCAAAGTGTTTTAAGAAAACAAAGGACAAAGGAGGCAAAAAACATGACTGAGAGTATGTCCCTCAGTAAGGCCAGATCTCCCATTTTAACCAGCACTTTGATACTGTGGCTGAACAGCTACAACTGCCCGAAGTCTGCGAGAATTCTGTTAGAAGGTTTCAGGGATGGTTTCAGGATCCCCGCGCCTGGGTATGTAGGGGTGTCACACTGCAAGAATCAGTTATCAGTCAGGACTAATGAAGTGGTGGTGGCTGCAAAAATTGAGAAAGAAGTTCGGTTGGGCAGAGTAGCTGGCCCATTTGAGGCCCCCCCCCAATGCAGGATTTTGTCTGTTCCCCATTGGGGGTAGTGCCCAAAAAAGAGCAAGGGGAATTCTGATTGATTCACAATCTTTCGACCCCCAAAGGTGTGTCACTAAATGACGCCATTGATGACGATCTATGCAGTGTTAAGTACGCTTCTTTTGATCAGGCAGTTGAGATACTCAAAGGTTTGGGGCGGGGCGCTTGGTTGGCAAAATCAGATATTGAGTCAGCATTCCGCCTATTGCCAGTGCACCCACTTGATTTTCACCTACTGGGCTTTCAATTCAAGGGGAAGTATTACGTGGACAAATGTATGCCTATGGGTTGTTCAGTGTCTTGCGCATACTTTGAGAAATTCAGCTCCTTTTTGGAATGGGTTTTTCGGAGAGCAACTGGGCACCAGTGGGTACTGCATTACCTGGATGACTTCCTCTTCTTGGGGGCCCCAGATTCACAGGAGTGCGGGTGGGCATTGCAGAAGTTCTGTGCACTCATGCGAGACTTTGGCGTGGCTTTGGCACAAGGCAAGACTGTGGCACCAAGCACGGAAATTGAGTTCCTATGGATTGAGTTGGATTCAGTGCAGGGAGTGTCACGTCTACCGCAGGCAAAAATAGCATTTTTTAAGGCTGCTTTGCAGCAGTGCTTGGTAACAGATAAGGTTACGCTTCATCAGTTACAGCAGGTTGTGGGACAATTGAATTTTGCTTTGAGAATAATTCCTATGGCACGACCTTTCTCGCGCACCATCGCACAGGCCATGTCAGGACTCAGGGCGAAGCACCATCACACCAGACTGTCCAGTGAGGTCAAGCAGGACATGCGGATCTGGCAAGCATTTCTGCGAGATTTCAACGGTAGGGTTGCTCCCAGGTCCAGCCAGGAGATGGGTCTGATGACCGACTCAGCAGGTAGCGAGGGTTTTGGTGCCATTCTAGGTACAGCATGGGTTGCACAATGCTGGCCAGCATGGTGGGTGGACATTGGGCTCACAACAAACATAAGCTTCCTGGAGCTTTTCCCCATCCTGGTTGCATTGACAGTCTGGCCGGAACAACTGAGGAATCAATCAGTGGTCTTCTGGTCCGATAACATGGCTGTGGTGGAATGCATAAATAATCAAAATTGCAAAATGTAAAACGATCCTGCGTTTACTGAAGGAGATAATACTGTTGTACATGAGAATGAATTTGCTGTTTAGAGCCAAACATGTGCCAGGAGTCTTAAACCACGCTGCTGATGCTCTCTCTCGCTTTAAGATGCAGGTATTCAGGTCTCATCACCCAGAGGCGGCGGAGAACCCAACGCCTTTCCCAGAACAGCTTTGGCAACTTGGTGCCCTCAGTTATCGGACCTCGTGGCAGCTAGCCTAGCACCCAGGACCAGGAGGGCATACGAAGGGGCGTTTGGGGCTTACTGCTATTTTCTGGGGTACAATTGGCCGGAAAAATGGCACGACACCGAGTCTGTCATTTCTTATTTGAGGGCCATGAGGGGCGCTCAGTAGCATCGGCAAGGCGGCATATGGCAGCCATTTCCTTCTTTGCAAAAACTAGGGAAAAAAGGGATCCCACTAGCACTTTCATAGTGCAGAAAGCCTTAAGAGAGTGGCAACGCCTACAGGGGGGACAGCCTGACGGAAGGAGACCAATAGGTATTCAGACATTGGCCACGCTGATGGATGCTTTACATCAGGTGTGCACTTCAGCTGGGGAAACACTTTTGTTCCAGACAGCTTTCTGTCTAGCGTTCTATGGCGCTTTCAGGATAGGGGAATTGGTAGCAAAAAACAAAACAGATTGGCAGGGGGGACTCCAGTTGGCCCACATGCTACTTCAGGGTGACTCCCTATTGATATCTATACCTAGGTCCAAAACTGATCAGGAAGGCAGGGGTAAAGGAGTGGTATTGCGTAGGGCTGAAGGGAGTACTTGCTGCCCCATTGCCAGCCTGGAAAAATTTCTGGCGCAACGTCCAGGGGGCGCGGGGGGGCCACTACTGGTGCACGCAGATGGGACTCCCCTCACTCTCTTCCAGTTCAAAAGGTTCTTGGGCTTAGCCATGCCGGTTTAGACCCGGGCAGCTTTGGGACGCACTCTTTCAGGATAGGGGCCGCCACCGAGGCAGTGGCCAGGGGATTCTCCGGGAGTGAGGTGCAAAGGATCAGGAGATGGTCCTCAAATTGTTATAAACGCTATGTGCGCCTACACCTGCTATAGAAGTGTCAAAATAACGCACTGACGGTTGGTTTTCTTTTATGGTTCTTGCAGTTTCTACATCCTGTGATGCAGGGGGGAAGCCTGCATCGGTCCACCGTCCAACAAAGGCGGCAACATCCTGTCAGGCAGGAAGACAACGATCAGCGGGTCATCATCAAGCAGCACACGTTACAGACTAGGTGCACGCCTGGGACCGCAGGGAACAGGAGGTGTGGATAATCGGCCACTCATATGTAAAGAGGTTAAAACAGTTTTTTGTTGCAGGTTCCTATGAGGCCAGGGCACGCAAGGCAGGCGCTAAAATCTCATTTCACGGGCAGGGAGGTCTGCGACTAAGCCAGTTTAGGGCCCTGGTGGCACGCGCCCTGGAGAAATGTGGGGGGCCTCCTGCGGTTTGGATCTTACATCTAGGGGGTAATGACCTGGGGCAGAGGGGCGTAATTGAGGCGCTGCTGACTGAGGTAGGGTGGTTGGCAAAGAGATGCCCCGAGTCAATGATAGTGTGGTCAGCTATGATTCCTAGATTAGAGTGGAGAGGGGGTGAGTCAGTATGGGCTTTAAATAATTCGGTTAAACGGATTAACAAGAAAATGGAAAAGTTATTCAGAACCCCGAAACTAAGATCTATAGGTCATGGGTACATCCGAGGGGAACAGTTTTTCCTGCGGGATGGGGTGCATCTCTCAAGTCGGGTCAATCAGATATTCATGGAGAACATAATGGCATGGTTAGAGGGAGCAAGGCGCAGGACATGACCTTCTAGTAGGTAGAGGGGGGAGGCCAGATAGTCGGGCAACTATACTGGCCTGTGGCGGTAAGGTCATGATTGGTGAGCATAGTTTTCGGTCCTTAGCGGGCATTTCCATTGTAAAATGGGGACGCCCGAGGGGGAGACAGAGGGTCTCTCATGGAACTCCAGGGGCAGTTACAGCCGGTAGGTTGGATGGGTGCGGGGGGAAGGGAAGTCTCGCTTCCAGTAGGCTGGTTGGCCAATCCCCGCATGTGCTCAAGGGCGCAATGAGGCATAATTGCCGCGCCCCTTTTTATGGAGTTTAACGTTGAGGGCGTAGGGGGGGCCCGGGGGAGGTATCCATCCGGTAAGCTGGGCCCCCTACGCAAGGTCACGCCGGTAAGGAGGTGTGGACCTAGCTGGATCAGGATCTGGGAACGCCAGTCATTGACCTTGCCGTAGGCTCTAACAGGGATACGCAGAAAGTTAATATCTTCATCACTTAGATTATGATAGGATTGGCTCTGTATTAGAAACATGTTAAGGTAAGCCAATTTGACACCATGTACCTATCAATGTATTGGACTTTCTGCGTATTGTACATAATGTAAATAAAATGATTATTCAAGTTTTTAAGATTTTATGTAATAAAATACGGCCGGGGTTACTACGACCCCTAATCCAAACAGTTGTGGTGTTTGCATTGTTTTGCCTTGGGGGAAAGTGAGGGTCGGTGTTAGACCTGGCACCATTGGCGTGGGTCTCCCTTCCATTTTTCGCTGTTGTCTCCTCTGTTTTACTGGTGTTAGATGCTCTGGGCGCTGTGCCACTGCCATTCAGTGTCACAGCGCGAATGCTCCCTGTATAAATATGTCTATGTGAATTGGTATATCCCTGATTGGCTTATTTGGGTTACCTGTTAGTCCCTAGTAGTGTGGCCTATGTGTGCCCAGGGCTGGTAAACCAAATGCTGCTGGTGGGCCTGCAGCACTGATGTGTGCCACCCACAGAAGCAGCTTGTAAAGTGTGTCTCAGACCTGCCACTGCAGTGTCTGTGTGCAGTCCAGAACTGCCATCTTGGCTGTGAAGTGCAACCACTTCCCAGCCCCTGAACCTTCCCTTGGCATCCTGTAAGTCGCCCCTCGGGTAGGGTGCATTGTATGTGTAAGGTAGGACATGCCTGGGTGTGTGTAGCATGTCCCGGTAGTGAATTATGCACCATTTCGTTTTTCACTACTGTAAGGCTACCTGTTCCTCATAGGCTAGAATGGGCAGTTTGACTATTACATGCTATAGTCCTAACTGACCCCAGGGACATGGTAGAAAAACGAATTTAGTATGCCTGAGCTCAGAATATTAAAATACACCTTTTAGTGAAGTTTATTTTTATATTCTGTGTTTGAAAATACCACTTTTAGAAAGTAGGTATTTTCTTGCCTAAGCCTTCCAGTGTGCTCTGCCGTTATGTGTATTGGCTGTCTGGTTTTAGAGGGGCAGGACAGGCTGAGTCAGACCTTGGTGGAATAGAGAGATCTGCATTTAGAGTGTGGGGAAGGGTGGCTCTTTGATCTGAATAGGGCTGTGCCTGGCAAGGTGAATGCTGGCTCCACCTCCCACTGTGTGTCTGCTAGCAGACCCCTCTTTCTGAAAGGAAGGATGCAGCCTGGTAAACAAAGTGCTCCAGGCCTGAGCAGAACTGGTTCTGGCTAGGTTCAGGGACTGGTAGCTTCAAGGATCAAAGGCTTTTGGGGTATAAATATCTGTGCTCAAACCCCCTACTTTTGTATTGCTTTTGGATCTGGAGAGGAAACTCTGTCCGTGCCACTGGAGGAATCTGCAGGAAGTGACTGTCCTTGTGCTTGTGTGTTTTTCTTGCACTGGCCTGCAGCAGTGACCACTGGACCTTGAAGAAGAGGAAAAGGAACTATTGAGAGAACTTTTATTTTTGTACAGCAATCACCCAAGGGCTAGGAAAAGAGCTAGCCTCCTGCTGGAGTCTCAGGCACAACAGACTCCACCACCAACCTCCTGCTTCCTCCCTGCGAGGACTGCTATCTGCTGAGGAGGCTCCTGTGAGTTCCAGGGCCTCTAGTTTGCATCAGAGAGAAGAGGGTAAGAAATCGACGCTAACGCATCTTTGCGGGCCGCTGCAGTCGAGAGCGCTGGGAAAATCCTCGCGCTGCTGCCGCCGAGGGCCCGCAACCCGAAACCATCGCTGACGCCCCTTTGCGAGCCGCTGCAGCCGAGACGCGCTGGAAAGATCATCGCGCTGCTGTCGCCGCGCACTCGCAACCCTGACAGAAATCATCGCTTCGAGACATCGCAGTGCGGACGCCGTGCGTTCGCCACTTTGATCGCATCACACCGGATTTCGTCGCTCCTCGCGGAGCGTCTTGTCTTCGCATCGCAACACGATCGCACAGCGCAACAGGATCACCGCATCGACTTCTCCCACGCGGCAAGAAAGTCATCGCATCGGCGGTCCAGCGCGCAGAAGTTTGTCGCATCGTCTCCGCACGCATCCCGCAGATCGGCGCATCATCCTCCCTTGCGGCAAGGATTTCAACGCATCGCCGGCCTCGCGTGCCGAGAATCATCGCTACAACTTCTTTGCGACACTTTGTTGGTTTTGCAACTAAACCCAGGTACTTTGTGAAAGAACGGGTCGCAGAGACCACTGCTTTGAACTTGAACCTTATTTTTGCAACCTTTGAACTATTTTTGACAGCCCTTCAACAGCTATACTATTTTTGACAGTATTGTGGCTTTTACAGTTATTGGTCTTGTGATAAATCTGCCTTTATATAAAGATACTTATTTTTTATAATAACTACTTGTGTGGTGTCCCTTTGTAGTGTTCCTCATTGTGTTACTGTGTATGATCATAAATGCTTCACACCCTGCCTCTGAGATAAGCCTACCTGCTCGTGCTACGTTACCACAGGGTTGAGCAGGGGTATTAAAGAGGGTAGCCCTCTCACTCTGACTTAGGAAGAAGGGTCCCTACTTGGACAGTGGCCAGCCATTGCCAACTAGAGACCCCCATTTCTAACATTGGTGGTCAGCGGTGAGGATCTGGACTTGCATTTATGATCGCATACAGTAATTATAGTGTACACTACTAGTGAGTGCAGACCATAACGTACCGCATACATTTTTTTTGAGAATTGTTTTTTTGCTTCTATATTGTGATTGATATTGCCGGTGATTTTTCACCCGCGCGCATTTTCTGAGAGTTTTTGGGATCCTATATTGTGATTGATATTGCCGGTGATTTTTCACCCGCGCCCATTTATTGAAAGTTTTTGATCCCCTATTGTGATTGATATTGCTGGTGATTTTTCACCCACGCACATTTCTGAGAGTTTTTGGGATCCTGTATTGTGATTGATATTGCCGGTGATTTTTCACCCGCGCACATTTATTGAAAGTTTTTGATCCCCTATTGTGATTGATATTGCTGGTGATTTTTCACCCACGCACATTTCTGAGAATTTTTTAGGATCCTATATTGTGATTGATATTGCCGGTGATTTTTCACCCGCTTACATTTTTTGAGAAGTTTTCTTCTGTCCTTTATTGATATTGCCAGTTATTTCTACAATGGGCAAGCCCAGATCCAATGCCTCAGAAGATCTCTCCTGGGAAGAAGAGAAAATAGAAACCTACAATGCCAAGCAGCTCAAATATTTTTGCAAGCAATTCACAGTCCCTATCACAGGTCTCACTAGGAGGGAGGAGTATTACAAGGCGCTGAAGGCCTGGCTAGAAGCCAGGGATGCCCCTAAGGATCTAGGAGAGCTTGTGGAGGGAGGAGAGCAGCAGGGCGATGTAGTAGACTTAGTAGGAGACCCAGCCCTTTCCAACCCGGGCTCTAGTGTGTCCGCTAAGGGTCTGTCCCCAGAAGAGCTGGAGGACAGGGAGAGAGATAGGCGGCATAATATGGAGATGGCTAAGCTTAAAATGGATGGTCACCGGGACCTAGAGAACAAGAAGTTAGAAATTGAGATTATGAGGATGAAGCTTGAGCATGAGAGAGTATTGAGGGAGTTGGAGATTAAAGCTAAGAGCATGGAAATCTCCCCCTCTGGTGGCAGCGTACCTGTAGTGCACCCTGAGAGTAGGGTGTATATACCCAAGGAGGTTATTAAAGATTTCCACAAAAGTGAAGATATTGGGCAATGGTTTGCCGCTTATGAAGTAGCCATGGTGTCCCACCGGGTCCCTGAGAAGGATTGGGGAGCAGGGTTGTGGGGACGCTTTGTGAGTGAGGGGAGGGATACCTTGTTGGACCTGCCCCCAGAAAGTAGGATGGTTTACGCCCACATGAAGGAAGCGTTGGTGACCCGCTATGGTTTGACCCCTGAGATGTATAGACAGAGGTTTAGGGTCTGTAAGAAGCTAGAGGGTACCACGTGGGTTGAATATGTGTCCTTTTTTGCAGAGCCATGGAACGCTGGGTAAGAGGTAGCAAAGTAGAAACTTTTGCACAGTTTTATGATTTGATTGCATGGGAGCATTTATCTAGCAATTGTTTTCCTGAGCTACGCCAGCACCTAATTGATTGCAAGCTGACTAACCCTAGAAAGCTTGCTGAGGAGGCGGACCGCTGGGTGAGCACCCGGGTCCGCAAGGGTCCAGTGGGAGACGTCGCCAAAGGTGGGCAGGGTCCCCAGCAGAGGAGTGGGGGGACAAGGGTCAACAGAGGGAGTTCCCCGAGGGCCCCAAAGTAATCCCCCAGGGAACCCAGCAGTGGTGTCCCAGCCCCCCAAGAAAGGAGGACCGGGCCCCCACCAGGTAGGCCTGTTCCCAGGGGGCCCCCACGTGTTACAACTGTGGTCAAGTGGGCCACAGATATTTTGATCCCCAGTGCCCCCAAAGGGGGCCAGTGCACCCCCGTGCACCACCCCGCCAGATTGCTAGTGTAGCCCTGGGAGAGGAGGAGATGGGTGCCCAAGAGGGGTGGGATCCCGTAGAATTGACCCTTGTCTCATTAGGGGACTTTGAGATGGTCCCCAAGCCTGCACTGCCTGCTAACACTAAAAAATACAGGCAGTGGGTGACCATCAATGGCCATAGGGTGGAGGCTCTAAGAGACACAGGGGCCAGTGTAACTGCTGTCAGCTCCCGGTTGGTGTCCAAAGAGCAGGTTGTCCCCCATGCATTCTACCCAGTAGTGTCCGCCGACAACTCAGAGAGCCAATGTGAGGTGGCTCAGGTTCCCTTTGAGTGGGGGGGTCTCAGGAACTCTTCAGGTAGCTGTGAGGCCCGCCATGCCTGTAGACTGTCTGCTGGGCAATGATTTAGAGGACTCCCCGTGGGCTACGGTGGAGAGGAAGGCTCACTTAGAGATGTTGGGTCTGCCTGAGTGGGCGTGTGCTACCACGCGGTCAATGGCAGCCAAGGAGGGTGTTGAAAAGGATCTGGAGCCTGAGAGTAGGGCCCAGATCCCTGCCTTAGAGAGAAGGGGCAAGGGGCGCGGGAAGCCGGCCCCCTTGGTTCCCACGGCCCAGGAAGAAGCAGACCCTGAGGGGGATGCCCTGGAGCCTACCGGGGAGCAGATCACCGAACTGGGGGACCTGCCTGAGCTGACCCATTGGCAGCAGGAAGGGGGACCCACCAGGGAGGAATTTTGTGAGCAGCAGAGAGTTTGCCCCTCTCTTGAGGGTATGCGGCGACAGGCTGCAGCCCAGGCAGAAGGTGACATGTCTGGTTCACATCTGATTTATTGGGAGAACAGTCTCCTGTATAGTGAGCCTAAGGTTGCTGAGCCAGGGTCAGCCCGTGTGCTGGTGGTACCCGAGTGCTTCAGAACCTTCCTACTGGGGTTGGCTCATGACATTCCATTGGCAGGACATCTGGGGCAGACCAAGACCTTTGAGAGGCTGGCTGCCCACTTTTATTGGCCCCAGATGCACAAGAGTTCAGACTCTCATTGCAGGACCTGTGAGACTTGCCAGGCAAGTGGGAAGAGTGGGGGAAGATCAAGGCCCCACACCAGCCCTTTCCAGTTGTGAGTACCCCATTCGAGCGAGTGGGCATTGACATTGTGGGGCCTCTGGACCCCAAGACAGCCATGGGCAACAGGTTCATCCTGGTCTTGGTGGACCATGCCACCCGGTACCCTGAAGCCATCCCGCTCAGGACAGTGACGGCCCCCGTGGTGGGACGTGCACTGATGGGGATTTTCTCCCGTGTGGGATTCCCCAGAGAGGTGGTGTCTGACAGGGGGACCAACTTCATCTCCCAGTACATGAAGTCTCTGTGGAAGGAGTGTGGGGTAACGTATAAGTTCACCACTCCTTACCACCCCCAAGGTAATGGTCTGGTTGAAAGGTTCAACCGGACCTTGAAGGGCATGATCATGGGCCTAGAAGAGCCCCTGAGGCGTAAGTGGGACGTCCTCTTGCCATGCCTGTTGTTTGCCTACCGGGAGGTGCCACAGAAGTCCTTAGGGTTCAGTCCCTTTGAACTCCTCTATGGCCACCCGGTTAGAGGACCTCTGAGTCTGGTCAAGGAAGGCTGGGAGCAATCTCCCAGGAAACCTCCCCAAGATGTATTTAGCTACATGTTGGCCTTCAGGAACCAGACTCGGCGTTTCAGAAAAATTGCTGAGGCAAATCTGGAAGCCAGCCAAGAAGAAATGAAACGTTGGCATGACCAGAATGCCACTCTGGTCGAATTTCAACCTGGTCAGAAGGTTTGGGTACTGGCCCCAGTGGAGCCTTGTGCGCTCCAAGATAAGTGGACCGGTCCCTTTGAGGTGGTGGAGCGCAAAAGTCCAGTTACCTACTTGGTGGACTTTCAGTCTCCCAGGAACCCCTTGCGGGTCCTGCATGTGAACCGCCTAAAGCCCCACTTTGAGAGGTCTGAAGTGGGCATGCTTCTTGCCACAGATGATGGGGTTGAGGAGGAGAGTGAGCCTCTCCCTGACCTCCTGTGTGCAGAAGAGAAGGATGGGTCAGTGGAGGGTGTGATCCTCTCCACCACACTGACCCCTGAGCAGCAGAGAGATTGTCACCACCTGTTGGGGCAATTTTCTGATTTGTTCTCCCTGGTACCTGGTGTCACTGATTGGTGCGTCCATGAGGTGGATACCGGGGACAGTTCTCCTGTCAAGCACAAGGCTTACAGGGTAACTGACAGGGTCAGGGCTTGCATTAAGGAGGAGGTCTCCAAAATGTTCGCCCTAGGGGTGGTTGAGTCCTCTAGCAGCCCCTGGTCCAGCCCCGTGGTCTTGGTACCAAAAGCTGCGACGCCTGGTGCCACTCCTGAACTTAGGTTCTGTGTGGACTACCGAGGTCTCAATTCGGTCACCAAGACCGACGCGCACCCCATCCCCAGAGCTGATGAGCTCATAGACCGGTTAGGGGCTGCCCGGTACCTCAGCACGTTTGATCTGACGTCTGGGTACTGGCAGATCGCCTTAACGGATGGGGCAAAGGAGAGGTCAGCATTCTCCACACCAGATGGGCACTACCAGTTCCGTGTGATGCCCTTTGGGATGAAGAATGCCCCTGCCACCTTCCAGAGATTGGTCAACCAGGTGTTGGTTGGGCTGGAGGCTTTCAGTGCCGCCTACCTGGATGACATTGCAGTGTTTAGTTCCTCCTGGGAGGACCACTTGCGCCACCTCTGGGAAGTGTTGATGGCGCTGCGCAGAGCAGGCCTCACAATCAAGGCCAGTAAGTGCCAGATTGGGCAGGGTTCTGTGGTGTACTTGGGACACCAGGTGGGGAGCGACCAGGTGGCGCCCCTGCAGCCCAAGATTGAAACCATCCTGACTTGGGAACCCCCAAGGACCCAGACCCAGGTGAGGGCCTTCTTAGGACTCACGGGTTATTACAGGAGGTTTGTCAAGGGGTATGGCAACATTGTTGCACCCTTGACTGAGCTGACTTCCAGAAGCGGCCAAAGATTGTGAACTGGACTGACACCTGTCAGAAAGCCTTTGATGCCCTCAAAACTGCTATGTGTACAGCACCCGTACTCCAGGCGCCCAATTTTGCTAAGGAATTTGTTGTCCAGACAGACGCTTCAGAGCATGGGGTGGGGGCCGTTCTGTCACAGATAAATGAGGAGGGACTAGACCAACCTGTGGCCTTCATCAGTAGGAGGTTACTTCCACGGGAACAGAGGTGGAGTGCAATTGAGCGTGAGGCATTTGCTGTGGTCTGGGCACTGAAGAAGCTGAGACCATACCTGTTTGGGACTCACTTCCGGGTTCAGACAGACCACAGGCCCCTCAGATGGCTGATGCAGATGAGGGGTGAGAATCCCAAGTTGTTGAGGTGGTCCATTTCCCTACAGGGTATGGACTTCACGGTGGAACACCGCCCTGGTACAGAACACGCCAATGCTGATGGTCTGTCCAGATTTTTCCGCCTTAGCGATGAGAACTTCCAAGGGGATGGGTAGTTCTCCCCACATTTCAGCTGGAGGGGACGTGTGTTAGACCTGGCACCATTGGCGTGGGTCTCCCTTCCATTTTTCGCTGTTGTCTCCTCTGTTTTACTGGTGTTAGATGCTCTGGGCGCTGTGCCACTGCCATTCAGTGTCACAGCGCGAATGCTCCCTGTATAAATATGTCTATGTGAATTGGTATATCCCTGATTGGCTTATTTGGGTTACCTGTTAGTCCCTAGTAGTGTGGCCTATGTGTGCCCAGGGCTGGTAAACCAAATGCTGCTGGTGGGCCTGCAGCACTGATGTGTGCCACCCACAGAAGCAGCTTGTAAAGTGTGTCTCAGACCTGCCACTGCAGTGTCTGTGTGCAGTCCAGAACTGCCATCTTGGCTGTGAAGTGCAACCACTTCCCAGCCCCTGAACCTTCCCTTGGCATCCTGTAAGTCGCCCCTCGGGTAGGGTGCATTGTATGTGTAAGGTAGGACATGCCTGGGTGTGTGTAGCATGTCCCGGTAGTGAATTATGCACCATTTCGTTTTTCACTACTGTAAGGCTACCTGTTCCTCATAGGCTAGAATGGGCAGTTTGACTATTACATGCTATAGTCCTAACTGACCCCAGGGACATGGTAGAAAAACGAATTTAGTATGCCTGAGCTCAGAATATTAAAATACACCTTTTAGTGAAGTTTATTTTTATATTCTGTGTTTGAAAATACCACTTTTAGAAAGTAGGTATTTTCTTGCCTAAGCCTTCCAGTGTGCTCTGCCGTTATGTGTATTGGCTGTCTGGTTTTAGAGGGGCAGGACAGGCTGAGTCAGACCTTGGTGGAATAGAGAGATCTGCATTTAGAGTGTGGGGAAGGGTGGCTCTTTGATCTGAATAGGGCTGTGCCTGGCAAGGTGAATGCTGGCTCCACCTCCCACTGTGTGTCTGCTAGCAGACCCCCTCTTTCTGAAAGGAAGGATGCAGCCTGGTAAACAAAGTGCTCCAGGCCTGAGCAGAACTGGTTCTGGCTAGGTTCAGGGACTGGTAGCTTCAAGGATCAAAGGCTTTTGGGGTATAAATATCTGTGCTCAAACCCCCTACTTTTGTATTGCTTTTGGATCTGGAGAGGAAACTCTGTCCGTGCCACTGGAGGAATCTGCAGGAAGTGACTGTCCTTGTGCTTGTGTGTTTTTCTTGCACTGGCCTGCAGCAGTGACCACTGGACCTTGAAGAAGAGGAAAAGGAACTATTGAGAGAACTTTTATTTTTGTACAGCAATCACCCAAGGGCTAGGAAAAGAGCTAGCCTCCTGCTGGAGTCTCAGGCACAACAGACTCCACCACCAACCTCCTGCTTCCTCCCTGCGAGGACTGCTATCTGCTGAGGAGGCTCCTGTGAGTTCCAGGGCCTCTAGTTTGCATCAGAGAGAAGAGGGTAAGAAATCGACGCTAACGCATCTTTGCGGGCCGCTGCAGTCGAGAGCGCTGGGAAAATCCTCGCGCTGCTGCCGCCGAGGGCCCGCAACCCGAAACCATCGCTGACGCCCCTTTGCGAGCCGCTGCAGCCGAGACGCGCTGGAAAGATCATCGCGCTGCTGTCGCCGCGCACTCGCAACCCTGACAGAAATCATCGCTTCGAGACATCGCAGTGCGGACGCCGTGCGTTCGCCACTTTGATCGCATCACACCGGATTTCGTCGCTCCCTCGCGGAGCGTCTTGTCTTCGCATCGCAACACGATCGCACAGCGCAACAGGATCACCGCATCGACTTCTCCCACGCGGCAAGAAAGTCATCGCATCGGCGGTCCAGCGCGCAGAAGTTTGTCGCATCGTCTCCGCACGCATCCCGCAGATCGGCGCATCATCCTCCCTTGCGGCAAGGATTTCAACGCATCGCCGGCCTCGCGTGCCGAGAATCATCGCTACAACTTCTTTGCGACACTTTGTTGGTTTTGCAACTAAACCCAGGTACTTTGTGAAAGAACGGGTCGCAGAGACCACTGCTTTGAACTTGAACCTTATTTTTGCAACCTTTGAACTATTTTTGACAGCCCTTCAACAGCTATACTATTTTTGACAGTATTGTGGCTTTTACAGTTATTGGTCTTGTGATAAATCTGCCTTTATATAAAGATACTTATTTTTTATAATAACTACTTGTGTGGTGTCCCTTTGTAGTGTTCCTCATTGTGTTACTGTGTATGATCATAAATGCTTCACACCCTGCCTCTGAGATAAGCCTACCTGCTCGTGCTACGTTACCACAGGGTTGAGCAGGGGTATTAAAGAGGGTAGCCCTCTCACTCTGACTTAGGAAGAAGGGTCCCTACTTGGACAGTGGCCAGCCATTGCCAACTAGAGACCCCCATTTCTAACAGTCGGTGAGCCTCCCAGGGGAGTGTCCCTCATTTCACCAAGGGTATATGTCCTATAGAGGGGAGGGGGTATTAGGCAGTACCAGACCATATTGGAAGGCGGGCCCAACTCGGGCACGCCGCCATTATGGCGGTCGCGCCGGGCCCCCGCACACAGGGGAAGGCAGGGAGCGCCGCGCACAGTAGTGACGCGGCGCCCTGCCTCCCCTTGTCAACATCCGCCTGATTGGTTAGCCGGGTGTGAACCGGAAGCACTTCAAGTGCTTCCGGTTCACCCGTTGGAACAACGTCGGGCAAGCCGGTCGGAACTGACTTGCCTGGCACCAAAGGAGTTAAAAGGCTGGGGAGCAGAGCGAACAGTCTCTGTTCACCGCTCCCCAGCCTGCCGACAGGACACGCAGGGACAGGGCCTCAGGCTGAGGCCCCAACGAAGTTTTTTCACCCACCCACCATCCCCTAAGGCAGATGTTATGGTTTAATAAGTATGTTTTTCCGTTTACAGGAGGAATAATGTAAATTAATATGATGGTTTGATGTTTTCTTAATGTTTGTAATAAAAGAGTTGCGTTTTCTTAATTGAACAGCTAATTTCAAGATAACTAATTTTGTCGTATTTTTATGCGTTTTTCCTTGGTCAGGCGGTAAGGTCATGATTGGTGAGCATAGTTTTCGGTCCTTAGCGGGCATCACCATTGTAAAATGGGGACGCCCGAGGGGAGACAGAGGGTCTCTCATGGAACTCCAGGGGCAGTTACAGCCGGTAGGTTGGAGGGGTGCAGGGGGAATGGAAGTCTCGCTTCCAGTAGGCTGGTTGGCCAATCCCCGCACGCGCATGCGCTCAAGGGCGCAAGGAGGCATAATTGCCGCGCCCCTTTTTATGGAGTTTAACGTTGAGGGCGTAGGGGGGGCCCGGGGGAGGTATCCATCCGGTAAGCTGGGCCCCCTACGCAAGGACACGCCGGTAAGGAGGTGTGGACCTAGCTGGAGCAGGATCTGGGAACGCCAGTCATTGACCTTGCCATAGGCTCTACCAGGGATACGCAGAAAGTTAATATCTTCATCACTTAGATTATGATAGGATTGGCTCTGTATTAGAAACATGTTAAGGTTAGCCAATTGACACCATGTACCTATCAATGTATTGGAATTTCTGCGTATTGTACATAATGTAAATAAAATGATTATTAATGTTTTTAAGATTTTATGTAATAAAATACGGCCGGGGTTACTACGGCCCCTAATCCAAACAGTTGTGGTGTTTGCATTGTTTTGCCTTGGGGGAAAGTGAGGGTCAGTGAGCCTCCCAGGGGAGTGGGGAGGGTCCCTCATTTCACCAAGGGTATATGTCCTATGGAGGGGAGGGGGTATTAGGCAGTACCAGACCATATTACCTCTTCTATCCCTCCACTATCCTTCTCAATCCAAATAACTGACTAACATATCTACCACTCAAATTACTTTCCTATTTCACTATACTAATTCACCACTAATCCTTTATGGGTTCCAAAGTAGTGTGCTGCGCGCCGAAAAAACGCTTCAACGCCTCGTCAGGGGTAGTAAGCACTATATAAATGCACTTACAATACAATACAATGTCAGCAGGAGGATAATGCTGTGGAAAGAGTTTTATTGTTAGGTGAGAGAAGGAAGGCTTTTCTAGAGGGAGGATATAGTTGGAAGAATGGAATAGAAGCCTTGGGTGTGGCCCCAGGCCCTTCAAGGACCAAAGAGGGAAGATGCTATTGGAAGACACTCTTAACCCCTCGCCCTTTACCTGGATGACCGGCTAAACACCCTAGGAGCGGCGTTAAGCAGGGATGGGCTGGACCTGATGGGGATATTTCTACACGGTCAAGTTACCAGGTGGCCAGGGGAAAGGTACATTGTTTTTTAAGGAAACCTAGCACCGGCATGGAGGGGTTAGTGCTGGGTAGGCAGGTATGGGCCAGGTGTGTCGGGTAAAACAAACAGGAAGGAGGCGGGTGAGAGAGGTTGCAATTGGGCCGAATTGGGATAAAAAAGAAACAAACATTGCTCCAAGGTCCATATATTCAAAGAGCATCTCTAGAGGATTTTAGCACCTGCAACATACAAAAGACTTCCACAAATGTCCTCATGTTATACTTTATAGAGGAGGCATTGGAGACAGAGGAGATCATATTGCCTAGTATGGCGGACTTGTTCGCCCCTTTCACAACCAGCTCCAGGTGTTCTCTCCTGCACTGTGCCTTATAAAGTTTGTCTAAAGCATAATGACTCAATTTCTTTTGTGAAAACACCATGACATATATTTCAGTACTTCTGACATGTTATTTATTTTGTGAGCAGTGTGTATACCATGTTTCCGGTTACTCACCAAACATGACCTATGGCACCCTGAGAAAACCAACAGCATTGTCTAAACCCCTTTTTGAGGATCGTTTTTACCACTTTTTAAGTTTGCACATAATCAAAATGGATTTGAGGGGATACGGAACGTAGCAAACTTTTAGCAAACTCGCTTTTAATGTAAACTCCCAACACACTTGTGTTTAAAACGTGCTCTTTGCAAGGCTTCAAAAAGTTATTTTTTCACTAGGAAATCTTTAGACATATTCACCAAATTTAATGTATAGTTTGCACATGGCAGTTCATGGAGACTATTTGAAAACTGATGGAGTCTGGTCAAAAAAATGCTAAACTTATATCCAAAACCTGCTTTTAAATTCCTTTTGGAGAGTGCAATGTCGGCTTCATTGTACTGACTCCAGTGACAAGCTTAATATAGGGAAATGTTTAGTACTTGATATGTATGTATGCATGTATATACGTATGGAATGTTATATCTACAGCACAAACTTGCTCTGAAGCAACGGAGCGCAGGTACTTTCAACAATTACTTTTAATAAAGATTACATTATAAAACCCATCATTCCTTAATACAAAATAGCTTTCATCTTGGGTTCAAACCTAAGGATTTCGGAATGAATGCACTGTTCGAATGTTGGAGTGAATGTTTATTTTCTACAGAACTCTCCTACTTCCTGCTTGCTTGCACCACACCGCCATCTTTTCTTTTTGCAGATTTATATAGCGCGAACTCTACCCGAAGGTATTGGAGCGCTTTACACGAGCACCAGTTACGTTGGTGGTTAGTGGTTAGTGGTCTCACTCTTCTGAGCACTTAGTATCCCTCATTCTGCACCTATTTAAGGCGCATGACAGCACGGAAGCACAGCGGATCCCAGCTCCCCACACCGAGTAACTGTTTTTAATTGTGGCAATACATAGTTTCACTTTTAAATCACCACATAACTAAGGGGCTGATTACGATGGCGGGCGGACTTGGTCCGCCCGCCACCGTAGCAGTGATTGGGACTGCCCGCCAGACATGCGGCGGTCCCACCACTGCAATTAGGATGCGCCTGCCATACTGGCGGGCGCATCCTGGGCTTTCAACATTGCGGGCGGTGGTGCTGGCTGCAGCACCGTCCGCAATGTTGAAAGTGCTTGCACCGCATTTCCCTGCACCGCGTGGCAGGCACCACGCGGTGCCTGCCACTTGGTGCATGGAAATGCAGGGGGGTACCATGGGTACCCCCCAGAGCAGCGACACC
The DNA here is from genome assembly GCA_963921515.1 of Calotriton arnoldi. Taxonomy (NCBI): domain Eukaryota; kingdom Metazoa; phylum Chordata; class Amphibia; order Caudata; family Salamandridae; genus Calotriton; species Calotriton arnoldi. Next base: position 7,580,795 of record CAWUFW010000003.1, read on the forward strand.
CCCTCCAAACAAGGGGGTCCGCAACGGGCCCCCAAACCCCGCCAGCCTTTCCATGGCGGCATCGCCGCCATGGAAAGGCCCCTGGCCACACACATCCTAATATGGCGGACGGTGCCTGCTAGGCACCGCCACCATATTAGTGGCCCTGCTCCGCCCACCAGGCAATCGGTGCGATTGCCACCGGCAGAAAAGCGGCGGACGGACTTTGCGTCCGCCGCGATACTCACCGCCATCCTAATATGGCGGTGGGTAAATCTCAATGTGATGGCGTAACGATCGCCACCGCCAGCCCGGCGGTGGCGATCGTTCCGCCATCGTAATGAGCCCCTTACTTTCTTTATGGGGTCTGTGTTGGTGGGTGGAATTTCTTTATTTTGCTATTGCCGTTACCTCTGGTCCGCCGCTGCTTCTTTGGCTGTTTGTCTGGAGAGGGTGCTGGCGTTCTACAGGAAGTTTTGCTCTCCTACTTCCTGCTTGCTCGTACCAAACTAGCTCTTCTGCACACTTAGCTCCCTCATTCAGCACCTATTTAAGGGTGCATGGCAGCACGGATGCGTGCAGTGGGCGCGCCAAAGGCAAGCCCATCTGCTGTTGGTTCTGAGCCAGATGAGAGTTTGGCCATGGTAAGGTCCTACTCCCATGCCCAACTCATGGAGTTTCAGTATCAGGACTCTAAGTCGACTTGTCAGTCTACGCTGAATGTTTGCAATAGCAAAGTCAAGCGCTGCCTGGATGTCATCACCAGTCACAGCAAGTTACGGCTCTGTGGTGCTCTGCTCAACACCCACTCCCTCATTAGACACAAGAGGGAAACTCACGATCTGATTCTGGAGTTAGCCCTAGACTGTCTTTTCATAACTGAAACATGGTCTAGAGAGGACCCTGGCCCTGACCTGGTGGAAGCTATCCTGCAAGGTTACACCATCAGTAGACTGGACTGCCAGGGACGCATGGGAGGTGGGCTGGCAGTTATTGTACGGGATGGACTCGGATGTACGTTAGACTCTGTGGACTTGGGCAAAGAGGAGGGAAATGCCCTTTTTAGGTCTCGCCTAGTGTTGCTGCGCACATGCGCAGCTCGCTTGGCGAGATTTATTGTAGATGAGGAGTTTGAGAAAAGGGCTTGAAGCCCCGCCCCTTGTTTCCATTGGCTGGCGTCACCGTTTATGCTAAACGGTGGCCTGCCATTGGAAATTAGGGTTTTGGGTTCACGCCCTTTCGCCTGCGAGCCGGACTGGCTCGCCTGCTTTGCTGCTGTCGCAAAGCACTTTCTTATCTTTATGGGGCCAAACACATGGCCCCATAAAGACAAGAGATCGATGCTTGTTCGTTGTAGTATTCTCACATTCTCACTGAAGTTAGAGGGCACTTCTGCAATACATTACAAGCCGCCGCAGACACTCGGTCACTGTACCCAGTTACCCGCTCCGTTTCTGAGCTCCTCGGTGAACCAGTGTTTCGTGTGCTGCACTGTGGTTGCAGGTTCGTGTGTTGAGTTTTTCTAACACAAAACTGGAGCGCAGGGACATAACCTCCCTGAGCTGAAGGAAAAGTAGAAAGTGACACCATTTTGTATAAAAGAAGGCACAGAGCGGGGAGTCTCCGGGTCCAGATGTGCACCAGTGAGTGGTGTGCCTGCATATGGCAGACACCAGGGAGTTCTATGCACACATCAAAAAGGACGAATGCACAGCCGCTTTTTTTTTAATCTCATTTTTCTCATGCTCACTGGCTCGTTAATACTGCGTGCAACCCTGTGGATGCGCTGCGCGCATGCACGTGACAAGATACTGCCAAACGAGGGAACCTCGCCAGGTCCCGGTGTCAGGGTGCACATAGGTTTTCGTGAGTGCCACAGTTGTGGAGTATGGACAAAAAGAATGTTCATTTAGCATTGAGAAGTAAGGCACGTTATGAAGAGCAGAACAGTAAAGCAATGGTTTTGCAACCGTTTTTTTTTGTTTAAGTTGTATGGGTTGAATTTTATTAATTTTGAAGTCAATCAAATGGAGAGCCCTGCTTACTCGTGAAGTAGCGTAGGTTGAAATCATCAGGACATACTAGACTGAGATGGGTCCCAGTCATTTACATATATTATCTGTTTTTGTAGTAACCCCTGAAGAAGGGCATTGAGTGTCCAAAATGACCTTAGACGTCGTGTTCTGAAGAAAGGTCAATCTCCATGTTTGTAGAATAAAAGCCTGGTATGGCAGCGGCTGAACTTATGTAAACGTTGGATGAAACATGAATTATGGAAGAAAATTGAATTAAATTAATAAATGGATTAAACTGGAAAAGGATTGTTGGAACATATTTACTAGAGAACCCAGAAATAAGCAGTGCACCCCGGGGGATACGGGGTCCTGACGAGGTTCCCTAATTTTGCAGACACCAGGGAGTGCCACCCTCTATTGGGGAGCAATGGAAGCAGCCTCTGGTCCCTTCACGGGGTAGTGCCAGCACCCAGGGGAGAGACAGGGCACTGGACACACGCACGCGCAGGGCCCTGCTCAGCTTGTCGTAGTTCATCTGGGGTTTGCACTTGCGGACCCCCCAGAGCCGGGCCACCTCGTCGGAGTCCTTGATGACGAACTCGCCGTAGTCGCCCTGCCAGGCGATGACGTCATGGTACTCCTCCTTCCGCAGAAGCTCCAGGATGACGTGCCAGAGCTGGATCTGGCGGGAGCCAGGGCTGGATTCGGGCTTGTAGGCCCAGTCAGGGAAGGCGAACCCTACGAGAGAAGGAGACAGGAGATCAGGCCGAGGGGCTGCAGCCAAAGGCGCACACACACGGTGGGGCTCTGAGGGCACAGACACCCACCCGCAGGCGCAGGCGCAGGCGCACGCACAGACAACGGGGGCCGGCACCAGGGGTCAGCCAAAGGCACGCGGTGGGGCTCTCTGAGGGCACAGACACCCACCCACAGGCACACGCACAGACAACGGGGGCCGGCACCAGGGGTCAGCCAAAGGCACGCGTGGGGCTCTCTGAGGGGACAGACACCCACCCACAGGCGCACGAGACAACGGGGGCCGGCACCAGGGGTCAGCCAAAGGCACGTGTGGGGCTCTCTGAGGGCACAGACACCCACCCACAGGCACGGACAGGTGCACGCACAGACAACGGGGGCCGGCACCAGGGGTCAGCCAAAGGCACGCGGTGGGGCTCTCAGAGGGCACAGACACCCACCCACAGGCACACGCACAGACAACGGGGGCCGGCCTCAGGGGTCAGCCAAAGGCACGCGGTGGGGCTCTCAGAGGGCACAGACACCCACCCACAGGCACACGCACAGACAACGGGGGCCGGCACCAGGGGTCAGCCAAAGGCACACGTGGGGCTTTCTGAGGGGACAGACACCCACCCACAGGCACACGCACAGACAACGGGGGCCGGCACCAGGAGTCAGACAAAGGCACGCGTGGGGCTCTCTGAGGGCACAGACACCCACCCACACCCACGGACAGGCGCACGCACAGACAACGGGGGCCGGCACCAGGGGTCAGCCAAAGTCACGCGGTGAGGCTCTCTGAGGGGACACCACCCACAGGCGCACGCACAGGCGCACGCACAGACAACGGGTGGCAGGCACCAGGGGTCAGCCAAAGGCACGCTTTGCTGGCCGCTTCAGGGGGCACGCGGCGTGTTTTGTTTTATCAACCCAGCGCCTGTCGCACGTCATCTTTTAACATGACGGCTGCAATTTTCATAAGCACAGCTCTTGCCAGCGCAGGAACAGGTTCGTGCTCTTCACCCTCCTAGTTGCATCTCTCCCCGGATCCCAGTTTCTTCGCGGCACACCGCGACTCCCTGCCCACTTGTAGCCTGTAGGAGGTGGGACAGAACTGGGCTCGGCGACTGTCCCTCCCCCTCACCCATTCTCGAGTTCCATTCCCCTCCCGGGCCTCCCTTCTCTCTCTATTTGTTTTTCTTCTACAATGTGAATGCAAACCAATATAAAGAGACCGCTTCAGGTGGTTGATTTTGTGACACTGAGTTTCTCATTATTATATCATAAACTACTCCATTTGCGGTGGGACCGGCTGACTCGCTCCATTGCCATTTCTGAAGACTAGCGACCCGACACCTTGTGCATAGGAACAGCTGCCTCTGTTTGCTTTCACTGCACCATGTCACATGCTAGCTCTCTCTCTGTCCCCCCACCTCCCTCTCTACCCCTTTCCTCGTTGTCACATCCCTTTGACTCTGCTCTTAGCGCCTTCACGTTCCAATAAGACAATGGAGTGCTCACATACACATAAAAGACATATAATATTTATAGTTTATCATTTACTAAGTTGCTAACAATACAGCACGCATACAATATTCAGGTAAGTGCTCGCCCATGTGCGCTCTTCCTATTGTCTCATGCACTGGTTTAATTGCAGGGCTCGAGGGCCACTTCACATGTGCACAAATTCCGTCTTTCCTCTTTCTTTTAAAGCACTCCTCTTACCACCCCTGATTTCCACTGTTTCCTCTCCATCCTGTTTCCTTCCTATCTCTTTAGACAGGTCAAATGATCACTCCACTGCAAACAAAAAAATAACTAGAAAACATTGTCATTTGCAACGCCAACAGCTCTAACTTTCACTAATGCGAGACCGATTGCATTGCAAATGCTTGTTAACAAAGGCTTTGTTATGAAAGTCTTTAGAACGAAAGCGGCATCACAACGGCATCATTAGTATGCCCGTATTTATGCCGAATCGTTCACTAGCACGAAGGGGCCGGTTTAGGGCTAAGGGAAGGGGCTGTTTTAGGTTAAGGGAAGGGGCATTTTTTGGTTAAGGGGAGGGGCGGTTTTAGGGTTAAGGGGAGTGGTAGTTTTAGGTTGAGGGAAGGGGTGGGTTTAGGTTAAACAAATGGGTGGGTTTTGGTCTAAGGGAAGGGGCTGTTTTAAGTTAAACGAATGGGCGGGTTTAGGTCTAAGGAAAGGGGCTGTTTTAGGTTAAACGAATGGGCAGGTTTAGGTCTAAGGGAAGGAGCTGTTTTAGGTTAAACGAATGGGCGGGTTTAGGTCTAAGGGAAGGAGCTGTTTTAGGTTAAACGAATGGGCGGGTTTAGGTCTAAGGGAAGGAGCTGTTTTAGGTTAAACGAATGGTCGGGTTTAAGCTAAGGGAAGGGGCCGTTTTAGGTTAAGGGAAGGGGCGGGTTTAGGTTAAGGGAAGGGGTGGTTTTAGGTTAAGAGAAGGGGCGGTTTTAGGTTAAGAGAAGGGGCGGGATTAGGCTAAGGAAGGTGGCAGGTTTAGTTTAAGGAGAGGGGTGGTTTTAGGGCTAAGGGAAGGGGGGCTGTTACTAGGGCTAAGGGTGTGCAGGGGTTTAGGGGTAAGGGGCTGAGGGGATTTAAGGTAAGAGGTTTAGCACGATTGCCCAAAACACTCGGCGACATCCCTGGGAAACTTTGGCACCGAAGAGGCAGGAGCGACAAGCACCTTCCATGACTTGGACAGTGGCTGAGGCATGGACCACGGCCTGTCCTGGAGTTGATCCCGCAAACCAGACCTGCCCGCAACACCTGCAGACACCGGTGAGATCGGGGCATTCGTTGATATTCTATGTACGACGTGCAGATGAACTTCGTTCGAGAAACTGGTGTGATGATGTCAACTTCAAACTAAGGCTTTCGTTAATAAAGCCTTCGGCCTAATGACATTCGTACTACTGACATACATCTCAAAGAGGATATTATGGAGGCTGCCTTTGTTAGGCTTAAAATCTCGGTCAATGACACCATTTCTGTTCTTCTAGTACTGTGACCATGTGGCTCAAGGGCCAACTTTCTTGAGACCTGGTGCCAGACTGTGGAACCATTCCTAGTACATATCCATATTAGCATTCTGGGGGACTTTAATTTGCATCTTAATGTCCCTTTATGTAAGGATTCGGCAGTCTTCCTTGAAGTACCCAAGGCAAACACCAGGAGATGATGGACGGAGCACTGAAACTTTTTAGATACTCACCCCACTCACAGATCTGGGTTGAATCCATCATTGTTCTTTAGCTCACTTCGCCACCCCAGTTCAGACCCAGCTATTAGCAAATCAGTCTTGACCCTGTTCCTCATGGGAACAGTCCAGCCCGAACTGCCAAGCCAGGTCTTCCCTGAACCGGAAACAAGCATCCTGGGACCGGTTTCGGGGTAACACCCCATATCAGCTAGGCTAGCTTGAATCCAGTGGCAAAGTGAGCAAGGGACCCAGGTCTGGGAATACCCTGCCAACTTAGGGCGAATAAAGCAAACACAAGAGATGATGGACGAGCACTGAAACTTTTCAGACACTCACCCCCAGTCACAGATCTGGGTTTAATCTATCATCGTACTTTTGCTTACTATGAGACCCCAGCTGACCCCGTTCCTCATGGGAACAGTCCAGCCCGAACTGCCAGGTTAGGTCCTCCCTGGACCGGAAACAAGCATCCTGGAACCGGTTTCGGGGTATTAACTCTCATCACCCTGAGGCCAACCCCTGCTGCACACAGCTGAAGGCCGTGTATGGTGGGTACGTTTAAGGAGTAGGCTACGGCCAGGCCCTGCGGCCAATACCTGAAGTGCGCGCCCAAGGCCATGAATGGCGTGGGGTTTGGTGCATATAGGGGTTAGGCCGCAGGGCCTGGCCACAGGTCAGGCCCTGCTGCCAACCCCCACCCCGCATGTCCGAAGGCTGTGCGTAGCACTGGGTTCAGTGCTCAGAGGGGCTTTGGCTGTGCGCGGCGATGGTTGGATTAACGTAAAGTAATTAAAATTACTTAACATTAAAAAAAAAAGTCATTTTAGCTGTCATGAGTGATGTCACTGACCATGTCATGAGTGATATAATATGTGAGGTCATAAGCAGTGCATTGCGGGCGCTAGTTATAGTTAGCTCGGCTAACTATAACTGCTGAATTTCACTAGTTTTGTACGAGTGTAATCTGAGCCTAACTATAACGTCCCTGTAACCTTTATTTCTTTTTCAGTGAATTTCTAAGGTTTTTTAAATGCTAATTCCTAACTATAATGTCCCTGTTACCTTTGTTTTTTCCCTGTGTAGAGCAGAGCGTTTGGGGACCCAAGGAAGACTGAGGGACCATCACATCGGATTGAATGTGATATACTTCACCCACCTCTACAAGGCATTAGCAGCACCATTTGGGTTAACTTGGGCTCCATGGGAGTCACTTACCAACAGGCGGACTTCTGGGAGTTGTAGTCTTTTACAGCGGACTACAAATTAAAAGACCTTTATTTTCAATTGGAGCCAGCTGCCTGCCTATCAATGGGAGGAGCCGAAGGAGGTACAAATGAGGGTGGGATTCCAACTCCGGTGTTAAAGGCATCCGAAGAAGGCTACTATGCCGAAATGCATCATGCCGTATTGATATCCATTAAAGCTGTCTTCCTTTTAATCCCCGCTGTGTCCTTTGGTTCCTTGTAAAGAAGTTACCGGTGTTTGTCATATATATATATATACACGACTGGTAGGAAAATCTGCCTTCTAAAAGACAGAGAAACGGTGCCATCTTAAGGATTTTCCCTCTTTTCGGAACATCTTTAAATTCAATGCCCATTTCCAGCTAATTCAACACTCTGTGGTGACATACAATATTGAATTATGCTTTAAACTTTCAGAAACTGTGGCATGAAGCAGCCAAAAGCTCCAGCGGCCAAGCATCCACCAGCCAAATAGGACCAAAAGAAAGCCTAAGAAACACAAGGTAAAGGGCGTGGTGAGGTACAAAGAAGGGCAACATGAGACGAGGAATATGAAGACCATTCAGGGGAAGAGGGTAGTGGAGTGGAGAGAACGGGATAGAGACAGCGTTCCAGGTTAAAATGAGATGAGAGGTAGCGGGGAAAGAGTTGAACTGGAGAAACTGAGAGGAGGTTGAGAAAGATAGGTGAGATTGATACAGAGGTTGAGAGAGGTTGCATTTTAGGTAGATAGAAATGTGTAAGGTAGACAGTGGTAGAAACAGAGAGGTGAGATAGAACGATGCATAAAGAGATGGGGAGAAACAGATTTGAAATAAAGAAGGCTATGCAGAAAGAAAAATGAGAGAGAGGTGGAAATGATAGATTGAGAAAAAGTGGTAGAGGTAAAAGGGTCTACACAGAAGGAGTAGTAGTTGGGGAGTAGTGGGGGAGTTAAGGTAGCGGGACCAGCATTGAGGACGTTGGGGAAGAGGGACCATAGGTAGAGAGAAAGGGAGGTGGAGACATAGGTAAGGAATACAAGCTTGCATGTTATGTAGAGAAAGCTGAGGTACAGAAAGATGTGGGGTAGAAAGGTGAAGTAGAGAGTGATGAGGTTGAGAGGTGGCATAGAGAGGGGACTGGGGTTTAGCGAGGCCTGGCGAAGAGAGATGGATATAGAGAGACAGGTAAGGTGAAGAGAGAGATGAGATTGAGAGAGGTGAGAAAGGCATAAGTGAGGTTAAAGAAAGGAAGCAAGTACATGGAGAAGTAGAGATTGATAGTGACAAAATAAAAGAGAAAAGGGTGAGTTAGAAAATGTGAAGTAAAGAAAGCAGTGTGAGAAAGACAGATTTAGTTTTTTTTTTAATGTAACTGCCATGAATTGCCTCAGAGCACAGGGTTAGGTTTGGGCATGCAGAGCATGCGCCGCCGTGAAAGTAAAGACTCAGGGCCCCATTACGATGGCGGGCGGACTTTGTCCGCCCGCCACCGTAACGGTAACGGGACCGACCGCCAGAGGTGCGGCGGTCCCTCTAGGCCATCAGGGATGCGCCCGCCACAGTGGCGGGCGCATTCTTGGTATTTAACATTGCGGCGGGCGGTGCTGTAAGCAGCACCCGCCGCAATGTTAAATTGGCATGCTGTGCATTGCAATGCATAACGTGACAGGCACCGCGCGGTGCCTGCCACCTTGTGTATGGCAATGAAGGGGGGACCCCAATGTCATTCACCGCATGCCTTTCCATGGCGGAGTCTCCGCCATGGAAAGGCATTCCACCGCAGGCATCATAATATGGATGGCGGTGCCTGCAAGGCACCGCCACCATATTGTGTGCCTTTTCCGCCCGGCCGGCAATCTGACCGGCAGATAAGCGGCGGACGGTCTTTCCGTCCGCTGCGGTGCCCCTCGCCATACTAATATGGCGGGGGGTGAAACAGGAACATTTGGCGGGCGGATCGCCACCGCCGGGCCGGCGGTGGCGATCCGCCCGAGATCCTAATAGGCCCCTCAGTTTTCATGCACACTATTATCACTTTGTGAGAAGGCCCGATGGAAGGCGGAAGCCACAAGCAATTTCCTTTGGCCATGGCCAATCTTTGGTCATGACTTAAACCGGCTCCGACAGTTGCAAGCAGAAGTGGTGCACGTAGAAGTTATCAGTCGAACCCCTCCACTAAACAGGATCTCGCTATAATATCGGGACCTTAAAGGAAACTTACTCACTGAAAGGCAGAAGGCTGTCAATAATGGCCAGGGCCACTGGAATTATGCAATTGTGCGGCAATTTTCGCATAATTATAGATTTGCCGCATTTGCCACATAATCCATCGTCTACTGCATAATCAGCAGATTTTAACAAAAAATGTTGTGTGTAGCTCAAACGGTTCAAAAGTTACTAAAAATGCAGCAAAACGAATTTCAGCGCAGTAAAAGGCTTTTTGCAAAGGTTGACTAGATACTTTTTGTGGCCGATTGCTATATTTGGGTGGTAATCTGGTATACTAATGAGGTGCAATTAATGCCCAGACAATGTTAACAAGTTTGAAAATCACAAAATAACGAAGGAATACTATAGCAAAATGTGCTGCATTATGTCACATAATTTGTCTTTTCTTGCCACATCATTTACTCAACTCTGCTGCATAATTTGGCCCTCCCCTGCCGCATAATTCCAGTGGCACTGATAATGGCCAAGAATCACGGAAACTGTTTGTCCTGTTTTGGGCTCATCGGTGTGATGTGGTCGATGTGCTTTGAAAGAAGCAAAGCACTAAAGGGAGCCAAATAATTTGAACGCTAAAATACTTTTAGAATGTTGGTCCCCTGCTTCTCACCGTAATGTACACTAGACATGCTTATCTGTCTGACTTTTTGATTTTTTTAATCGGGATTTTATTTAAAAAATAGACCAGCACAGGTAAAGTCAGCAGGCCTGGAGTTGGCATCCAACGTTTGTGTTTGTTGTGTGTAAGTGCACGAGACTACTTTTTGTGTGTAGATGAACGTTAGACTACTTTCTGTGTGTTAGTGCACGTTGTGCAAGAGCTGAATGCCATTACTTATACACAGATATACGCCCATGGTGAGCTGCCCCTGTGGCGCATGCATGCTGTGGTGAGACACAGCAAGAACGTACACCTGCGTGCCTGACAGTTTAGGTCTGCTATGGGGCGAAACATTGTGGGACTTCAGCGCTACCGTGGGAGACGAGCGCCATCTATTGTCCAACTGGTATCACGGCATTTTGTAGTTTTATAAAGAATGGCCTCCTTTAAAGACAGCTAGCTAGAAAGGAGCGCATTTAAGGGCTACACACTCATGAAGTACATGGATGAAGCAGTTTAAATCGCATAACGGCACTCTCGGTGGAAAATATATTTCTGAGTAGTCTATTCCTGTTGGGTGAATCGATATTTACGTCTCGATGTAGGCAGTGCTTATTTTGTAACATAATGATTGCCGGTGCCCAAAGCACTCATCAAAAGACAGCGGCCGGTACTATTAAATGTCCCCACTGTGTAGCCTCTTTAATCCACTGCCAGACACTCCCTGCCTCTTTACCTCACTCCTGCAGGTTCATACTTTCTTCCTTTGTGGGGGTTTTCCGGTCTTCTTCTTTCCCGTATCGTGTTATCCTCTCTCCTGCTCCCGGAGAATGTCTGATAAGGAAAAATAAGAGCGGCAAGCCCCGCCGGCAACCACCGGCTCAAATTAAGCACTGGATCTACACCAAGGGTGGAATCGACTGATTACAAATTATCTTTTTGAGATGCATTGTTAACTTGGAAATTATTTGGAGGAAGGGCAGACCAGCCAACTCCATAAACACAGAATTCAAAGACTGGCAAGTGGGTGATTGTTCTACATACCCCCGACACAGCCGATGGGGGGTCTCCAGCTCTGTTTATGTCAGCATGATTAGTGTATGGCATACAGCGATGCCTACGAGTTAGAATCACTCAGTTCCTAAACCACACAAAAATGTGGCTCAGCGGCAAGAGGACATACCAATAATGGGTGTTATATAAATATAGATAGATATAATATAATATAAATATAGATATTTATAACCGGGAAAATGTGGGTTTAAATCAAGCCTTGGACACTGAACGGAAATACTGTGGGATTCAGTTTAGCCATATCACTTTATCTCCCTTTACTGACACTTTGGGGTCGATTCCGATTCGGGCCGGAAAAAGCACTGACCGACTCGGAGCCGGAATTTATTCCGACCGACACGTACCTGTGGCGCCCGACACGCCAAGTCACGATGCAAGCGTGCAAAATCCGACCGACACGTACGAACCCAAGCCGAGCGACCGAGCCGCACGGAAAACAGCAATCCGGCCGGAAAAACACGCGAATCGAACCGACCGACACGCACCCGGAACAAATCCGACCGAAACGTACACGCGAACTCCAAACCGCAAAGTACGATGCAAGGCGCGAAAACCACAACCGAGTCGGACGGAGGACAAGCCGTACGACCGACACGCATACAAAACCGAGCCGAAGTAACACAAAACACCGCGACCGACGCGTACGCAGCATAGAAAACTGCACAAACACAGCGTCAACGAAACGGAGAACACCGTACGAGACAAATGCAGGGTCCGACTCGGTCACAAGAACGTTTCCAACATGCACAGACAGTAAAAAGGAAAAATGACACAAAAAAAGGCCAAACAAGCAATTACAAAGCCAATAAATACTGGGGGGGGGGGGTGGGGACAGAGAACAAAGACACACCCACAACTCCACCCATATAAAGGACACAAATGCCAACCATGATCCTTTGCAAATGCCATTCCACTGCCAGCACTCAACAGACAGCAACCACACACCCACAGCTCATCCCTCACACAAGCCACACACCATCAGCACACCAACAAATACCTACCTCACATACACCCAGCAAAACACACACTCACACACCCTCACCTGCACACCAACACACACATCACTCACCATCACCACCCATCACCATGCCCCCAAGAAGAATCACAAGTTCCTAGATTGTGAATTGGAAGTCCTGGTAGACGAGATCCTCAGGGTAGAGCCACAGCTGTTTGGCACACTGGTCCAACAGACCCCCGTCTCCCAGAAAACCAAGATGTGGGAGAGGATCATCAACAGGGTGAACGCACAATCACCATGTCTGCGCACAAAGACCGACATCCAGAACAGGTGGTATGACGTGCGCAGAAGGGTCCGGGAGCTGCTCAAGAAAGACTACCTCCTGAGCCAATACACCGGCAGTGGCCCTCCTGCCAAGCCAGTATACCTCAGGCCCTGGGAGGAGAAGGTGCGGGCCATCCTTCCGCCAGTGAGCGTATATGGACTAGAGAACATCCCAGAGCCTGGTGAGTACACAACAAATGTACACAATATTCTGCCACAATACACACACACATCACTGTCAAGGGGAGAGTCAAACCATGCACTCATAGCAATTACACAGCAACCAGAACAGAATCATCCCAAAATGTGTATGTCAGTCAGAGAAACACAACACATGCCATCTCAAAGTTACATTCAACCGTGCCATCACATGTACAAACACAACTACAACTACAGCTAGGCAGTGGCACAAATAGAACTAACAAACACATCCAGACATGTAGCCACCACAACAACACCAACACACAGTGAAGACCACTGAAAGGAAGGAATTCTGTGTATGCTGGCCAAGTCAGTGTAGCCAATAGCATCATGGGAGTCGTAGTCACACATATTGCCCCCCCACAACTGTCCCATCAACACCACCATGAACCATGCGCACATCAAAGGGAGTGGAGAAGGACTCACAAGATGGCTGACACTGGCAACTGCTGTGGGAGCACAAGGCCCTGCTGGCAACTGTGCACCAACAAACAGCAGGACACCACTGACTGACATCCTGAGAGACAACTTCCACTCCCTGCAATGCAAGCACGTTCCATGGTGGGATATCTGGCTGGCTGGGTGGGAAGGAGGACTTGCAGCACTGACCATAGTCACAAGCACCTCCCCTCACACCCCCTCAACACAAACTCCACAGAACCCACCTGGTAGAATGCAATGCCTCCCATCCTAACTCAAGATCCCACAAAGAACCACCACCCTGGGTTATGCTGTGTGAAGCACAGGGACACTCTTGGGACTTTTAGCCAAACAACTGCCAGGACAACACTCCCAGCCATCCTGTCAGCACAGCCAGCCCACCCCACAGGGAAGCAGAGTCAAAGGAAGGAAGCATGGGCATGCTGGGAAGGGGGTGGAGGCAATAGCATGATGGGAGTGGTAGTCACAGATATTGCTCAGCCTCACAACTGGCCCATCAACACCACCCTGAACCATGCTCACATCACAGGGAGTGGATAAGGACACACAAGATGGCTGACACTGGCTACTGCTGTGGGGAGCACAAGGGCATGCTGGGAACTGCACACCAACCAACAGCAGGACACCACTGTCAGCCATCTTGCCATTGCCCTCACACCCACACACACTGAACTCCCCACAAAAGCAAGTAAGTATGGAAATGCTGGGAAGTGGGGTGGAGGCAATAGCATGATGGGAGTCACAGTCACAGACATAGCTCACCCCCACAACTGTCCCATCAACACCACCCTGAACCATGCTCACATCACAGGGAGTGGAGAAGGACTCACAAGATGGCTGACACTGGCTACTGCTGTGGGAGCACAAGGCCCTGCTGGCAACTGTGCACCAACAAACAGCAGGACACCACTGACTGACATCCTGAGAGACAACTTCCACTCCCTGCAATGCAAGCACAGTCCATGGTGGGATAACTGACTGGCTGGGTGGGAAGGAGGGCCGGCTGTCAACCAAATACAACCAATGCAGACCATGTTCACACCCCAACAAATACATAGAAATGCCCAAATAATGCAGGACAATGTGCCACACCAATATCAACCCCTGACTGTGACGACTTAGGACAATGCAATGTACAGGCCCGCACCCAGAGGCACAGTCACAACTGTCAGGTGTGTCAACCATTGATGCCTGCAGAAACATAACATACATTGTGTGTGTCTCCCAAAAACAGGTGATGATGGGGACACAGCAGCAGACGCTGAGGAGTCCCAGTCCCAGGCTCAAGAGGATGCGGAGCTCACTGGTGTCGTACAGCCTCTGCCCTCCTCGGACGAAGAAGACCAACCTGGCACATCCGGTGCAAGTCTACATGCAGCACCAGTAGGACCACCAGCTGCAGCACCAGCAGGACCACCAGCTGCACCCCCTGCACCCACCCCTCCAACGACTGTCACCACAAATACCATCCCTGCCGACATGGACAGAACAAGGAGCAACACCAGCACAGGGACCCTGGACCAACCTGGGGCCATGGACACCACCACCACCACCAACCCCCAAGGTGGACCAGGGTCATCTGTGCGTGCCACTGCACGCACTGCACATGTCAGCAGGGGTGGTGGGAGACAGAGGTCGCTGCTTGCAGAGGTTGCTGGTGTGCATGATGACCCACAACTGGTACGCATAGCTGATGCGTACCAGTCCAGCACCGGAGATCTCAGCCAGGTAGTGGGGCTCCTCAGAGACATGAAACAGCAGCAGGCTGCCCATCATGCCCGCTTGGACTCTCACATGTCCCACGTGGAGTCACACATGTCCCGCGTGGACTCACACATGTCCCGCGTGGAGTCCAAGTGGGATGCACTGCATGAGATGACGGCGGTGCACAGGGACATTTTACAATGCCTCCGCCAGATGAACAGCAACCAGTCCACACCTCCCTGTGTGCCAACAACATCTGGTGCTGAACAAACTGCAACTGCCACAGGGAGGGAGGATGACTCTGGCGGAGAGTCCCCTGCACCGCAGCAGCCTGTACTTGAGGGGCCCCCCAAAGAAGATGGGTCGTCCGAGGAGGGGCAAGTGAGAGGCCGATGGCCAAGCGCAACTCCCAGGAAGCCTGAACCTGTTCTGGATGTTCACCTTTGTGCACAGACTGTTCACCCTGTTGACGGCAACACTACTCCCACACATTGCATGGGGAGTACAAGTTGGACCAATGTCTCAGACAACTGTGGCCCCGATACTGGGGATTTTGTCTACCAGGACTTTCAATTCACCTAGGAACTTCTGATTGCAAGATTTATGTACAGCACTACCCATCCTATGCACTATTCACACAAATGTATCACAATAAACACACTAATACACCATACTTGCCTCTGTTGTGATTCCAACGTGGGTGCTGTTATGGGGATGATGAACTGCAAAATTACACTGTGTATGCGAACTGCAACAGCAAGTACAACACAGGCATGTGAGTAAAGGCAACGTGACACATATGAGGGAGACACACCACCAGGGCTACACAACACATACACACCTAGGCCATCTGACTCATTGCCTACACTGATGTTGCCAGGGAAGACGGTGCAATGCACAGACACCACACCCATTCCCAGTTGTAGTCAAGTAGCCCACAGGTGCAGTAAGCAAATGGCAGTCAAATGTGTGACCACAGACAACGCACATCACAAAGTGAAGCACAGGTTTATTACACAGTTGCAACATGTCGTAACCACTACAGATGCAAGGTAATCCCACCTGGCAGCGGGCACACAGTCAACAACTGTAGACGGAAGGAAGTCCATGGGTGTGGCGCACATCATGACACAACAGCTACCACCCTGGAAGTGCAATCACGTCGTCGGTGGACACAGTTGACGAAACGAATCTGAAAGTACCCTGTGAAGGACAGAAATGACACACAGTCAAAAGCAATGGAGAACAGGACAGAACAGCAAAACTCATGCACAATACATGTTACAAGATACCCACCCAGAACCAAGTTAGCATGTCAACACTGTTGGGGAGTACAGCCCACCTGTAAGCACACATCGCAACACACATCCAGTCAAGTAGCCCATGGACACACTCCAACAGCACCAGAGCACCACCTACACATATCATGCCAACTCACATCATTGACATGACACCTCAGGATACTCACATTCAGCTAAAGAAGTTGGTGATGAGCTGTGTGCGGACATCACCCTCATCATCATCATCATCATCACTGGCATCGTGGTCCAGGCCAGGATCCTCCACAGGTGGCGGATGTTGGTCATTGTCATCCTGGATGAGAGGCAACTCCTTCCGCACTGCCAGGTTGTGGAGCATGCAGCAGACGATGATAATCTTGCACACTTTCGCAGGGGCATATGGGAGGGACCCTCCGGTCTTGTCCAGGCAGCGGAAGCGGCTCTTCAGGAGACCAAAGGTCCGCTCAATCACTCTCCTGGTCCGACCATGTGCCTCATTGTAGCGCATCTGGGCTGGTGTCACAGGGTTCCTGAGGGGTGTCAGCAACCACGGCATGTTGGGGTATCCCGAGTCACCTACGGACAGACAAGTGCACATTAACTGACTTGGAAAAGTGGGCGGAATACTACAGATCAGATCCCACACAATGGCACAAAGTCAGTACACACCGACAAGCCAGGCACGCTGGTTCTGCATCTGTGCCATCATCCTGGGGATGCGACTACTCCTCATCACAAAGGCATCGTGTGCTGAACCAGGGAAACGGGCACACACGTGTGTGATGGTCATATCTGCAAGACACACCACCAGTGCATTGACCGAGTGGTAGTGCTTGCGGTTCCTGTAGGCCTGCTCCTGGGCCTGTGGTGGTACCAAAGCCACATGTGTCCCATCAATGGAGCCAATGACATGCGGCATCCTCCCCAGGGCATAGAAGTCACTCTTCACGTCAGTGAGTCGTCGCAGTCTAGGGAAATAGATGTACCGGTTCAGGAATAGCAACATTGCCGCCAAAACATCGCGGAGCACACGGCTCAACATGGTCTGTGACATCCCACCAGCAGTCGCCACAGTATGTTGGAAGGTACCGGTGGCAAAGAAGTGTAGGGCTGCCATCACCTTCACCTTGGGGGTCAGCGCTGTAGGATACGGCCGGCCAGGCTGCAAATGTGGGGCCAACTGCACTGCCAAATCCTCAATCAGCTGCCTGGTGAAGCGGTACCGTCGGATGCTGTCCCGTTCCACCATCGTTGCCAGGTCTGGGAATGGTCGATGGACAGCAGGAGCCCTGCAGTGCAGAGGAGAAGTAAGCAAGATTGTCAGTCAGCCCACATATGCGGCATTGAACACACTCAATATCCCAACATACATCATTATGAGGCACAACTACATGAAGTGTGCAGTTCCGTAAGGACATGTATGGTACATACATGGCCAACATCTGTCATCACGGTCCAACAAGTGGCATCAATAAGTCCCAGGTTGGCCCATTGGATATCATGAGGCCGTGTCACAGTTCCCATCTCCTGCTGCCGTGTCACAATCACCCCCCACAGTGACATGTGAGGACAGATGTGCCCCAGGCATCACAGCTCAACGACAGGTACATTCCCAGGGACCCTGTATTGCCACATGGACACTGGCATTACATGGAGTATCATGTATACACCACAGCAAAACAACTATGACCCCCACAGGTAGTGGTCCCACTTGCCACTGCAGGACAGACATGGACGTCTGTGACACACACACGCACAACATCAAAGTCCATGCACACACAACGTGGATGTGGAGACTGTCTCCCATTGTGCACATGAAATCAGAGACATTGTAAACACTACATGCACACAGACTGTGGAGGACCATCACTATTGTGCCACTGGGACACCCTGGCTCAAACATACCGTCCCACATGGGACTCACGGGGTATGTGACATGACATACACATACACCACCGTGAAATGTGACCATGGCACATGCACAGATATGAACAGTTGCACATCACAGTGGTCATGTACACGTAACACCCAGGATCCTGTCCCCATGAACACGTGCACAGCCTGGGGGTGGCTGCCCCCAGGTGACACCCACAGGACAACATGTACACCAACATACACACAATAGGAAATGCAGCCTTACATGCCTTATCATACAGTTTGGACAGGCTGTCGTGTTGTAGGTGTGCCCCTCACTGCCTGGGAGCTATCTGTGGCTGGCATATGTCCATCTGAGACAGGCATGGTGACATATGCCAGTCACTTGTACAGGGATGCGTTGAACAGCAATGGACCGATCGGTGCACCCGGCCGGCCCATTGCATTCAATGTGTGCGGGTACGCGTTGTACCCCTGTACGCGTTGATCAGCAATGGACCGATTGGTGCCCCGGCCGGCCCATTGCATTCAATGTGTGCGGGTACGCGTTGTACCCCTGTACGCGTTGATACCGCAATGGACCGATCGGTGCCCCCAGCCGGCCCATTGCATTCAATGTGTGCATGTACGCGTTGTACCCCTGTACGCGTTGATCAGCAATGGACCGATCGATGCCCCCGGCCGGCCCATTGCATTCAATGTGTGCGGGTATGCGTTGTACCGCAATGGACCGATCGGTGCCCCCGGCCGGCCCATTACATTCAATGTGTGCATGTACGCGTTGTACCCCTGTACGCGTTGATCAGCAATGGACCGATCGGTGCCCCAGGCCGGCCCATTGCATTCAATGTGTGCGGGTACGCGTTGTGCCCCTGTACGCGTTGTACCGCAATGGACCGATCGGTGCCCCGGCCGGCCCATTGCATTCAATGTGTGCGGGTACGCGTTGTGCCCCTGTACGCGTTGTACCGCAATGGACCGATCGGTGCCCCGGCCAGCCCATTGCATTCAATGTGTGCGGTACGCGTTGTGCCCCTGTACGCGTTGTACCGCAATGGACCGATCGGTGCCCCGGCCGGCCCATTGCATTCAATGTGTGCGGTGCACGCGTTGTACCTCTGTACGCGTTGTACCGCAATGGACCGATCGGTGCCCCCGGCCGGCCCATTGCATTCAATGTGTGCGGGTACGCGTTGTGCCCCTGTACGCGTTGTACCGCAATGGACCGATCGGTGCTCCCGGCCGGCCCATTGCATTCAATGTGTGCGGGTACGCGTTGTACCCCTGTACGCGTTGTACCGCAATGGACCGATCGGTGCGCACCCATTGACAATGGCCTTGCCTGGCAACGGACGTTTTCGAAATTCGAACGAGTCGGTTGCTGGAAATTCAGTTGGTCACCCACAACAATGTTGCAAAATCATGTATGTCATGAAGTTGAAGATTTGAAGGATGCCGTGGGCGTGTATTGGTGCTGCTATTCCATGGATTGGCCAGATTCAGAAGATGCAAACGACTTGGACCTATCACTTTGGACACAAGGGACAGTATCTGCCTCTCCAGCACATATATATTGCTGGCTGTTCCCCTGAGAGCTCACTTGCCTGCACTACATGCTCCAGGACGACATCTGCCACTGCACTGCTGCTGTCTCTGCCCCTCTGGACCCTGCAATGGCACGTACTGTGGAGAGAGCCCCAGCCTTCAGCCTTGAGGAGAACCAGGCCCTGCTGGACAGCCTACTTCCACAGTACAGCAAGCTGTATGGGACACCAGGGGAGCAGGTGAGTGTTCTGTGCACTGCCTTTCTGAATGTGCATTTTGTCTGACTAGCAAGGCTGAAAGTCTGCACGCCACTGGCTAGCAGGCTCACTGAGTAGTTGTCACCCCCATAGTGTGTAGTGACATGCACTGGACAGGTATGGTGCAGTGACAGTGCATTTGAACAAGGTTTTACTTCCCATGCAATGATACCATGTAGTGACATCTGGCAAACTGTCCATGGGCAGCGTTGCACTGCCTGTGTACATCATGTGCCCCTGTGAATGAGACATGTATATACAACTGTGTCATGCACGGATATGTTGCATGTGTAGTAATGGCCTTTTCACTTTGTCATCCTGACATGTTAATGCCCATCGGAAGCAGGAGATCTGGAAGGACATCGTCCGGGCTGTCCGGTCCGTGGGGGTCTACAAGCGCCGGATCCGCAACTGCCAGAAGAGGTGGCAGGACCTTCGGGGCTGGACCCGGAGGATTGCACGGGTCCAGCTGAAGCTGTCGCCTCCTCGCAGGAGGGGCGGAACACGGACCCTGACCCCCACATGCTCCAGATCCTGGCGGTGGTGTTTCCAGACCTGGATGGGCAGCTGAAGGCCAGACAGCAGCAAGGAGGGGTGAGTCAAAGACTGCACTGTGAACTCTGTATTACATGCTTTGTGCCCTCCTCTGGCCTGGTTCAACTGCCACAGTACAGCAGTCATGTTGTCCAGGAGCCATGTCCCTCTATTGTGCACTGCCCACTCCTCATCTGATACCCAGGTGTGGCCCTTACATTCAGGGAATTGTGTCACTTGGGACTGTGTCCTTGCAGTTTGCTTCACTAAAGGTGGGGGACAGCATCTGTTTCCCTAACTCTGTTGTGGGCATCATGGGTGGGTCCATTGTTCACACAACGCCTGTGTTCGGACATGTAATCTGTGTGTTGCTTTGATATGCGGTCCACTTGCTGAGCTGAGCCACCACATGTGCCTGGGGTATGTGGCACACGCCCATGCAGCGGGTGGGAACAATGTTTGGGCCCCAGGAGTGTGCAGATTACGTGTGTCACACATACATAGCCAGCTATCCACTGTCCAGGGCTCATCCCTCATTCATGTGGGGCAGGACAGTCATGCCTACTCCAGGCCATGCAATGCACTCTGTACTCCCACTCCCGCGTATCAGCTGACACATTGTGCGCAGTGATTTGACCCCTCAGGTGTCTGCCTCTGTGTCAGTGTGCTGTGGATTAGTTGCCGGGACTGCTGGGGTGTTTCTCTGTAGGTGCTCAGCATGCCACTGGAGATGTGACCATAGGAGACGATACTTGTGTGTCACATAGGTGTTTGATCAGCTGCCCGTGCAGACTGGGGTATGCGAATGTGAAGTTCAGGCAGCTGTTCCCCATTCACAGCAGATTGTGAGGGGCTCAGGTTCAGAGGGTAGTGTCACAGGTCTCCCATATGTCCAATCGGTATGACCTGGACAGATGAGGGTTAAGATGATGTGTTGTGTGGGGGATGTACATGTGCACTTGTGCAGCTCCAGGACTTGCATTCCCCATGACCTACTATTGTGACACAGTGCAGAGTGTTGTTGTCTGGCTGCCAAGTCATACATCACTGAGACAGTGATGTATGACTTAGCAGTCATGCCTCCGCCATGGCATGTGTCTACTTATTGGTGATCCTGCAGGGGAGTGACATGTGCTACATGCACACCATTGTGGCGATGGCTATCAGGACATGGGTGCATCATGGTGTCTGTCGCTGGTATGCATCACATGCATATCCTATTTGACTCTGGGCGTCCCTTTCATCCGGAAACCTGTACTCACTCAGTGGCAAGAGTTGTGATGTGTGCATGTCCACATGCTACACCGTGTCCTCTGCACTGTCCAACTACTGTGTAGTTGGTGCATGTGTCCACACTGGGGTGTTGCTATCCAACAGACACCAGACAGATGGGTGCAAGGCCATGTGGGATGTGAGTGCCATGGTTGGCATCAGACTGACAATTGGCTTCTCCTGTTCAGTTAGGGCACTTTTAGCAATGTACAACTAATGATGCCAGGGCTTGCTCTGTAATGTGCTGTGCTCACAGTGGTGTGTGCGTTTGGTGCAGGTGACTGATGTCTGTCTGTTTCCCCATTGTTTGCAGATACATCCACGGCCACGGAAGGGGACAGCTCCACGAACCAGGAGGAGCCGGAGAGCCAGACTGGGTCAGCAGCCGAGGAGTGGTCGGAGGGACCCAGTGGCACGGAGGGCGAGGGGAGCCACACCGAGGAGTCCTCAGCACCATCCACCTCAGCTGAGGACCAGAGCAACTCGGAGGATGACTCCCTTATGGAGGCGGGTGTCAGCAGCCACCACACCCCAGCTAGTGTTGCTGTCCCCGCCACCACCGCCACCACTGCCCCCATCGGCTCCCATTCCCCAGGTCCGTGGAGGCTCCCATGTTCGGGAGCGTGTCTCCTTTGGGCCAGGCACCGCACCCCTGCCCCTGTGTCCCCTGCTGCCCTGAGTGAGGAGTCTGTGTACCTCCTTCGCCAGCTCCATGTAGGGCAGACAGCCATGCTGAGTGTCCTCCATGCGCACACCGCTCTGTTGACTCAGCTGGTGTCGTTCATGGAGGGCATCTCATCGGGCATGTCTGACCTACAGAGGGGCAATAGGTCCATGGACTCCTCCCTGACGGCAGCAGTGTCCCTCCTCAGACAGTCCCTCACCCCTCCTGCCTCTGCTCCATCCACACTCCCCAGCACCTTACCCATCCCAAGCACACACACACTGGCACAGGCACACACCAGCACACACACATCCAGCACACAGACACACACGCCACAAACAAAACGCACACGCACGCACAGTCAGGGGACTGAAACCAGACTCACAGGGGATGGGGCCCTGGAACACACACACGCATCCACGAGCACTGCGCAGTCCTCAGTTGCCTCTCCCTCCAAAACACCCTCCCTTGCCTCACCTGCAACCCCAAAGACCCAGCGGCTCTTCCTCAGTGACCTCGGCCTCTTCCCTCCGATCCAGCTGATACAGCATTCAGGGGAAGAGGAAGCCCACCCACACGGAGCAGAGTGCCCCTGCCCGCGGACACCCTCCCCCAGGCGCAGACAGACTGAGGCCCCCACCCGCAAGTCCCCTGGAGTCGTAAGAGCAAGACCCCGCCGCCGCCCTGCAGCTCAGGCACCAGGTCTCCTTCCTCCATCCCTCAGGCCCCCACTCCACAGGTGCCCCCACCACACCCTGCCCCAGGTTCCCCCACCCACAGATATACCATCCCCAAGAGGATCCAGCCTTCTCCCCCTGCCACTTGCTCTCCCGGCACAACACCCCCGCTGCGCTTGTCTGTGCCACTGATGTGGTGAGGATGTCCTCCCCCTCTGTCCAGCCCACCTTGCCTGTTCCCCATTCTCCTCCCCTGGTGGTAGGCACTGCAGTGGAGTCCACTACCACCCTGTCTGACTTGGGCACTGCAGTGGCGGACCTGTCCACTCCATCTGCAGGGTCCACTGCAGTCGTGCCGGCACCCACAACATCTGAGTCATGCCCCCAGTTGTGCCGGCACACACCATGTCAGACACCTCCACTGCAGTTGTCAGTGGCTCTCCAGCACCCACCACCCCTTCCCTGCTTCCTCCTGGTGAGCCCTGATCCTGTCCCTACGGTGCCTGGCCTGCCCCCGGTTGCCCCTCCTAGTGGATTGTCCCTGGTTTTGTGCAGGCATGCGTAGGGTGACATCTGCCACTGTCACCCAGTTTGGACTTTGACAATGGACTGGCCATTGGCCTTTGTGTTTTTTCTGGACTTTGTTTTCATTACACACATATGCTGAATAAAGCAACTTTCTGTTCTCTAGTGCTTATGCTTCTGATGTACATGTTGTTGATGATGCTAACCATGCCCTTGCTGCAGTCATGGTGATATTTGGTCTCATGATAATGAAGTGTTACTGTGCAGGAACCCATGTGGGCCAGGGGGAATGTGTCCTATCCTGTGGTGTATCCATGTCATCCATAGCAGCATCTGAGGGTGTCATGTGTTCAGTATTTGGCAATGGGATTTCCTACTTAGATTAGCTATTTCACATATGTGGCTTCCACCCCTGCACATCTGTTGTGCCTGCCATTGTTCAATTCGTCTACTTCCCTGACCGTGTGGCCATCTCCACTGGACATGCAGGTTTGGGCATCAATGGGGAAGGACTCATCCGTGTTGGCAGTGCAACATTGCTATACAAGTGTGTTGGATCTGTGCTGATGATTACGTTGGCACTTCCATGACCAGGCTGATGTGACGGGAGCCCTCATTTGGTGCTAATTGTTGATTGTGTGACCAAGTGCTCAGCTGACATGATGGGGCCCTACTGAGGCAACATATGGCACAGCTTTCCTCACACAGGAGTGGAGTCCCCTCATGGCAGTGTGTACTCCTGTGACATTGCCTGCGCCCAAGGTGTGTGTTGTATGTGCATGTCTGTGTGTTCACTTCCGTTTAGCTGTGCATGCTGTGATCCCTAGTGTTGTACCTGTTTGTGATGCTTGCTGAGTTGACCTATGTTCCCCAAAGTCTTCTCCCTGGGTTCTCTGTGATGTGGGTGCATGGCACATTACTGGTCATCAGGGTGTCACCCATAGGTGTGTTTGCTGTCAGGGCTGAGTTTGTGTGCAGACGCAGATGGGTCACAGTCAGGTTTCCCCTTGGCACTTGTTGTTTGCCCCTGTCATGTGATTTCCAGTTTGTGTTATCTTTCAGTGATTGTGACACGTTGTGTGTGTGACTGCTGGCACTCCTCAGGCTCCGGGCTGCAATGTTGGTTGTTGTCTATGTGTGTTCTTTGTGGGTGACCTTGGCTTCTTCATTGGTGTGTGACTGTGGCTGGGATCCCATTGGTTGGTGTGGTATTGCCGTCATGTCCATGTACAGCGTAGTGTGCAGTGTGTCAGACATTCAGGAGTCTTGTTGAGTGGCCATGTGTGATGTGTTTCTGCACCTTGGTTCCCACCCACCACCCTGGAATAGTCATGGGTGCATGTGCAATGTCACCAGTGCATGTGTGCTTCACTGCTGCACATTGTTGGAGGTCGAGGGGTGTGGTGTTAAGTGTGTGCAGATGAGAGTTGTTGCCCGGCTAGGCCCCTGCCTCCATGTTGGCCTTGGCTTACTGGCCATGCTGATTGATTTGTGCTTGTGTAGGTGTGATGGTAGTTTGTTGCTCAGGACACATGACTGTGGTTCACAGTGTGAACGACATTTAGCTTTGTCATCAGAGTGGGATTGTAATGCAGCCCAGGGTCACCACATTGTGGGGGCCCTGGGGGTAGTGCTGTGGTGTGTCTGTGTCTTGCTGTGTCAGTTGCTGTTCCTACGTGCCTGTGTGACATGTGTGATTTGTGCTCCCTCTCATCTGACAATGCCTGCTTGCCCACATAGGGGATTTGGATCCATGAGGTACCTTTGTGTGGCACTGGATGCACATCTGTATGATTGGTATTCAGGTCTCCTCATGTGTTGTGTGGTTGCCTGGGGACACTGGCACCCCCCTCACCTGTTGTGTATGATGTGCAGTGTGGGTCTGCCTGTTTGTGTTTGTGCATCTGCACCACTGCATTGGCATATCTTGGGTGTGCCATTGGCTGTATGTAGTTTGGTGGGTTTCCCCTGCTGTCCCTGGGACTCCTAGGTCATCGGTCAGCACAATGATCATGGTTTGTGTGTCCCATTGCTGCCATGGTATGGTATCTGTTCACCTCACATCTACAGTCTCCACAGGGTATCTGCATTTGTGTGCCCATTGGTGCAAATATGTGGGTCTGCATTCTGATGGTCACTTCTGTCATTGTGTCATTGATGAATGTTGACAGTGTCAGCCCCATGGGTGTTGTTTGTCTGCACATGGCCAAAGGTATGTCTTATTTGCACTGCAGTATTTGGCTCCCCCAATTTATGTTGCAATGGGACACATGCACTACTTTGCCACTGATGTGTTTTTTGTTCTGTGACCAGGAATCATCCATGCAGTTTGGCAGTTGCAGCTCTTTCTTTGTCAACACTTACCTTTTGGTCACTGTGGTGATGGGGCGTTAGACCCCATTGCCACAATGTTCAATATGTGCTTCAGCTATGGACCCCACACTTACATTTTGGTCACTGTGGTGATGGGGCGTTAGACCCCATTGCCACAATGTTCAGAATGTGCTTCAGCTATGGACCCCACACTTACCTTTTGGTCACTGTGATGATGGGGGTTTGGACCCCATTGCCACAATGTTCAAAATGTGCTTCAGCTATGGACCCCACACTTACCTTTTGGTCACTGTGGTGATGGGGGGTTAGACCCCATTGCCACAATGTTCAATATGTGCTTCAGCTATGGACCCCACACTTACATTTTGGTCACTGTGGTGATGGGGCGTTAGACCCCATTGCCACAATGTTCAGAATGTGCTTCAGCTATGGACCCAACACTTACCTTTTGGTCACTGTGATGATGGGGTTTGGACCCCATTGCCACAATGGTCATGGCCTGCTTGCATTGTGGGGGCCACACACATATATGTGTGGCACATGTGCTAGGGGGTCACATTGTATGTTCAAAGTCATGTTCAGTGTTGTAGGCATTTGACACAGTCTACACACGCTTGTCATGGTGTTGGGGGATGTCTTTTCTTGCATTCCCTAGGTTGTGGTGTGCTGGTTGTGTCATGCATTGTCCATCCTATTAGTGGGGGTGGTAGTGGTGGTAGGCATCCAGCCCCCCCTGGGTGAGGGTGGTAGTAGTGGTAGGCATCCAGCCCCCCCTGGGTGAGGGTGGTAGGCATCCAGCCCCCCCTGGGTAAGGGTGGTAGTAGTGGTAGGCATCCAGCCCCCCCTGGCTAAGGGTGGTAGTAGTGGTAGGCATCCAGCCCCCTGGGTGAGGGTGGTAGTAGTGGTAGGCATCCAGCCCCCTGGGTAAGGGTGGTAGTAGTGGTAGGCATCCAGCCCCCTGGCTAAGGGTGGTAGTAGTGGTAGGCATCCAGCCCCCTGGGTGAGGGTGGTAGTAGTGGTAGGCATCCAGCCCCCTGGGTGAGGGTGGTAGTAGTGGTAGGCATCCAGCCCCCCTGGGTGAGGGTGGTAGGCATCCAGCCCCCCCTGGGTGAGGGTGGTAGTAGTGGTAGGCATCTGGCACTCCCCTGGCTAAGGATGGTAGTAGTGGTAGGCATCCAGCCCCCATGGCTAAGGGTGGTAGTGGTGGTGGGCATCTGGCACCACCCTGGCTAAGGGTGGTAGTAGTGGTAGGCATCCAGCCCCCATGGCTAAGGGTGGTAGTGGTGGTGGGCATCTGGCACCACCCTGGCTAAGGGTGGTAGTAGTGGTAGGCATCCAGCCCCCCCTGGGTGAGGGTGGTAGTAGTGGTAGGCATCCAGCCCCCCCTGGGTGAGGGTGGTAGTAGTGGTAGGCATCCAGCCCCCATGGCTAAGGGTGGTAGTGGTGGTGGGCATCCAGCCCCCTGGGTGAGGTGGTAGTAGTGGTAGGCATCCAGCCCCCTGGGTGAGGGTGGTAGTAGTGGTAGGCATCCAGCCCCCTGGGTGAGGGTGGTAGTAGTGGTAGGCATCTGGCACCCCTGGCTAAGGGTGGTAGTAGTGGTTGGCATCCAGCCCCCTGGGTGAGGGTGGTAGTAGTGGTAGGCATCCAGCCCCCCTGGGTGATGGTGGTAGTGGTGGTAGGCATCCAGCCCCCTGGCTAAGGGTGGTAGTAGTGGTAGGCATCCAGCCCCCTGGGTGAGGTGGTAGTAGTGGTAGGCATCCAGCCCCCTGGGTGAGGGTGGTAGTAGTGGTAGGCATCCAGCCCCCTAGGTAAGGGTGGTAGTAGTGGTAGGCATCCAGCCCCCATGGCTAAGGGTGGTAGTGGTGGTGGGCATCTGGCACCACCCGGGCTAAGGGTGGTAGTAGTGGTAGGCATCCAGCCCCCCCTGGCTAAGGGTGGTTGTGGTGGTTGGCATCCGGCCCCCCCTGGGTAGGGGTGGTGGTGCGCATTCAGGCCCCTGTGTGCATATGTGGCATTGGTGATGGGCATCCCGCCCTATGGTGCTGCTGTTGCTGGTGTAAGTATATTCTGCATCCCTCTGTGTGTGTGTGATGTGTCGTGTACGTGTTGTATGTGTTTTGTGGTTGGTGTCTGACTTACCTTCTGCGCCGTACGCGTCCGTGCCTGTTCCGGTAGTAAATGTAGAATATTGGTATGATCGGGACGAAGGGATTCATGGTTGGTTCGTGTCGTTCGTCCTCCTCGCCGCTCGCGTCGTCCTCGTCGCTCGCGTCGTCCTCGTCGCTGGCGTGTTCGTTTCGTAGCCGTGGATCGTGTTGTGGCGCGAATCGGAGCTTATGTGCGCCTCTCCCGGATGCTTTGACGTGCCGTGCGTAGCGACGGGTTCGGCGCGTACGGGAAGCGCATCGTACTTGTTCGGCCGGACGGAGCTGCATTTTCCCTTCCGTGCGACTCG
The DNA here is from genome assembly GCA_963921515.1 of Calotriton arnoldi. Taxonomy (NCBI): domain Eukaryota; kingdom Metazoa; phylum Chordata; class Amphibia; order Caudata; family Salamandridae; genus Calotriton; species Calotriton arnoldi. The sequence continues at coordinate 7,608,922 of CAWUFW010000003.1, forward strand.
ATTCTGCGTTTCCGGATTCGCCTCGGTCGGAGAACAGGACCTGGATTGGGTGAGTACGGCTCGGCCGGATTCTGTGCTGTTGTGCGCATCGTACTTACTCGTTCGGTGTGCTGTATCGATCGGTCGGGAAACAGGCATTCGCATGGCTTTTTTCCCGACCGAATGGTATTGGGTGCGCCTCCGACCGAGATCGGAATCGGCCCCTTTATGTTTGTAACATACACGTCAGGACCAAAGTTCGCGTCCCCCCCCTTGCCTGTAATACAGACGTCTCTATGGTCCAGACTCAATTGGATCCGATTCCCCACATAACTTGTAAACAGCACCTTAAGTGTTTCTCCTGCTACAATAAAAATGTTTATTTTTGAGCTGGAATTTCACTGCTTCAAACACTCCTGCTAAATAATAGTAACCGTGTCCCCATCACATTTACAGAGGTGGATCTATGCAATCACTGGATATTTGGCTCAAATGTCTTCCCATCTGCCTTGACGAGGAGCCGCTACCTACTTCCATTAAGTATGTTGCATATAACGTTCATCATTTGGCGTCAAAACCACCCTCACTTCAATTCCCATACTGCACGCTGGTTTCACAATACAGCTCTCCTTAATCACTCATACTCAAGCAGATTTCTCCATGTCTCATCATAATTAGGCCTAGGCGGAGTTCGCAGAGTTCCGCCGCGCTACATGGAGTTCCGCAAGAGGCAGAATGCGTTACATCTCTCCGTTTGCGCTGATTTTTAGCGTTGGGTGTTTGTACCGCGCTGTAAAATCAGTTCTACTCGAGAGGTAGCTTCCTCAACGCGACCAGAAGGTTTCTCAATGTGAGCGGTAGCGACCATCCGCGACCGCCTGTGTTGAGAATTCTCGCTGGGAGGTGGTCTAGCGTTGTATTTTCCTTACTCGGCAACATAATGTTGACGAGTGCGAGGGAAAAACTCCCGTCTGCGGAGCACAGTTTTTCAGAACTCCGCTGAATGTGGAAAACCCCGCAAATTCCGCGAACGGAGCGGAGTTCACCACCCAGGCCTAATCATAACAGATCACCCACCACCCACTCAATTTTTGCCTTCTTCTCATTTCCTAATGCATGGGAAGGATTCTGCAATAGAATTGGCTATGATGTTTAGCTGCTGTGGAATTCGTTTATGGCACAGACACAGTCTCATTAAAAAATAAAACAACTTACTATCAGTTGTTCATACAGCTTTTGTTGCCTGAATTCTCAAAACCAGAAGGGCAAGTCCATTTCTCAATACATTTTAAGACTTATATATGGTTTTGTTTTTTCGCTCTTGATGGGTACAGAATTAATGACGTTTCATTACTATATTTATATTCTTTTAATTATACAGCAGTAAACAACCCATCGTCTCGTCCGAAACATCTTAATGTTTCAAAGTTCTTAAAGATGTTGTTATTCATTTCCAAGAGGGTTGTTGAGGAGTGTTTTTTTTTACAGCTAGCACAGAATTCCTTCTCATCCAATGATTCTGCGTACGGTTTCATTCATTCCTCAGGACCGGAGACTTCCCTGGGGTTTGCAAATAAAATGGCTGCACCGACGCTCCGTTTGAGAAAGCTGAATTATAAGTTTGATGGGAAAGAAAGGTGTTGTGTAGTGGGTATGTATCGGTCGCCTGTTTACAACAAAACAGTTGCACGAACCCACACAGATCAAATGAAAATGTCGCTGTTTCACAACCTCCATTTGCTCAATCCGTCCTGGATGCTGTGTTTTGTATTTTATTTTACGCCATAAGCCTAAATTTAATTTATTACTCTCCTGCAGCTAAAGTTTTTACTTACTAACACAAAGGGCCTTATTACGATGTCAGTTGAAGTTTCCTCTGACCGACACCGTCGCGGTCTCGGGACGGACCGACCTCTGGTCGGCGGTCCCAACACCGCAATTACAATGTGACCGCACATGGTGTAGTCGCATACTCCCACTTCTCATAGAGAAGGTGCCTGCCAAATGGTGCACGAATGAACAGGGGGGCACCATAGGTGACCCCCGACCCCCAACCAGAGCCCGCAAGGAGAAGGGGGCCCTGCCAGGGGCCCCAAACTCGCTTTCTAACAGGCTTTCCATGTCAGAAAGCCCACCATGGAAAGTCAGTGGGAAACCGAGCATCGTAATCCCAACGGCATAAACTCCGTCCATTGGGATTACGGGCCGGTTTCCAACTGGCCAACGGGCTCGGAATCCAGCTGGAATGACCGGCCGGTTTCAATTCCGACTGCCTAGATTGTAATTAGGTGTTTGGAAGTGAAACCGACGATGAGTGTCGGAAAGCCTCCGACCTGAGGTCGGGGCTTTCCGACGCTCATCGTAATCGGCCTCATAGTCTTGAAAGAGAATGTGGTAAAGTAGTTGTACATTTTATTTGTTGTCTGAGTTGCACAACCAGGCTTTTCCCCGTTATTCAATATTATCTCTGTTCTTTCTCAGTGTCCCTTTCTTAGGTCTGGCTTAAGAGAGCAGTGGTCTGCAACATGTATCGTTACAAATGCTCAAAATATATACAGGGTGAGCTTTGACTCCATCCAGAGGAGAATATCTTTTTCATCGCAGACTATTGGCTGTTTGGTGCATCATTCCACCTCCTTCACAGTCTTTCAATTGCAATGCAGGAGGGCCTACTTTACAACTCAAAAGCTTACAGAATCATCACATTTATTTTATAAATGCAAAAAATATATAAAACAATAATTTTTGTTGTTGTTTTTTTCCTCAGCAGGCTTTTAAATAGTTTAGTTAAGACCCAAAATGCAAGCTAAGCTGGTTGGCTTTGACAATGATTGTTTTTCTAAGCTCTTTGCTTAGGCTCTAGTCAGAACTTTGTTTATTGTCCTAATCCAGTGTGTTGAGCCAAGTAAGTTTCACTTTAAACTTTAGCTGATGTGCTCTATGATTGTTGTGACTACAACCTGTGGTGCTTGGAGACTGCGCATATCCCTTACTGCACACACATGCTACTTGGAGAACACATGACTTGTTCCAAGGTGAGCACTGTCCTCTCAGCTTAGCAATCGCTGGTCTTCCCCAACTGAGAGCTTTCAGCCCCGTCTTGTAAACTGTGACCTTTAGTGCCTTACAGCTATTTTTCTTACAATGACAGCAAGAATTATGTAAATGTCATGAAGTTCTATGGCTCTCATGTGAAAATCTGGATTTTTGTTAGTATGCTGTACAGTGGCGGCTGGCTATCTTTTTAAGGTGTGGGGCGTTAGGTGTTCTTACCAGGGCACAAGTCGGGGGTACACATGCGGGGGAAAAATAATTAAAAAAATAAAAGTAGACTTACCTTCCGCTGCCGGCCGCCACCTCCATGATCCTCTGCTCCAGAGCCTCAGTGCTCCTCTGCTCTGCTCCAGGCAGTCCATGGGCACAGGCTCCCAGACTCTCAACCCAATCCAGCCACTCATCTCATGCTATTACCCAGCATGAGAGAAGCTCAGGGATTGGTCTAAATGGCTGAAATGCTGCTCTGTTACAGCCTGGGAGTCTATCCCTGTTCTCCATCCAGCTGTGCAACACAGCTTGGGTTGGAGAAATGTAAGTGTGCATTTGGCTGGTCTAAGACAGCAGGGCAAACCGACATGCACACTTACAGTGCGCACCAGTTTGCCTCCCTTGCTGCTGCTGACCTAGGATGGCCCTGCCCCACCCTAGACTCAGCCGACTCGGCTGAGTCAGTTAAAAATAAAATGCTAATAAAATTGTTTTATTATAATTTTATTTTTCATCTGCTGCCTTTCAGCGGTTCACTGACATAATATCGATGTTAAAAATATTGATGAAAAAATATAGGGGGTGATTACGATGGCGGAGGGTCCGCCACCGCCAGCCGTGATTCCCCCTGCCAAATTACGATGGTGCTGGGAATCGTTCCAGGTCCGCGGCGGTCGCAAACACCGCCCGCCACGCTTCCGCCACAGGCAATTATACCGATTGCCTGGCGGAGCGGTCAGCATCTGTAAAATGGTGGCGGTGCCTAGCAGGTACCGTCCGCCAAATTACAATGCTGGCTGTAGCCAGCCTTTCCATGGCGGTGAAACTGCCATGGAAAGGCTGGCAGGGATTGGTTTAGGGGCCCGTTGGGGGCCCCCCTCGTGTTGGGGGCAGGTGGGGTGCACTCCCTACATTTCCCTACACGAAGTGGCAGGCACTGCCTGGTGCCTGCCACGTAGTGCAGGGAAACGCACTACATACATTTTTACCATTGTGGCGGGTGCTGCAGCCAGCAGCACCCGCCGCAATGGTAAAAATGCAAGATGCGACCGCCACCGTGGCGGTCGCATCGTAATTCTACGTGCAAGACCGCCGCCATACAGGCGGGCGGTCCCAGGCACCGCAACAATGGAGGGCGGACTCAAGTCCGCCCGCCATCGTAATGACCCCCATAGAATGCAAAAATATGGGCTCCCTATACTTAAACAGGTAAGTACAAAAATATCGAAGTAAAAAATATAGATGTAAAAAATATCGATTTAAAAAAATATATAAAATAAAATATATTAAATATTAATATTATTTTCAGCAAAATAAATTAAATTTAATATACATTTTAACTAAATATAACAAATAAACTCAATTCAAAAAAATATAAACGCACATATACATATATTTAACTATTATCTTTTTAACTTTAAAATTATATAAAAATAATATATATATATATCAATAATTTAAAATAAAAAACATTCTATAATAAATTAAAACATTAAATTATTTAAAAAATTAAAACTTACATTTCGCAATACAATAAATGCAACATTAGGGAAAATGTTGGATAGCAAAATAATTAAATTTACTATTCCAACTCCAGTGAGTGCAACAGTAGGGAAAGTGTTGGATAGCAGAGGGGTAAAAATTTATATTCCCACTCCAGTAAGAGAAACAGTAGGGAAAGTGTTGGATAGCGGAGAGGAAAAAATTACTATTCCCACTCCAGTGAGTGCAACAGTAGGGAAAGTGTTGGATAGCGAAGGGGAAAATATTACAATTCCCACTCCAAAGAGTGCAACAATAGAGAAAGTGTTGGATAGCGGAGGGGTAAAAATTACTATTCCCACTCCAGTGAGTGCAAAAGTAGGGTAAGTGTTGGATAGCGGAGGAATTGAATTTACTATTCCAACTCCAGTGAGTGCAACAGTAGGGAAAGTATTGGATAGCGAAGGGGTAAAAATTACTATTCCCACTCCAGTGAGTGCAACAGTAGGGAAAGTGTTGGATAGCGGAGGGGTAAAAATTACTATTCCCACTCCAGTGAGTGCAACAGTAGGGAAAGTGCTGGATAGCGGAGGGGTAAAAATTACTATTCCCACTCCAGTGAGTGCAACAGTAAGGAAAGTGCTGGATAGCGGAGGGATAAAAATTACTATTCCCACTCCAGTGAGTGCAACAGTAGGGAAAGTGCTGGATAGCAGAGGGGTGAAAATTACTATTCCCACTCCAGTGAGTGCAACATTAGGAAAAGTGTTGGATAGCAGAGAAACAAAAATTACTAATAACATTTAAACAATAGAATTTTTTTTAAAAATTCATAAAAATAATTAAACAATATTAGAAAAATATACAAATATATTGAACATATAAAAAGAACACATATTATAATATAAATTACATATAACAAAAAGCTACAAATATTAAATAAAATAAATTAATAAATACATTTATAAACAATAATTATTTAAAAGGAGCAAATATTAACGGACAAAAAAATTATTTAAAACATAAATGTATTTATTTTATTTCCTACCCTATAACACCACACCAATAAAAAAACACTTCAAAAGTTTTATTTAAATTTATTTCCATAATTAACATAATTAATAATTAATTTAAAAAATTAATAAAAATTTAACATTCATTGAATACACATGCTTTAACACTATAATATCCACAACACACACCTAAAATTAATTACACAATTACCATAATTAATTTCTAATTAATTAATTTACATTAACTAATTATTAATTCATCAAAAAAATGAATTATTTCCCACCATTCACACCTATAAACACCACAACACACACCTAAACTTAATTACACAATGACCATAATTAATGACTAATTAATTAATTTGCAATAATTAACTAATTATTAATTCAATTAAGAATAAATTACTTCCCACCATTTACACCTATAAACACCACAACACACACCTAAAACGAATTACACAATTACCATAATTAATTGCCGATTAATTAATTAACAAATGATTGATTAATTCATAATAAATTACTTTATACATTTAACACTATAACATCAATTAAACAAATATTAAAAAATAAAAATATTCAATAAATTTAATATAATTAAATTACTTCCCACCCTATTCCTCTAGAAGCCCACAACCCGCTAAGGAACTGAAAACGCAAAATTCAAATACATTTTTTTAAAAACAACTAAAAATAATCAATACATTTTATTAAATTAAATTACTTCCCACCCTATTCCCCTATAAACCCACAACCCGATGCACGAACTAAAAACGCAAAATTCAAATAAACAAAAATTAATAACTACTAAAATTTTAACACATATAATAAAAATACAAACAATTCTTATACATAAAACATACATCACATACATATAAAATATTTACTAAAATACATAACATTAATAAAAAGAATCGACATTTTTAACAACTATATTTTCGCGAACGATATTAAACACTTCGATATTTTAAACATCGATATTACTTACCTAAAACGATATTCTTAACCACGATATTTTGTCTGTCGATATTTCTGACCCACAATATTTCTACCTTGATATTTGTGCAAGTCCATATTTTTGCATCGATATTCTTTCTCAGCACCCTTTCAGCAGTGGGATGACGCTCCTCCACCATAATGGAGGAGCTGCCGCTTATGTTGTATCGAACTGTAATTTGTGTTGAGTCATTCACGAGCAGGGGATGCGCTCCCATGCAAAATGTTTGCAAGTTACTGACATGGTACAGGTTCAGAGCGCTTGCGAAAAAGCGCTAAGCAAGGTATGCACTTGCATAGAAAATACTTGTGAGTTACTGGCACCAACGTACACATACAAAAGAAAACTACACAAATACGCAGGGATGAGACAAGTGGGACACACTAAAAAATATGGGGAGACCAATACCAGTAAGTGCAAAAGGCTACGTTTTTGTCATGAAAGCTTAACAAACCTCTGCTTACAGCACTGACGACTTGCTGTGTCAGTAGCTTCCTCCGCTAGGCCCAGGACTCACACTTTCTTATGATATGTTGGCACTCTCTCACCATGTGCAGGCAATAATCAGGCTAGATTTGCTCTTCTCTCCTCGTCATAACGTAAAAGGTAGTTTGTACATAGAAAGAAGTAGTCTGTGGAGTAAAGCCTTCAAAAAAGTTTCTTCAATTCCAGACATTGATTCTGGATCTACCTAATGTTCTGGCAGTGATGTACAATGCTGGGATTACCAGGCCCAACCACACATAGATGTAACTCGCCTCTTGGCCACTAGGCTTGTCCTCACTGGACCAGCGTGGTGTTTGGATAGGGCAGCTGACCCTGTACAGGATCAAAGGCAAGAATACAGTCCACAAGTGATTGGAAAGGTAGCTGGGGTCAGATTGGCAAGGCGGGCACTCGGGCAAGGTATCTGAGCTGTGGGCCGCTTTTTTGCCCAGCATGGTGGCTAATTTGTGCTGTGCCTGTGCTGTTCAGATGACGCCAGTGGCCCAGTAGGGGCTTGAGCGGCCTCTCTGGAGGCAGATAGGCTTCTATTACCTCCCTTTTACCAATGGGGCTGAGATGTCACCCCCAGTCTCTCGTTGGGCCGGCCCATTAATGTATGCTGATTGAGCAGGAGTGGGGGGCCTGAGCAGAAGTGGCCTCACTTATATTCAGGTGTGGTTCACCATTGTGAACTAATCCGTGCACAAAGAGTCCTAGCAACATATTTTTTTTTAATCTCAGTGAAGATAAGAAAACATGCCTCTTTTAGAGAACCCCCCCCTCCTTCTTTTCATAATACTCAAAACACTGAAGCAGTTTTTGGCGAAAATGCACAATCCGCAAATGTGGGCCACAATTTTTTTGGGGCGCCCGGGCCTATTTGTAATCCCAATTCAACCTTGGCTGGGGTGTGTGTGTGTGCAGACGCGCACTGTCACTACATTGTGATGTAGCGCTCCTTAAAGAGATTTGTCTTCAACTCTTTCCTAACTTGCCGCAAAGTTGTGGCGGTTCTGATAGATATGGCATATTGTTCCAGATCATTGGTGCTCAGAAGTGACAACTGATTACAACAGCTGTAAGGATTTCATAAGGCAAAAAATAAGTCTTAGTACAAAAATAGGTCTCAATGGCTTCTGAATACCACATTTCAGGCACTCGGCTTCCCCGTTTCAATTGTTTTGTGATCTGGTGCACTTGTTCAGTTAGCTCATTTGAAGAAAAGCAAGTCTGCAATTTTCAGGGCCCAATAGGTTATCAAATTAAAACCTATAATTGGAAACTAGGTGCTATGACAGGATGCAGAGGGCTAACGCCCTATGTGAAAAAAAAACCAACCAAAAAACCCAACTAGTATGTTAAACATCACCGGTGACATACAAACCAACCTAAACAACAAACACAGAATACAACATGCAAATTTATGAACACCATCTTGCGTCAAATACTCCTGGCATGCTCGCCATACCCTTGGGGGGGAGGTGACTAAAAATTCGCCAACAGCGGAATCTGTGTTTGTAAATGTTAAATGTCTGCAGAGCAGTAGTTCTCCCTCCTCCTGGAGCTAGAATTTTAATAAGCACCTTGGACCATGTCTCATAGAGTACCAAATGGAAGAATTGGATAACTTCTATCAAACTTGTATAGCCAACATCCCAAGACAATTCAGCTTGATATATATAAACAACATCAGCTCTGACCCCCTCTGTTCTGGCTTTTCGAACTAGAAAGAGTCGCAGGAGAATGATTCTTCTTTTTTGAAATGGCATGTTTTCAGAACGTTTTCTATATTTGATTGCATTTTGAACAACTGTGCTATCTTTGCTGGAGACAATGATATGCCTGTAACTCATGTAAGACTTTTAGCTTCATCAATTTTAAGCAATTACCAATTTGGTGCATCTGTTGTAACAAAAAGGTGTAATGGCATGGTGCCAGCTGTCCCTCTTGAAAAAAGTGAAATCTTTCTTCCCTGAAAGCCACTTCAGACCTGCAGATCAAGTCCCCAATACTTTGCACCCCTGACTCCTAGGCACCACTCTGGCTCTCTTCAAATGCATTGGACATGCCGCAGCATGCATTATGAAAGGCCTAAAGAATGCCTTCCTTGCATGCCGCGTCATCAGCTGCATCATCTACAAGGCCACCAAAAATTGCACCGATGTCTACTTGGCAGAAAAATGCCACCATTTATAGAGCCAGGACATCGCCAGACTGGCAACGCAGACATGTAAGAAAAGACCAGGAAATAAGCCTTGTTGGTCTACACACCCATGATCTGCAGCAACATTCCAATAAACATAAGAACTGTCCGAAACCCTCCAATTAAAAACACAGAGCTGAAGACTCACTTCTTCAAGAAACCAGTGCTTGATTTGTAAACAAATAATTGCCAGGGCCCTTGTCAAGAGACCACGGCAGCTTGCACCACCTATTGTCCCTGCCAGCACTGCCAATGACAGTACCAACACAACTACTAACCATCACACTCCTACATGTGTGACAATAAGACTATTCCGGGCTTCTACAGCTATAAGAATGGCTGGGGGGGAGGGGTAGTAACCATTTTTAATGTATATTGAAGTAATTAACACCTGTTGTGCTCATCTCTAAATTAGACAAACAGCACCACCACGTGGAAGACTGTCATAAGTGCCTGTGTTGACAGTTGGGTGCAGGTGCTGAGCACTGGAAACCACTGGCTCAAATTAAGCACTGCAAGGGACACGACATTTCAACATGTGGGAATTGCCATCACTGACGACAGTAGCCACACTCCCCAACTCTGTAAATGATCTTGGATCACAATTCTGGCTGGCAGACTTTTACAGTGCTTCGATTCCCCCGGCTCAGCTCACACTCTACAAGCATTCACATAGACACATAGAGCACTCACAGCCTGCAAAGAGCTCTACTCTGAAAACTCTGAACTGAGCTCATCTATAAATACTGGGATTCCAAGACTACTGCTTGAACTTTGTAGATTTGAGAAACAGTCATCAACCATCGCAGAACCTGGGGCATGCGGAAGTGCACTGTGGATCACCTATGCTAGCTCCTGTTTAGTTTTACCTTAATGAGCACTATGGGTTTGATATTATAAGAAAATCTGCCATGTGGGATTACGTGTACGATCAATTCACATAACCTTCCTTCATTCAAAAGTGTGAACAAAGGACAAGGGAACCCTGTAAGTCAGGAGGGACCAAGGGTAGCAGTATATTATTAGAGACAGCGGTCCCTATCTTGGACCTTACTTACTGTAATTATCTTTCAGCATTACTTTGAGCCACCGCGCCCCCGCTGCCACAAGTTGGACATCGTTCCCTTCACTTCCACTATCTTGTCGACAACCACATCTTAACTCCATTTTTTACTTATGACTGATGTGGAGTACAAGATGTTCTTTTAATTGTGACTACTGTGGAGAGGTGTGGTGCAGCGGCCAGGGCAGCTGACTTCGGAGCACAGGGTTCACGGTTCGATCCCCGGCGGCAGCTCAGCTCAGCACCATGTGACTCTGGGCAATAGCTCACTTAATTTCCACTCCGGCCCCCAGCGCCTTGAGACCCGTAAGGGTGAGTAGCTGCGCTATATAAAAACGGACTTACATTTTACTTACTTACTACTGTAACTTATATATCACTAAAAGTCACCTTGCAGTTATATGCCTGAGGTCAGGAAATCTGTTGATTTCCAGAACCCCGTCACTTTTTGCTCACTTTACGATACCATATGTTGCTTCATGTTTATCGAATATGTAAATAAGTACAATACGTTCCATTTGGACAGTAATATACCCAACTCTGATTGTAGTTTTGTGGTTATGGTTTTGTATTTTCTTTGATAGGGACCGCTGTCTCTAATAATATATTTCCTTCATTCAAACAGCACAGCATAGGTTGCAGCAGAGAAGGCGCAAAGATCATCTTTTATGGACATCAATACTGCACACAAAGCAGCATGGATGTCAAGTTGGAATAGAAGCCACAGCTGAAATAATTCTCCCATTGCAGTTCTTTTTCTGTCTCAACGACCAACTTGGCTTTTAGTAAAAAAAAACATAGGCCAGTCTATGCTGCCAAGACACTCCATCGAGCCACTAATGTACCCAGTCTGCCCCTTTGCACAGATGTCCCAGTGGTGTATTACATCCCAGGGAATGTGCGTATCTTAAATAATTTAATGTAATATTATTTCCTATGGTGTTTTATTTTAAGTCCCTCCGCTATTAATTTCTATGGAAGTATGTTGCACTCCCAGCAGTTGGCTATGTGTGGTTCTGGACTTACTTAAGCTCTGAGCTGGAGTTATTTACAACTGTTTTGGATCCCTTTATGGCTTTAGTAACTTTAGAAGTACAGTTTGTGAACAGCAATGGACTTTTGTGCTGGGTGCATGTCCCTCCCTAACCCCCTCCCATTTAGGGCCCGATTCCGATCTCGCTTGTAAAGCCCTCCATACGACTCAAATCCGTAGGTCTTCACGAGCGAATCGTGCACCTGGAGTCCGAGCGAGCGAGTACGATGTATTCACATGCTTACAGACTCGGTTCGCTCGGACTCCCATTGAACTCTATGGGAGCCTGTATACTGGACGCGTAGACAAGCTCCCATAGCAAAAAGGGGTGGGTGGGGAAAGGCGTACACCCTGTGGCGGGCATCCCATGGTGCCCGCCACACTGTGCATGCATGAGAAGGGGGGACCCATGGGTACCCCTACGGGTCCGAATCGGAGGGCTCCAGGTGGTGGGGGGCCTGCTACGGGCCCCAAAAGAACGATTCCGGCAGCTTTTTTGATCCGGACATACCGATTCGTGAAGGCTGTCCGAATCGTGCATCATACTTGCTCGCTTGGAAACAGACTCCATAGAACTGTACGAAGCGTCTGTGTACGAGTCGTACGGACAGGATCGGGTTGGGAAATGATTCAATCGGCGCATACGCGATCTTTGCATTGTACTTGGTCGTTTGGACCTGTGTACGATTCGGACGGGAAAAAGGGCTACGAATCGGATCCGTAAAAGCCAAATCCGATTCGTAGGCCTTCCGAGCAAGATCGGAATCGGGCCCTAAGTAATAAACTTACATATGTGAGGATCTCCGCATAGAAAAGTTAGACGAGGTGGAGATTTACACTTGCAGGTTTAGGAACAGCATTTTACAGTACTTTAGTAGTAATACCAAAGTTCAGCAAAATGCTGCTTGTGAATAGGCCCCTATATGTATAAAAGTGTTAGCATTCATAACATTTTTATTTTTGGATGGCAACTTAAAAAATAATCTGCGTGTCAAGTTTTGTAAAGCATGGGCCACGGGAGGGCGCTATTTACATATCAAACACTAACATGGATAATATTGACCCGTGAAGTACTCCCCAATTAATTTGGGTTGCTGGAGTGCAGCAGCAATTAAACAAATCTGATTGCTGACGACCGGATAGAAATTAACTTATCCAATTGATTGTATCCTCATTAAGATCAAATGTCAGGACTCTCCAGGAACATAGAATGATCAATAGTGTAAAACATTGAGGGTAGATCTAATAAGATCAAGGGGCAGACCTCCAAAGTGTTGGTTGAGTGGCGAAGAGCATCCAGCACTGATGTTACCACTAGCTCTATACTTAGATCAAGTCTAAAGCATTTTTTAAATTAATTTAGAACCTTATCTGATTGAATGAAAGTGTGAAGTAGACTAAATGTCAGTATTCAATGAGTTTAGCTAAATATGTGAGTAAGGCAATGGAATGCTAGTAGGAGGGGTCATCCACTGCCAAAGAAGGTTTTTTCAGTGAAGGTCTATTAATCTCAGATTTTTAGGTATTAGGTACCTTAGTCTGAGTAAAATAATGATTAAACAAAAAAAAACAGATCAGTAGTCAAAAGAGGGCCAAAAAGCTTCATTGTAATACCTGGGAAAGTATCAGTGGGAGATCCTGATGCTTTGGGATTTGAATCAGATTAATGGCTTCATTGCCAGTTAGTGGCCTACAGGAAAAGGATTCTAGAAGTTGTAGAAAAATATCCTCTGTGCATCCAGCGCTCTAAAGTCATGATTGGCTACTTGGATAACGTATACAGGTATAACCACTTAGCAGCTGGAGCATGATGTTGAACCAAGGGTTTAATAGAACTTTCTAGCTGATGGAACAGTAAATAGTTTATTCAGGTAAAATGGAATCCAAACAGTTTAGTACGTCATTATTCAGTATGTTTAAAAGATCCTTAACATTATTGGAGGAAAGTGCCTTTTTTGTATGGTCACCCCCCACACACACAGACTTTTTGCTCCAAATGCTGATGGTTATTACTCTGATAGTGCACTGGAGTCTGCTGCCCAAACCCCATTGCCTGTGTTCTCTCCCAAAACTGTTATGATTGACTTGGTAATTCCAAATTGGCAAAGACTTAACCCCCTTATAAGTCTCTAGTACATGGTACCAGGGGTACCCAGGGCATAGCTGGTAAAGGGGCCCCAGGGTTGCAGCACGGTTTTGTGCCACCCTGGGTGGCCCAAGCAAACTACTGACAGCAGGCCAGCCCAGTGGCGGCTGGTGACATTTGAAAGTGGTGAGGCATAAACATTGGGCATGACCTTTATATAGTGAGCGACGCAAACAAGTTTAATGGACAAACCTGGGGTCCAGGTTGGGTCCCTCTACCGAGAAAAAAATGAAAACAAGATTGGCAAATTATGCATTTTAAAGCAAATGAATGTAGCAATATAGCAAGGCTTATAAAACAGTGGGAACGCATAGTCTTGAAATTAATTAAACACATTAAAAATGGCCCCATATCTTACTGCATTAATATGTTCAACAGTTACTGTAATGTGTAAATTGTATAGCATGACAACTTTAGCCCTTTAAAACTTATACTTGCCCAGTATCTTTCACTGCATGCAGCATTAAGTTTGGAAGAAAATGCTCTAACCAGGCTTCGGGAAGCAACCACAGCTGCTGGATGCAACCAGTCATATAGAAATATGTGCATACAGGTCTTGAAGTGGGATGAAAAAAGTGGGGGCTCTCTAAAAAGGAACATGTCAAATACATTTCTGTGATTCCCATAGTGTGCCACCTGACCGGCATTTTGGTTACTCTCTGAGATGTAATTGTATCCAGATAAATGACACAACAACTGACATACACCTAAAACCTGTCAGTATGGTTGGCTTGGTCAACGGTTAGCTGTTAAAGATAAATGAGTAACAACAATGATTTTTTAAAATAAATAATTAACATTGGAAATGTTTCAATTCTGAAATTGTGAATCTGTGAATTAAATAGCATTGAGGCCTGAGGAAGGAGTTTTGGCCTTCAGTTATGTGCGCTTTATGTTGGATATGTATCCTCTTTTTGTTGTCCATCTGCACATCTTCAACCACATCTTTCCTCTTCAGCACCCTCTTTCAATCTTTCCCGAATGCACTTCCTCACATCTCCCTTACTTGACTGCCCCCAAACATACACTGCACTCCCTCAAATTTAAGCACTTAATTTTCTCTTACTTTTGCACTGCAAATATTTTGAGATTTTTGTGCCCCCCTTCACACACATTTCCACAGAATTTCAGTTGCAAATGGAATACATAAACATTGTTCTGTATGCTCTGCAAAGAGGCCAACCCACTGACAGGCACTTTGTTTGGCTTCAGCCTTAGCGCTGGCGCCCTCAAACAAAGCCCCTCATACACACCTGGCATGGCTCAAAGTATGCACAGAAAAAAATATAGATAACAACATTATAAAATAGCTAACTCTTGAGGAATGCAAGATTAAGTAAAGCATTTGAAATAAGACAGGAACTAAATCGCTGAAATGCACTCCCTTAACGTTTTTATCATTCATTGTTCGTAAATCAATCCATGTTTTTTGCATCAGTGTTAACATAGGGGCATGAAGACAGGGCCAGGTTTAATGTCATACATCAGAGAACTGTCCACTGTAAGCACATATTCTTGCTTTGCGCTTGACTCGGATATTTGGATCAACTTCACAAGGGAACAAGAACCCTGCTCATTTTCTGCATCAATTTCGCGGGAGAACACTTCTGACGGGGCCAGCGACGTGCAGCCAGGGCCTGGGGGGTCACAGTGGGGGAGGTTAGCGTGACAAGGGTTCTCAGCACAATATACATAACACCAGATTAGCATGCAAACAATTCTTACCATTACCAAGAACAAGGCACCAAATCAGATGTGCTTGCATCCACTCCTATGTATGATGAAACACTGGCCTACAGTGCATACCAATCAAACACAAGGAGACAATGGACGGAGCGCTGAAAGTTTTCAAACACCCCCAGCCACAGATCTGGGTTGAATCAGTCATCGTTTTTTAGCTCACTTCGCCACCCCAGTTCAGACCCAGCCATATGCAAATCAGTCTTGACCCTGTTCCTCATGGGAACAGTCCAGACCCGAACTGCCAAGCAAGGTCTTTCCTGGACCGGAAACAAGCATCCTGGGACCGGTTTCAGGGTGACACCCCTCATCAGCCAGACTAGCTTGAATCCAGTGGCAAAGTGAGCAAGGGACCCACCTCTGGGCATACCCTGCCAACTTAAGGCGAACAAAGCAGAAACAAGGAGACGGTGGACGGAGCGCTGAAACTTTTCAGACATTCACCCCCAGTCACAGATCTGGGTTGAATCGATCATCGTTCCTTAGCTCACTTCGCCACCCCAGTTTAGACCCAGCCATATGCAAATCAGTCTTGACCATGTTCCTCGTGAGAACAGTCCAGCCCGAACTGCCAAGCCAGGTCTTCCCTGGACCGGAAACAAGCATCCTGGGACTGGTTTCGGGGTAACACCCCTCATCAGCCAGGCTAACTTGAATCCAGTGGGAAAGTGGGCAAGGGACCCACATCTGGGCATACCCTGCCAACTTAGGGCGAACAAAGCAGACACAAGAAGACGATGGCCGGAGCGCTGAAACTTTTTAGACATTCACCCCAGTTACAGATCTGGGTTGAATCCATCATCGTTCTTTAGCTCACTTCGCCAACCCAGTTCAGACCCAGCCATATGCAAATCAGTCTTGACCCTGTTCCTCATGGGAACAGTCCAGCCCGAACTGCCAAGCCAGGTCTTCCCTGGACCGGAAACAAGCATCCTGGGACTGGTTTCGGGGTAACACCACTCATCACCTAGGCTCGCTTGAATCCAGTAGCAAAGTGAGCAAGGGACCAACTTCTGGGCATACCCTGCCAACTTAGGGCGAACAAAGCAAACACAAGGAGACGATGGACGGAGCGCTGAAAATTTTCAGACTCTTACCCCCAATCACAGATCTGGGTTGCATCCATCATCTTTCTTTAACTCATTCGCCACCCGAGTTCTACAGTGCATACCACCATAGACTACAAAGGCAATGAAGGGATTTAAAACAGAAAGTCCTGCGTCGTGCATCACACTTCAGAAAGTTGATTTACTGCCTGGCTTCCTTCTCCTGCTTCAGAGCGAGGCAGGGCAGGCAGCCTGAAACAGACAGCCCAGAGTTAAATACATCGATTTGTTTAGAGATAAGATTGTATCTCTAAATAAATCAATCTATTTAATATGTTTTTATGTAAATGTGTAGGACTTTCAGAGGGGCGCAGCCCCTGAGCCCTAATGGAGAAACCGCCTCTGGGCCTGCCACTGCAAACTGCAGGAGCAGTGCAAACATTCAAACTCAACTGTGCTCTCACCATGTGTGGTACAGGCAATACACTATCTTTAATATATGTCAGGCACCCCCAAGGAAGGCCTCCTCAGCTTAGGAGGCAGGGTGCAGTATATTAAAGGTGAGGACATATAAGTGCAAGCCTATATGTCCCTATAGTGGCGTTCCCCATTGGAAACTATTATAAGTGTTAGTGGTCCATAGGATAACATGGGCTGCCACCCAGGCATTCTCAAGGTTGGCAACTCCATCATGGTACTGACGAAATATGTCATGTTTGGTATCAAACAATGTATCTTCTCACCCCTGACATGAATCTTGTGCCCTGGGTGACATAGCACCTGGTTGCCCCAGCTTCTCTGTGCTCCGGCTAGCAAGCCCGCATTTCCAGAGCCTGCTGCCACCAAGACAGGATTGTGATCTTCTGCCAGGCAGCGTGATTACGTCAAGGAATCAAGAACAAAGGCTTGGGCAAGAAAGAGGTCACTCCTCCCATGCAGGCTAGTGAAGTGGCATATCAAGGCGGTGTGCTTCAAAGGCTGCACCGCCTCTGATATGCATCAGCGTTGACTCCTAGAGGAGGAAACAACCCTCCCCTGCCCCAGGCACATTTGCACCCAGGCAGGAAGAGTATTAATTATGTAAGGAGGTGTACACCCCCAGAAGGCTAGCCACACCTCCAGGGTGAGCAGCCTGGTCTGTACACTAACATTTGATTTCTGCCATTGTTACGAGTGGCAGAATAGAGGGTTCTGAGTAGAAAAGGTGACCCATAACGCCGGAAGTGGTCACCTCAGGGGCGAACTAGCTGCAGGGACTAACTGCCCATTGGTTACTAGCTCCCACACCCCTAACTCCCCTAAATCTAGGATTTAAGGGACCCCCTGATACCAGAATCTCAGTTCTGAACAACCTGCATCAAGAAAGGACCAAGAGGACACCGGTGTTGCCGAAAACAGGACTTTGCCCACAGCACTAAATCAATAGAGGGATACTTTGTCCCTGTGGCAACAGACTTGGAACTTCGTGATTGAGTCTCGTCCTTGGGTAAAACTTGGCACTCCCTGGCAGAGACCCCTGTGGAAGCACCCTCAGACTCCCCTGGACTAGTGGCACTAGTCCCCTGCAAACTGCAGGTAAAACAACACTCTGGATCTGAAGAATAGCTAGCTATTGGGCCCTCCCTTGGATTGCCTAAATCCAGATGGTCTGGTACATTGTGGGAACTGTAGTCCTGCCTTCTACAAAGTTACAGGCTACTACTGCTTTTCCCTGGCCACTGGACGTCCAAGTTACTTTCAGCACTGCCTACCGCTGCTAAAGCTTGTTGGTTGCAAGTCCAGCAACTGACCCTTTACTCGACACTGCATTAAGAGGGAATTTCATCTGAACTTCATCCGATGCCAGCAACTACACTGTGTTGTCTTTCTGCCTCTTTTCCCCCCGCAGCAACGTCTCAGTGGTAAAAGCAGCTCTCCTGCGGCTCTCGTTCAGCACTACGAACAGCCAGGACAACTCTGCATCTGGGCTCCACGGACCAGGAAACATTGAACTGACTGTTGTGGTTTGGTCCTGGGACCCACATCACCTTTACCCTGCAAGGGTACTACGCAACCCGGCCTGCAAGTGACCGATTACCACTAGTGGTTTTTCCCATTGACCACAATGTTAAATTTTCACTGTATTATTTTGCATACATTTTCTGTCACTTCTAAAATCTATAATTCCAGTTGTATGTAAGCAATTCCGTTCATTTGGTGTCCAAATTGTGTTAAAAATACACTTTATTTTTATAAATTGGTGTCAGATTTCTCTCGAGCCGTGTTAATTACTTATTGTCCATGTTGGTACTCTGAAATGCTTAACACATGTTCGTCTAGTAAAGCCTAACTGCTCTTTGCCACACTACCTGGACTGAGCTAAGGGTTTATTAGTGTGAATCCAAGGACCATGTTCGGGGTATTGGATAGGATTGCATGGTGAAGTCTAACCCCCCACACCACATAATACTCCACTTTCCTACAATTAGCCATCAAATTAGTATATAATTCCAATGGGCAGAGGAGAACAGTGATGATGTCATTTAGTGAGAGCTTCTTCCATTCTCTGTACGTAGTTTGTATTTTGCCAAATTTTACTTTAGGGTTAAAATTAGTATTGATAATAAAAAGAACGGTCACGTGATCTGACCAAGGTAAATTGATATATTCTTTAACAAAACAAATGAAGGTTGGTAATTCAAAGATAGCATATAACTGATATGTGTGGGAGGCTTTGTGGTCAAGCAGTGACAACTTTCATGCGGATGAACTGTCTAGTAAGTCCTTCGCCATCCCTTGGGGTTGCTCAAGAGAAAGTTTCAAATCTTCTAATACTAAACCATGCTGATTATTAAGATCAAAATGGCAATGTCCTTAGCTATATTTTGGAAAAAAACACTTTGGAGGTGCCTTTTTCCAATACACTTTTTCTATTTAGAACTAAAACATTTCGAAGTGTTATTTTCCCAAGTGTTTCTTTCAAAGTTTTGTGTCCGTACATATCAAGCAATATAAATTCACACAATAGGCAGGATCCACTGTTTTAATACTGGTATGTGCTCAAGAATTCTAATCATCAAAGGGTGTATTATACTACCTATATAGAGCAGACTGTAAGGTCAATACATTATAAAGTCACTTTGGCAACTTACGAAACCCTTGATCTAGTGTGCGGAGTGGGCACATTTTGTGCTCTTCAAACCATGAGTACGTATTTTACCTTTGATGCATACATAAAATGCAGTAAAAGGAGACGTCAATCTACTCACACTTGACTTGTAACTTCACATACAGCTCCTTGTGATCATACCAGAAATAATCTGATGAATACATGGTTTTGGCAATAAACAGTAAGTATATAAAGAATAAATTATCATGGTTAACAATGTGAAAAGGCTGACAAGCTTTATTTGAGATATATATATATATATATATATATATATATTCCTTAGTTACTAACCTGGGCTGCTGCTCTCCTTGCACACACGGGGTGCTGCAACTCATGAGAGCGGACTCACAAAATATTCATTTCTCCACAAACAGTTGCGCGCTCACAGGGAGGTACTGTTTCAGGAAAATGTATTATGCCACTAAACAAAAGAAAAACGCAAACAGACACGTTTCGGCACCTGGCCTTTGTCAATGTCGAGCTGGACGGCCTCATTTTCACATTTAAGTACATAACACTACATGATTTGGCAGCAGCAAAAGTGTAATCGAAATAAAAAAGGTTTTCAGCAACAACCACCAACAGAGTACATTTGTTTGTTGGCAGACATCTCATCATGGTGACAAATTCATCATCCGATAACGTGACAGATCACAGGCGCATACATATTGATAATTATAGATTCATAATACCACTTCCATGCGCTCACTTGTTAAATTAATGGATAAATAAGTGACCTTCATATCCACATTCCAATGAATGAACACCGCCATTATACAAACATACCAGGAATGCTGCATTGACCTAAAAAACCAGATGTCTTCTAGATCAATATAGCATCCCTGGTTATCATTAGGTTCTCCTTCCCAAACATAGGTAGATTTAGCCCATTCCGGGCACCATGGGAGTTCATTAGGCATAGGTAGGGACAGCCCATACTAAGCTTTATGAGATGCGACAAGGCGCATTACCTATAGTATTGGTACTCAGGTCGGGGACTTCATGACAGACACAAAAGATAGGCCCACTTTACACTTTTTTAAGGGGCGTTCTGTACACCTACATTGTGCAGCATATATCATTGTAATGCATTTTACACCTACCCACCGGGTACTACTGGTAGTCTGTAGGAATATCGCATTTAGATGTCTGGGTGGCAGCAGTCACAATAATGCCCCTTGAGTGATACATAGTCATCCGCAGGCCCTTTGAGATCTTGGTCGGGAGAGGGAGATTTCGGCATTTGTATACACATGTGCATTAGCGACTCTCGTGGCTGTTGGTCATTTCACCTACATATGAATTCCAATTATGCCAATCTAGGGAGACCGTACAACCAGGAGAATTCGGATGGGACAACAGGGCCGCTCACTTATGAATTCATTCAGTATGCTCGTATATTGGCGGTGTTCTGAATTTGTCATTCATTGGAGTGTGTTTGTGTGAGTGTAAGTATGTGTGTGTGTGTGTGTGTATATATATATATATATATATATATATATCTATCAGTTCTGCAGCAGCCCGGCCACATCCACCCAGCGGGATCGGTGCAAGTTCACGGGTGCAGAGCCCGTTTCAATGTCCAGGAGGTCGGAGTCCAATTATCAGGGTTTCCGGAAAGACTCGCACACCACAATTCCAATTCAGCAATATATATATGCACACACTCACACTACATTTCAATCATGTGCTAGATTTATGACTTAATGAACCATGACCATAAGGTAGAAAAATTGTTGTGAAAAGTTAGTCTTTACATTGTGAGGCTTAAAACACGTAGGTAAAAAAAAACAAGCAAGGAATGTATTTTTGATTGTTGATTATTTTTGTATCCATTTAGGTCCTTCCATTTGCTTTATGGCTTAATTGATAATCCTCCAGAATAAAGCAAAATCGTGTCTATTACATCAGAAAGTACAATACTTTCAATGCATTAGAAACAAACAAACACGAGGCTGCAAGGAACAAGGATTAAGAAACTCAAATTGAAATCATAGTTCACCAAGTACAGAACTACCGTGGAATGTGTTCATTGCTAATAAGTGCACCTGGAAGTTTGTATAGCAGCCGACAATCAAAGTAACCACTAGAATGTGTTTCTGTATGAGAGCGTTTTCACTAGTAATCCAATTTCAGCATTTGTTTGTCCAATCAAAAAGCTAATCTGGTCAAATCAGGCACTTGGGAAGGAGTGTCAGACGTTTGGGACAGCTCTGTCATTTTGGAGAACCTTCAGACCCTATGGGGCCGATTCCGATCTCGGCCGGTAGGGCTCCGAATAGGATTCGGCTTTACCGGATCCGATTCGGAGCCCTTTTCCCGACCGAATCGTACGCGGGTCCGGCCGAGCGAGTACGATGCGAGTCGCCGACCGACTCGTCCGGGCGACCCGACCGCTCCGACCGACTCGTACCCGGATCGTACCGCTCCGACCGACTCGCTCGGACCCGATTCGCACCGCGCAATGGAGACGTTTTCCGGCCGGGTAAGTACGATGCGCACCTCGACCGCTCCGACCGACTCGCGCCGTCCGACTCGAAATCGCTGTCGGAGCCGTACTTTGGGGGTCCGTGTCGGACCCCTGTACGCGTACCCGTGCGAGGCGCACACAGGGGGGACCCATGGGTCCCCCTACCTGTGCGTGTACGCCGCGAGCGCTCGCGGCGTACTCGCTGTAGGGGCGCCCTTGTCCGCCTCGCACCCATTGAGGCAATGGGAGCCCGCGTACGCGTTGTACGACCGGCTCCCATTGAGTTCAATGGGAGTCCGACCGACTCGTGTCCGGTGGCATACGAATGCATCGGACTCGTTCGGTCGGACTGCACGGGTCCGATTCGGTCGGAAATCTCTCCGGGTCCGGCTCGGTCGGAGAGATTTCCGGCCCGAATCGGAATCGACCGCTATGTTGGTAAAATTGCAGCTCTGAGGATTAAGGCCTACGGCAGTGACTCCCACGTTGCCTATTGGAGTCTAACCATAATGGGTTTGCCAAAGCTGTTGCATTCATTGTTGAGGTCCTTTCTTGTTCCCACATTTCCTAGATGTAAAGTGGTTACTAATGTCCATGAAGAACTCCTGGCAGTCCAAGCCACTTGAACTCCAGGCAGTCATTCCAAGCAATAAACATGTTTCCCTGTCCTTTACAATCAAACCAAGTGCATGAAAAGCATCACATTGAAAACATTTCTCTAGAGAAGTGTAGCTTTATTTTCTGTGTAAAAGTATTTCACGAACAAAGTACACCATTTGTATGCCAGACTGTTTTTCCATCTCGTCAAAGCAGAGGATTTATCAGGTAATACAGAATAAAGAAGACTGTTCTTGTAGAGCAGTTTAACGAAGCAAACCGAGGTGCACTGGCAGAGCTGGACTTTTGGTAGATTTCCAAACAGACTGGCAATCTAAACATCAATCAATCACATGCAACTGGTACCTCCAGCTCCCCAGAGCTCTTGGACCAGTCTAGAATTTCAAGATGTTAGCCTCGGGCAATCGCCTTGAACAGGTATTTTCCACTTATGAGATGTTGCTAATGCAGGTGTCGTAAAGATTGTTTTTAGGATTAAAAATGTAAACCTGCATTCTTACGATACACCACTGTCAATCTGCTGCTTAGACCTTAGTGTCACAGCCACATCGAGACCCTTCTTTGTCCATGCAGAGTGGTAGATGAGATCATTTGTTTATCTCACATCCAAGCTTTGGAATTCGTTCCCACTTAACCCATTCTGAAGGTATTTTTTCAAAAGAATTTGTAATCTTTTCTCATTTAATTTCTTCTCGTGTTGATTTTACCTTTTGTTTTTCGGGATCTGCT
Source organism: Calotriton arnoldi (assembly GCA_963921515.1). Classification (NCBI taxonomy): domain Eukaryota; kingdom Metazoa; phylum Chordata; class Amphibia; order Caudata; family Salamandridae; genus Calotriton; species Calotriton arnoldi. The sequence goes on from CAWUFW010000003.1 coordinate 7,632,339, forward strand.
TTTTACTTAACCTTACTGGACAGGGTACATACTACTAGCACCGGGACGCTTCTTCGGAATTGGAATTGCATTTATATAGCGCTTACCACCCCTGACGAGGCATTGAAGCGCTTCTCGGCGAGTAGCACGCTACTCCGGAACCCAAAAAGGATTAGTGGTGAATTAGTATGCGCTATAAATTGTATTGTATTCCTGTTCTTCACCAGAGTTCCATGTCCTGTGACTGTGCTTGGGGTGGCCTTTAATCCCATCAAGTTAAATCTCAGGAATAATCAAGCCCTACTTTAGATCTGGTGTTGAGGAGCCCAGGTATGTGCGCAGGTCGCTGATGTTGGACTGCACGATCTTGGCAGGGACTGTCTCTTTCCTGAGTCGTTCGTACGCTGCGTGCCGATGGCACCCCCCAAACGAATAGTAATAGTCACCACCTTCTCGCCCCTTGATCCAGAGGACGTCAATGGGAGGCACCTGGTCTGGGTCACTCTGATTACAGGGAGAGAAGAGAGATTATTAAGCATACACAGTAGCAATATGTGTGAAAATATTCCAATAGGCTGCCTATGACCAGTGAGGTACATCAGAATAGCGTTTGGCAGTGCCCGCTTCCATGGCAGCACTGTGCTAGACCTATATAAGAACCAGGACCACAGCAATGTGAACTGCCTCATAGAAGAGCCTGGCAGAGCCAGTTTGGGCTGTACCACTGTGAACTAGTATTGTCATGCTGTGAAGCTCCTCACAGGTGACAATGAATGCCAACTACACGTGCGGCAGTGCAAGGCCCATTACAGGAGCTCATTTTATTGCTAGCTATGAATGAAGCTATGTCGGGCTCCATAAAGCGATTCTGACTGTGCCAGCCAGGATTGCAGTTGGGCACTTACAACAGGGCCTGTCACTTAGTAAACAGATAGTCTCATGTAAGAGCATGAATAGATATTCAAACATAAATATATTGGACCTGATTCACAAAGGGCCTCTGCACTCATGGGGGAGTCTCTGCACTTGGGGCGGTATCTCCACAATGAGAATTCTCATAGCGGAGATTCCACCCCGAGTGAGCAGACTACCCGATGACTGCGGGACCTCTCCAACGAGCGCGGAGGCCCTTGGTGAATCAGGCCCATTGTGTCCCAGTTACATGAATTATCTGGGTTTAGCAGGATATGATGTCACAATTACATTTTCTCTGCATAATGTTCTACCTCACCTCTGCACAATGTCCTACATCACCTTGACTTGGCATTCTTTGTTAGCACATACAGCCCGAGGTACCTGTGTATAGCATTCAACATATATTTTTTTTATAATATAAGTACAGCTTTGGTTCATTAGACGAGTCTGGTACAGTTCTCTGGCCAAAACACTCTACGGAAAAGTTGTTGCTTTCCTACCCATGCTGTGTTTACCTGTATGAGATGGAACATGGACCTGATGTACTTTACGCAGATTTTCTCAGGGTGCCCACCTTTCTTCATGGCATCATGAACAACGTTTCCAGTCCTGGGCGTTTAACCCATAAATCATTGCTCTTGCAGTGCAATGTAAGCAAGTCAAACTACAACACTCAGAATACATTAGGTAACATATAGACTTAGGGCAGCAATAGTGACTTTGAGGACATGGACTGATGTGGCTGCCCTATTAGGGTCTGTGTAAGGTTGCCTGTCTGCTTTTTCTGCACATGGTCTGGGTAGGTTACCTTACCATGTACTGGGTAACAGATACGGGTTGCCACCTTTCTTAGAGGTATAATTGTGGCCATTTGCTTATGTTTTAAGGTTCTGTACGGGCGAGGATATGCTTAAATAGGAATGTATATAAAATCCTCATTATTTATTTCTAACATGGCTTTTCTGTCTGTTTACTTTCATTATCAATCAGAGGCCATTTAAGCAACTTTAGAACATGTTTAAAGTGTTTTCTTCTTGGATTTGCTGTTTTAACTATGTTCAGATAAGGGGAAAAAATACTGTGTTTTGGTCAGGCCACTAATTGTTTTTACAAACCTGAACAGTAAAATACTGACCATGCCTGTAAAAAAAACTGTTAGCTGGCAACCCTAGTAACAGGCCACTTACCTGTATAGTTTCCATCAGACTCTGCACCTTGGACTCGTCCAGTATGGGAGGGATGGGTCTGATTAGGACACTCATCGGGATATTATGCACCGTGCTGATACTGCCAGTGTGTATGCTGCCCCCTCTTTGTCCCTTGGTAACAGAATTGGTGCCATCCATTCCTGTAGTTTGGAAGGCTACAGACTGATCCTTAAGTCCCAGTGCTGGTTTACCCCTGCACCCACCTGCAGCGCAAAGTCCCCTCAACCACAGTGCCAGCCTGTCCCTGGGCAGGCCTGGCTGCAGCAGACTGGTCTTGAGCCCAAGACTCCAAAAAAAGAACAAACATATACAATGTAATCTAGTGGTCATGTAAAGGGCTCTAATGGCCCTGGGCCAAGTTTGCGCATATAAAAACTGCAAAAAAGACTCTGTGTCAGTCTGGCACTACACCCAGTGCACCGCCAGCCACTGCAAGGTTCCTCTATCACAGCCAGGTTTCAGCCCCGGTCACCGAGACCCTCTAAGCTCCCCGGCAGCAGGAAGTCAACTGGGCCGTAGCAAAAGTCAAACCAATACGTGGAACTCTTCAGCAAAAGATACGATGACAGCGAACGGCAAGCCACCAGAGGAGGCTTCCTAGAGGAACTCTAGATAGACACTGAAGAAAGACGTAGAATACTTGACATACTTCAATGGAAGCCAATAAGAGGCGTAGTCATTTTAATTTCTTGTGAAAAAGAATGCCGATAAGAAACCAAGATGAAACACTAATGTTTGTTTAATTATAATTTATAGAACGTTCAAGTTACTGAGCAAGTTTAGAAAAGGGGACGGTTTTAAATGTGCTATTTACATGTTTGATTTTAGAAATTTACGATAGGAAAGCTTTTTGTTTTCTTTATACACGACCGTGAGATACAAACTGATGTGCCGGGTACATCTGCCTGTCCTTCGTTGTTCCACATTTAAAGCAACTACATTGAAAGATGGAGTAGCCGTTAGACTTCACAGAACACCCACACACAAAACCAACGACGCAATATCACGTGACATTCACGCACGCATGTTCTATTTCGCAACAGGGTTTACTCAACCTTCAACAAGCCAGAACAGAGACTGTCAAGCTTTATCGCTGTAGTTACACCTGCTGTGCAGACAGTCTAATGCCTATTCTGCCAACACTTAGTAGATTTTGAAAACCAAAAGCAAGGACAGGCCATAGGCGGAGAAGAAGGAAAACATAACGAGGGTGACTGTGGACACGGAAACACCACAATGACAGCAGCTAGGAACATAAAAGAAGGACTGCGATGTCACAGTTCATAGGCATATAACATAAGATGGCTATATGATAGAGAAGAATGTTAGGTGTTTCATGGATGGCGTCTTTGGTTCATTTCAGCAAGTTTCAAAGCTCGTAGGTTAGGGAGCAAGACCTCTGACCTCCTGGTCAGGGAAACTGCTCTCCCCTTGCGCAGCTCTGTCGTTGCGCCTCTGCCCCCAGCACCACTCTGGTTCAGGTAGGTGTTCAAGGCCCTCCTCCACCCGCATGCTCCTGCCTGCACCTCATCCCTGGTGGTCCAGTGGGAGAGCCTTGCACTTCTGCTGGTCCGCTCTGCCAGCCTTCCTGTCTTCTCAGTTTTTGTGTATTTGTGCCTTTATCATCTATTTGTGCCTATTTTTTGTCTATTTGTGCCTCTTTTGTCCATCTGTGCCTTTTTTGCCTATTTGTGCCTTGTGTGTATAGTTGTGCCTCTTTTTGTGCCTTCTTTGTCTATTTGTGCCGTTTTCTCCTGTTTGCTGCTTCCACTGTTTAGGTTCTTGTATTCCTGTTGCCTCCTCGCTCCCTTCCCGCCGCTGCTGCCCCCGGCCCCTCCCCTCCCTGCGTGTTCCCGCCTCCCAGCTGCTGTCCCTCCCCCACCCCTACTTAATGGCGGCCACGCCAAAGGCGCGCCAAGGGCAAGACCTTCTGCGCCCGTCCGCGACCAGCGCCAGGGACCCTGGTCCTCCGACCCCTCGCCGCTACGAATCCAGCACTCTCCATGCACTCAACCCGGGACGCAACAACTGCCAGCTCTCAACGCCGAGCAACTCCCAAGGACCGTTCTCCTGTCAACACTGCAGCAGCACCTTCACACACCTCCGAACCTCGACAGCTACCGCCAACCCACTGGACCCCAGCGCACCCCGACCTCTGAGCTGCATCCTCCTCAACATACGCTCCCTGCACAGACATGCAGTAGAAATCTGGGACCTCCTCAACACCCTTTCACCTGACGTCGCCTTCCTCACAGAAACCTGAACCAACGCCAACTCCGCACCCGACATTGCAAACGCCATTCCCGACAGGTACAAGATCCAGAGGAAAGACCGTCCCAACCACCCTGGAGGAGGCCTCGCCATCATCCACAAAGGCTCCCTCCAACTGACAACCTCCACCTCGACGACTCCTCGCCCCCCGTGGCACACATCCACTTCAAGATCCAGGTCAACCCCAGAACAACTCTACGCGGAATGCTCACCTACAGACCTCCCGGACCCCGTGCACCGTTCACCAACACCATCGCAGACCACATCACCCCCACGGCCTCGCCTCCACGGACTACATACTGCTTTGAGACCTGAATTTCCACCTTGACAACCTCAGCGACCCCAACTCCACCGATCTACTAGACAACCTCGCCAACATCGGACTGAAGCAAATCATCACCACCCACACCCACAAGGCGAGACACAACCATGACCCCATCTTCACCGGAGGAATCAACATCCGCTTCAGTCACACAACGCAACCCCTCTGGACAAACCACCACTGCATCCACTTCTCCTTCTCAAAACCCACCGCACACAAGCCAACGCCATGCCCCAGCGCAGAAACTGGAGTAAGATCACCGAAGAGCACCACTCCTCCGCCCTCTGCCTCACTCCTCCCCCCACCACAACCGACGCCAACTCTGCAGCCAACAAACTCCACAAATGGATCGCATACTGCGCTAACACGCTCGCACCCCTCCAGAACGCCAACAGACAACACACCACGAAAGTCACCTGGTTCACCATGGACCTCCAAGATTCCAAGTGCTCGTGCCGGCCGACTCGAAAAATCCTGGAGGAACAGCAAAACACCGGAAATACGCACCGCCTACAGGACCGCCACTACAGCACACCACCAACTCATCAGATCCACGAAGAGGAACTTCATCCAGGACAGAATCATCTCCAACTCCCGCAACTCCAATGAACTCTTCACCATCATACAAAAATTCATCAGACCCCCCAGCGAAACCACTGACGTCCCCCCTCCCAGGACCTCTGCAACAAACTCGGCTCCTTCTTCCACCACAAAGCAACCGAAGAGATCAGGCAGGTTTTAAATCAGGGAAAAGGAGCTGCCTTGATCCTGCTTGATCTCTCGGCGGCTTTTGACACTGTCAACCACCAACTACTACTAAACCGCCTAAAGACGTGTGGAATCACAGGACAGGCGTGGAGCCTGCTAAAATCCTACTTGGCAGATCGAGAACAAGTAGTGAAACTAGAAAACTTCACTTCGCACTCATTCTCCCTGCCTTGTGGAGTCCCACAGGGATGTTCACTGAGCCCCACTCTTTTGAATATTTATGTCTCTCCACTAGCAGAATTGATAAGGAAGTTTGGTTTTTCACTCACATCCCATGCTGACCACACTCAAATTGTCGTCTCCATAGAGAAAAATCATGGGAGTACTGGAAACAGATTCCAGAACTGCATGATAGCCGTCCATAGCTGGATGGAGAGAAGCTGCCTTAAGCTAAACGCTGAAAAAACCGAGGTGATGCTGTTTGGGCCTGAATTACATTTTTGGGGCCCTGACGTATGGCCAAACTCTATGGGTCCAGCCCCCCCCCCCCAGTAGATAAAGCACAAAACGTAGGAGTGATTATAGATTCAAAACTCAACTTCACAAAACAAGTAAATGCTGTGACTTCCTCCACTTTTAATATCCTCAGAATAATCAAGACAGTCCTACCTTTCATACCGGCCAGCCTGCAAAGGACACTAATTACAGCATTAGTCCTCTCTAAAATAGATTACTGTAACAGTCTGCTTCTGACAACCCCAAAATACAATTTGAATAAACTCCAGGTACTACAGAATGCTGCAGCAAGACTCCTTCTAAAAATCCCGAAACATTGCTCAGTGGCTCAAAGGCTAAGGGAACTACATTGGCTCCCCATTAAACAAAGAATAACCTTTAAGGTACTCTGCCTGACCTATAAGGCAATTCACAACCTGGGCCCAGCCTTTCTGAATCACAGTTTCAGGCAGTATGTTCCAGCTAGGAAACTTTGTTCCGCCTCGGCTAATTTATTGATACAGCCCAGTTTTAAGAAGACTAGATGGGGTGGAAAGAGCATCGTGATGGAAGCGACTAAAATATGGAACACACTCCCCCTAACCATTAAAAATGAACCCAACCTTTTATCTTTTAGGAAAGCTGTAAAGACCTGGCTGTTTAAATCATGGTAACTTGGCCGGCAGTCGTGATCACACTCGTAATCTGAAACAATCAGCGCTTAGACGCCCCTGGGCATTAACGCACTATATAAATAAAATTAACATAACATAACAAGATCAGGGCATTCTAGGACAACTTCGACGAACACGACCAAGACACTGACCCAACACCTTCCACCAGCAGCACCACTCAGCCGACCATACTCGCTTGGACCCAGGTCACCACAGAAGACAGCAAAGACCATGAGGAGCATACACTCCAGAGCATCCACGGACCCCTGCCCGCCGCACATCTTCCACAGGGCTGCCTCCGCCATCGCACCAGAACTACGACGGACAATCAACTGCACCCTTGAAACAGGCACGTTCCCCGACGACGGGAAACGTGCAGAAGTCAAACCTCTCCTCAAGAAGCCCTCCGCAGACCCGACAGACCTCAAGAACTACAGGCCCATCTCTCTCCTTCCCTTCGCCACCAAAGTCACTGAGAAGATCGTCAACATCCAGCTGACGAACTTCATTGAAACCAACGACATCCTCGACATATCTCAATCCGGCAGCACCGAAACAGCCCTCCTAGCCGCCACGGACGACATCCGCATACTCCTCGACCAAGGTCACACTGCAGCCCTCATTCTACTAGACCTCTCAGCAGCCTTCTCCCAACGCACACTAGTGGCCAGGCTCCACGACGCCGGCATACAGGGAACTGCCCTAGACTGGATCCGCTCCTTCCTTGCCGACCGAACTCAAAGAATAAGACTCCCGCCCTTCCTCTCCGAACCCACAGAAATCAGATGCAGAGTCCCACAAGGATCCTCCCTCAGCCCCACGCTCTTCAACATCTACATGGCCCCCCTCGCAACCATTATCAGAAAACACGGACTCAGCATAGTATCCTACGCCAACGACACCCAGCTCATCCTCTCCCTTACCAAGGACCCCAACACCACCAGGAACAACTTCCAGGAAGGAATGAAGGAGTCGCATCCTGGTTGAGCAGCAGCTGCCTGAAGCTCAACTCGGAGAAAAAGGAAGTCATAATCCTCGGATCCACCCCATCCGCATGGGACGACACCTGGTGGCCCCCCACCCTCGGCAACCCTCCCACACCGACGGACCATGCCCGACACCTCGGCATCATACTCGACTCCTCCCTCACCATGAACCAACAGATCAACGCCTTTTCCTCCACTTGCTTCAGCACCCTCCCCATACTCCGCAAGACCTTCAAATGGATCCCCCCGAATCCAGGAAGACCGTCACCCATGCACTCATCACCAGCAGGCTGGACTACGGAAACGCCCTCTACTCCGGAATCAACAAAACTCTACTCCACAAACTCCAGACCGTCCAGAATGCCGCAGCTAGACTCGTCTTCAGCATCCCACGACAAGACCACATCACCCAGCACCTACGAGACCTCCACTGGCTCCCCGTCAAAAAAGAAGTGACTTTCAAGCTGCTCACACACACCTACAAAGCCCTCCACAACACCGGACCCAAATACCTCAACGAAAGAATCTCCTTCTACGCCCCCAAGAGAAACCTCCGCTCTGCTGACCTAGCCTTGGCCGAAATCCCCCGCATCCACAGAGCCAGAATGGGAGGCAGATCCTTCTCCCACTACTCGGTCAAGACCTGGATCGAACTCCCCCTCAGCATCAGACGAAGCCCCACACTGCAAGCTTTCAGTAAGAGCCTCAAGACCTGGCTTTTCGGATGACCGGAGCTGCCAGATACCCTCCTCCCCCAGCGCCTTGAGACCCTTACGGGTGAGTAGTGCGCTCTACAAATCCCTGATTGATCTAATGTCAGGCTCAAATATCTGATACAGCCCCCTTTTCTTTGCATTCTGGTAATTGTAGTTTGTTACCACTTGTGAATGCAGGAGGACTACAAATGCCAGAATACAAATACGCATTGGCTAAATTACTCACACAGGTCATTTTGAGTTCTCTCAAGTTTTGACTAGCTCGGAGAAGAGGTTCCAAGGTGTTCTGTGTAACACATGAGTCATGCTGTCATTTCTTGTTTTGTCCTTTGTATTGGGGGCTTGTAATCCTGCATACATGTGTATATATAACGGTTAAAGTAACGTTGAATGTGCCAAAATGCAAAGTGTTATCAGGGCTGCTTAAGGTTGTTATGCCTGCTGCGGAATAACTTGAAAGCTCTTGGATCGTAATTAATCGAGGATAATTAGATGGTACGATAGAGATGGTGGCAATAGAGTCATTAAGTACTGCCTTGATTCTCTCAGGAACCTTAAGTCTCACTCATTTTGAGTAAGGCAACATATCTGGATATCAGGTTGAGCTCTCATCCACACTAGGCCAAACATCACTCCGGGTGAGAAGAGCTAAGAACCATACATACCAATAGAAACGATTCAGGCGGGAGACTCACGATTTCTGAAGTAAAAAGTGGCATTATTGTGGCAGTCGCCGGCAGGAAATTGCCTCTGCTTCAATAATGGGCGAAATACATTCTCCTGATTATTTTTTTCAAATCTCCCACTTTCCTTGTTTAAAATGTTGGCGTGCATGTAGGAACTGAGCTCGAAATGCACTTCTTTTTCTTTTTAAGTCTCGCCTTATGAAACATATTGTTTCCTAACAGGGAGCCTAGAGGCTACCCATTGCTTGGCTTCACTGTTACTCTAATTTGATTGATTCTTATTGGTCAGCTGCGGTAGGCTTTCTTCCTCTTCGTGTGTTGACCCTCCCCGGAACATAGATGCATAACTTGTCTCCTTCTGCTACTCATTTCTTTTAGATGCTACGTTTTTCTTGGTATGTAAGCATTCTACGAGAGTTCGTGTTGTTCATCTAGCTTCCTCGTATACTGCTCTCCCCTGCGTTCCTCCCCCTCCTTCCTTCCATTACCTGTGTTACTTGCCCCCATCCACACTCCTACCTTCTGTTGGTGTTCCTTGCCCTGAGCATCCCTCCCTTCTTCAGTCTAAGGGCTAGCTGAGGGTCAGTAGGGAAGGTGTGAGGGGCTCCTGGACAGGAAGACAGAATCTAAAGGCTGACAGAGAGTGTATATGGAGTAGTTGAGGGTGCTGGAGCGCAGACTCAGAATCTCAGGAGCTCTTATAGTCAGCGAAGTCTGCTGATGGTCTTTCAAGTCTGGATAGAGGGTTGGGTGCGGTTGTCTTGGGGGATGGTTTCAGATGTTGTGTGCACTGGCTGAGGATCTCGTGATAACCAGCTGAGGGATTCTGAGGGCTTGCTGTGAGTCAGTTGAGAGCATCATGAGGGTTGACTTAGGGAAGAGATGTTTGAGGTGGCTGGGGGTCAGGTGATGGCTTGCAGAAGGGTCAAGCCCCTTTGAGGTCTACATTCTAGTTGGTTTACCAGTTTGGGCTCACCAAAAGTGGGCCTAGGGTCTCCAGTCAGCTAAGGGCTACTGAGCATCAGTGAGTGCTCGCTGAGAGCCTGTTAGGACAGGCTAAGGGAATTTTAGAGTCCAATAAGTGCTATTTAAGGGCATAATAAGGAAGTCTGAGGGCAGGCTGAAGGGCTGTTTAAGATTGTAGATGGGGTGTGAGAAATTAAATCGCAGGCAAGGGTGCTCTGAGGGATGACACCAGACACTCATGGCTGGTAGATGTATTCTTTATCTGAGGGGCAGTTGAAGGGTCCTGATGGCTGCCAGGATCATAGGACTGTCGACCAGGAGTTTCAGGGCCCACAAGACGGCATTTGAGAGCTTGCAGAGTAACTTAGGGCAGATTGAGGGGACCCTTACCTCTTTAATGGCTTGCTGATGGCCTCTGTTAAGAAGGTTACCTGGTTTAGGGATTTCTGTGCAGTGGTTAACTAGCTCTGGGGGTCCTGAGAATAGGATTGCAGCTGAGCTGCTCTGAGAACCAGCTTAGAGTCTCTAAGGGCTAGTCAAGAGAGTTGCAGGGTTATGAAGGCCCAATAATGGGCTCTGATAATCAGTGAAGAAGAGCTCTGTAGATCACTCAGAGCGTATGCTAGGAGGTCTGTCTGAAAAGGCCTGGATGCTAGCTGAGAAAGTTGACGATCACTGTCGGATTGCTAGCTTAGGATCTCTTGGTGCTGGTGAAAAGTGTCTAAGGATCAGCTGAGTGTTTCAAGGATAGATTATGATGGCTAGATGGAAGTCTTGGATTGTCAACTCGAAGTTTCATTGGACCAGCTGGCGGTATCCGAATCTGCCTAGAGTGTCCGACTGTCTCTGAAAACCACTTCGGTGTTTCTAAAGATTGCAAGGCCAGATGAATGTTTCTGCGGTTGGTTTGAGAATTGGGATAGAGTGCTGGAAGGCTTGGTGAAGCTCCCTCAGTACCAGTACAGTGGGATCTGAGTTCTGTCTGTGAAGTCTTGGAGGCTTGCAAAGGGTCTAAAAGTCTGAGAGGTAGCCTTAGGATAATAGGGTTCTGAAGGTTAGTTTGCTAGTGTGTGTGAGGATGGGGCTGAGGGCCGACAGGGGTGGTCTGATGCTCAACAGTGTATTCGGAGAGCGGTAAGGGGTATGGGGGTAGGTTTATGGGCGGTAAGGAGGTCGTTTTATGAGAAATGGCCGACAGAGATGGTCTGAGTTCTGGCAAAAGGGGTTCCGATGTCTAAAGGACTACCCTAGGGGCTCTGCAAGCCATTAGTGACCCGCCAGAATGCACAACTTGCTATCAAAGAGGCTCTAAGGCCATGAGAGGGGGTCTGGGTGCGTACACAGTGGTCTGCAGAGCTCTCAGGTCACCAATGTGAACTTCCTTGAAGTCACAGAGCATTCAGCCTCCAAGGGAGCTTCTGGTAAACTAACTCAGAAAGAATAAAATGACCTGCCACTAAGAAGCTTTCCTCTTGCTTGTTTCATCTTCATGAACTTTGTTCATTGTATTCATCTTTACTTCAGATGCACGTTCATGAACTGAAAGAGAAACAGATTAAGAGACATTTAGGACACCCATGCTAAGATGGCGCCACTGACAGGACACCCATACTAAGATGGCACCACTGTTGGAATGTTCACTACAGAACACCATTGGTCAAAATTACCTGAAACAGCATAAATAGCGACTCACCCTATGCTCACAGTCAGGCGATATGGTGGTTGTATGAGTTTATTTCACTGCTGTCCAGTATGTCCATGGCCTTTGAATCGCTGGACCTATACTGATTTTATCCTTTGCAGTCCCATTGTTATATTCCCATTTCCTCAAAGAAGTTTGTGTCCTGCTGAATTCCTGTTTTTAGTTTTCTAATTTGTTTGCTTTCTCTTGTACTGGCTGAACTCTTCCTGTAGATCTGCCAACTTCTGGGCTTCGGTTTCCTCTCTCAGGTGTCTCCTAAGCACTTAACACTCCGAAAATCTGCCGTGGGAGCAGGAGGGAGAGCGTAACCTTTGGCGTTTATAAACAATTGCCTGAAGGCTCATTCACTTTTATATGTTAGGTCATTTTCTCCCACAACAGGTCTCATATGTTGAATCGTAAGTTCCGTGTCTCATTCACCATCCTCTGTATGTCCCGTTATTTATTCACTAAGTTGTGTTGGCATCATTCTACAGTCCTCAGATACAGTGATGTATGAAGATCGGCTTTATTTTGTTATCTTGGAGTAGTTGCCTGCTGACACTTGCTCAATGCAAATGATCCCCATAAATTAGGTTTGTTTTTATTTAACTTGTTTTCTCATTTGTATTTCATTGCTTGCTTTTAATACACTTTATCATAAAAACTTACTTGGTCTTGATTGTTTTTATCCTTCTACCTGTTGCATTCTGTCTTCTCTTGCATTTTTCTTTATCTCTTCGTTTTTTCCTTCTTCCCCTTGATTCCTTTTTTTCCTGTTAGTGTTTGATGCTTTTTTTTTTTTCCTGTTATGTTCTTTTTAAAATCTTTTTCTCAAAATAAGGGCGTCTCCTTATAGCTAGCTGTCACCTGCAGAGGGGTGGGGTTTATTAAGCCGGTTTCACAGACAATCGCTGCACAAAATTTGCTGTGTTTCTTTATACTTTGCACATCAACAATCATTATTTCCTGGCCCTGGGACACATCTTAAGTCTGTTCCTCTTTATGGTGGATCTCTAGATGTCAGATGATATCCTAGTAGGCTTGTCTTACTCATAATTTATTAAAAGTTCCAATGGACCTGGTGAGGAGAGCTGGGAGAAATCAGTGCAGATATGGCAGGTTAAGTTTCAAACTTTTTAGTCCCTTTCCTAGACCTTGAGGGTCCCATCCCTGTGCCAATTTATTACACACACCCTCGCTTGCCTGGTGAGCGGAGTAAGACTACCTACCTTAGAGCACATCTGACATATGAAGTCTGCACCTCCTGGACTGACCACAGTCTGCTTATATGGAGAAAAAATGCACCCAGTTCCACCCCTCCAACACAGCTCTTTGGGTCTAACTAGCGCTATATAAAACTCAAATAAATAAACTCTTTCTCACTACAGGGTGAGTGCTGGAAACCCTGACTTGTCTTCTCATACCATTGTGTGAGGTTGGTTGAGGTCTCTGTTGGGAAGATGCATCGGTCTGTGACGACCCTAGCCTCTTTACCTGGAAACTCTGCCCCTCCTCCTTGTCATGGAATCTCAGCCATTATCAACCCTTCTATGTTATCGGAGTCCCCCTAAGGGTGCCTGTGGCACTGAGGGTAAACTCCGTACGGTAAGTGTCTGTTCTACAGCAGTGTGGAAGCTAGCATACTAACCCACTCCTCCATGCCGACAGTAGTGTAGCAAGGATGCCATGGGGCATAGTGCCAGCAGTGTTTAATTTGAGCCAGTGGTTTCTGGTGCTCAGCACCGGCACTTAATTGGTTTCCGGTGCTCGGCATGGCACTTAATTGTCAACACCGCACTTGATGGCGCTGCTCATGTAATTTAGAGATGAGCAGAACAATGTTTTTTTATGAATACAATTTACATTAAAAATGACTAATATCTGC